>CM060906.1:291514198-294014198 GCA_030737815.1 Allium fistulosum | reverse complement strand
GGAAATCTCTAGATTTAGGCTACTTTTGATATAAATCTCATATTGATTGATATAGATTCTATAACGACCCCGAATTTTATATAAATTTAAATTGATAATTTATTGAAATTTTTGAATAAAAATTGTGAAATAAATCGATAATTGATTGCAAGTTTCCCCGGATCAAATAAATTCCGTATAAATCCTTTAAATTTAAAAATATTGTGTACATGTGATTTGGATTTAAATTTCAAGTAAATGGTTTAATAATATTTTGAGTTTATAAAAATAATATGAAATAGAAACAAATATAATAAAAGGAAATAGAATAAAATAGAAGTTCATTTATGTTATATAGCAATATGAACAAATAAATATAAGTATGAACACTTAGATAAAATCTAAAGCAAATTATCCAAGTACAAACAAGATATCTTCAAATATGAAATATGACCAAAATTTTATATAGAGACATATAAAGCAAACCAGATAAGTAAGAAACCAAAGATAAAAATATATATATGAAGACCCTAGCATATAGATAAATAAACATATACTTGTACATGGCAATTAATGCCAATATCTTAGTACACCATAACCTATCATCTCAGCCGAAATAGCAAGAATCACTTCAGCCACAATATACAACATATTAGCTGCCAGGCAAGTAAATATGTATGAAGTATGCAAGACAAGAAGTAAAGTAAAAACATAAATATCTATGTATAAATAAACAGGATAAGTATGAACATTTGGAAAAGAATTTAACCCAATTATAAAAATCTCAGTTTGTACAATGACAATTAATGCTAGCATAAACAAGGTCAACTCGAAAATGTATCAGCCTCCATTTCTCTGATCTATGTTGTGCAAACAATATTTTATCCCTTGTACAAAATGAATACTCTGTAAACTCCTCTTCTTTATATCAACTTCACCTCAGCTTCTTCATTTCAAGCTGAGACAATCTAAAGTAATATCATTCAAAATTAAAAAAAAAGGATTCAAATTTAAACAACTATTCAGATCAATTCAAATCAAAGACTAAGCAAAGCAATCAAGCAACAAATTAAAGATCACTGTCCAGTTTCAAACTCAAGCTTTGCCCTCTGTTCTTTGGTTCCCTATTTACATATCTCAGGTGATGTAACGACCCGCCATTTTGGACCATTCGCATCCGCACATGTCGGACTTGAATAATTCAAAATACCGAATTGTTAATTTAAATTTGGAAAAACTGAGCATATACAGTAAATAAATAATCACAGATCACAGACACAGAGTAATAAATGCAGCGGAAACAAAGATAGTAGTTCATGAAGCTACTATATACATATCAGAGTTAAATAAGGTACAACAGATGTCCTGGATACAATAATCAAATACAATATCAGAATACATCACTAGAATCAACTGGATATCTGGAACTGGATAGATAGCTGGATCTCCAAGCGAAGCTCTAACTCCAAAGGTGAGTCTCGAATACTGGTACACTCAGTCTGACCCGAGCGTAAAGCAAAACACAAAACACTCGAGTCAGGATTAACATTCTTATATCAATAAATCCAACTCAAGTGAAATAGCAATTGAAATACAAGTAACTCAAAGGATGTTCGGAATAACCATCCTTTAAGGATCCGTTAAACTATCTACTATGTAGTAGTGTACGATAAGTAGATAATGCCTATCAGTAATATAAAGATATCAAAATAGTGTTAAGGCGTTACCATTATCCCCCTTAACACATTTTATATAAGCGTTATAGTCTATACAGCACTGTAAACTCCACCGTAAACTAGTGGGATATCAGGGAGTACTCCATAGATATAACACAAAACAAATCGTAGTGGTCGCGTATATAGGGATCCAAGTATGACAAGGCACATGAGGCAATACCCAAGGTAGTGAAACTACCGTTTGCCTGATCCGGACTGGTGAGAACGCATCGCCGCAGCGATCGCAACACCGCGAAACAACACTCCCAAATCAAGGGTGCACCAATCGACAACAAGTAATGAGTAGTTTTCGAAGAAGTGTGTTCGCTCGAGATAGCTAACCCCATTTGGCCTGGCACGGCTCCTGTTTTAGTCATTTCCAATTTGACACAAGTGTCAAGGCTATCCATTATCGTTCTCTTTCTTCAGTCATCACGTACATCATTCCAACCACTTCATTCTGGATCACACTCCGCGTATAGTTATTAAAGTGGTTTTCGGTTTAGACAGTGAGTATGTCCCTAACCGATTCCGGTCTCTTTAATAACTTTCATCATTATTTCACCGATTGGTCATTTAATATATTTCAAAGCAAATCAAATTCAATTTCCATTAAAATTTGTAAACCAACATTTCATTTCTCTTTCTAAATCAATTTCCACAGTTTACGTTTCAAAACTTCCAAATTCATAATTTCAAAATCTTATAATTCAATTCCAATTTCTATTTAAAACAATTCAAATATCGATTCAAGTTCGTATATAAGTTTCATTCCAAAATCATTTAAATTAATTTAATTTAACATTCAAATCAATTTAACTCGTTTATCGATTTCATTCAATATTCGTTAAGTAAATTTGCCATTCAAAACAATTTCTATTAAATTTCCAATTCATTAAATCCATTATTTAAATTCAACTTCCTTATATCAAAACTTACAAATTGAATTAAATTAAATTCGCCAAATCAAGTTCTTTAAATTACAAGTCTTACATTGATTCAATAAATCCCATTTTAATTCTTGTTAAAGAAATTCAATTTCACTTATTCATTAACTTAGTTACAAATTCAAAACTCAATTAATAAAGAAACTTGATTTCACTTATTCAAGAAGTTCGATTTCACTTAATAAAGAATTCAATTTTATTTAATTCTTAAATAATTCAATCTTATTTAATTATTAAATAATTTTCAAGACTTTAATTATTAACTAATTTCAAACTTAATTATTAATAATTCCAAATTTAATTATTAAATAATTAATTTTAAAACAACATTTTTTTTTCAACAACTACTATGTTAATATTTTGTTTCGGATTATTAAATATTAACATTTCCTTTCTTAAAAATTCAAATTCCCACTTTATTTCAAAACCTTATCATTTATTCAAATAAAATCTTTATTATATTTTAAATAAAATTATTGACCAATCGGGTTTTATTTAATTCTCTATCCTAGGTCAAAGTTCAATTTGGGTATTTATCATTTCAACCCGATTCCAATTCAATTCAAAATCAAAGCATAGCAAAGGGAACTTGCAGTGTGATAACTGGGATGGTGTCAAAGTAAATAAACAAGCAGTAGCAAACGTCAACAACAATCCAATAGTACATTTAAATAATCCCGAAATAATCGTATTAATTCACATTGTTGTTTGTGCAAATTAATATAATTATTTCTAGAATCTACACTATCATTTCATGTAGATTAAAGATTATTACACTAATATTAATATGGTTCTTCATTTGATATCTATTATCCAATTTCAAACTACATCAATTTATACACATACATTTAAATGGTTCAAGGTGGGGTTAACACTATTTCTACGTGTCAATTTATTTAACATTTAAAAGGGGTCATATTATGCAAATGTCATCAATCAAATTAACACATATATCAAATCTAACTATCCTACGTCAATTTCAATTTCAAATTATCTATCACTTACACATTAACAAATTTAACGTCCAATTGTAAACATCAAACAATCAATCATTTAACAACTAAACTGGATTATCATTGTATATATGTAACGACCCCGAATTTTATAAATATTTAAATTGATAATTAATTCAGTTTTTGAATAAAATTTGTGAAATAAAATGATAAATGGATTTCGAGTTTCCCCGAATCCAAATATATTCTGTATAAGTCATTTAAAATTAAAATATTGTATACATATGTGTATATGAGAATATATATCTGTATTTGAACATATCCGACTAAATTTGAAATAATATAACATATATTTGATTTGTGTTTAAATTATAAATAAATGGTTAATAATAATTTGAATTTATAAATTAAAAATATAAGACGATAAATTAAATAAAATGAATACATAGATAAATCCAAATAACACGTTAATAAACTTTGTAAAAATATAAAGTGAATACATTAGAGAAATTTAACAACAACTAGAAATGTAATTATATTATAAAGTAGTATGAACAAAGGCAAAGCAAATGTATTCAAGTATGAAGTAACAACATCTCAAAGGCTTAAATAAACTCATCAACCTGGAAACAAGTATGCAAAGAAACAAGTATCCAAATAAACAAAACATTTAAATACAAAGCAAGCAAACATATGAAGAAACATAAGGACACAAAGCATTGAATGTTTGCATCTCTAAGTACATACAATATCATCTCAGCCGAAGAAAAATAAAATGCATGTGGTACAAACTAATTAATGCATCAGCCACCAAAGGAAAGTATCAGCAAGCAAAAGAAGAAAATATCCCTGTTATTTTTTTTGTACAATATAAAATACCCTGTACACATCCTTTCTTATATCAGCCTTCTTATCTTTCAATTCATTTTCGTTCCGTTCAAACAAACTAAGAAAGAAGAAAAAAATGAAGTGAATGTCATCTGTAAACAAAACAAACAACTGGAAAATGAATTCAACAACTTCAATCTGAAACTAAAGCAAATCAAACCAGAGAATCAGGAAGAAAGGTTTCAACTTTGCAAATCTTCACACTCCTGTTTCAAAAGAAAAAGCAACCCTGTTCTTCTTCAAAACCACTGTGAGTAACAATTGTCTTTTAAAATTAAAAGGTTTAAATCTGTGCAAGTATATCTGAGATATGTAGGTTTGTGCATATATAATTATCTGTATACAGATGGAAAGCAGGAAGTATGATATGCATGCTGTTTGAAATATCTCTGTTCTTAGTTCATAAACCCAAACTGTTGTTTCCAAAAAAAAAATCAATTACTCTTTTTCTAATTGATGGCTGAACCCAAGATTCAAACAAAAGTTGTTTGTATCACTATAAAGTAAGTTTAAAAATTCATTTTAGATTAAAACAACTTAAAATGGTCTCTGGAAATCCAAACTATCTGATCAATCTTAAGGTTTGTCAAAAATTCGAATCTCTTAATTTACCAATTCAAGTATCTAAACTGAATCCCCATACAATAACATGATTTTTAAACCAAATTCGATGATTTTTAATGGTGTGGTTTGAGAGCAGTTTGGGTTCGTTCGATTGTTGCCTTTCGAGTCGCTGAGGTCGGCCTAGTTGATCAGAGGGGTCGGGGTTTTGTGGGGAGGTGGAGGAAACTATGTGGGTGCTGGGAAAATGGACCGGAGGTGGCCGGACTACTGAGGTGGCGGCGGCGTTCATTTTAAGATTTTAAACCTAAATTTTTAGGTGGCTGTATTTTCGTTTCGTTCAACCCCTATGTGCGACCGGGTGTCTCGAGCTTTTGAAGGAAGGTGGAGGGGAGGTAGACGAGGGTGTGGCCGGAGTTTTAGATTTTTCTGATGGCCAGTGGAGGTGACGCGGGTTCGTTTTCTGGTGGTGTGTAGTTGGGTTCATTTGGTCGAGATGACTCGATTTCATTCTCGAGGTCAATTCAAGTTTCTGGGTGTTTGAGTTGGACAACGGTGATGTCGACGACGTGGAGGTGAACGTGATGATGGCCGGAGGTGATCCAATCGCCTGTGCACGTGCACAGTGCACTGTGGTTTCTGATGATCTCTGTTTTTGCTTGGTCTCGAGTAAATTTAGGTATTACTCGAAGTAGTTTGGTAGTTTTCTGGAAGTAGATGCGTATTGGACTCGAGGCAAACGTGTTCTGGCTCGGGTATAGGCTGTTCCCAGGTTTAAACAAAACCTGTTTTGTTTGTTTTGGAAATTTTAGTTAATTTCAAAATTATTAAAACAAAGTTAAACTAAGTTCTAAATCAAAGTTAATAATGAATTCAAATCAGTTTTGAAACTTAGTTGGGAATAAGTTTTTAAATATAAATTGTTTAATAATTTGAAGTTTTAGGCAATCAAGTGAAAACAAAAGAATGGAATTTGAAATGGATGTTGAGATTGTAAGAATTTAAACAAAGTTTAAACCTGGATTTAAACTGAATTTGAATTCCAGATTTTGGAATTAAATTAAGTTTGATAATTTGTAATTATAAGTTTAAATGTATTAACTAAAGTTTAAATTAATAATCACTTGACGATTTGGAAAATAAAAATTACTTAGAGAAGTAATGAACAAATAATTACTGAATGTAATTAATTAAATGATAATTTAAAATGTGAATTAATTATTTGTTAATAAATCAATGGATTAATTAATAATGGCAATTAATTGAGATTAATGTAATAATTAAAGATTAATTGATTCATTGATTTAAGACTGATTAGTTAATAATTAAGGGTTAACTAATAAATTTGAAAGAAAGATTTTCAAATAATTTGTAATTAAATTACGATAATTAACCCGGATTAATAAATTGATACATCTGATTTAAATTAATCAGTTGATTAATAAATTCACTTGTGAATGTTTAGATTCTATTGAATGTTAAATTGTTTGATATTTCCTGATATGTGATGCTTTGTGATATACCCTGATTTATGATGTGATCTGTAATTTACTTATCTGCGATATATATATCTGTTTCTGTGATATTTTACTATGTGAATATGAAAACCCTTGACCTCTAAACGACACTTGAATTTCGATGTGACAGGGAGTCGGATTCCAGTTGGTTATCTGAAACCCACATCGAATCGTAATAGTGAATCTTTGTGACTGATAAATTTACTTTATCGATGAATCTGTGAATGAAGATAAGCGTTGTGGATTATACCGCTTATCAATATTGATATATCTGTGATGATTGATGATGTTGCACTATTGTGTGTTAAACCCCTGGACTACACCTTTACACACACAAATATGGATTTCACGAGGAAATCGATTAAGTCACAGATTTTTGAAATTAGTTTTGAATTTATATTTTTAAATTCAAATGTTTTGGAAATGGATTGGGTTTAAATGTGAAAAGCTTTTGAAATAGAATTTCAAAGATAAAAGTTATTTTGAATAACTTAACCGAGTTTTTGAAAATTTAAATAATTAGATTTAAATTTGAATTCAAATTTGAAATTGAATCCTATGATTGAAACTAGGGACTAAAGATGATATAAAATGTGTTTGTATGAATTTAACCATTTTAAAAGTATAAGTTGGAAATTTGAATTTAACCCAAGGATTTCAACTCGTATGAATGAATCAGATTTTCCGAAATGAAAACTGTTTGTTTTCAAATGATAAAAGCTTTCATATATATAAGGAATGAAATTCCAGTTTAATTAAAGGAATTTCAAGATCGAATTGAAAAATGGTTTTTCCAAGTTATAAATGAATTCTTTTTGAAAACTATGAATTGAATCTGTCTATTTTTAACAGATTTAGAATGATGTTTGTTTAAACCATTTGAAATGGAATTGTTTTGAAAGCTATTAGTTAAATCTTTGATTTAAAGATTTAACGAATTAATTAAACTGAAATGGAAATCGATTTGGAAAATCTGTGAATGAATCTTTGTGAAATTAAGTGAACTTTGTGAATTTAATCTTTTTGTTTAAAAAGATTAAAATGGTAACTTGTTTAAACCATTTGAAGAAAGATTTTTAGGTAATAAGTTGTGACTTAATTGAAATCCCAATATCCATATATTTTTAAATATGCGCTCACTATTCGGGTTAGTCGGGAAAAGACCTTTGGGTCATATAACCCATTCCGAATAGTGATACGTCGTATATGGATGGCATTTGAAGACCGGTGGTGAAGACCGGATATTTTTCGAAAATGAAAGGACAACCTGTCGAATGTCTCTGCACTGAGTTGCTCCGGTATAGAGATTTATATCACTCTTTTGTGACGGGAAGTCCGGACGTGATTGGAAATTACCCGGAATTGCAAGGGCTTCGTAAGAAGTGCCTTCGGTTTTGTTCGATCCCGGAACAGACTTGTATGGCTACATGTCTGACATTACACTTTGAGATATAAAGCCGATTTCTTTCAAATACATATCTGGTTGTAGCGGAGAATTTATTCTCTTAGCTTAACACCCTTCTCTGAGACGTATGAGCTCAGAGGTTATGTAGTTGAAATTTATCAGCGATATATCCCAATTTGGTAAGGTGGCATGCTGAGTGTTGCTGTGTGATGATCAGTGTTTGATCATTTGCGATATGATCATTTGTTTGATCTTATATCTTTGTGATCATAGGTTGATCATTTGTTTGACCCAAAGCATGGCTTTGTGACAAAGCGTAGCTTTGTGGACGAGACTTCGTCGGACCTCACACCCCGGAAATGGTCAAAACAGGAAGGATGCAGCAAGGTTCTAGGGAGTAGCGCCCCTTAGTGTATGTCATTCCTTCTGGATAGAGGTGGTATCATGGTATGGAGCCCAGATACTTAACCTATGTTGATACTGCTTATTATGTGGTTGTTGGAATCGAGGATCCTCGGGAAGATCGGTTACGATCGGGGGATGGCATACGCATGTCAGTAGTTACTTATTTTTGCAGAGGTAACCCAGCCTTGTGTTGGCAGAGATCCGGTTAGGTTCTCGTGACGTCATTCCAGAGGCGTTCCTTCGTGGCATGGGAAGTTCCTTAGCATGACCATTTGTTGGAAATCCAAACAAAACAATACGAACCTTGTACGGTTTTAGTTGTAGAACCTGCCATTTAATATGGTAGCTATAGTAGGCATAATATAATGGTACCTATGCTGGCTAAGATTGATATTCTACTTTCGAAAAATGTTTTCTACACTATGCACTAATAATAATATCAAAAATGATTTGATTTTGCGTAGTAAGCATCTTTGACTATCATAAGGAGAAATCTCCTCCAAGTTTGCGTTTGCATTGTGTGTGTGGCGGGAGGCCTTATGGTAGTTTCATTTTCCAAAAGCATTGCGAATTGACTTTAAATTCTTTTGTTGTTCGTTTTTAAAGATAAACTGTTTTTGTTGCTCACACCAGTCCCATGACTGATCCGGAGTTTATTGTTTCTTTCCTAAACTCTGGATGCTCAAAATTTTTCTACACGAGCAGTCTAGAGTTTGGTTTTTCAGATAGTCAGATTTGTAGATTTATCTGGAGCTAGTTCAGTCTTTGGATCAGACTGCACTTGCTTATCTTTGTGCCTCGTTATTGGGAGTTCGAGCTATATCTGGCTTAGTGCTTTGAAGATGGAGATTATCTGCTGCTGATGTTATCGTTTTCTTTCCGCTGCTATTTGTTGTATCATATCTCTGATGTATATTGATATTCATTGTATCACTCTGTTGTATCAGATATTGTATCTGATATTGTATATCAATGTATTATTCATTTATTCCGCTGTGTTATTTACTTAACTGTGTTATAAGCTCCCGAGAACCAGATTCGGCATTTGAATCTACGGCATTTTGAGTACAAGTGAAGTACGGGTGCCGATTTTCGAAGATCGACTTTTGGGTCTTGACAATATATAACAGATAATGGTGTCAGATGTCAAACTGATACAGGTAATAACAGTGTAAATATCTAACAACAGCATATTTCAATTGTCGTTTCAATTGAAATCAAATTTAATAAATAAAAGAACGTTAATCGTGAGTGATTGCTCACCTTTCGAGGCTAGAGGATAGGCGATGAAATCAAGTTACGAACAGGCACAAATTCAAACAAGCTAGATGGATACAGTTCGACGGTCGAAGCTGATCATAAGAATAAACGAATTCAAATCAGGACTGGATAGAGGAAGATAATAGGATGCGTTAACTTAACACACAACTATAGAAAAATGATACTCTCAATCCGAACATATTTTAAATTAAATATACATGTATCATATTTATTTTATAAAATAATTTAAACATATGTTAACTAGGTATATACATTTCAAATCATTGTTTAACCAAAACATATGTATTAAAAGTCAATAATAGAGTTAACACAAATAACTTAAAGTCAAAGTATCTAATACTTCCGAACAACCCTTCTTCAGTATTTGTAAAACAAATAAATTATTTACTGACCATGTTCAACTTTCTATATTGGTAATATATATACTTAAAACATATGTATAAAATTCTTATTTAACTAATGAACATGCGGTCACAAAATAGAATACACCTAAAGCAACCGATCTTAACAACTTATAAAACGTCTACATGCAAACACTAACAAAATGAGTAAAATAATATCTGTGACCAGGTAAAGTGACGTCTAAATCTGTAGATGTAGTACAACAATTAAAATAAAGTGATATATTATCAACTTATTATATAAATTACATTTAATTTCCATCAAATACCGTAAGCAACTCATAAACGAACTCTGGAAAAACAAATATATAAACTAGTATATAACTAAATCTCGGTATAAAATATGTTTGTTAACATGTATGCTTTACTGTAAGGTTTCAAAAAAAACTGAGCATAATATGATTATAAATCCTCTTACACGCATATCATCAATACTGTATATTACAGCGAAAAGCTGCTCAGGCATCACAATATAATATATGTAACATATTGTGCATAACAACTAGAACTTATGCCACATAAACAAGTGACCAGATAGGCTAGTATATATACAATAGCATAAAATATGTATTCACAGACTTCACGCCTAACTTTAGATAATCTATATATATTTTTATATATACAACAAAGTAAAATTCCATATTATAAAAATATATATATATCTGCTATAAATAAACATCGAAAGCAATCTGGTATGCAAATGATATACAGTCCTAAACGATGCAAGGAGGCCGGCGAGTGGGTGAGAAGGTGGATCGTTGGCGGCGGTTCGGCTATGAATGGATGGGCCGGAGGGAAGCAAGGGATTTGTGTGCAAGTGTCTGGGCTAGCGTGTGTAGGCGGAGCTTGGTGGTGAAGCACGGCAAGTCCGGAGGTTGTTGCATTGCTGGCGAAGGGGTGGAAGTGAAGAGGTGTGGTTCGGGTTCGAGTTTGGTGGGGAGATGCGGATCCACGGTTGACCATGCGCTGCTATTACGGCCATTTGTGAATGGGCCAAGGCTTGCGCGCATTTTTTTTTTTGAAGAGAGCAGATTGAAATTTTGAAGAGGAAGAAAATGCAAAGTGGAAGGAGATATGTTAGCCTGGAAAAATAAAGTAATCCATGCTATACTATATTTGTTCAATTTAATCAAAACGTGAGCTGGCAGGAATGAGAAAAGTTAGAAGTAGAGGATGTTTCGAAAGTTGTATTCAAGGAGATTAAATGTAATGGCTATTTGTTTTCTCGGTGAAATATTGGAAACTACAAAAGTTAAAGTCATAACTATAGTGAGTTATACAAGTTGGTGAACAGCTGGCTACAGCAGAAAAGAAAAATGCATAGTCTTGAATACGAACGTTACGGTAATAAATTTCAATTTTGAACATTTTCACGTGTCCGGTTGTGTACCGGCCACCAAAACACATATTTGAATATACCTTTAAGATCAGCATGTCGAAACGATCAAAACGGTATATGGATATCGGTGGTATGATTGAATTATAAAAATTCGAATTTTCTAATAGCGGAAAATGCAAGAAAAACGCTGAAAAATAAGATCGACGAAGCCAAAGATGTCCGAATTTGGAAAAACGACAAACTGACATCTTGCTCAGAAGATGGTTTAGAATTTTTCTATGTAAAATATTTAGGTTTCGAAAACGTTTTATTTTCATCGCTTTTTAACTGATTAAATTGAAGTGAATTTTCGCGCGAAATAAACTTTCATATTTTTGGACAAAAATTTACCAGTTGCTATGTTTAACTAGACGCATTTCAAATGTAAAATTTTTATTTCAAAATTTTACCGTTTCACACAAATTCAGTTAATTAAATTAATTAAAACCGTTAAAATATCCGGGTTGTTACATTCTCCAACACTCAAAACTTTTCGTCCTCGAAAAGGAAGGAGGTAAGAGAATAGAAATAATCAGAAAGAAAATGGATTTGAACTAAATAAAACAATTAGTTTAAACCATATAACTTCCAATTTTAATTAATTTCTATTCAACAATTGATTTTAAATTCAAAGTATTCCAATATGTTGATTTAATTTCCATTTATTAATATTTGATACCCAAAAGATTTCTTTAAAACCAAATTTTATTTTATCTCATTTATTCATTATCTTATTATCTAGTCATCATCAATTAACAATTTCTAAGTCATCAATTTGTATAATCATTTATTGTACTCATATTTTATTCAACAAAGTTAATTCTTTTATTCCAAATTATTATTAAGTTTATTCCACTTAATATATCTTATTACATATATTTAAACCATATAAATTAATCTAAATCATATAAATTTCAATTTAAATTAATTTATATTCAATAATTGGTTTAAATTTAAGGTATTTCCATAAGTTGATCTAATTTCAATTTGTTAATTCTTTCAGAACAAAATTATTATATCCATCTCATTCAATTAACTTATTATCCTATCAACTTATTAGCATTTTTTTTATAATTAAAATCTTAGTGTAAAACATTTATTATAAACACTCAAATTTTATTTATAAAATCATTTTATATTGTATATTATCCAATTACATTTTACTTCTAAATAATTTAGGTAAGTTATATTGAAATGCAATTTAGTACTATACAAATAAAATTTCCAAATTCAATTATTTCAAGCTTAAATATTTATCAAATATATATAGTATATATCAAATCAAAATTAAATCTTTATATATATAATAAATCAGGTCATACTACATAAATTCAAATCAAATTAAATTTCCGAACAAAGTGTAGCAAAGCTACTGAATGGTCTCTCCACTTCGAAACTCGAAAATGAACGTCGATGATGCGGCCGCCATCACCAAAATTATTTTTCCAGCGACAAAGAAAAGAGCACTGATTTAAACATTTAAATTCTTTGAAAACGATTTCTATTCGAAAATATTTTCAATAATATATACTTTAAAATTTTAAGACCAAAGTTCGAATCACCGGAAACTAAATTCTCAAATTTCTGAATTAAATTTCATTTCAAATTCCAAATCAATTTATAAACCATATTTATAAATTCAGTTATTTATTATTTCTAACAACAAATTCATTATCAATTTAATTTCAGAGAAATTTATACTTATATGTAATATAATCATACAAAACTATTTTATTCACCAAATTCGAAAATACTATTGTGTCAGTTTGCTCTTTTCAAGTATTTTGGAAATCCTATCGATAGCGTTGATCAGACGAATCGATCGAAAACCCAAATCAACATCAACAACTCAAACAACACAATATATATAAAACATTTTAAATATTAATTTACAAATACACTTCCTCTCTCAACGGTACAATAATGGATTTCAAAGCAAGGATAGAGATTCAAATTTGATGGACGCAAATCAAAGAGAATTTTTGATTTGATAATAAGTCCAAAACAGAAGATAAGATAATTCAATTAATAGAATCGGGAGAAGGATAAGCTTATTTAATTCACAGGCAACATTAATCGGGTTGACCGTAACTTCAAGAATAAGATCGATGTTGAATTCCGAGGTAAATCAACATCAGATCTCCAGGGATAGAATTTAGGTATAGCGGGAGATAGATAGCATCATAAACCGAGGATACAGAAATCTCCGGTAAATCAATGCCTATTGTAAAGGAGTTTCACCCCTTCACAAATAATTCGAATATTGGCGAGACCGCCGATTCATTATAAAGATCATTCGAAGTGGAGTTATGGGATGCTCCAGAATTGAAAGAAGATGAATAGTGGGGAACACGAATGAATTTTGGAACCGCAGGGAACGTTCCAAAATCCAAAGGAATTGAGTCAAAAGGAAGAGATTGAAACTCGAATGAGAGTGATTCTGTAAATAAATTTACCCTATATGCTAAGTTCTGCCTAGAGCTACCAAAGCTCTGATACCAACTGTAACGAACCGCGTCAGTGGGGTAACGCCCACCGTAGCATACAGCTGTACCTGTGTTCTGCCTTTACAGCCAGCCTCTCGACTGCACCAACCCCGCAGGGACATGTAGGAGTAAGAGTCATCCGCTCGTTACCAAACCAAATGCAAGAACCCCCTATCATGCTGCACCCGCCAAGTGCATAGGCAGACACACATGTCGGACTTGAATAATTCAAAATACCGAATTGTTAATTTAAATTTGGCAAAACTGAGCATATACAGTAAATAAATAATCACAGATCACAGACACAGAGTAATAAATGCAGCGGAAACAAAGATAGTAGTTCATGAAGCTACTATATACATATCAGAGTTAAATAAGGTACAACAGATGTCTTGGATACAATAATCAAATACAATATCAGAATACATCACTAGAATCAACTGGATATCTGGAACTGGATAGATAGCTGGATCTCCAAGCGAAGCTCTAACTCCAAAGGTGAGTCTCGAATACTGGTACACTCAGTCTGACCCGAGCGTAAAGCAAAACACAAAATACTCGAGTCAGGATTAACATTCTTATATCAATAAATCCAACTTAAGTGAAATAGCAACTGAAATACAAGTAACTCAAAAGGATGTTCGGAATAACCATCCTTTAAGGATCCGTTAAACTATCTACTAGTGTACGATAAGTAGATAATGCCTATCAGTAATATAAAGATATCAAAATAGTGTTAAGGCGTTACCATTATCCCCCTTAACACATTTTATATAAGCGTTATAGTCTATACAGCACTGTAAACTCCACCGTAAACTAGTGGGATATCAGGGAGTACTCCATAGGTATAACACAAAACAAATCGTAGTGGTCGCGTATATAGGGATCCAAGTATGACAAGGCACATGAGGCAATACCCAAGGTAGTGAAACTACCGTTTGCCTGATCCGGACTGGTGAGAACGCATCGCCGCAGCGATCGCAACACCGCGAAACAACACTCCCAAATCAAGGGTGCACCAATCGACAACAAGTAATGAGTAGTTTTCGAAGAAGTGTGTTCGCTCGAGATAGCTAACCCCATTTGGCCCGGCACGGCTCCTGTTTTAGTCATTTCCAATTTGACACAAGTGTCAAGGCTATCCATTATCGTTCTCTTTCTTCAGTCATCACGTACATCATTCCAACCACTTCATTCTGGATCACACTCCGCGTATAGTTATTAAAGTGGTTTTCGGTTTAGACAGTGAGTATGTCCCTAACCGGTTCCGGTCTCTTTAATAACTTTCGTCATTATTTCACCGATTGGTCATTTAATATATTTCAAAGCAAATCAAATTCAATTTCCATTAAAATTTGTAAACCAACATTTCATTTCTCTTTCTAAATCAATTTCCACAGTTTACGTTTCAAAACTTCCAAATTCATAATTTCAAAATCTTATAATTCAATTCCAATTTCTATTTAAAACAATTCAAATATCGATTCAAGTTCGTATATAAGTTTCATTCCAAAATCATTTAAATTAATTTAATTTAACATTCAAATCAATTTAACTCGTTTATCGATTTCATTCAATATTCGTTAAGTAAATTTGCCATTCAAAACAATTTCTATTAAATTTCCAATTCATTAAATCCATTATTTAAATTCAACTTCCTTATATCAAAACTTACAAATTGAATTAAATTAAATTCGCCAAATCAAGTTCTTTAAATTACAAGTCTTACATTGATTCAATAAATCCCATTTTAATTCTTGTTAAAGAAATTCAATTTCACTTATTCATTAACTTAGTTACAAATTCAAAACTCAATTAATAAAGAAACTTGATTTCACTTATTCAAGAAGTTCGATTTCACTTAATAAAGAATTCAATTTTATTTAATTCTTAAATAATTCAATCTTATTTAATTATTAACTAATTTCAAACTTAATTATTAATAATTCCAAATTTAATTATTAAATAATTAATTTTAAAACAACATTTTTTTTCAACAACTACTATGTTAATATTTTGTTTCGGATTATTAAATATTAACATTTCCTTTCTTAAAAATTCAAATTCCCACTTTATTTCAAAACCTTATCATTTATTCAAATAAAATCTTTATTATATTTTAAATAAAATTATTGACCAATCGGGTTTTATTTAATTCTCTATCCTAGGTCAAAGTTCAATTTGGGTATTTATCATTTCAACCCGATTCCAATTCAATTCAAAATCAAAGCATAGCAAAGGGAACTTGCAGTGTGATAACTGGGATGGTGTCAAAGTAAATAAACAAGCAGTAGCAAACGTCAACAACAATCCAATAGTACATTTAAATAATCCCGAAATAATCGTATTAATTCACATTGTTGTTTGTGCAAATTAATATAATTATTTCTAGAATCTACACTATCATTTCATGTAGATTAAAGATTATTACACTAATATTAATATGGTTCTTCATTTGATATCTATTATCCAATTTCAAACTACATCAATTTATACACATACATTTAAACGGTTCAAGGTGGGGTTAACACTATTTCTACGTGTCAATTTATTTAACATTTAAAAGGGGTCATATTATGCAAATGTCATCAATCAAATTAACACATATATCAAATCTAACTATCCTACGTCAATTTCAATTTCAAATTATCTATCACTTACACATTAACAAATTTAACGTCCAATTGTAAACATCAAACAATCAATCATTTAACAACTAAACTGGATTATCATTGTATATATAATAGATAATGGTGTCAGATGTCACAAGTGAACTGATACAGGTAATAACAGTGTAAATATCTAACAACAGCATATTTCAATTGACGTTTCAATTGAAATCAAATTTAATAAATAAAAGAACGTTAATCGTGAGTGATTGCTCACCTTTCGAGGCTAGAGGATAGGCGATGAAATCAAGTTACGAACAGGCACAAATTCAAACAAGCTAGATGGATACAGTTCGACGGTCGAAGATGATCATAAGAATAAACGAATTCAAATCAGGACTGGATAGAGGAAGATAATAGGATGCATGAACTTAACATACAACTATAGAAAAATGATACTCTCAATCCGAACATATTTTAAATTAAATATACATGTATCATATTTATTTTATAAAATAATTTAAACATATGTTAACTAGGTATATACATTTCAAATCATTGTTTAACCAAAACATATGTATTAAAAGTCAATGATAGAGTTAACACAAATAACTTAAAGTCAAAGTATCTAATACTTCCAAACAACCCTTCTTCAGTATTTGTAAAACAAATAAAGATCCAACATATATTATTTACTGACCATGTTCAACTCTCTATATTGGTAATATATATACTTAAAACATATGTATAAAATTCTTATTTAACTAATGAACATGCGGTCACAAAATAGCATACACCTAAAGCAACCGATCTTAACAACTTATAAAACGTCTACATGCAAACACTAACAAAATGAGTAAAATAATATCTGTTACCAAGTAAAGTGACGTCTAAATCTGTAGATGTAGTATAACAATTAAAATAAAGTGATATATTATCAACTTATTATATAAATTACATTTAATTGCCATCAAATACTGTAAGCAACTCATAAACGAACTCTGGAAAAACAAATATATAAACTAGTATATAACTAAATCTCGGTGTAAAATATGTTTGTTAACATGTATGCTTTACTGTAAGGTTTCAAAAAAAACTGAGCATAATATGATTATAAATCCTCTTACACGCATATCATCAATACTATATATTACAGCGAAAAGCTGCTCAGGCATCACAATATAATAGATGTAACATATTGTGCGTAACAACTAGAACTTATGCCACATAAACAAGTGACTAGATAGGCTAGTATATATACAATAGCTTAAAATATGTATTCACAGACTTCACGCCTAACTTTAGATAATCTATATATATTTTTATATATACAACAAAGTAAAATTCCATATTATAAAAATATATATATACCTGCTATAAATAAACGTCGAAAGCAATCTGGTATGCAAATGATATACAGTCCTAAACGATGCAAGGAGGCCGGCGAGTGGGTGAGAAGCTTGATCGTTGGCGGCGGTTCGGCTATGAATGGATGGGCCGGAGGGAAGCAAGGGATTTGTGTGCAAGTGCCTGGGCTAGCGTGTGTAGGCGGAGCTTGGTGGTGAAGCACGGCAAGTCCGGAGGTTGTTGCATTGCTGGCGAAGGGGTGGAAGTGAAGAGGTGTGGTTCGGGTTCGAGTTTGGTGGGGAGATGCGGATCCACGGTTGACCATGCGCTGCTATTACGGCCATTTGTGAATGGGCCAAGGCTTGCGCGCATTTTTTTTTTTGAAGAGAGCAGATTGAAATTTTGAAGAGGAAGAAAATGCAAAGTGGAAGGAGATATGTTAGCCTGGAAAAATAAAGTAACCCATGATATACTATATTTGTTCAATTTAATGAAACGTGAGCTGGCAGGAATGAGAAAAGTTAGAAGTAGAGGATGTTTCGAAAGTTGTATTCAAGGAGATTAAATGTAATGGCTATTTGTTTTCTCGGTGAAATATTGGAAACTACAAAAGTTAAAGTCATAACTATAGTGAGATATACAAGTTGGTGAATAGCTGGCTACAGCAGAAAAGAAAAATGCATAGTCTTGAATACGAACGTTACGGTAATAAATTTCAATTTTGAACATTTTCACGTGTCCGGTTGTGTACCGGCCACCAAAACACATATTTGAATATACCTTTAAGATCAGCATGATGAAACGATCAAAACGGTATATGGATATCGGTGGTATGATTGAATTATAAAAATTCGAATTTTCTAATAGTAGAAAATGCAAGAAAAACGCTGAAAAAAAAGATCGACGGAGCCAAAGATGTCCGAATTTGGAAAAACGACAAACTGACATCTTGCTCAGAAGATGGTTTAGAATTTTTCTATGTAAAATATTTAGGTTTCGAAAACGTTTTATTTTCATTGCTTTTTAACCGATTAAATTGAAGTGAATTTTCATGCGAAATAAACTTTCATATTTTTGGACAAAAATTTACCAGTTGCTATGTTTAACTAGACGCATTTCAAATGTAAAATTTTTATTTCAAAATTTTATCGTTTACCGTTTCACACAAATTCAGTTAATTAAATTAATTAAAACCGTTAAAATATCCGGGTTGTTACAGGTGAGCAAACTCCTATTTTTAAAACTTGATCTCCTTTATTTTCTTAAGTCTGTGATGATGGATGAAAATGATAAATGGAAATGATTTGTTAACTTAATCTGTTTTTATATGGGTTTGCATGTGATAAATATTTGAAAAATAATGTTGTGAAACATGTTTGTATGGGTGCAGATATGTCTATATGTATATATGTGGCTGTGCATGTCTGGACATAGACATATGTATCTCTGTTCTTTTTGGTTTCCAGGATAGAAAATTAGTAAGAAATCTAACATCTCTTCGTTTAATCACCATTGGACTTTGAAGTTAAACAAAACAAGTTTGTTTGTACTTGAATTAAAATCTGGAAACATTCTTAGCAACCTGGTATTTTGAGGCATCAAAAAAAAATTTGTTTACAGGGAGGTTTCAACTTTTGAAAAATTCGAATACAGCGATTTGATACTTCAAGCATATAACTCAAATCATCATTAAAAATTAGGATTTTTAAATCTGGTTTGACGATTTTTAGGCATGTGGTTCAAGAGCAGTTTGTGGTTGAACTAAAATTGAATTTCTTTCAATTTCTAGTGTTTGAATCAATAATAAATATTGAAACTGGAATTGAAGCAAGTATAAATGAATGTGATCTCGAGAAAAATATGCAATAATTTTTCCATTGAGTGAATTTAAGAAGCAAGATCATTTTAGGGTTTTATATCAAGTTTTTGAACTTGTCAGTATCGTGACGAGTTCGTCATCTCTGTGTGATCGAGCTTCACGCGAATCAGGAGGGTGGAAGCTTGTCGTGTTCTCGTGGTGTGGGTAAATTTTGGGCATCTCTGGTGATCTCTACGGCAATCGCGAGGCGTTTTTGTAGTTGGTTGTGTTTACAGATTTTCGAGCTTAGGGTCGAATTTTAATTCGACGCTGGATTTTGGATTCTGGCTTGAGGGAAGGCACGTCGAGGTTGTCAGCGACTTGGAGATGGCTGGAGGGAGGTTCGGCGCCGCTTGGTTCGTCGTGCAATGTGCACGCGTGCCATCAATATGTCAGGGTGTTATAACGTAGGGGAAGGAGCGAACGACCTCGGGTTCGTGTGCGTGAAGTCGTTTGTTGGCTCGAAGCAGTGGGAGGAAGACTCGAAGCAAATTGGTTTGTCTCGAGACAGTAGTGGTTACAGTTTTTAGACAACCTCGAAGCAATTTGAATTCTCAAAACAAATTCGAATGAAACTTTAATTTGTAAACTAGATTTAACAAAGCTTAAATCCAGGTTGAAGCTTGAATTCAAGTTTATTTCTGAATTCAAATTTGAAATGAAATAAAAAGTTTAAATTAATTAAAGGTTGATTACTCAAGTGATTAAACAATAATTAATTAAGGGCTAATTAATTTAGGTAATTAATTAAGGATAATTAATTAATATGATTTATTAATTAAGGCAATTAATTTGAGGATAATTAATAAATTAATGAAGGTGATTAAGGAATGATAATTAATTGAGGAATAATTAATTAAAGTAATTAATTAAAGATAATTAATTAAGTGATGAATTAAATAATTAAAGGTTAATTATTTAATAATTAAAGGTTGATGAATTATAATTAAAGGTTAATTAATTAAAATTGTTTATAATTAATTAATGATTAATTAACCAAGATTTGTAGTTTATTCATAAGTAATTAATCTGGCATAAATTAATTATAATCAGATATTAATTGATTCTACTTATGGATGTTTGGATTCTATTGGATGATTTGATCGTTTGATATCCCTGATATATGATGCTTTGTGATACATCTTGATTTGTGTTGTGTTCTGTAATTTATTTATCTAGGATGAATGTAATTGATTATCTACGATATATATATCTATGATATATGAATGAAGATAAGCGTTATAGGATTATACCGCTTATCGTTGTTGATGTATTTGAATCTGTGATGATTGGATGATGTTGCACTATTGTGTGTGAAACCCCTGGACCCCACTCTTACACACACCAATATGGATTTCACATGGAAATCGGTTAAGTCACAGATGATTTAAATTCAATGTTTTTAAAATTGAAATTTTAATTTCAATTGATTTTGAAATTGGAAATTGGGGTTTAATGTGAAAAGCTTTTGAAAAGGGGTTTTAGAGAATAAAAGTTATTTTGAATAACTTGATAAAGTTTTGAAATTTAAATAATTTGATTTAAATTTGAATTCAAGTTTGAAATTGAATTCTATGATTTGAAACTAGGGATTAAAGATGTTGTACAAGTTATATATGGGTTAAACCATTTTAAAGGTATTGATTTGGGAATTTGAATTTAATTCAAGGGTTTTAACTCGTGTAAATATAACTGGATTTTTCTGAAACGAAACTATTTGTTTTCAAATAGTAAAAGCTTTCACATAAGTAATGAACTTCCAATTTGTGTTAAAAGGTTTCAAGTTTGAAATGAGTCTTTGATTTAAAGACCGGATGAGTTAATCCAACTTGAAATAGAATTGTTTTGAAAGACTATGAATGAATCTTTGGAAACGAGTTTTGAAAGCTATAAGTTAAATCTTGATTTAAAGATTTAACGAGTAAACCTATTAAAATGGAAATTGTTTTAAAATCCATGAATGGATCTTTGTGAACGAGGTGAACTTTGTGAATTGAATCTTTTTGTTTAAAAGATTAAAAGTGTGGAAATTGTTTAAACCATTGAAGGTTTTTTAAATGAATCTTTTTGTTTAAAAGATTGGAAATGGTAATTTGGTTTAACCATTCGAATGAAAAGTTTTGGGCTTTAAGCTGTGATTTAACTGAGACCCCAGTATCCATATGATTTTTAATTGCGCTCGTTATTCGGGTTAGCCGGGAAAAGACCTTTGTGTCATATATCCCATTCCGAATAGTGATACGACGATATGGATAGCATTTGAAGACCGGTGGTGAAGACCGGGTACTTGCGAGAGCGATAGGATGACCTATCGATTGTCTCTGCACTGAGTAGCCACGGTATAGAGATTCCCTAAGTGATGGGAAGTCCGATCAGGATTGTGAATACCCGGATTGCAAGGGCTTCTTCGGAAGTGCCTTCGGTTCTGTTCGAACCCGGAACAGACTTGTATGGATGTGTGTCTGACATTACATTTTGAGATGTAAAGCTGGTTTCTATCAAATACATTTCTGTTGGTGGCGGAGAATTTATTCTCTTAGCTTAACACCCTTCTCTGAGATGTACGAGCTCAGAGGTTATGTAGTTGATGGTTACTAGTGATACATTCCCAATTTGGTAATGTGGCATACGAAGTGCTGTTGATCATTGTTGATCAAAGCTTGCTTTGTGAAAAAGCATGGCTTTGTGAAAAAGCGTGGCTTTGTGAAAAAGCGTGGCTTTGTGGACGAGACTTCGTCGATCCTCACAACCCGGTAATGGTCGAAACGGGAATGTTGCGACAAAGGTTTGTAGGGGTAGCGCCCCTAGGGTATGTCATTTCCTTCTGGATAAAAGGTGATATCATGGTATGGAGCCCAGATATTTTACCTATGTTGATGCTGCACAGTTATTATACTTTGTGGTTGTTGCTTTGTGATCGAGGGCCCTCGGATAAAGGTCAGTAACGACCGGGGGATGATTTAGCTCGTGTGTTAGTTACCTAGTTACAGCTTGGTTAAAGCGTGAGGTAGCGTCGGCCTTGTGTTTGCAAAGATCCGGTTAGGTTCTCGGGGCGTCTTTCCAGAGGCGTTTCCATTTCGGTAAGGAAGTTCCTTTGCCTGATCATTTGTTGGAAATCCAAAGAAACAATACGAACCTTGTACGGGTTTAGTTGTACTACCTGCTATGGAATGTGGCGGTAACCTGCTATTGAACACAGTAGCTATAGTAGGCATACAATAATGGTTGTATGCTGGCTAAGATTTATATTGTATTTTCGAAAGGATTTTCACACTATGCACTAGTAATAATATCAAAAGAGTTGATTTTGCGTAATAAGCATGTTTGACTATCATAAGAAGAAATCTCCTCCAAGTTTGCGATTGCATTATGTGTGTGGTGGGAGGTCTTATGGTAGTTTCATTTTCCAAAAGCATTACGGATTTCAATGTTAAAGTTCTTTTGTTGTTGTTTAAAGATAAACTGTTTTTGTTTGCTCATACCAGTCCCATGACTGATCCGGAGTTTATTGTTCCCTTCCTAAACTCTGGGTGCCCACAATTTTCCACACGGGCAGTCTAGAGTTGGGTTTCTCAGATATTCAGGTTTAGTAGATTATCTAGAGCTGGTTCAGTTCTTGGAGTTCAGGACTGCACTTTGCTTCTCTTTGTGGTTCGAGCTTGACATTGGAGTGGTTGGAGTCAGTCTCTCTGACTGATCATTTGGAGTTATCATTTCCGCTTTCCGCTGTATCATTTTTTATCTCTGATATTGTTGTATCATATTGATATCATTGTTGTATATCATTCTGGATATTGTATTCATTGGAGTTGTATATGATATCATTTATTTCTTTCTTCCGCTGTGTTGTTATACTTAATTGTGTTATAAGCTCCGGTGAACCAGATTCGGCGTTTGAATCTGCGGCATTTTGAGTACAAGTGAAGTACGGGGTCGATTTTCGAAGGCCGATTTCAGGGTCATTACATTTGGTATCAGAGCTAAGGTTGAACTTTAGCTCAGGAGTATAACACA
The DNA here is from genome assembly GCA_030737815.1 of Allium fistulosum. Lineage (NCBI taxonomy): Eukaryota > Viridiplantae > Streptophyta > Magnoliopsida > Asparagales > Amaryllidaceae > Allium > Allium fistulosum. The sequence goes on along the minus strand of CM060906.1, from coordinate 293,990,454 downwards.
TTAAGTAGCTCATTAGAGATATGGTGAAGTATACCCTAGAATGAGTAATCTCTAAGATATCTGTCTGTATGCCTCAGTAAATTCTCTTGTTATCTACTGATAGTGAGTATGAGTGCAAGAAGAGGATGAGAAAGGGGACGGGAGAATAAGACTATAAATGGTCGATACTCTGTAACAACAAGAAAACAATCTTTTCTCTGTCAATCTCTTTTGTTCGTCATCTTTTTCAATTCTTTGATAATTCATGGTAGATCCAGGAAGAGATTCGATATCAATATGGGACATAAACTCCAAATAGGCCAGAATTGTTTGTTTGGATGAATTGGTTGCTTTGTTTGCTATGGTTGATAGGTATAATTTGGTTTCTAAACTGAAAGTGTTGGAATTGTATCCATATATCTATCTATTCTTTGGGTCCGGATATGTTCTACGAATGGTTAGTTATCCCTTCGGACTAACTGATGCCCCTGCATACTTCGTAGATCTGGATAACTCGAGTATTTTGTGGAGTGTTAAATAGATTCGTTCTTGTATCTATTATTGATATTCCGATTTGGTAAGCCAAATGCATAATAGATATTCAGTTGATTTGATGAAACATTTTTCATCTACCTTTGCATCTCCTTGGCAAATTTCGAGGACGAAATTCTTTTAAGGGGGGAAGTCTGTAACGACCCCGAATTTTATATAAATTTAAATTGATAATTTTTTGAATTTTTTGAATAAAAATTGTGAAATAAATCGATAATTGATTGCGAGTTTCCCCGGATCAAATAAATTCTGTATAAATCCTTTAAATTTAAAAATATTGTGTACATGTGATTTTGATTTAAATTTCAAGTAAATGGTTTAATAATATTTTGAGTTTATAAAAATAATATGAAATAGATACAAAATATAATAAAAGGAAATAGAATAAAATAGAAGTTCATTTATGTTATATAGCAATATGAACAAATAAATATAAGTATGAACACTTAGATAAAATCTAAACCAAATTATCCAAGTACAAACAAGATATCTTCAAATATGAAATATGACCAAAATTTTATATAGAGACATATAAAGCAAACCAGATAAGTATGAAACCAAAGATAAAAATATATATATGAAGACCCTAGCATATAGATAAATAAACATATACTTGTACATGGTAATTAATGCCAATATCTTAGTACACCATAACCTATCATCTCAGCCAAAATAGCAAGAATCACTTCAGCCACAATATACAACATATCAGCTGCCAGGCAAGTAAATATGTATGAAGTATGCAAGACAAGAAGTAAAGTAAAAACATAAATATCTATGTATAAATTAACAGGATAAGTATGAACATTTGGAAAAGAATTTAAACCAATTATAAAAATCTCAGTTTGTACAATGACAATTAATGCTAGCATAAACAAGGTCAACTCGAAAATGTATCAGCCTCCATTTCTCTGATCTATGTTGTACAAACAATATTTTATCCCTTGTACAAAATGAATACTCTGTAAACTCCTCTTCTTTATATCAACTTCACCTCAGCTTCTTCATTTCAAGCTGATACAATCTAAAGTAATATCATTCAAACTTAAAACAAGGATTCAAATTTAAACAACTATTCAGATCAATTCAAATCAAAGACTAAGCAAAGTAATCAAGCAACAAATTAAAGATCACTGTCCAGTTTCAAACTCAAGGTTTTCCCTCTGTTCTTTGGTTCCCTATATACATATCTCAGGTGAGTAAACTCCTACTTTTAAAACTTGATCTCCTTTATTTTCTTAAGTCTGTGATGATGGATGAAAATGATAAATGGAAATGATTTGTTAACTTAATCTGTTTTTATATGGGTTTGCATGTGATAAATATTTGAAAAATAATGTTGTGAAACATGTTTGTATGGGTGCAGATATGTCTATATGTATATATGTGGCTGTACATGTCTGGACATAGACATATGTGTCTTTGTTCCTTTTGGTTTCCAGGATAGAAAATTAGTAAGAAATCCAACATCTCTTCGTTTAATCACCAAACATTCTTAGCAACCTGGTATTTTGAAGCATCAAAAACAAAATTTGTTTACAGGGAGGTTTCAACTTTTGAAAAATTCGAATACAACGATTTGATACTTCAAGCATATAACTCAAATCTTCATTAAAAATTAGGATTTTTAAATCTGGTTTGACGATTTTTAGGCGTGTGGTTCAAGAGCAGTTTGTGGTTGAACTAAAATTGAATTTCTTTCAATTTCTAGTGTTTGAATCAATAATAAATATTGAAACTGGAGTTGAAGCAAGTATAAATGAATGTGATCTCGAAAAAAATATGCAATAATTTTTCCATTGAGTGAATTTAAGAAGCAAGATCATTTTAGGGTTTTATATCAAGTTTTTGAACTTGTCAGTATCGTGACGAGTTCGTCATCTCTGTGTGATCGAGCTTCACGCGAATCAGGATGGTGGAAGCTTGTCGTGTTCTCGTGGTGTGGGTAAATTTTGGGCATCTCTGGTGATCTCTACGGCAATCGCGAGGCGTTTTTGTAGTTGGTTGTGTTTACAGATTTTCGAGCTTAGGGTCGAATTTTGATTCGACGCTGGATTTTGGATTCTGGCTTGAGGGAAGGCACGTCGAGGTTGTCAGCGACTTGGAGATGGCTGGAGGGAGGTTCGGCGCCGCTTGGTTCATCGTGCAATGTGAACGCGTGCCATCAATATGTCAGGGTGGTTATAACGTAGGGGAAGGAGCGAACGACCTCGGGTTCGTGTGCGTGAAGTCATTTGTTGGCTCGAAGCAGTGGGAGGAAGACTCGAAGCAAATTGGTTTGTCTCGAGACAGTAATGGTTACAGTTTTTAGACAACCTGGAAGCAATTTGAATTTTCAAAACAAATTCGAATGAAACTTTAATTTGTAAACTAGATTTAACAAAGCTTAAATCCAGGTTGAAGCTTGAATTCAAGTTTATTTCTGAATTCAAATTTGAAATGAAATAAAAAGTTTAAATTAATTAAAGGTTGATTACTCAAGTGATTAAACAATAATTAATTAAGGGCTAATTAATTTAGGTAATTAATTAAGGATAATTAATTAATATGATTTATTAATTAAGGCAATTAATTTGAGGATAATTAATGAAGGTGATTAAGGAATGATAATTAATTGAGGAATAATTAATTAAAGTAATTAATTAAAGATAATTAATTAAGTGATGAATTAAATAATTAAAGGTTAATTATTTAATAATTGAAGGTTGATGAATTATAATTAAAGTTTAATTAATTAAAATTGTTTATAATTAATTAATGATTAATTAACCAAGATTTGTAGTTTATTCATAAGTAATTAATCTGGCATAAATTAATTATAATCAGATATTAATTGATTCTACTTATGGATGTTTGGATTCTATTGGATGATTTGATCGTTTGATATCCCTGATATATGATGCTTTATGATACATCATGATTTGTGTTGTGATCTGTAATTTATTTATCTGGGATGAATGTAATTGATTATCTACGATATATATATCTGTGATCTGTGAATGAAGATAAGCATTATAGGATTATACCGCTTATCGTTATTGATGTATTTGAATCTGTGATGATTGGATGATGTTGCACTATTGTGTGTGAAACCCCTGGACCCCACTCTTACACACACCAATATGGATTTCACGTGGAAATCAGTTAAGTCACAGATGATTTAAATTCAACGTTTTTGAAATTGAAATTTTAATTTCAATTGATTTTGAAATTGGAAATTGGGGTTTAATGTGAAAAGCTTTTGAAAAGGGGTTTTAGAGAATAAAAGTTATTTTGAATAACTTGATAAAGTTTTGAAATTTAAATAATTTGATTTAAATTTGAATTCAAGTTTGAAATTGAATTCTATGATTTGAAACTAGGGATTAAAGATGCTGTACAAGTTATATATGGGTTAAACCATTTTAAAGGTATTGATTTGGGAATTTGAATTTAATTCAAGGGTTTTAACTCGTATAAATATAACTGGATTTTTCTGAAACGAAACTATTTGTTTTCAAATAGTAAAAGCTTTCACATAAGTAATGAACTTCCAATTTGTGTTAAAAGGTTTCAAGTTTGAAATGAGTCTTTGATTTAAAGACCGGATGAGTTAATCCAACTTGAAATAGAATTGTTTTGAAAGACTATGAATGAATCTTTGGAAACGAGTTTTGAAAGCTATAAGTTAAATCTTGATTTAAAGATTTAACGAGTAAACCTATTAAAATGGAAATTGTTTTGAAATCCATGAATGGATCTTTGTGAACGGGGTGAACTTTGTGAATTGAATTTTTTTGTTTAAAAGATTAAAAGTGTGGAAATTGTTTAAACCATTGAAGGTTTTTGAAATGAATCTTTTTGTTTAAAAGATTGGAAATGGTAATTTGGTTTAACCATTCGAATGAAAAGTTTTGGGCTTTAAGCTGTGATTTAATTGAGACCCCAGTATCCATATGATTTTTAATTGCGCTCGTTTTTCGGGTTAGCCAGGAAAAGACCTTTGTGTCATATATCCCATTCCGAATAGTGATACGACGATATGGATAGCATTTGAAGACCAGTGGTGAAGACCGGGTATTTGTGAGAGCGAAAGGATGACCTATCGATTGTCTCTGCACTGAGTAGCTATGGTATAGAGATTCCCTAAGTGATGTGAAGTCCGATCAGGATTGTGAATACCCGGATTGAAAGGGCTTCTTTGGAAGTGCCTTCGGTTCTATTCGAACCCAGAACAGACTTGTATGGATGTGTGTCTGACATTACACTTTGAGATGTAAAGCTGGTTTCTATCAAATACATTTCTGTTGGTGGCGGAGAATTTATTCTCTTAGCTTAACACCCTTCTCTGAGACGTACGAGCTCAGAGGTTATGTAGTTGATGGTTACTAGTGATACATTCCCAATTTGGTAATGTGGCATACGAAGTGCTGTTGATCATTGTTGATCAAAGCGTGGCTTTGTGAAAAAGCGTGGCTTTGTGAAAAAGCGTGGCTTTGTGAAAAAGCGTGGCTTTGTGGACGTGACTTCGTCGAGCCTCACTACCCGGTAATGGTCGAAACAGGAATGTTGCGACAAAGGTTTGTAGGGGTAGCGCCCCTAGGGTATGTCATTTCCTTCTGGATAAAAGGTGATATCATGGTATGGAGTCCAGATATTTTACCTATGTTGATGTTGCACAGTTATTACACTTTGTGGTTGTTGCTTTGTGATCGAGGGCCCTCGGATAAAGGTCGGTGATGACTGGGGGATGACATAGCTCGTGTGTTAGTTACCTAGTTACAGCTTGGTTAAAGCGTGAGGTAGCGTCGGCCTTGTGTTTGCAGAGATCCGGTAAGGTTCTCGGGGCGTCTTTCCAGAGGCGTTTCCATTTCGGTAAGGAAGTTCCTTTGCCTGATCATTTGTTGGAAATCCAAAGAAACAATATGAACCTTGTACGGTTTTAGTTGTACTACCTGCTATGGAATGTGGCGGTAACCTGCTATTGAACACACTATGCTGGTTTTAGTAGGTATACAATAATGGTTGTATGCTGGCTAAGATTTATATTGTATTTTCGAAAGGATTTTCACACTATGCACTAGTAATAATATCAAAAGAGTTGATTTTGCGTAATAAGCATGTTTGACTATCATAAGAAGAAATCTCCTCCAAGTCTGCGATTGCATTGTGTGTGTGGTGGGAGGTCTTATGGTAGTTTCATTTTCCAAAAGCATTACGGATTTCAATGTTAAAGTTCTTTTGTTGTTGTTTAAAGATAAACTGTTTTTGTTTGCTCATACCAGTCCCATGACTGATCCGGAGTTTATTGTTCCCTTCCTAAACTCTGGGTGCCCACAATTTTCCACACGGGCAGTCTAGAGTTGGGTTTCTCAGATATTCAGGTTTAGTAGATTATCTGGAGCTGGTTCAGTTCTTGGAGTTCAGGACTGCACTTTGCTTCTCTTTGTGGTTCGAGCTTGACATTGGAGTGGTTGGAGTCAGTCTCTCTGACTGATCATTTGGAGTTATCATTTCCGCTTTCCGCTGTATCATTTTTTATCTCTGATATTGTTGTATCATATTGATATCATTGTTGTATATCATTCTGGATATTGTATTCATTGGAGTTGTATATGATATCATTTATTTCTTTCTTCCGCTGTGTTGTTATACTTAATTGTGTTATAAGCTCCGGTGAACCAGATTCGGCGTTTGAATCTGCGGCATTTTAAGTACAAGTGAAGTACGGGTGCCGATTTTCGAAGGCCGATTTCAGGGTCATTACATGCATTATATATGTTGTGTGTACGCAATATTGGATGTATGTATGCTATATTGGTTGAATCCATGTTTGTTGGCTTGTTTTGGTTGAAAAAGCCGAGCAATCAGCGATTTAGCGTAGGAAATATCTTGTAAGTTAAAGTTTCATGCATATTGATCGAATGCACACATGATGGAAACTCATATGATGAGAGAGTTTAATGCATATCGATGGGACGCACAAATTATGAACAATCGAACAGATGGGATAAGTTGTAGAAGAGTACTGGGATGGGTGTCGATCGATCTGAAGAGGGAAAACGATGGACTTGGGTGTGCTTCGGACTTCAGGATGGACATCGGATGTTTTCATTTGGTTTATGCTTAGCCTTTTTTGGATAATTACACGACCAGATAATCGGTATTAACCATTATAAGGTGGTCGATGCCCATCACTATGATGATGGCATATTTGATCGATCTTTGACATAGATGGTGAGGAGGCTTCGAGGAGCACGACATGATGGTTTGTTTGTGCAGCTGACTCTTGGCCTTGATGTTATTGCTCTATGATATGTTATTTCGGTGGTGAAGTAATGATGTGACACTCAACGTGATGGCTTTGGGACATTGACTATGATGACTCAATGATGATGGAGTTGTGTTCCGATGATGATGGCTCGATGATGATGGAGTCGTGATGATGATCCACATGGGAGGATTCTTTGAGGATGAACTGTAGATAGAATGTTGAATGGTTCTACCATGGAAATTGATAAAGCAATGAAAAGCTTGGATACGCGTGCTAAGGGATCTTTGATACTCGGAGTGTTTTTTAGTGTACTCAAAGCAGGGGTATTGAGGGGATGCCTATGGGTAATTTGTTTGGTTACCCCGGATCAGTTGTTTGGGTCTGTATACCCTAGACCAATGGATTGGATCTAGTATCAGCTTCGGACAGTGTATCAAGTACATGAATAACAAGGATTTTTCCATTAATTCCTGGCAGAGGAATGGTCATACGAGTTATCATACATCCAAAGCACATCGACTGACGGTGAGGTTTGTTTGATGGATGTTATGTTTGCCATGATTGTTTTTATGCAGTCTGTCACTCTATGGATGTCGCATAATATAGGTATTGTGGCTGAGGATACCTATACACCACACCATTGTACTTAGGATGGAGCACACCTTTATGATGTTTGTAGAGTTGCATATTATTGATGTTATTACTAACTCTTTAGATGTAGGGATAGGTCGGGTATGTTTCTCCATACCTCTGTTCCATATACTATATCGACTTTTGTAATATTTTGAGATTGTTTATCACTCACACCTGACTATTATCTGACTCGAGGTTTTATGCTTTGCTTCTTATTACCTTGGGTACTCTTAAATGAGTAGACTAATAGCAAGTGTAAGCAGCACATGGAGTGTGCAAATGGACTATCAGGAGGCGATGCTTTCTCATATCTATATTTTGGGCTTATTATTGCTTATTCCACAGTGTGACACCATGGAGCCTTAATAGTGTTTGACTTAATACTATTAAAGACAGTTTATCAATTGAGTTTATTTATCAGTTGTATAAACTCTATTGATGTTTTGTATAACTGTATGACCCTATGTACTCTGGTTCTGTAGTTCATGTAGTTACTACTATCTCATCTGTTTTATATCTATATGAGCCTCTTCTCTTCTACTTTCTCTTCCACTCCTCCTCTTTACTTCTTTTCTTTCCTTAGACCATCGTCATATATCGAACAGATGCTCCAGTAGTGCACTATTCGGCTATATGAGCATAGGAGGTGTAGGGCGGTTGTTATATTTGGTATCAGAGCTTAGGTTGTGTAGATGACCTAAGTTGATGTCGTGATCCAGTAAAAATAGGGTAGGAGTTGTTGCCTTAGACTTAATTTAGGCTGTATTAGAAGTATACATATACGAAAGTGGGCGTAATTGTTATATATTTTGATTTTTCAAAACTATATAGTAGTATATATAATATATAAGTCTTATTGCACTAGAGCACCACTGATGCAGTTTTTCTTTATGAGAGACCGATCTTCCTTATTATGGGTTAGGAACAATCTTAGTATACGAGAATTACTACTATTGATTCCATTTCAAGAGTTGAGGAGTGGGTAGGGTCGAGGGCCACTAACCTCGATTTATAGAATATATTCGCTAAGATGGTGCAAATCCTTATCTGAAATGCCCAAGTTGCTCCAAATGATTATGGTGCTCAAGTGCAAATGCCTAGAGTCGACTTGGTTGAGCTGTATAAAGACTAAATGAGTCTAAGAAGAAAATCATTCCTTAGAATGAAGTCGGTTGTTGAGGTGTAAGACTAGGTGGATACTTGCGAGAGGATCTTCAATGACTTGGAGTTAGATGATGCTATGAGGTAGAAGTTGGCCTCTAGATAACTCTAAGGATGGACAATAAACTGGTGGAGGGCCCTTATAGCTTCAACTCCTGAGGATCGATTTACTAAGATCAGTTCATAGCTCGATTCAAAGAGATTTGTCCCAATTATTCAGAAGTTTGTATTGTTTAGGAAGTTCGCCGACTTGATTAAGACGATATATCTGTGTCGGAGTATGTGGCCGAATTCGATGTGTTGTCGAAGTACGGTCTATCTTTCATTGATACTCCACTCAGAAAGAATGAAAGTTTATCATTAGGTTAAGTGATTGTCTTGGGAAGTGATAAATTGGTTATATTGACGAGAGCTTCGAGAAGGCTTTACGACGAGAGAGCCTATACCTAGTGTAGTAGGGACAAACCATGATGCATATGCATTGATTGTTGTCTCGAGTGCTCCATCGGAAAAAGAGAATGGAATGGGCATTATTCTCTAAGGTATTCTTTCACTATTGGCATTCCATATGTGTTTTATTCGATACCATGGCTTCACATTCCTTCATATCTAGTGACTTAGTGGATAGATTGGTACTGAGACCTAAAATTGTTGATCGGCCTTTTAAATTGTGATGAAACTTATGAGGGCTCAACCAGCCTATGCATGGTTTGTCAAGACTTAGCCTTATTAATTCATGGATGTTTGTTTAGTTATTATCGATTTGTTTTGGGTTTAATTAGGTTTGATATTATAGTCCAGTAATGGACTGATTGAAGAGGTAAGGAATAGTGGTGGATTATGGAAGGTCGTGGGTAGCGATAAGGACTGATGATGAGTGGAAGATAGTGTTCGGTTGCCCATCTGATGATGAGGTGATGGTTAGCATTCTATATTCACTCGATATCCCATACGATGAGCTATCATTTGTGCCTTTAGCTAGAGAGTGTCCGAACATATTCGATGAGATGACCTGATTACCACCATATAGGGATTGAGTTCCATATTGATCTAGTCAGAGGTGCTAGACCAGTAGTTATGCCTTTAAGGCATATGATGCTCAAAAAGCAGAGGAAACTAAAGGTGCAAGCAGATGACCTATTTAGGGGAGGGTTTATTCGTAGGAGCATATTTGAGTGAAATGCACCTATAGTGTTCACCGCTAAGACGGATGGCTCTTTGATGTTGTATATTGATTAACGTGAGTTGAATGAAATGATGAACAAGTATCCACTCCCACTTAGTGATGGCTTATTTGATCAGCACTATGGTGCGAATGTGTTCTCTCAGTTGGACCTTGCAATGAGGTTTCATCAACTGAGAGTAGCTAGAGAGGCAGTGTCAATCATAGCGTCTCGTATGCTACTAGATTTTTTATTGGATGGTTATGTCGTTCGGGCTAACCAATGTGTCGGCATGCTTTGTTGATCTCATGAATCATGTTTTGAGGGATCACTTGAGCAAGTTCGTGCTTGTACTCATTGATGATATTTTTGTTTACTCATGGATAAGGAGCACAAGACATGATTGATGATTATATTGGAGGTGTTGAGAAAACACTAGTATCACTTCTGAAGAAGGGAAGTGAGATGCTTGGGTCACGTTGTTTTGGAGCATGACATTGCTAGGGATCCTATGAGTTACGATAGTCCAAGATTGGAATAGACCCAAGAGTGCTACAGATATGAGTAGTTTCTTGGATTAGCGGGATATTATGGACGTTCTATCAAGGACTTCACTAAGCTGGCGGCACCGTTAACTGATTTGATGGGAATAATCAGATTTTTATGCGTACATGCGTTTTGAGTCCGATAGAGAGGTTGATGAGTGTACCGGTGTTAGTCATTCCGAATGGAAATGAGGAGTCGACAGTGCAAACAGATGCCTGTGGTACATAATTAAGTGCGGTATTAATGAAGAAAGGGAAAGTTTGTCGCGTTAGCTAGTCGAAAATTGAAACCGCACAAGAGGGAGTACCCGACTCATGGTTTGAAGTAAGCGGCGATTGTGTTCACTTTGGAGATTTGGAGGCACTATCAATTAGGAGAGAGGGTCTGATTGTTCATTGGTCCTACATCATTGAAGTATCTCTTCTCCAAGAAGGATCTTAACATTTGCCAACAGCGATGGTTAGAGTTCTTGGCCTCCTATGACTTTGACATTTCCTATATGTCCAGCAGGGTAATGTAGCCATTGATGCTTTGAGTGGAAGACATACTAGTTTGGGAACGATGTTCCTAGAGTGGACATAGCTCAAGCTTATCGTTGGTTATGACTTCAAAACTCGATGTGAGCTACAGCCAAAGATGATGGCTAGTTTGATTATCATACCTACTTTGATTTAGTGGATCGGTTCTGCCAAAAGCGTGAAGCTAGACTAATGGAGATCATGGTTAGTTAGAGGAATGAGTAGTGTTAACAGACACAACACCAGAATTGTCATTTTCCAACGGTTATAACCGTTACAAATCAAATTTGTAATGGTTATAACCGTTAGTATTAGGTACGTGACAAAATCTGTAATATATTTCCCAACGGTTATAACCGTTGGGAAACTCCATAGTACCAACAGTTAAAAGTTAATATTCCCAACGGTTAACCGTTGGTAATTTTGGTATAATTAATTTTAAATGTCTAAATTAAACTTCACAGCAATGAATATATAATTAATCTCAAAATAAACAATATCAAACGCACATTTCATATCAAAAATCAACAAAATTTCAAAAGTCACAACTTTTCTTACTTTTCTACCATAAACCATTAAAAATGAAAATATATTTCTATTAAGATTCTACCAATAGGAAACATTTATACAACTTTGAATTTTGTACAGTTTTTGGAAGTATCGAATAATCATAAACAGTTAACAGAGCCTTCGGTGATAACCAATGCAATTGAAAGGATACAAAATAAATCCAAAAGAACTTAACTTAGTAACCCCCATTAATACCAATAAAAGAAACATCAGTTCTTTAACTGAGCCAAATCAACGAGCAGCATGTTTCTCCATGTTGATTCAACCATCTTCAAGACTTGAGTAAATTAAAACTGAGCTTGCTGCCAGAAAAATTGAAGTCAATTAATGCTTTTGCCGTCAACCTGAATGTTTAAGAGAAACAAAATTATACACATCATTAATATAGTATAGTGTTTGAATTACTGAAAAAACCATATACAGAGATTGCAAATTAAAATACAAGTTTCAAATACTTTACCCCCTGTGAGTGTTCTTTGAATACAGTGTAAAATATGTGGACGTTGAAAGTCAATATTCAGCAGTGGAAAAGTGTGAATAATTGAAGTAAGATAATAGATGAAATTGTTTATCAATATAACCTTTTCATATAGATATAATTGTGATACAATATAATTGTGCTGGTTTCATACATATAGCACCATCACTATAATCTTTTCGACCATAAGATCGTATAAAAAATAAAAAATGCATGCATGTTTGGATAGGTTACATGCAACGGAAAATAATGCATAGACATAGCCCCTTAAGAGTGCAAGTCGTAACCAAAAGAGGAGGATATGCTTACTTCATCCGTCGTAGCTACTAGCAAAATCAATGGCTATTTTTGCTTTTCATTGATTAGTATTCTCTTGCAAGTCTTCCATTCTTGTTATTCTAATCAATAAAACTTCAGTATCACAATCTAAAGAAAATATGTATCCAAAGTCGTAGAATGATAAAAAAAAATAGATTTTATTAGTAATGTAAAAAGGAAAGGGTAGTTCATGGACAATACCAAAACTTACCATCTATTGTGAACTTCCTGTAAATACTGACTGTTTATATATTTTTCAAGTAGATATCATGCTCTTCCATCTCTATTCCATTTATTATATTATTTTTTCTCTCTCTTGGGAATTAGCTTTAGTAAACTATTCTTATTAACTGTCAAAGTAATGCTAAAATAATGTTAATATTCTTGTACAAACTTTTGAAAAGGAATTCCAATATAATATTCCTGTACTTATTTTCAGCAGTTATATGACATGTGTAAAGAGACTTATTACTTAGTTGTTTTCAAATCCAGTATAAATTATGACTTATTTGATCAGAAATAATCATATTAATTACCTTATATACAGTAGAGAGTACTAATAATCTATAATATTCTTTAACTCAAATGCATAAACTATCAATAGTTGATTGTTACCATATCATTAATTCTCAACGAATAGCTTTATAAAGTCCATAGTCGAGCAAACGCTGTTGTTATAAACCTGAGCTTTAAGAACCTCCTTTTATCGGCAAAATTACGTGCATTTCCTTTGCTTTCTTTTCTCTACATGAACCATTAAAAATAACCTGCAAATGGATATAGTAAACCAGCATGGAATCAGCATTATTAACTCCATTGTCGAGCTAAAGCTATTAGTGAAAACCTTAGCTTTAAGAAATTCTTAATACCAACAAACTTATGTGCATTTCCTTTGGTTTTTTTTTTCTCTACAAACCATTAAAAATAGCCTGCAAATGCATAAACTAAATCACCATGGAATTTACTTCCTTTCATTTGTAATGAAAATCAATAAGCTATCGTTGGTCCATGCATAATGTACTAGATTAATACATGAGGCAAAAAAAGGAGCAAGAGTGGGTGCAAATAAGTATGGAATTAAGTATGTTAGGATTTCGCATTTACACTATAAATTGTGTGAATTAAGATATTGTTTAAACAAGTACAACCTTTAATACCTTTCCATTCCATCCAAAGACTGATAATAAAATCAGAGCTATAAAAATTATGCAATTCGTTGAAAATTGTATAATTGGATTTATAATTGAAGACTTCTATCAAATCAATACATGATATATTCAAATAACAAAACTAACACGTGGAATAATCGAACTGCACTAAACAATGCATTGCATTTCTACGGCTATGAAGTAAAAATTTATATGAAATGTAATAATATAAATCTTTGGAATGAAAAATTATAGAAAGGGGATTTAAGTATAGCAAAATACGAAAAGAATCAGCGGACGAGTATTAGCAATAGAGGACGCCGCTGCCTTACAAACAAATGAATCTATATTTCTTATCAAAAAAATTTACATTCATCCACCATACTAAGCACACATTAATTAACTAATATCTTGATCTAAGCCTATTGACAAGTGATAAAGCATTAGTCGTAACCTTAATTGCAACAAGCACCTTTTTCCTTATAATAGCATACTATTTTGATGTTGTTAATTTAGCACTTATGATTAAGCCAAATCATTTTAAAAATAATGTGGACAATAACACTTTAGACTTGATTTGCTATTGGCCAAGCCTATACGTGTGAGACTAAACTGAGTGAGACTGTTGCCTTTACTATCAATGTCGACCGCCATAACAAATCATTTTGACACAAAAAGTCAACTTAATTTAGCATAAAATGCCTAATTTCAAAAATAAATTAAAGTTGAAGTAATTACCTGATTTAATTCTAAAAATTAGTCTACAATCGATTGCATCCGTTTACAGCCCTATATACCACGCATACTTAGCCAACATAATCGAACCAATAGTAGATATTCATTTTGTGCCTGTTCGAATTCATAGCACTTATGGAGCTATTCAGTTGAAACTAATGAAACATTCATACAATTTGTTTAGTTGTCCTAGTTAACAAAATTAGAGACTTCTACTGTAAATTCTCTAGCCTATTTTTTATCATTTCATTATTGATAGAAATGGACTAGAATGTCAGTATTGAACACTGCTAGCCGAGGAGGTGTGGGGCCCACCGCTGACGTGGCAGACGTCAGAGTTCGGTAGCACGATCTGCGTCGATTTGGACGACGAGGCGGCTGCGTTGTTCAACGTGCAGGAGATGTAGTTCTCCATTAATTTGTAAGTTTGTATATGTGTATAATAGTTTAACGTAGGAAGAATTAATACTAGAAAACTACAGGTGGTTGGGATATATAGGGGATGGAGGAAGTAAAAAGAGGGAAGAATGTAAATAGTGTATGGAGGTGGAGGTGGGCTTTTTTTATTCGTTATTAAAATTTGAAGTGTGTTAGATCAGCAATATTTGGAGACTGGTTTATAGTTTGGGAATAATTTGGTCTGTAACGTTGCTTTTGTTTTGGTTGTCAACAGGCAGCTTGCAACCTATGCTGCAGGTACTAGGAAATAATGTTAACATGAAACATGCATTATCACATGGTTCAACTTGAGACAAACTAGACCGAAAACATCCAGCAATAATGTACTGCCCATGAATGGATAAACATGGTGATAACAAAATTACTTATTGCCAGTTTTGGCAAGACAGTTTGCAAATATTCTAAACAACTCTTTAAGATCTTCATGTTTTTCTTAGAAACCGTAGAATCTGGTCCATGCAACTGGTAAGCAATAATAAAGGTTCTCTTTTTTGTAGTCGATGACTAACATAGAGTGATAAGATGAAAAGAAAACAAGTTGAATACAAATAAGAAAGAAAGAAGACTAGAGAACTAACCAGAAATTCCAATAACTTCCATGTCAGGAAAGTCGGTCTGAAGAAAATCCAAGACGTTCTGCACTCCTTTGGAGACCATGTTCATCCCCATAGCATCTCCAGTTCTGCATGTGAATCATATGTACAAATTCCTCCCTACAAGCGCGCATTGTATTCCTTGAAGTCTTGCAAATCTACTTGACCTGAGAAAGCATAGTAAATAGATACTGCTAAATCATCCCACTATAACAAGTAACCAATACATGCTATCAGTCAATAGCAATGGCAACATATGTAAATTGGTTGAACATATGATTTAATGTTATTTATCTGCACGCCTCCACATCAAAATACATGCAAACAAACAAAACATAATGACAAAAAGAACCAAGAAATATACCATTATATATGTACCACTAAATCAAATTATAAAAGAAAAGTATGAATCTTTGTACCTATTGAAAACAACAGCAAGAGTATCAAAATTAGCAACCTCCTCCAAAAACAACAGCAAGAGTATCCAATATAAGTAAATCATTGAAACTGAAGAATATTATGAAAATGAATTCGTAATTAATCATTATAAATGAGCGGGATTAATATTCTCAATGCAAGACACAAGCATAGAAAAATTAGAAGCATGCATTAACACGATTTTCATGAGCTTTCAGGTATAAAAAATGCCTATTCACTAAAATGATTGAAAAGTAATTTTTGTCCAAAAAGAAGGAAAAAAAAGAACACCAGATAATCATGATCATCAGAAACTTTCAGCCACGCATAATTCAGAAAAAGAAAAGTAGAATAAAAAAGAATACCTGTGTGCAAATCCAAAACCATAAGAGTGAGCATAGCAATTAATATGATACGGGCAGTTGTTGATCTAGAATTGCATGTTCTTGAATAATATTGTACTGTCCAATACCAAAAATTTACTAATTTACCTTGAAATTATTGAAATTCCAAGTACGACAATTGAAGGTTTCTGCAACTCTCTCAATAGGTGTTGAATCAAGGTCAGTAGGACTAACTTATTTCTTTGTATGATCTGCAACATCATAGATAACATACATGTTTTGTGTAAAATTGTAAATATCAAATTAAAACATTTGATCTGTAAATCCATATAATTTTAAAAGAACTTCAACCCATGGTAGTTGAAATATAATAATAAAGGACTTCTCATTTTCTTTTCTTAAAAAGGAATAGGTTAAAAAAACACTTCTACTTTCCAACTTTGATACTCTAGCAAATATAAATTTTGTCACTATCCTTCCCAATTTTATTTCCGACCGTGGGTTTATAAACTTTTCAGGAAGAACCAAAAGAACTTTACCCAAAGAACTTCAAATTTACACAAAGAAATATTCACATGTAGTAAATACAAACTAGAGAAATCCAAAATAACTTATCAAGTTATACACCTTCCAAACACAACTTACAACATTTCTTTCCATACTTGATCTTGCTTCAAAACATGTAGCATAAGAGTCACATTCATTATTTTAGCAGAGGCAGCCTCATTAATATTTACAAGAAAAAAAGTAGTCAAATTATAGGAAGCATGAAAGTTTAAAATTGTAACAATAAAATTAGCAACTAATGTTCTGGAAGTTAAGTTAATAAAAAAAACATAAATTCACATACTAGAGTGGAAAACAAAAGCCCAACTTGTTGGTTGAAATAGAAATTCAATCTTTTACTCCCAAAAAAATGTTAACTTCTTGATTTTGCATGCTGGATACATTGACTTAGCTCCCAAACAAAATTAATACCTACTCTCTGTTCCCTAAAGTCACATTCATAATATTAGCTCTCAAAACATAGATTATGATTTATGCATAATCTTCAAATCCCAATCCAATGTAGTAGCCTATGAACTATTGAAAATTAAAGGATGATAATAGGATTCAAGCAACTGCATTTAATAGACCTAATTCCAAATCACAAATCTATATCTCTAATTGCACTTAATTAATACATTGATTATATTTTATTCAGATGGAAAGAGATCTTACATAATTATATTTTTCCAATGTTGGAAGGCTTTGAAAAATATATTTGATGTGAGTTTTTGGGTAGCACGCAAGCAGCTGAGATTTACATGCACCTCTGCTTCAAAAATATTACATAGACAATCAGTAGATAGCCACTTTTTAATTATTCGAAGTTAAATTGTTCAAGATACCGATTGACCATAAACAATAGTATGTCCATATGTACAGTTAGTACATTGATATAACACACAATCTGATTATTTTCATTAGTATATACACACATATATTATTAATTTTACAAAATTAAATCCAAATTAAATACCCAAAAGGAGTGATATCTTTCAAAGACACCTTTGAGTACGGTTAATAACCATAAAACATAAAATCTATTATTAGCAAAAAATTACACGTAAGGAAAAACTCAATAATGGAGCAGAATTATCAAAAAGCAAAAAAAAAAATTGAGAGTACCCGATCCAGGCGGAGGAGGAGAGAAGCACGTCGAAGGCAGAGAGGAAGTTAGGGTTGACGATGCGGACAATCACCGTCGAAAGCGGCGGACAGTCGCCATCGAAGGCGACGGACAATCGCAATTAGGGCTTCTGACGAATTTGAGTAGTTGAAGCGATTTTTCCTGTTTTGGAGTCTTTCGTGCTTTGGCAAAAGGTGTTGATATCTAAGGCTGCGTGTATTTTTCAAGGCACAGACGGAGAGGTTGATAAACGCAGATCGAATTTGAGGCTAAAGGGAGGAGGCGGCGATAAGCGAAAACCCTAACTTGATTGACAAAATAACAAAAGACGAAGCTGGAAGCGTGACGAACGGGAGAAGTAAGAATAGAAGATGAAATGATGACTCTGTCCATAGCGCTTTGAATTAATTATGAAAGCCCAAGTTTTGTCACGGATACAAGCGTGATAATGAAACGTAACAGCAGTAACCGTTATAAATTTCCAACAATAATAAACGTTACAAAATAAAACGAAAAAAGTGTTACATAATAGCATGTTTGGTGTAGTGAGATGTGATGCAGTGCGGATCCGACCGAGACGGTTGTCTCTGTAAGGATGAGGGATTGTTCGTTCCCAAGTAGAAGTGGGAGCTTATATCAATGGGCTTCATTGATGGATTGCCAAGGTCCATAAGAGGGCACGATAGCATTTGGGTTATAGTCGATAGATTAATGAACAGTGCTAGATTTATATTCGTCAAGTCTAGTAGATTGACATCCAAATTAATTGAGTCGCATAGGAAGTGGGCTGTCCGATCCCACGCTATGTCGAAGAGTATTGAAGTGGTTGAAAACCATTGTTCACTACTAGATTTTTGAAGAACTTACGAAAGGCGCTAGGAAATTTGGCATCGAATCCAATAGATGGTTTAGTATCCTACATGTTAGGATAGGCATGGGTGTTACTTTTTAATGTTTGATCTTATATATGTGTGTTGATGTTTGATTGTTGGCATTTGATACGATTACTTATGCTTATATGGTTGTTAGACATGCGAGATAGTTATGGTTTGATATAGCATATTTATTTGAGATGATCGCTATATATGATTTGCATGCTTAAATACCTGATATGATGTTGCAATTGTGTTTAATCATCTTTATTGAGTACATGTTCACGTACATGGAAGAAAGTGTTGACTATTTGGATGCTTACTCGCTTTTATTCGTATCTAAATGGTATGCTTTTGCTATAAAAGAGGTACGTAAGATCTTTAGTGTAGATTTGGGTATATTTATGCTTGAATGTCCTCAGAAATGAGATGTCTCAGAGATGAGATGTGTGTGTATATATATATATATATATATATATATGTTGTTTTGGGATTTTTTCGGACTTAGCCGCGCAAAGGAGGTGCTGCTAAATTTTTCCGAAACAAGTGGGGCTATGGAAGTCTATAGGTTAGGAGACATTTTCCTTACTTCAGGAATTTAGAGGATGAAATCCTTTTAAGGATGGGAATGTGATGGTCTGTATTTTTAACGATAGGATATTTAGATAATCGATTTAAATATTGAATCATTAATTAATTGAAGACCCATAGTATTACTTTTCACATACAGTCGAATTAGGACCCAACACCAGTTCTGTTGAATTCGGATCGGCATTGTGAATTAAAGTGAGTATAAATATCGCTATATTTGGGATCGAGCGATCCGATGGCCAAAACAATTTCGAAATGCGTGAAATTGTCATCCCGGAGTGCAGTCTCAAATAACAACGAAATTTATACCATTGAGATTGGAAAATTGATGTGGTGTGCACCGACGAGTTTCACTGCTATTCGATGTGTTATGTGATTGTATGATCTCGAAACTACGACGATTTATTTGAGAAATCAAATAAATTATGTATGATAATAATATATACACTCGCAAACTTTTCCCTTTTTATTTTTCATCCTCCTCCTTAAACTAGAAAATGAAATAAAAGCCTCCACCTTCGAAAATCTAACGATAAATCACGAGGCCGGACCCATTGAGATCGTGGTGGGGAGAGCTTCTAATCGGTATGGCCTTCAGCATGTCCGACGATGATTTGGGGAGGATGGCGTGTGAGGCCGCTAGCTAGGGTTGTCGTTCACCAGAGTTAGACGAGGAATTAGGCTAAGCGATCTGCACCATTGTGTCTCCCTTCTAGGCATGCTCCTTTTGGCACCAACGGCCAAAGCTTCAAAGACCTGTGGACGAACGTGTCATTCAAGGCCCTGTTGGAAGGGCACTAGGTCATGTCAAGGAAGAGGGAGCCGAGCTGCATCTCATGGGGTTCATCCTAAAGTGCGTGCAGAGTGTGACACGACGGATTCGACAGTTCGTCATTTTGTGGAGCGGAGGTGGAGAAATCAAGGTGGAAGCATGCATGGTTATGAGTTTGTGCAAACGTGTGCATGTATAGAGATTTTGATTTGGGGAAGGTGACTAATTTAGGTAACTAACTTACTTAACGTAATTAATTATTTTTATTAATCACTTTTCGTATTTATTCGTAACTTTTGCACACGACGTCCGATTTGAGCATGGTTTCTTGTGTTGCGTTCATGTTGGAGAGTTCTATAACTTGGCATTGGATTAGTCAGATTTTTTTGAGGTGAGTGATATTGTCTCTCACCATACTATGATTGTTAGTATAGTATAAAAATAACGTTTTGAACTGATTTCCAAATTTAAACAATGATTTCTAATTTATTTAAATCCACATTTGATTTTAAGAAAGAATTTTTAAATGGTTTTAAATCGGATATTATATAAGTTATTACCG
Source organism: Allium fistulosum (assembly GCA_030737815.1). Lineage (NCBI taxonomy): Eukaryota > Viridiplantae > Streptophyta > Magnoliopsida > Asparagales > Amaryllidaceae > Allium > Allium fistulosum. The sequence goes on along the minus strand of CM060906.1, from coordinate 293,970,118 downwards.
ACGTACTATTTTTAGGAAATCACTCGATTTAGGCTACTTTTGATATGAATCTCATATTGGTTGATATAGATGCATTTTACATGTTGTGTATATGCTATATTGATTGTATATATGCTATGTTGGTTGCATCTATGTTTGTTTGCTTGTTTTGATTGAAAACACCGATCAATCAGTGATTTAGCGTTAGGAAATTTCCAGTATGTTGGAGTTTCATGCATATTAATCGAATGCACACATGATGGAAACTGTATGATGAGAGAGTTTGATACATATTGATGGGATGAACAAATGATGGAAACTCGAACGAATGGGATAAGTTGGGATAAGTTGTAAAAGAGTACCGGATGCATGTCGACCGATCTGAGGAGGGAAGACAATGGACTTGGATATACTTCAAACTTCAGAATGGATAGGGGACATTCTCATTTTGTTTGCATTTGGCCCTTTTTGGCAAATACATGACCAAAGTGATTGGTATTGACCACTGTAGACTGGTCAGTGCCCATCACTGTTGATGATGGCTGATTTGGTCGATCTTTGACATGGATGATGATGAGGCTTCGAGGAGCGCAATGTGATGGTTTGTTCGTGCCGTCGACTCTTGGTCTTGATTTTATTGCTCTATGACAAGCGATTTCGATAGTGAAGCGATGACGTGATGCTTCGACATGATGGCTTAGAGACTTTGATAACGACGACTCGATGGTGATGGAGTTATGTACCAATGATGATGGATCGATGATGATGAAGTCATGATGATGATCCACATGGATGTGTTCTTTGAGGGTGACCTATGGATAGAATGTTGAATGGTTCTATCGTGGAAATTGATGAAGCAATGAAAGGCTTGGATACGCGTGCTAAGGGATCATTGATACTAGGAGTGTTTTCTAGTGTACTCAAAGTAGGGGTATTATAGGGATGCCCATGGATATTTTGTTTGGTTACCCCGGATTAGTATTTTGGATCCATATACCCTGGACCGGTGGATTAGGTTTAGTATCAGCTTCGGGCAATGTATCGAATACATGGAAAACCAAGATTTTTCTATTAATCCCTAGTGGAGGAATTGTCATATGAGTTATCATATTTCCAAAGAACATTGAGTGATGGTGATGTTTGTTTGATGGATGCTATGTTTTCCATGATTGTTTATGTAGTCTGTCACTCTATGGATGTCACATGATATAGGTATTGTGGATAGGGATACCTAGATACCCCGACATTATACTTAGGATAAAGTATGCATTTATGATGTTTGTAGAGTAGCATATTACTGATGTTATGTGCTAACTCTTTGGATGTTGGGACGGGTCAGCTATGATTCTTCATACCTCTGTTCCATGTACTATATCGACTTTTGTATTATTTTAAGATTGTCTTTCGCTCGCACCAGACTGTTGTCTAACTCGAGGCTTTATGCTTTGTATCTTATTACCTTGGATACTCTTAAATGAGTAGACTAAATAGTAGATGTAAGCAGCACATGGAGTGTGAAAATGGACTAGCGGGAGGTGATGCTTTCTCATATCTATATTTTGGGCTTATTATTTCTTATTCCACTATGTGATACTATGGAGCCTTGATAGTGTTTGACTTACTACTATTAGAGACAGTTTATCAGTTGAGTTTATTTATCAATTTTATAAACTTTGTTACTGTGTTATATAATTGTATGAGCCTGTGTACTCTGATTCTGTGGTTCATGAGTTACGACTGTCTCATCTTTTTGATATATGTGATGATTATTATATTTTACTCGATGTGCTGTGAGATATACGACAGGTTATATGATTGTATAATTTTTTCTTTCTCTTAGCTTCTATTGTATTATCTTATAATCCTCTTCTTTGCTTCTTTTCTTTCCATAGACCATCATCCTATATCGGCCGGATGCTCCAACAGCGCACTATTCGGCTATATGAGCATAGGAGGTATAGGGTGGTCGTTACATTGCACTTCCGTCATACTTGTCAATAGATGACAAAGCATACCTTCTGTGGATGTAAGCATCCAAGATTTCATTAGAGAATGGCTCCCCATTCTCGTCATTTGAGAATGCCTCACCCCCGGTATTGCGGGATTGCATTTTGTTGAGCTATTGGTGAAGGATATGCATGTCTTCCCTGAGTCCAACATCTGCCTATTGTGGGATGTTCTGGTTGACCATGGGATGAGGGCTCAAGTTGCGCCTTTATGGAGTAGGAGATCGACAACATGATGGAGAACGATGACAATAAGCAGGAGATCTTCCCCATTTACAAAAGGAAATCTGGAATGCACAACCCGATCTCCTCTTTGTCTGCTTCCGGCCATGCCTCTATGGGACCTAGAGCGTGTCAAAGGGGTCATGCATGCCTTATTGATGGTAGAGGGACCGCTGTTGAGATGGTCAAATGTAGAAGTTCATGGGTGATCAATTAGTGGTCGTTCCGCTAAAGGGAAACGATGATGACTTAGCCCCACAGGCACAACCATACTAGGGGTGGAACAACCTGACTGGGTACTCGAACAGTGCATCTTCTGGGATGGACATGAACATCTATAAGTGGAGTTTCAAGTGCCACCCTCTCTCCTTGGCTTCGGCAGTGTTCAAGATTTCATAACCACCAGAAGGATGGGCCTGCAAGTAGGCAGGTCGACCAAATCGGCCATCGGAGGAGCTAGTGGGATAAAGTTCACAGTGGCTTGAGTGTCAAGCTGTAAAGCCATGCACTTCGCGGGTCAACTGACCCATGTTTGACATCTGTAGCATCACATTACGCCATATTTCTTCGTTGATTCCTATTTGGGATGGGCAACACCGGCGAGAATGTTGCTTTGGCTTGGTGCTCGTTGGAATTATTACTTTCAAATGGCGGGAGATTGTCCATGATAACAAGTTAGATTGGGTCTTTCCGAAGTAGAAAGTGTGGAAAGGTGAGAGCTTTAGGGCAAGATACTTCTTCTAGCGCCAAAATATTTACTAGAGATTTAGCCAACCTCAAAATTAGACTAATGCGCAAATGTAACTTGTTAACATTAGGATTAAAGTGAAAAATAAGAAGTTAAATATGCAATTATAAGGTAAATAACACAAGATATAGAGTGGTTCGGTAAAACTACCTACTTCCACCATGAAGTTCTCTTACTGTATATATTTCTCTTACAACTACAAGAAAGTACATGAGTAACAAGAAAAAAGGAAACACTCAAGACTAATAAAGTTGTAGAATCTTAAGGACTTGCAGTATCAACTCTTGAATTATGTGTAGTCTTTAGAATTCTTGAATGTTTTTAACCCCCTTGAAGTTGTAATGTAGGGGATACGTATAGTAGCTGAAGTGGATGATTGAGATGGAGATGTAGAACTGGCAGGAAAATTGTCTGACCATTGATCTGGCTGCAAAGGCCGATGGACGACAGCTGTCAAGGTGTAAGATGGTGTGCAGCGGATGAAAATATACTCATTGCTCCTCTACACAAGACGTGGGCCTCACATTTAATGTGCATACTTCGCATTAAATGCGCATTTAATGTTGATGTAAACCACTTCAGTTCATCCACTCAGATACGGTGCTTTAGATAGGTGGATGGACAACTTGACGTTTACTTAAGTGTTCACGTGACAAATCTTGCTGAGCTGATCGATCGGCTGTCGACGATATGAAAGAAACTAGGAATCTTGCTAAGTACCATATTGTGAGGTTGGCTTATGGTCGAGTGCGAGGTGACCGGGAGGGCTGCTTGGATCGGTCGGAGGCGGCTATACTGAAGCCAGCCGAGGACAGGTCATGCTTGAGCCTATCTTGCTTGATGTGCCGCCTGATGAGGCAGGATTGGAGAGGTGTCGGCCATCAACCGGAGTGATGTCGGGCGAACATGCCGACCTAGAGTTATGCTGGAAGGCTGACATAGGAAGGTCGATCGTCACTGTGACGGGTCGGGCCCAAATCTTGCTTAAATGTGAAAGTTGCCTAGAGATGAGGAGACCGGGTCTCATCTTGGCGCCTTACTGAGTAGAAGGATTGGTTTAAGACCAACATGGCTTGGGCTAGCTTATGCGGGGCCGGTTGTAAAGTAGTTAGGCTTGCTTTGATTTAGTCAGACTGTCTTTAATAGGTCTGCTAATTACTTGCAAAAATTACTTACGAGAAAATTGAGCAACAGTTTGACTATTTAAATTTTGATGTCAAATTTAAACTTTTTTTAGAAACTCCTCGATATAGCGGACTCTAGAAGGGGCGACGGACCGACCAACTCCAAGGGAAGATTAAGTTGTGCATGTCTGCTTCAACTCTATGAATCATATTAGTAGTAATACTGAATTTTAAATTTTAAAATTTATGTTTATTTTGAAGTCAAAAATGTTAAAGTTTGCCTTAATACAAGTTTAAATTTTATGAATGGAATTTGATATCTGAAAGGAAACTGAAACTAATGCAATTAATGATATAAAGAAATTTAAATTACCTTATGAAATGAATTACAATGTGAACAAAGAGGATCTATATGCTATAAATTGATTATTTCTAATACTAATTTAAAACCTTTTAATCGATGGCCTTTTGTCTCAAATTTTATCATGGAATTAATAGAAAAGTAATTTATGGTATACGAACAGATTTTGGCAATGTAGTTGTACTTCTCTCTTTTCACTTACATCATTGCATCGAACAATCGCTTCTTGTTTATGCCTTTAATTGTTTGCAAAACGGACGTAAATTCTTCATTTCAAACTTGGTTTGTTCATCAGTACTAACATCGCAAAAATTGATTGTGCTTTTGCAACACTAATGAAAAAATTCGATAGTTCTGACCCCTAAGTCTTGAAAGTGTTTTTAGTGATGATCGATGATTTTTAGAACATGTATCACTAGAGCAAAACTTTACGTCTATATTGAAACTCAATCTATAAAGAAAGTTTGTTCACTAATCTTCGAGTAAGTTTACAGAGATCGAAATTTGCATTGATAAAAACTAATTGTCTTTTCTAACAAAATACATTTTGAGTAAATATCGATTGTTATATTTTTTTTATCTTTACATGGAATGAAAATTAGATAGAGATTTAAAGGTTGAGATTGTTTGTTAAATTTGTGCCACCAACTTGTATCTAGAGTTTCCCATTTTGTACATGAAGGAATCGCAGATGTGAAAAAAAAAGTTAAAAAAAGAAAAAAGAAGAAAGAAACTTCAAGGGTGAGACTCTCATTTCTTCTCAGTATAAATTTAGTGCTGCTGTTGGATTTTAGAAGTCTGGCCTCTTGGTTACATTGTATTAGAAATTTAGATCATATAATCACATAAGCTTGGACGCCAGCCAAGCCTTGCAGATGGTGCATATATCCATTTTTAGATACTGAACAAACTTATTCAGCAGCATTCAAGAACTAATAAATCTTAGTACTTGGTATAGTTATAGTTTTATTAGTCATCAATACATTCACCCCTGTCATGAAAAATTGAACTAATTCATCAATGCGAGAACAAATCACTGACTAGTTCCTATTTGAAAAATGAGATTTTTCAAATTGACAAACTAATTTCATTTAACTCAAGCAATACTTCTACTAACACTATATTTTGTTGCTCAAGTAGAAAGATTAATATAATTACCCAGTTTTACAAAGTTTCAACACATCAAATTGTTTGGCTTGTCTGCACAAATTCTAATTTAAGCGCACACAGTACAAGACTTTATGTTTATTCAGCCATTTTCCAAATGGGACAAAACTTTCAGCATTTTGCTCCCATGCTATAAACTATACACAACACAACAGGCCAACTTATGAACAATAAATACAATCCCTTAATGAATTCAAAAAAGAAACTCATTTGAAGGAACTATTTTTACGATGTTACAGGAAGCCAGCTACGCCTCGGCCAGCAAGAGTTTCTCTATAAACGGCTAATGCTTCACCCATGACTTTGGCATCAGACAGCAATTGCGCTCTTTTCTTACTGGAAGGATGAGTGGAGAGGTAATTCTGAATTGCAGAATCTCCGGTAATTTTCCCCAGTTTTTCATACACTTTTGGAGCAATGCGTGGATCATAGCCTGCTGAAGCAAGGAGTAACAGACCAATGTAGTCCGCTTCCATCTCCATTCTGCGAAAATTGCATTCAGTCATTTGATGTCATTACATGCTATGGAAGTATGATCAGATGGTATGTATAACTCAGGCCAAATTAAGGGGTGATACTAAGAAAATAATGACTGCATTTTATTATTTCCTACGTGCTTTGACAAGCGTTTCTTAAACAAGTGCTGGTATCGGGTTTAACGCTCTTGTACTACAATATGGTTTTTGCAGTCTTTCAAAATTCATATGATGTTTGTATGCTCGGTCTGAAAAACAGAAACTAGTATGTCATGAATGTGCTCACTAAATTTTAGCATTCTCTCTGTAACAATCATTAAATTATGGAAAATTTGCTCATCTAAGCCACATTTACAAACTAATCGGCCTGTTTGAAAACTAATCACAAAAACAGGCATTTTCTGCCACGTTTACCAAAAAAATGGAAAAAAATGTTATGGCGCGATCAAGGATCGCACCAAATCTTTTTCTTTAGAAAATTCTGAAGCATGATCTGGGATAGCACAGACTGACGCTATCCCAATTAATGCAAAAGTTCAAATAAATAAAAAGAAGATTTAGAAAAGCGCCAGTTTGCGCTATTCTAAAACACGCCATAACAAAAAAGAAGAAGACATGTTTCTATAATAAGTTCTCAAAAGGAGCTCACATGCATAAATTTTCCTTAACTTATTGGTCTTAAGGTTCCGCTTGTGAATTTTGTTGCATCGTTCACAATGGATTTTGGATGTATCGGTTCTGGCAATCAATGAGTGGTTCGGTTTTGGGAGTTTTTTACGATCTGATTTACAAGATATAAAACCATGCTTGGAAATATTATTTTCATGGGTTTTAAAGACAGTTCTAAAATTGTAAAATTACGGATATATCTGAACAAAAATTACATGTTACACTAAAAATAATTATTAGAAAGTAAGCTTTTAAAATTAAAAGGTTAGATTTCAAAATTTATCATAAATTCATAACTAAAAAAATCAAATTAGCTAATGTCAATTTTAATTAGAAGATAAAAACATAAAAATTGAGAAATGAAAAGTAATGTTTAAAATTATTACATAAACAACCATTTAAGTTTTTTTGGGAAAAAAGTCATTGATATATCATCAATAATAATGTATTCTTTTTTTAAAAATAACATAGAAACGATAGTCTTGAAAAGAGCAGAGTTGGAAGAAAATACGAGAAACAACCAAAAACCGCCGATTTGGTAAATTGAAAGAAATGAAAATTACAGTACACTGGTTTTGACCGGTTTACAAAACACTGAAAATAAATGCTTTAGAAAACTCTCAACCATTGGTTCTTATAACTACTTATAAACGGAGTCAACTAGAAACAATCAAAACCGGTGGAAAAAGAACTTCCACGCAAAGGGCATTATCTTTGTTTTAGATGCCCAGTACTCATTGCCTGTGCCCAACTTTAATTTTTGCAACTACCAAATGAGATGAAAATTATTACACATAAATCTAACTGATGTAGCTAATATTATGTTCAACTGACACCGTGTGAGAATATTTCCACACACTTTAATATCTCGCACAAGTTAACTTCAAATCTCAATGCTGGCAAGTTAATGTATTTTGACACCAATCCAAGGTTCAAATTAAGAACAGAACGGAACCGTTTAAGTATAACATATTGCTAGAAAACTCTAGGTGGTGGTTGGTTTGAAAACGAGTTGTGTTTTGCACATGTATTTTAAAATGCAAAGGAGAGGAGAAAGAAATGAAAAACGATCGACTTGGAAAATAGTTTTAACATATAAATTTGAAAGTGGTTTTTTCTTGTTTTCTGTCTTTTAGAAGATATCAAAAATTATCATTCTCCCTTCCCCTTCTCTCCTTTATTGGAATGATTAGGATTTTCCAACCCGTATTCTCTCCCATGCCATTTGACATACATATTGAAACTGCAAAACATAAAACTCATTTTCAAACCAAACATTAGTTTCTTATGGTAACTCCTAAACTCTAACATACGAAATACATCAAACACTAGATTCCATCCCTTAAAACTACTGCCATACACTTCACTACTAAATTATGAAATGAAATTTTCATACGTTGACATAAATGTTGTTGAAAGCAGTTGCACCCTAATTTTGCACAGTGATCTTAATGTACTTATGAAATCCATATACAAATTTGTAATATTTTATTGAAATAAAAAGAAAAAAAATCAAGGCATGTAGCAAAAACGGTTAAAGTTTCGAAAGAAAATCAGTCCATATTCATAACTTTACATCTTAAGTTTTGATATTAATATAAAACCTGTGTAACAAGTATGCAAAATGTTAGTTATATGATTAGCAACATGATTGGAAATACAGTTGGCGTTATTTAGCACTACAACATGTTGTCGAACATACTATGAAAACTTTCCTACCTCCGAGAGAAAGGAAGTCTTAGAAGAAGATTTGACATTGTGTGGACAAGATCGGGCATGTAAAAGAATTGCAAAATAACAATTTGTAGTACCGCAAACCAAAAATTCCTTGTAAGGCTCTCTGCTACATGTCTTGCTATGGCATGCCCAACCTGCATGAAATTTGTCATATTCTATTAACATTTGTTTGATGTTATGTGAATATTAATAGGTATTGCACATTGAGAATTTCTGATTGCAGTAAGGTATCATTTAGACCTCATCTAGCGTTTCAGGTTTACAATGGAAATAATGACCAGCAAACATTTTCCTAAACATTTGGATGTAGTATAAAAACATGGTCTAGAACAAATCTTCTATTACTATGGAGATTATACACTTATCAAGATTTTATGTTATGTTGGACATGTCTGCACATGAGCAATCAAAATGGAATATTACATAGTAGTTTAGGTGATTCAAAGATGCCTATTGGTACTTCTAAAATTGGTTATGACCTAAAGCTTCTAATATTCAGTATATCTGCCCACATACTGTAACAAACTTATTGCTAAATAATCAACTAAAAATAGCGGGCTGATTATCATGGTTCAAAATTTCATCCAGCACGGCGAAATTTTAGTAATTCCATCCTGGTTTTGAAGGGAATCGGAAAGTAATTTGGACGAAATTCTGGTTTCAGTACCAGCATTTGAAAAAGTTAAAAACATGTTTTTATGGAAAAACAGAGAAAATATCAATAACTTCGGATCTTGCAGAATAACTAAAGGCATGTTTGATTTGAGAACAAATTTTGTGTTTTACGTTTTCAATATGTATTTCAAATGTCATGGAAGGGAATGAAGGGTTGGAAAATCACAACAAAGGGGGCAAAGGGAAGGATGAAGATAATTTTTTATATTTCCAAAAGACGGAAAATAAGAAAAAACTATTTTCAACTTTATATGTTAGAAACAGTTTTGATCGTTTTCCACTGTCTTCCCCTCTTCTGTGCATTTTAAAATACATGCTGAAAACTCACAATACAAAACTTGTTTCCAATCCAAACAGATCCTAAATATTTTAAGACGTTGTTAAAGGAACTTTGACTTTGGATAAGGGGGACAAAAAAATTTCCAAATTCGGTGATTAACCCGTCGAAAACCCCCTCTTATCCGAATTTGGAATCCCCTTAACCATGCACATATTTTATCGTATAGAAATAGAAATTGAGTGCAAAATTGAATCTTTCCCAATCCAATCAACTCAAATTTAACTTTATTTAAAATGACATGCTCAAACAGTGTTGTTAGATGATTAAATTAAGCGAGATCCATATAAAAAACAAAAAAAAACAAGAAGAAAAAATAGCATAAATTAGATTACTTTAGAACAAACATTTAATTTTTTCATATATAACTTAGAAAACATACCCAATATTTTATTTTATTTTATTTTGAACTGATACTTAGAAGATACTTAGAACATACCCAATATTTTATTTTGAACTGATACTTAGAAGATGGTGGTATGTAATGACACTACAAGTCTTAGGTAGTAATATACATACTACAAGTCTAATTTATTTCATTTGTAATTTGTATATAAATACAGTATTCATATTGGTGTTATATCTATTAATGTTTTTCTATAAAATTTTTTTTTTTTTTAAAGTATCGAATTCAAAAACAAAATTGAAACAGAATTCCTGGAATATCCAAAATCAAACTGAAATTTCAAAATAAAAAACAAATGACCAAAACGGAACTGAAACCCAAATTTTAAACCTTTTTAAAGAAATTGACATGTTTCAAAACCCAGTCATTTCCATGAATAACTGGAAAAGGTCATTCGGCGGTGATTTCTAAACCAAGAATATATGTATTCCATTGACTATCATATAAATACTATAAAATATAGGTGTTTTGTTATGCTAAAGCACAAGGTGCTATCAACTTAGAGCTAACTAAACTCTAACGGAAGTTAAAATTTGACATTGGACTTTCGCTTAACCATCTTATATGCACCCATCAACTAACAGTTGTGCTTTTATTCCTAGAATCCTTCTATCTGCAACTCTAACTTCTTTTAATTGTCCAAGTTGTAACCATTTTAACTTCCAAGTGTAAATCTATCATTCCGTATACCTCCAACTTTTTAAATATTATTATTTCCAAATCCATCATGGATATAAATTTTTGAGTTCTAAGTTCCAACATCGAGTTAAGGCCAAAATGCAGGATTATAGAAGGCCTATCCATCCCATTGTAAACTCGATAATTTCATTGAATTTTATCTGTAATGAGATTGTTGGTCATGACTGGATTCAAATATCTAACTGGCCATTACAAATGTCCTCAGGCCGTACAAAACAATTGATGGTTACATGGAGGCACATGTGACTTGGATTGCAAATGAAAAGGTTTGTTTTGATATTACAAGGATACTTGTACTTTAGTGGCACAAAGTTACATGAGCACTGGTAAGAGGCATTAACAATTGTGAAGCTTTAAGTATTTCAAATACAAGAGTTTATGGAGACAAATTAACATGTAATAATGTTAGAAACTCTATTAGAAGCCTGGAGCAAGAAATAGAATGAAAACAAAGAAATTCACCTACTTAGAAAAGTTTAGAGCTGTAAAGTAGATGACAACTAGCTTTGGTTAAAATAACAATAATAATATAATAGAATCCAAAATTACAGTTAAACAATAAAACAAAATAGTGTCTGAAATTCAACTCAAATATACTATTCTTAAATCAAGAAAAATAAAAAGTATCCATACAGAGTTACAAACAAACTATTTAATATTTCAAAGCGAAATATACAATATAAATAAATTAGTTATTTGAAAATGATTCATTATTACAAAATATAACTAGAGATGAAGGGAGAAGAACCATTTTGATTTAGTTGGTAGCACAAAAAGCACTATGATTAATTTAATCACTCGATTCATACATTTTGATGTAAAAAGTTCACTGACTTCTTTTAACAAAGAAATAGTTTTGATCAAAATGATTATGTTGTAATAGAAACATGTTCACATTCACAATGAAATTAACTTCCATCTACTTGAAACCACGTCTGTTGATTTTTTACACACATTTTATTGATAGAAATAGAAAACCACCAATGGGGTATTATAAGTGGTTTCTGACTTCACCACAATTTCCATTTCAGAACAAAACATAAGCATAACAAGTTGATGATTCGTTATTACTAGATAAGTATGTCCTCCCCTTAATTGAAATAGTAGAAATTGGCCATTAATTTATCCTACTCTTCACAACTTAGAACGTCCTCTCCATCAGCATAACAATCACTCTCTCCAGACATGCTAACACAATATACATAATAATTTGATTTTTTTTTTAAGATGAGGAGTACATTATAATTTGGAAGAAGTGCTATGGGTGTACCGCATATTTGTTAAATTTTCAAGTAAGAATTGTTAAAGTATGTCTCTACTAGTCGAAGCTGAACTTCTAGGATGATGTTTAAAAATGAACTCATAAACCTAACAATAAGCTTTTTAATTTAATGAAGGCATGCCAACACTTTCTCAAGTATATCACTTTATAAGACTGGATTGGGCTTAATATTGCTTGCCAAGACAACAAAGAAATCGGAAATAAGAGCTTACAATTCGAATGTCATTCAAATTATGTACGCTAATTAGAAAACTGATTTGAAACCATGACCTTAACTCTACTCCTTGTATCATGTAATTTCAACTACAGTACCGAAAAGATTTAACTTGTAAAAATGTACAGTGCATCTATAATCCATCAACTAAATACACAATAAACCCAAAGTCACCCCTTTGGGACCTCGTTTCCACTAAAGCTGGTTGGATAATGTAATATCTAATTGTTCCACCCACTTATGTACCCAATTATTTTAGATAACCAAAAAAAAAAGTTTTTCCTTCAAATTGTAGAATTGTCGGAGTGGTTGTGAGTGTGAAACTAACATATGATGCAAGCATCAAAATGCAATGATTGGTATTCTTCAAAATAATTAAATACAACGCAAAATTTTCTACCTCATGGCCAATAACAGTAGCAATCTCTGCATCACTTCTAAAATGATCCAATAACCCAGTAAAAACAATAATTTTTCCACCTGGTAAGCAACATGCATTAACCATCCCATCTTTTACAACCAACACCTCCCAATTTAGATCTTTTAAATGCTGCGTCTCTGTTTTATCTTTTCCTTTCTCTTTCCTACTCTCCCTTACCCACCTGTCATCAAGTACCTGTTTGTAATGTCGACATTACTTCCAAATAATTGAATGCAAAAATAGAACAGTTGGTTAAAGTATGTCCAACAATGGGTTTTTTCCTTATTCTTCAAGTCCCACACTTCTTCTCGTTTGAATTCAAGCCTTAAAAGTGTGGGTGGACTTGAAATTAACAGGTCTGAATGGGAACGTGGAGGAAGACAAGTACTCAAGCACTAGGAAAGAGTGGGTTAAAGAAAATCACCCCATTTGAAAGGCTTCCGCAGGTTTAATAAACCCCCCCACAGATTTCTTTCCCATGGAGGTCAAAATTCATTACTCTTTCTTCGTTTTCTAGTTTCACCCAATTTCCCCAAAAAAAACCTAACTGAAATTCAATCCGATTTCTTTTTTCAGAAAAAAAAAAGTTCTGAAGTAACTATTTTACTTTTTCAACATCTATCCAATCATCAATCACATATATTAATTCTCTACAGGCTGCTAAAAAAAATTCATCAATTGAAAAATGAAACATGATCACTGGAATAGAGATATAAACAAAAGAAACCCAAATTGATCGCTAGCATGGAGGAACTCGGAAGACCCACACCAAGAAGTGCATTGTTTTAGAACAGGTAGAAAGCTCAAGCATTCACAACATGAAATAGGATGTTCGATTGCATCACCAATAAGTGCTCTTGTTTTTCCATTTCGTTCAATTTCGTCACTCAGGAAAAGAAGAACCATACATTTTGAATGCAGAAATAAATTAGTACTTAAGAATCAATATATTCCTAAACACGGTATTTTCCAGTATGTTTAGTTTATAATACACATTAATTTGTTGTAGAATCAAGATGGATTGAGATGTCATCCCAATTATGAAAGGCTCGTCATGGTGCACATAATGTTGCAAAGCACAGCAAGGCATGGAGATTGTGTCTTTTTACCCCATGGCACGAGGCATATGAAAATGCGGATTAAATGGCGCACATGACACATAAGGCACCTACGATGTGTGGCACAAGATATGCATGTCTTTTCAAGTATTGCTATTTTTTTCAATTTTGGTTATAATTTTTTCACGATTTAAATATGCATAAAAAATAGTATTGATTGTGTGATTCTGTTTACAAATTAATTAAAAATTTTAGGTACAAAAGAATGTTTTTTTTTCCTAAATCTCTTTGTTTGAAAACAAACACATGCAACCATTGATATGCAAAAACTAGTTTATTTATGCAAATATATTCTCAAAGCATGTTGCAATATAACTTTGATCATGAATGCACCAACTAATATTGATGTTTGAGTGTATTGCATGCTTATTCATACAATTGTGTAATAAATCAAAGCAAGATTTAATTTATATACTTGTACAGTGTGTAATCAGACTAAACTAAATAATTGTTAAAGAAAATAAATATATAATATAAAATAAACATATCATGGTAACAAAAGAAAAATAAATGTATCAAAATCACCCCACACAGAACAAAATAAATATACCAAAATAAGACCACATAAAGCAAAATATAATCTAATATGTCTCTTCATATTTTTCTCACTTAAGATATACAAAATCAATTACCAGTTTATAAGTGAAATTTAATTGCTAAACAATAATTATAAGTTTTTAATTTAGAATTTAACTTCTAAACAAATGAAATATTAGTAAAATGATATTTTATGCTTATGATATCGTACATAAATTATATTTCTGCGAAATGATTAGTAAAAAAAAAAAAAATTGTATCAGTATTCTTCAATCAATTATGTTGGGTAACAAATATATAATTATTTAAATGCATGTGTAGTAAATCAAAAGGCGCGCTTGGTTTGTCGAACCATGCACCAAGGCTCCAACAAGACTTTGCATCTTTTTTTGCCGTATCATTAATAAGTATGAATGTCATGGTTCATCCCATCAAGTAAAAATTGTAAAGAAATATCCAAAATTCCTAATTTGTAATCCTGATAGCAAATATATTTGAAGGATTAGTCAGTACAGAATTAGAAAACATGGATGATACTTGTGTTGAAGTTATAGTTGAAGGTGGCTAACTACAGATACAATTCTTCCAAAGGTAGAGCTAGATATTTACCCCTTTGGGTTTTACATTATAGACATCAAAACCTACAAAGTTAATTAGCTTCATATAGCTTGGAATAATCAATGACGTGTTATTGATGAGCTTATGATGTTTCTACCTGACTTCGAAGTGGCTAAGGTAAGAAGTAAAATGGAATATCTCACTGAGTCATTTATCTTAATTTAGAGTATATGATCTTATATCACAATCAACATATGAATATAGCTCAAATGTTTATTTTATTTATGATAAACTGCCTTTTTCAATCACTAATTACACCATTCCTTTTGTCACATTCAAAACCCACTGGTAGATTTAGATACGATGGCGAAATTAGGTTATTGGTACATGAGTTTGGATTTAGCTATAAGAAAAGGAGACCACAATACCAATTAAAAGATCTAATTGATGTATAGAATATCTCACAATTTTATATTGGAAATTTTGTAAATTTAGGTCGTTTTTGAAAACTTATCACGCACTTAGGCCAGTTTCAAAACTATTTACAAATATGCCATTTTTGGCCATGTCAGCACCTCGCTGACAAAATGTACCGATGACATTTGAAATGTCACGGTTTATTTATTTATTTTAAATTTATACTTGCAACATTTTAAAAGACATCAGTGTTATAGAAAATAACGATGGCGATTTTCCAAAAATCGACAATTTTGTTTAATATTTTATATGGACAAAAAATAGGCGACGTTTGAAAAGACGTTGGTATATAAATTTGTAACATACTGGCGCTTTTTGAAAAGTCGCTAGTATAAATTTTCTAAAAAAAATAATACTGACGACATTCCAAATGTCGTCGGTATATTTTTACTAGCGTGACGCTGGCATGGTCAAAAGTGACATATATTTGTAAATAGTATTGAGCTTTTAAATCTCTTTTATCTCACTGAGTTAGAAATCCAAGATTTTCTCCGAAATCTAATATTAGACATCTTTGTTAGTTATTAGAGTTTTAAATCTCCTTCATTTCAACCGAGATGTCAACTCGAGATTTTCTTCAAAATCCGAGATTTGAAACCTTGAATAGTCTTGAAACCGACCTACTTACGTGACAAGTGACAAGTTTTCAAAAGTGGCCTAAATAAAAAACTTACTCTTTTATATTTTGTTGATGTTTACAATAGATGTCAATAATTTTTTCACATGATGTATTTGTTATACAGTACACCAGGGTGGTTACATTGTGAAAAAATTGTTTTAAAAATCTCAATATTATAAATATTTGAAAATTTGGAAGAAAAGATGGTGAAAATACTAATTGTATTTGTTTAAATGTATTATATCTTAAATGCTATCACATAGATTATAGAGAATCTCGTTTGATAAAGTTTGCAACCATTTACGACTTGTATGCTTTGCATAATCCATAAATTATGACCTGAAATGTTACCATATAACATTTTCCATTATGTGTACCCACTGCACAACATAAAATGTATTTATGTGATAGATGTTGGCACTAAATACAAGGAAAATTGTATATTTCGCTTGACACCCCTTATCATATCACCTTGTATTGGCATTTGACAATGTAACACATAAATTACATTTTAGAAAATTCCCCAAATTTCATAATGGAACATCTTGGAAAATTCAGCCAATACATTTGACTAAATGATAGAGAGACGATCTAGACAAGAATGGTAATATTGATCTTTTTGCACCTACTACAATAGGATCGAGTCACCAAATGCCACTTCTTCCAAAACAAACTACTACCCCAAAATTTTACAAATTGTCGAATAAATTCAAATGATGATTTGGGGCAAATTTTATAATGCATGTGGTTTTTTTTTAGTTTCCTCCTATTCCCACGATGATGAATTATATAGAATCTGATTATACATCGGGTTAAACTATTAAAGTCGAGTTTCGATCAACTAGCAATATTGTAGCTAAATTAAAGGATTCATGAACTCGAATAAGAGTTCATCTATATACAAGCTGAGTATGACACGGTCGATAATACGTTATATGAACATGTAAAAATTCTAACTTCAAAATATTCACTCCTCATAGTTAATGGTTGAAATTTACTTCTATTTGACCTAGTAGAAAAATGTGACTAGATAATCAAGATTGAGTATGATGTACAGACAAGGCAGTCAACAAATAGCGCAAGGCTTGCGCTATGCACTATTTTGCATTATGTGCTATAAGGCACGCTAATTTGTTCGTTTTTGTAAACGTTACATATATTTTTTAATAAATATTAAATGGGACTAAAGTAGCTATGGTCCAAGTTTACAAAAATATCAAATCATTCATTTATGATTATCGCTATTATTTTATTAAATTTTACTGTAATTTAATTATGGATTGGAATTTACATTGTAATTTGCAATGTAAAATATTAGTTGTTGTCTCCTATTCAAATTCAAAATTTTAGAACCACACTTCAAAATTCTTACCGCTATATCATGAAGTAAATTCATTTAACAATTTATTTGTTGTTTCCAGCGATTTATATCCTCGTCATCTTTTTCGTAATTGAAATTGACTATTTAAATTGTTATTTTTCATAAAATTCTATGTTAACTTGTATTTTTTTTTAATTTAGTATATATTTAGATTATTTTTTCAATGTTGATTTCAAAATTCTTTTTTCATTTTTGAATGTAAATTTTGATTTCATTTGGTTTGAGATGTTTGACATTATAAAAACTTATCAAAACAAATTTCTTAGTTGTTCGGTAAATAAAAAAAAGTGATATACAATATCAAAACATATGTACATTTTAGATGGTTATAAAAAGAAGGAGATGAAAGTGTATTTCCATCGTTATGTCTTTCGTTTAGTAAAGCTAGCAAGAAAAAGAAACTTGAGTCATATACTAATCTACGCGGTCACATCATAATATTTAGTAGTGGTAGATCATAAGTTAAAACATTTGTCACTGGGTTGAATGACTGGTTTTCCATGGAAAAAAAATTAGAAAATAATGTCATTGATTATGCACCAAAATTTGGTATCATGTACCGAATAATTCGCTTTCTTGTACAGCCAAAATAAAATTGTCCATAAGGTCATTTTCAAAGTATTTGTCAAATAGCACTTTTGATGCATGAGAAATAGAATTTTATCATGATTTACCGTATGAAAGATCTTTGTTTTCAAGAGTTTATTCAAAAGACAAAAATGATGTTCAACCTTCGTATTTTTCCTTTTTTAGTATTAAAAATGATGTTGATAATAAATTCTAATATTGCAAACTATTAGGTTCTATAAAGATTAAAAGAATCTATTTAAAAAAAGCATTAAATGGGACAAATAACATCACTAGCAAATTTAAAATGAATTCTTATAAAGTTTCTA
Organism: Allium fistulosum; assembly: GCA_030737815.1. NCBI lineage: Eukaryota > Viridiplantae > Streptophyta > Magnoliopsida > Asparagales > Amaryllidaceae > Allium > Allium fistulosum. The sequence continues at coordinate 293,952,009 of CM060906.1, read as the reverse complement.
CCTATTGATATAGGAAGAAAAAACAAAAATATTAACTTTTCCACATAGACGTTTTGAATATGGTACACCTATCAAACACATACATTCAATTTTATTCGAAGGAATAATGGTCATTCTTCGATAAACAATTTTAATTTAATATTGAAGGTTTATAAATAGTTAGTGTACCACATGTTCTAGTTTCTGTCATTCAATTTTATTGGACTTATTCCAATGTATATACAAAAAATAAGTAAATAAACAAAATAACACGCTATTTTTTGTAATTCGTCGTTTTGCGCTTTGACAAAATAGTGCGTTATTTTGCGCTATAGATAACATGTGTGCTATCATAGGTTGAATAGCGCACGCCCTACGCTTTGGGCAATTTTCCGCTATAGCACGCGCTATGATAATTTTGATATGAGATATGGTGGTGTATTGAGTATATTATGTCGGTGCCTTAGGATAGAGAATGATGTAAATGTTGTACCAACTAGAGCATACAATGGTTTTCAAAATACCATACTTATATCTCCAACACAAGAACTACCAACAAAGGCAACCAATTTACGAAAACCGTTGCATGGTTTTAATGATGCAATATTTTTCTTTCTATATACTTAATCACTAAAACAGTATACGTATTTCATCATACTTCAATTCATCTATCAACAAATTTTTAAACACATACAGCGAAACACATTAATATATCACCAAATTTAACTCATACATCACATAATACATCACATAACCCGAACATCACATGATATATCAGTTAAGTACAAACGGATTGAAATGGAAAAAATCTAATCCAAAATACATTGTTTACACTTGAACAGTTAGTGCCAACACTTGTACTCATATTCAACCTTAAATCTTCTAGTCTGCTTTCTTCCGTTGGGTGGAAATTGACTAACTATCAAATTTGATTGAGTCTACCATTTTAAATATAAAGCATTCAAAATAGTTCATTAGTTTAAAAGTAAATTATTAACCAAATGACTATGAATGAATATATATTTGTAGAAGTTAGAATTTGTACATGTCCAAATCATTGATTGTGTCATGGTTTATTAACCCTTGCATTTTCCATTGATCAAAACTCAACTCTTATAGCATAATTTGATATGTGCTCATACTCGTCCATAGCTCGTAACTAATATTCTATGTGAGAACTAAATAGTAATTTAAAATGATAAGGAATGAAGATCACCTTGATCGCTATATATGTATGTATGTATATGTATATACGTGTGTGTGTGTATATATGAAAATTCTATTTAGACACAACATGTAGATACAAAAGATGATATAAGAAATCTTAACTATTAGATCTCCCCTTGGATTCCATCTATCATATAAAGACAAAAAAATCCAACTGCCTATACTTGTGTCAATTTTGTGTTTAATTTTATGTCTCAATAGACGCTCCCATTATATATATATATATATATATATATATATATATAAATATAAAGAATTGAAACTACCACTCCTTTTTGTCCTATCTAGGTGTGGATCAAATGTAATAAATTGAATTTTCCAATGTCCCGCAATCCAAAAATGGAGAACTTTTTTAAAATACAGTTTCCAGCCAATTCATCCATCACATAAAATTAAATGTTACATAGTCAATACAAGAAGAGTGAAAATCAGGAAAAAAATATTATTTTCTTTGTATTTGGTGTCAACGTCTGATAAATAAATACATTACACAATGTTCATGTAATCTATAATGTAATACGTAATGTAGAAATAGCTTTAGATCATGAGAGATTTTAAATTACTAAAGCATACTAAACACTTTATGATTGTCAATTTATAAGATAAGAACTATAATCTAAGTGATAGCGAATAAAATAAGCAAATTGTAGTATTACCGGTATTTTCCACCGACTTTTCTCCCAAAGTTTTCAAACAAACAATACAATTGGACTTTTAATCATTTTTCAAGTTAGTCGCCAACATATGTTTGTAAAACTAATACTGCAAATTAGAAGATGAATAAAATAAAGGTCGACACGGGGAAAAATATGAGAAATTTAACATATACCTTAGTTAGGTCTATTAACCTCTTGAGTAACATTCTCTTCTCATTACTACATCCGTTCTCAAATGCAAATAATTAAAATTGCTAAACCTTAAATGTAGTTTGCCAACATATCTAATCTATCAAAGCTTCTAAACACAGCAAAAAAATGGTGTTATTAGCGATGGAATACCATCATAAGTAAAGTAAAATTTTGAGCTACGCTATTGTAGTCTGAGTTTATATATTTTGGAGTGAGACATATGACTAAGTTCACATTTTCACTTATCATGTTAGCCACCTCCAAGGTAAAAATAACCATCCTAGCCTCCTCAATCACACTCCACTAATCATTTTAAGGTATGGAAAACTTATCAACTCTTGTGGGTTAAGGGTTTTTTTTAATATTGTAAAATTAGAACTGATAGCTTCGCATTTGAGAAAAAAAACATACCTAATCATGCACCATTGCTCAACTATAGCCTTGAACACAATTGTTATCTGCATTTCGTAATTCTATACTATGAATATCGAAAACTATGAATTTTCCAAATATATTTACCCATCAATTACGAATATCGAAAACTATGAATTTTCCAAATATATTTACCCATCAATTACGAATATCGAAAACTATGAATATTTTTATCATTTTTTTAACTCATGCAAATGAAACATCACATCTCATTCTACTTCGATTCTACAACAAATTAATATATTATAAACTAAACATATAAAAATATACACACGCTAACTGTATTGAAAAGTAATATGTTTGAGAATATAATGTGCATTCCTTTCAAGTGTTGAAAATGCGTGTTTTACATCCAAAGTGGCATAATTGAATGAAATAGAAGGTCTGAACTATTCACGGATGATGTAATCCGATCAATACCCTGTTCCATACTGTGAATGCTTCTTGGTGCGGTCTCTCAAGCTCCTTCATGTCGATCAACTAGGATTTCTTCCTCCAATATCTATATTCGTCATTGGATGATCATGACTTGTTTTTTTGTTGTTGATGAAATTGGATAAAATTTAGACCAATAGTTTGTGAAAAATGAAGATACTTGATTGATGATTAATAAATTAGAGAAAGATTAAAAAGAAATAGTTTAGTTAATATTATTGTTAACTAAACTATTTCTGGACACTCAGGTTCGAGTTCGAAAACAGTCCATTCGTAATGCGAAGGAAATGCTGCGTACATTATCGACCTCCCTCAGACCCTGCTATCGTGCAAGAGCCTAATGCACTGGGATCCATCTTTAGTTTAGTTAATATTATTATTTTTTGGTGAAATTTGGATGAATTTTCGGTTGTGGTTCTAAAATATTAGGTCAAGCTAGATATATGGAAAAAAAATGTATTTTGGCTGATAAAAGTAAAATGTAACGTGTGTGATGGGTTATGCACCATAATCTTTCAAATGGGAAGGACTTCCTTAACCCACCCCATTTTCATGTAGCATATTATTACTTTATGTCTTCCACTTCTTCCTCTTCCTCACACTAAGACCTATCAATTTCAAGTCTGCCCACAATCTGAAGGCTTTGAATTGCTAGAGATGTTCTTACAATATAGATATTTGTATAGATGTTGATATGATTAAAAGGATAAATGGCAAGGACCTCTAGCTCAAGCGATTAGAGGTATGACGCTTTAGACAAAAGTTCTAGAGGTAATGGGTTCGAGCACTGAAAACATTAATAATGTGTGTTTTGCTTGAATAAAGTATCACTCTTGTTATTAAATTAAAAGGATCAATGGAAAGAGAGAGAACTTTTGAAAATTTACTCATGGGATTCCCCAATTTCCATGTCCATGGTTACTACAGTTGGTTAGATGTATGTGATAGCAAACATTTGAGTAGATGTATGTGATAACAACTGAAACTAGGAATCAAAAGCAGTAGGTTGCAATCAAATAAGTTCATATATACATGACAGATATAAGTACTATTACTAGTCTAGTACACATACTCCAATTTTCACTCTTTTAGATACATATTTTCCACAACATTTCCTAAGCATTAAATTTCAATAAGATGATGTAAGATTCGACAAGCATAAGAGCTCTTCACACAATAGTATAAACTGCGACACTAAGGTGGATCTATGTTTACTTGATGTTTACTTGTCACAAGTTATAGGCTATGTCATGAGTTATTGCATAATATGCCATTTATCTTGTCTTGATAGAAGATTACTTCTCAAAATGTCCCTGCCCGGTATGTTACATGGCATGGCAGGAAACCTTCTGCAGGATATGATAATGTCCACCCCTCTATGGGTGGATAAACTGAAAAAAAAAAACTACGATCTTAGTTTAATAGGCGATGGAATGCAAGTTTTAGGTTCATGCTCTAAAAATGGGTGTGATAATTGTATAAATGAAATAACGTATTTGAACTTAAACACATCGCCAATTGCTGGAAACATGACCATTTTTAGGAACTGTGAAACTATGACATATGATCGCAAGCTTACAATCGATCAAAGAGAGTGTATCGGTTAAGGTTTAGTTTGTTTAAAGTGCTGATTGCTAAAAACTAATTGTTGAATGTTGATTGGTGAATACTTAAAGTATTGGGCAAATTCTATTCATACACCGTAAATTACTTTACTTACACCATAAATTTTTAAATAAAACTTTAAACTAAAATGTCCTTATTTAAAAAATAGAATCAATATTAAAAAATGAAAATGGTATACAATTCCTCTTTGTTTGCATTGTGTATAGCCAATATAATTTCTTTCATAAAGTAACCAAAATTATTTACACCATTGGTTTGAATTAAATTTAAATTTCTTTCGGGTATTAAATACATTCATACCGTTTTAAGCAATATTTATGCGTAGTCAATTTTACCATTTTTTACTTCAATTAAATTTTAAAATTAACTACTAAAATTAATATTATTTAGAGTATTAAATTCTTCAATATTTTATTTAAATCAAATTAAGTTTAAATTTAACATTAAAATTTAAATTGTTTAACATTTTAGTGTTTAAAAATTAAATTCAAATTGCTATATGTAAATAACTGAATATTTTGAATTCCATTTAAGGTATATGAATTTGAAATTTGCAAAAGTGAATTTGAGGAATATTGAAATTATGGTTCCTTAGTTTGAGTAATGCATGAGAGAGAGTTAGTAAAGTGAGATAAATGCTTTATTTTATTTCAAATGATGATAGCTTTGTAATATAAATGGTGTATAGTAAGTAAAAAGTGGTGTATGTGATTTTAAAAAAAATTCAATGTATGTATAGTAATTTACGGTGTATAAATAGAACATATCAAAGTTTTTTTTTCTTTGCATTCTGACTATAAGTGATTTTTATTAACATAAACAATTATTTTGACAATATTACCCTTCGTTGTTAATTTTAATTATTCTTTGAAGCAACTATCCTACAAATCACTTTTTTTTCTTCGGCATATTTAAAGATGGAAATAGAACTTTTCATTTCATTTTAACACAAAAGATTTCACATACTTTTATTCACTTTTTCGAAATCATTTATTTGTATATTTGTTATATATTTGCATCCGATTACCCATTATATTTCTCTTTAACTCAAAGTTGTTTGTAATTTTCATTCCTGTTAGTTATATATTTGCATTCGGTTACACATTATATTTATGTTCAAAAGTTAATTGTAGGCATCACCAAACACTTTTTTACTTTGTATAAATTTTTATATTATTTTCAATTATACAAAATTAACAAAAGTGAAAGTAAAATCAACACCAAATAATAAAAAATTAGCTTGACCTAGAAAAATTGAGTAGAAATGAAAATTACCGTTGAGTTTGAAATATTCGAATAGGTTGAATAATATTTATACAATTGAAAGCAATGAATGAGAAAATGAAAAAAAATCAATTATGCATGAAAAATGTATTATTGAGAAACTATTTCAATAAGCAATCAGTTTTTTCAAAAAGCAAAAATTTATTGCTTTTTCATTGTGCTGAATAGAAGGGGATAATTAGCACCACTTTTTTAAAACAAACAACTTAATAACCTCTTTTCACTTATTCTATTAAGTGGTCAGCATTTATTTTAGCAAAACAAACATAGCCCCCCTTTTGTAAACATTGCTCATACAAATATTAACTATATGTTGCAATCTACATTAATTCCACATCATTTAAGCTGAGCATAGCATGGTGAAACCAGTGTTTTCATGACCTTACCCTGTCTCGGTCCGACCTCGAATAACCCTGAACCTTGGATCACCACGGTCCGGAACTTAATCAAGCATCAGTCGTCTATGAACCCTGGTTGGACCTTCAAACCAGCGGTTCAATCGTCAATTTTACCTGGTTGAACCATGGTTCTTTTGCTTTTCCTTATTTTCTCATTTTGTAATTCTCTCTCATTTTCATCTTTTGCATTGCTTTGAAGAAAACAAGTAAATATATATTTCAAAAATCATAATCGTACGAAAATCTAAACCACAAACTCCACCACTTCGTTCTTCACTGCTACAAACTCCTCTAATACCACTACAAAATTCGTCAAGTTTGTCGTCATTAAACTTCTATCGTTGTGCACTACTCTACTGTATACATGATAGTTGTGCACTGCAATAACACCCAACTTCGGTTGCAGACCTTGAAGACCATCTACAGTTTGTGTATATAACATTATTATTTCAATATTTTTGCATATAGTTTGTAATTAAATGTGCAAATTTTTCGAAAAAAGAAATCATAATTTCGACGGTTCGACCGGTTGAACCATCAAAACCTTAAACCTTCCGTCATAGTAGTTCGAGGCACGGCACTGTCATGAAAACTATGGGTGAAACATTAAATGCGACTTCGACAGTAAAAATTACCTCTTCACCTCTTTGAATCGTGCTGACATCGCCAAAATCGTAATTATCGTCCAACCCTTCAATCTCTTTCCATTTATGCACCCCATCATTCCTCCCAAGTCCTCTCTCCACCGCCTCTATAATCTCCTCAGCAATGAGTCTAACCCTAACGCTATCAGGATGAATTGGAGGCAGAATCTTCGGCTTCAGCTGAGATTTCAGCTGTTGAAACTGGCTCTGGCCGAGCTGGCGCTCGAGGCTAGGGGAAAGAAGAACGAAATGCTGCCGTTTGGTATAAGGGACGGTCTCGAGGTTTCCGTAGTACACGGAGACGGCAGTCGCACCGGAGAAGGCCATGACTGCGAGAATGACGCGAGGATTGCGGTGCCACGTGGTTGACTGGCGGCTGCTGCGGCGCTGAAAGCGCTCTAGATTTTGGCTGCGCCGGTTGGTGAAAAAAGAACGGCATGGAATGCGGAAATTTTGATAGGGAGTGTAATGGTGGTATCGAGTGTGTGTATCGTGAAGGTTTGTAAAAGTGGGTTCGGATCTGTATTTTGATCTGAGGAGAGAGAGGATGGAAGAAAGGGAAGATTTGGGTCTTCTCGTAAAACTCATTTGGAAATTGTATTATTGATAAAAATTGTTTGAGATGATTTTAAAATATAATAGAACATGGATTCTTCCCTGGAGCAGGAGAAGGACAAAGGCTGTATGGAGAGCAATCTAGAGAGTATAAGAAACACTCAGGGGCTTGCCAACCAAAATTATCAATGCTCCTGCTTGTTCTAAGAAGTACTTTTACAGTTAAAAAAAATTAAAAACTGGTTTACATGCTAAAAGGAATAATTCAATTTGAAATTTTGAATTTTCAATTTAATGATTCAAATAGCGAGAATATGAATTTAGAAATTCAATTTTTGCAAAGTTTGATTTGAAAATCTGAAAATTCAAATTTGGGGGATTTAAATTTTGAAAATTTAAAATTTTGTGATTATGAAACTAAAAAATTCGAAATTACAATTTTTGAATTTATAAATTCAGATTCTGAAGAATTTTAAATTGGGACCACATATTCTGAAAATTCAAATTTTGAATTTGTAAATTTAATAATTCAAACTTTAAAATTTTGAAGTTTAATAATTTGAAATTGTAAAAATTCTAATTCCAAAATTTTAGTTTTTGATGTAAAAATTTTAAATTATGAACTCTTGAAATATGGAAGCATAAATTTTTAAATTTATAATTTTGATAATTTGATCAAGAACCGCTAGCTCAAGTGATAATGGTATGACATTGTTGACCGAGATCCTAATAAATAAATGATAATAAAATATTTTACGTCAAAGTAGATTTGAAATTTTGAAAATTCAGATTTTAAATTTGAAAATTTACAAATTTGATTCTTGAAATTTTGAAATTAGAAATTAGAATTTATAATTATATAATTTTTGAGAAGGCAAAGCTTGAAATTTTGAAAATTTGATATTAAATGTTTGAGTTCCACAATTCAAATAGTGGAAATTTGAACACTTGGGGTGGGGGGTGATGCAGCGCAACCCATGTTTTTCCAATGCATAAGTCGTAACCGACTTAACAGGGCGGATGGCATAAGTCGTGACCAACTTAACAAGGTTCAAGGAGTGAGTCGTGACCGACTTAAGGAAGGCGAAGGCATAAGTCGTGACCGACTCAACTGGGGTGAAGGCATAAGTCGTGACCGACTTAAGGAAGGAGCTATGAGTCGTCAACGACTTAACAGGAAGGATACAGGAGGAGCAACTCGAGTGGAGAATGCACAAGTGTTAAGTCGTAGAAGCCTGAAGCCGAAGATCCTTATGCCGCGTTAATCTAAACCATTGATGCTTTAAGTCGTCCAAAGAAAGTCGCATATGCTAGTTAAGTCGAAGAACGGAGTTGCTGATAAGTCGTTACCGACTTATAGTAAGTCGTAAGTCGGCATGTCTTTAGGTCGACAATTCATAAGTCGTTCTGTACATATGTATTGAGTCGTATGAATGTTTTTAAGTCGTCTGTTCTTTAAGTCGGCATGTATGCTAAGTCGGCTGATTTGGTGAACTGTTAAGTCATAAGTCGCTGAAGGCTTGTAAGGTGTTGTAACTGTTTTGGTCTTAAGTCGCTCATGGGAAGGTCGCCAGAAACTGTTTCTTAAGTCGTTGCCTTGCTGTTAGGTTGGACAAGTGTTAAGTCGTGTTGTTTAGGTCGTTGCCGACCTAAGTGAAATATTTTCTGTTTGTATTTTCTCTTTGTTAAGTCGGAGTATGTTGAGTCGCATATTTTTAAGTCGGAATCTATAAGTCGGAACCGACCTAAGTGTTGTATAAATTTCTGTTGTGATGTGTTGTAGCTTATAAATAGGCAAGGTCTCTCATTTGTAATAGTTTAGTTGATTTGAAATAAAACTCTTGTTTTGTTAGCTTTGTGCTTTCACCCAATTGGTAGTTGAGTGTAATCTCCTATCTCCTCTTTCGGTTAATCGAGTGCGCTCGATTCAACGACTGCAGAAGCCGATTCACGGAATCTAGTGCGCTAGATCAACGTGTGAAGAATCGCAGATCTTTGAACCCGGTATCGTGCGCGATCAACGAGTTCGGGATAGCTAGAATTCGGTATCTTCGGATCAACGAATTTGGGCATTTCAGTATCTTCCAATCCACCGATTACTACATTCATCGATCTACATTGTTTTTGATTAATCCGCTGCGTCAGTTTTGGTATCGGAGCCTCTTCTAGCCAATCATAGCTAGATCGAGACTTGGAGCCTAATCATTTTAGAAGTTTGAAGGAATCAAGATCGGCCGAGCTAAGTCGAAGTGAAGACGTTCGCATTTGAGTTGAAATCAAGGAGATTGGCTTTGTGTTCGTCGTGTTCATCGTGATTCATCGTCGAGTAGCAACACGTTAGGAGTTTGCGATCCATTTCATTTTGGATCTAAGTTCGAATTGTGTTGGAATTTTGAAGTGTTGAAGAGTTTGTAGAAGGTTCAAATCATGCTGCCGAGAAGAGCTAACCGTCATCAAAATGTTGAAGATTTGTATAAACGGGAAGATGCCGAGCAAATGGAGCAACGTATAAGTGACAAATTCAATGAGAAGTTGGATGAAGGCATTGGGAGGTTAGAGAAGCTTATGACGGAGATGAATCAAAACCGGAGAAGGGTTTCACCAGAATCTAACCACGAGAGAAGTAGAGTTTCACCACATTCTAATCAAGGGAGAAGTAATGATAATGATCATAGAAGTGTGAGCCGAGACAGTTATAGAAATGTTGATGACCGAGATCCAGATCGGAGGAATGCTAGTAGAAGGGATGGTGGTGGTAGACGTGATGGAAGCAGAGATGTTGGTGGTCAGTATCGACATAGATATACATATGATTTTGAAGAGGAGTTTGATGGTGGTAGTGTTCATGGGCAAGGCCAAGGAAGAAATTACTCTGAGTATGATCACAAGTGGGAGTCGGGAATGAAGACTGAAATTCCTGAATTCAAAGGTGGTATGCAAGCGGAGGAGTTTCTAGATTGGGTGGCTAATGTTGAAGAGATTTTTGACTTCAAAGAAGCTCCAGAACATCGTAGAGTGAAGTTGGTTGCTACGAGGTTGAGGGGTAGAGCTTTGGCATGGTGGCAGCAAACCAAACTTACACGTGAACGGATGGGGAAGTCAAAGGTTGAATCATGGGAAAAGATGAGGAAAATGATGAAGGCCACATTCTTACCTTATAACTATCAGTCGCTTATGTATCAGAGATTGCAAAACTTGAGACAAGGGACGAAATCTGTGAATGACTATGCTAACGAATTTTATCAACTGATTGCCAGGAATGATATTATGGAGACCGAAGAACAATTGACAGCTAGATTTGTTGGGGGGTTGCGAATGCAGATTCAGGATATGGTTAACATGTTTGATCCTAGATCTGTAGCGGAAGCACACCAGAAAGCGTTAGTCTGGGAGAAACAGGGGAGACAAGGAGGTGGTATGTTTACAAATTCCAACAATCCAGTGAAGGGTGTTAGTGGGAGTTCTAATGTTTCAAAAGATGTTGCGAAACCAGTTGTGAATGAGGTTGGGAAGGCGAAAGTCAATAATGGTTTCAAGTGTTATAATTGCCAAGAAATGGGCCACAAAAGTAGTGAATGTCCAAAGCCGAAGAAGAGAGCTATGATAGCGGAGGTTGAGGATGAGGATGAAGAAGCTGAATGTTCCAATTCACCACCTGATGAGGAGGAAGAAGAAGTGTCGGGAGACGAAGGTTATAATCTAATGCTGAAGAGGTCCTGTTTAACACCAAAGCAAGAGGAGGATTGTAGTTGGTTAAGGAGCAATATTTTTCAGTCAACATGTACCATTCTGGGGAAGGTTTGCAAATTTGTTATTGATGCTGGAAGCTGTGATAATATAATTTCTTCAGAAGCTGTGAGGAAGTTGGCGTTGAAGACTGAGAAACATCCGAAACCGTACAAGCTAGCTTGGTTGAGGAAAGGCGGGGAGGTGAAGGTTGGACGAAGGGCTTGTGTGAAGTTTTCAATTGGAAAGAAATACAAGGATGAAATCTGGTGCGATGTGGTAGATATGGATGTCTGTCATTTGTTGCTGGGGAGACCGTGGCAGTATGATAGGGCGGTGCAACATGATGGGCGTACCAACAGTTACAGTTTCATGTTTGAAGGCACAAAGATTACTCTAGTTCCAAAGAAGCGACAACAGGAGGAAAATAAGTTGGAGGAGATTGAAGAGCTTAAAACTTTGTTATCTTTGAAGGAGTTTGTGAAGGAAGTAGAGGAGGAGCCTGAAGTGTTTTTGTTGATTGGGCGAGAGAGCAGTGAAGAGGTTGAAATTCCGAAAGAAGCGAAGCCAGTTTTGAAAGAATTTGACAATGTATTTCCAGAAGAGTTACCAACGGAGTTGCCACCGTTGAGGGATATACAACATCAGATAGATCTTGTTCCAGGTGCTGTGTTGCCACATAGACCACATTATCAAATGAGTCCGAAGGAACATGAAGAGTTGCGGAGGCAGGTAGAGGAATTGCTTGAACAGGGGCGTGTGTAGGAGAGTTTAAGTCCTTGTGCTGTACCAGCTTTATTGGTACCCAAAAAGGATGGAACGTGGAGGATGTGCACAGATAGTAGAGCATTGAATAAGATCACAGTCAGATACAGATTTCCGATGCCGAGGCTTGATGATTTATTGGATCAAATCAGTGGGTCCGTAATATTTTCTAAGATTGACTTGAAGAGCGGTTATCATCAGATTCGCATTAGACCAGGGGACGAATGGAAGACAGTGTTCAAGACGAGGGAAGGACTGTATGAATGGCTGGTAATGCCGTTTGGTCTATCGAATGCACCAAGTACATTCATGAGGGTGATGAACCAAATTTTCAGGCCATACATTGGGAAATTTGTGGTGGTTTACTTTGATGATATTCTGATCTACAGTACTAGTACAGAAAAGCATATTCAACATTTGAAGAAAGTGTTAATGATTCTTCGTGAAGAACAATTCTATGTTGCTACAAAGAAGTGTGTTTTTATGGCGAGGAGTGTTTTATTTCTGGGGTATGTTGTGTCGGAAGAAGGAATACAGGTTGACCAAAGTAAAGTCGAAGCTATCAGAGATTGGCCGCAACCCAAGACGATAACGGAAGTTCGTAGTTTTCACGGGTTGGCTTCATTTTATCGAAGGTTTATCCCACACTTTAGCAGTGTGATGGCACCTGTTACGGATTGCATGAAGGGTACGCAGTTTGCATGGACAGAGGAAGCAGGGAATGCTTTTGGGAAGATCAAGGAGTTGCTGACGTCTGCACCAATCCTAGTGTTACCAGATTTTCAGTTGTTGTTTGAGCTACACACTGATGCGTCAAAGGTTGGAATTGGAGGGGTGTTGAGTCAGAGGGGACGTCCTATTGCATATTTCAGTGAGAAGTTGTCAGGAGCAAAGATGAGATACGGCACATATGATGTGGAATTCTATGCTGTGGTGCAAGCTATCAAACACTGGAGACATTATCTATTTCAGAAAGAGTTTGTTCTTTACACTGATCATGAGGCGTTGAAGCATTTACAAGGGCAAGACAAGATTTCAGCGAGACATGCATCATGGATTGCATATCTGCAACAATTTACTTTTGTTGTTAAACACAAATCAGGAGTAACGAATCGTGTGGCTGATGCTTTGAGTAGGAGGAGTCATGTGCTAACTACACTGAAAGTTGAGGTGACAGGGTTTGATGTGTTACCGAAATTATTTGTCGATGATCCTTACTTTGCGAAGTTTGTTGATAAAGTCAAGGAGGGAAAGACGGATGAGTTTATGATGGTAGATGGTTTTCTGTTCAAAGGAAATCGATTATGCATACCTGATTGTAGTTTGAGAATGAAGATTGTAAAAGAACTACATGAAGAAGGACATGTTGGGAGAGACCGTACATTACAGTTGATTTCACAGTCTTACTTTTGGCCATCGATGAGGAAAGAAGTGGAGAGGTTTGTTGAGCGATGTCATATCTGTCAGGTTTCGAAAGGAACTGCGACTAATGCTGGTTTATATATGCCGTTACCTGTACCAACTAAACCATGGGTTGATGTGAGTATGGACTTTGTGTTGGGGTTACCGAGAACACAGCGGGGAAACGATTCCATTTATGTGGTGGTTGACCGATTTTCGAAAATGGCACATTTTATTGCTTGTAAGAAGACGGCGGATGCTGTTCATGTTGCTCAGTTGTTTTTCAAAGAGATATATCGACTTCACGGATTGCCAGAATCAATTGTGTCGGATAGGGATACTCATTTTCTAAGTCATTTTTGGCTAAGTTTGTGGAAGATGGTGGGAACGAAGTTGAACTTTAGCAGCGCTTATCATCCGCAAACGGATGGACAGACCGAGGTTGTGAACTGATCATTGGGAAATTTGCTGAGATGTCTTGTGCAAGACAATCTGAAGAGTTGGGATGTGAAGTTATGTCAAGCGGAGTTTGCTCATAATCATGCTATGAACCGTAGTACGGGTTTCAGTCCATTTCAGATTGTATATTCTAGTTTACCAAAGGGGCCGTTGGAGTTAACAGTCATACCACAACCCAAGAAGACAGTCAAGCGAGCTGCTGATTTTGTTGAAGGATTGACAGAGTGTCATAGGATCGTTCAAGAACGATTGGAAAAGGAAAATGAGAAATACAAACGATCTGCAGACTTGAAGTGAAGAAATGTTGAGTTTAATGAAGGAGATATGGTATATGCTGTGTTAACAAAGGACCGTTTTCCAATAGGCGCTTATAACAAATTGAAAGCCAGAAAAATTGGTCCTGTAGAAATCGTGAAACGGATTAATGAAAATGCTTATAAATTGAAGCTGCCAGAGGGTGTGTACACGTCGGATGTATTCAATGTTAAGCATCTCGTACCTTATCATGAGGATGAGTGTATTGCGGGGGACGAAAGTGCAAATTCGAGGACGAATCTCTCTCAACCAGGGGAGGATGATGCAGCGCAACCCATGTTTTTCCAATGCATAAGTCGTAACTGACTTAACAGGGCGGATGGCATAAGTCGTGACCAACTTAACAGGGTTCAAGGAGTGAGTCGTGACCGACTTATGGAAGGCAAAGGCATAAGTCGTGACCGACTCAACTGGGGTGAAGGCATAAGTCGTGACCGACTTAAGGAAGGAGCTATGAGTCGTCAACGACTTAACAGGAAGGATACATGAGGAGCAACTCGAGTGGAGAATGCACAAGTGTTAAGTCGTAGAAGCCTGAAGCCGAAGATCCTTATGCCGCGTTAATCTGAACCGTTGATGCTTTAAGTCGTCCAAAGAAAGTCACATATGCTGGTTAAGTCGAGGAACGGAGTTGCTGATAAGTCGTTACCGACTTATAGTAAGTCGTAAGTCGGCATGTCTTTAGGTCGACAATTCATAAGTCGTTCTATACATATGTATTGAGACGTATGAATGTTTTTAAGTCGTCTGTTCTTTAAGTCGGCATGTATGCTAAGTCGGCTGATTTGGTGAACTGTTAAGTCGTAAGTCGCTGAAGGCTTGTAAGGTGTTGTAACTGTTTTGGTCTTAAGTCGCTCATGGGAAGGTCGCCAGAAACTGTTTCTTAAGTCGCTGCCTTGCTGTTAGGTTGGACAAGTGTTAAGTCGTGTTGTTTAGGTCGTTGCCGACCTAAGTGATGTATTTTCTGTTTGTATTTTCTCCTTGTTAAGTCGGAGTATGTTGGGTCGCATATTTTTAAGTCGGAAGCTATAAGTCGGAACCGACCTAAGTGTTGTATAAATTTCTGTTGTGATGTGTTGTAGCCTATAAATAGGCAAGGTCTCTCATTTGTAATAGTTTAGTTGATTTGAAATAAAACTCTTGTTTTGTTAGCTTTGTGCTTTCACCCAATTGGTAGTTGAGTGTAATCTCCTATCTCCTCTTTCGGTTAATCGAGTGCGCTCGATTCAACAACTACAGAAGCCGATTCATGGAATCTAGTGCGCTAGATCAACGTGTGAAGAATCGCAGATCTTTGAACCCGGTATCGTGCGCGATCAACGAGTTCGGGATAGCTAGAATTCGGTATCTTCGAATCAACGAATTTGGGCATTTCAGTATCTTCCAATCCACCGATTACTACATTCATCGATCTACATTGTTTTTGATTAATCTGCTGCGTCAGGGGGTTTGGGGAGAGAGGAAGGGGTGGTGGAGTTCAAAATTTTCAAATAAATTTTGAATTTGAAAATTTGAATTTTGTAAATTTCCAATTCTTATTTCAAGAAGCTCAAATTTTGAAAAACTGAAAATTTAAATTTTAAATCTTAAAATTTGAGCTTTGAATTTCATAATCTACCTAAGACTCCGTACTGGATTTCTTACTGCTATAGATAAATTGTAGGCAGTAGTTTATCTTAACTATATTGGTTTGTCTCTTGTAGTATGATGTCTTGTAATCCACCTAGAATACCTCCAAAATTAATGAATAATGGTAAGGGATGTAAATTGATTGCTAGAGAATACAGAATTGGAAGTTCATTGAATGAAACTGGCTAGAGTTTTGAGTAGTAAATTACAGAATTAAAAAAGGCAAAGCAATTAAATTAATGATTTGATATAGAGAGGGCAATATCCTTTATTAATGATGTGGGAACGCACATGAGAGGTCGTTATGTTTACGAATAAAGAGTAAGGAATTTAATTGAGGAGATGCGATGAAGAGAAGTAGGAATTCAAGTTTTCTACGGCAAAGGAAACACAGAGGTCGGCATGTATAAACACACAGGTCGACATGTAGTTTATACAAACAAGTCAACCTATGTAGTTTATATAGGTCAGCTGTAACCTATGCTTCTTGTTTAATTTGTATATGTTACAGTGTTTTCTTCCGCAATGTTATTTGACTTGTTTTGACACCAAGAAAAATCCTTGAAAATTCAAAAACATATTTTATGATGATTGGAATGTTGTGTAAAGATTAATGAATAACGATATGAAAATGAAATGTAAATTGATTGCTATAGAATAAAGAACTGAATGTTCGCCAAATGAAACTAACTAGTGTTTTGAGCAGTAAGCAGCAAAATTAGTAAAAGCAAAGCAATAGAATTGATGATTTCATCAAGAAAGGGAAAATATCTTTTATCGATGATGTGGGGATGCATATGTGGGGTTGTTATTATTTAACAAACAAAAAGGAAGGAGTTGAACCAAGGTGGCACGGTAAAGCGAAGTAGGAATTCAATTTTTTCACGGCCGAGAAAACATAGAGGCCGACCTGTATAAGCGTATAGGTTGATATGTAGTTTACATAAATAGGTCAACCTATGTAGTTTATACAGGTCGTGTGAACCCATAAAATGGACCGACATCCAAAAATCAGTTGAAAGCGCCAGTACTTCTAAAATAAATGTAAAAGCAGTAGAAATCCCAGATCAAGCATGTAAGAATAGCATAAAAGTAAAAAACATACAAGAATTTTTTATAATGGTTCGGCAATCTCTAGCCTAAGTCCACTTTATAGTTTGTTATTCATTATCTTCACTCCGAATTACAATGAATTATATCATATCTGACCGCAATCTATTGGATCTTGGATTTACAATGAAGTTTCTAGAGCGTTTGTGAGGTAGAGGATAGAAATGAAGAAGAAGGGGAAGTCTCCAATGGTAGAGAGATTAGATCCCAAGTGAAAAGCCAAAGATTAGGGAGAGATGAAGCAGAAAGATCCCTCATTGGTTGTAGGTAGGCTAGTATTAATAGAGAAACGATCGCGTTGAGCCAAAAGTCCACTTGGAGCAGAGTCCAGAGATCGGCCCGAAGTCACATGCCAAATCGCAGAATCCCCCAAGTTTACTAAAATGTCGATACCAACTTAAACATGTCGGTGCCGACATATTTCCTTAGTTCAAAACACATCGAACTTTCTTGCATCCATCTTCCTACTTCATTTTGCGGCATCCCATGTTGTTTCCATCAATTATTGGTTGATCTTAATGATTGTTGTATCATTGCTTGGTTTATTCTGTCGTTTCAACTGTTCAACTCTTTAAATAGGTCGTCCAAAACTCTCGGAAATCTCTTGGACACACGTGGAAGAGGTGAGTAATTGCTCGTATGAAGTTGGAATGGGGGAATGGGTAAATAAAACAACTCATCACCGACATGAACAGGTCGGTGTCAACTTGCCGATTTTTTTACTTTGATTATTTTGGGTTGAAACTTCTCTGAGTTGTTTTCTTGCTTCATCTAAGCGTGCTTATTGATTCTCAAGTCGTTTCGTCCTCGTTTTTATCCTCTAAGTCTAGTTGAAATCTGTTTTGGCTCAAAAGCGGGTTAACATTTGCCTCCCAAAGTACGCATTTCGAATGTAAGATGTGTTTTGCTCAAGAACAAGTTTCAATAATCAATCTTCGATAGTTGAGCTCTCTGGCTATCCGTTGATCTTAACGTTGGTGAATCATCCAGTTTCTTTGGATTCTCTTGCAAATCACAAGTCATTTTGAACCTGTTATAACTAAAGACTCTGGTCTTTGCTTAAGTGTCATTTATACACCATAATCATTCCAATTTCATTCGGAGTTGTTACATCACATATCAAAATCATTCCGTGTTCATTCGGGATTTATCTATTTTATTCTAAATACAAGGCGTTCAAATCCTTTTATCAAATCTATTTCCATTCTAAGGTTTGATCTCTTCAGATCGTTTTACATTCAATTTACGTGTGATCTCTCCGAATCGTTTATCATTTAAGCTAAGGGGACGGTCTCTTCAGGTCGTTTACATTCTAATTAGGAGGCGATCTCTCTGGATCATTTGGCTTCCAATCTAGGGTTTTAATTTCTCTAGATCCTTGCTAAATCCGCTTGCTCTCCAGCAAAGAAAATCAACGACCAAGCAAGCCCATCAGCTTGCTCTCGGGTGAGGGGACTTATTTTTCATACAAGCCCATCCACTCACTCTCTGGCAAGAGAGCTTGCGCCCTGCACTCCGATCTCGTCTCTCCGGACGGGACTTAAAGTGATCGATATCGTACAAGTCAATCCCTCGCTCTTCGGCGAGGGGACTTGAATCCTGCACTCTGGTCCTGTCTTTCCGGATGGAACTTAATGTTGATAGTAAATTAAACTTGCATTAAAAATATATTAAAATCAAAAGACAAGAAAGTGAAATGGTGTGTCTGTTAATTGTAAAAGGTTGCGTCTGTTGATTGTGAAAGGTTATGTCTGTTGAT
Organism: Allium fistulosum; assembly: GCA_030737815.1. NCBI lineage: Eukaryota > Viridiplantae > Streptophyta > Magnoliopsida > Asparagales > Amaryllidaceae > Allium > Allium fistulosum. The sequence goes on along the minus strand of CM060906.1, from coordinate 293,933,417 downwards.
TATGAAAGGTTGTGTCTGTTGATTGATAAAAGGTGTGTCTGTTAGATAAAATTTGTTTGTTAAGGCTATATATAGCCTACATGTTTTCATTGTTTATCAAGCAATCAAAAATATTAGTTTATGAAGTAAAATTTTCTCTCCATTAATTCATTTCTATCTACAAATTGGTATCGGAGCATTGTTTGATTAAAATGAACAACACCTTTTCTGCTCCTTTTGTCCCTCAATTAACCAAAGAAAATTACGGTAAATGGAGTGTTCAAATGAAAGTCCTTTTTGGGTCTCAAGAAGAATGAGAGATTGTTGAAAATGGGTATACTGAAGTTGAAAATGAGGGAGCATTAACGCAAGCTCAAAATGATAATTTAAGAAGATTGAGGAAAAAAGACAAACAAGCTTTGCTTTATATATACCAGGGAGTACAAACATATGATGTCGCTTTTGACAAAATAGAAAATGCCACTTCTGCAAAGCAAGCTTGGGAGATTTTGCAAAGCTCATTCAAAGGATATGATAAAGTAAAAAGGGTTCGTTTGCAAACACTTCGAGGAGAGTTTGAAGGTCTACAAAAAAGGAATCTGAACCTGTTTCAGATTATTGTTCACGGGTTTTATCTGTAGTCAACCAATTAAAAATGAATGGTGAAACTATGGATGATATTCGTGTCATTGAAAAAATTCTTCGTTCTTTGGATTCTAGATTGGCTATATTGTTGTAGCCATTGAAGAATCCAAAGATCTAAATTCCATGACCATTAATGAACTCACAGGTTCGTTGCAAGCTCATGAAGAAAGACTCAACGGGAAGAATAAATATATAGATTTAAATCAAGCACTTCAATTAAAATTGATTCTAAATGAAAAGAAGGAAGATTTTACAAATCAAAGAGGTAGAGGGCGTGGTCGAGGAAGAAACTTAAGAGGAAGAGGAACATACGCTCGTGGAAGAGGCGATTATTCAAGCAAGGAAAATGGAAGAGGTGATTATTGGTATAATCAGAATTCAAGAGGGAGAGGATGTGGAAATCAAAGAGGAAAAGGCCGTGGCTATTTTGAATGTTTTAATTGCCACAAACCTGGTTATATGGCAAATGATTGTTGGTATAAGGAGGATGAAAAACATGATGCTAACTTGGTATATGGAAACAAAAACCAAGAGCAACATAATCAGGAAACTCTGTTGCTTATATCTGAATGTGAAGATTTTGATGATGCCTGGTATATAGATAGTGGTGCTAGCAAACATATGACTGGTAACAAAAATTTGTTTTCAAATTTGTATGAATATGATTATGGAGAAGTTAAAGTTGGAGATGGAAAAACATACAAAGTCAGTGGCGTTGGTGAGATTGAATTCACAACCAAAACCGGAAAAATAGAGAAAATGTCTGAAGTTTACCTTGTTCCTAGTATGAAAAATAATTTACTTAGCGTGGGTTATCTTTTGAAGAAGGGATACGATATTCACTTCCATGATATGGCTTGTCACTTATCAAAGAATAATCAGGTCATTGCTAGAGTTGGATTAGCCTCAAATAATCTTTTTTCACTCACTCTTCAGAACCAAAATATGTCTTTTTTTTGGTGCCAATAAAGGAATCTCTAAGCTATGGCATGATAGATATGGTCATTTAAATTATGAAAATTTGAAGATGCTTTCAAGAAAGATGATGGTCAAAGGTTTGCCGAAAACTGATTGTCTTGATGAAGTTTGTGAAGAATGTCAACTTGGAAAGCAACACAGAAATCTGTTTCCTAACCAATCCTGTTGGAGAGCAAAAAGACCATTGCAGCTTATTCATTCAGATCTTTGTGGTCTAATGCCAGTGACATCTTTAGGAGGTAATCGATATTTTATTTCTTTCATTGATGATTATTCACGAAAAGTTTGGGTATACTTTGTCAAAGAAAAATCAGAAGCTTTTCATAAGTTTAAAGATTTCAAGAAAGAAGTGGAGACTTTTACGGGACTTAAAATCAACACTTTAAGGACTGACCATGGAGGAGAATATCTTTCAAATGAGTTTGAAAAGTATTGTTTAAACAATGGCATTCGACATGAAACGACAGTCCGTCACACTCCACAACAAAATGGTGTATGTGAATGAAAAAATCAAACAATCATGGAGATGGCTAATTGTCTTCTCAAGAAGAAGAGGTTATCTAAAACCTTTTGGGCGGAAGCTGTTTCTTGTGCAGTTTATTTGATTAACAAGTCACCAACAAGGAGTCTAGAAAATTGCACACCGCATGAAGCATGGTATGGTATAAAACCAAATGTTCAACATCTAAGGGTATTTGGGAGTATTTCTTACTCTCATATTCCAAATGCAATGAGAAAAAGGTTGGATGATAAGTCAGAAAATTGTATTTTCATTGGCTATAGTGAACGAAGCAAGGCGTACAAATTGTATAATCCAACTACAAAGAAAATTGTGATCAGCCGAGATGTCCGTTTTGATGAAAGTTCTTTTTTTGAGAATCTGGAAGTTGAAAACAATAACATGCCCATTCCTTTTTCTAAAACTGAGGAAAATATTTTTCCAGATTTATAAAATGCAGAGAATGACACCATAGAAGAAGCCATTACCCCATTTCTTCATCCAGCATATCTTCTGCTTCAAGCCCACCAAGAAAGATGAGAAGTATCCAGGAATTATATGATGTCACTGATGAAGTTGAATCAAATAATGTTGTGTTCTTTGCTTTCTTTGCAGGGGAAGATCCAATTTCTTTCGATGATGCATGTCAAGAAGAAAAATGGAGGAAAACCATGAAAGAAGAAATTGACTCGATTGAAAATAATGATACATGGGAGCTTACAAATTTTCCACCATACAAGAATTCTATTGGAGTAAAATGGGTGTACAAAACAAAGATGAATCCAAATGGCTCTATTAATAAGCAAAAGGCAAGGTTGGTCACAAAAGGGTACAAACAAAAAGAAGGAGAAGATTTTACAGAGGTGTTTGCTCCCGTAAAAGTAAGTTAAATGGCGTTCTTAAGGAAGAAGTATATGTTGATCAACCACCTGGGTTCTTGAAGAAAGGAGAAGAGAATAAAGTATATAAGTTAAAAAAGGCTTTGTATGGACTAAAGCAATCACCCCGATCTTGGTACAGCCGTAATAATTCATAATTTGAAAAGTACGGCTTTCAAAAATGTCCATATGAGTACATTATAGCATCTTATGCGGGATGTCAATTAATTTGGTTGCATGGAATTCTGGAAAGTCTTAAACAACAACAGAACACACCAACAACACTATTATGTGACAATAGTTCAACTATTTCAGTCACAAAAGATCAAGTGCTTCATGGAAGGACAAAACACATCCGCATTCGGTATCATTTCTTAAGGGAACTTGTGAAAAAAGGTGACATTACTGTTGAGTATTGCAAAACAAGTGATCAGATGGTGGATATTTTAACAAAAGCACTTAGTGGACAAGTCTTCAAGAGAAATGCAGAAAATTTGGGAATAAGAAGCAAGTTTAATTTAGGGGAAGCATTCTTGACAATAAATTAAACTTGCATTAAAATATATTAAAATCAAAAGACAAGAAAGTGAAATGGTGTGTCTGTTGATTGTAAAAGGTTGCGTCTGTTGATTGTGAAAGGTTGTGTCTGTTGATTATGAAAGGTTGTGTCTGTTGATTGATAAAAGATGTGTCTGTTAGATGAAAAGTTGTTTGTTAAGGCTATATATAGCCTACATGTTTTCATTGTTTATCAAGCAATAAAAAATATTAGTTTATGAAGTAAAATTTCCTCTCCATTAATTCATTTCTATCTACACTTAAAGTGATCAATATCAGTTATCACGTTCAATGTGGATTTTTCAAAAGTCAAATATTCAGAAATCCTAAGTGATCGTCAAAGACATCTGACTCGGAGCATACCTAAAGACCATCTAGGTCTCGTATACGTGTAAGTGGTTATTATCGTCCTAAATAGTCATCTTAGGCATCCAACTTAGAGTGTGCCTAGGGACTGTTTGGGATCCCATACACATGTAAGCAGTCTGAGGTTATGTTGCATCATTTATTTAAAGTCAGGGTAAAGGAATCGAACCTGACCTCAATTCATCCTGATCATGGGATTGTCCTTAAATGGAAGTCTCTGATCCATAATTTCATTCTGCCCACCATTCCGATGGTGAGTTTTGGTTCCAACACCTGCTATCATGCATTCGTATTCTAATTTGCCATTATGGCTTCAATATCATCTATTCCAAGCATTAAAGCTCATCCTAGATCTAAATCAATCGTGTCCTCAAGTAAATTGTTTCAGGTTGTAGGGGAATTTGTTTTGGTCAAGTAAATTGTAGACAACGGTGTATCTTTGTTGGATCATGAGCATTGGGTAGCGGGTAGAAAGGAAAATTTTCATAAAAAAACCTTTTTAATTCATTATGCACGATCTTTTACAGTGTTATCTTGACCAATGTTGTTAATATTAAATTATATTTAATGTTTTATTGGATGAATTTGATTAAATTTTAAGTTATATTGTATTATATTAAATTAACAATATTTTTTTGATTTTAAATGTTATTATTTATTTATAATATTTAGTGAGATAATTTATTTTTAAATGGGATAACATTTACTCAATGATATTTCTAGTAATAAAATAATTTTCACATATTATATTATTATCCAACCTTTTGATTAGGCTATATTCGGGAAAATTGGACGAGTTGAACTTGGAGTTATCAAGGTAGGAAGCCCAAAGAGATAGCCCAAAAGTCCAGGAACCAAACACAAAGAAAGTCACAAGGCCAATGTAAGAACAACCTAAGACCAAAGCATATGGGTCCACCAATATCATGGGTCGATACCGACCCCTATTTCCTTCACTTGGGGGATCCACCTTCCGCCTACATGTCTTACATAATGCCAAGAGCCAATTTGCAATGTCGTTTTGTTAATCTAATGCAATTCTCCATCAATCTCCACGAACACTTGAAGCTACAATTCTGTTCTTCCACAACTCCATCATTTGGACTCAGAAACGAGCTAATATTGGTGTAAACAACTATGGAATCACGAAGCTAACCATAAGACGAGCCGAAATGAAGAGTTTGACGCAACCATATTGGCCATCCTATGGGTAAGTACCCACCCTTACCCTTAGAGTTGTACCAACCCATACAAACTGATGAGGTGGCACCTACTTTCTTAGGAGAATTGGTCTAAATTGTGGATAACGGTCTGGAGATATTTTGTATGAGATTTTAGGTCCCTACCTCAATAAATAGGAAGTCAAAGCTCATTTTTCAGGATCTTTTGGCTCTAGTTCTACTCTATTCTATATTCTTGTAATTCTAAAAACTAAATGTCGGAGTTGTTCCGATCCCTAAGAAATTCTGCCTCCAAGTTAGACTATAAGCGATAAAACTATAAAGTGGACGTAGGCCTTAATTTGCCGAACCACTATAAGCGATTGTGTCTTGTTTATTTCTCATTTTCATTTAAATTTCTTCATATTTTATTCTCTACATAAACTTCCGAGTGTCTGCACCATTTTTGGTTCAAATATTTTGGTGCTTTCACTGAGAACAATATTCTCAGGCTATTTGGATCCATTATCTACTATTCGATTTTTTAATTCCAAGAGATAGATCCAGTCTTCCTACCTTATTTTCTACTACGCAGATTTTCAAAAATCTAAGAGAAGCTATTTACAATGGCTCTATCGAGAAGAGACTGTTCTATCAATTTTAGAGCTACTACTGAAGCCGAGAATCAGAATTCTTAGCATGGAGATGAAGCTTTCCAACCAACTTAATCTGAGATGTCGTGTCCAAAATGAAAATGGATAGGATGATAAAGCAAATGGAAGATAGATATCAGGCTAGTCAGAATGAGATGAATCAAACAATGCAGCAGAGCTTGAGACTGATGAATGAGTTAACTTAGAATAGTCGAAGGAGGAATAGAAGAGATTCTAGTTTAGAGTCAGAAAGTTTCTCATCATCCGAGCAGAGATGGAGGGACATGAAGCAGAAGAGGATCTAGAACGTTTTCAGAACATCTCACCAAGGAAGAGGACAAGCCCTAGGCTCAAGTTTGGGGATCAGTACCAACTCAAGGTTAGAGATCAGTACCGACCCATCTAATGGTGGGCCCAGAGCTCGCCATCTGGAGGTGGCATGGGTTTGGCTTATAGAGGCGCTGTTAATGAGCGGAATATGGAGAATCATGCTGCTGCTGATAATACAACTTATGGGAATCAAACAGGGGGGACTGCTGGACGAATGTATCTCCCGGAGTTTGGAGAACCTAGGTATCGAGAGCCAAACCGAGAGCGTTCCCAGACCGAACACTCAGGGCGGAGCCCGATTACCACCGTTCAGTCGAACCTATTGTCCCGAACTACCTAGAGGAAATGGCCAGGAGACCTGTTAGCGAAAATAGTTTAGAAGCAATGATGAATGGGGTGCCTCTCCTAGTAAGAATTCATTTACAAAGAACATTATATGTGGGAGATACCCTCGAAGATTTGCAATGCCAACTATGATATTGTACAGAGGAACGATGGATCTTAGGCAGCGCTTGATGAGATATGAATGACATATGGATTCTTCCAGAGCTTCTGATGCCATGAAATGCCGTTGTTTCCCAATTTTCCTATAAGGAGTAGCTACGACATGGTTTGCTCGACTTCCACCGAGGTCCATATCATGTTTTACCGAGTTGTCAAAGAAGTTTATAAAGCAATTCTGCTTACATACTTTGTGTCCAAAACTTGTCACGTCTTTGTCGGACCTCTTCCAAGCTGATAGGAAGTCGTTGAAGGATTTCTTGAATTGATTCCACACAACCATGACAGAAGTTACAGATCCCAAGAATGACATAGTGCTGATGACGTTGATTAGCGTAATTCATCTCGATATGGAGTTCGGGGAATGGTTGGAAAGGAAGCCCGCATCGACAATCGATGCTTTCTATAGAAAAGCCAACGAGTACTTATGCTTGGAAAAAGCATGCAAACGTCCACAAAGAACTGATGCTGGGAGTTCAGCTGCAGTAGTGCAAAGCAATGTTGCTGTAAAGCAATCCAGAAGAAGGTTTGGAAATGTAGATGTGAATGTTGGTAACCGAAACAATAATCGGAAATGAAGTGATGATGGGTCTAGGAAGAAGAAGCCAGATAATAGGAATCGAATTAGGACTCCTAAGTATAACAACTATACCAAACTAAATAACTCAATAGAGAATATCTATTTGGCAACTCAAAACATTGAGCAGTATAGAAAGCCGGCTCCAAGGGAGTTGACTGAGAAGAAGAGAAAGTCAGGCAAGTTCTGTAGATTCCATGAAACCCACGGTCACAATTCCAACGAGTGCAGACATCTACGGGATATGATTGTGGAGCTGATTCATAAGAAGAAGTTACAGCAATATGTGAAAGCCCCGTAAAATGGTGGGCAAGGAAACTCTAACACCCCTGGATCGTCTTTCCGACGGGGGCAAGCTGAGCCTGGTGTGTATGCATTCAGGTGGCCATAAAAGCGGTTGGTGATTAATACAATTATTGGTGGGCCACACCCAATCGATAAAAGTCTAACTGAGATGGATAGATATGTTGGTGAAATAAAACATGTGGAAAGTGAAAGTTGCTTCGCTATTGAAGATGGGGCTTTGGCAAAAAAATGCAGAACAATGACTGACGATATTGTTTTTCGAAATAGAGTTGCTGATAGAGTGGAAGCTCTAACAATTGACCCACTCGTGATCACAGCCATGATTGGTTTTGTTATTGTTCAGAAGGTGCTTGTTAACTGTGGGAGTTCAGTCAATACCTTGTTTAAGAAGGCTTATAATCAAATGATGTTGGAGGAGAAGGATTTGAAAAACTTGTTAATCACGAATACAGGGGTTCAACTGGATGGCTACTGAGCCGATTGGATATGTAGAATTATCGGTGGTACCTTGCGAGGGCGAGTCGTGCTTTGGTGTATGACTATGAAGTTTCTTACTGAGAATGGCGTAGGGATTATCCAAAGAGATCGGCAGACTGGTCGTGAATGCTACATCGCCGAGCTAAAGGAGGAAAGGCAAATGGAGAAAGGAAAAAATGTGGAGAGGACCCTCGGCATTAAGGCTTTGGACGCATAGCAACTACAGCCTGAGCCCTGGCTCGGGCAGCCCATTCAGTTCCACAATGACATGGACCAACGTAAAGATCCAGAAGGTGGAAGGGCAACTCGTGCCGAGTTGACGATCGCTATTCCGGTCAGCCAGAATGATCTGAATCGGGTCCTAAAGGTCGCATCGTAGCTTAGTGCAAGAGTGATGAAGGAGTTGGACTATTTTCTCTGGGCAAAGCTAGATGTGTTTGCCAGGACACATTCAGATATGTGTGGGATCTCACCGAAGATAGCGAGTCATGCATTAAATATAAATCCCAAATGCGTTCATGGGAAACAGAAACACTACAGCAAGGGTCCGGAGAGATCTGCTACACTGAAAGAAGAGGTGGATAAGCTGAAGGACAACAGCTTCATCTGTAACGCCTTATACACGGAGTGGGTATCTAATCCTGTCTTGGTGAGGAAATCAAACGGGAAGTAGAGGACCTGCATCAACTATTCTAATTTGAATAAGGTGTGCCCGAAAAGCTTCCCGCTCCCGAGGATTGATTAGTTGGTGGATTCGACAACTAAACATAAGCTACTTTCATTCATGGATGCATACTCTAGATACAACCAAATCTCGATGCACGTTCCGGATCAGGAACACACTGGCTTCATTACTGACCTCGGACTGTATTGTTACCTGGTCATGCCCTTTGGATTAAAGAATGCACGAGCAACTTATCAGAGACTTGTAAACCGAATGTTTAAAGACCAGATTGACGCTCAATGGAAGTCTATGTGGATGACATGCTTATGAAGTCACGGTAGTCAAGAAACCACGTTGATGACCTAGCGGAGATGTTTGTTGTTATATGAAAGTAAAAAATGAAGCTCAATCCCTTAAAATGTTCTTTCGGTGTTACGTCAAGGAAATTATTCGGCTTCATTATGAACTTCCATGGGATTGAAGCAAATCCGGAGAAAATCAAGGCATTGAGAAAGATCGAAGCCCCAAAGACGATTAAGGAGGTCCAAAGCTTAAATAGGAAGGTCACTGCCCTAAGTCGGTTCATCTCCAGGCCACAAATAAATGCATTCCTTTCTTCGAGGCGATTAAGAAGGGAAAAATGAACTTTGAATGGAATCACGAGTGTAAAGACACATTCCAAGCTCTGGTGAATCACTTGGAGAGATCCTCTGTCCTTTCGTAGCCAACTGATGATGATGACTTGTTTATATACTTGGCAGTGTCGGTGAATGCTTTGAGCACAATACTTGTACGTAAGGAATCGCGCATCCAACGACTGCTCTATTATATCAGTAAGCAATTGACGGGAGTGGAAAGAAATTACCGAGGCTAGAGAAGCTCGCATAATGCCAGTTGATCGCTTCGAGAAAGCTCTGCCCTTACTTTTAGGCTCATCCAATCAAAATTCTCACCGACCAGCCTTTACGACAAGCCTTGCAGCGACCTAAGTCTTCTGGAAGGCTATTGAAATGGAGCATTGAATTGATTCAATATGATATAACTTATCACCCTCGAAGAGAAATCTAGGGTTAGGCCTTGGCGGATTTCATAGCTAAATTCACTGCATGAGATGATCCTCCAGAGAGTAGTGGTAAGAACGACACTGGATGGAAGATGTACACGGATGGTGCATCTAATGAACGGTGTTTCGATGTTGGAGTTGTACTTGTCACTCCCGAAGAACACCCGATCTATTACGCCTTGAAGCTCGACTTTCCGGCAATAAACAATGAAGCTGAATATGAGGCCTTGATTACAGGACTCAAGATTGCCAAAGAGCTGGGATTAAAGTTTTTACAAATTTTCTACGACTCTGAACTAGTGGTTGGCCAAGTTAGGAAAGAGTTTCAAGCAAAAGGAACGAGCAAGCTCCTTATCAAAATCAGGCCCTTAAGCTGCTTAGTGACATCGAATATTACCCAATAACTCATATTCCCAAAGAGGAAAATGAAAAGGCCGACTCACTGGCTAAGTTGGCCAGTTTCAGAGACACGCATCTCATGGGCCTAGTCCCGGTGGAAGTACTATCAACTCCGGGCATTGACCGGATGGATGTCGATTGGATCTTGGAGGTTGAGCCCGAAAGGGAGTCATGGATGACTCTTATAAGAAGATTATTTATAGAAAGGAATCCTTCTGGAGAGAAGGAATGAACGACGAAAGCTCCTTCAACAAGCTTCGAGATATATCATGCAGGAAGGAGTAATTTACAGGAAGGGTTTCACTGTCCCTATGCTTCAATGTATCGCCCGCGATGAGGCCAAGCGGGTTCTGAAAGAAGTTCATGAAGGGGCCCATGGCGACCACACCAGGGGGCAAACTCTATCGAAGAAGATCCTCCGCTATGGATACTTCTGGCCAACTTTCAACCGAGACGCGGTTGATTACAACCGAAAGTTTTACAAGTGCTAGAGATTTACTGAAATACCGAGAGTCCCACCAATGAAGATTGCTCAAATGGTCAGTTTTGTCGATATCTAAAGGTGGTGTGAAGTACCCCATCGTCGTAGTTGACTACTTCACCAAATGGGCTAAGGCAGAGTCGTTGGCCACGATCACCATAAAGAAAGCAATTAACTTTGTTGTCTGGAATATTATCTGTCATTTTGGAGTTCCATAGGCAATCATTATCGATTATGGGGCCCAATTTGACACTATCGAGCTCAAAGATTTCTGTCGTCGGCATTGCATAGAGAAGAGATTTGTTACGGTGGCACATCCTTTGGCGAATGGACAGTTTGAAGATGTGAATAATATTATCAAGTCAATTTGAAAAGGCCAAGGGCAAGTGGGTCGATGAACTTCATTAGTACTATGGTTTTACCGAACAACTCATAAGCCAGCGAATGGCCACTCTTCATTCGCCTTAGTCTAAGGATCAGAGGCTATGATTCCGGTTGAACTGAAAGCACCTTCTCATCGAGTAATTCACTACAATCCATGGGCTAATGAGCAACTCCTGCTAAAGTCTCTTGATATGATCGATGAGAAGCTCGACGCAGCTGAGTTGAGGGTAGCTGCACATCGACACCAAGTCGCATGATATTACAACACTAAGGTCAGGAATCAGACCTTCAAAGTTGGCGACCTGATTCTCAAACAAATTTTCCCTGGCCCTAGAAACTTAGGCCTGACCTAGGAAGGTCTGTATGCAATAGAGCAGAAGCTTGGAGATGGAACTTTCAGGCTTTCGACGACAGTGAGGATTCCGCTCCCAAGGGCGTGAAATAGCAAGCACTTACGATGCTATTTCACTTAGAAATAAATTCGTAAATAATTAGCTGGAGCCGTGTAATAAGACAGATTCTTTCATTTTCCGTCTTTTATGGAATAAAATGGCTTTTCGAGTCCAAGACTCTGTATTTCCATTATTTAAAAGTTATGACCTGACCAACTCAAACGAATCTGCATGTGAATAATGCAGGTTTGCAGGTACCCGGAGCTAGGTGCCAACTAAAACTTCTTTGCTTCATGATCGAACCCTCGAAGTTCTTCTCGATATTTAGAGATAGATACCAGCCAACTCTTGTCATCGGATTAGGGGCAGGAGTATAAACTCAAACCAAATGTGACAAGACCATCCATATGCTAACTCTCGCACTTGATATAGGGTAGGAGTATAAATCAAAGCGAACGTGATACGACCGTTCACTCACTCAACTCTTGCCCTCGGATTGGGGGTGTGAGTATAAACCAAATGGATTTGATAAGACCGTTCAATCCTCAAATTTTTGCCCAGAGTAGGCAAAACGAACGATCCATACCCAGCGTAAGGTGGATCTTACCTATGAACTTTGAATCGATGAACGGAGTTAGGCGCGATTGGAAATAAACATCTTGGATGAGGATGTACGAACTAGGATCCTAAGTAGTTGACTTAAATTAGCGCCCGAAGTTATGCGTGATCGAAAAATATTATCCTGGAAAAGGATACTTAAGCCACTAATCCCAAGTGACTAATCGACTAATCCTAACCAATGCCTAGTGTTTGGCACTTCAATGATAACCTTACATTCGCAAGAACGACGAAAGGCCGGTAAATTATATACCAGGCTAAGGATTTGGTCTAACAGTAAACACAAATACATTGAATGGAAAGTGCATTTCTAAAACAGCTTAGGCAAATTCATGTAAAGATTTGACAAAACAAAGAGTCCATGTTATTAACATTCAAAATGGAGCTTGGAAAGCTAAGTACAAGTTTATTTATGCCTAAGCATAGAAACGGATACCGAATCCGCACTACGCCGGCCTTACAAAACAAAAGCAGGAAACTATAAAAAAACCTAAGTACTAGTACACAACAAAAAGGCACAAAGAAGATAAGCGATTACTTGAGCCTCTTCATTCTTTCTTTCCTTTCCTTCTTCTCTACAAAAGAAGGTGCGCTGGATCCTTTCGGCTGTTTCTTATTATTCCCTCACTTTCTTTTCCCTTAGATGGAGTGCTCTGCGATGATCTAGTAGGCACGTTTTGGGTATTCCCAAATGGAGGAAGGGAGGCCGGAGTACTTAGCGAAGATCCCACGGGTGTACTCGGAGCGCGCCTAGGGGGAGGAATATACACCGAAGCAAAGATGGTTAGGCTAGGTAAGGCTATGGATAATGGAAGAGGGAAGGTTGCCATGTTTTCCACCTTGATTCTTACGTAGACATTCCTGCTCAAGTTCGTCCATGGTGCGGCCCGATGATGACTCGGAAACCTTGGTGATAATCACGTCATCATCAGACTGAGCTCCTTGTAGGTCACTAGCTCCCTCACCAAGCAAAACATCAATCATTTGCTTATCAAGGTCAGGACTATCTTTAACCGGGATGGTTGGAATTACTGTTGAAGTTGTAATAATAATCGATTCTGTTACAGGCACTTACAGTCCCATCTTAAAGTCCTTATCGGGAGGTGGAGCGATGTGGGGATGATCTGAAGCTTGAGAAACAAAGAGAGAGAGAGAGAGAGAGAGAGGTTAGCTGTGTTAATCAGTGACACGTTAACTTCCTGGAATATAGGAGAAGTCAATGAGATACCTTCTTCGGTTTGGGGTTCTGTGGGGGCCAAAGTGTTGCTGGAGTTCCCCTCAGGAATCAGAGAGAGTATGGTAGGCATGTGGATCTCAGTCCTCTTAGGATCATACCTAGGATCGAAGGATGAATCCGGAGTAGCTTGGGACCCAAGCATTTGGCTGGCAGTAGCATCATGTGGCGTCGATCCAGAGCCTTCACCCAAGTCTTTGTGCGCTATCGAGGCAAGCTCTGGATGAAGGATAAGCTGGCCGTCTTTTAGAATCTTGGGATCGTCTCTTACCAAGACCTCTTTCTCTTGCTGCTCCAGATTCACTTCACCGCCCTTAATATGAGCCTTTTCCTCTTCAACAATCCGCTCTTATGCGAGGGCAAGGATTCTGAGGTAATCATCTTGGAACCACTCCAAATTTTGAAATTTGAGCACATCGGCATTGTACTGGTTTAGCGATGGTTCAAACTTCTCCATCACATGCTCTTCTACCCACTGCTCCGCAGCGTTAACCTCCCTCTTGACCAGGGCATCTACATCCTTAGCACGCTCAACCGCCTTATCTCTTTCTTCCATGGCGTCGAGCTACTCATCACAGTAATTCTGAGCTTGATGGAGTGTGTCCTCCTTTTCTTTTGTTTTGTGTTCAATCTCGGTTTTTAGCTTAGCCGCAATCCTGTTCGTGGCATCTCTCTAGAGTACCAAATCGTGGTTTCGATGGAAGGCTTTCTCCATCTCATCTCGATGCTTGGTCCTCTCCTTTTCGAGCGCCTTGGTGGCATCCTCATCTTTCTTCTTCGCTTCGATTGTGGTGGCTATGATCCTCTTATTGTCAACTTCGATGAGTTTATGGTTTTCAATCTCTAGTTGCCTATCCCTCGACACTTTGGAAATTTTCAGCTAACTTCAACCATTCATTATACTGATTGTGAACGTTGATCACACAATCGATGGTCATCTTTTGGATGCCAGATGGGATTCTTTTTAGGTTTGGCACGAACATAAGACCGTTGAAGCAAATATTTGGAAATTCTTCCTTCAATTTGGTCATTCGGGCATTGACCGCAGGTTGTTGCTTTGCTATGACATCTGAAGTTTCAGCGATCTGCTTGTCAGGCCTGTGGTATGAAGTCTCAGAACCGCTTTTCTGGTGTCTGCGGTCGGATGATCGACTAGAGTGAGATGGCACCAAATGCTGTATAGGAATTGAAGTTGGAGGTGGGGCATAGGAAGTCCCGCCTAGTGGAATGTCATCATGACAATCAAAAGGCCTATCTGGACCTCTAGAAGGAGGTGACCTAGACCTAAGATGACGCTTGAAAGAAGAATCATGCGATGAGCGATCTCTATCATAACTGCTTCTATTTCGATCATCCCTATCATGGCTAGAGCGATGGCTTGAATCATGGCCTCGACCACCTCCCTTGAGATATGAACTCGACCGAGGCCTTTGTGCTTGCAATGGTTTTTCCTCCAATGATCGATATATATATATATATAGTTCCTCTTCTCCATAGATCCTGCAAATAAGATGAAAATTAGTTATATTTGATGAATAAGGACACTCGACAAGTGCAATGTAGTGCCGTGAAGTGCACGTGTGCGTGAGTGTCATAGTGTCCCCCGACGGATCGTGAGTTGGAGCTTTACTCATGGGAGTAACCTCGCCCACACTAGTAGGGATAGTATCTTTCTCCAAAGTGAATAAGGGAACCGATGCTCTCAATACAGATGTTATCGACATCGAAAGAACCAAACTTGGTAGGAATTAGCCCTAAACCAGCAAATATGCTTGTCGAAGGAAGAGATGGAGTTTTCGCTGCATCTGTGACTAGTGGGGGCTGGGTAGAAGTTTGCATCTTGGAGATTTTCATAATTAACCTCTTCTTCGGAGCAGGCAGTTGATCGTCCCCAGATTGTTCAGGTTGAGACTCATGACCCGCATCGATGTTACCTTGGCCAGCCTTACCACTTTCACCAATAATTTCGCCTTCCTCGGTGTCTTATGGTACTTGTTCAATATTATCTTCAACTCCAACCTCAGGACTTGGGACTGGGGGAAAATTTGGATCAACATCGCCTTCTCCAAGTGGGTTGTTATCGTCGTCGTCGTCATTGGCAACTGCTTGAACTATGCTGGTACTACGACCCTCTTCCAACAAGCCATAGGTAAGGAGATTTTCATCTGACAAAAGAGTTCCGATAACTCTATCTTTTGCTGGAACTGCCATAAGGGTGTTAACAACTTCTGAAAGCGCCGAGCTGCTGAGTCTCGCTGGAAAATTCGGATGGTAAAACAAGGATACGAGTTAAATCTGCAAACTATAAGGCAAATTCGTACAATATAAATGAGATGGAACTTACGTCCGGATACCCATCTTCGAGCAAACCCGAGTGGACAACGAATATAGAACCACTCATTCTTGAAGTAGCTCAACTTGTTCCATGCCCCGGTAACTACTCTACAACCTCTGATCAGTTCCAAGTAAATCGGGGACGGACTCTCTTTCCGACTCTTGAAGCTATAAATGTACTAGATCTCCTCATCGCTGCGTACTCGGTTCAAGTGCTTGAAGAAGACCATATATGTATTGAGGAGGAAAGCATAGCTGTTTGGGTGCAGTTGTGTCAGAGCCAAGTGCATGAAATTCAGAACTCGACGGACAAACTGGTTGAATGGTGGGACACAACCCGCCAAACACATATACCTATGTAGGCAGTGTGCCCTTCCGGAGGGTTGTATGGTCTTTGATGATGGGAAGGAGCTAGAGGGTCTTCAAATGGAATCCCATGCTTATCATATATTTTACGAAGCAATCCTTCATCGATTTTGGAAGCAACAGAATCAACAAGATCTTCCAATATTACAACATCCTCAAGGGTGTTGTGTGCTGGATCTATTTTTGGCCACCTACCGGCTCTACTGGATTCTTTGAAACTTGTTGTTCGACCTGGGGATTTTCTAGAGTTTGTTGTTCAACCTGCGAAATCTCTTGTTGTTGTTCCTGTTGAATTGGTGTTTGTTGTGCAGGAGGAGTTATAGTTGAACTTGACTCGACATCAGATTTGATATATCTCATAGTTGATATACCTATGGCTTGAGAAGAAAGACGTTTGTAACGTCTCTGATCTATTTCTATAAAAAAATCGACAGATAATCGACACTAGAAAATTAATTGCAAGTTGTATCCCATATGCTAATGTGGATTCTAGTGCGATGTCGTGCAGTGTCTTGCAGTTCAGGTTTCTGGTATTATTTAACAGTTCATTTTTAAATTCTGTATATCACTCGACCTGACCGTCATCGTTGACTGTTTCAACAAGTTTCACATCATTGGCCATGCTTTGGAAAAGGTTCGGGATCGAGCAGAGGACATTGGTCCACAAGACAAATTCTCATGTGAACCAAAATTTCAGAAAATTGCTTAAGCGTGGGAGTTACATAACTCTAACACTTGAAGAAATTTCCACCTTTCCTCTTCACTTTGACCTTCCCCAAGCCACGGCCACTGACCAAAACTTCATCCATGCCCCAGCAGTCTATGTCCATCCACGTCCATATCCATAGTCGCATCCATCACTTACCTATGTAATTCGAAATAAGGTTTTGGATTGGGTCTTTTTGCATGAGATTAAGTCTAGAGTGTAACACCCCTAATTTTTAGTAGCGTTATTCAGGAGATTTAATTAGATAAATTAAGTAGAATAATGTTAAGACTAGAGTGATAAGGGGATTGAGATTTGAAAACTAATTAAGGTCGTGCCTTAACTAAATGAATATATAAGTATGATTTATAAATTAGAAATTCAAGAGAATAAGGCAAGGGCAAAAAGGGAATAGCTATATACAAGGTTTCAAATCTCGGATTTTGGCCAATATCTCGGGCAAATATCTCGGCTGTCTCGGGCGATATTTAAAAGACTTATAACTAACCAAGCTGCCAAATCTCGGATTTTGGCTAATATCTCGGATTTTCATCTCGGCTGATCTCGGGGAGATTTAAAACCTTGGCTATATACCATAACCCCTAAACCCCTCACCCCATTCTCATTCACATTGTTGTAAATAAAAAACATTAGCAAAGTGAATTGAGGCCGGCCGTAACCCTAGGAAGAAGAAGAGAAAAATATAATTAGAAGCTAAGATTCAAGCTAGGAAGATTAAAGCAAGAACCAATCTGAAGTTCCTTATCTAAACAAGGTGAATAATGATCTAAACCATCTCATATAAGTCATCTTGAATGTTTTAATTTGGGTTTAAGGTTTAAAACCATATGATTGGATAAATGATGATATGCTTTGATTTATATGCCATGTTATAATTTAAACAAGGATTTTTGTGGGATGATATAATTCAATTTTAATGTTAAAATCACGCAAATTGATTCCCAAATGTCATGATGTTTGAATATATTATGTAAAACATTATTTTGGAGATGGTTTTAAATTTTCATAATATTCCAAGCTATGGACAATTTATTATGAATTCTTAATGAGAAGAAATATTTAATTTTGGGTTTAAATTATTTAAGTTAATTAAATACTGTTTTCGGGACAGAATTTATATATGTTAGAAAACATATTAAATGTGAATAATTGTAATATATAGGGATTTCTCCTAAGTTTTTTGCTATGGTTTTTAAAATATTTAAGTTAGAGGACTTAAATGTTTTAATTCTTTTGTTAAGGAGAAGGGCTAATTTGCTAAAACTTTTTTAATTGTTGAATTCGATAGCCTTTTTAGAAAAGAATTTTGATAAAGAATTGGCAACCAATCATATTTTGACAAACTAGGCAAGTTAGATAAAAAGGAATTACTTTGAAAGGCAAAAAAAATCAGTATTGCTTCGAATTACAACTTCGCCACTTCCATTTACTTGCTTCCGTCACAATGCCAAGTAGACCTTTCGCACCCATTCGAAACCAATGCATATGGTATCAAGCAATTAGTACGTAGTAGATTGGAGAAAGACGAAAGAGACTGTATCGAAGGCATGCTTTCGAAGGGGTTGAAGTCACTTTTATTAGCCTTCGAATCAATCAACTTGCCTTTATTTTTAAAAGAAACTTTCGAAATAGTTGCTGCTTTTGAACCTATTCAATACCTAGATTCTGCATTCATAGTTTCCAAATCAGTTAGAGGCCGCTTTTAAATTTTAAAGCCGCTTCCTCAATGCTTTTGAAAGGGTTGTTTTAGCTACTTTTAATAAGAGTTTCGGAGGCAATGGTTTTGAAAGGTTGGTTTTGAAGCTATCCTCTTCTCCAATTCTTTTATTTGAGATCAATGCTTTCAAAAGGGTTACTTTCACTTCTGTTCTCTTTGACCCTATAGTTATACTAAATGTTAAACCCAATGGTTTCGAAAGGAATACTTTTAAATGGTTTCAAAGTTATGTTTCCACAAACTCTTACTTGTACCCAATGCTTTCAAAGGGCATGCTTTAAGTATTTCGAAAGGTATAATTTTCAATGTTTCGAAAGGTATATTTTTCAGTGTTTCAAAAGGAATGGTTCCAAGTATTCGAAAGATATGTTGGATGGTTTCGAAAGAGTACATCTAAGGTTTTAAGTAATGATACGAAGGATTTAATCGAAAGCCTTAGTTTTCAAATTTTAGAACCCAATCTCATTTTTAAAGTAAATACATGGCAATATGATAGAGTCTTGAAATGACATTTAACTATGGAATTTTAGAGGAAGCTTTCCTTGATAAAGATAGTGGGTTAAAGGTATTAACCATATGTCATTAGAAAAATGATTACAAGGAATTTAACCATGGATGTTTATATTGTTATGTTATTTGATCAGTTATCAATAATGCTTGTGCAACTATATTTAATTCATTTATAACCCATAACCGCATCTTGGGGTAAGGGCAGAATAACTGTCTAGGTTAGCCCAGTAGTGAATATGTATATATATTGAATTTAACTTCTGTGAGAGTAGAATTGCATCCAGAAGGTCAGACAGACAAGAATATATGATACCCAAGACTGATCATAGGATTATTGGTAGACATGTTCTTAGTAAGCCCATAAAAACTGTTTTATGAAAATTGTTATTGGTAGGGGCCAATAGGTTCTTAATGATCCCATGAAAACTATGTCTTGAATAAGTTATTGAGAGGGATCAATAGGTTCATAGACAGCCCATGAAAACCATGACATGAGAGATGTTATTGGTGGAAACCAATAGGTTCATAGTGATCCCATAAAAATTATGATTGGATGATAGTATTGGTAAAAACCAATTGGTTCATAGCGATCCCATGAAAACTATGAAAGTGGATAGGAAATCCATAAAGAATTAAACAGGTTATTAGCCAGCCCATGAAAACTAATAGGTTACTAGTGACCCTAGAAACTATAATTTGAGGCAGATAGTCAGGTAAATGGGGATGGGAAATCCAAAGCATATTGCATGTTTGCATATCATCATGATACATTTTGTTATGTTATGTCTTAACCATTGTGATGCAGATGCATGGTATATGGTTATTATATATTGGGTTAAGATACTAGTGAGGGGAAAACCCGTTCCGCTAAGCGGTGCGGTCTCACTAGATATCTATATGGTTCGAGATGGTAGGTTATTATTCACACCAGACTTTTTGTCTAACTCGAAGTTTATGTTTTCCCCTTAAACTCTCAGGTGCTCAATTGATTTTGAGTAGTTTGAGAGTGAAGGTTTTCAGGTTCTCCTTTAGACGAATAAGCTTTCGAAGACGTGCACGAGGCAAGTTAGCTATTAGGAGTTCTTTCTGTTTGATTCCGATGTGTAGTTATATGCTATTGCAAAGTTGTTTAGAGCCTATATTTTGACTCTCATCATCCAGGAGGCATCTTCATATGTTGCTCTTGGCGTATTTTGTAATAAATTGTAATTTCTCTAAACATGGCTTACGTATGAGATTATGTAATGAATCTGAAATGAAATGAGAAATTTGTTTTAAATTGAGTTTAATTTTTTTATTCATTTGTTTCTGATATATCAATGTATCTAACATTACCTCATTTAGTCACCGAGAATTAATAACTATGGATGACTACAGCATCCGTAGCAGTTATTTTTGGGCCTCCAAATGGAGGATGTTATTTGTTGGTATCAGTGCATAGGTTTATGTAAATTTAAAAGAAAATTTGAACCTAAAATCCTTTTAAAACATAACCCAAAGAATCAGAAAATGAGACCTATATCAGAATCAATATCAGAATCTGATATAGGGTTAAAGAAGAAAGAGCTAGAAGAAGAATACAAACAATATCAGAATCTCACAATCGCAGCGGAACAATATATAATAGATAAATGACTAATCTTTAAAACAAAAGAACTATATCTGTTTATACATTACATCATCATAGTACAACACTTTCATAGCACACAACCGGACAGTTATATAAACTTGTCCTCATAACTGAGCGGAATAATAATCAAATACGGAAATACGTCTCGCAATCCAGCTCGTCTCCTGAGCTCCACAGCAATCCATCCAGAATCTACTGATAACCTGACTCTAGGCTGCCCGTGTGGAAAATTAGGGACACCTAGAGTTTAGAAAAGGGAACAATAAACTCCAGGTCAGTCATGGGACTGGTGTGAGAACTAAAAACAGTTATTTGTACAAAAAGAAATCCGTTTATGCTTTTGGAAAATGAAACTACCATAAGGCCTCCCGGCACACACACAATGCAATCACACACTTGGGGGAGATTTCTCCTTATAGCAGTCAAACATGCTTGATACGCGAAAATCCTTTTGATATTATTATTAGTGCCTAGTGTGGAAAACATTTCAAAAGTATAATATTAATCTTAGCCAGCATACGTACCATTATAGTATGCCTACTATAGCTACCATGTTAGATGGCAGGTTCTACAACTAAAACTGTACAGGGCTCATATTAAGTGATTGGATTTCCAACAAATGGTCGAGGCTAAGGAACTTCCTTTTCGAATGGGTATGCCTCTGGAGGGACGCCCCGAGAACCTAACCAGATCTCTGCCAACACAAGGCCGGGTTACCTCTGTAACTAGGTAACTAACTGTCACGAGTATGCCATCCCCCGGTCGTAACCAACCTTTACCGAGGCGCTTCGAATTCCAACAACCACATAAGTAAATATCTGGGCTCCATACCAGAATACCACCTTTTATTTTATCCACATAAGTAAATATCTGGGCTCCATACCAGAATACCACTTTTTATCCAGAAGGAAATGTACATACCCTGAGGGGCGCGACCCCCATAACCTTGCTGCATCCTTCCTATTTCGACCATTTCCGGGGTGTGAGGTTCGATGAAGTCTCGTCCCACAAAGCTATGCTTTTTACAAAAGCCATGCTTCGATCAACCAATGATCAACACTTAGCATGCCACATTACCAAATTAGGAATATATCACTATTAACCATCAACTGCATAACCTCTGAGCTTGTACGTCTCAGAGAAGAGTGTTAAGCTAAGAGAATAAATTCTCCGCCACCAACAGAAATATATTTGATAGAAATCAGCTTTATATCTCAAAGTGTAATGTCAGACATACATCTATACAAGTCCATCCTGGGTCTGAATGGAACCGAAGGTACTTCGTCCAATTAAGGAAAGAAGTCCTTGCAAATCCGGATATCCCTTAACCACGTCTGGACTCACCATCACATAGGGTAATCAAAATCTCTATACCGGAGCAACTCGGTGCAGAGACATTCAACAGGCAATTCTTTCGTTTTCGAAAATACCCGGTCTTCAACCACCGTCTTCAAATACAATCCCATTTCGTCGTATCATTATTCGAAATGGGTTTTATGACTTAATGTCCTCTCCCAGCTTAACCGAATAATGAGCGCTTATTTTTTAAAAAAGTGGATACATTCAATTCTAAATTAAGTCATAACAAATTTCCACTTTTGATCTTTTAAACAAAAGATCCACCTTTTAAGATTCGATGTGGTTTTCGGATAACCATTTGGAATCCGACCCCCGGTCGCATCGAAATTCAAATGCCGTTTTAAAGGCCAATATTGATAGTCGGTTATTTAACTATCATACAACATCCACAAACAACCATCAGATTTAAATAATTTCCCAAATTATTTATTTCAAAATATCTTCGCAAGATATAAATTTTTCTACACTTCAACCCTTTTGAAAATAGTTTTCAAATCACTTTCCCCTCGCGGAATAAATTCCAAAATATTTTTTATTTCCACTGAAAATTACCAAGACTAAATGCTTTAGATTTTAAAATAATTTAAATCGCTTTATCTAAATATATATATATGTGTGTGTGTGTGTGTGTGGAAATACTCAAAATAAAAACTATTTAAAACACTTTATTTAAAATACCAGTTATGAAATTTAATAATAATTTTTCATGTAAAACCTAAGCCAAAAAAAGTTTAAAAATAAAGGTTATTAAATTCTATACAAGTTTTCCAAATAAAAACTTTAGCCAAACTATATTTCAAATAAAACTACTTTATAAAATATAAATATTAATAATTATCTTTTTAAAATCATAAAACCAGTTAGCCTTTAAAATAATTATTACTATAACTAATTTAATAAATATTTAACTTTAAAATTCTAAACAATTTAAATAAATAATTTCTCAAAAACATTCTTTTAAAACAACTTTGAAACTTCAAACTTATACTTACAAATCTGCTTTGAAAACGTACTTGGCTTTTCAAAGAAATACGTTTTTCTCTCACACCTTTAAAAATAAACCACTATTTATTTTTAAAACAAATTACCCATTCCATTATAAATTCCCACCGTGAATTTATACTTCCAAATATCCACTGATATATATATATATATATTATTTCTCTTTATAAACCCAGTTTATAAATTCCATAGTCTTATCTTCCTTTAAAACATAGCTTCAAACATTTAATTAGTTTTCAAATCGATTTCCCAAAACTAATTCCATTTTTAAAATAAATTCCTTTATTTCTCCCAAACCATTTTAAAATCTGAATTTTAAAATAAATTCTTCAACTTTTATACAATACTACTTAAGTTCTCAAAATCCATTTATTTTCATTTATTAAAAATCTTTTTCCCCATACTTGGAATTTATTCGATAGGATTTCAAAAATCAACTTTTATCCTTTTCCAAATTCCTTCCTTTTATTTATCCAATTCTCTAAAAATTATTTTACTTAAAATTCTCTATTTTAATTTCCTTCCAAAAATCCAATTATTATATTTCTGGTGTTTTAAAATACCAAAATATATTCGGCTAAACCATAGCCTTTAATAATTTCAATTTACCAATATAATCAATAACATATTATCAATAAATCATATCACGGCATATGAAATAAATTCAAACATTTGAGGAATCCAGTTGGATCCCTCTAACCTGTTTCCCTACATCCACAGATGTTAGCACAATATAAAATATCAATTCCACTTTGAGGTGGAATATCGCGGTATATGGGGTCATATCATATAATCTGCTATTATGCGGCACATAGGGTCTCATCCGCTATATAATGCGGGTATATCAATCACTCTAATATATATAACATATCAATCCAACTGATAACAATTATTAATCCAAGCAAACAACCAATAATTTAAATTTAACTATTTAAATTAAATCGGTAATCCGATTGAGTGAGAAGTTCTCACCTTTTCTTTTATTTTGCAATCCGTTTCCATTCCAGCTTTGTTTTCATGATTTTTGACCTTGTATAACAATTATATGATTTTATTAATATTGAACTAATCAAACAATTAAATTTCCATTTGATAAATTTAATTTAAACTAATTCCTTCTTTTAATTTATACAATTTTCTAAAAATTATTTTACTTCCAACAATCCATTGATATCTTATTATTTCTTTTCTTTTTCTTTGAAATCCTCACTTATAAAAATTAATTTATATAGATTCAAAAATCAAATTTTATATAATTTTTCAAATATTTCAAACTCCCATTTTTTTTTGTTTTAAACTGGAGCATGCATGTGGATATATACATTTTATCTTCTATTATTTTTAAATCTGTGTATATAAAATCAAATATGAATTTAAAATCGAAATAGGCTATACCTTGCTGCCCGGAAAACTCATCGCAACCATCGATATGACCTAGTCAAGCCCTAGCTCGCGGCCATGCCCTACCTCCACGCGCACGAAAACGCGTGCTCCGATCGAACTCGATGCCAAACGAACGACCTCGCCTTCCAGCTCCTCTCGACTTGCTCGCTATCCTCCCAGTGGCGATGCGGTTCGCGAATTCACTCTCGAGTTGCCCCTAAGATCGGCCGTCAATTTGAAACTCGAATGATCGAATTGGATTTCGAATTTCCTGCTCCGCCATTTTTTTTCTTTTGAAATTTGCTTTCGTTCGATCTGATTTCGAGAGGGAAAATGGTGGGCGTGATTTTAATGAAGGGTAGGGTAATTCTTTTGATTTGAATTTTGTTAGCGAGATTCGTAAAATAAAGATGAAAAAGCTCGGTAATATCTCGGCCAAAATTTACAAAGAAGACGCGTGTATAAAAGGTAACACGTATTGTAAAACAAAGGACAAGTGTTGGGATGGAATAAAATAAAAAATTGAAGGAAGAAAACATATATATTATATTTAAATTAAATTTAGATTTTAAATCGTTTCAAATTACGCAACTCAAAATCTCGATCTCCTATCGAGGTGTGCCGTTAAGCGTTTATAATGTTATACCCCTATTCCGAACGCAATGGAAAAGGTTTCGAGGCCTAACTCGATCATATGGAGAAGATAGCTTTTTGAACCCAGTTATTATATTGAATTTTCGATATAGATTTCAGCGCGTTTATCTACCGTACGGTCAAACAATCACTCCAAACACTATGAAAATTGAAATCCGATAATAATACACTATTACGGATCCAATGGAACTGGTTTCGTTGAATTCCGAGACTGTGCCTCGGAAGGCTATTTTTAAATATCGATTTAAACGATATAAATTCAAAACTGAATAAATCACTTTCAAATTCAATTTTAAAAGTTCTATTACCTTCAGTATTATCAATATGAATTTTCTAAGCCTTTAAAATATTTTTAACAAGCATAAAACTGAAGATTCAAAATTTTACCCAACTTTCAAAAATTAATTTCAATAATTTAATTGCCAAATAAATAGTGATATTTGAAATTCAAGTTAAACTATCTTTCAAATATTTAAAATCAATTAAATATTCTAATTTAAAATGTCCAAAATTCAAAGTCGTCACATTCTTCCCCCCTTAAAAGAATTTCGTCCCGAAATTACTAGTTAAGAAGAATGATCCATAACCCGTTTATCATTTTCCCAATCCAAATAGTTTTTAACAACTTCCCAAAACCCAACAGTTTCAACTTTCCAAAACAATTTTTTATTAAAGACACTATCATTCTTACTAACTTCCCAACCTTAACCATAAGTTCCAATATTATTCTCAACAATTCAAATTTTAAATTATCCAAATTTCTCAAAAAATTTCTAACTCTCTAAATTTTCGAAAAATTTCGCCAGCGTCTCCTTTGCGCGGCTAGCTCGGTATGACTACAAAATGCCTCCACGGGCTCCCAAATTTCAAAAGAAAACAAAAGGCCAAGTGGCTAGACCAGAAAAGCATCAAATTTCATGCAGAAATTTAAATACATACCTTTTGGTTGAGCAATTAAATTTTTTCTTCGAAATCAAAAATCCCAATTCCCTTTTCCTTTATAGCACCTGTATATCCTACTTAGCAATGATGTCCAATTACAACACTCAAAATCATTTTGCACATTTCTTTACAAAAGTTTCAATATCTATTTCATTCAACTCCATACGATACACATATATCATCCGTACGCAATACCAACTCTGATCGCTCACTCGATCACACAATTTCACTTCCGAACTAGTATCGTTCACCCGACTTCCTAGTGCGGACTCAGATCTGGTTTCTTGATCAGAAACCATCATTCTCCTTGCATAGTCGTAAACTATGATAGAGAATTTCCAGAATCAACCAAAAATCCATATCCAGGGTTCGCCATCGAAAATCGAGTGAAAAATCCCAACTCGGATCGATATAACTATCTCGAAATTCTATGCTCGAATTCTGGATCGAATCGCTATGCGAATAAAGTAATATACGTACATCCTACGTATTTTCTCAATTGATTACTTTTCTTTTATTCACATTTTATTTTGGTTTCCATTCAAATATTAACTTAGAATATTTTCCCAATTCCATATTTTACTTAAGAATTCCACCATTCATTTCTTAAGTTCAATATAAGTATTTATATACTTCTTATATTTATTTTCACTCCACTACTGAAGTTATATATTCATTTCATTTAACTTAAAATTTTCAATTCCATTTGAATTCAGTTTACCGTTCATTTTAAATATTGAATTCCATTCATCTTATCTCAAACTAACCATTTTAATTAGTTCCACTTACTAATTTATTCATATCTCAACCATTTTTATTTCCAACCCATTATTGTCTTTAGTCCACTACACTAATTTTCCATTTACTTACAAATTCAAGATGAATTTCAACATTTAGTTTTCAATTTCATTTACTTGCAATTGTAAATTCATTTATTCATTCAGAAATTTATTTCCACCTTAAATTTTATTTGAGTAATCATTTCACTTAGTCTCCTTAGACTTTTCTTTAAATTCACTTTTATTTGTCTATATTTAATTATACTCCAATTCAATTTAAATTATAAATTTCTATAAGTTTCCCAAATTTAATTGCATTTGCTAATTTCTTTTGATTCACCACAATTAATTAGCTTACCTTCCCACTTATTTGGGTTTTACACTTACTTTTGTTTATCCCTTTTCAAGTTGAATCTTATTCCAACAAATTTCAAATTTTTATAAGTTATCAAACTTATTTATATTCCATAACATTTTAAATTCCAAATCCCACCAGATTTTTTTTAAATCCAATTCAAAAATATTTCCAAATAATTTCACCATTATTTTTTCAAAACTTTTGAAAACCATTTTCAAATCAAAGGAATTTAATCTTTTGAAATTTCAATCCCAAATCTTTTAATCTGTATTCCAAAAATTAATCTAGCATCTTATTTCAATTTATAAAACTCATTTATAAACTCACACTACAAATTTCATTCTATTAATGAATTTATTTCCTTATCCTTTGGTTATTACCTTAATTTCTTATTCAATTTCCATACAACAATGATAATAATTCAATATTATCACTTCCTAACAAGCAAGCAACCATACACTATAATAATTTATGGAAAATTATTTCTTTTATACACAAAAATAATTTGAGTAAAATTATTTCATTTACCCTATTTTAAAACAATACTGTGTCGGTTTATCTTGTTTAAGAGTTTAGAAACCCCAATCGATACAGTTGGCCAGACTGCACCAACCAGAATCTATAAACATTCAACCCATAAGTCAACACAATATAAAAACAATTTTATATTCACTAACAAATACGCGCTCATATCTATTAATACACTCAAACTCATTCTAGAGTACTACTGACTCTATCTCTAATGAGTAATCCCCACCAGAGCCAAGGTTATCGCCAACCTAAGCTCTGATGCCACTCTGTAACGACCCAATTTTTCGACGCCCAAAAATCGACATCAATACGTCCACTGTATTAAATGCCGAACAATCGAATGCCGGAAAACCTAACCGTTAGGGTTAAAGAAGAAAGAGGTAGAAGAAGAAATAGAAACAATATCAGAATATCACAATCGCAGCGGAACAATATAAAATAGATAAATGACTAATCTTTAAAACAAAAGAACTATATCTGTTTATACATTACATCATCAGAGTACAACACTTTCATAGCACACAACTGGACAGTTATATAAACTTGTCCTCATAACTGAATACACAGCGGAATAGTAATCAAATACGGAAATACGTCTCGCAATCCAGCTCGTCTCCTGAGCTCCACAGCATTCCATCCAGAATCTACTGATAACCTGACTCTAGGCTGCCCGTGTGGAAAATTAGGGGCACCCAGAGTTTAGAAAAGGAAACAATAAACTCCAGGTCAGTCATGGGACTGGTGTGAGAACTAAAAATAGTTATTTGTACAAAAAGAAATCCGTTTATGCTTTTGGAAAATGAAACTACCATAAGGCCTCCCGGCACACATACAATGCAATCGCACACTTGGAGGAGATTTCTCCTTATAGCAGTCAAACATGCTTGATACGTGAAAATCCTTTTGATATTATTATTAGTGCCTAGTGTGGAAAACATTTCGAAAGTATAATATTAATCTTAGCCAGCATACGTACCATTATAGTATGCCTACTATAGCTACCATGTTAGATGGCAGGTTCAACAACTAAAACCGTACAGGGCTCGTATTGAGTGATTGGATTTCCAACAAATGGTCAAGGCTAAGGAACTTCCTTTCTGAATGGGTACGCCTCTGGAGGGACGCCTCGAGAACCTAACCGGATCTCTGCCAACACAAGGTCGGGTTACCTCTGTAACTAGGTAACTAACTATCACGAGTATGCCATCCCCCAGTCGTAACCAACCTTTACCGAGGCGCCTCGAATTCCAACAACCACATAAGTAAATATCTGGGCTCCATACCAGAATACCACTTTTTATTTTATCCACATAAGTAAATATCTGGGCTCCATACCATAATACCACTTTTTATCCAGAAGGAAATGTACATACCCTGAGGTGCGCAACCCCCATAACCTTGCTGCATCCTTCATGTTTCGACCATTTCCAGGGTGTGAGGTTCGATGAAGTCTCGTCCCACAAAGCTACGCTTTTCACAAAAGCCATGCTTCGATCAACCAATGATCAACACTTAGCATGCCACATTACCAAATTGGGAATATATCACTAGTAACCATCAACTACATAACCTCTGAGCTCGTACGTCTCAGAGAAGGGTGTTAAGCTAAGAGAATAAATTCTCCGCCACCAACAGAAATATATTTGATAGAAATCAGCTTTATATCTCAAAGTGTAATGTCAGACATACATCTATACAAGTCCATCCTGGGTCTGAATGGAACCGAAGGTACTTCGTCCAATTAAGGAAAGAAGTCCTTGCAAATCCGGATATCCCTTAATCACGTCCGGTCTCCCCATCACATAGGGTAATCAAAATCTCTATACCGGAGCAACTCGGTGCAGAGACATTCAACGGGCAATGCTTTCGTTTTTGAAAATACCCGGTCTTCAACCACCGTCTTCAAATGCAATCCCATTTGGTCGTATCATTATTCGAAATGGGTTTTATATCTTAATGTCCTCTCCCGGCTTAACCGAATAATGAGCGCTTATTTTAAAAACAAGTGGATACATTCAATTCTAAATTAAGTCACAACAAATTTCCACTTTTGATCTTTTAAACAAAAGATCCACCTTTTAAGATTCGATGTGGTTTTCGGATAACCATTTGGAATCCGACCCCCGGTTGCATCGAAATTCAAATGCCGTTTTAAAGGCCAATATTGATAGTCGGTTATTTAACTATCATACAACATCCACAAACAACCATCAGATTTAAATAATTTCCCAAATTATTTATTTCAAAATATCTTCGCAAGATATAAATTTTTTTACACTTCAACCCTTTTGAAAACAGCTTTCAAATCACTTTCCTCTCGCGGAATAAATTCCAAAATATTGTTTATTTCCACTGAAAATTACCAAGACTAAATGCTTTAGATTTTAAAATAATTTAAATCGCTTTATATATATATATGTGTGGAAATACTCAAAATAAAAACTATTTAAAACACTTTATCTAAAATACCAGTTATGAAATTTAATGATAATTTTTCATGTAAAACCTAAGCCAAAACAAGTTTAAAAATAAAGGTTATTGAATTCTATACAAGTTTTCCAAATAAAAACTTTAGCCAAACTATATTTCAAATAAAACTACTTTATAAAATATAAATATTAATAATTATCTTTTTAAAATCATAAAACCAATTAGCCTTTAAAATAATTATTACTATAACTAATTTAATAAATATTTAACTTTAAAATTTTAAACAACTTAAATAAATAATTTCTCAAAAACATTCTTTTAAAACAACTTTGAAACTTCAAACTTATACTTACAAATCTGCTTTGAAAACGTACTTGGCTTTTCAAGGAAATACGTTTTTCTCTCACACCTTTAAAAATAAACCACTATTTATTTTGAAAACAAATTACCCATTCCGTTATAAATTCCCACCGTGAATTTATACTTCCAAATATCCACTGATATATATATATATATATATTATTTCTCTTTATAAACCCAGTTTATAAATTCCATAGTCTTATCTTCCTTTAAAACATAGTTTCAAACATTTAATTAGTTTTCAAATGGATTTCCCAAAACTAATTCCATTTTTAAAATAAATTCCTTTATTTCTCCCAAACCATTTTAAAATCTGAATTTTAAAATAAATTCTTCAACTTTTAAACAATACTACTTAAGTTCTCAAAATCCATTTATTTTCATTTATTAAAAATCTTTTTCCCCATACTTGGAATTTATTCGATAGGATTTCAAAAATCAACTTTTATCCTTTTCCAAATTCCTTCCTTTTATTTATCCAATTCTCTAAAAATTATTTTACTTAAAATTCTCTATTTTAATTTCCTTCCAAAAATCCAATTATTATATTTTTGGTGTTTTAAAATACCAAAATATATTCGGCTAAACCATAGCCTTTAATAATTTCAATTACCAATATAATCAATAACATATTATTAATAAATCATATCACAGCATATGAAATAAATTCAAACATTTGAGGAATCCAGTTGGATCCCTCCAACCTGTTTCCCTGCATCCACATATGTTAGCACAATATAAAATACCAATTCCACTTCGAGGTGGAATATCGCGGTATATGGGGTCATATCATATCATTCGCTATTATGCGGCGCATAGGGTTTCATCCGCTATATAATGCGGGTATATCAATCACTCCAATATATATATATACTAATATATAGGGCTGGTTATTTTTCCATTTTACCGCTTTTCCAGCATTTTCCTTCCGAATATTTTCGTGATTTCCGTTTTCCGTGTTTTCCCGTCAAAATTAATTCGAAAGGAATTCCTTCCGCTAGGTGATGGAACTCAGCGGAAATTTCCACTATTTCCATGGAAATTTTCATTCCTTCCGTATGCCTCTTTGTTTAAGAAAAAAAAATCTGGGACTGTTGAATTGGGCTAGGCCCATACAAATTAACAAAATTAACGTTATCCTGATAATCATCCGTTCGCTCAGCAGTTCACACGAAAGAAACCAATCCACCAATTCGCACAAACAAACCTAACCCTAATTCCCCTTTTCTCTCTCGTCTACAAATTCTCTCTAGTAATCATCCGACTTTCCTTTCAATTTCGGTTAAGAAATTCTCCCTCAGGTACTAGATTTGCTGTTTTTATCTTCTTCAATCCGTGCTCTTATGTTTTCATTTAATTAACTTTTGCGCAGGTATAGTAGAATATTTTGTGAGATAAAGTTGTATAAGTATATTGTTATACAACTCTTCTTTTTTTGGAACACCTGCTGAAGGTTAGATCATTTGTATTTCGGTTCACACAGAAATTATTTGACAATTTGCTGTTCTATCAAACATTTTTTAAAGTAGTGTAGCTGTTGTTAAAGCTGGATGAATTGTTTTCATATTGTTTCTAATTAGCACAAACTTTTATGGGCGGTGAAATAAACTTTTTAAACAGCCTTTTTTATATACTAATTTAGTGTTTGCACAGATAGATGGTTGTGTTTTATATATTGCCCTTGCACTTGGTCAATCAACTGCTAACTGTTCTTACTTTTTCCCAGAAACACTTCCTTTTAATCCACTTGTTTAATTAATGCGTACTCAATAACTACGTGTTTGATGTTGCTAAATTGATATATTCAACTTCTAGTTCTGCTGTTTATAAATAGACTTTGAGATTAAATTAAGCAAATGTGATAGCAAGCATTAAGCAAATGTGATAAAGACTTGTGTGACTCTCCATAATATGATTACTAAGGGAAACCATCGTGATGAATAACAAAATCTAGCATATTTTAATACCTTTTGAAATGCATGCAGTAGTATGTTATATAAACTGTAAGCTTTAGTAGTTGAAAATATACTATGTCATTCATGTTTGACCACGTTTTGTATTGGAATCCTACTACCAAACATTACGAAATACTAAAATGTATTAGACTACTACTATGTGCTCATAATTATCATAGTGAATATTCAAAGTCACCTCCCATCTATGAATAGGACCATGTCTAATCCTATTTGCTTTTAGGACAATGTCTGATCCTATTTTCTTTTAGGAAAACATTATGTCTCTTTTGCTTTTAGTAGGGTGATACATCTCATTTGCTTATCTTTGTGTTGTATATCTTTTGGCTGTGATCATGTATGTCTATTATTATAAATTACCATATTGTATTTTCCACACCATTTACAACTTCTAAAATACAAAACTATTCAATTATTGTGGATTACTTCTAAATAATTACAGTTTGTAGTTCTTAACATTTCTTTTTTTTCTTCTTATTTACAGTTTGTTTATTTTATAAATAATTAGTTTCTAATTTTCTACGTAAGCCTGTTATCTGAATAGGATTGTTTTGATAAAGCAAGAAATGACGCATGAGGTCATTGCCCATTTTTTCTATTTGAATTCTACATTGATTTTACCTTGGCTATTTGAGGTATGATGTGTTTAAAATGTGCTGAGACTGAAAGACTGAAAATAAGTAGTATTTAAGCTGCAAAATTGTGTCACTTCTGTTTTTCCTATTGCATCATCTGTTTTGTTAACCATTTCTATTACAACAGGGACTTCTTCCATGTCATTAGCAACATCACATCACATAATATGGAGAAATAGATGCATAGAGGGCATAAGTGTTCAAAGCAGGTGTGTATTTTACCTTCTGATTCACTATATTTACCATCATCATCCATATACAATTTTTATATAAAATAAGTTACAAGCCAGTTAGTACCTGAAATATATTTAGTATCAGTACATATATTAAGTATATAACTAAAGTATATTAAAAATTAAGAATTCATGTAATTTCATACATAACAGATAAGCATTCCAAACATATAATTGATTGCATATCTACCCTTCTTCTTGTCCATTATATTTTTAGCAAGCTGATAAGAATCTTTCTGCTCAATTGTTTTTTGGTTGACTTGTACTCACTTTCATATCTTAGAGTAAAGAATAAGATGCTTCATGTCTGTAAATTTCTCATCTGATCTTCAAAATGCTGTCATTTTCTTTTCAGGTGGTTAAATTTCTCATTTGGGATCAGAGAATCAACAAAAAACAAATGTGCAGTTTTTAATTTAAGGCTTTGATGTAAAGATCTCAAATTCTTATAATATATCTACAATTTTTATGGATTTGTAGTGTAAGACTAAATTGGATTATGATGAAAATTTGATGCAGTGTTTAGTTTGCAGTAACATAATTATGAATTCCTATAATACTTGATTTGCAGTTAAAATATGATGAAAATTTCATTTTACAAAATTATTTGATCGGAAAAAGGAATTCCATGTTCCGTTTCGAGTTTTCCGATTTCCACCAATAGGAATTCCAATGTTGATGGAACGGAATATGGAATAGTCTGCATCATTCCATCAACAATCGGATAGAATAGGAAATGCTTTGGATGGTACGGAAATTTTCCGTACCCACCCCTACTAATATATATAACATATCAATCCAACTGATAACAATTATTAATCCAAGCAAACAACCAATAATTTAAATTTAACTATTTAAATTAAATCGGTAATCTGATTGAGTGAGAAGTTCTCACCTTTGCTTTTATTTTGCAATCCGTTTCCATTCCAGCTTTGTTTTCATGATTTTTGACCTTGTATAACAATTATATGATTTTATTAATATTGAACTAATCAAACAATTAAATTTCCATTTGATAAATTTAATTTAAACTAATTCCTTCTTTTAATTTATACAATTTTCTAAAAATTATTTTACTTCCAACAATCCATTGATATCTTATTATTTCTTTTCTTTTTTTTTGAAATCCTCACTTATAAAAATTAATTTATATAGATTCAAAAATCAAATTTTATATAATTTTTCAAATATTTCAAACTCCCATTTTTTTTTGTTTTAAACTGGAGCATGCATGTGGATATATACATTTTATCTTCTATTATTTTTAAATCTGTGTATATAAAATCAAATATGAATTTAAAATCGAAATAGGCTATACCTTGCTGCCCGGAAAACTCGTCGCAACCATCGATATGACCCAGTTAAGCCCTAGCTCGCGGCCATGCCCTATCTCCACGCGCAGGAAAATGCGTGCTCCGATCGAACTCGATGCCAAACGAACGACCTCGCCTTCCAACTCCTCTCGACTTACTCGCTATCCTCCTAGTGGCGACGCGGTTCGCGAATTCACTCTCGAGTTGCCCCTAAGATCGGTCGTCAATTTGAAACTCGAACGATCGAATTGGATTTCGAATTTCCTGCTCCGCCATTTTCTTCTTTTGAAATTTGCTTTCGTTCGATCTGATTTCGAGAGGGAAAATGGTGGGCGTGATTTTAATGAAGGGTAGGGTAATTCTTTTGATTTGAATTTTGTTAGCGAGATTCGTAAAATGAAGATGGAAAAAGCTCGGTAATATCACGGCAAAAATTTACAAAGAAGACGCGGTATAAAAGGTAACACGTGTTGTAAAACAAAGGACAAGTGTTGGGATGGAATAAAATAAAAAATTGAAGGAAGAAAACATATATATTATATTTAAATTAAATTTAGATTTTAAATCATTTCAAATTACGCAACTCAAAATCTCGATCTCCTATCGAGGTGTGCCGCTAAGCGTTTATAATGTTATACCCCTATTCCAAACGCAATGGAAAAGATTTCGAGGCCTAACTCGATCATATGGAGAAGATAGCTTTTTGAACCTAGTTATTATATCGAATTTTCGATATAGATTTCAGCGCGTTTATCTACCGTACGGTCAAACGATCACTCCAAACACTACGAAAATTGAAATCCGATAATAATACACTATTACGGATCCAATGGAACTAGTTTCTTCGAATTCCGAGACTGTGCCTTGAAAGGCTATTTTTAAATATCGATTTAAACGATATAAATTCAAAACTGAACAAATCACTTTCAAATTCAATTTTAAAAGTTCTATTACCTTAAGTATTATCAATATGAATTTTCTAAGCCTTTAAAATATTTTTAACAAGCATAAAACTAAAGATTCAATATTTTACCCAACTTTCAAAAATTAATTTCAATAATATAATTGCCAAATAAATAGTGATATTTGAAATTCAAGTTAAACTGTCTTTCAAATATTTAAAATCAATTAAATATTCTAATTTCAAATGTCCAAAATTAAGGGTCGTCACAAGAAGGAACCCGAGTCGACGGGTAAATCCTAATCTAAACGCAAATGCATTGTCGGTGCAGGAACTCTACTAGTAGATATAAGGGTGATGTATCAGTTCTTCATCAATCCGATGCAAGCTGGAGCAGCTGTAGGAGTAGCTGGAGGTAATGCTGTGAATGTTGGAGGAGTTAATCCTATGGCCTCGGTTGGAAATAACTATGCCAAGCTGAGCAGGAATTATACCAGTCTTGGTAGAAAGCCTCTTTTGGGAACAGAGGATGCAGCTGAAGTAGAAAACTGCTTATTGCACCGTAAAAGAATATTCGCTGACTTGGGATTAGATGATGAGTAGAAGAGGAGACTTGCTTCACGATAGTTGCAAGGAGAAGCACTTTATTGGTGGAATGATATTACTGTGGGAGTTCTTGAGGAAGAGTTGACTTGGGCAGAGTTTCGAAGAGAGGTTCTTGTCTGAAGTTACCAAGTCAGTATTGCTGAGAAAGTTCATGAACTTAGTGCAAGGTGAGATGTCGGTGATTGAGTATGCTACAAAGTTTGACGAGTGGTCCAGATACGGATATGCTACCATTGACACTGTCATTAAAAGGAACGCGAAGTTTATTCGAGGGTCAAGACTCGAGATTGCCATAGCGACTATGCCACACCTCCGTGTTCCAAGTACAGTTGCAATGGAGATGACAATCAGGAAAGAAGAGATGCTTTCTATTTTTGGGAAAGAGAAGCAGATTAAAACCCAGGATTCTCAGGGCAAGAAGAGGAAATTTTTTAAGAAGAAAGGAGCTGCCACGAAAGGGAAGGATGATGTAGTTTGCTACAAGTGCGACAAGAATGGACATTTTGCTCATGAATGTCGAACTGGAAAAGGGAAAAAGGTTGCAGATAAGAAAGGAGTGAAGTGCTTCAACTATGACCAGATTGGACAGTACAAGAATCAGTGTCCAGAACCAGTCAAAGTGGACAAGGGAAAGGTTTTTGCTTTGGAACCATCTACTGAGAAGGGAAAACTGTGATGGAAGGTATGCTTTTGATTCACAGTATACTAGTTAGGGTACTATTTCATAACAGTGCATCGCATTCATTTATATCTCATTGTTTGGTAGATAAGTTATGTTTAGAACTCTCATACCATGTTACTTCCTTAAGGGTTGCGAATCTGATAGGAGGGTAAGCAACTCTGGGAATGAGATGTAACCAGTTTAAACTTGAATTGTTAGGTCATAAGTTTGCGTGCAGTTTGTATGTTTTTGATTTCGTAGGCTTCGGGATCATTTTGGGTATAGATTGGTTAGATAAATATGATGCTAGGATATTTTGCCAAGATAGGGAAATATCGTTAAGACACCCCAATAGTCATGACCGAATTATATACTCGGTGGAGAAGTCAGACTCAAGTGCTTAGGCTTTGCTGAATGCAATGGAAGCAGAAGAAGAGTAGAATCGGGTTTTGGTAGCAAGAGAGTTTGCATATGTTTTTGAGCCAGTCATAGGACTACCACCGAAGCGAGCCATTGAGTTTAGGAAAGATCTTATGCCAAGAGCAGAAGTAGACCACATAGCAGGATGACACCTACCGAGATGAAGGAATTGAAGGTGCGGCTAGTTGATTTAGAAGGAAATAATTTTATTAGACTAAGCAGTTCGCCTTGGGAAGCGGCCGCGGTGTTCATGAAGAAACCGGATGCGTCATTAAGGATGTGTACGAGTACCGTAAGTTGAACGATAAGACGATCAAGAATAGGTATCCTTTGACGAGAATCGATGATTTATTTGATCAGTTGAGTGAAGCTAGAGTATTTTCCCAATTGGATTTGGCGACAGGTTTCCATCAGCTAAGAGTGGCAGAGGACAATATTCTGTTTACGGTATTTCGGACTAGGTATGGTTCGTACAAGTGGTTAGTGACGCCATTCGGGTTAACGAATGCGCCAACTTTCTTCATGGATTTGATGAACTGAGTTTTCCAAGAGCACTTAGATAGGTTCATATTGGTATTCATAAATGAAAATTTAATATACTCTAAGGATGAAAGAGAGCATGAAGTTCATCTTAGAATAGTGCTTGAGACGCTGAAGCAGTATCAACTGAAAGCGAAGTTTTCTAAGTGTCATTTCTGGAAGAAAGAAGTTAAGTTTCTTGGTCACATGGTTTCAAAGAAGGGTTTGTCAGTTGATCCGGATAAGATCAAGGATGTTAACAACTGGAAGAGACCAGAGATGGTGACAGAGATCAAAAATTTTCTTGGGCTTGCTGGTTACTACCGAAGGTTTATTAAGGATTTCTCGCGGATAGCATTGACTAAGCTAACCAGGAAGGACATAAAGATTATTTGGTCTGACAAATGTAAGGAAGCATTCCTTAAGTTAAAGAACTTATTGACCAATGCACCTATGTTAGTAGTTCCAAATGGGAATTAAGGATTAGTAGTGTATACCGATGCATATGGAACCAGATTGGGGGCCGTGTTGATGTAGAAAGGTAGAGTCATTGCCTACACTTCATAACAGCTTGGACCGCCTAAAGTGAGATATCCTACTCATGATCTAGAGTCGGCAATGGTGATCTTCGCACTGAAAGTATAGAGACATTATCTTTTATGGGAGAGATTTGAGTTATACATAGATAGTAAGTCCTTAAGGTATTTATTCTCCCAGAAGGAGTTGAAAATGAAAAAGCAGAGGTGGCTGGAGTTTTTAGCAGCTTATAATTTTGGTATAGAGTATACGCCTGGGAAAGGAAATAAAGTAGCGGATGCTCTTAGAAGAAAACATCAGAATGTGGTGTTAGCTATGTTAGCAGAGTGGAAGGACCTATAGGCTTTGACTACTTATAGTATGCAGTTAAGATCGACTACTAGATCTAGTCAGAGCACTGCCATGTTATCCTGCCTGAAAGCTCGACTAGTTTTGATCGAAAGGATTGCATCTAAGCAGAAGGATGACCCGGTGTTAGCTGAGAAGATTAGAAGGCTAGAGGTTGGAACCGATATTGATGACCTGAAGGATTCTAGTCTTGATCAGAGAGGGTGGTTGAGAAAGAAGGGAAGATTGTGTGTCCCGAATGTAGAAAACCTAAGGAAGAAGGTCCTTAGAGAATGTCATCTATCAAAATTTATGATTCATGCTAGGGGAACCAAGATATATCAAGATATGAAGAGGAGTTTCTACTGGGAAGGTATGAAGAGGGACGTTGGCTTATGGGTAAAGCAGTGTGTGAGCTGTCAACAAGTGAACGCCAAACATCAGAAGCCGAGTGGGTTTCTTCAACCTTTGGAGATACCAGTTTGGAAATGGGATTCAATATCCATAGATTTTATAGACGGGTTTCCAAGGTCGAATCGAGGAAATAAAATTTATAGGTCATAGTGGATAGGTTGACTAAGAGTGCTCATTTCATTCCAGTTAAATCAACCAGGACGGCACCTGTTTTAGCAAAGTTGTTTATGAAGAACATAGTTAGACTACATGGGATTCCTAGTAGTATAGTAAGTGATAGAGATACTTTGTTTACTAGAAAGTTCTGGAAGAGTCTACATGATATGTTAGGTACTAAGCTCAAGATGAGTAATGCTTATCACCCTCAGACAGATCGGTAGACGGAGAGAGTCAACAAGGTACTCGAGGATTTGTTAAGAGCTTGTGTGCTAGATTTTGGTGGACCATGGGAAGATCATCTACACTTAATTGAGTTTTCCTATAATAACAGTTATCAAACTAGTATAGGAATGGCGCCTTTCGAAGCTTTGTATGGAAGGCCATGCAGGTCATCAGCATGTTGGTTAGAAACTGGAGACAGAGTAATCTTAGGTCCAAATCTGGTAAGAGAGGAAATAGAGAAGATTGAGTTGATCTGAGGTAGGATGAAGGAAGCTCAGTCTAGACAAAAGTGTTACGCAGATAAGAGGCGTAAGGATCTAGAGTTCTCAGTTGGAGATGGGGTTTTCATTAAGGTATCACTGATGAAGGGTGTGGTGCAATTCGGAAAATCAGGGAAACTGACACCAAGATATGTTGGACCGTTCTCAATTATAGAGAGAATCGGAAAGCTCGCATACAGAATAGAGTTGCCGAGCAGTTTGGCAGGTGCCCGTAATGTGTTTCATGTCTCTCATCTTCGTAAGTATGTGCATGATCCAGAGACTACTATTCCTTTGACTGCATTGGAAGACTTAATTGTAGAACTGGATCTGACCTTTATTAAGCAACTAGTTTGGATTGTAGCGAGAGATGAGAAGAGGTTAAGAAATAAGACAATCAAGTTGGTGAAATTTCAGTGGAGCAACAATGAGAAGGACTATACTTGGGAGACAGAAGACAAGATCAGAGATACTTATCCTAATCTTCTTTAAGGGTATGTTCTAAATTTTCTTTATATAAACTGTTTTCTAGTCAGGTAGGCTAGTATGTTAGTTAGAAGATGTTACAAATGATTGATATGATTAGTATTTAGTCCTTGCTGAATTTCTAGGATGAAATCCTTTAAGGAGGGGAGCCTATAACACTCTTGATTTTTATTAGCATTATTCAGGAGATTTAATTAGATAAATCAAATAGAATAATGTCGAGACTAGAGTGATAAAGGGATTCGAATTTGAAAACTAATTAAGATCGTGCCTTAACTAAATGAATATATAAGTGTGGTTTATAAATTAGAAATTTAAGAGAATAAGGCAAGGGCAAAAAGGGAATAGCAGTTACCATAACCCCTAAACCCCTCATCCCATTCCCATTCCCATTCACATTTTTATAAATCAAAATCATAAGCAAAAGGAGTTGAGGTCGGCCATAACGTAAGAAGTAGAAGAGTAAAATCCAATTAGAAGCTAAGATTTAAGCTAGGAAGACTAAAGCAAGAACAAATCTCAAGTTCCTTATCCAAACAAGGTGAATAATGATCTAAATCATATCATATAAGTCATCTTGAATGTTTTAATTTGGGGTTAAGGTTCAGAACCATATGATTGGATGAATGACGATATGCTTTGATTTATATGTCATGTTATAATTTAAACAAGGATTTTTATGGGATAATATAATTCGATTTTAAGGTTGAAATCATGGAAATTGATTTCCAAATGCCATGATGTTTGAATATATTATGTAAAACATTATTTTGGAGATAGGTTTAAATTTTCATAATATTCCAAGCTATGGATAATTTATTATGAATTTTCAACGAAAAGAAATAGTTAATTTTGGGTTTAAATTATTTAAGGCAATTAAGTAATTTTTTTGGGTCAAAAATTTATATATCTTAGAAAACGTAATAAAAGTGAATAATTGTGATTTTGGGGATTTTTCCTAAGTGTTTTACTATGGTTTTTAAATTATTTAAGTTAGAGGACTTAAATGTTTTAATTATTTTGTTAAGGAGAAGGGCTTATTTGCTAAAACATTTTTAATTGTTTAATTCGGCAGCCTTTTTAGAAAAGAATTTTGATAAAGATTTGGCAACCAATCATATTTTGACAAACAAGGCAAGTTAGGTAAAAATGAATTACTTCGAAAGGCAAAAAAATCAGTTTTGTTTCGGATTACAACTTCGCCACTTCCATTTGCTTGCTTCCGTCACCATGCACAATAGACCTTTCGCACCCATTCGAAACCAATGCATATGGTATCATGCAATTGGTACGTAGTGGATTGGAGAAAGGCGGAAGGGACTGTGTTGAAGGCATGCTTTCGAAGGGGTTGAAGCCACTTTTATTAGCCTTCGAATCAATCAAATTGCCTTTTTTTTAAAAGAAGCTTTCAAAATAGTTGTTGCTTTTGAACCTATTCGATACCTAGCTGCCGTTTTCATACCTTTCGAATCAGTTAGAGGCCGCTTTTAAATTTTAAAGCCGGTTCCTTAATGCTTTCGAAAGGGTTGTTTTAGCCACTTTTAATAAGAGTTTCGGAGGCAATGGTTTCGAAAGGTTGGTTTTGAAGCTATCCTCTTTCCCAATTCTTTTATTTGAGATCAATGCTTTTGAATGGGTTACTTTCACTTCTGTTCTCTTTGACCCTATAGTTATACTAAATGTTATACCCAATGGTTTCTATAGGAATACTTTTAAATGGTTTCGAAGCTATGTTTCCACAAACTCTTACTTGAACCCAATGCCTTCGAAGGGTATGCTTTAAGTATTTCAAAAGGTATATTTTTCGGTGTTTCTAATGGTGTATTTTTCAGTGTTTCGAAAGGAATGGTTCCAAGTATTTGAAAGATATGTTGGATGGTTTCGAAAGAGAACATCTAAGGTTTTAAGTAATGGTACAAAGGATACAGTCGAAAGCCTTAGTTTCAAATTTGAGAACCCAATCTCATTTTAAAAATAAATACATGGCAATATAAAAGAGTTTTGAAATGGCATTTAATATGGAATTTTAGAGGAAGCTTTCCTTGATAAAGATAGTTGGTTAATGGTATTAACCATATTCCATTAGAAAAATGATTACAAGGAATTTAACCATGGGTGTTTATATTGTTATGTTATTTGATCAGTTATCATTAATGCTTGTGCAACTATATTCAATTCATTTATAACCCATAACTGCATCTTGGGGTAAGGGCAGAATAACATGCTAGGTTGGCCCAGTAGTGAATACGTATATATTGAATTTAAATCCTGTGAGAGTAGAATTGCATTCAGGAGGTCAGACATACCAGAATATAGGATGCTCAAGACTGATCAAAGGATTATTGGTAGACAGGTTCTTAGTAAGCCCATAAAAACTATGTTATGAAATATTTTATTGGCAGGGGCCAATAGGTTCTTAGTGATCCCATGAAAACTATGTCCGGAATAAGCTATTGAAAGGGATCAATAGGTTCATAGACGTCCCATAAAACTATGACATGAGAGATGTTATTGGTGGAAACCAATAAGTTCATAGTGATCCCATGAAAACTATGATTGGATGATAATATTGGTAGAAATCAATTGGTTCATAGTGATCCCATAAAAACTACGAAAGTGGGTAGAAAATCC
Source organism: Allium fistulosum (assembly GCA_030737815.1). Lineage (NCBI taxonomy): Eukaryota > Viridiplantae > Streptophyta > Magnoliopsida > Asparagales > Amaryllidaceae > Allium > Allium fistulosum. The sequence continues at coordinate 293,890,896 of CM060906.1, read as the reverse complement.
ATCATGAATTAAATAGGTTACTAGTCAGCCCAAAACTAATAGGTTAATAGTGGCCATAGAAACTATAACTTAAGACAGATAGTCAGGTAAATGGGGATGGGAAATCCAGAGTATATTGCATGTTTGCATATCATCATGATGCATTTTATTATGTTATGTCTTAACCATCGTGGATGCAGGTGCACGGTATATGGTTATTATGAATTGGGTTAAGAGACAAGTGAGGAGAAAACCCGTTCCACTAAGCGGCGTGGTCTCACTAGATATCTATATGGTTCGAGATGGTAGGTTATTATTCACACTAGACTTTTTGTTTGACTTGAAGTTTATGTTTTCCCCTTATACTCTCGGGTGCTCAATTGATTTTGAGTAGTTTGAGATTTAAGGTTTTCAAATTCTCCTTTAGACGAATAAGCTTTCGGAGACGTGCAGGAGGCAAGTTAGCTATTAGGAGTTCTTTCTGTTCGACTCCACTGTGTAATTGGATGTTATGGAAAATTTGTTTAGTGCCATATTTAGACTCTAATCATCCAAAGGGGCATCTTCATATGTCGCTTTTGGCATATTTTGTATTAAATTGTAATTTCTTTGAACGTGGCTTATGTATGGGATTATGTAATGAATTTGAAATGAAATGAGTAATTTGTTTTAAATTGAGTTTAAATTTTTTCATATTCATGTGCTTCCAGTATATCAATGTATCTAACATTACCGCATTTGGTCACCAAGAATTAATAACTATGGATAACTGCAGCATCTGTAGTGATTAGTTTTGTGCCTCCAAATGATGGATGTTACATAGGGCTTGGGTCGATGAACCACCAATCAAGGCAAGGCGTGGAGAGCGGTGTCAGGTGCAGATAGAAATGGGCGGCGGTAGTCCTAAAGTTGAGAGGCAAGATGAAATTAAATTTCTAAGTCAAGATTTTTAGTGGTAGGAGTGAATGTATGGGTTTGGTAGGCAAAGCAAAGTGAATAGAAGAATGAAAAGGATGGGATTTATAGCATTTTGGATCCGCTTTTGAAGGCAACGAACTTGAGTAACCTCCTAAGTTCCGAGTCGGTATCGACTCAAGAATAGGGTCGGTATCGAGTCCTAAACTTTAAAAAAGGGGAAGAAGCATATATTTAAATATCTCTATGTATATGTGTGCACATATGCTTGTGCAAATGCATGCGATTGACTATGCGCAAACAAAACTACCCACTCAAGAATGTGCACGTGAATATGTGTATGTATATATATCCAATACCCGATGACCATAATTAAAGGAAAATCAAATTCGAACCTGAATATTCCATGGAAGGAATCGGTTTAAAGTCGTCAAGTTTGAAATGACAGCTTATGAGGACACGTTCCAGATCTATAGTCACGGATGTTGGAAGAGCATTGTGATGGATGACAATGGACAAAACTTATCACAGAAACAATTAACAAGAAGGATGACGACCATTCGGAACACAGAGTGGAGTTCATCGCAGCAACTCTAACTTGTCTCCATTCAAAGCACATCACATTTGAAACGAGATGTACTTTGGCTTTGGAGGGCAAGTGTCATCCAGCCTTTTGACCAACCATATTCGGGCAAATTGGATGAGTTGAACTTGAACTTGTCAAGGCAGGAAGTGCAGAGAGATAACCCAAAATTCCAGGAACCAAACACAAACAAAGTCACAAGGATAATGCAAGAACAACCCAAGACCAAAGCAACATGGGTCCACTAATATCATGGGTCGGTATCGACCCCTATTTCCTCCACTTGGCGGACCCATCTTCTGCCTACATGTCTTACATAATGCCAAGAGCCAATTTCCAATGTCGTTTTGTTGATCCAATGCAATTCTCCATCGATGTCCATAAACACTTGAAGCTGCAATTCTGTTCTTCTACAACTCCATCATTCAGACTCAGAAACGAGCTAATATTGGTGCAAACAAGTATAGAATCACGAAGCTAACCACAAGACAAGTCGAGATGAAGAATTGGAGGCAGCCATATTAGCTTTCCTATAGGTTAGTACCGGTCCCTACCCTTGGAGTTGTACGGACCCATACAAATTGATAAGGTGGCACCTACTTTCTTAGGAGATTGGTCTAAATCATGGATAACGGTTTGGAGATATTTTGTAAGAGATTTTAGGCCCCTACCTCTATAAATAGGAAGGTGAGGCTCATTTTTTAGGATCTTTGGCTCGTTCCACTCTACTCTATATTCTTGTAATTCTGAAAACTAAGTGTCGAAGTTGTACCGGCCCTTAAGAACTTTTGCCTCCAAGTCAGAATATAAGCAATAAAACTATAAAGTGGACGTAGGCCTTGATTTGCTGAACCACTATAAATGATTGTGTCTTGTTTATTTCTCATTTTCATTTATATTTCTTATATTTTATTCTCTACATAAAATTCTAGGTATTTGTGCAATTTTTGGTTTAAACAGATATGTGTGTGTGTGTGTGATTTTAATTACTAAACAATATCTAAACAATAATAACTAATAAAATAGTTTTAACAAATTCAGATTGTACTTTGTTCAAATTTTAATATTTTTTAAACTGATATTGTAAATTTGAATGATTATGATTTGTCTTAATTCAAATATCAAATATTTAAATCAAATGAATAATCTATTAATATATTAATTTTAATTAATGGTGTTGATATGTAAGTATTTAATAGTAATAATATAATGTCTAATTTACAATATCATAAATGAGTGTATAAGTTACCATCAAATAATGTCAATGTGTCAGAATTTCAATACAAACCCAATAGCGCAAGCTCTATTTAAAAAGGAGTTCTTACGTTTAGGTATACACATTTTTAAACATAAGGATCGTAATGTAACGTATAATTTATCAAGGACAAAATTAAATTTATACCCGTCTTCCTTTTGAAATCCTAACTGCTTGATCAATTTTCGTTGTGTAATTAATTTGATCACTTGGGACAACTGGAGTCAACGACCACTTTCATTCGCCTCCTCGTGCGATGAGCTACATAATCATGTAACTAAAACTATACTGGAGATGCCATGTGAAAACCCTAATTCATGGTCTTCCTTCTATTCTTTCATCAATGTCAATATTGTACGGGATTTCATCGCCAACGGCCAAATCTATGATATCTGACCAATATAGGTGGCCCAAGCTCGGTGATGACGAGTTGCCTGATCTTGATATGCATGGCTCTGTTCATGTGTGCATGAACTGCAACAAAAGGAGATCTATAGTTTTTTTAGTAAAAATGATTTTTTAACATATTTAGTAGAAACAATTTTTAAATAGATTTTGATCGAAAAATATTTGAATTTTTTTCCTCAATAATCCTTTCGGCCGAACTCACCTTTCATTTCAACTTTACCTTTAGGAGAATTGTCCTCTAACTCAATAATGTGGTTTTAAAGTCTACCGTTAAGATATAATTTAATTTATGGACAGAATGAATTTCAATGTATGTATAATGAGACATCTAGGTATACTAGCGCTAATGGACTATGTAAAATAAGTTACCTAGATCCACTATTCTAGGTATAACCCGTTATAAATGGGATCTCATATCACTTAATTAACTAAACTCATTTAATTAATTCATACCAACATATATTTTGGCCTCCTAATTTTTCAAAATTTCAGCTACCAAAATAATATATATATATATAATATAATATTCATTACATTTAAATTATTATACTTGATCAAAAAATTTAATAAATATATAAATTATATATTTTATTAATTAATTTTAGGCCCTTTAATAAATACTAAAATCAAAATTTAATTAATATAATCATTATATTAGTTTTTCCATAGTTATAATTTATAGCTTTCATAAATTATTTTCTATCGAAAACTGAGAGTTGCGGCTATGTGACTCCTAGTTGTGAACTCAGCCCTCGGTAATGTTTATACAATTTAAATATTAAAGTCTGTATGGACTCTGTGAAAGCATGGCAGTGAACATGAGTTCAGTTGCTTACCGGTAATCTAGGTGAAATCTAATTTCTTATCTTTTAAAGTAATACCCTTAAGCAACAATATAATGTGCATGTTGTTAACCATAAAATATAAATGAAGATAAAAAAGCCCTTTCAGAAAGCTTCCGCATGGATAAAGAGCAGCATGAAAATTCACCTTTCGATGGAGTCGAAAGGATTGTTCAATGTTAATAAAGAAGAGCACGCAGGAACTTTGGAACAAGGCTTCCACAAGTATGAAGGAAAGAATTACTAAGGCACAACAAAGCAGCTAGGCGTAGAACCACCAAACACCTTCCGGCTAGAATAGAAGAATAGCTCTGCAACCAGTCATCATAAAACAAAGGCTAAAGAAAAGGAGTCAAAAGGATGCCGTTACACTAAAAATCAACCTTTCGACTAAGACGAAAGGTCTATCAACAAGAGCAAAGGAAGAGAAACACAACCCAAACCTTTCGAATGAGTCGAAGGGATGCAATCATCAAATTTCATTAGCATCAAACCTTTCGAAGGAGTCGAAAGGTTCTGTCTCTAGTATCCAAAGTGTTTCGAAGGGGATGAAGAAGTCAAAGCAAGTGTGAGAAAGTACTTAATGACCTTTTCGAAAGCATAATAAGCCTTTCGAACCGGTTGAAGCACATCCAGGGTACCTTTCGACAACGATGAAAGGTTTATGAAGAAGGCAGCATTCATAAATAATGGAAGACAACCCTTCGACAATGTTGAAGGGAAGCACGGCTCTTGACAACAATCAAGTGAAGAGCAACCTTCCAACAAGGTCGAAGGGTTCCAGCAATCAAGCAAAGAGAAACCTTCCGACAAGGTCGAAGGGTTCACACTAGTCAAGTAAAGGGCAACCTTCCGACAAGGTCAAAGGGTTCACAATGGCAAATAGAAGGCAAACCCTTTGACAAAGACAAAAGGTTCACGAAGGCATAGAGAAGAGCAAACCCTTCGACAATGTTCAAAGGTCCATAATGGCATATGGTGGGCAAACCTTTAGACAAGGTCGAAAGGTTTACAACTGCATATAAAAGGTGATCTTTCGACCCCGACGAAAGCATGAAGCCGAAAGAAGGGCCGCCTACATCTATAAATATGACCCAAGGGGTGTAGTTTTGGGGGCCGATTTTTCCCATTCTGCACTCATTCTACAACTTCTGCTTCCACTCATTAAGTTTGTAGCCTAATTTAGAAATCAAATTGGGGATTTGCTTCTTAAACTTTGTATTAAGCTTCATCATGAGAAAATAAAGAGGATTGTGTCTTGCGATCAACTTTGAATTTGGAGATGATCATGATCAGGCGTTAACTCGATATTAACGGCTGATCATACATGATTTATTTCTTATCTTCTCTGTTCATTCTGAGTATATGTTATGAAATCATAATGGGATATCATCACGGGTTCTATTTCCTTATATATGAAATTCATGGGAAATACAACTTATGACTCAATAAACATGTGATGCCAAATCCCTGATATGGTTTCATGACATATCAGCTCTTATTTTTATCTAAACATGATCGAATGGTACATACCTTTCGAAGGGATTCCACAAGAGAAATATCAACCCGAAAGGTCGAAAGTAATAAAGAAATATAAAATAGAGTAAGCATCTCCTTTCGACAAGGTCAAAAGGTCTTGAATATCACCCTTCGACGTGATCGAAAGGAGATGAAAGATGTTGATGATTGATTGCTTTCCGCCTCTAGGGGATATAAGACTCGATAAAGTGATAATGTTGAAAGCTATATAAAGGTGAATAGCTTCAAGAGACAATTACTATTATGACAACCTAGTCGGAAGGTTGAAGTAGCCTCATAACCTTTCGATAAGGTCGAAAGGTTTGATAATCTTCTATTATCCTAACCATGATGAAAGGTTAGGATGAAACCTTAACCCTTTGACATGGTCGATGGGTTGGTTAATCTGCTATAATGCTATCCAAGTCAATAAAGGCTGAAACGGCTTCCTCAACCTTTCGACAATGTCGAAAGGTTTGACAATTTGTTACTCTTTTCAATCAGGTCATCTTAGTTGAAAGTTATAGCTATCACCTCAAATTCTTTCGACTTAGTTATTCTATTCGAAAGATATGCCTTCAAAGACAAGAATCCCCTCAACCACATGGTTGTGTCCACATAAAATAATCTTATATAAAGCATTGGGGATGTTGATAAGTTTTCTTGTTAACATTTTTAGCGCTAGAAGGAGGAGCTTGAACCTCCAACCTTGTTATCTTAATACAACTAATTATGGAAATTTGGTTTGCTGTAGGAAAAATGAAATCGAAAAGACTTTCCACCTTAAATGAAAGGGCCGAACATGAAACTTTTCTAGAAGAAAATGTTTCACCGTCTTTCAACCCTGGGAACTGGGAACAAGGGCAGTCTTCTACACCAGCTCAACCAACTCCACCACCGACTCAAATTCAATTGTCTCCGCAATTGGCTTCAACTCAGATGCTTCAACCAGAGGATCATATTGCTAAAATTACACACTTAGAGCGGCAAATGATAGAGATGAAGAATCTCCTAGAAGAAGTTCTATCCCACAAGTCATTCATGAAAGCTGCCATAGCAAGGGAGGAAGTTGTCTCTCCTATGAGAGACTTGAAAATCAACACTAATGCCACGAAAAGCAAAACTAACATTTCCCTAAAGAAGGATCGTCTCCCACTATAGGCATACTATCAAGGAAGGATCCAGGAGGAAGACAAGGATTGTTCTGCAAGCTGTACCTCAGATGGCTACAAACAAAATAGGAAGACTACTTGAACAATGAAGCTTACCTCAAAGACATGGCAGAGAAGGCCGTGAAGGACCTGTTGAATACTAAGTGTAAGAGAACGGAAGACGAGAGAGTAAATGATAATGAGAGGGTTACCCCTTTCATCGATGAGATAATGATAGCACCCATTCCCTCTCACATGAAGGTCCCTACAATGAAATATCATGGTACATCTGATCCCTATGACTATTTGATGGCATTCGACAGTCAAATGGATTTATACAGTGCTTCTGGTGCCGTTAGGTGCCGCCTTTTTCCAGTTACTCTTCAAGGAGCTGCTGCTAAGTGGTACCGGCAGTATCATTAGAACACAATCTATTCTTGGAAACAATTATCTTATGAGTTCTCGGCTCAGTTTTGCATCTGCAAAGACCCATCAATCGACTATACAGTGCTCGCCAATATAAGACAGAATCACGGCGAGCCATTAGGAGATTACTTGAAGAGGTTTAACGCTGAAGCTTTGAAAGATAAGGGAATGAACGATAGGGACAAATTTATTGTTGTTCATTCAGGCCTTATAGTCAATTCACCTTTCTGGAAGGAATTATTCATCCATGGTTGCCGTGACTTGCAAGACTTTCATTTTTAGGCCGACAAGTTCATTCGAATGAACAAATTGTACTATTCTAAGAAGAAATCTAATCAGAGGAGGGACGGTGGAAAATTCAGCTCAGATAGGATTCACAAAAAGTCTAGATGGGAAGATACTAATGTTAATGCAGTAGCGTTAAACAGACCAATCTCCTACATTTATGCGATGACTCAAGACAAGGTCAATTTCCCGACCTCGTTCAAAGCTCAAAATTATCCAGAGTAAAAGAAAGGAGATAGCTACAGTGCCTATCACATGGCAAACAGCCACATGACCAATGAGTGTAAAGTGCTAGCAGGGATAATCCAGAAACTAATTCGAGAAGGACATCTAAAGTAGTTTGTGAAAAACCCACAACAGACCTCCTTGCTAGAGACTAAGACAAGAAAACCTACCGGTACCATTGTTAATATGATTGAAGATGACGATCCGTTGAACTTTAGTCCACCCTAAAACAAAATCGACGTTATATATGGCGGACCACATCTTGCGGGCAGAAGTCAGAATGCCGGGAATAGATACATTCGTGAAGCTAGAAAGGGTGTATTTCTGTGCAAGAAGAACCACCGCTCAAGAACCTAAAATATAATATTAACATGCACACTTTGGTGATCAATCCCCAGGAGTTGAGAAGGGGAATCGATCACCCCCACAACGACCCATTGACGATCACAGCTCAGATAGGATCCTCAGTGGTTACAAAGATCTTGGTTGACACTGGAAGCGCTATAAACGTGATCTTCCGACATGCATTCGATCAAATGGGGATCTCTAAAGACAAACTTCAGCCTAGTCCCGAACACATCTTCGGGTTCAACAACAAGGGAACAACTCCACTAGGACAAGTGAAGCTCTTGGTACAGTTGGGACTCCCTCCATGCTCTCGTGTTTTTGAAACAACTTTTGTAATCATAGACCAGCCATCATTTTACAACGCTTTCTTCGGATGTCCAGTGCTAGATGAAGTGGATGCTTTTGTCTCACCCAAATATCTGATGCTCAAATGCCTTACTAAGAATGGATGGGGAACTATCCGTGGCAAGCAATTTGCATCAAGGGAAATGTACTTTGCCACTTTGGAACAATATAATAGAGAGTTTACTTGTTACTTTGATTCTTCCATTACTTTACAGCCTTCAGATGATGGGTTTCTACATCCATCATTCGAAGCAAAGAAAAATTCTAATAGAACTAATAAACATATTGCCAAAAGATGTTTTGTAGTTTATGCAAAGAGGAAGAGAATGGTTACCAACTCAATAGAGGAATGAAAAATTATTACAGAGATAGATTGCTGAGGAGAGGTTGAAAGAGTTAAGCCGGTTGAGGAAACCGAGGAAATACCAATAGATCCTACCGATTCTATTAAAATGGTCAGAGTAGGAAAGGACTTCGAGGAGCACTTAAAATCGGAATTGGCGAAATTCTTAAAAGCCAATAAAGATATTTTTGCTTGAACCCACTCTGACATGATTGGAATTGACCCCATGATCATGAGTCATGCCCTAAATATCAATCCGAACATCCCTCCGGTCAGGCAAAAGAAGAGGCAATTCGATATGGTAAGGACCAATGCCTTAAAGGAAGAAGTCGAGAAATTGCAACAAAATAGGTTTATCCAAGAAGTCTTCTACCCTAAATGGTGCAAATCCAGTTTTGGTAAAGAAATATAATGGGAAGTGGCGAACTTGCGTGGATTATACAGATTTAAACAAAGCTTGTCCAAAGGATTATTACCCACTGCCAAGGATAGATCAATTAGTCGACTCAACTAGTGGACATAAGCTGCTCTCCTTGATGGATGCATACTCCGGATACAATCAAATTCCTATGTTTAAACCTAATGAGGAGCATACCAGCTTCATTACAGATGAGGGAACCTATTGTTACAAAGTTATGCCATTTGGATTAAAAAATGCTAGGGCAACTTACCAAAGGTTGGTTAACCGGATGTTCAAAGGTCAAATCGGAAGAAATATGGAAGCTTATGTAGACGACATGTTGGTGAAATCCCAAGAGGCAAAGGATCATATTGAAGATCTGGATGAAATGTTTAAAGTACTCTGAAAGTATCAAATGAAGCTCAACCCTCAAAAATGCAACTTTGGAGTTCATTCGGGAAAATTCTTGGGCTATATTGTCAGTGCACAAGGAATTGAGGCCAATCCGGAACAGATTGAGGCCATTAAGGATATGGCAGAGCCTAAGACAAGTAAAAATGTTATGAGTTTGAATGGAAAATAGCAGCGCTAAGCAGGTTTATCAAAGGCCACCGATAAGTGCATTCCATTCTTTGAGGTAATAAAGAAGAGAAAAAACTTCGAATGGGGTGAAGATTGCAGAAAGGCATTTCAAGAGTTGAAATCACATTTGGAAAAACCTCCAATCTTATCTTGCCCCGAGGATGGGGAGGATCTATTCTTGTACATGGCAATCTCGGAACATGTAGTAAGCTCAGTATTGATCAGGAAAACCAAGGAATTGCAATTACCGATTTATTATGTGAGCAGAAGGCTAAAGGATGTCGAAATCCGATATCCGGTCATTGAGAAACTAGCATATTGTTTAATTCTCACAGCCTGAAATTTAAGACCTTACTTTCAAGCGCACCCAGTAAAGGTGTTGACCAACTTTCCATTAAAACAAGTCTTTAGTAAACTTGAAACCTCTGGAAGACTAATTAAGTGGGGAATTGAGCTAACTCAATATGATATAGAATATCAACCCAGAACAGCTATAAAAGGACAAGCATTGGCTGACTTCATTAATGAATGTACGGGATTCATTTCAGAGCAATCCAAAAACGAAAAGGACTTAAAACCCAAGGGGCAGTTATTTGGGGATGGTGCCTCAAATGAACAAGGAGCTAGGGCAGGATACATAATAATTACCCCTGATGGACACAAACTTCACTATGCTATGAAATTGGGGTTTCCAGCAACTAACAACGTGGCGGAATATGAATCTATGGTCGCAGGATTGACCCTTGCCTTACAACTCAAAATCCTGAGGATTCAAGTATTCAGTGATTCCCAATTAATGGTTAATCAAATCAAATAAGTATACCAGACAAAAGATCCCAAACTCAGTCGGTATGTGAAAAAGGTATTAAAAATGCTCACACTTTTCGAAGATTTCTCTGTACACCAAATACAAAGAGGAGACAATTCCCAAGCAGACTCATTGGCTAAGTTGGCAAGTCCAAGAGGAGCCCCTGAGACTCGAATTGTGCCTGTGGGATTTCAGGCTAATCCAAGTATTGAGGATAATAAACAAGAGAAAACTAATGAGTTACTGGTATTGACCCGATCATATGCTATAGCATAAGAAATGGAGGAATCAGGTCAGGAAAGGCCAAGTGAAGAATCCGCAGCTCCAATAAAGGAAGAATACTATGAAAACACTTGGATGGCCCCGATTATGAGTTATATTGTCAATGGGACACCTGTAGATAAAACAGAGGCACGAAAGCTAAAGAGGCAAGCCCAAAAATTTACCATTGTGATGGAGTTCTATACAAGATGATAGAGTTAGGGGTATGCCCTAGGGGAAATTATGTAATTTGTTACATATATCTAACTCGTTGACCAATCTTGTTCGAAATAAAGGTATTTTCTTTCTATTATATACTTGATATAATGTGGTTATATTAATTAATAAATTTAATTAAAGGTATATTTAACAGAAAATCCATAAATGGTATGTTTTGTGATAGTCGTTACAAAGTGTTGTAACCGTGAGTAATTTATCACAATGAAACAAATGTACCATTTTAAGTGTCCCTAGTCAAGATGCATCAAGACTGGATATCGATGTATCCGTTGAGACTAGTATGTAATGCTCTCCAAACGTTGGGCAGTGCATTACTCATGACTGCTGGGGCACCAAGGGGTTACGTACTGATAGTTATTGGATAACTATGGAACGACTCACTCGATAGTTTTCTGTTGGTTAATATAACTAAGGTCAAATAGAAAATATCGATGTGACTAGTTTACACAATTCTTTCGACTTGAGAATACTGTCAACCTTCAATATGAAAATCTCTGCTTTGATTATAGTCAAATCATGGAACGACATCCATCAAGTGATAATAGTTGTATCGAGTGGAAATATTGGAAGGAAGACACTATTCAAGAGAGGATTCGTCACTTCAGTTATATGAGGTTAGTATCATGGTCAACTCAAGTCAACCCAAAGTCAAAATTTCTGGCCAGAGTAGTACGGTTAATAATAATTGTTATTATTGAACCAAGGATTTTGTGTTTGGACTATAGAGTTGAATATGGACAATTTTGGAATTTTGACCATTACCAAATTCCATAAATCCAAAGTGATACAGTTTTTGACGAAAAGAATTGGTGTATATAAATGTCACTAACGAGTAACACTTATTAAATTAATTAAGATTTTACTGAAAATGAATAAGCAATAAATTTGGCCATAATGTCACACCACTTGCTAAGTGACGTGTGAACGTTAACATTCGAATAGTTCACTGTTAATTGCTGACCAAATTTACACCTAAGAGTTACACAACTGAAATGATGAATTCCCTTAATACCGAATGATTTACTTAGTTTATAATTTTTATAAATAAATTAAATTAATTAATATTTATGAAATATTAATTATAAAAATTTGAATATGGTTTGAGAAATAAAAATTGTTATATATTTATAATAGTTATAAATATACCAATCGATATACGATATCGATTAGCGATTAAATTAGATTTAATTGCATAACATTTTGGCTTGGGCTTAAATGGGTTTAAAGCCCACCATTAGTGCTGCAAATTTCAGTTTTGACAAGTTATTGGAGGCGGCTAAAACTTAGGATTAGACCTAGAGATGGATGGTTAAGATTAAGAGAGAATATGTAATGAGATTGTCCTAATATCTCACTTATACGAGGTTATAGATATGGATCTCTAAACTCTTAATCAAAAACAACTTTTGGATACCATAATTATCAAGTTTGCTAGTCGAAATTAATCCCCATATCAGTTCTAAGAATCTCAAATCAATTCAAGTTAAGTAAAAGCACTATTTGATAGAAAAGGTCGACGATTCCAGACTTGCAATCTAACGGACCGAGCATAACTAGAGAAGAGAATTCATGGATTCAAGTGGATTCAAAAGCATCAACAATTGGTATTTTATTTATATATTACAGTAATCATATCATATTTTATGATTTAATATTGATTAATCTCAAATCTGTATATATATTAATGTTGTATATCAAGTTAGGTGAGATTTTCGTAGGTATATGTAGTTGTCACAAATTAGTTTGGTTATGTGCATGGTTATATTATTATGTGTTATAATTTATGTCTAAAAAAATCTAATTTCCTGTAAAAAAAATAAATTTTGTCATTATTAATTATTTTATGTATATTTATATATTAATTTAAATATAGACTAATGTATATTTTAAACATATAATTACATATATGTATATATATAATGTATAAACAACTTAGAATTTTTCCTTACACCTATTTATACATAATATGAATTATCAAATTCGAAAATAATTTTTTTAAATATATAAATAATTTGAAATTATCTTTTATTGATTATTTGAATTGTTTATTATATATAAAATAATTATTGTACTGAAAATTCGATTTTATATTTTTTAAAATTACTACATCTATGCAGTAACCTAAGGAAATTTTGTAGAATTTTTTGTTAATATTTAATATTTTTAATAATTAAATTACTTTGGTTGAACATTTCTTTTATTTATTAAAAATAATATTTTATTTCAAAAAATCATGAATTTTTTTTAAACCTGTATTTTATGATTCTAAATTTTGGTAAATTTTAAAATTAGATTTTTTAATAATTATTGCTAATATTTTTAATTATTATGATCAAAACTATTTATTATGTATATAATAATGATAAATTTATAAAATTATTATTTTATGTTTGTTATGCTAATTTCGATCTGAAAATAATTTTAAAATATATTAATTATTATATATATATATGTATAATTATATATGTTTAATTATGTATATATATTTATACAAATGTTTTAAATTATATATATATATATATTAAATTTTGAGACTTTTAGTTATAAAATATATTTTAAATATATGTATACGTATTTATATAAATATACTTTGCATTATAGATTCATGCACATATCAACATACAAATCCTATGAAATAGCCAATGTGTTTGTTGCGATGTAAATACCAACATCTATATACGGGCATGTTATACCCTTCACGGATTATTATGTTACACATACACACACATATGTATATGTATATGTATATGTATATGATACATGTGTGTGTGTGTATATATATTAAATCATTCAATTAACTTTACATTACAAAATACTTATATTTAAATAAAATACATGATTTTATTTAGAACAAATTTAGAATTGTTCTAAATGAATTAGACTTCATAGGCTCAATAAAGATCCAATAGGATAAAAAAATTGAAATATACCCACTACTACCACTGCGGGCTGGCCCAATTCCAACAATGATATCAGAGCCCAATAGCCTATGCGGTCTAAATTAGTCATGTTAGGGCTAACTTATTAAGCTTGCCCACTCAGTATGGTGCGTAGAAAGGTAATGTCTAGGTTTGAAATTGGGTAATCAAGTACCCTGTCCTACCTGGTTACCGGCCTGGCCTGAAAGGTAAAGTGAGCCCAAAGGTTGCCCCTAATAGAAAAGGCCCAACTTAATTTGGGCCTTGGGCTAATTTTCAAAATTGTCTTGAAAAATAAAGTAAAAGATTTTAAATTTAATTGTTAAATTTAAAATAAAATATATGTTTATTATAATAATTATAATGTAACATATTTTTCAAAATGTTTGAAAAACAAAATAACATAATTTTCGAAAATTATAAATTTAATTAATAAGTTAATTAATAAAATGTATGGGCATGTAGTAAATATATTATGAAATATGTTATGATATTTTAAAATGTTTAAGATATCATAAATATGCATGCATACATATGAATAATGATTTTCGAAATCAAGATAATTTAATTAATTTAATTAAAAAGTTAATTAATTGAAATTATAATTACACATGTATATGATATATGTATTATACTATAAAGGTTATAGTACATAATAAATATAAATGTTATATCAATATAAAATTAATTAAAATGTTAATTAATTAAAATTTTATTAAATATGATTTAATTAATATAATATTATACACAAGGCTATTATATAAGTAATGTGAAATATAAAAACTATATAACAACAAAACTTATATGATATGAATGTATAAACTAAAAGTGGAACATTAAAGAAACCCAAATAGACTTAAGGAATAAATACATACATAAATGTATGTATACTGTGATTTCTGATGTATCTAACACTAGAATCACGAGGGTATTTCATAAGAAGTACATTATTCCATAAGTCGATATCACTCAATATAATATATTGAAGATTATGAATCTTCAATATACTGTTGTCCTCTACCATATGTATATTAATAAATTACTTCCATATTCCTTAGTTGTTGAGCAAACTCAAGCTGGGGATGTTATATGTAGTATTATTGATATATTGAACAGATGAGGTAATATAACTATATTTATTTGTTGAGAAAACTCAAGGTACATATACTATACTTAGGCCATCACGATATGGTAGGTATGATTGAATAATCTCTTTCGATTTGTTGAGAAAACTCAAGGTCAAAATGAGATTAGGACAAGGAAAATTGGGTTAGGAGTTGTATGTGATACAACTGATAAGGAGTTATCCATCATTTGTGGGGCTATGATTTGTTGAGCAAACTCAAGGTCAGAATACCAAGACAGACGAGTCCTAACACCCACTAGTGAAGTAGAAAGACTTCTGTGTTTCATCTTAGGGTTTGGAGAAACATACTAGTGGGAGCCTTATTGGAAAAATGAAATGGTAACATTTAACCTTTCTAAGAACATATGCTAAATAATATTATAATTATCTACAATGATAAATTTGTGCATTTAATATGATTGATAAAATGTTTATCAATTAACATATACAAACGAACTGAATTGAAAGTTGACAAATGGAAATATAATACCCACTATCAAATTCCTATTGCATGTTAACGTTTCAACACCTATGAAAGTGCCTAATTTTACAACTACTGAATACATTCGTGGTTTGGTCACTTATGCATTTATTTGGTCAAGATCATGTATTGCATTTTATGAGTTTCAAACTCTAAATCAATACAAGACTATGGATATTTGATCCATATACAATTGCATATAAATGTTATATGGAGAATGGTCAAAGTTTGTAATGTATAATATTTCGATGAAATTAGGTCATCCGAAAAACGAATAAACCTTAGTGCGAGATCGAGTATTCAATCTGATTGATTACAAAAGAGATCATATTGTGTTAATGTAACACAAGACTAAAAAACTACAAGATAGATATAAGAACTCGATCGCTGAAATGTCATTGTGATCGGTTTACGTAAAGTGCAACATATTTGATGTCCTTAAATGTTAAGGATAATCGAATGCGCTTTTGTAAAGAGTTTATTATGATATTGTAGTAAGGTTTTCTTTTGAATATTTTTGACCATTTGAAAGGAAAACGAATGTATAAGAATAGATGTAATTTAAGGTACAGTTGGAACGAAGAAAATGAATACTCACTTCTTCTTCATAGAGAAACATTGAAAATATGAATTGTAATAAATAATTGATACTTAATATTGGAATAAGAAATATGATTTCTATTCTGAAATGTATTTTCATATAGAAAATTGTTTTCTATGAGATTTATTTCTTTGAGCTCAAGATATTTGATCAACGAACTCTCCACCGTAAATAGTTGTGGTGTATGAAAAAACAAATTGTATTAAGTGAATGACAGATCTCCAAATTTAATACACTATTATAGTAATGGCGAAAATAGTGGGAGCATACAATATAGCATTTATTAATTACATCATAGTACGGAAATTTTTTTCGTATAACTTACCATACATTATTTATGAAATAATGATTATTTTTCGGTATTGACTGGAAAAAAATAGACATGGCTATATTTCAATATGAATATTAGGAATATTCTTTGTGAAACAAAACTATAATGTTGTAATTTTTTCTTATAAGAAAAGTGATGCATTGGAAAATACAAAAGTATATAATATTATTTATGGTTGTTTTGGAATTATAGACTGAGCCGTAGTTTTGAGAAATAATTTTATTGTATGATTTTGAATCATATGATACTTGTTAATTATATATCAAACAATAAAGGGCTATGCACCCATTCAGTGGGAGTATCATAAGAGTTTATGAACTCCTCGAATTGATACATATAGATGTATGCAATCATAATTCTATAATACCAAAACGATTGCTTGTACTTCGTCATATTCACCGATGAGTTATCGTCGACATGGACATGTGTATTTGATACACATGTAGTATGTCTATGGTAAACTCATAGAGTACAAACCATAAGTAGATAAAATAACATGCAATAGAAATGATTCGATTTGATCGAATGAGTGAGTATATTGGAAAAAGGTCCGAATATACCTAAAAATGAATAAATATTCAATATCAAAAGTCACTCTTCCATGTGATGCATAATGATGCATCGATAAGGGGTAATCGAACTTTATTGAATAATGTGCGATTAATTGTGAGTGAAGTTGAGTTAGTTTCTTTCTATAAGGTCATGTACTTAAGAGTAGTACACAAGTATAATATTATTTTATCTAAATAACGGTTTACAAAATCACACAAGATAAGGGTTTATAAGAAACTCCAACATATCCTAGGCCAAAGAGTTGGCAGGTTGTGTGAGTCAAAAGATTGCACGTAATAATTGTTCATGAAGGATCTTGAATGAATCTTCCCAAAAGGATTTGAAAAGACTGTAATTGGATGACATATTTATGTTTCGAACATAACTTTTGTAAACTAAGACCAAATTAGTTTAATGAATAAGGAAATTCATAAAACAGTAATGAATACCTATTCTATTGCACTGAGAAACATTTCAAGAAATACCAACTTCATTGTAAAGGAATTTCCTTGAGAAATTATTGGTAGTAAAAAGGATTTGGATACGATCCAAAGATAAAACTGATTAGATGAGATAAAATAAAATTGACTAACCTAAACGAACACATTGCATTAGAAGTCTAATAAGTATTCTCACTCATTGAAGAGAAACTATGAGTTTCTTGTCAATGTCGAAAATATATAATCCTAGATTGTTTAATTAAACCACTAAGAGTGCTGACTCTATCAAATGGTATGATGCACAAATCTAAAAGAATTCCAAGTACGCTGTCAAAATATGATTTTGTTAGTCATAACCTAAGGGATGTGATCTTGGCCGTGATTATGTCTTTATGAGCAAGACTAATGTAGTTGGAATTAAATGAGGAACGTTGATGAGAATAATATCGCAAATTTCAATTGTTGAAATTAGTGTAATAGATTCTATATTCAACGTGCTCAAGTTAATTCGGATTTACTCACAAAATTACCACTTGATATGACTTTATGTTTGGTACGTATGCATTGAAACGGAAAATTCTAAATAATGATTTAGAGTAAACTATTTACACATAATAACAAAAATGTCTCGAAGTCGGTGGGAGAGATATTGAGTTTGTGAGTCTTTGGATATGATCCAAGAAATGATTCGAAAGTATCATTTTATAAGCATCAAGATTGAATACGTATTTTGATAGAAATATCAAATAGTTTGATTTTTAATCAAAGTGCAGAGGAAGCGTGTATTCATAAGAAAGATGTTAAAAGGTATAATGATATTTCTAAGCTATAAGTAAACAACACGTTGTTGATTTTAACGATGTACTTGTGTTAAAATCAGCCTTAGTTGTTTTAATACTCAATATTGGATTAATAAATGATGTCTTTTATAGTAAGTATAAAAGATGTTGGGAATGTCCCAAATGATATGCAAAGACACCTTATTAAAATGTTTAATATGGAACATGTAAGATTAATTCCTTTGCATTGGCAAAAAGAATTATCATACATGTTGTGTTGTCTACGATATCATGATTTGTTTATGTATTTGATACATGAAACAAATATCAAATCCAAATTGATATCACTAACTGGTTATTTGAAGTTCTCGTGTATTTATGAAATATTAGAGAATTGTTTACAGAAACATAAATTCATTATGAAGGAATGTTCAGACTCAAACTTTCATAAGTAATATTGAGTATAATATGTCAATAACAAATCTTTAAGTTGGAAATGTTTCAAATGAAAGACCGTGGCTGATTCAATGAAAAAAGGCTAGGTACATCGCCTTGAATAGCGCCGCAATCAAAACAATGTATATAAAAAAATATAAGTGCACAAATTTATAACTGAGCCGATTCCAAATGTTGAGAATCTCATGACAAAGTTATATGATAACAATGTCGTAATATAGTTCGTAATAGAACTTAGAGCTCACTTGAAGTCGAGAGACATACTCCGAATTGTTCCATATGATAAAATAGTTTATCACCTTCGGAGAAAGTTGATTGACAGAGTAGATAATTAAAACTTAATAACATACTTGTTCACAAAGGGACTGACCTAATTGGTTTTGAGAATACTGATTGAAGAAGTTGGAATAAGATTCCATAATTGACCCCAAGTGCAAGTGGGAGATTGATAGAGTTAGGGGTACGCCCTAGGGGCAATTATGTAATTTGTTACATATATCTAACTCGTTGACCAATCTTGTTCAAAATAAAGGTATTTTCTTTTTATTATACACTTGATATAATTTGGTTATATTAATTAATAAATTTAATTAAAAGTATATTTAATAGAAAATCCATGAATGGTATCTTTTGTGATAATAGTTACAAAGTGTTGTAACCGCGAGTAATTTATCACAATGAGACAAATGTACCATTTTAAATATTCCTAGTCAAGATGCATCGAGACTGGATATCGATATATCCGTTGAGACTAGAGTACGTAACGCTCTCCAAATATTGGGCAGTGTATTACTCATGACTGTTGGGGGCATCAAGGGGTTACCTACAGATAGTTATTGAATAACTATGGAACGGCTCACTCGATAGTTTTTTGTTGGCTAATATAACTAGGGTCAAATAGAAATTATCGATGTGACTAATTTACACAATTATTTCGACTTGAGAATACTGTCAACCTTCAATATGAAAAACTCTGCCTTGATTATAGTCAAATTATGGAACGACATCCATCAAGTGATTATAGTTGGGTCGAGTGGAAATATTGGAAGGAAGACACTATTCAAGAGAGGATTCGTCACTTCAGTTATATGAGGTTAGTATCATGGTCAACTCAAGTCAACCCAAAGTTAAAATCTCTAGCTAGAGTAGTACAGTTAATCATGATTGTTATTATTGAACCAAGGATTTTCTGTTTGGACTATAGAGTTGAATATGGACAATTTTGGAATTTTGACCATTACCAAATTCCATAAATCCAAAGTGATACAGTTTTTTACGAAGAGAATTGGTGTATATAAATGTCACTAATGGGTAACGCTTATTAAATTAAATAAGATTCTACTGAAAATGAATAAGCGATAAATTTGGCCATAATGTCACACCACAGGCTAAGTGATGTGTGAACGTTAACATTCGAATAGTTCGATGTTAATTGCTGACCAAATTTACACCCAAGAGTTACACAACTGAAATGATGAATTCACTTAAGACCGAATGATTTAATTAGTTTATAATTGTTATAAATAAATTAAATAAATTAATATTTATGAAATATTAATTATAAAAATTTGAATATGGTTTGAGAAATAAAAATTGTTATATATTTGTAATAGTTATAAATGTACCAATCGATATACGATATCGATTAGCGATTAAATTAGATTTAATTGCATAGCATTTTGGCTTGGGCTTAAATGGGTTTGAAGCCCATCATTAGTGCTACAAATTTCGGTTTTGACAAGTCATTGGAGGCGGCTAAACTTAGGATTAGACCTAGAGATGGATGGCTAAGATTAAGAGAGAATAGGTAATGAGATTGTCTTAATATCCCTCTTATACAAGGCTATATATATGGATCTCTAAACTCTTAATCAAAAACAACTTTTGGCTGCCATAATTATCAAGTTTGCTGGTCGAAATTAATCCCCATATCAGTTCTAAGAATATCAAATCAATTCAAGTTAAGTAAAAGCACCATTTGATAGAAAAGGTCGACGATTCTAGACTTGCAATCTGACGGATCGAGCATAACTAGAGAAGGAATTCATTGATTCAAGTGGACTCAAAGGCATCATCAATTGGTATTTTATTTATATATTATAATAATCATATCATATTTTATGATTTAATATTTATTAATACCAAATATATATATATATATATATATATATATATTAATGTTGTATATCTAGTTAGGTGAGATTTTCGTAGGTATATGTAGTTGTCACAAATTAGTTTGGTTATGTGCATGGTTATATTATTATGTGTTATAATTTATGTCTAAAAAAATCTAATTTCCTATAAAAAAAATAAATTTTGTCATTATTAATTATTTTATGTATATTTATATATTAATTTAAATATAGACTAATGTATATTTTAAACATATAATTACATATATGTATATATATAATGTATAAACAACTTAGAATTTTTCCTTACACCTATTTATACATAATATGAATTATCAAATTCGAAAATAATTTTTTTTATATATAAATAATTTTAAATTATCTTTTATTGATTATTTGAATTTTTTATTATATTTAAAATAATTATTGCACTGAAAATTTGATTTTATATTTTTCAAAATTACTACATCTATGCAGTAACCTGCATAAAAATTTTCAAGATTGTTTGTTAATATTTATTATTTTTAATAATTAAATTACTTTAGTTGAACATTTTTTTATTCATTAAAAATAATATTTTATTTCAAAAAATCATGAAATAAATTTTGAACCTGTATTTTATGATCCTAAATTTCCGTAAATTTTAAAATTTGATTTTTTAAAATTTATTATTAATATTTTTAATTATTGTGATCAAAACTATTTATTACATATATATATATATAATGATAAAATTATAAAATTATTTTTTATGTTTTTTATGCTAATTTCGATGTGGAAATAATTTTAATATATATATATTTATATTTTAAGTATTTGATTGTAATTAATTATTCATATATATACATTTTATTTAACCTTATATATATATATATAATTTTGATTATATATATATGTATGTATGTATAATTTTATATGTTTAATAGTGTATATATATTTATACAAATGTTTTAAATTATATATATATATATATTTAATTTTGAGACTTTTAGTTATAAAATATATTCTAAATATATGTATACATATTTATATAATTATACTTTGCATTATAAATTTATGCACATATTTAGACAACATACAATACATACGAAATGAGCTAATGTGTCCATTGCGATGTAAATCCCAACATCTATGTACGGGCATGTTATATCCTTCATGGATTATTATGTTAAACATGCACACACATATGTATATGTATATGATACATGTATATATATAAATTAAATCATTCAATTAACTTTACATTACAAAATACTTAAATTTAAATAAAATACATGATTTTATTTAAAACAAATTTAGAATTGTTCTAAATGAATTAGACTTCATAGGCCCAATAAAGATCCAATAGGATAAAAAAATTGAAATACACCCACCACTACCGCTACGGGCTGGTCCAGTTCGAACACAAGAAAGGATATGCCCTTCCCTATTTGCGATGTGTAAAACCCGAAAGCGGATTATGGATATTAAAGGAAGCCCACGAAGGGCTTTGCAAAGATCACTCCAATGGGATCAAATTAGCCAAAAAGATAACGAGACAAGGGTTTTATTGGCCACAGTTAACCAACCAAACAATCGAATATGTTAAAAGATGTGAAAAGTGCCAACACTACTCGAAGATACCACGTCTTCCTCTGAGTCAACTAACCTCCATCACCAGCCCATGGCCATTCGATATTTGGGGAATTGATTTAATCAGACCGCTTCCAATCTCTAAAGGTGGAGCAAAATATGATGTAGTGGCGATTGATTACTTCACAAAATGGGTCGAAGCGGAACCACTTCCAAAGATCACCTCTGGGAAGGTGCTAAGATTTGTCATTAAGAACATTGTCACAAGGTTTGGGATACCCTACAAAATAATCTCTGACAATGGAACCCAATTTGAAAGTGAAGAATTTTCACGATTTTACCATAAGAATGGAATCATAAAAAGCTTCTCTTCTGTCGCTCACCCAAAGGCCAATGGAGCCATTGTGGCCGCCAACAAAACAATAAAGACAATCTTGAAAAAGAGACTAAATAAGGCAAATGGAAATTGGGTAGAAGAATTTCCCCTGGTTTTGTGGGCTTACAGAACATCCACTAGAACTACAACGGGTTATACCCCGTATACGCTAACATATTGTTATGAAGCAATGCTACTGGTAGAAATTGAAGTACCTTCTTATCAAAGGATTTCCTACACCTTCAACCCAAATCAAGAACTAAAAAAGGAATCACTTGATTTGATTCATGAATTAAGAGACGAGGCGGCCTTAAGAACGGCTGAATACCAAAGAAGAATATTGAAGTACTATAACTCAAAGGTAAAAACGATCGAGGTCATTCAGACAAGGAGATTTGGTACTTAGGAAAGTAATGGCAAATACGAGAAACCCATCAGATGGGACATTGGGACCGAATTGGGAAGGTCCACTAATAATTTTCAAAGAAATCCCCCAAGGGGCCTACAAGTTATGCCATCCTGATAGTAATATGGTACCGAGAACTTGGAACGCAGAACATTTGAAACCATATTTTCTGACTTTGAATGAATAAAGCATTTTCAAGGGTCTCTACTATGATTCACTAAGAGAAGCCTACATGATCAGGAGTAAAATTCTCCTTAAACTTGGACTACCTAAAATGGTAGGCTACCAATAATGGTAGAAAGCCCTTGGT
Organism: Allium fistulosum; assembly: GCA_030737815.1. Taxonomy (NCBI): domain Eukaryota; kingdom Viridiplantae; phylum Streptophyta; class Magnoliopsida; order Asparagales; family Amaryllidaceae; genus Allium; species Allium fistulosum. Next base: position 293,867,502 of record CM060906.1, on the reverse strand, counting down.
CGCGCCAAGATGGCCAGGTCAAGGCACCTCCTAGAGGGAGGGCGTAAGCCTTTAGCCACGCCAAAGTCAGAAATGATCCGGTTAAAGCAGCATAAACCCTTATCCATGTCACGCTATGGCAAAGATAAGGCGCCTCTTGGAGAGAGGACGGGTAATCCTTTGGTCCCGCCACACTATGGCCTGGCCAAGGTACCGACAAGCCCTCAGCCGCGTCATGCTATGGCCAGGTTAAGGCGCCTCCTAGAGGGAGGTCAGGTAAGTCCTTGGGCCCTGCTTGAGAATAAGTTAGCCGAGCGCACTGGAAACCTGGATGAAATGTCCAGCGGACTAAGAAAAATCCCTGCCATAAATCGGCACTGCCTAGAATGGCAACTGCTTAGATAAGCACAAGAATTGGACAAAAGAGTCCTAGCCTGAAATAGGCCAAATCAAATGGATAGAGGAAAACTCGGGCCCGCGAAATAAAAAGCATGCAAGATAACATCAAAGCCTGAAGATGTCACATTCGACAAAAGAATCAGAAAGAATTCTCTGACTTTTCCTCATGAAAATCTGCCAGATTGGTATTCTGGTCTTCTATTATTAATTACAAGAAATGAGATTCTGGTATTCAATTATTAATTACCAGAAATAGTATTCTGATCTTCTATTACTAATTACCAAAAATGGTATTCTGCTCTTCTATTACTAAAATACCAGGAATGGGTATTCTTGTCTTATATTACTTATCGATAGAAATGGTTTTCTGAACCTCCATTATCAATGCCAGATTGGGTATTCTGACCTTCTATTGCTTATTACCAGCTATGAATTTCTGATCTTCTATTATTTATTATCAAATATGGGTTTCTAGTCATTATTTATAACTAAAGATAATCTCATGAACTTTCATATCAGAATGGATGATCTGATTGGTATTCTGGTCCTCTCGCACTATTACCAGATTGATGTGGGGTTGTAGCTTTCTATTATGATGATTAATATAATTCTGGTCTCCCTACTATTATTTGATGCATTATCGCAAGATATGAACTCTAAATTATCTATGCATGGTCTACTAACATTCTATTACTAAGAGTAAATTTCTAAACACTTATTCTTAATAAGGTCCATCCATCATGGAAGTATGGGTCCTTTATTATGACTTTTGGAATTTTCATCATTCGTGACAAAATAGGAAATAATTACTATCTGGCAAGAAACTGATGACTTCAAATACTTATGATCACTACAGGTTCTGAATGTTCAAAGGATGAATCTTTCGCTAAAATAAAATCGGAGTTAAAGGTCAACCAAACTGAAAAGATACTTGTAGTGTGAATTAACCATGCGAATATTATTAGATGTATTGCAGGAATATAAGGGCAATTCGGCAATCTTGGAATTTTCATCCTAAAAAACAAAAGCCTTCTTTATACACGGGGGAGGGGGGAGGTTCTAAATGTTAACCATAAAATAAAAATAAAAATAAAGAAGGCCCTTCAGAAAGCTTCCACGTGGATAAAGAGCAGCAGGAAAAGTCACCTTTCGATGGAGTCGAAAGGATTGTTCAATGCTAATAAAGAAGAGCACACAGGAACTTTGGAACAAGGCTTCCACAAGTATGAAGGAAAGAATTACTAAGGCACAAAAAAACAGCTAGGTGCAGAACCACCAAACACCTTCTGGCTGGGATAGAAGAATAGCTCCGCAACCAGTCATCATAAAACAAAGGCTAAAGAAAAGGAGTCAAAAGGAGGCCGTTACACTAAAAATCAACCTTTCCACTAAGACGAAAGGTCTATCAGCAAGAGCAAAGGAAGAGAAACACAGCCCAAACCTTTTGAATGAGTCGAAGGGATGCAATCATCAAATTTCATTAGCATCAAACCTTTTAAAGGAGTCGAAGGTTCCGTCTCAAGTATCCAAAGCGTTCTTATCTTTCGAAAGGGATGAAGAAGTCAAAGCAAGTGTGAGCAAGTATTTAATGACCTTTTCGAAAGCATAACAAGCCTTTCGAAATGGTTGAAGCACATCCAGGGTACCTTTCGACAATGACGAAAGGTTTATGAAGAAGGCACAATTCATAAAGAATGGAAGACAACCCTTCAACAACGTTGAAGGGAAGCACGACTCTCGACAACAATCAAGTGAAGAGCATCCTTCCGACAAGGTCGAAGGGTTCACAACAATCAAGTAAAGAGAAACCTTCCGACAAGGTCGAAGGGTTCACACCAGTCAAGTGAAGGGCAACCTTCCGACAAGGTCAAAGGGTTCACAATAGCATATAGAAGGCAAACCCTTTGACAAAGGCAAAAGGTTCACGAAGGCATAGAGAATAGCAAACCCTTTGACAATGTTCAAAGGTCCATAATGGCATGTGATGGGCAAACCTTTCGACAAGGTTGAAAGGTTTACAACTGCATATAAAAGGTGGCCTTTCGACCCCGATGAAAGCATGAAGCCGAAAGGAGGGCCATCTGCATCTATAAATAAGACCCAAGGGGTCAAGTTTTGGGGGCTGATTCTTCCCATTCTGCACTCATTCTACAACTTCTACTTCCACTCGTTAAGTTTGTAGCCCTAATTTAGAAATCAAATTGGGGATTTGCTTCTTAAACTTTGTATTAAGCTTCATCATGAGAAAATAAAGAGGATTATGGCTTGAGATCGACTTTGAATTTGGAGATGATCATGATCAGGCGTTAACTCGATATTAACGGCTGATCATACATGATTTATTTCTTATCTTCTCTTTTCATTCCGAGTATATGTTATGAAATCATCATGGGATATCACCACGGGTTCTATTTCCTTATATATGAAATTCATGGGAAATACAACTTGTGACTCAATAAACATGTGATGCCAAATCCCTGATATGCTCTCATGACATACCATATCAGCTCTTATTTTTATCTAAACATGATCGAATGATACATACCTTTCGAAGGGATTCCACAAGAGAAATATCAACCTGAAAGGTCAAAAGCAATAAAGAAATATAAAATAGAGTAAGCATCTCCTTTCGACAAGGTCGAAAGGTCTTGAATATCACCCTTCGACGTGATCGAAAGGAGATGAAAGATGTTGATGACTAATTGCTTTCAGCCTCCAGAGGAGATAAGACTCGATAAAATGATAATGTTGAAAGCTATATAAAGGTGAATAGCTTCAAGAGACAATTACTATTATAACAACCTAGTCTAAAGGTTGAAGTAGCCTTATAACCTTTCGACAAGGTCGAAAAGTTTGATAATATTCTATTATCCCAACCATGACGAAAGGTTAAGATGAAACCTTAATCCTTCGACATGGTCGATGGGTTAGTTAATCTTCTATTATGCTATCCAAGTCAATAAAGGCTGGAACGGCTTCCTCAACCTTTCGACAGTGTCGAAAGGTTTGACAACTTGTTACTCTTTTCGATCAGGTCATCTTAGTTGAAAGTTATAGTTATAACCTCAAATTCTTTCGACTTAGTTATTCTATTTCAAAGATAAGCCTTCAAAGACATGAATCCCCTCAACCACATGGTTATGTCCACATAAAATAATCTTATATAAAGCATTGGGGATGTTGGCAAATTTTCTTGTTAACACATGTTTTTTCTTCGTCATTCCCATATCACTTAAATGTCTAGAACTCTATCAGTGATCAGAGCTCTATAATATTTGTATTTAATTATGTAGTCCAACATTAATTCCATGGTTCAAACCAGTAAAAATTATCGATTATTCGATTTTCTTTGGCTAATGACTTTACGTTGACTACTAATTACAGTGATACTCACCTTCTATATAAAGGAGATGAATCCTCTTTTGAATAGTGTTTCACTTCAAGTGGTCCATCTTAAACCAAATTACTGTCTTTACATGATCATTATCATCATGTAATTGACCATGATCAAAGTGTAGCTTAGACAATTAAGATTTACGGCATTCCCAAGTCAAAAGAGCAGTCATCTGAGATCATCTATTTTACTATTAACTAATAGAAGACTCATGATAAGTCATTCTATGATTGTTCCAACAAATACACGTACGCAACCCCTTGTTGCCCTCAACGGTCATGAGTAATTCATTATTTATCATATGGAGAACATTACGTACATAAGACTCAACAGATATATGGATATCCCATTCCTAATATATCTTGACTAGGAACATTTAAGGATAAGTATTTATTTTATACTTTTCAATACCATGGTTTTAAACACATTTCTAACCGCGATTGCTTAAATACTTTTCTTAATGGTTTTCTTCTTGTATGTATTTATAACATTTTTTAAGTCCCGATAGAACAATATATAAAATAGAAAATGAAACCAAAATTTTGCTTTATTTCAAAAAAGATTCGTTATAATGAAAGAGTTAGTGTTATTCCCTAGAGGAAATTATGTAACTTGTTGCATATATCCGACTCTGTGGTCAATTTTATTCATAATAAAGGTGTTTGATTTTTGTTATATACTTTGTTACATTGTGATGTAATTAATTAAGTAATTAATTTAAATTATATTTATAAGAGATTCATTAAATAAAATGTTATGTGATTGTAGTTGCAAATAGTTGCAATCGTGAGTAAGTAATCACAAAATAAAATAACATTTCTTTTTAAATATTCCTGGTCAAGTTATTTCGAGAAAGGATATCGATACATCCATTAAGACCAGAGTGTATAATGCTATCCAAATGTGGGAAAATATATTACTCATGGTTGTTGGGTGCGCATAGGGGTTATGTACTCGTAGTTATTCGATGACCATGAAATGACTCGTTTGAGAGCTTCATGTTTGTTGATAATAATTAGGTCAAACAGGAATCTCAACGTAACAATGATACATAGTTTTCTCGACTTAAGAATACCATGGAACTTCAAAGTGGACACTCCACTTAAATTATAGTTAATTCATAGCATGGCGATCCGTTAAGTGACTATAGTAGGATCTGAGTTAAAGCATTAGAAGTGAAGCACTATTCAGAGAATTCGCCTCCTATGTTGTATGAGGTTAGTATTCAAGATAAACTGTAGTCAATTAAAAGTAAAAATCATTGATCAAAGTAGAATAGTTAATAATAAATGTTATTATTGAATCAAGGGCTTTGTTTATGGACTGATCGAGTTGAATGTGGATAACATTGGAATTTTGACCAATAACTGACTCCATCGTAATGTGATATAGTGTTGGAAAACAGAATGTGTGTAAACTATTGTGTAATATTAATAGTTGAGGTGACGTTTGAACATTAATATTTGAATTGTGTAATATTAATAGCTGGCAGAATTCACATCTTTGAGTCAGACAACTGCATTTGTGAATTCTATAAAAACCCAAACGATTTAATTAGTTTATAAAGCATTATAAATTCGTTAAATTAATTAATGTTAAAGAAATATTAATGATTAATTTATTTAATGATTTGGGTGCTATTTTGATGTATATATAAAATATATATATACATGTACCGATGTACGATATCAATGTATATTTAAACAAACTTTAAATATATGTACACACACACACAAACACACTCTTAAATAAGCCTGGGATTTTTTTTGTCTACATAAAATAATATCATGGTCAACTGTAAGAAAGAAAGAAAATATCAAAATTTGATTCAAATTTAATTGAGGAATTAAAGAGGAAGGTTTTAAAAGAAAGAATAGGAAGGGTTTTCATTCTCTTTATAAAACAAATCTTCTTCATTAATTCATTCATTTAGCCTTCTCTCTTTAATGATGGCTGCTTTTTCTTCTTTTCCTCCCATGGCCAAAAAATTTCACCCAAAATAACATCGAATAAAATAAAATAAAACTAGTTCATTCAATTTTAGCAAGATCGGGTAGTGATTTAAGGGATATAGGAGTCGATTTACAAATCTAGGAATCATAAAGGGATTGATCTAACAAAGGTAAATTCTCTTCTCTAAATTTTAGTATGTCATCCACCCCAATCTTTGTATCTGCATTGCCAAAATGTATATTTATTATTGAAATTGTTTATAACATTTGATGCCTTCTAAATTGTAAATTCTGTATGAATGAACAATATTTTTTAGACTTATATCTATGTTTTTGCTTTGGTTATGATTTTATAGATTAGACTCAAGTTTATTTGGATCTAACTTAAAAGGAAAATTATATTTTTACTTAAATAATACACATACACATACACATACACATACACATACACATACACATACACACACACATACACATATGTATATTTGTATGTATGTATGTATATACATATATTTTCAATACACACCAAGATTTACAAATGCTTATTGTAGTGCGTTATTCTAAGATATATTACAATCCATATTATTCACTTCTCTTGAAGTAATGGACAAAAATAATACTTTAAGAGAAGCAAAATGTTGTGTAACGACCCGGAATTTTATCGATTTGATTTGAGAATATTTGAAAAGTTTTAAATATTCAATTAATGGTTTTTAATGGTCAAATAACCCTCTTTTAATTAATAACTAATGATAGGAAATTTATTTTTGAATTTTGTTTACATAAACAAGTAGTTCGGAGAAAAATAAAAAATGTGACCGAAAATCATTTTTGAGATTTTTGACATTTAATCGAACGAAAGTTGTCGCAACTTTGTTGCACACATATGCTCACACATTGTTATCCCGCCTTTTGGCAAGGCCGTGACACCAAGAAACTGACTAGAAATCAATGACAATCCGTCCTGAAAATTAGTTACATCACAAGAACACTATGGATGTCGATGAATTTTGTCCAAGTCCGGATCAGGATGCAATTGATAAGACACGTCAAGCGAAGCCGTGAAAGCCAACGTTCCAAATATCAAGTCAATCCGAGGTCGTACGCTCAAGATATCATCGACGCAAGTAGAGGACACAGACTCGGGTTCGCATCCATAAGGGTCGAATCCACTAAGATCGAATCCATATGGTTCGAATCCATCAGATTCTACTTCATTAGGTTCGGTTCCATCACGTTCGACTCCATCTACTTCGAATCCATCGAACACACATTAGTCCCAAAACCATCTTGTTCGAATCCACAAGAAGTACCATTGCTTCAACTCCATCAGAGCAGCCTCAACGTTCGAATCCATCCAAAGCCTCCCTTAGTTCGAATCCATCAGAGTATTCCCACCTTCGAGTCCATCAAGGAGAAACCCTTCGAATCCATGCAGTTGTAGGGACTTCAACACAATCTGATAACTGTCTTAGAATCCACCCGGTTGAAGCAAATTCGAATCGATCAATGGTGGCATACCCTGATCGATTCGAACGAACGCTGGTCCAATCGATTCGAAGGAAGCATGTCTTCGAATCGATCACCTCGAATCCACCAAGTCCACACAGCTAAAACCAAGGATTAGACCCAGTAAACTCGGAGAAAAAGGGGGATTGACCCAAAGCACACGCACCATGTCACCATCTTCACGTGCAGAAGCATGGATTCGAACCTATGGATTCGAACCATATCGATTCGAACGAATCCATAGGACGAAGGACACGATCTTGAATCGATCATAACTCGAGATCTACAAGTCCAAATGCTATGAAATTTTCACAAGAGTTTGCATATGCATAGAAGAATGTTCATGCCAAATTTCAGCTCGATTGGATGATTTCTTGATCGATTCGAAGGAAGCTTCGAATCGATCCCGAAGTGGGCCCAGATTTCCAAAAAGCGGGCATGTGGGCCCCCTCACATGCCAGAACTGGTCTCCCTTCAATTTAGGCGAAATATCAGCCTCCTACACCTATAAATAGAGCCCCTAGTCATTTAGAAAGGGGGAGACAATTTTGAGAGACAATTTTGAGAGCTAAAGAGCGCCCAGACTCCGCCAGATTTACTCAGAATCACCACTGCTCCCTTAGATTCAGATTTAGCTCAGAAAATCAGTTGTACTACATTACAAGAAATTGTAATCTTCAAGTGAACATCAATAAAATCATCAACTTCAGAGTGGACGTAGGCAAGATCGCCGAACCACTATAAATCTCGTGTTTCTGTTCATTATTTCCGAATTGTGATACTCTGTTTACTTAGATTTGAGATTTGTGTGTGAATACTGTCGATTTATATTCATACACTGGTGCTTTCACAACATTCGGGGTTTGTGACCAATTTTGGCGCAAACACTTTGGTGCTTTCACTGAGAGCTGAACTCAGGAGTTCTATCATTTGAAAGTCGAATCAGAAGGCTAAGAAATTCAGATCTGAATCATCATGACAAGACAAATAAGTAGGAGGCAGAGACCAGAACAAAGTCATCATGAAGGGAGTCAAGAGGCATCCTCGGGGGCAAACCAAGCATCGATCTTCATCACCAAGGATGAGATGGAGGCAATGATGAGAAGACAAGAAGAAATGATACAGAACTTGCTTCAATAGATTAGACAATTTGGAGCGCAAAATCAAGGAGCAACCAGAGTGCAAAACGGAGCAGGACCATCTGGCGCAGCGTCGGAGCCGGGAGGCACACACTTAGAGCATGTTGATCCAAACCCGGGAAGAGAGACAAGGACATCCGAGCAACCTGGTAGCAATAGAGGGATGAACGCTCAGCCAGGGGGGCCGACACCCGAAATCTCACATGGACTCGGGGGGCATATCGAAGGTAGTGAACGAGGACTACAGCTTGGAGACAACGATAGATTGGCAGAGATGGTTAGGCGAACCATGAGAGGCGGATTAGTAAACAGAGATCTTGAAGACGTGAACAGAAGTCCCTTTTCTCCTGCGATTAGGTTGGCTAGGAACCCACCAGAATTCAAACTACCAACAGTGGAAAGGTATGATGGGAGGATGGATCCTGCGGTCCATCTAACGAGGTATATAAGGCACATGGAAGTGCTGGGGGCACGGTGCTTTCCATTGTATTTGACAAACATAGCAGCTTTATGGTTCAGACAACTAGAGAGCGGCTCCATTGGGACATGGACCGATTTGATTGAGAAATTCATGAGGCAATTCAGGGTTCACATTTCAAGACCCAAGAATGTGATGAGTTTAGCAACCCTAAAGCAGAAAGTGGGAGAGTTATTGAGGAATTTCCTGACACGGTTCAATGCGGCAGCAGCATCGGTGGATCGGCCAGATCCATCCATGGTTATGATGGCAGCTGTGTCCGGAATAGCTGACGGCACAGAATTCAAAAATTCATTAACTAAGGATCCGCCTATGGACCTAGGAGAATTCTATCACGAGGCAGAAAAGTTTTTGCGATTGGAAGACGCTAATGCTGAAAGAGAAGAAGGAGAGGGAATAGAAGTTTATACAATTAAAGACAAAAAGCCTCTCGAAAAGGACTCAGGCAAGGATAAAGGAAAACGAAAGGCTGAGGATAGTGGTGACGGGCCAAAGCGACTGCGGAGAGAGCCACGATTCACCACCTACTCAGAGTTGAATGAAAGTTTGGAGCGAATCTACCAAGATACACGAGAGCAAGTTCCCTACCGTAGGCCAATACGAAGGGACCCCTCTGTTGACGAGAGGAAATCAGACAGATATTGCTTGTTCCACGAACTGAACGGTCATAGCACTAACGACTGTAGACATCTGAAGGATGAGGTGGAAGGGCACATCAGGAACGGTATGCTACTTTAGTATGTGAGAAGGCGAGCTCCAGTAGTGGAGCCAGAGCGACCACCGTCTACATCAGCTAGGGGTGACCCTGGGTCGGGACACCGTATGGTTATCAATTAATTGAAATAACGATGAACAATTCGTAAACCTCTCACCAACATGGGTAAGTCACACATGTGCGAGATCACGAGCGGTCCATAGGCATGCTCTGAATGACTATTAACCCTATCGTTGTGGGAGTTTACACTTTGACATCCTTGCTTTGCTTTTGTTTCATCTTGATTTGAACATTTGAACTTGATTTTGTTTACTATTTCTGCTAAAAACTTATTTTCCATGAAAAAATGCTACTTGTGATTTCATAACGATTAAGCCACTTACACATGTACGAGATCGCGAACGGTCCCTAGGCATGCTCTGAGATGGCGATAAACCGTTGCAACAAACAATCCGGGAATTCACCCGAACGTGAAACCTGGTATTGATGATACTAAGTCCCTCCCCGGGCACACACAAATCGCCTCGAACGGCACCCGACCGTGAACGGTCACAACTCGCCTCGAACGGCACCCCTCACCTCAAATGGCTTGATCGCGAACGGTCGTCATTTGAGGTCATACAAAAAATGCCAGATCGCGGACGATCGCATTCTACCTCAAGTGGCTTGATCGCGAACGATCGTCATTTGGGGCCATGTAGAAATGCTAGATCGCGAACCGTCGCATTCCACCTCAAATGGCTAGATCGCAAACGATCGTCATTTGAGGTCATATAAAACTGTCAAACTCTTCGCAGGTTGTACCACAGGTCATCAACATGATATGAACATCCAACTTATGGAACTACAAAACACACCTTCCTATCACAAGGCATGTTTTGGGGGGCAAATGTTATCCCGCCTTTTGGCAAGGCCGTGACACCAAGAAACTGACTAGAAATCAATGACAATCCGTCCTGAAAATTAGTTACATCACAAGAACACTGTGGATGTCGATGAATTTTGTCCAAGTCCGGATCGGGCTGTAATTGATAAGACACGTCAAGCGAAGCCGTGAAAGCCAACATTCCAAATATCAAGTCAATCCGAGGTCGTACGCTCAAGATATCGTCGACGCAAGTAGAGGACACAGCCTCGGGTTCGCATCCATAAGGGTCGAATCCACTAAGATCGAATCCGTATGGTTCGAATCCATCAGATTCTACTTCATCAGGTTCGGTTCCATCACGTTCGACTCCATCTACTTCGAATCCATCGAACACACATTAGTCCCAAAACCATCTTGTTCGAATCCACGAGAAGTACCATTGCTTCGACTCCATCTGAGCAGCCTCAACATTCGAATCCATCCAAAGCCTCCCTTAGTTCGAATCCATCAGAGTATTCCCACCTTCGAGTCCATCAAGGAGAAACCCTTCGAATCCATGCAGTTGTAGGGACTTCGACACAATCTGATAACTGTCTTAGAATCCACCCGGTTGAAGCAAATTCGAATCGATCAATGGTGGCATACCCTGATCGATTCGAACGAACGCTGGTCTAATCGATTCGAAGGAAGCGTGTCTTCGAATCGATCACCTCGAATCCACCAAGTCCACACAGCTAAAACCAAGGATTAGACCCAGTAAACTCGGAGAAAAAGGGGGATTGACCCGAAGCACACGCACCACGTCACCATCTTCGCGTGCAGAAGCATAGATTCGAACCTATGGATTCGAACATATCGATTCGAACGAATCCATAGGACGAAGAACACGATCTTGAATCGATCATAACTCGAGATCTACAAGTCCAAATGCTATGAAATTTTCACAAGAGTTTGCATATGCATAGAAGAATGTTCATGCCAAATTTCAGCTCGATTGGATGATTTCTTGATCGATTCGAAGGAAGCTTTGAATCGATCCCGAAGTGGGCCCGGATTTCCAAAAAGCGGGCATGTGGGCCCCCTCACGTGCCAGAACTGGTCTCCCTTCAATTTAGGCGAAATATCAGCCTCCTACACCTGTAAATAGAGCCCCTGGTCATTTAGAAAGGGAGAGACAATTTTGAGAGACAATTTTGAGAGCTAAAGAGCGCCCAGACTCCGCCAGATTTACTCAGAATCACAACTGCTCCCTTAGATTCAGACTTAGCTCAGAAAATCAGTTGTACTACATTACAAGAAATTGTAATCTTCAAGTGAACATCAATAAAATCATCAACTTCAGAGTGGACGTAGGCAAGATCGCCGAACCACTATAAATCTCGTGTTTCTGTTCATTATTTCCGAATTGTGATACTCTGTTTACTTAGATTTGAGATTTGTGTGTGAATACTGTCGATTTATATTCATACACTGGTGCTTTCACAACATTCGGGGTTTGTGACCAATTTTGGCGCAAACACACATGTACACATATATAAACATGTCAAATATTTGAATGGAAGATTAGTAAAAGTCGGTATGATTTAAGAAGTTTTAAAAGGTAATTTATTAAAGTAATGATAAAACACTTTCTTCTTATTTTAATTGTAAAGGACATGGTAAAAGAGGATGTGATGCTTAAGTACATATCATAATGAGAGCAAGATGTGTAGTTAAAATTCTAAAGAGGGGTATTAGCTTAGTTTTAGGAAGGGTAAATTGCCATTTGTTTTTGTTTATAAAAGTAACCGCCGCCTTCTCATTTTCATTTTACATTTTTATTTTTCTATTTGCTCTTTTCTTCTCCACCTTCTTCATTTTCAAAAACCACTTCAAATTTATTTATTATTCTTCCATAAGTTCATAATTTCTTGCTAAAACCTTTACCATCGTCAAAAAAACAAACTTTAAGTGCCAAATCTAACTTTCTTGTCTTGGTCGTACCCTCTCCTAGACATTTTTGCCCTTGTCGTGTGCCTCTAAGGGCTTCCCAAGTTTTGTGTGTGTGCTAGGTGATTATGTCATGTTTTAGTAATTTGGTGTCATGTTTTAGTCATTTGAGTGGTTGATTTCTTGATTGTGAGCTTGTGCTTACATTACTTCACTATTAAAAGTAAGATTTCCCTTTATTTGTTATATTTTTATTATTGACAAATGTTGTAATAATTAGTTGGTTGGTTATGATGTAATGATGCAAGTAGGTAAAAATATATGATTTAATTTGTAATATTATTCCCGCCCGAATAGCGGAGGCATATTACTTGTATTTTGCAGGGGACTATGTGAAACACATAAGATTAGACAGAGAACTATGAAAGTGCCAAAGTGGTTCATAACGGAAAGGCTGCGACGAATACACTTTGGAAAGTTATGAATTTATGGAGTGATCCAATGGGACTCCTTTCTAATGTGAATTTTTATTTAGAATTGTTACTTATTAAGTGTGATGTAATGAAGTGGATGTGTTGATAAATGATTTTTTTATCCCGCCTTTTGGCAAGGCCGTGATACCAAGAACTTAACTAGAAACCGAGGACAGCCCGTCCTGAAGATCGGTTATACGCAGGCTCACTATGGACATCGACGAATTTTGTTTGAGTTCGGATTAGGCTACAGTTGATATGACGAGACAAGTAAAGCTATCAAATTCAACGTTCCAAATTTCAAGTCGATCGGAGTTCGTATGCTCAAGATATGATCGATGCAAATCAAAAGGGATCAACCTCGCTTCGTATCCATCATGTTCGTATCGATCAACGGTGGCCTTCTTCGTATCCATCGTGGTCGTATCGGTCCGAGTAACCATACTTCGTATCCATCTGTCGGCCCTGTTCGTATCCACCAAAAAGGTAAGGCTTTGTTCGTATCCATCCAACCCTGAGAATGTAGTTCGTATCCATCTGTCGGCCTTGTTCGTATCCATAAAAAACCCTGTTTCACCTTTCTTCGTATTGATCAAGTATGCACTCCACTCCCATCATCTAAGGTTACTTCGTATCGATCAACATGTATAGGATCGATACAAAGTACACCACTGGCATCGATACGGAATTGGACACGAATGAAGTCACTTCGATGGATACGAACCAAAGATGCGAACAAAGGTTAAAGTGGATTGATGCGAATGAAGGGATATGAATGGACACGAATGGAGTTCAAAAAGGATGAAGGATCGGTCAACACGGCAAGAAATGTGGATCCACCCCAGTTTATCATTCCACGTCAACTGGCATAACGTGCAAACTTATCGATGCAAACAGCATCGATACGAGTAACATCGATGCAAAGAGAACAGCAATCGGAAAATCCAAACTCGCATCGATCATAACTCACAATCTACAAGTCCAAATGCCACCAAATTTTCACAGGAGCTTACGTACGACCTAAAGAATGTTCATGCCCAATTTCGACTCGATTGGACTAAAATACGATCGATACGAAATTCGTTCGTATCGATCACAAATCGAGCGCACACCGCATGGGATCGATTGCGTGGGCCCACCTACGTACCAGAAGAGGTCTCCCGAGATCTGAATGAGATATTTGCAACCTATGCCTATAAATAGCAGCCCAGAACCTACAGAAAAGGGATCTTTTGGCTCTTTGACGTCCAGACTCATCCGAAACCATTGTTGCATTCAAAAATCACTGGTGTACTCGAGATTTACTATTGTAATCCGCTGTAATCAGCAAGCAAAAATCAATAAAGTCAAATTCTTCAAAGTGGACGTAGGCTGGATTGCCGAACCACTATAAACCTTGTGTACTTTCCTGCTTTCTTCCATTTTAACTTTACAGTTTCTTCATCTTTATTCTCTACTTTATCTGGATCTGAGATTTGTGTATATACACTGGTACTTTCACTACATCTGGGGTTTGTAACCAATTTTGGCACAAACAGATTTGTTTGATCGTTTTTTCATATGCGGTGTTGAAATCCCGTATTCTCTTTAAAAGTGATTTACTAACTTTGTGTATAAAAATATTTGTTTCCAAAACTTGACTTTTTTTGTAAAAGAAAACATTTTGGGAAAGATATTTAAATGGTTTAAAATATAGAAAAAAGGGTTTAAAGGTTATTTGATTTACAAAATGAAGTTTTGAAAGTTACGGTCCATATAGCAATAGTCGTTATAGATTAGATGCGGTTTTGGAAATCTACGTTTTTGTAAAATAAAAAGAGTTATTTATCTTAGATATTTTGTAAAGTCTTTTAAAATGTGTTTATAAGTATTTAAAAGGAAGTTTGAAGTTTAAAATATATTTCTAAGTATATTTTTAGTTATTTAAGCAAGAGGCTTAAGTTTTATAAAGGAAACTAGTTTGTTTTAAAAAGTCAAGTTTTGTTTTAAAAGCGACCATTTTTAAGGGATGTTTTAAGTACAAGTTTCAAACTTGTTTTAAAAAGAGTTTTTTTAAAATACTTTTAAAAGAGAAGGAAGCATGGATTTCAACACTATTGTTGTAATAAATGTTTCCGAGAAAAGAAAAGAGCTTACAGACTATAACGTTTTGTTATAATAAATGGTTTTGGGAAATTGAAAAGGAAGTTAATTTAAAACACTTTGTTATTATTAAACAAGTTGTTTAATTTTATAAAGGGAAGATGTTTAAGTAGTTTGGAATTCATCAATTTATAAGTTGTTTACTTTTATAAAGGAAAGATGTTGCCTTTCAGATCAAACCTTGTTTTAGATATATGATTTTGGAAATTGTTTTAATAACAAGTATATTGGGACTTTCAGATCCTATTTTAATTTCTAAACTTCGAGGTGTGGAAGCTTGCTTCTATTTTGAAAGTTATAAGTAAATGTTGAGTCAAGGTTTGAAAGGTAATAATACCCTAACTTGAACGGTTTCATTTCTAATAGATTAAAAGTACTAGTTTGAAATCGAAGACTAGAAATAAGTTTATGGAATTGGCTTTCATATTGTTTTAAAAGACTTTGTTTTATGCAAGGTATTTCTTTGTCACTTTCATTAAGTAGCAAAGCAAACATGATAAACTAGTGCTAAAATGTTGGCATGTTTGTGGAAAGTTAGCTGTCTTATGTTTAGCACTAAAACCCGATGAGTAGACTTCCTTTATTCGTGAGATTTAGAATCGAAATGTTTGAATAAGGTAAGGCCAAGAACAGCCAGTATCCTGACTTACCTGACTTCGTTTTTGGGCAAGGGATAGAGAAGTTGAAATGTCAGAAACGTGATAAGTATAAGAGAGTTAATTTTGATAAATGGGTCATGATTAATTAAGGTTATGGAAGTTATTTCATCGTATACTTGATACCAAATTCTAAGAGATGGAAATTTGTCTATATCTTGAGAATTAAGAATGTATGTCGAGACAAGGATAGTTTTCTAACTTGTTCGATTTCATTGTCTATCGAGGGATAATGCAGTTTGAAATTGAAAAGTGGTGATAAGTATAAGATGTTCGATTTTTCATAAGAAGACTGTGCTTACACCCTGATAGTGGTTTTTCCACCATCGATAACTTGACCAGTTTTTCACTTGGGAAGTATATGAATGCTTCATGATTTCGTATGGGTAGAGATTCCATTAGGAGAACTCATTTGGGTGAAACGACTTTCTTTAAGAGGTATATTAGAGATCCCCTTAGGACTCTTATATAGTCCACTTACTTCTGAAAGAAGCGGGATTGAGTCAACCGGAAAGCTATTGGTTGTTGGTTCGGAGAGACGGGGATTGGATAAGCATGAGTTATCCGAAAACCACTTCGAACTAGCATAAATGTTTGGATTGAGACATCTTGAAGATGATGGAAATCAAAGACGAAGTTCTTTGAAGTGCAAGGGCTACTTGCTACTAATCCTTAGGATGATTCCAAAAAGGATGTAGTAGAAGTAGCATCTTTGGTTTGTTTATATCCTGAACAACTTGTATGGATGAATTCTGTCATTGCATTATTATTTGGAGGGCAGTGTTAGCATTCCAAGTGGGATTTGCTAAAAAGGTAAAATGTAGCCTCGAGCCTCACAACCGAAAATGACTAAAACATGGTAGATGCGGCAAGGCTATGTGGGTCGCACCCATTAGGGTATGGACATCACCCTTCTAGAGCACTATTTATGGATTTGGTAAGTGAGCTCATGAAAAAAGGTTGCAAAATAACCGGGGTGATGACATATTTGGTACTATCTAGTAAGGGGTAGGATGGTTCCGTGTTGGCAGGGGTTATAGGTTGGCCCTTGGTATATTTTTCTAGAGACGTACTGTGACAGGCGGTAACCTAGTAGCATTGTCATTGTGTGAAATCCATTTTTCAATACGTGTCTTACTAAATATGCTGGAATTTAATTAATGCAACCATTTTGGCTATGATTCAGTGTTTATTTTAAACCTTAGACATTACTATAATATCGTAAGATTTTCTTATAAAATGGTTTGGTTATCGTAAGGTAAAACCATTCGTGTTTATCTATGGCGTTGTCTTACGAGATATCTTTATTTTTGAAAGGGTTTTATAAATATAACAGTTCATATGATTTGAGTTTCTCACGCTGGTTTACCAAACTGATCTTGATATTATTTTCTTATAATACTCGGGTTAGACCCAAGTAAGTTAACTTTGGACGCTTTGGAGCTTCAAGAGATGAGTTGGATGCCTTCAAGATGTATTTCCATACTTTAACTTTCGCTGTATTTCTTGTTTTGTATAGATCAGCATTTGTAAGAACAGGCTGTTATAACTGTCTACGCTGATGATAAGTTAGACTCTGATCGTTGTATGAATATTAAAGTCTGCTTTTAGATCATTTGGGTATTATATATTACTCGTCATGATGTGAGATTCTGTTCCATCTTTTCTTTTCTTTCACCCCAACAATCCATCTTTCCAGCACTCGGATGGTCAAAACGTGAATACCATGGATGTATTAGTGTTGACTTTTGAGGGTTGAAAAGGCAGGTTGTAACATGTAATTTTATGGCTGATAGGGTTCAGTGTCGTGCCCTTTTCGTCCCCACTCTCTTTACCTTTTGCGCATTTCTCGTTTATTTTCATCACCTCTTATAAATTCCAAATTCGTCCTCCATCTCCTAATCTCTACAACCCTCTATTTTCTTTTTACGTTTTCCCTAGCTTTGCCCATTCAACTTCAAACTATCTTTGCCCGCTCCACTTCATATGGTTGTTCTCTTCCCCTTTTCAACAACTTTCCTTGTTAGATCTTGTCTTTCCCGTTTCCCCTTCTTTGTTCCATCCAGCCTCTGTTTGCCTTGCTACTACAAGCCAAAATTCTAGGAGATCTAGAACCTATAGAGTTTGTGTTAGCTGCCCTACTCCCATTGCATTTGAAATATCATTTCCGTTTTCACAACCTCGATGTGGTGATGGATTCAGCTGCTTGCTTCAAATATGTTTGGATTTGGGATTTAAGCTTTGGTGTTGTGCTCTTTTTTCTGGGCTGTTATTTTGTCAAGTTTCTAATGGCACATGGTTAGTTGTGTGGCGGTTTAGAGGTTGGAGGAAGTTGTGTAGCGGTGTTGAGGTATTATGTACTTAGGGCATGTTTTTCAAATTTTGGAATATGCCATGAGTTCCTTTTTAGTTTTTTTGCTCTATTTTATTATCTTGTTGCAATACTTTACCGAATCACTTCGTATTGATTGCTTGATATTGTTATTGAGAATTTGTAATGTCCTGCCTTTTTGACCCTCAAAATTCGACACTAATACATCCACGGTATTCATGTACCCAACATCTAAGTGCCGAAAAGATAGATTATTAGGGCGAAAGAAAATAAAAGATAGAATAGAATCTCACATCATGATGAGTAATATATAACATACAACAGAACATTACAAAAAGAAGACTTTAATACACACACATATCAATCAATCAACTAAACAATCATCAGCCTGGATAGTTATAACAGACCGTCTCTACAATTGCTGACAAATACAGCAACAAATGCAACGGAAAACAAAGAAATACGTAGATAGGTCTTGGGCATCCAGCTCGTCTCTAGAGCTCCAAGCATCCAAAGTAAATCTGTAAATATGCTCGGTTTGACTCGAGCATTATAATAAAATAACACAAGGATCAGTCTGGTAAACCAGCATGAGAAAACAAACCTCAAATGGATTTTAAAGTTATAAAACCTTGCCGCACATAAACACGGACGGGTTTTTATCTTACGATAACCAACTCATTTATATTAGAAAATCTAGTGATATTATAATAACGTCTAAGGGGGAAAGTATTAATAATCAAGTAGCTGTGATGCTCGTGAGTGTACATCATAATAATAACAGGTATATAATCAAAAATCGTAAGGCATGTTTGCTAATTGTGTAGGATTCCATGAAGGTTCCCTCAATATTTCAAGAACGGTTCTCATGCACAAGGATCACAGTTATCCTTCCGAAGTAACAATACATCCCTTGTGATGTACAGTAAGAAATACATAGCTGGCTATGCAAGGCCGAATGCATCGCTCCATGCATGCAAGATAACTGTAGGTAACTTTATGAAGGACACGACTACACCCTCATGGGTTAGCTAAACCCTTGGCTATGCATCTTATCTTTGGTTTCAGTCATTACCGCTGGTGAGGCTATGTCCGGCATTCCAGCTCACGCAACTCCACCTGAACAGATCTCAGAACCACACATGGATTCCCTGCCTCAACAGGTCTGGAAATCATACATGGATTCCAACATCCAAAAAAGATCTCGAAATCACACATGGATTCCCATACCCCAACGGGTCTCGAAATCACACGTGGATTCCAACATCTAAAACAAATCTCGAATCTCCTCCAAGCATAGAATCCATATATGGTTTTGGAGTGGTTATAGTTTCGAGTCATCTCTTACAAGTACACTCCCTCACTTACCAGATGTTCCAAAACCAATCGATCGATTTTCAAAATTCTCAATACAGGTTCTTTTGGAAATAATCAGACAATACATAAGAGTAAGGATCACCCCCTAACCGTTTATGTGGACAGATCTCCTTATCATTTGTCCTAGAAGAACAAAACAAGTTTATACGTACAGTATAGCACCACTGACGATAACTGTACCATATAATCCCCATGTTTCTCCTAGATATTTCCAGAGTTAAAATCCTTCGGTGTTAAGTACAGAATATTTCTGTACCATCAAAATTAAGAAGGATTACATGGTTAGGCCAATATTTGGTAGTCGGTTATTTAACTATCAAATAATCAATTATTCAAACAGAGGTTACATTTCCCATGGAAACCACTAAGCCTCTTAAAAATAATCTTTCGTTAATTTAAAATCACCTTTCAAATATTTTTTAAAATATTTATCTTCCCAATATAAGTATATTCACAAACCATTTCACTTTCAAAACTTAGAAAATTTTCCATATACTTATATATAAAATAGTATAAGTATATTCAAAAAACATTAAGAAAGATTTCTTATTCCAAAATCATATTAAATGGATAAAAACAAATCTCATTTAAAACGGAGATAACGATTACCCAAAACACTATTCCTTTGGTGTTAAGTATAGAAAAGAATATTCCATACCACCATAATTAAGGTCATTTAGGGAAATCGAATCTCATTTCTTCTTAATAAAAAATTCATTTTTAAATTCCCTTTTTATAAACCTCATTATTTTATATAAATATCTCTTTATAAATCCCCAAATTTATTTATAAAAACTTCTTTTATAAATTTCCAAGTTTATTTATAAACTCTTTTATAAAACTCTAAAATCAATTATAAAACTCCTTTTATAAACCTCTAAACTCACTAAAAACCAACTTCTTTCCCATTTCCAAAATCCCTTTCCAAATTTATAGCTCCTTTAATAAATCCTTTTTTTGAACAAAAATCTTGATATAAACCTTTTTATTTAAAATGATTCCTTTTAAACAAACAGTTTATTATTTTTAAACATCTTTTTATAAAATAATTCATTATTTAAAACACCTTTAAATAAATAAAATTTTTATCTATAAGAAACATCTTATATAAATAATTAATTATCTTAAAACCATATTTTAAAATATCATTAAGTAACTTTAAACAATATTTAAAATATACTTAAATAACTTTAAAACAATATTAATATAATAATAAATTAACTCTAAAATAATATTATTATAATAACAAAATAAATAACTTTAAATAATATTATTATAATAATAAACTTTTAAAACAATATTACTAATAATATAGCAAATAATTTTAAAATAAAATAATCAACTTTAAAATATAAAATAAGTAACTTTCAATAATAATTTAACTTTAATATAATAATTAATTTTAAAATAATAACTAACTTTAAATAATATAAAGTATAAAATAACTTTAAACCATATTTAGAATATAATATAATAATTTTAAATAATATTTAGAATATAAATAAGTTAACTTTAAAACATTGTTAATAAAATAATTATTATATGAAACACTTTACTATAATAATAATTATATAAAACATTTATAATTTGTTTAGAATTGAAGTTGATTTAAATCCATGGTGTTTTAAACTTGGAAAGATGCTTAGCAATCATAATGGTATTTAAACAAGCTACCATATCATTCAATTTAACTTCGCAAGTCAAATTATAGGTATTTGCATAATCGGGCATATATGTAAACCAAATCCATAATTAACAATCAATTGTTAACACATTACATATTCAGCATTAATCAACTGACACTTAAATAAATGTCCAAATTTATATAGTAGCAGAACGAGGATTTATTATGCTAAACAAATGTCATTCAAAATAAACTCTTCTGTTTATTATTAGATGGAGTTTATTTGGCTAAATAGATAACTCCAAAGCAGTATGCTTAAATTAACTACGTTATTGTTTAAACAACGTAATTTTATTAAATCGGTATTATTTTATCACTTTATATATTATCCATTTTCAAAAAACAATAATTTATCCAAGCCAAGTAACCAGCAAATACAACATCCAAGCATCAAATAAATAATTTTTATCTACTATAACATACTGATTAACCAAAAAGGTGAGTTTATCTCACCGAAATTCCAGTTATCGCCAAAGCGTTTTGGTTCTGACTGCGTTCGATTTTAGCTTAAAATTCTACAAGCTCCAATCTCCACCACCCAATTCCAAGATGTAGCTAATGGCATTACGAATCAAAAGCGACTGATCGTGTTCGATTTGGACCTTGTATGATCAAGATATGAGTTAAATATGATTCTTGAATTAAATAATAATTATTCACTAATTAAAACACTTAATTATACTAATTACCTAGCTTAATCCCTAATCCACCCTCTTCTCAAATTTCCATGCTGCACCAATACATGAAACTCGACCTCCCATTCATTGCCAGTCACCGCCACTTCCGGCGATCGAACGCTGCCGACCACCCACAAGAGGTCGCCCAGCCTCCAACGAACTCATTACCACACACCACCCCACTTTACTAAGCCTGTAGCCCTCACATTGAGCCAAAAACTACCATGTCGTCGAACTCCTTTTCTGGCCCTATTCACTTAAGACTTCATGCTTACAAAACAAAACACATTTGAAGCTTATATTTGTTCAAACCCTATTCGCTTAAGACCTCATGCATATGAAACTTGTACATTTTCAAAAACATGATATACTCAAAACTTTTTCAAAATCTGACATATGTATACAAAACAGCATATTTAAAATCTACAGATATTTGAAATCACATATATACATGCGGAACAATATATATTCGAATTTATGTACACTTGAAAATACACGCATTTAAAATCATATATACATGTACATTTACTGGCAATTATATGTATATTCAAAAAATAATGATATATATGTTTGGACTCTTCTAACATGAACTTAATATGTATGCTTAAATCTTAACATATATTAAAAGCTAACTATCTTATGAAACTCATATTTCTTTGAAAACTAGATGTGTTCAAGGACTTATATATGTTAAACTGTTATATTCAGAAAGTCAATCACCTTTGGAACTTACATATATGAAATATATATATATATATATATATAAATCCATATGAATTTTAAATATGATGATATATACATTCAAAGATATGTGCACCCAAAACTTATACGTCTTTGAAAACCTGATATTTTTAATTATAAGCATTTGAAGCTTTTATACCTTTAAAATCCGATGATACATAATCTTTTTATTTTCAAAATATGATGATACTTATGCGGAATCATATATGAAGCTTTATATATTCGAAACCGTATATATTTAAAACTCTAAGATTCTTTATATATTCAAAAGCATGCATATGCTCAAAGTTTTTGTATATATAAATTAAAACCTATATATATATATATATATATGAAACCATATATACCTGAAAACTATATGCATGTGACACCATATCAATTCCAAACTATGTGTATGTGTGGAACTGTATAATATTCGAGAACTCCCATATTTGAGAAACTTTATGTTCAAAAATTGACATATATTTACGTCTAAAACCTTTATATACAAAAGTATGTACATTTAAAAACTTAATATATATGAAATCGATATGTTTGGAATTATATATTTTCAAAAGCCGGGTTCACTTGGAACTATTCGCATACACGAATCTATATATGTTTAAAACTTTACGTACTTATCCATATATATAAGAAACTTTATTTATTTTAAAGGCTCACAAATACTCAAAACTTGATATAGTCAAAAATAATTATATACAAAACCATATATATTCAAAGCTCAGAACAAAACTAAGTGCATTCGAAAAACTCTGATATATCCCACACCTTGCAACATTTAAATCTTTATTCCTTTAGAGTATAATATACATTTGAAGTTCAAATGTATATGTTAATTCAAAACTTTTATGCGTAAGGAATTTCATATTTATGAAATCTGTAAAAAGAATTTGAAATTTTAAAATTTGAAATTGCTAACCTTTTTTATAAAAAAATTAGTAGCTTGTAAAATAAAATCATTAACCTTGGAAGGAAACTCTGGACTTGGAACCTTTTATTTTGGAATGAATTCATTTAGCTTCAGCATCTGAAACCTGCAGCATTACAACATTAATAATATACGACATAGCTTATTGGCGACATTAATAACTTTCGGACCAATGTTGCATACTTCGGCATTCATCCATAACTCCGATATCAATGTCGCACCCTTCGGCATAAAACTTAGCGGTATCAATTTTCTTTGACACCACCACTCACAACATCAAATAATTACGATATCCTCCACTTAAGGCATCAGATAACTAACAACATAACCTTAGCCAACGCCATTGAGTAAATTTGGCGTCATTAAATACTTGTGGCATTGTTAAGCTGGCGCCATTGAATGTTAGTACCTTAGATATTGGTTTTGATGATAACAACTATAGAACTATATAAAATATAGATATTAATGTTTTATCAAGTTATATATATATATAGTATATAGTGCAGGATATTAGATTGGTATTGATTAAGAAGACTAGTACAGTATAAAGATACTGATATCAACAGTAGATTCAAGATGCTAATATAAAGTTTCAAGAGTTCAAGGATGAAGACTTATGGGTATTGAAGAGTTCAAGATTTCAACATATTTTAGATAAGTTAGAGTCATAGAATTTATGTTAAAACCTTGATAACACTTTCCTGATCTCTCACACTTTCTTTAATTTTTTATTTTTTTTCAAACATTATGTTTTTAAAATAAACTTTTCAAAATATTTCCTAAAATGATTTTCAATCTCTTACTTATAAAGATATCATTTTAGTATTTTGAAGTTTATTGACTCTTTGTTTATATTTATATTAATTTTTATATATATTGTTGAATATTATTATTAAATCTTTCAAAATTATTTTATAAAGTATAATTAAGTTATATTTTGATTAAAATATGTATAAACTATATTTTAATGATTCTACAAAGTATCAAAGTATTTTACAAAGCAATAGATTTTCAAAATAATATTTTTAAAGTGCTTTTCAAAACACAAAGGGATATGTCGACATATCTTATCTATGTATGTCGACATAGTGGCCGTAAAATTCAAAATTCAAATTTGAATGGAAGTGTCTTTTCGTCGTATCTCTTCGCGAATGGCCATGACCGTTGTTTTCCTATATATACCAGACTTCCAAACGAATTTTCATTAACTACTTTCTTATTTTCTCTCCTCTTTTCACTCTCCTGATTTCTAAATTAATTTCTATCGAAACTCTATCAAAATTCAACTAGAATCAAATTCAATCATTACTAGTTTGATTCTCTTTCATATACTCTCTGGTTTCTCTCATCTCTTCAAGATCAAAGTGCTATTAAAGAGTTATAGGATCAATTATAATCAAGATCGAAGATCTTAGTCTGTAAACTTTATCAAATCATACTCTTATACTTTGTGGTGTGTTTGGTATCCCTGAAATCCAAGTAGGTGTGATAGTAGCTAGTTAAAATCAATTAGGTGTGCTTAGTTGTCCGTAAATCTAGTGGGTGTGCTTGTAGCTCGGAAATCCAGTAGCTCTACCCAGAGGCCGAGATTCTGGAGGATGTGTCTCGTAGCCTTGAAATCGAGATTGTATTTGCATTTACCAGTTGAAAAGAAATTCTTACAAGGAGTTATGCGGGACTAAATGTAGGGTAACTCTGAACTAGTATAAAATCCTAGTGTGTTCTTTCCTTTTTACTTTTACCGCATTTACTTTTATCTGCAATTTGATTTTGTGATTGTTTCTGCGATTGTTAATTATATCATTCCAAGTAGAATCTTAAAGAATTTGAAAAATATTCATATAATTCATTAAACACTATTCACCCCCCTCTAGTGTTAATTTAGCCCTAAGATCCCTATTCTGCTGACCCACATTTTGAATCAGAGCATTGGTTTTCAAAGTATTCATCATTTGATTTTTGAAGAAGTTTAAATGGCTACCAACACTGATATTAGTACTGTTAATAACACTGTTAGTAACACTGTTAATACACTTGTTAGTAACTCATTTGTCGAAGGACAATCCACTACTAGACCTCCAATTTTTAATGGCAGTAATTACATATATTGGTTATGTAAAATGAAAATTTATTTACAGTCAATTGGTTTAGACACTTGGAATATCACACAAATTAAGTACACTGAACCCGAGAAAGATTTTGCACAGTAGACTGCTAACTAAAAAGCAGTTGCATAAAGTAACTCTAAGGCTACGAATATATTATTTTGTTCACTAGGTAGCAATGAATTTAATAGAGTATCTATATGTAAGTCCGCATTTGAATTTTGGAGAACTTTGCAAGTTACACATGAAGGGGCAAGTAAGGTCAAATAGACCAAAATTTCCATGTTAACAAACTAGTTTAAATTATTCAAAATGAGTCCAAATGAGTCCATATCTGATATGTACAGTAGATTCCAAAATATAGTGCACTCACTTATTGCACTTGGTAAAAGTTTGTCTAAAGAGGATCGGTTAGAAAAATCCTCAATTCTCTTACTCCTAAATGAGATCAAAAGACTCTTGCAATAGAAGAGGCTAATGACATTAGCACTCTAAAAGTTAAAGATTTAATTGGCAATTTAATGTATTTTGAAGCATAAATGCAGGGCAAGAGAGAAAGCAAGCAATAGAGAAGAAATCTATAGCTTTTAATGCAATGATGGATAATCTGAATTCAGACAGCGATGACGATGAAGAAATTGCTTTCATGATAAGGAATTTCAAAAATTTCTAAAATATAGGAAGATGAACAATTTCAAAAGAAATGACAACAAAAATCCAGGAAGAGGAAGTGGAAACGAAAATGGCATTAGATGTTATAACTGCGATGACTCTGGTTATTTAAAATGAGACTGTCCACATCTCATTAATTTGAAAACTACACCAAACACCGATTCATCCAGAAAACGGAGAAGAGCCTATACTGCAACATTGGACGATTCAGATACATCCTCAACTGATAATGAACCAGATATAGAAATTGCTAACATGTGCTTCACAGCAATACATAATTTAGAATAAAATGGTGAAATCGATCAGGAAAAGGTAAGCTTTTAATATATCAAAAGTTTTTTTTAATTACTTGAATGAATTTTTCTTTTCTTTTGGTTGCTTTATTGGTTGTTAGGAATATCCTATAGATTAATAATAATATTGGTTGAATATTGTGTGATTATATTTTAAATATTAATAATTTATATATTTTAATAATAAAATAATAATATAAAATATATTTAAAATTATTTTTCTAAACATCAAATAACTATAAATAGATTTATATAATAAAATAGGATATAGTTAAACAAAATCATTTTTGAAAATTTCTACCTATATGTCGACATATATAGACAGATTTTGAATTTCAAATTCAAAATTTGAATTTCCCTCCACCTCTTCACCGACTCCTTTGTTCTGAAAAGTTGTCTTTTGACCAGAGAACATGTCCTTTGATTCTCTATTAACTTACTCTATCTCCATCCATCCATTCCTCGCTTTCATTTTCCAATTCAAAAATCATAAACTCTCTTATCTCTTCAAACTATTCTTCAGTGGCATCCTCGAGTAATACTAAGGCAACATGAGGTTTTTTAAGAAAATAAAAGAATATCTTTTCAATCATCATGAAGCCATTCAAGCCTATATTGAGTATTTATCTTTCAGAAAATATTGTCCTGGAAGATTTGCTATTTTTGAAGATTTTACGTATGATCTTTTCGATCTTTGTTTGCAAAATGAAATTTTTGGTTTAATCGATGATTCTCAAAATGATTGTTTGTTATTCAAAATTAGTGGAGATTTTTATGAAAATTTAAAAGGAAAGTTTTATGATGGTAGAGAAGGAGAAGTTTGGAGTAGTGTCAAAGGGACACAACTTGTTTTAAATTATGAACTCTGGGATCAGATTCTTAGATGCAAATCTAGTGGAATGGACCTTTCATCTTTTCAAATTGATTTTCAATATCGTGAACTAATTCATGATATTTTTGAAAGTGATGATGATTTTGAATTTAAAAACAAAAACTTGCATCCAAGAGCAAGAATTTTGAGTCTTCTTTTGATATAAAGTATCACTCATAGAACGGGTAATTATAATAACCCGACTCAAAAGGTTTTCAAAGCTCTTTTCCCAATTTATGGTCATTAGGACATAAATTGGTCCCAAGTCATTTGGATGAACTTTTTTTAAGAATCTTTCTAAACATGAAAACATACTATTTCATGATGTGTATCTTAGTCATGTTTTCAATTATTTTGGTGTTGACCTTAAAAGAAAGGAAACAATTCCTCGAAAAATATTTGACAAGGCCAACATTTAACTTATGAATATTTCACCCTTTTTCGAGCCTTATGAAACGCTTGCGAAAAAGGAACAAAGGTTGGCTTAGGAAGAAGAGCATGAAATGAGAGAAGAAGAGAAAGAGGAAGAGGAAGGAAAGGAAATGGATGTCGAGGAGGAGGATACTTCTTTGGAAAGTATCAATATGCCATCAAATCCATCCAACAAAGATCTTCTCAAAAATCAAAGGAAGATAATCCATAACCAAATAAAGCTTAAGAAATCATTTTCGAGGAGATTTACTTCAATTTCCAACAAAATGGATAAATTCTTTAGAAAGATCATCCGCAAGCTTGGTGGTTCTTCTTCATCTTCATCCATATCTTTCTAGTTGTTTGTTTAAACTATCATTGTATTTGGATTTTCTAGTTCCAGTTTATATTGAATCTCATGTATCTATCTTTTATTTCTTGTACTTATCATTATTATCAATGAAAATTCTATTTCTTACTGTTATATAATGTCAACTATCTCTGGAAAGTCATACAAATATAATAGTACAAGCCAAATACAATAGAAAAGTAAAACAAAGTTATTTTGAAAATTTCTACATATATGTTGACATACCCTAGGTATATATGTCGACAGACAATGGTAATTTTTCAAGATTTTTTGAATTTTGAAAATTGAATAGACATCAAATGTCTATTCATTTCCCGCGAATTTCCACCCCTAAAAATACCTGTTAAGACCAGAGAATTATTATTTTCTACTCTCTTTCTTCTTCCTTTGCATTCCTAAACTCTAAAACAATATAATGGCTTCTCCAATCCAAAAACTAATAGAAAACTTCGAACAAACTCTCGAATCATTCAAGAACATTCTTACTTTCATCCTAAGAAACCAAAGACACTTCGAATTGAGTCAAACGCAGATGATCAAGGAGCAAGAAATGCATTTCGATGCAATTCAGTGGATGATTTCTACCTTGAACAAAGAAGAACCAAACACTAATCTAGAGTGTACCATCAACAAAGATGATGAAGATTGGGATGTTATCAAAGCGGATCCAATCTTTGGCACTGATGGACGGATTGAAGTTCCTCGAAACGACTAGTATAAATAGGTTTGATTGTATATAAATAATAATACTTGATTAGTATTTGTGTGGATTTGTTTGAATGTTGTGTGACATAAACATTGTTTGATTGGATGAATATTTGAATTGATTATTTTATGATTATCTAATTTTATATATCAGTTATTGTTTTTATAATCTTTCTCATCATTATTATTATAATTCTTATACATATTGATTAATACTTTATTTAGGGAAGTTAGAGTTAGGATTATAGTAAGAGTTAGTGTTAGAGTTATAACTTTAGGAGGATATCTTTTGTTGATGATAAAGGGGGGGAAATATATAAAATCTAGGCATAGATTAAGGGGGAGTTTTGTAACTCAAGGGGAGTTATATTATATTTTATATACAAAGTTGTTATCGCCAAAAAGGGGAGATTTTTAGTACCTTAGGTATTGGTTTTAATGATAACAACCATAGGACATTATATAAAATATAGATACTAATGTTTTATCAAGATATATATATATATATAGTATATATTGTAGGATATTAAACAGGTATTGATTAAGAAGACTGTACAGTATCAAGATGCTGATATCAAGAGTAAATTCAAGATGCTAATATAAAGTTTTAAGAGTTTAGGAATGAAGACTCATGAGTATTGAAGAGTTCAAGATTTCAAGTTATTCCAGATAAGTTATAGAGTCATAGAATTTATGTTAAAACCTTGATAGCACTTTCCTGATCTCTCTCACCTTCTCTAACTTTGTTTTATATTATTTTTCAAATATTCTACTTTAAAAATAATCTTTTCAAAATATTTCCCAAAATGATTTTCATTCTCTTACTTATAAAGATATCATTTTAGTATTTTTAAGTTTATTGATTTTTTTGTTTATATTTATATTAATTTTCATATATATTGTTGAATATTATTATTAGCTTTCAAAATTATTTTAAGAATATTATTAAGATATATTTTGATTAAAATGTGTATAAACTATATTTACACGATTCTACAAAGTATCAAAGTATTTTACAAAACAACGGATTTTCAAAATAATATTTTTAAAGAGTTTTCAAAATACAAAGGGATATGTCGACATATCCTATCTATGTATATTGACATAGTGCCCGCAAAATTCAAATTTGAATGAATGTGTGTTTTCGTTGTATCTCTTCGCGAATGGACATGGCCGTTGTTTTCCTATATATACCAGACTTCCAAACGAATTTTCATTAACTACTTTCTTATTTTTCTCTCCTCTTTTCACTCTGCTGATTTCTAAATCAATTTCTATCGGAACTCTGCCGAAATTCAACTAGAATCAAATTCAATCATTACTAGTTTGATTCTCTTTCATATACCCTCTGATTTCTCACTTCTCTCTCAAGATCAAAGTGCTATTCAAGAGCTATAGGATTAATTGTAATCAAGATTGAAGATCTGAATCTATAAACTCTATCAAATCATACTTTTATACTTTATGGTGTACTTGGGATCCCTGAAATCCAAGAAGGTGTGGTTGTAGCCTGTTAAAATCAATTGGGTGTGCTTAGTAGCCCAAAAATCAAGGGAGTGTGCTTGTAGCTCGGAAATAAAGTGGCTCTGCCCAGAGGCCGGAGTTTTGGAGGGTGTGTCTCGTAAGCTTGAAATCAAGATTGTATTTGCATTTACTAGTTAAAAAGAAATTCGTACATGGAATTGTGCGGGACTGGATGTCGGGTAACTTTAAACCAGTATAAAATCCTAGTGTGTTCTTTCCTTTTTACCTTTACTGCATTTATTTTTATTTGTACTTTGATTCTGTGATTGTTTCTGTGATTGTTAATTACATCATTCAAAGCAGAATCTTAAAGAATTTGAAAAATATTCATATAATTCATTAAACAATATTAACCCCCATCTAATGTTAATTTAGCCTTAAGATCTCTATTTCGCTGACTCACATTGAATACTTGCGGCATTGATAGCTCAGGGCCATTACTAACCCAGTGCCATTGATTATCCTTGTAGCATTGAGATGTGGCTGGCATCAATAACTTACGACATTACCCAATTTGTGGCATGACCTTCTTTGCATTTATAAAACACTGCGGCATCGTGTATGACAACAATGTCTAACCTCAGTGGCATCATTATTCTTATAACATAGGCATCCAATACCATGGCATTACCACTTATGGCATTAAATTCTTCGATATTATTTACCCAATAACACCATTCACGTGAAGAACCGTTTCTTCGACTCTCGGAAATTGGCACAAATACATCCTTGATATTCACATGCCGTAAAACCAAGTGCCAGAGAAGCGGATTCTTAAGGGTAAGAAAGAAAAATAAAGACAGAACAAAATCTCACATATATTATTTCAACATATAATCTTT
Source organism: Allium fistulosum (assembly GCA_030737815.1). Classification (NCBI taxonomy): domain Eukaryota; kingdom Viridiplantae; phylum Streptophyta; class Magnoliopsida; order Asparagales; family Amaryllidaceae; genus Allium; species Allium fistulosum. Next base: position 293,836,337 of record CM060906.1, on the reverse strand, counting down.
ACAGTGGAAATTAAAATACATTTATCAGAGTTAAACGTAGACAGTTATAAATTCCTGTCCTTACAAATGCGGAATACTATAGCACAAGAATGTGGTGGAAATAGACAAAAAACTTCATAAAATCTTCAGACTCCATGCTTCGAGCTCCATCCAGATTTCTTCTAAACTAAACCTGACTACTAGGCTACCTAGGGAAAATTAGGGCACCTAGAGTTTAAGGAAAGAGAAAATAAACTCCGGGTCAGTCATGGGACTGGTGTGAGAACTCAAAATACGCATTTTGAAAACAAAAGTGTATCTCATAAGACCACGCCGCACATAAACACGGAACGGGTTTTTACCTTATGATTACCAAAACATTCTTACGCGAAAATAAGGGATATTATTTTTAATGACATATCTTTTGAAAACATTTGCAAGTAAACTTATCAATCTTAGCCGAAATTGTTACTTTGATTAAATTCCAGCAATACTAGCCATAAACGCGGGTTCTACAAACAAAATGGCAGGCGCTTATTAGAGAATGGATTTCCATACAAATGACCAGGTAAAGGGACTACCTTCCGGCAGTACATCTCTAGAGGAATGTACCGAGGTCAACAGAACATCTGCACCTCTACCAACATAAGACCAGCCTACCTTTCTTACTAGATAGTACCGAATATGCCATCACCGCGGTCGTTACCGACCTATCCAAGGGCCCTCGTAGCATACATCCACATTAATTTACATCCCGAACGTCATAGCCGAAAGAAATATATCTAGAAAGGGAAGATCATACCCTAATGGTTGCGAACCACATAGCCTTGTTATAGCTACCATGTTTTGGCCATTTCCAGGTGTGAGGCTTGAGGTAGCGATTACCTTTATTATAGCACATCATCTTTCTTTGAATGCCACACTGCCATTCCATCGATCTCTATTGACTTCCACAAACACACAACCTCCTAGCTCATACGTCTTAGAGAAGGGTGTTAAGCTAAGAGAAGTTGCCTTTCCGCCACCAAACAGATGTACGTTTATAAAAGTCAACGATGAAATCTCAAGAGTACGATGTCAGACATCCATCCATACAAGTTCGTTCTAGGACCGAACGAAACCGAAGGCACTCTCCTACCACATCCTGTCGGGAATTAACCCTAGGATTAGTAGCGAGAACTCCTTGCAACCCAAAGAGTTTCGGAAATGAAAGGACCACTGCTAATTTAGTATTTGGGAGCTAACCAGAATTATCAACAAGCAGTATTTTCATCCCGAAAATCCTTGGTCTTCATCCTTCATTCTCTTTATATGGTCTTCATTTTTCGAACGCGTACATTGGTTCGAAGTGGTTTTCGGATAGGAATTACCCCAGATCAGACCCCGGTTCCCTCGATCCAATCATCGATAAAAAGAGGTTTTGTGAATAGAGAATCATTCTTTAATCGATTAAGTTCTTTTTATCAAAAAATCTCTTTTAGAGATATACAACTTTTAAAACACTTCTTTCTGGTATATACGGAATTATTAAACCCCTCTTATCAAAACCTTTGATTGCTTAAAAACCTTTTTTAAACTTCGAATAATTCGAAATCATTTCATTTTACACTTAGGAAAAATTTTCCAAAATCATTTCATTTAAATCTTAACGAAGATATCTTAATTCAAAACTCATAATTTTGATTGAGTTAAAACCACGTTATCTAGGATGTTAATCCCAAAATCAGTAAATATTATGTGAGCAGAATCTATAGAAATCATCTAATTCTACTCAATATCAATTCCCGTATTCAACAAATACTATGGGTGGAATAACGGTGAAATCGCCTTTTAAATTCCACGAATAGTACGAGTTCTCTCTTCGGGCTTTAACACCGAGTACAAGAAGGTCATCTCCATAAAATCCAAATCGTTTAAATCTTGGAAAATATTTTTCTTTATTCTTTAGAAAATTTTGATCCGAGTAAATCAAATTCACTATCCCCTTCGTTGGGCCAGTCCGGATAGTCAGGGAGAGTAGGAAACTGGTTTTCTAAACTCAAGCCTAGACATTATCTCTCTGACACCCATAAGGCGGTCAAGTTATTTGATCGACTCTAAACCATTAAAACATTTAATCATTCCATAAATCCTTCAAATTTACTTTAAAACACTTTATTAATTATTTAAAAATATTTATAAAGAATTTGGAAAAGAATTGTTAAGTTTAAAACTATATTTAAAAAGTTATAGAATTGTGCTGTGGAAAAGTGCTGTGAAAAGTGCCTTTTTAGCTATATTGATCAAAACGACTTTTTATTATTTGAAAATTCATTTTTACTACTCAAATAAATTTTAAAACATTTTAAAAGATTTATAATATTTATTCCACATTTTTAAATAATTTTAAAACATCATTTTCGAAAAAAATCCAGTTTTGGATTCCGAACTACAAATTCGGTATTTTTCAAAAAACTGTTTTACTAATATTTCAAAATCTACTTATCGAAATCTCTATTTTCTTTCTTCGTTGGAAACCTATAGATATAATGTTCGGAAAATTCTTCTCTCGAAGAATTCCGAGCTATATTCCAAATTTTACACTTGTTTGATTTTTATGGCGCGAAATCGCGAACTGCCGTTACGCGACGTGCCTATTTTTAAATAAAATTTCCATTTCTTTTCAAACTTCATCAAAACACTTCTAAATGTTTATAAAACATTTCAAATATATTTTAAATCATTTTTAATAGGTTTAACAATTCCATACGCACCATTTCATTAATTCAAGGAAAGTGATTTCCTTTGTGCTTATCGACGTGTATTTCTATGACTTGCATATATATATATATATATATATATATTTGACATCCATATGAAAACAAATGATCAAAGCATATTAAACATCCATTTGCAACATCATATCATCATTCAACATATAGTATAATAGTTTAGGAGTTCTCACCATTATTTTCCCTTCGAGCTAATAGAAAATCGGCTATAGCTGTAACAACCCGGGATTTGCATTACCAATTAATAAATAAAAGTTAGGATTTTTATTTATTTTAATGAAGCATAAAAGGATTTGGAATAACAAAATTTATTTGAAAAAGGCTATTTTAATTAAATGGGAAATATGGGATTTTAAAATGAGGATAAAATGTTATTTTTGGAAAGTTAAATATTTTAAGAGAAGTTTTAAAACGGGTTTGGGTAAGAGAAAAAAATGAGTTTTATAAACATATATGAACACTTAGACTGATTTTTGGAAAAAAACATGTAAATAACTCTCTTCTTATTGGGTTACTAAACCTAGCCCAATAACCCATCCTAAACCTCCTCTATAGATTATCTCAAACTCTCCTAACCTCATTCATTCATCCCTAATCAAAACCCTAATCATTTCCTAAAGCTTTCATAACAAAAATGGCTTCTATCTTCATCTCCTTCTAGTTTTTGCTTATGCAAGTCATTCTATGCAAAGGTAATGCAAATACCCACCTCAAATCCATTTTTATATCTCTCTAATTTCTGAAATTTAATTGGTAATACATGTTTTATGTGTTTTTTTGATCTTATAGCCTCCTAATCATCTTTTGCTAACTTGGGTTGATGATATAGTAGTCTTTGTTGCTTTTGTGAGAGGTATATTGCTAAAAACCTCTTCTAATATGTGTTTAATCATCTTTTGATTTCAGTAATCATTTAGTAATACATGTTTTATTATGTAACATGTGAATCATAGCTCTTTGATCCTCTTTGCTTTCATTTTGGGTGTGCACACAAGTTGCTTGCTATATTGGTTGAGGTAAAATTGCTAGCTAAATCTTTTTTTACTTGATGCTTCTATAATTTTCGTTTTGGAATTGTAGCTGAAACGAAATCAGGCATAACTTCTTCATTTCTCATCCGTTTTTGGTCAGGTTTTTTTTGTTGCAAACTAGATTCAATAAGGAACACTTTATGTTCAGTGAGTTTTCTGAAATTTTGCAATTTAAATGACCTGAAATGCGTTCAAAGACAGAAGATCAATTCTGTCTTTAACAAGTTATCTTGAGTTTCAATCTGATATTGTTTTGCCTGTATCTCTTTTGTTTTTGATCCGAATTAGATAATTTTGGATGTTCCGGAAAGCTTAAAACATATGATACAATTTTTGTTCAGTGAGTTTTATGTAATTTTGCCATTTAGATGACCTGAAATGCATTCAAAGACAGAAGACCAATTCTGTCTTTAACAAGTTATCTTGAGTTTCAATCTGATATTGTTTTGCATGTATCTCTCTCATTTTTTATCCGAATTAGATAATTTTGGATGTTCCAGAAATCTTAAAACATATGCTAAAATTTTTGTTTAGTAAGTTTTCTGTAATTTTTCCATTTAGATGACCTGAAATGCGTTCAAAGACAGAAGACCAATTCTGTCTTTAACAAGTTATCTTGAGTTTCAGTCTTATATTTTTTTGCCTGTATCTCTCTCGTTTTTGATCCGAATTAGATAATTTTGGATGTTCCGGAAAGCTTAAAACATATGCTACAATTCTTGTTCAGTGAGTTTTCTGTAATTTTGAGGCTAACTAGGTCAAAAATTGATTTTCTACTATCTTCCCGAGAGCGATACACATATTAGCTCTGTGGATGAAACTGAAACTATTTTGGTCATAACTTTTGAGCTGCTAGTCGGAATTTGATGATTTTGGTCTCGTTGGAAAGATGGAGTTACGAACTCTATATCTGGAAAGTTTGGTCATCATCTGAGTTCATTAGACCCTTCGAATTTCCTGTCAAAGTTGAACCCAGATCGCTGTGCAAAATAGTGCATTTCATGTTTCTGTGTCCGACTTTGGAACGTCGCTCCGCCTTCGTTTCAAGTCGGAATCGAGTAATTCTTTTTGCGTTCTGAAGTAGGAATTTCGGACTACGTTCCTACCAATTTTCACGCCATTCGGATTCAGTCTGCTAGTCCGAATACTTTTCCGAACTTGGGTTCGCGTCAGTTTTGGACTATTTTCCAACACTTAGAATATTTTCAGTGATTTTCTGGTTTTATCGATTTCTTTGAGATTTGTCTCTGGATTTTGTACACGGGTCTTATAAAAAGGTTTTAAAAGGATTTTTCGCTCCGAAATGGCTTTCAAAATTATTATATAATATTATTTTTAATTAGTAGACTATTTACTCCATAATAGGAGAGTTTTTAAAAGCCGTTTTAGAGTGTTCTCAAAATCAATTATAAATCCGTTTCGAACCATTATTTCTATAATAAAAATCTCACACTCACTTTTTAGCACGTCAAGCGAAGTGGAAAGGTGCTTAAACGGTTAGGAAATCTCCGGCCTATGGAACCGTGTGTATTTTCTTTCCGGTTAATCCCCGACCTATTCGATTGATCGTTTTGACCTTTAGGTCTAGTTTACCGATGATACGAGGTGGACTTTTTATTGTTTGGAGTGTGAGCTTGCTATTGGTTAGTAAACCGTTTAGTGCGAACGTGGGGTATGGGACTCATCGTTAACACTTTACGGGTTCCTCTCCAAGAAGTTTGTGACACATTAGCCTCTGGGCAGCCAGTACTGGACCTCTGGGTCACCATGCCTCTGGGCAACCGTCTCAGGACACCTGTTCTATGGAGCAGTTTCTTTTTCGGCATGTGCCTCTGGGCCTTTATCCTTCTGGGAAGGATCTCGCCGTCTCGCGCGTTCCGCATCTGTGCGAGTGATCGATCACAACTCTACAGTACTTGGCAATAACGACTCCGGTCGGTGCACGTGCTATACTTGTATTATCTGATGATTTTTATATCCATTCGAGTACCGCCATTCGATGTTGGTTCTATGGAACCATACGATGTAAGTGTGATTACCTTGTGGATTCACAGTGTCTCTGGGCACTGCTTTTCAGTGTTTGATTTCATTGACTTTTCAGTATATCCCCATTGCTCTTTGGAGCATCGATCTTTGCTTGGGCATTGATTACAGACTCTGGTCATTCTTGGGATTATTGCCTATGGGCAACGTGTTATAGCTTTGGCTACGCCGATGATATGAGGCGATTTTATTTATTCAACACTTTGGTGCTGATATTCTTTTTGGAGATTTTTACTGTTGATTGATGATTAGGGACCGTCATTATATTCATGTGGTCCAAAATACTCTTCTCTTAGGAAAAGTACTGTTTTATTTATGTACCGCATTATTATATATCTCAGTTATTACTGATTGTTTAGCTAGCCTGACCCGAGTGTTTTCGCTCGGGTCAGACCGAGTTGTTTCAGGTTAGGTCTCTGGACTTAGCTTCTGTGCTTCCGCTTTGGACATTATCTGCTATGCTGATAGATAGCGCTTTTATTTGTCCACTATTCCGCTACTCTGTTATTATTCAGACTTTGATATGTACATATTTTTGACTTACATATGTAGGCAGTGGCTTTGTACCCACTTATAATATTTGGATCTGTATTGACGATGTATTGTCCTGGGATTTTATATCTGTTATGTGATTCTGTTCTGTGATGTTTTATCATTTTATTACTATGCTTATTCTGATAGATCTTTAGCCATTGTAATTTCGTTATAAATATTTATTGAATATGTCGACCACTTGAAAAAAAATAGATACCACCCTTTCGACGTATTCAGTAGATAGTTATAGCTTGATTACAAATGGTCGCTTCCACTATACTCTATTCTCCGCTTTAACAGACGGTATTACTCCCATAATACTCTTTGTTACAGTGGGTCTAAGAGTGGGGCGTTACAGCTTGGTATCAGAGCCAAAGATCAGAATTAAGCATAACAAACACAGAACAGACACGTAGTACAATACGTTATAATACGATCCAAATTGAACATATCCACCTTTAGATAAATAAGTTAGGAATATGTGTAAGAATCTATTATATTCCGTAATATTCCTTAATGAATTATCTATCTTTGAATCGTGCTTAACTAAATCTACCGATCATATGTTCGAGAGTGTCCCAAACCTTTCTATTGCACCTTCTGCAAGAAGGAGGGACACAGGATCTCCGCTTGTCCTATTGCTCCAGCTAGGGCCAAGCCTGGCAGGCTTAATGCTGCCAAGGCTCTTACCACTTCTGCTCAGCCTAAAGGTACACATCCTTCCGTTCTTGAAGGCTCTATTTTATTTCATGGTAGATCTATTAGAGTTCTTTTTGATACGAGTGCCTCTCACTCATTCGTATCAAAGGAGCTAGTAGATGCATTATCCTTGGATGTTACTTGTCTGGTTTCTTCACTAAGGATTGTGAATCCCATTGGTGGATCCACGACCCTTAGCTTGCTCTGTGAGGATATAGATATTGATCTTTGTGGCTTTTCTTTCCGTGCGAATCTGCACGTTATGGAGTATTTGGGCTTTGATATGATTCTTGGCATGGATTGGCTCGTTCAGCACGACGCAAAAATTATTTGTTCGGAGTGGATATTATTCATTCATCACCCTGACTCGTCCTCTCCGTTAGCTATTGTTCTTCAAGAAGTTGGGCTTTCTGATGTTACTTTATTTTCTCTAGATTCACGAGATGATGAGGTAGACATATCTCGTATTCCAGTTGTTCGGGATTTCCCCGATATCTTCGAGCCAATATCTAGTTTACCACCGAAGCGAGCTATTGAGTTCCGCATCGATCTCATCCCAGGCTCTCATCCAGTTGGGCGTCCTCCTACGAGAATGTCTACTAAGGAGAATGAGGAACTCAGGAAGCAGTTAGTTGAGCTTGAAGCGAAGCAGTTCATCCGATCCAGTTCTTCGCCATGGGGTGCTGCTGTGGTCTTCGTTAAGAAGGCTGATGGCTCTCTTAGGCTTTGCATTGACTATTGCAAGCTCAATGAGTTGACCATCAGAAATTGCTATCCACTTCCTTGGATAGATGACATGTTTGACCAATTGAGCGGTGCGAAGGTCTTCTCTCAGCTTGACCTTGCCACCGGATTCCATCAGTTACGAGTCGTGGAAGACAGCATTCCTCTTATAGCATTTCGCACTCGTTATGGTTCTTTTGAGTGGTTGGTCATGCCGTTCGGCTTGACGAACGCTCCGGCTTTCTTCGTCGATCTCATGAATCGAGTATTCCGGGAATACATCGATAGATTCGTTCTGGTTTTCATCGATGATATTCTTGTTTATTCTAGATCCGAGGCAGAGCATGCTCGTCATCTGCGGATCGTCTTGGATACTCTTCGTCAGCATCAGCTTAGGGCCAAGCTCTCCAAGTGCCATTTCTGGGAGAGTAAGGTCAAGTTCTTGGGTCATATTGTTTCTTCTGAGGGTATTTCTGTTGATCCTGTCAAGATTGAAGCTATTCTGAATTGGAAGCAGCCTGAGAACGTTCATGATATTCACAGCTTCCTTGGTCTGGCGGGTTATTACCGTCGATTTATCAAGGATTTCTCTCGTGTTGCACTTCCCCTCACGACTCTGACTCATAAGGGGGTTCGCTTTATTTTGTCTGATAAGTGTGAAGTTTCTTTCCAGCGATTGAAGGAACTTCTCACTCATGCTCCTATCCTTGTGATTCCTGAGAGTAACCAGGATCTTATTGTTTACACCGACGCTTGTGGTAGCGGCCTCGGTGCTGTGCTTATGCAGACGGATCAGGTAGTTGCTTATGCTTCTAGGCAGCTACGTCCGAATGAGGTTCGCTATCCGACTCATGATCTTGAGTTGGCAGCTATCGTCTTTGCTTTGAAGACGTGGCGTCACTTTCTATTAGGCGAACGCTTCACTCTTTACACCGATCACAAGTCGCTGAAGTATTTATTCAGTCAGAAGGATCTCAATATGAGACAGCAGCGATGGCTTGAGTTTCTCGCCTCATATGACTTAGACATTCAGTATACCCCTGGAAAGGGTAATCGTGTGGCTGATGCACTCAGTCGCAAACACTCGGCAGTAGTTTCTATGATGATAGCCGAGTGGGATATTCTTGAGACTCTTTCTATGTGTGATATTCGAAATCGAGCTCCGTCTTCTGATCCTCAGATCGTGTTATTCAGCTTGGAAGCTCGACCTATTCTATTGGATCGCATTGCCCATGCTCAGCAGCAGGATCCAGACTTGTTGCGATATATTCATCTTCTTGAGTCGGGATCCAGTGATGAGACATTGTTGGATTATTCTATTGATTCTCATCGGTGTCTTCGCAGGAAGAACCGTATTTTGGTACCATCTAATTTATCACTTAGGCATGACATTCTGGACGAGGGTCATCGCACTAAGTACACCATCCATCCCGGGTCGAGTAAGATGTATGCCGACATGTGTCGCCTATTTTATTGGGAGGGCATGAAGAGTGATGTTGCAAGTTATGTAAGCCGTTGCATGACTTGTCAACATATCAAAGCTGAGCATCAGGGTCCATCTGGTCTTCTTCAGCCGCTATAGATTCCATTGTGGAAATGGGATCAGATATCCATGGATTTTATTGACGGTCTGCCTCGATCGAGGTCAGGCCATACTTCTATTTGGGTCATCGTCGATCGCTTGACCAAATCAGCTCATTTCATTCCTATTAAGTCCACTCAGACTGCTCCTCAGCTTGCCAAGCTATATGTGAAGGAAGTCGTTCGACTTCATGGCATTCCTAGCTCTATCGTCTGTGATCGAGACACTATCTTTACTAGTCACTTCTGGAAGTGCCTACAGTCAGCTTTGGGCTCAAAGCTGAGATTCTCGACTGCTTATCATCCTCAGACTGACGGTCAGACGGAGAGGGTGAATCGTGTTTTAGAGGATCTTTTGCGCTGTTGTATTCTGGATTTCGGAGGTAGTTGGGAGGATCACTTACCGCTTGTAGAGTTCTCCTACAACAACAGCTTTCAGTCTAGTATCGGGATGGCACCTTTCGAGGCTCTCTACGGAAGGCCATGTCGCTCTCCTGCTTGTTGGTTAGAATCTGGCGAGAAGCTCATTCTTGGTCCATATTCAGTTCGGGAATCTTCTGAGAAGATTATTCTTATTCGTCAGAGAATGAAAGAGGCGTAGAACCGTCAGAAATCCTACGCGGACAACCGTAGGAAGCCTCTTGAGCTCTCCATTGGTGATCATGTCTTTATTCGGATATCTCCTATGAAAGGGGTTGTGCGTTTCAGCTCTACAGGGAAGTTGGCTCCTCGCTATGTTGGACCATTTCCTATTACGGAACGCATTGGCCCCGTGGCTTATCGAGTGGCTCTACCTGCTCACTTCTCTGGAATACACGATGTGTTCCATGTTTCCTAGCTTCGCATGTGTGTCCGTGATCCTGATTCTATCATTGAGCCGCATGCTGTGCCTGATTTAGAGATCTTACCTGATTTATCTTTGGAGCAGCAACCTCTTCGTGTGCTTGATTCGAAGGTTAGACGCCTTCGCAACAAAGAGGTCCCACTCGTGAAGATTCAATGGTCACCGAATCCTAAGGACTGCACTTGGGAGACCAGAGAATCTATCGAACGCTCTTATCCTGGCTTTCTCCCATCTTCTTCTGCGGGTGAGAATTCTCTATTTTATCTCTATCACTTCTTTTGTGGATTTGACGTTATAGACGACATCTATCTTAAGGAATTGCGGGGACGCAATTTTCTTAAGGGGGGGAGTCTGCAACAACCCGGGATTTGCATTACCAATTAATAAATAAAAGTTAGGATTTTTATTTATTTTAATGAAGCATAAAAGGATTTGGAATAACAAAATTTATTTGAAAAAGGCAATTTTAATTAAATGGGAAATATGGGATTTTAAAATGAGGATAAAATGTTATTTTTGGAAAGTTAAATATTTTAAGAGAAGTTTTAAAACGGGTTTGGGTAAGAGAAAAAAATGAGTTTTATAAACATATATGAACACTTAGACTGATTTTTGGAAAAAAACATGTAAATAACTCTCTTCTTATTGGGTTACTAAACCTAGCCCAATAACCCACCCTAAACCTCCTCTATAGATTATCTCAAACTCTCCTAACCTCATTCATTCATCCCTAATCAAAACCCTAATCATTTCCTAAAGCTTTCATAACAAAAATGGCTTCTATCTTCATCTCCTTCTAGTTTTTGCTTATGCAAGTCATTCTATGCAAAGGTAATGCAAATACCCACCTCAAATCCATTTTTATATCTCTCTAATTTCTGAAATTTAATTGGTAACACATGTTTTATGTGTTTTTTGATCTTATAGCCTCCTAATCATCTTTTGCTAACTTGGGTTGATGCTATAGTAGTCTTTGTTGCTTTTGTGAGAGGTATATTGCTAAAAACCTCTTCTAATATGTGTTTAATCATCTTTTGATTTCAGTAATCATTTAGTAACACATGTTTTATTATGTAACATGTGAATCATAGCTCTTTGATCCTCTTTGCTTTCATTTTGGGTGTGCACACAAGTTGCTTGCTATATTGGTTGAGGTAAAATTGCTAGCTAAATCTTTTTTTTACTTGATGCTTCTATAATTTTCATTTTGGAATTGTAGTTGAAACGAAATCAGGCATAACTTCTTCATTTCTCATCTGTTTTTTGTCAGGTTTTTTGTAATTCAAACTAGATTCAATAAGGAACACTTTTTGTTCAATGAGTTTTCTGAAATTTTGCCATTTAAATGACCTGAAATGCGTTCAAAGACAGAAGATCAATTCTGTCTTTAACAAGTTATCTTGAGTTTCAATCTGATATTGTTTTGCCTGTATCTCTTTCGTTTTTGATCCGAATTAGATAATTTTGGATGTTCCGGAAAGCTTAAAACATATGCTACAATTTTTGGTCTCGTTGGAAAGATGGAGTTACGAACTCTATATCTGGAAAGTTTGGTCATCATCTGAGTTCATTAGACCCTTCGAATTTCCTGTCAGAGTTGAACCCAGATCGCTGTGCAAAACAGTGCATTTCATGTTTCTGTGTCCGACTTTGGAACGTCGCTACGCCTTCGTTTCAAGTCGGAATCGAGTAATTCTTTTTGCGTTCTGAAGTAGGAATGTCGGACTATGTTCCTACTAATTTTCATGCCATTCGGATTCAGTCTGCTGGTCCGAATAATTTTCCGAACTTGGGTTCGCGTCAGTTTTGGACTATTTTCCAACACTTAGAATATTTTCAGTGATTTTCTGGTTTTATCGATTTCTTTGAGATTTGTCTCTAGATTTTGTACACGGGCCTTATAAAAAGGTTTTAAAAGGATTTTTCGCTCCGAAATGGCTTTCAAAATTATTATATAATATTATTTTTAATTAGTAGACTATTTACTCCATAATAGGAGGGTTTTCAAAAGCCGTTTTAGAGTGTTCTCAAAATCAATTATAAATCCGTTTCGAACCATTATTTCTATAACAAAAATCTCACACTCACTTTTTAGCACGTCAAGCGAAGTGGAAAGGTGCTTAAACGGTTAGGAAATCTCCGGCCTATGGAACCGTGTGTATTTTCTTTCCGGTTAATCCCCGACCTATTCGATTGATCGTTTTGACCTTTGGGTCTAGTTTACCGATGATACGAGGTGGACTTTTTATTGTTTGGAGTGTGAGCTTGCTATTGGTTAGTAAACCGTTTAGTGCGAACGTGGGGTATAGGACTCATCGTTAACACTTTACGGGTTCCTCTCCAAGAAGTTTGTGACACATTAGCCTCTGGGCAGCCAGTACTGGACCTCTGGGTCACCACGCCTCTGGGCAACCGTCTCTGGACACTTGTTCTATGGAGTAGTTTCTTTTTCGGCATGTACCTCTGGGCCTTTATCCTTCTGGGAAGGATCTCACTGTCTCGCGCGTTCCGCATCTGTGCGAGTGATCGATCACAACTCTACAGTACTTGGCAATAACGACTCCGGTCGGTGCACGTGCTATACTTGTATTATCTGATGATTTTTATATCCATTAGAGTACCGTCATTCGGTGTTGGTTCTATGGAACCATACGATGTAAGTGCGATTACCTTGTGGATTCACAGTGTCTCTGGGCACTTCTTTTCAATGTTTGATTTCATTGACTTTTCAGTATATCCCCATTGCTCTTTGGAGCATCGATCTTTGCTTGGGCATTGATTACAGACTCTGGTCATTCTTGGGATTATTGCCTATGGGCAATGTGTTATAGCTTTGGCTACGCCGATGATATGAGGCGATTTTATTTATTCAACACTTTGGTGCTGATATTCTCTTTGGAGATTTTTACCGTTGATTGATGTTAGGGACCGTCATTATATTCATGTGGTCCAAAATACTCTTCTCTTAGGAAAAGTACTGTTTTATTTATGTACCGCATTATTATATATCTCAGTTATTACTGATTTTTCAGCTAGCCTGACCCGAGTGTTTTCGCTCGTGTCCGACCGAGTTGTTTCAAGTTAGGTCTCTGGACTTAGCTTCTGTGCTTCCGCTTTGGACATTATCTGCTATGCTGATAGATAGCGCTTTTATTTGTCCACTATTCCGCTACTCTGTTATTATTCAGACTTTGATATGTACATATTTTTGACTCACATGTATGGGCAGTGGCTTTGTACCCACTTATAGTATTTGGATCTGTATTGACGATGTATTGTCCTGGGATTTTATATCTGTTATGTGATTCTGTTCTGTGATGTTTTATCATTTTATTACAATGCTTGTTCTGATAGATCTTTAGCCATTGTAATTTCGTTATAAATATTTATTGAATATGTCGAACCACTTGAAAAAAAAATAGATACCACCCTTTCGACGTATTCAGTAGATAGTTATAGCTTGATTACAAATGGTTGCTTCCACTATACTCTATTCTCCGCTTTAACAGACGGTATTACTCCCGTAATACTCTTTGTTACAGTGGGTCTCAGAGTGGGGCGTTACAATAGCTCCGCTATGATCGAATTAAACTCTACGGAATCGAGCTCTGAAGCCTTGAAGTAGCTAAGCATAGCCTTGGGAGTGCTCACAGCCTAACTAGGGTAGGAGAAAGGGCTCATCCTTGCTTCGGGAAGGGGTGGCCGTGACTTTCAGTGGTGGAAAGGAGGAGATTTGGCTTTGTTTTGAAGTGGATCGATATTATATACATGTGTATATATTTATTTAATATTTTTCTATAACTTTTGCTCATTATTTTGTTTAGAGGAGGAGACCATTAAAGTGGAAGCAAACGCTTAAGAATATGAAGAAGAAGATGAATGAAAAAGAAGAGAAGATGATAGGGTATTTATAGGAAAAGGAAGAGTGTAAAAGAAGACATGTACACATCACCTTTTCAAGGCTTCTCTAACACACCTCCCCTCCTTAAATGCATGGCTAGAAGCCTCCCTCTGTGTAGCCATCACTTCTATTCACTTCATGTATGCATATGTTGACTTATGTAAGCTTAAGGAGGAAGCTTGCTTAAAATTTCTTAGATTTTGTGTTATGTATGTATTTTTAAGTGTATAAATATATATGTATATATACATATGTTCATGTGCATGTTAGTGGATGCATTTGTATGTTATATATGTGTACATGACATATAAACAACGTTGCATCGATTCCAGACAACTTTCGTTCGATAAACCGTTGCCGATTGGAGAACCGATTCCCGATCACATTTTCACTTATACTTTAACGTACATATATTTGTAAGAAAAATTTGAAAAACATTTACTTATAATTTTAGATGAATTAAAATGATCACATTTCATTTATAAATCCATATAAATTTATATTAACAATTATTTACAAAAATTACTATTATATCGATAAAGCGTTATCGATTTTTCCTTATAGTTTCAAATTAAATATATCTCTTTATAAAACTATTATAATTGATTCATTATCACTTTATAACTATTCAAAATGAATTATCATCATTTAAAATAATTATTTGAAAATTTTGAAAAATTAAAATAATTATTAAATCAATAAATCTTAATTTAATTTAATTTAGTAAATCAATTATCACATCTAAGGGCATTATTAACAATGTCAAAAACACATTTTATTTTCAAAAACAAATCAATTGATTTTATTAATATTCTTGTTTAGTTATAAAAATAAGTTTATGTAACCAGCTCCGTGCACGACGTTTTACAATTATAGAGTCGGTTATCGATAAAACAATTTTCAGCCATTTTATCGATTTAGATTTTCGAGAAAAATATTTTTGTAAATATTTATTCAAAATAAAATTACAATTACTTATTATCAATCAAAACAATATTATTTGAATTATCAATATTTTATTTGAATTAATTTAAAAATAAATAAAATTTATCAATGTGATAAATTGGCGGGTCGTTACAATTCATCTCTTCAGCATAGGGCATGTACTGCAGTAATACTTGCACTTTGACATTGGATTGTGTATCATTGGATATTGCCAATAAATATGAGGTCTTATAGATCTACAAATTTGAAGTCATTTGGATCCATAAACTTATTTATTCTCCAGATCTAAAAATGGCTCAAGCTCATCATCAGAGTGATATCAAATTTTAGATCTGGATCTAAAACCAGTTGAGAGACAATCATCTTTTCTTTTAAAATAGGAGAGATCGATGCAAAATTGACGTCGAATTGATATTTGATGTTGAATGAATTATATGAGTTAAATATACGATGGGAGGAGAGGAGAGAAATAGGATTGTTCCTTCAGGGATGTGGTGGAATAAAGTAAGGAAGGAATCACATGATGGAGTCATGCCATAAAAGGGTTTGAACGACACTGAATGAATCGAAGCGGAATTGATGCCACCTGTCTATATCCCTGCAAATATTTGACGATAATTAGTTTCCCGATTTTAAATTTAATAAAAAAAAAATTTGATTTTTTTCCAAAATATGAAGTTTGAATCTCTTTAGGGTATTTCGATCATTTTTTGAACATGCGGAGGTTCGAGCTCTCCTTCTAGTGCCAAAATGTTGAACCGGAATTTGGTTCAATGTTCAAGGTGTGTGTAGAAGGAGGCATGTTCAAAGAAATTCCAATAATACCTCTTGGTTTTATAATAATTCATAAGATTATTCAAACACCATTCATGAGTTCAAAAAATAAAATAGGCAAGTCAAAATAACAGTAGGCAATATGCTCAAACCATGTTCTTTTATTCAATTGTAAACATGTTACAAAATGTGCCAATATGCGATTTTCAAATTATTCAAGCCCTTGTTTGCAAATATTGAATATCATCTTCTTCCTTATTAGCCTTTATGCCATTAGTTTGTCCTTGAGCTCTCAATGAAGAGAATTTAAAGAAGATCCTAACTGGAAAAAGTGATAAGAGTGAGAAAGAGGTCAAGGGCCCCTTTCCATGAAGGGGTGCATCTTTATTTATAGTGGTCGGAAGGAGGTAGGCTTGCTCCCATTGACGATGTGGGAATTTGGTTGCTATCTTGGCAATGACTTTAATATGAATGGCTTTGAAGCTTTATAAAGGGAAATGCACTAAATCCTCTTGAATTTTCTCTTGTGAATAATTTTAATCCCCTTTCTTTTCATGACCTCGTATATTCCCACGACATAAATATTGTGTGTCGCTAATAATACACAATATTCATGAAATGCATCATCGATTAACATATTATGCCTATTAATATATGGGCAATGTTCAATATGGCAATCTTATCATAACCCTTCGATATTCTTTTGTCTATGAAACGTTTATGATTTTCTTCTCATTTGTTGGCATTTGACATCAATAAAGTACGTATGGTTGAAGAGCGATATTGATTGACGTGATATGGAAGAAGTGCAACATCAATGGAGTGTAGCATCAATGAAGAGTGGTATTGACGAAGTGCGGCATTGATATGTTGTGCTATGGATTACATGCGACATTGATAACATATGACTATAATGACGTGCAGCATGAAATCTGCATGGCATTGATTATGTGCGGCATGGAACCTATGCGACATTGATTATGTGCGGCATAGATCTTTTACAGCATGGAAGAAGTACGGTGTCATTATCGGTTGTAAGCCTTTGATATCAACCATTCCCTTGCCTTAGCATCCGAGACCTTGAACTTAGACATAAATCTTTAGTTTCGGCATTGATTCCTTCATTTGCTTTCCTTAGAAAGTATGTAAATAACACACATCAAATTTAATATCTAATAAAGGTGTTGCCGATTTGGGGCATGACCCTAAGATCAGGTCGATAGGGTGGATTCTAACCATCCGGTTCTCTCCAATGCCAATAGTAGGAGTGCAACGTGATAGTGGCACACAATATCAATAATGTTTAGGGCACATTCCCTGCTCAAACCTATTAGTTTCACCTCACGTAAGTATAATGGCATCATACTTTTTCTGTCACGTGAGTGTCATCTACTGACAATGAATAATTTAATAAATATCACAACAGCGTCACATACCATCATGTGATACTCAATCGTTTATTCACTTCTATACACCCCACTCAATCCCTAGAATATTCTATATAACGAGTCCAAGAATAACCAAAGGTATTACCGAAAGTCCCATACCAGACGGTATTATACCTCCGTTTATTCAAATTCATCACTACATAGAATTAAAATAATCATAAACAAAATTGTCCCAAAAATAGGAATGTCACTAATTTACATGGATGGATGTCATCGCCATATGTTATCAAAACACTAATCAATTCAATGTCATAGGTGAATCATTCATAATATCCAATTCAATATAAAAGAAAAGAGAGATCAGAATAACATAATTAAACAAATTTATTAAGTTTTAAATATGTAAAGCACACTTAATTATTCTTAAATAACTACATCAATAGTAGGTACAATAAAAGAAAAAAAATCAAAAATATAATAATACCTCTAGAATTTTTAATTGAATATTTAAATAAACTTTAAATTATTTAATACACATTTTCTTTACTTAAATATATAAATATCCTTTTATAATTCTTAATTCAAGCTATTTAATTTAAAATATACTTTGAAATGTTTAAAATGTTTTTTAGAACATTCCTCCTTATTTTCCTGAATCTGTATAAACCTTTAAATAATTATTTCAAATCAAATATTGATTTCCTTTTAATAAATTAAAAACTCTAAATTATATATTAAACACTAAATTTTAAATATAACATTTTTTCATAAAATTATATATTTACTTTATACAATTTCTCGTATTTATTTCTAATGTAAATATAATTTATTTACCACTAAAATATACACTTACAAAAATAGGATAACACAAAACTTGAACCCGGGTGGGTTGGCTGAAGGGCACAAGTCTTTAGTGCCACATAAGCTTTTGTGCAAGCGGTTGCACCCCTAGTTGACATGTAGCGGTCGACTGGTTGGAGCTTACGGGGTTGACTTACGGCCTTCTTCCTCTTCCTTCTTGCCATTAACTTCTCCATTTCAATGCACAAACAAGTATACATTATATTTATATTTATTTATTTTTTCAATATACTACATAGTAGTTCACCGGTCGCACCCACCGATCGACCGCTAATGGTTGATTGGTAGGGGTCGACCATTTGACCTACCCCTATCGAACTTTGCTGAAGCCAATTTTGGCTTTGGACGACCGATTTCCGACCATCACCTTCGGTATTCTCTTCCTGTTCGATACATATATATCCAACCACAAGATTTAGATGGAATAACAAGACTTTGACATAGATCGTGAGCATAAATATACTCACCTGTGCACATTTATGCCACTTCTTTCTTTGCTCGCCACGCTCCAGCACAACAATGCAACCACAAAACTTAAATTCAATCTCGCCACAAGTGCATATGAGTGTCGATGCACATATACTCAAATTTGGTGATTTATTATACTTT
This sequence comes from Allium fistulosum, assembly GCA_030737815.1. Lineage (NCBI taxonomy): Eukaryota > Viridiplantae > Streptophyta > Magnoliopsida > Asparagales > Amaryllidaceae > Allium > Allium fistulosum. The sequence continues at coordinate 293,817,654 of CM060906.1, read as the reverse complement.
ACATGATTTGTTGAAAATTTTAGAAGAGGAAGATTAAGCTTCAGGTTTTAGAATATCGGGACAGGGAGATATACGAGAACTGTTATTTGATGAAGGAAGAGAGAATTCGTGAATTGGAAATGCCTGGAAACACGAAATATCTGGATATCAAAATTTTGGGCTTGGGCTTGAATTGATGGATTTAGGCTTTTGGGTTAAAGGTTAGAATAGTAAAATGTACATGTATATTTATTTTTATTATTTCATATCTTTTATAAACTATTTTCTATTTTAAACAAACCACTATAAAATCCCACATTGCCTGAAGGCCTCCTGGTCCTTGCCTTTGCCTAGACTGGGTCGAGCGCAATTCTAGACGCTTCAACTCCAAATCCGGCACTTTTCTGTCACTTGCTAACAAAATTTGTACTTGTATTCATCTTGGACAGGGACCTCAGGTGGGAACGCTGTGGTTCTTTCTATAAGGCATGCCTAAAAGGGAATCGGTGGGTAGCAACAGCGGCCAAGGCTAACGATTCCTAGTGCGTGTATTTGGATTTAGGCAGCTGATGCTTAATGTGTTTCATCTTGTTATAATCTATGTATATTATATGTTTCATATGGTAAGAATAACATTCTGGGCTTGTACATATTTTTGGGTGACTTTCAGCTATATCACTATGGAATTACTAGCTACTGATTAGGCTTGTTAGTCGGGTATTTCTATTTTAGTTATGCACGTACGGTTGGGCGACCTCGGTCACATAACCTTTATCTCAAAAAAAATTACAATAATTAATTATTTATCCAATATTATAAAAATCTATATAATTTATTTTTCATATTTTAACCCATTTAAATTTAAATATCCAATATTCACATTTTAAACCCATTTATTGATTAATTTCTAAATTAATTTATTTCACAATTTTTTAAACAAATAATTATTCTCGACCATTTAATTTTCTCGCTAATTGCTTTATTATAAATTTCAATATTCCTTATAAAATCAAAGTAGCAATTATTTAATCTATAAAGATAAATTTTAGCCAATTAAATAACTTTTATTACTTTTTATTAATTACCCCTAATTATTGGGTAGTTATAACCTGCCCCCTTAAAAAATTGCGTCTTGCAAGTCTGTAAGAAGAAATATAACAAAGCTAATAACTCCATCAATTTATATTTAAATATAAATTAAAAACATTAAAACAAATTCCATAATACTATATCTTAAACAAATTCCATAATACTTTATCCAAAACAAATTCTTTTCTAAATACTTTTCTTTAGTTAACACCTAGTTACACAAATACTTCAAATGTATTTATAGAACAAATATTTTACATATTTTTATATCACAAATAACTTTCCAAATTAAATTTACATTTAAAATTAAAATCTCACAAACTCCATTTTCTAGTAATTAGTAATATTCATATAAAAAGATTCCTCAATGGTCAAAATATACTATTAAGTAATCATTAGTTTAAATGTATATACTTCCAAAAATTTACTTCCATGTTAACTTTACAACCCCACTTAAGTTCATAACACATTTTTCTTTTCTTTTTATAATACCTTAATATAATTCCTGATTATCACAAGTCAATACAATACTAATACATCCTTATTTCGACACGCACCATGTATCAAAATCATAAACACTATAAAATATAATGATGTTGCCTTGCCATTTATCTTAGTGATTTACAAATATCAGTTGGTTACAATCTTGACCGCATAATCAATACTGTCTTGCCAGTGATCTCAGCTATCCACTAATATCCAATAGCTAATACATCACTTAAAATATATCCAATTTATAGAATGCCTTTTACAACATATTTCTCCATCAAAATAATAGATATAAACTCTAGTCTCTAAAATAATTTCAATTATTATCTTCAAACTTCACTTTACCAAAATAACTAACTTTCATTAAAATATTATTCAAAATATTTAGCCTTTTCAAAATACTTTAATTCTCTTAAAACATTTATATCTTTTCCAAACATTCTATCCAAATGTCTTGTTCTAGTGTTTAGGAATTCCTATCGAATATGTATGCACCCGTATCGACCAGAATTCCTAAAACACTTAACGGACAAACAAACATGAATTCATTTAAAAGATGTCTATAAATATTATCTTCATAAATTAATATACTTACTTCTATAGAACTTTTATAAATTTATTTTCTAAAACTTTAACTAATACCATACTTATATGGTATAATTTTCAAGAGATTTCTAATTAAAGCCTTTGCTTAGTTTCAAAAAACATTTAATAATAGACCATATTTACACACACAGATATATATATATATATATATCAAATGTATTTATTTCTAACAAATATTTAGTAATATCAAAACATTTTCAAACATATTTTGAATGTACATTAAAATAATAAACCATTTTAATAAATATTATATAATATCAAACAAACACCATACACATTTATTCATAACCAGTAATGATTAAAAATTAAGTTCATTCCACAGCTTTAATAAATACATATGAATATTTAATAAAACAATAAACGAAATTAAATTCAATACAAACAATTATCAATAGCCAAACATATCAATGCACTCAGTGGAAAATTGATAAATAGATTTCCCACTGTGCACTCTGATTAAAATCAAATCAAAACAATACAATTCAATATTAAGCCACCCAAAGTCAATCATTTTATATTTTCATACAGAAAAATATCAAAAATCCAAATATCTCATACATATAAAAAATAACAAATATTTCCCTAGATGATCACCCGAGTAATTATCATATATCCTACCATTCCTAATTATAGGGTAATTACCCAATACATCCAAAAAGACTGGGACTCTAAGTCTCATCTAAGGTCTAGACTCATGTCTCATATGTACAATCCATTGTTCTGAACCTGCATTGCTACCAAATATAGCACCCATACCTCTGTACCCATACTATCAAAGAGTACTGATAAGTAATACTATCGGATAATATGGAAACTGAGGATATATGAGGTACATACATGAATATTCTCTTGGACTAATACTGGTACATATTTAAACATTGGACATAACTCACCATAAAACATACTCAGTATCGGCACAAAGCAATAATCACATGTGCCTCCAAGATAGAACAATACAAAATATGCAGTAAATTACAGAGAAGATAGAGTCATCATCGCAGTGATAATATATAATACAATGCATGTCTAAAATACAACTCAAGAATATACATACATAAAGTAAATCATATATAATAACAAGCATCTAAATTGTATAACTAGTCTCCACTATGCCCAGAAAACGCAAGTTGGTCTCATCGTCTCAGAACCTATCAGGTCGCGGACTGATCCGAGTATTATGAAATATCATATGGGTCAAACTATGTCTAAATCATTGAGTCAAATTACATATGTAACTCAACATATGCAGGATATAATAATATATAACATCCATAATGTCAATAAATATGTGGTAATGTATGCATGGTATATAATTAAATATCATAGACAATGTTTGCGCCAGAATTGGTCGCAAACACCCAATTGTCGATGAAAGCACCAGTTCACAATCACAGATTACAGATAACAAGTATGTAGAGAATTAAAAATGAAGAACACTCAGAAAATTAAAAAGAAAGCAGTAAAGAACACAGAGTTTATAGTGGTTCGGCAATCCGGCCTACATCCACTTTGAAGTTGATGATTTTATTGATGTTTGCTTGCTGACTACAACGAGTTACAACTGATTACAACAGCAAATTTCGAGTACAATGATGGTTCCTGCAGAGTCTGGACCTCAAAGAGCCAAAAAGATACTTTTTTGTAGGCTCTGGGATGCTATTTATAGGCGTAGGATGCAAATATCTCACTCAGATCTCGGGAGACCTCTTCTGGCATGTGAGCGGGCCCACGCGATCGATCCCACGTGATTTGCACTCGGTCCGTGATCGATACAAATGAATTTTGTATCGATCAAGATTTGACCCAATCGAGTCTAAATTTAGCATGAACATTCTTTAGGTTGTACGCAAGCTCCTGTGAAAATTTCGTAGCATTTGGACTTGTAGATTATGAGTTATGATCGATGCAAGTTCGTGTTTTCTCTAAGCTGCTGAATTCACATCGATACTGTTCATATCCACCTGTTCGTATCGCTCTTTGGGCACGTGCTTGCAAGTCGATGTGGCGCTACTCCTCGGATCGATCCACTTTTCATGCCGAGTGACCGAGTCTTATTCGTATCCAATGTTGAAGCCTTGTTCATATCGATCGATTTTGGCCTTGTTCGTATCGATGTTAGTGGTTCTGTTCTATTCGTATCGATCGTGTTTTGTCTCGTTCGTATCGATCGTGTTTATTCTTATTCGTATCGATCAACTGTGTTGCTTTGTTCGTATCGATCGGCTACATTGTTTTGTGCGTATAGTATTGACTCCGTATCGATCTGTGGTCAATCGATATGAAACATGTTTGAAGTACGATCGATACGAAATGCATATTCGTGCCACAGTCGATGGTTATGAAGTAAACAATCGCGGATGGATACGAATTGGATGTTGGTCGACCGATACAAGCAAGTTGGAATTGATTGATACGAAATCGTGTATGTCTGATGGATACGAACAAGATCGATACGAAGAGGCTGCCTTTGGATGGATACGAAGAGTGTAGCTCTGGATGGATTCAAATAGAAATGATGCTAAGAGAGATGATTCTCTGGATGGATTCGAACAAGGTGGATTCTCTGGATGGATTCGAACAAGATGGATGCGAATCCATCCAGAGCTACACTCTTCGTATCCATCCAAAGGCAGCCTCTTCGTATCGATCTTGTTCGTATCCATCAGACATACATGATTTCGTATCGATCAATTCCAACTTGCTCGTATCGGTCGACCAATATCCAATTCGTATCCATCCGTGATTGTTTACTTCGTAACCATCGACTGTGGCACGAATATGCATTTCGTATCAATCGGACTTCAAACATGTTTCATATCGATTGACCACAGATCGATACGAAGTCAATATTATACGCACAAAACAATGTAGCTGATCGATACGAACAAAGCAATACAGTTGATCGATACGAACAAGAATAAACACGATCGATACGAACGAGACAAAACACGATCGATACGAATAGAACAGAACCACTAACATCGATACGAACAAGGCCAAAATCGATCGATATGAACAAGGCTTCGACATTGGATACGAATAAGACTCGGTCACTCGGCATGAAAAGTGGATCGATCCGAGGAGTTAGCGCCACGTCGACTTGCAAGCACGTGCCCAAAGAGCGATATGAACAGGTGGATACGAACAGTATCGATGCGAATTCAACAGCCTAGAGAAAACACGAACTTGCATCGATCATAACTCACAATCTACAAGTCCAAATGCTACGAAATTTTCACAGGAGCTTGCGTACAACCTAAAGAATGTTCATGCTAAATTTCGACTCGATTGGGTCAAATCTTGATCGATATGAAATTTGTTCGTATCGATCACGGACCGAGTGCAAATCGCGTGGGATCGATCGCGTAGGCCCGCTCACGTGCCAGAAGAGGTCTCCCGAGATCTGAGCGAGATAATTTCATCCTATGCCTATAAATAGCATCCCAGAGCCTACAAAAAAAGGATCTTTTGGCTCTTTGAGGTCCAGACTCTGCAGGAACCATCATTGTACCTGAAATTTGCTGTTGTAATCAGTTGTAACTCGTTGTAGTCAGCAAGCAAACATCAATAAAATCATCAACTTCAAAGTGGATGTAGGCCGGATTGCCGAACCACTATAAACTCTGTGTTCTTTACTGCTTTCCTTTTAATTTTCTAAATGTTCCTCATTTTTAATTCTCTACATACTTGTTATCTGTAATCTGTGATTGTGAACTGGTGCTTTCAACGACAATTGGGTGTTTGTGACCAATTCTAGCGCAAACAGACAATCACAAAAGCATCACATAACATCAAATATTACAAGACCATGCATAAAGATGTCATCACCTATATAGAAGTACATCAAATCAGAAATCACAGAATCAACATCATTTGGGTGAATCATCCATATCTAGAAATCATCATCAAAATCCAAAAGTCATCAATAATGAGATATCATCAAGTATCGTTAGGCTAGCTCACAGCAATGCCCTTATCTCTCAATCTTGGGTAGTTGAGTACCCACATCAATATAAATATAGGCGCTTATCAAAGAATTCATATACACTAAAAGATACGAGAATCCCCAATACTCTGTATCCTATACAAATATAATCTCATCTCCTCATATGTGAATAAATCAGAATAAATCGTGATGGGGAATGATTGTACGTTAGATGTGAAGTCGGATGTAGAGTCATATACATCAATACGTGGGTCATCTAACCCTAAGTTGCCAAACCCATATATGTACTTTGGTGAGGTGTATCAATAGTATATGTCAACCTACCAATTTCATAGAACCGGAAGGGAGACTGGTGGCTATATGCCCACTCCAAGAGCCTAGAGTCACCAAACCGGATCTGCTCCTATAATCTTTAAGTACCTTGATGGACTTCATGGCATATATCCACGAGTGGCTTGCATGCGCGTAGCCTTAGTCATGACCCTGCTTTGCCCTTATATGTAACAAATTATTGGCCTATGCGACACAAGGGGCTATAGGGCACCTACCCTATAGGTCACCTAACCCAAATCCCATGATGCGTATCAAATATATCTAACAAAGATGTTGCGGATCTAGGGCACGACCCCAAGTTTAGGCCATTAGGGTGGATTCTAGTCATCTGGTTCTCTCAAATGCCAATAACAAGAGTACATCGTGATAGTGGCACACAATATCAATAAATATAAGGGCATCTACCATACTTACACCTATAAGTATCACCTCACGTAAGTATAATCTCATCCTACTTTTCATGTCATGTAAGTGTCATCTACTTACACTGAATAATCGAATAAATATCATAATAGCATCACATACCATCGCGTGATACTCAATCGTTTATTCACTGCTCATAAACTCCACTCAATCCCTAGAATATTCTATATAACGAGTCCAAAGAATCACTGAAGAAATATTTTCGAAAGTCGCATACCAGATGGTATTATAACTCCGTTTATTCAAATTCCAAACTACATGGAATTAAAATCATCATAAACAATAATATCCTAAAAATAGGAATACCACTAATCCATACGGATGGATGTCATCACCGTATCTATCAAACACTAATCAAATCTCTATCAATGGTGAATCATTCATAATATCCAGTTCAATATTAAAGAAATGAGAAATCAAAATAAAATAATTAAACAAATTTATTAATTTCTTAAATACGTAAAGCATACTTCATAACTTTTAAATAACCACATCAATAATAAATGCAATAAAAGAGATGAAAATATCAAAAATATAGTAACACTTCTAGAATTTTTAATTGAATATTTAAATAAACTTTAAAATTATTTAATACACATTTTCGTTACTTAAGTATATAAATATTCTTTTATAATTCTTAATTAAACCTATTTAATTTAAAATATACTTTGAAATGTTTAAAATATTTACTAGAACATTCCTCCTTATTTTCCTGAATTTATATAAACCTTTAAATAATTATTTAAAATCAAATATTGATTTCCTTTTAATAAATTAATAACTTATATATACATATATATTAAATACTAATTTTAAATATAACTTTTCTTCATAAAATTATATATTTACTTTATACAATTTCTCCTATTTATTTTCAATGCAAATATAATTTATTCATTATAAAAATATACACTTACAAAAATAGAATAATGCTAGATTCGAACCTGGGTGGATTGGCTGAAGGGCATAAGTCTTTACCACTGTGCCACAAAAGCTTTTATGCAAGTGGTAGCACTATCGGTCGACATGTAGTGGTCGACTAGTTGTAGCTTAGGAGACACACCCTTGTTGTACTTTCAGTCGATCATTCTGATAGACTTACGACCTTCTTCCTCTTCCTTCTTGCCATTATATTCTCCATTTCAATGCACAAACAAGTATATAATATAATTATATTTAATTATTTATATTTTAAAAAATCAAATATACGGAAAAGTAGTTCACTAATCGCACCCACTGGTCGACCGCTGGCAGTTGATCGGTAGGAGTCGACCGGTTGACCTACCCTGTTAAACTTTGCTGAGGCCAATTTTAGCTTTAGACGATCGATTTTCAATTATCCCCTTCAGTATTCTCTTCCGATTCGATACATATACACCTATTCATTCATAGCATATATCCAACCATAAGATTTATATGGAATAATAATACTTTGACAAAGATTCTATGTATAAATATACTCACTTATGCACTATTCTGCTTCTTCTGTCTCTGCTCGCCACACTCCAGCATAACAATGCAACCACAAAACTCACCATAGGTGCATATGAGTGTCTAGATACATATGCTCAAATTTGGTGATTTATGATCATTTATATGAGTTTTTAAAATTTTTGGAATGGGAAGATTAAGGTTTAGGTTTTAGAATATGAGGTCAAGAAGATATACAGGAACTGTTATTCGATGAAGGAAGAGAGAATTCGTGAAATGGAAATGTCTGGAAACATGAAATATTTAGGTATTAAAATTTTAGGCTTGGGCCTAAATTCATGGATTTGGGCTTTTGGGCTAAAGGTTAGGATGGTAAAATGTGTGATATATGCACGCGCACACACACACACACGCACGCACACACACATATATATAATTTCATATCTTTTTATAAACTACTTTCTATTTTAAATAAATCACTATAAAATCCTAAATAAAATTTATATTTACAATACTCAATTACTTACCCAACATTATAAAATTTTCTAGAATTTATTTTTCATATTTTAACCCGTTTAAATTTGAATATCCAATATTCACATTTCAAGCCTATTTATTAACTAATTTCCAAATTAATTAATTTCACAATATTTTAAACAAATAATTATTCTAAAACCATTTAATTTCCTCGCTAATTGCTTTATTATAAATTTCAATATTCCTTATTAAATCCAGAATTCTTATTTAATCTATAAAAATCCATTTAGCTAATTAAATAATTATTAGTTTTTATTAATTACCTTGAATTACCTAGTTGTTACATTTTAACCATGCTACGTACGTGCCCTCGATTTTGACTAAGGCCATCTGCCATAGTAGACGATCGTGTCTGTGGCAGCACCGTGGTTTTTCCTACCGTTATTGGATTCATCACATATCACTGCAATTGATTGCTCTAGGTTTGCTCTTCTATTAGATCTCGCAAGTGTCTACACTCATTTGTCTCTTGCCCATCCAGCTCATGGAACAGAAAGAATATCTCAAACGTCCTCTCTCATTCCATGGACTATCTCTTAGGAGGTTTTCTATATTGTATCTTCCCCCTATTTGCACTTGGTTCTCGGTCAAGTCAATGTAAGAAGCACACTTTGGCTTCCTCTTCAGATGCTTTGGAGCTTTGAAAGTATCAATGGCCTTTCTCTTTCATTTTTCCTTTTTGGGTCCTCCCTTGGATGGTCCTCCATCTTCAGCAACATTAACTTCGACATTTTCAGCTTTCATGTCTTCCTAACATAAATATCTTTCAACTTGGTAATAAAAGTTCTTTAGATCCACTGGCGGATGCCTTGCCAACACCTTTTTAAACCCAGTATGACTATCAACTTCTGCAACCTTCATCATAAGAACTATGGGCGAATCTGGTTTTGAACTATAGTGGCTAATACACTGAATCTAGTGAATTAACTTTACAAAGATTCTTTCTCCCTCTGTTGCACATGCGAAAGTGATATCACACTCCTTGGTCGACTAATATGAATTCTGAACTGGCTTATGAACTTCTAAACTAATTCGACCATGTGCTAATAGATCCATTATCAAGTTGGCCAAACCACACGGCGACCAAATTGGTTAAGTGTAGTGGAAAGCAACGTCCCATCACTTATTTCGAAGTTCCTAATACTCCCATGTATTGGATATTTCTCATCAGCTGAACCGTAGGATCAGTTCTTCCATCATACCGCTCCAATGTAGGTAGATTGAAATCTGGTGGATTCCTAGTGTAATGTTTGGGGTGAATGGATTTTGAGTCACATCCTCTAAACTTTGATACGGGGTTCCACCTCATAGCATCTGTCATATTATCTCAGCTATATGGGCTTCCTGGTCTAGTTAAAATGTTTGATGCTTGACATCCTTAGACACATGATTCCCTCGTGCCCCTTCCCTCATTTCTATGGGGACCTACCAGTTCTCCATATGTATGTAAGTTTGCATTCGGATCTTGGTCCCACTAATATTCTATTCCTTATTCGGGATTCAGATCAACCTTGTTGGTTGGCTAGATGGATTGGTACCGATCGATGGTAGTGGATCAATATTGATCGATCGTAGAATTTGGGATTTAAGTATTGTAGGTCTTTATGCCTCCGCTCCATCATCTCTAGTCTCTGACCTCCTGTGGTCTTGATTTCCAACTACTTTAGTCGATCTTTGTTGCTCCACTCGTTTGAAAAAATTGTTCAGCATCTCCTCCTATCAAGCTAATAATTTAATTGCATGTTTGTCATCATACCTTTAATTTCATCTCTGGTCACAAAGTTTGATGGTGGGCTCGAACTAGAGGATACTTTCTGACTTCCCCCATGTTCAAATCAGTTTCCTTAGGTAGCAATATTTCTAGCGGTTGGCTTCTTCATCTTCAACAGGTTAGATCCAAGAATTTCTCTGTAAGGCACCAAAAATATTAGCCTTTTTCCTGGTTTAACACCCCTAATTAATGTAAAAGTAGAAAATAAATTAAAAATAAGAAATAAAAGAGAAAAGAAAAAAAGGAGGCATAATATTTTTAAAATGGTTCGGGAAATCTCTGGCTTACGTCTACTTTATTATTTTTATTGATTACTTTATTTTAAAACAACCAATTTTATAATATAATTACGAGGTATAATGATCAATTCTTAGATTGGCAGAGTTTTTCCATGGAAAAGTTGAAAATGGGAGATTTAGGGATATACCCTAGGATAATTATGTAATTTGTTAAATATATCTAACCCTATGACTAATCTTGTTGATAAAAAAGTTATTCAACTTCTATTATATGCTTTGTCATGTCATGATATAATTAATTAACTAATTAATTTAAAGTATATGTAATAGAATATCCATAAATAATATATAATTGATAATAGTTACTAACAGTTGTAATCATGAGAAAATTATCACACTATGGAATAGCATATTGTTTTAAATATTCTTGATCCAGATGTTTTTAGAAAGGACATCGATACATTCATTAAGACCGGAGTATGTAACGCTCACTGAAAGTTGCCCAGTATATTACACATGGCTACTGAGGGAACCAAGGATTTACATACAGATAGATATTGGATAATCAAGGAATGAATCACCGGAGAGTTTCCAATTGGTTAATAACAACTAGGTAAAAAAGGAAATCTTAGAGTGACGATGTTACACAGTTCTCTCAACTTGAGAATACTGTTGAGATTCAATGTGAATATTACACTTTGATTATAGTCAAATCATGGCATGGCGATCATTGAGAGACTATAGTTGGGTCTCAGTTGAAGCATTAGAATTGAAGCACAACTTAATAGATAATTCGCCTCCTCAGTTGTATAAGTTTAATATCACGGTCAACTGTTGTCAACTCAAAGTCAAAATATCTGGCCAAAGTAGTACTGTTAACAGTAAATGTTATTATTGAATCAAAAACTTTGTTTATGAACTAACCTAGTCGAATGTGGAGGGTATTGGAAATTCGAACAAAATCAAATTCCATAAACCTTAAAGTGATACAGTGTTGATGAAGAGAATCGTTGTAAATAATTGTTACATAAGGTGCCTCTTAAATTGTAAAATTGAATTTTATGAAAAAAGTGTATAAGTGATATTTTATCCAAATTTCCATTCTATTAGCTAAGGTGACGACTGAACGTTAATATTCAAATAGTTCGATATTAATCACTGTCTAAGTTCTTAGCTATGAGTCGCACAACCGTATTGGTGATTCTTTCTAAATACCACACAATTTAATCGATTTATAAATTATTATAAATTAATTAATATTTATGAAATATTGATTATTCATATATTTGATGCACTGGATGCTATTAGTAATTTTTGGATGCCATTATTAGTTAATTGGGTGTATGTATAAAAGTTATATATGCATGTATCGATATACAATAATGATATGCATTTAAATGAAGTTATTTACTAAATGGTTTGAGTTTTGTATTGGCCTATCTAACACCATATAGTGGCTGACCTAGGGAGAAGAGGGGTGAGGTTGGTTTTGAATTCTATATCAATATCTAGAATTGGTAAATGGAGAAGTAGTAAAAGGAGGAGAACAAGTCTTTTCTCATTTCTCTATTTAAACTAGCCTATTTTGAAGTTTGCTTACTCTCTCCTTCCCCTTGGTCATGAGATCCAATTAATCCTCATAGCCAAAAATTCTTAAACCTCATAATACATTAGTTAAATACAAATAATGACTCTCTAGTCCGTTGTAATGTTCAGAGGTTGATTCGAATGAGTCTAGAAGATCCTCTCAATCAATGTGGTTCAAAGGCTACGTCCTTAAGGTATTAGACCTCGTATACTTTTATATTATATCAAACATGTAATATGAGGATATTATAATAATTTTGTAAGCTTCTCACTTATATGTTATTAATATTATATCATATATATATATATCTTATTTTAATTATTTTATAAAACCTAATTATAATAGAATAATTTTCGTTTTTTAATTAATTACTTTCGTAAGTATATTTTAATTTTATATTTATTTATGTTACTAGAGTTTCTCGCGAGCATAGAGTGGGATAGACCGCATCGTTGAATTAGCCCATGTGACTATAGTGGTGCACATCTTGGCCCATCTTTTGGCCCACATATTGCCATGACTCGGCATATTGGCTCAACCGCTCGGTATGGTTAGCCCTTGGCTCAGGCAATAATGGCTAGCCCATGCACCTCAATTACCTAGTACATTGGCTTACCCGCTTAGCACTAGTATCGGTCGAGCATCACCTTCGCAAGCACTAGCGAGCAACGTCGGTACATGAGCAGCCCAACATATGTAGCGCTCCTCAATAATCAACCAGTCTGTCCGTTCAGTCAACTGTCGGCTCAGTCCTCCTCTCTCCTTCATCTTTATATCACCTTCCACGGCCTGCACCTGTTGATGCTCCTTTGCCTTGGCAAGACAAGTTTTAGCCATAAGTGCCTAACTACTTCTATAGAAAGAAGCTTCGCATGCACTATTCCCTTGCAAAGACTGGCACAAACAACACTACTCATCTAACAAAAGCGTCATTATGCAGTAACCACTCCATATCCTTTGCTGCCACCAAAGCAACTATGCTTAACCACTCCCTAATTTCATGTCGCTTGCCCCTACACACAGCCTACTTGAGGTATGGTTTGCCGGTTGTCATCATCTACACCAAACAGGCTAGTTGGCATTCTAGCTAGCATGTGAGTTAATCGAACACGCTCATCAATGGCCCAAAGCGATTTTTGAGCCTTGGTTGCGCAATCTCAGCCATTCAAGCACTAATTTTAGTAGCTATAAATGCATCTAGACAAGAATTTTTACAAGGGTTGAACAACACAAGCTCTCAGGCATTGTATTTTCTTATTATTATCTATTGTGATTGCACTTATTATAAGAGAAGCAAAGTAGTAAGAAATTCCTCATGGTGGATGTCGATCAACTTAGATCGAACCACTCTAAATTTTGTGTTCTCTTAACTTTTCGCATTTTGCTTCTTCATTTTAATTTTAAATCATGGTATTAGTAAGCAACCTTTTCTAATTTCACCCCATAACGATAAATTCGATGTTGGCTAAATATAAATTTTATGTCAACATTTTTGCTCTAGAGGGAGGACCTCCCATAAAAGCTCTCATCTTTCTTTATTTTTTTCTTGTCTACAAACTATTTTCATATTTACACCATGTAAAACATGGCGAAAATGAGGTTGATAACTCCAATGGCCATAATACCAACAGAGCTACTGGGGCAAGTGATGTTTATCCCATTCCTAGGCTAAGCAATGACATGTGGCTCGGCGTGATAAACAACTTGACCAACATTAAACAACTTGCCCATGACGTGAATAAACTCAGGCTAGGATGGATGTCCAAATTATGAAATTCCCCCTAATGGTCCCTCCAATGACTAATCAAACCCTCATTCAACTTGTTGTGCCTAGTGCCTACAACATACTGAACACTGCTCGCGAGAGGGTCATGTTGGAGACCCTCATTGGGGTTGTCCTAGATTGCTATAGGAACATGCATGCTACTCATGAGCAAGGGTATGCCTATAGTGTTCCAAACCAGATCCTATAGTATACCAAAAGGTCCAGTCAGACCCTTGCTCCTCTTCAGTAGATAGATTATCTACATTTGATCACCTTCAAGTAGCATATGGGGCATGAGGCCTTCATTTTGACTGCCTCAGTGGCAGTGGGAAAGCAAGAAACCATAAACCTAGAGAATCCTCTGTTCACTCCCTTTCCCTTGAGGGATGTTCTCCAGCCTAGGTCACAAGGGAGATAGGCTCATCAACCCTCACATATAGAAGTTGGTCTCCCTCCTCGGTTCGACCTCATAATTCCCCTTTGCCATACCGTCGCCACAGATTCCCTACACCAGTCAGGCATCAAAGCCCTTCCTCAATCAGAGAACCACAACATCCATGACAAGCAAAGGACATACTTCAAGAGGAAATAGCTGCACGGGGCCGATAGATGCATAAAACCCACTAAGGAACATAAGAGGCGAGACCCTTTAGACGACGAGAACAACGAACCATTTTCTAAAGAAATATTAAGTATCTACTTTCACTAGAGGTATGCTTTGTCTCCAATTAAGAAATATGCTGGAAGCTCGAATCCATCCGACAACATCACAGCTTTTGATTCCATCACCTATGTCGACCAGCGTTCTTCTCATGCAAAATGATTATTTTCCCTTCCACCCTCACTGGACCAACTTCCTATTGGTTCCTTCATCTCCAGGCTGGCAGCATACACTCTTGGGCCTAGCTATGTTGTGACTTCAAAGCTCACTTCTTCACTTCTAGAACCCGAATCATGATAGAGAACGAGTTGGATAATATCCAAAAAGGTCCCAACGAGTCCCTCCACTTGTACGTCAATTCCTTCAATAAAGAATCGGTCCATTCAAGGGAAGCAGATAAGAATAGTTTGGTAGTCACCCAATGTTCAGGGTAAGGTATCGATCGAGAATGTGGAAAAAGCTACACAAGTTAGATACCAAAATAGATCCATTTACTTTATTAAATTCATCAAAGATATATTATAAAAATAAACATATATACTTGATACACAAGTTGTGTATCTACGATAAGTTTATCGAATATAAAATGGAGGTAGAAATAAAATGCAAAGAAAAAAAGAATCTGATTTGATTAAGTACACGAGTGTATTGGAAAAAGGTTCAAAAATTACATAAAAAGAATAAGATTCAATATCAAAAGTCACTCCTCTCTATGACACATAATAATGTATTGATAAGGAGTAATTAGACTTTGTTGGACAAAGTATGATTGATGATGAGTTAAGTTGAGTTAACTTCTTTATAAAAGGACTTGTACTTAAGAGTAGTACAAAAGTTAAATTTAATTTCATCTAAATCATAGTTTACAAGATCATATAAAATAAGAGTTGATAAGAAACCCCCACATATCCTGTGTCAAGGAGTTGATAGGTTATGCAAGTCGAGAGGTTGCATGTATAATTCGTTCATGAGGGATCTTCTGTGGACCATGCCAAAGGAGTTTAGGACCGACCAACATTGATTGACTAATCTGTATTATGAAAAATTGTTTCCTAAACTCACAATTAAACCAGTTTCATATAAAGGAAGTTCATAAACCATTTCTTAATGCCTTTTTCATCATACTAAAAAAACAACTGTTGCCTCAAGAAACACCAACTTCGTGATAAAATAATTTCTTTCAGAAATTATTGGTAGTAAAATGGGTTTGGATACGATCCAATATAAAACTAATTACATAAGATGAAAGAAAATTAACCAAGCCAAAATAGACATGACTCATTAGAATATCTAATGAGAGTTCTCGCGTATGAGAGGGAAACTATAAGTTTCTTATCAATGTCGAAAAAAGATTTTCTCAATTGCCAATAAGCCATAAAGAATGTAACTACCCTAATTTTTATTGCATATTATATTGAATATTTAATTATGAGATAATTTAATTAATGATATGGGTAAGTTTAGAAATGTAGGATTTGCCATGTTAATAAATTCGACCATCGATTATGTAATGAAGAGAATGTTTTAAAAGAAAGAAAGAAATCATAACAAACATAATAAAAACGGTAAATAAAAAAGAGAAAATATTATATCATTCTCTCCTCCTAAAACATATTCATTTCAGTTGCATTCTCAGACCCAAGCTAAACAAAGGAAAGTAAGGTCGGCCACAATTAATCATCAACACTATTTCAACAAAGAAGAAGAAAAGGCTTAGGGAAAAAAGAAGCTTAAGGAAAATCGCTTCATTTCAACAAACTAAATGAGAATAATATTTCCATCTCTTTGTTTTGATGTGTTTGATTCAGATTCAAGTGTAGATCCAAATTTTGACTGATGTTTATCATGCATATGGATTAGATAATCATGTATACGAGTTATGGTTATCATTTGAGAATTTATGAAATTTTCCTAAAGGGTCCTTAATGTAAAAAAACTAAGTTTTTGGTCTCCAAATTCTTTGAATTTTTGATATAATGTTTGGAATAATATTTTGAAGATGGGTTTTTAGTTTCATAATTTTTGGAATTTTTATGAATTTATGTGAATTTTCTTAGTGGAGAAAATGGATAATTTTGGATTTTAATTATTTAAAATATGAAAAATAATTATTTTACCTCAAAAAAATTTATATGTTGAAAAGAGGCAAATTCTTTTTTTGATAATTTTTGAGGATTTTTTCCAAGTAATTACAATTTGATATAAGTAGTTTTATAAAGAGGGTTTTAATTGTAAAAGGTGATTAGTGGCGTAATTAAAGAAAAACTGTACTTTGGGAAATAAGATAAAATTTTCCTCTTTGAATTTCTGCAAATTTCTATAAAGATATTGACTAACCAAAAGAATTTTAACAAAGAAATTGGTTCGGTAAAATGTTATTGCTTTTAATAGAAACAAATTGGTTTTGCATATATTTATGTAAATGCCATTATTAACTTGCGATAGCGTATGATTTTCAAAATGCGATAGCCATCATGTTTCATCAACTTATAATTACCGTTGAATTTCCAATTTGTGATAGCTATCAACTTGCGATAGCTATCATTTTGTCAACTTGTGATGGTTATGTTTTGTCAACTTACAACGGCTATGTTTTATCAATTTATAATAGCCGTGTTTTTATCAACTTGAGATGGCTGTTCTTTTGTCAACTTGCGATAGCTATATATTTTCCAACTTGCAATGGCTATATATTTTGTCAACTAGTGATAGCTATATATACTTTGTCAACTTGCGATGACTTATTTTTGTTGATATGCGATAGCTATAGATGTCAATATGCAATGGCTTCATTTAGTGTCAACATGCAATAACTATGATTTACTTGACATGCGATGACCTATGTTTTCAACATGTAATAACATGATAAGTTTCAATGTGGATAGCATAAGTTTTTGAAAAGGGAGATAGCTATTTTTATGGCACTTGAAGTTTTTAACTCTATGTTGGGCTAAGTTTTCCTTAAACAAAAAGATTGTTTTTGTTAAGTATTTTTACAGCTTCTAAAAGAAAGAAAATATTTTTAGCCCATTTCTAAAGAGTTTTTGAGAAGAAAAGCACTATCGTGTTATAAGTTATTTTGGTATAAATTGGCTATCACATGAACATATATTTATGATGGTTGTTGATGTGTTATATGTTCATCTTTGTACCATGAACGATTATTTTTGCATACAACTAATTTTTGACATACTTACTTATTTGTTAAATACTATCACCCAACATTTTGAGCTTGGGAATAGGGAACTAATGACCAGTTAGAGTTGTTTCAGTAGTGGGTATAGCTAGACTTAAACTCCCTAGTAGATAAATTGCGTCTAGGAAAATTGGGAAGATCAAATTGTGTTAGGATGTCTTGGACTGATCAAAAGACGTGACTCATGGATATTTTAAAACTAGATTTTGAGTGGATACTGGGGTACGATCGTGCCCTATCCTTCGATGGTTAAGCCCTCGGTTGGTCAGGTCTGCGATTCCAATTATTAGGGCTTTGTCGATATTAAGGCTAAAATTATAGAGTTATGCATAGAAAGGAACTCACATCAGAGACGCTTACTGTTGTTTTTCTTTTGTTGGACAGAAGCCGAGGTTATTTACTCTTGTTGGACAAGAGATTTTGGATTATCAAATTATATTATTGGCCTAAGTCAACCTAATAGGTTTTTTGTTGGCCCGAGAAAACTATTATTGGTTCATAGTGGTCCTGGAAAAACTATGCCATGGACTATTTTTTGGAATTGGGTAAGTATGGGAATGTGTAACCCTTTGACCTTAGTGAATGACGGACTATACATTTTGACCCATAATGCATGATAACAATGATATTGATATTATGATGATATTCTAATCATTTTGGTTGTAGATATGTTATGACCGACTAATAAATTATAAAGGTACTAGTGTGGGGAAACTCATTTCGTACTTCTATGGTGCGGTCTAACTAGTTACCTAATTTGTTCGAGATAATATAATATTATTCACACTAGACTTTTTATCCGATCCAAAGTTTTTAATTTTGCACTATACTCGGTTAAATTGCGTAGGCTAAGAGTAGGGTTTTCAGGTTAGACGAATAAGTTTTCGGAGACATGCAAAGGCAAGCTACTATTTAGGAGTATTACTTCAGTTGTGCAGTTTAACTACATTTGTTTATTGTTGAATGTATATAACGACAGGTACTATAACCGTCTAAGTGTTAAGACTCTGATCATCCAAGGGGGTATCTTCATATGTCGCTCTTAGAACTATATTTGTAATTATTATATTTTATCTAAACTGTGTAATCATGGGGTTGTCTTATGTAACTAGAATGTAAAGAATTTGCAAATTAATGAAAGAAAAATCTTTTATTTGTAAATTCTTATGCTCTTGATGTTATTGATATAATTGTAGAATATGCAAGTATATGATTTTTGTTTGATGATAATAAACATATATATATTCGTTTAAATGTATTTGTTATTGTTCTATTTTATTTTTCACATAATTAAATAAATATTTGTTGGATAAAATAAATAACATAGAATTCAAATTCAAACAGATATTTTATTCAAACAAATATTTTATTACAAATTCAAATAGTACAAATTTGAGCTCTCACTACATTTATATATTTTTTCAATTACATTACAATTTCAATTACATCACAAATTTCAAAATACAATTTTGACCTCACTACATATTCACTCATCGCTCGTATTTTTATCTTCAACTTTGTTACAGCTTGAATCTAACATCTAAGCTATTTGCAAAATAAACATTGGCGTAGTAAAATTGAAAAAGAAAATTTTTTGCCGTGCAAATTAAAGGGCGTGTTTTGAAAATGTTATTTTCCTCAGTTATTTGGGTTGTTCATCATTTATTTATTTTGAATTCATCTACACGAACAACTTGTAACATGTACAGTGTATCACTGTACATGTCACAAGGCCGTGCACACTGATATACACTTGCGTGTTAGAACTGCAGGGACAGGTGAGCACAAGGTCAAACCTGAGCCGAGGCTGGATTCAACACAGGTGCAGATACACACATGTACAAATCGAGTATAAATGGATACGGCACATGTATTACACAATTACACATATATACATGCATATGTATGCATGTATATACATGAGTATGTATGCAACCAGAGAAAATCAACATGAGGACAATCGGACTGGAAATGCACATGAAAGAGAATAAAGCAACTGGACATGTATGCAACCAGCATGAGCACTTTAAGTTCAAAGCCACAAACAAGATCACATGTCAATACAACTGGTCATTTAACTCGAAGTACAAATGCAGACAATTACAATAGAATTCAAGTCTGACCAAAACAACATGTCCATATTAATGCAAGTGGAACAAGCCAAAGTAACACAACATACACATACACATGCATGTTCACATGTATACATGTATATATATAGTGGCAAAGCAATCAACAGAGAAGCCATGAACACACTTGTACCAGACTTCAAATCAGAACAGTGGTGAACACATAGGATGCAATCAGCCTCAATGAGACCAGAAATGTACAAACCAACATGATAACAGTCTCAACCACATAAAGACTCAAAGCTACACACATGTCAACAAGCCAGCGAAACCAAATGTACAAAAGCTCTAGACTGAATGAACACAAAACCAGACCAGTCTCCAATATGAACACTACAGTTCAATACGATTGTCACGAACCTCTCACTCAAGTGGAACAAGACCACTTCAAACTTCAACATGAATATGAAAACAAAATCATACATGGAAGTAAGCATGGTTTACATATGCATATGGACAGAGCAATAGTGGTACAAACTGTGCGTACAAGCAAACAAATGGTCAGGTGCAAAGCAATGGAGCAACAAGTAAATGGCATGAATAAATGCATTCATATGGGTCAGCAAGCTTAACAGGCTCACCAAAACACACATACACATACATATATGTATGAAGACAACAGACCATCAAAACTGCATGAACACAGAGACAGGCATGGCCAAATAAGATGAACTCAACAAGAAAATGGGTAAAAGACAACATTCATGCATGAACTCAATGAAGCAGTGGACTAATTGGCTAGAGCTACAAACTTATATGTATGCATATATGCAATTATATACATACACATAATAGCACAAGTAAGTAGGCAACGGGATAACTCGACTAATAGGTTACAAGAACCAAGATCACAAACTCGAAGAAATCAAAATTACCAATGCAACATGAATGAATACAGGTTCAAGTAAACCAGAGAATACAAAAGGAAACATGGAAGAAAATCAAACTTGATGAGTAACAGTTTCAAACCAAGTCAAGGCCGAGATGAACAAATTCAACGAAAGTAAAAAATATTTGAAAATGGAAAGAGCTTGATGAACAAGCATCACAAATTCGAAAAATCAGAAAACCAAACGCAAGCCGTGGTGACCAAGCAAAGTATATCGGTATATCAGAAAAATATTCAAGCAAATCCATCAACTATTGAACAAGTCAGTGCAATCACCATCGTTCAAGCAATTATCTAATGGCCAAGCAAAATCACGAAATATTCAAACTCAGAAATATACGAACATAATTTTAGGGATTCGATCCCTATAAATACCCAATAATCATCATAGGCAGAAAGGCATTCAAGTTCAAGCAAAAAATAACAATAGAGCAATCCATTGAAGAAAATCACAAACCAATAACTCGAATCGAAATCGAGTTCGAAAGCAAATCAAGTCGAGCATAATTATAATCGATAAAAGGGAATTCACGTACCAGCTCAAAGCATTGATTCAAACTCGACTAATTGAAGCGACCGCATGTACTCAAGCTAGGGATCAATTAAAGAAGCAAACCAGAGTTGAAATCATCACGTCAATTGATTGATATTAAGGCGGCGACTTCGATTTTGAGCAAAGCCCCAATTTTACGCAAGCCCTACTTTCCAGTCCAGATTGATAAAGAAAACATGGTGGCCACGATAATAAGAGAAGAGCTTCCAATTTTAATCTTTTAATTTTGGGCCGGTCAGTTATTTTCTATTGAGCTTCATATTTAAGAAATAGGGTTTTTTTTGTTTATTTTATTTTGTAATTCTTTCTTTTTTTAAACTGTGTAATTTTCTAGTCGTGTGACTAGGTTACGAACTACGGTGGTGTAGTTCGAGAATTCACAACTCAGTGGCTGAGTTATGGCAAAGTTTTATGCGTAAAGTTAGGTTAGTCATTAGAGGGTGTCGCAAGTTTACGTGTGTAAGCGTTTGACTACTTAATTTCTAGTAGAAACCTTGGGGGCAGCACATAGGCAGGATTTTGCCGAAGCTGGGTAAATATGTGTTGTTCTATTTCTGCTTTTATTATTCTGCTATTATCTGTGCTACAATTATTATATATTTATTTTCCGCATTAATTTTTATTATTATTAGTATCACCATATTCACCCCGCTAGGGTGAAAACGATCCTATAATAATAACCGATCTCATTTTATCGCTAGAAAATAATGCTAAGGATGACTGCAGCTTCATTAGTATCTATTTTCAAGCCTTAAAATAGAGGATGTTACAAAGAGTATTAACTCTGTCATATGGCACTATGCATAAATCATAATGGATTCCAAGTAAATTATCAAAATATGATTTAGATTTTTGTATCCGAATGGATATGATCCATCAAACACAAATCCGTCTTTAAGAAGAAGACCAGTGTAGTTCGAATATGGTAAGCAATATCGATGAGCAGAACACCGTAAATTTCAATTATTCAAATTAACGTAACTGATCCGTCATTCAATAGGCTTGAGTTAGTTCAAATTTTACTCATAAAACTATCGCTCGGTGTGATTTTGAGTCATAGGACACTTGTGTTGAAACAAAATTCTAACTGATTTAAAATATGTTATTTGCATATAACAACCAAAGTATCTCAAAGTCAGTGGGAGCGATAACTGAGTTTGTGAGTTTCAGGTAAGATCCGAAGAATTGATATGAATGTATTATTTGACAAGCATCGGAATTGAGCAAATATTTTTGATAGAAAAATCAAATAGTTTGAATTTAGTCCTAATGTAGTAGAAATGTGTGTTTGTAAGAAAGAATATAAAAGGACTAAAATATTTGTAAAACTATAAGCGAACAACATATTATTGACTGGTAACAATGCTCATGTATTAAATCGGTTTTAGTTTTGAATATTTAATTCTTGGTGTTGGATTTGAAAATGATACTTTATAATCAATATAAAAGAATGTTGGGATTGTCCCAAATGATATACATAGACACCATTTAAATTATTTAATATGGAGTATATAAGATGGATTCCTTATGCATTAGCAATAGGAATTATCATATATGCTATCTCATATACTATATCACATTTTCTTATGTACTTATTACATTCAGTGAATATAAAATCAAATCAAGATTTCTAAATGGTAATTAAGAGTACTCTTGTATTTGTGAAATACTAGAGAATTGTTTATAGAAATAATAAACTCCATATGAAGGAGTATTTGGACTCGAACCTCAAAAGTAATATCGAGTATAATACGTCAATCTTAAATTCATGTTAAACCTCAATTAAGGACCTTTAAGTTGGAACTATTCCAAACAAGAGTTTTGGCTTACTCAACCAATATACTATGTACATCACCTTGAATAAGCACATTAATAAAAGCAATGCATGCATACATATGTGCATAAATTTATAATTGAGATAGGAGTGATTCCAAATGTTGAGAATCCTAAAACATTGTTTTATGAAAACAGTGTCATGATATATAACATAAAAGAACCTAGGGCTCATAAGTAGTCAGGACACATACTCCAAAAAGTTTCATATGATAAATTTAGTTTATCAGCGATGTAGTGGTGTTGATTAACAAAGTAGATAGTTAAAACAAATATATTGCATATTCGTTCACTAAGGGACTAGCATGACCAGTTTCGAGAAAACAGATCGAATAAATGGGAATAAAATTCCATAATTGATCTCAAATGTAAGATGGAGATTGAGAGAGCTAGGGATAAGCCCTGAGGTAAATTATATAATCTATTACTAACTCCATGACTGATCTTGTTCATAATAAAGGTATTTAATATCTATTATATACTTTGTTATATTATGATATAAGTAATTAAGCAACTAGTTTAAATTATATTGAATAGAAAATCGTTAAATAATATGTTATGTGATAGTAAGTACAAATAGTTGTAATCATGAGAAATTTATCATAATATAGAATAACATTTTGTTTTAAATTTTCATGGTCAAGATGTTTGGAGAAAGGACATCAATACAACGATTGAGATTAGAGTACGTAACGCTCACCAAATGTTGGGCAGTGAATTATTTATGGCCGCTGGGGGAAATAAGGGTTACATACTTATAGTTATTGGATAACCATGGAATGACTTACCTAATAGTTTCTGGTTAACTAGGTCAAATAGGAAATCTCGAACCGATGATATTACACAGTTCTCTCGACATGAGAATATTGTTGAGCTTCAATGTGGAACTGCACTTTGATTATAGTTAAATCATGGCATGGGGACCATCGAGCGACTGTAATTGGGTCTGAGTTGAAGTATTATAAGTGAAATACTATTCAATAGAGAATTCGTCTCTTTGGTTGTATAAGATTAGTATCATGGTCAACTGTAATCAACATAAAATCAAAATATCTGGCCAGAGCATTACAATTAATAATAAATACTATAATTGAACCAAAGAATTTGTTTATGGACTAAATGATTTGAATGTGGATGATATTGGAATTTCAACCAAAACTAAATTTCGTAAATCCTAAAGTAATAAAGTGTTGATGAAGAGAGTTAGTGTAAATAATCATTATTAAAAGGTACCGCTTAAAATGTGAAATTGGATTTTAGCGATAAAGATGTATAAGCGATAATTCGGTCAAACAGTCACTCCACTAGCTAAGTTGACAAGCGAACATTAATATTTGAATATTTCGATATTAATCGCTAACAAAATTTACACCTACGAGTCGAACAACCGTACTAGAGATTTCTCCGAAATACCCATATAATTGTTCATAAATTTTAATAAATTAATTAATATTCATAAAATATTGATTATTTATGTATTTGAAATATTGGGTGCAGTTAGTAATTTTTCGAGCGTTTTTAGCAATTAATTGAGCATGTGTATAAAAGTTATATATGTATGTATGATATACGAGATCGATACGCATTTAAATGACGTTTACTATATAGGTTGGATTTTGTATTGGCCTATATATCCCCATATAATGTCTGGCCTAGGGAGAAGAGGGGTGTGGTTGGTTTTGAATTCTAGATGAGAATTAGTAAATAAAGAGGTAACAAAAGGATGAGAGCTAGTCTCCTCCACTTTCTCTATTTAAACTAGCCTAACTCCTCACTTTTGAAATTTGCTTGCTCTCTCCCTCCCTTTGGCTATGAGATCTAATTAATCCTTAGAGCCGAAAATTCTTAAACCTCGTAATATATCAAATTAAATACCAATAGTGGCACTTTATGCCATTGCGAAGTCCACAGATCGATTAAAGGTGAATCTAGGATATCTCATCAATCAACATGCGTTCAAAAGAGACATCCCTAAGTTATTAGATCTCATTTACTTTTATATATTATAATAATCATATAATATGTGGATCTTGAAACTATTTTGTATGTGCAATAGTTGTCTCACTTATCTGCCATTAAATTACATTGATCCATTTGCATCAATCAAATAGTTGTTTAGTTTAAAAAACATTTTTTGGCCATGATATCATGTATAATTAATTCATATCTTAAAATATCAAATGTAATTTTAAATTATTTTATTTTTCTATTTATTAATATTAAATCATAAATACATACATACATACATATATGAGTGTGTGCGCACGCGCGTGCGTGTCTACATGTATGTATGTATGTATATCTTGTTTTGATTATTTTATAAAATCAAAATACAACAAGATAAGATTCAAATTTTTTATAAAAAAATTATTATTTTTGTAAGCATATTTTAATTATATATTTATTTTATTTAATAACTTGAACAATGTTTCTATTATTATATATGTATATATAAATGTATATAGTTAATTTATTAAAATTATACATCAAATAGTTTTAGATTTTTTATTTAATGAAAAATTTATGGCAGAAAAGAAATAAAGTAGTATAAATATTTTAATATTTAATTTTATTGAAAATTACATACTTTGATTATTTTATGTATTTTAATTAGTTTGTGTATTAAAAAAAATATTTTCCGACAATGATAAAATATTATTTATAGTATAAATTTTTTATTTTAATTATTAAAAGATATTTTACATGATTTTTATTGGTTTATTTATTTTAATTAATTAAAAGATATTTTAAATTATTTTTATAAATTTAAAGTTGAGTTTTAAAATATTTTACCAAGTCAAAATTAGATATTCTAAATATTAATTTTGAATCTGAATTTTATTGACTTGGTCAAAAATATAATTAGATAATTTATTTAATACATAAATAAATTTCAAAATTATATAAATATATAAACATAAATATAAATAGATAAATATCTTTTTAAATATTATTTTGAGATAGCCAATGCGCATATGAATGATGAATGTACACGTTGTAGATGCAAACCCTAACACGCATGTGTGTGTGTGTATTAACTACGACACATCAATTTCAAAATTATATAAATATATAAACATAAATATAAATTGACAAATATATTATTTAAATATTATTTTGAGATAGCCAATGCGCATATGAATGATGAATGCATACGTTATAGATGCAAATCCTAACATATGTATGTATGTATGTATGCATATGTATGTATTAACTATGTACACATCATTATGTTGTACATGCATATTATACATATATGGTATATAGTGATATACCCATAAACTATATACCATCAATTTCTGTTAACTCATAAATTATTCAAATTGGAAATAAAATAAAATTGTATTTTATTTAAAATTAACTAGATTGGATCTAGTATAGCTATTAGACTTCATAGGCCCACTGGCCACTGTAATCCAAATAGGGGAATTTTATTGAAATCTACCTATTTCATCCACTACAGACCAACCCAGTTCCAACATATGAAAGTGCCAAAGGTACTTTTTCATATGTTGTAGTTTGTTGTTTATAGACAAATCCACATGCTAAAATGTCCAGATCCCATTTAGAATCACTTTAACCATTAGACTCGAGTTTGCAGCATAAAAATTGAATCAAAAGAGCATGCTCCCAAAGATTTGATCCATGGATGGGTGCTGATCGATAGTTTGACCAATTCTTCAACTCTTTTATTCATAGATGTTTAAGTCCTTAATCTTTGGATCTTTAGAGCAAAAATGTAATTATATCGGTCGATGATCGATTGGTAAGGTAGCTCACTAGGCCCATAACTGGTTCAATTCCTGTTCCCGTACCGTATCTGCTTATAAGTCTTCCATCATCAAAACTTGTC
Source organism: Allium fistulosum (assembly GCA_030737815.1). Taxonomy (NCBI): domain Eukaryota; kingdom Viridiplantae; phylum Streptophyta; class Magnoliopsida; order Asparagales; family Amaryllidaceae; genus Allium; species Allium fistulosum. The sequence continues at coordinate 293,790,344 of CM060906.1, read as the reverse complement.
TTTTTTTCAAACTTGTAAGTAAACGTAGGAGCAAAGTGGCCCCTAAATTTTGGCTTTATATCGATTGGTACCAATCGACCATCGATTAGTACCAATCAATATTGTTGATTCCTTATTCAGTATATTTTTCTTCCGACTCTCCATCATTGATCTCTCCTGATCGTCTTGACCCTTCCTTCATCACTTTATAGCTCAATTCCATCGGTGGCGTTCATCAATTCACACGGTGGATGTTCTTCCCCTAAACTGAGTCAATTCCAAGGCTGTGAAAATTTTGTCGGTAATATTAATAAATACTATATATGATTTACTTTAAAATTTATTATTCATATAAACATAAACATGATCTTATGCAAATTAATAAAAGGAATGTTTTTTTTTGAAATTCACCAATTTTACCCCACTATCAATGCACCTGATCGAACATGCTTGATTCTGATTCATTTGATACTCATATGTCATGTCTTAAAAGAAAAATGGTCAAGCACTCATTTAGTTGGAGCAATAAAAGAGTTTGTGAAATCTTAGGACTAGTATATACTGATTTATGTGGTCATATATCTACAACTACCTAAAGGTCAAACCTCATACTTCGTAATGTTCACTAATGATTTATCCAAATATGGATATGTGTTTCTTATGAAACACAAATCAAAGGTCTATTTTAAATTCATAGAATGTAAGACCGAAGTAGAAAACTGGAATAATAAGAAAATTAAAATACTTCGATCTGATTGATGCAGGGAGTACATTGGATATAAACTCAAACAGTACCTAAAAGTGAATGGGATTCTCTCTCAAGCAACCCCTCTTTATACTCCTCAACAAACGATGTTCCAGAAAGGAGAAATCGAACTTTGTTAGACATGGTTCGATTGATGATGAGTGACACCGAGTTACCTCTTCCCATTTAGGGATATGCACTAGAAACCAGCGTATATATGTTGAATAGTTTACCATATAAATCTATACCTAAAAATCCATATGAGTTATGGACTAGTAAGAAACCCTACCTTAATTACCTTAAGGTTTGGAATTGTCCAACTTACATTAAGAACATAAACGCTGGAAAGCTTAGGGAAATATTATGTAACAATCCTATTTTGAAGCTGTAATATTAAACTAATTTAATTAAATAGAAGTGTTTGAATTTAAATTTGATAATTTTTATTTTTTTAATCAAATTATTACTAAATAAAATCTATTTAATAAAGGATTTTATTATAGTAAAATTTAATTAGTTAATAAATTTCATTTTAGATAATATATTTTAAATTCAAATAAAACGTGTTAATAAATATGAATATTTTAAAAGTATAACTAATTTTTTATAATTCAAATAAATGAAAAGAAATTCTATTTGATATTCACTGAAATCGATAAATTGACGAAGATGAATAAATTTATTTTTATATCAATACAATGAATAATCAAATAGCATGAAAAAATACTGTATTGAATGATAAATTTGTAGTTGTCTAGATATTAGAATATAATTTGTATAACGAAGTGTAAATCCATTCCAATTAGGTTGAAATAGAATTACAAATTTATAAAATGATTGTTTAGAAGGAAAAAGAAAACAAATAGAATTAAAAAGGGATAAAAATGGAAATTAAAATATTAGAACCTAAGCCACTTATAAACTTATGAACTTTCCTTTACCCTAAAAGAAAATCCCAAACCCTATTTTATCTCATGTGTAAACCAAAGGCAGACTACTTGCTATTCTCGTTTGAAAACCCTAGCCTAAATCCGAAATCGAGAACAATGAAAGGGGAAAAAAATGATGATAGGAATCCTGACTTGGAGGCCGACGACGCTGACTTAAGGAGGTGGCTAGTGCGATTTTAGTATGGAAAATGCTGGCTTAAGGCGTGCTTCAATTTTGAGAGGAAGGGAGGCATGGTCGAGTGTCACAACCCAGTTTGGGTCTAGTGCGAAGCTGGCAAGGCCGTGGCGATGGAGGAGTGCGTTCACGGCTGGAGATGGGTGATAGAGCCATGGACATGGCAGCAACAGTGATGGTCAAAGTAGGGTTGTTGAAGGCAGTGGTCGAAGCACGCTTTAGGTGCCTGGCGATGTGAATATGGAGTTTAGCGGAAACGCTAGCCAATGACTGTTAGTGACGGATTACTTCGCATTGTAAATGTGAGTTATTTTTAACTCACACTTCTATATCTATATAAATGAATTTTTGTATGCATGCCATCATATGTTATTTGGATGATAATTGTTGATTTTTTATGTGATGAATTGTTCTATGTTTTGCATATAGTTTGGATAAACTTGATTGGTTTGGGATGCTGATTCCTTGAATGGGTTGATAGTGTAAATTTACAAACGTAACTCCATCCGTTTGTAAATTAAAATTTTATAGTATGTTGATACTAGTATATCGTCGTTTAATCATATTTGTTGAAAAGCAACCCGGATCTCTAAGAAATATTATATTGTGAAATAATATTTTATAGAGCGATTTTGGCTCTACAAGATGCATTTTGATAGATTTATTGTTTGAATTGTTTAAATGTTTTTAAAAGATTCTCAAAATAAGATTTTATCTATTTTGATCCTTATTAGAATTTAGTCTATAGAATATAGTTAGATTATATTAAATTCTTAACCTATTTCTTATTTTAAAATTTATATTCAAAGCTTTTAAAAATGAGTAATATTTAATTATAAAACCTTTATAAATTTTCCATTTTAAGCATATAATTTTGGAAATGTTTTAGAGGCAAAAAAAGATAGAGTATGGTATTATTTTACAAAAGTGGTTATGAAAGTAATTTTTTTACTTTTAAGTGATTTTGTTATAAAAGAGGTTTAAATGATTTTGAAAGAGTTCAAAATATTTTTTAAATAAGAAACTTTTCCTTAAAATAAATTTAAGTATTTTAAAAGTGATTTTTGGGAAATTATATCCTTGTATATATAAAAATTAATTTAAAACTCCTTTATTTTATTCATTATGGATTTGAAATTCTATTAGATTTCGTGCTTTTATATGAAACAAAGAATTTTAATAAACGATTGAATTGTCGATTGCTATGGGACATTTCGTATAATTCTTTCGTTTATTATTATAATTTGTTAAATAGAGTTTGAGTGAAATTTACTGGCTTTTAGTAAAAACTTGAATTTGCTACCTGGTATGGGACAATTAGTTAAATTCTTGTGATTACTTGAGTGACAGTGATCTACACTTAGAGTTGCATTATCTTAGAGTATTCAGATTTCATTTTTAGGCCGATAGATCCCTGAGAGAAGGTGACTCATTTTTTATCGACCTGAGAGTTCATACATCCTTAGATTTGGGTAGGCAAACCTATTTAGTGTGTTTAGGTTTGATATGGTGTAACACGGCTGCCCTTTCATCCCTTGGACAGGTGTTACATGCACTCCTATCAGTTTATTTGGTGTACAATAGACGATGTTCACCTATTTTGTTGGTTTAGGTAAATTCGCATAGTAGTTAATTTGATTTTAGACTGGTATCAGTCTATTTGGTTTTACTATTACACTATGTGGTGGGGTCTTTTTGGTTTATTAGACTGTATCAGTCTATTTGGTTGTTAGACTTCGTGTCGCTGTTTTTAAAACTAATATTTGATTACCATTATTATTTCATTAGTGATGATTGTTTTTCAGAGATTTTGGGATGGATATTTAATATCTTTTTGGCTTTGAAGAATTTTGAATTGTTATCACCATATTTTTCATGATAGTCCATGTAAGACTTAATACAGATTTACGAAATGGTGATTTGGTTTGATATACCTTATTTTTGTTAATTGGTTTTAGGCATATTTTGAGATGACTTATTTTATGGTTAATTCATAAGTGGATTTGTGAAATGGTGATTTTAGTTGATATGCCTTATTATGGTCGTTTGTTTCGGCATATTTTTATTATGGCTTATTTATTGTTAAGTCATATATTTATGATATCAGTATCATCTCACCTTTCTATTAGATATAGTCTGACCTATTTATTTTTATAATACTCGGATAAGGCCAAGACTCTATAAGTATAGGGACTCGCTGACTTTTGGATTTTGTGTTAGGTATGGAGTGGACAATTTTTATTGTTTTAGTTTATTTCATTATTGTATATGTTGACATTTAGGATGATATGTCATGTATAATATTTAGTAGTAATTTTGTACCTGACACGGTATTTTGGATGTAATGTATATACTCATATGGGTCTAGTACTGATATTTTGTAGACTCGCATCTTATTATGATATATAATGTATATTATTCCTCTGCAATCTGTGACTTTGATTTTGATTTATCTATAATATACTGTTCTGAATAATTTTAATCGGTGTGTTTATTACTTTGTATAAATACTGTACATGTCAAAATTTTCATTCAGATCCTCAAAAGGTAACAAAGACGCATCGGTGTTAATACCAAGATATATTCACATTCGATCGCCCTTAACCAGTAGTATTCTCCGTGTTCTTATATGACATTACTTGTAATGTTCTTTAATAATATGGGTATAGCAGTTGGGTTGTTACATATTCGTTTTATGTTAGTTTATGGGATATCAAAGAAATTATCATGGATATATATTCTATCATACCAAGGACAAAATGTGTTTGTGTCGAGACATGCCATCATTTTGGAATAGAAATTTCTTCCTCGAGAAATTAGTAGCAGTAAGATAGACATGGATGAGATCCAATCAACTATCATAGGAACTGAGTGTTTAGACTATGATTCAACATCCATAGAAAATAGTGGATAATATTAAATAATATCGTTGATATACCATCAATATACCTCATATTGCTCCTTTACTGACATATTTTTTTAAATATTGCTTAAATAGTGTTATAGGTATATCACCTAATATTTTCCAGTATATTACTTTGATATTTAATGTAAAATACCCGGTTTTTTATAAATATCAAGCATTATTATAAGTGTTAGAGAAAATATAATAATAAATATCTTTACATGCTTAGCTTTTGTTTTTAGTATATGGTAAACAACAATGAGTAGACCATACCAAAAATCCCAATGCACTAATATTTCAGTTAAAACCACATACTTTCAGTATTCTTCATTAGCTTTTCAATAAAGAAAACTCCACTCATTCTATTATTTTATATACTTTATTTTGTGTGAACATTTTACCACTAAAAATAAGCTCGTCCAGAGCTACTTCTGTTTTTAGTTATTTTCTTTGTTCGCTATTTCTTATTGGTAAGTTAGCTTACGAAATTCATTTTTGTTTTAGTTATTATCATGCACCAAGTACTAAAAGTCAAAGGTCAATAAATTTATATATTTCACATATCAATAAAGACTGAGCTACAAGTAGTACTCGATATCAAATAACCATTATTGGTTTGATAATTAAAGTGAAAATGAAAACAAAGAAACTAAAAATACGACGAAAAAACTGAAAAAAATAAAGATGATTCGATGACTGAAGAAATAAATAATATAGTATAAAAATGGAGAAAATAATAAAGACGTCCATTATACAAATTTCTCGATTTTTTAGCCTATTTTATGACTTGTATTTAATGGAATATCTCGATAGACATATTATAATCTATAAACTATATGCTGTCGATTTTTAGTAGTAATTTGGTAATAGAGATCCAAATATTTAAATACTTAACATCATTATAACATATTAAAATATCATTTATAACATGTTCTAGACATATTCGATAGTTTATTGATATTATTCAATACTGTCATGATATTTTAAAATATCTCATATCGGTACTTGAGCGATACATAACCAATACCGATATTAACTACTAAGCATAAAAAATATAATCTCTTAAAATTTCTATTAGAGAATCTCATCAACCAGAATGATACTATGGGTTCCTCTTTGATAATGAGAACATAAGCTGCATCATTCATGACGATGACCCCCTTACAAGCTGACTATTGGTCCGGTTTGTCTTGGTAGTGGGTGAAATGGGTTAATTTATATAAAAAATTCCCCATATGGATCTTTATGGTCTTACATAATCCGATAACTGTTGGAACTGGGCTAGCCTGCAACAGAAGATATGAGTGAATTTCAGAAAATATTCTCTTATTGGTCTACATTGGGCCTATGAAGTCGAATTTATTTAGAACATTTCTAAATTTAATTTAAATATAATCTCTTATTTCATTTAAAATTATAAACTATAGATAGAATTTTATTTAGTTTATATTCAATTAAATATAATAGTACACATGTATCATATACATGTATGTATGTGTGTGCATGTGCAACATAATAATCCGTGCAAGATATAACATGTCCGTATATAAATGTTGGAATTTACATCGTAGCAGACAAGTTAACTCATCCTATATGTATTGAATGTTGTCCAAATATATGTATGTATGCTTGTTATTTATATTATTATTAAAAACTATGTTTATATATATATGTGTGTATGTATATATATAACTTATATGTAAAAATATTAATGATTTATATATATACCATTGTATTAAATTGTACAGATATATACAAGTATATACATAATATAAAAAATTAAATCATTTTACACATATACACATAAATGTATGAATTACAGTAATAAAATTATTATTATTATTATATTTATATATATAATATCTAAATATGTATATGTGTGTGTATGTATAAGTATATCAATTATGTGTTTAATACACAAACACACACACACACAGAGAGATATATATATATATAAACCTTTCATATATATCCATAACCTGCCATGGTGAACGAAGACATTGAAGCGGGAACAGTTATTGAGCATCCCCCACCTCCGAAGCTGCCTGACATCTCTACCAATCATTGCGCCATCTCAAAAGGATAACCGCGAGTCCCTAGGCCATGCCAGCGATGCCAATTCGCTTTCACAGTTTCACAATTTCCTATTCTTTGACCCAACGAACGATCAAGCCACTTCAACGGATGTCGCGCCTAGTCATCCCGACCATTCAAGGCAACGATCCTGGGCAGAAACTGTTAAAGACTTCACCGTCGACAGAGAAGCGGATATTACCAACTTAACATTTTTATCCTCCTTCTAAGGAAGGAGAAACAACTACATGTATTATGTTAGAACCTATTTTCACAACCGCTATACATAAATGGAAGCATACTTTAGTTGTTTACATCATGGGAAGAAGACTGTTGTATGATAATTTCAAAACTTTCATCGACAAAACTTGGAAACCTACTGGTACGTATGAGTTATATTACAAGAAGAATGGTTTCATATTTATCAAATTCTATAACTCGGAAGATTGTGCTAAAATTATAAGATCAGGTCCTTATACCATTGGTTCTAGAATTTTGATTATTAAAAAATGGAAACCCGGTATTGAAATCAACAAAGATTCACTCTCCACAATCCTTATCTGGGCACGTTTCACGGATTTGAAATTAGAATAGTGGAGTAATGAGGGTATTATTCGAATAGCTAGCATCCTCGGACGTTCGATACGTATGGACTCCACTACGGCAATGGAAAACAGACTAAATTATGCTCGTGTATTAATTGAAGTTAATGTACAGTTTTCTTACCCATCTTCAATCCAGTTACAGTTATATAATGGTGCAACAGATGATGTAAAGGTTGAGTATGAACATAAAATTATTCCCTGCTCAGTATGTAACGCATACGGACACTCAGCTTCCAGTTGCAACAAACTAATCAGAAAGGAATAGAGACCAAAACACCGTACAACATCTACAAGTACATCATAGTCGACAGTTCACAAATCAACAGACCACATTACTCATACAACTGAAATAACAGAGCCCGGTACTAAATCAAGTGTTGAATTGATTGTAAATGTTCCTACAACAGCTGTTACTCTACATAATCAATACTCTATCTTAGCTGAACCTTCTGAAGAGTTGTCTAGCCAGAACGAGAACACCACAACTGCATCTACTTCATCTTGTGCTCCATCATCAACACTTCTTCATACTATGAATACGCCCCATGTTGCTGAGACAGCAGAAAATACAGAGAACACTACGGGAATACAGATGACATTGATGATAGTTATAAGAATGTAGAAGCTCTTATTAAGGATGTTGCCCCACATATTCAAGAAACTGGTAACAAAAATAATTTAGAAATTAATGTTTCCCCCATGGTATCAAAGAACCCCACATATATGAAGAAGCGCGAAACTTCCGCAAATCCCAGAAACCCAAAAAAGGCTCCTCCTAAAAGATCAACACGGAGCTCTTCAATGGGTAAATGAATATTATGACCTGGAATATTAGAGGCATGAATACCGACGATAAAGTTAGTCAAGTATTCACATTTCTATCCGCTCACAGGCTTAGTCTCTTAAGCTTAGTTGAGACCAAATTATCTACATATAACATTGATAATCTACAAATAAAGTTTTCTACATGGAACATTATACATAATAATGATACCGGCAGTGAAGTTCATATTTTGATTTTGCTTGACAAATCAGTTTGGGAATATATCGTTGTAAGTTCTTCACAACAACATATAACCTTACTGTTAACTAATTAAGGAGGGCTGCAGTGTTACTGCACGTGTGTTTATGCTAGCAACTCTTTCTCAAAGCGACATAATTTATGGGATTTGCTTCATCTCGACGCCTCAACTATAAGGTCTCCATGGCTAGCTATGGGGGATTTTAATAATGCTCTTAACCCAAAGGATAAAAAGGGAGGTTTGCCAATCCCTTTTTCCTATTTGAATTCCTTTAAAAACTGTTTATTTAACTGCGGTTTGGTTGAATCTCCTTTACAGGGTTTTAAATATACTTGGTGACATAGGAGAATTGTAACGAACATAGACAAAGTTCTAGTAAATTATGAATTCATATCTATGTTCCCATGATTCAGTACTATCGCTTTGCCTTCTTCCATAAGTGACCACACCCCTGTCTTGGCATTTTTTAGTTCGCGGCTCCAACGGCGGAAAAGAGCTCCATTTTGATACATCAACAATTGGTGCTATTCGCAAGGGTATGCTCACTGTATTGTGAAGGGACTGTTTGTCAACACATGGGGATCATTTTTTGACAAACTCATTCACAAATTAAAGGCAGTTAAGGCATAATTGAAAAAATGGAATAAGTTAAGAGCTTGTGACACCCCTATCACTAGACTGTAGGCTGATTTTGACTCAATTTTCTAACAAACGGACCAAGATCCCGAGAATTCTACATTATACAATACTATGTACGAGCTGGGCCAGAGGTTAAATGAGCACACTCATAAACATCATAAATTTCTAAGGCAACAAAGTAAAGTGTTGTGGTTACAACAGAGGGATAACAACACTAAATATTTCTACGCCAAAATGTCAATGCGGAGGCATAGAAATAAAATACATGCCTTACTTAACTCTCAAGGATAGTATCTCTACGACTACAACAATATCAAAGATGAAGTCGTAGAATATTATCAATGGTTTTTTAATGGGGACATAACAACAGATTTTCCCCACATAGACACCAAAATGCAAATTAATACAACGGGACAAGAATGCTTATCTTCTCCAATAACAATGGAAGAAATTAAAGCGGCTTTATTCTCGATAAATGATTCCAAGAGCCCGGGGCCAGACGGTTTTTTAGCCAAATTTTATAAGCTTCATTGGGACGACCTGCAAAAAGACATATATGATGCTGTGTCAGAGTCTTTTCATTCGAAAAAGCTACCACGGGGAGTTAATCACAATTTCATTACTTTAATCCCCAAAAAAGATAAGCCACAACTAATTTCAGATTATAGACCTATTGCATGTGCTAATGTTCTATACAAAATCATTTCAAAAATCATATGCAATAGAATTAAATGGTTTCTCCCATTGTTAATTGGAGAAAACCAATCTTATTTTATACCGAGTAGAAACATTGGTGAAAATGTACTGTTGGCTCATGAACAAGTTCGGGACTTCGCTAAACGTGGTAAATCAAAAATGTGTATCAAAATTGATTACAAAAGGCCTATGACATGGTTAACCGTAAATTTGTTTGACGTATGCTCAAGTGCTTAGGCTTCCTCATATCTCTCTTGAGTTAATTCACGAATGTATTTCAACTCCTATGTTTTCTATTATGGTTGATGGAAGGCCTGAAGGGTTTATCACATCTAACAAAGGGTTATGGCAGGGAGACCCGTTGTCCCCTTACTTATTTTGCATTGCCATGGAATATTTTTCATTACTAATGGAGGAGGGTGTGGTTGATTAACATTTAGAGCCTATAAACAAATTTCAGCATGTTATATCCCACCTGTTATATGTTGATGATGTTATGATTTTTCTAGCAGCTATTACAGCGAATGCTACTCATATGACTCATAATTTCTCTAGAATGGAGGAAATTGTTGGCTTACGAATTAATCAAACTAAATCACAGCTATTTTTCAACAAAGGTGCTATATGGAAATCAGAAATATCAAATATTTTAAATACAACAGAGAAGGAGTTACCTGTAAAATACCTCGGGGTCCCATTGACATCAGACTACATTCATGCTGCTCGCTATTCCCCCCTGTTACACAAGATTAGTTCTAAATTAGAAGGATGGGACAATAACTTATTAACAATATGTAATACCCCAAGATTTTGAGGAAAATTCTTTTAATAAATGATTAAAATTCTGGGGGAAAATCAGAATTATTATATAGGTGGGATTTTCAGTGGTGCAAGGTTGTGTGCATGTGTGCACGTGCACACTAGTTATGGCACTAAGAGAAAATCCAGAATTCCTGGATAATAAAACAAGGAAGGAAAACATTTAGATAAAATGTTTTAAATAAAGAAAATATAGACTTAGTCATGAGTATTAAAAATTCCTGAGGATGTGTGTATATATATATATATATCTATATATATGCCTATGTATGACTTGTCTGAAAATTTAGACAGAAGAAAACATTGATTTATAATGAATAAGTGAAATTTTAAATAGGTATAGAAATGCACATAAGTATGCACATGTTTTCTGCAAATAAATGGTTAAAATTAAATTAACACCCATGGTTGTATAAATGTATATATATCCAGATATTATGGAGCAGAAAATAAATAAAGGAAGCACTAAAACAGTAAGAACCAAAGTGCAAGAAAGCAAATGTACATAGGCAGAAAAATAGAAAGTCACACCATTATCATGTTTGAGGTAAATATAATAAAAATACTTAAAGTGATAACTTTCTGAAAAGAAAGGAAAATAGGCACAATTTAGTCTTGTTTTAAAATATTGGCCGGGACATTAAGGGTTAGGAGGGAAGGAATGTGCAATGCCAAATGCATGATTCTGGTCTGGGCTAAAATAGGGATTTTGCATCACCCAAAACCCTAGACAGAACCCTTATTTAAACCAAGAGCCCAATCAGAAAACTGCTCTCTCACTAATTAATTAACCTAAGGAAGAAGAGGAAGATAAGGCTAAAGATTTGAAGGGTTTTCTGGTTTGAGTTTGTGTAAGCATTTAGGTGAGTATCCTCACTCATATACATGGCATTAAGACCTGGGATTAGGCAGCCAAGCTTTTATATGCTATATTTTGCATGTTTTGATTTACAAACTATGTTGGCTACTGATGGTTACATGGATGCTTGATGATATATGATCTGCTATGATGGATGTGTAACTTTGTTGTTCTGTTTTCATCTCTGTATGATTATACCAAAACCTTAAAGAATATATAATAGAGTATTAGTAACTAGTCTGAATCATGGCTTAAGACAAAGAATGAAAAAGAAAACTATGAGCTGCATATACATTGGTATGGTGCTGAGGCTTGAAGTAATTGGTTAAGGGTGCAATGGAGTCTTTCTCTATAAGTGCTGAGCCCTAAACTAAACAGAAATTTACAAGCCTAAAAACTATGTTTAAACAAGATTAAAAATCTGGCTAAATATAGTTGCTTGCAAAATCACAAATAAAATTAGTGAGTAAATAGGAGGGTCATTTCATTTGGTATCAGAGATATGTTTTAATTAACATAGCAAATGTTTGTATGCTTATGTTTATACTAGGTTTGTTTGTATATTTGACTGTTTATAAGTATTCCCTGAATGTATGTATGTGTGTGCATGTGACATACACAATGATTAAATAGGAAAGATACAATCAATTTAAAATTAAAGCTAAGTGTTATAAACTAATAAGATGAAATACATATACTTTTAGAAATATGGTAGGAAGAGGGTCTCATCATCAAGGAGGATCTAGCACACCACAAATGCTTGACATGCAGGAATTTGTGAGAGTCTTGAGAGATGGAATTGGGCACAGACCTGAGAACCCACATGAGGAGCTCTCCAAGTTAGTGAAGACTTATACCAACTTGGGAGGTAAGAGCTTTGAAGGAACTGAAAGTGTAATGGAGATTCAAGCATGGCTGAGGACATTAGAGAGGATCTTCACTGATATGCAACTAGATGACCAAAGGAAGAGGCAAGTGGCCTCAAGGCAATTAAAAGGTGCAGCTTTGAGTTGGTGGGAGGTGATCATAGCTGGCCGGAATGAAAATGATATTAATTGGAATCAATTTAAGGAGATGTTAGAGGCAAGGTTTGTTCCAGCCTCAGCAAAAACCACTTTACTTGAGGAGTTCATCAAACTTAGACATGGGACTATGAATGTCACAGAATACACCCAGAAGTTTGAGGGATTGTCTACCTATGGGGCAATGTTAGTGGCTGATGAAGCATCCAAAAATGATAGATACATCAAGGGATTGAACCCAGGGCTTAGCAGGGCTATACTACCTTATGCTGACAGAACTTTTGATCAAGTGATAGATTTGGCTCTGAAGATTGAGCAGCATGACAAGGAAAGAGATAAGTTCAGGAACTTCAAAAACAATAGTAACAAGAAGAACAAAGGGAAGTACCATCCTTATGATAAGAAGAAAGGAGAGGCAGATGGTAAGAAGGCAGTAGATGCAAAGCCCAATGAAGTCAAAAGAAAAATAGTTTGCAACCATTGTGGGAAAGAAGGCCATATTAAGCCAAGATGCCCAGAGCTTAAAGGGGGAGCTTTCAAATGCTATCTATGTGGGAAGGAAGGGCATATGAAAAGAAATTGCCCAGAATACAAGCAACAAGGGAAAGTGGCAAACCTGGAAGGTAGGGGCAAGGCCATAATTGAGGCTAATGCTGAAAACCATGGTCAAGTGGAAGGTACACTATTTATTTGTACCATACCTTTAGCTGTAATATATGATACCGGGGCAACCCACTCACTCATTTCCCATGAAATAGTTAAAAGGTTGAAAATGAACTGCAATTTGGCTGAAATACCTCTGTTAATACAAAGCCCTTTAGGAAGTTCTAGTGTATTAGATATGATCTGTGTGGATGTGAATTTGAACATAGGAGGAAACACATTTGTTTCCAATTTATATGTTCTAAATTTCCCAAATATAGGAGTTATATTAGGGGCAGACTGGCTAAGACAATTCAAAGCCATAATTGACATAGATGCATCCACCATTTCACTACAAAATTCTAAAGGCCAAAGGGTTACAATTCTATGTGAACCTATCAAAGAAAACAGTCTAAATCATTTAATTGAATTAGAAAATAATTCCAAGGAAATAGCTATTAATGAAATCCCCATAGTTAAAGAATACTTGGATGTATTTGGGGAAGTAAAAGGTGTCTCACACCATAGACCTGTTGAATTCCAGATTAACCTTATGCCTGGGGCTAGCCCAGTTATCAAAAAACCTACAAGGATGGGGCCAAGTGAATTAAAAGAGCTAAAGAACCAGCTGGAAGAATTAGAAGCCAAGGGGTTTATAAGGCCAAGTAATTCATGCTGGGGTGCTCCTGTAGTATTTGTTAAAAAGCATGATGGTACTTTAAGAATGTGTATAGATTACAGAGAATTAAACAAAGTAACCATCAAAAACAAATACCCATTACCCAGGATAGATGATCTCTTTGATCAACTCAGTGGGGCTAAAGTGTTTTCTAGGCTAGACTTGGCATCTGGGTTTCATCAGATGAAGGTTGAGGAATCAAGTATTAAATATACAGCATTCAACACAAGATATGGTTTGTATGAGTTTCTGGTTATGCCATTTGGGCTAACAAATGCCCCTTCTTACTTTGTAGACCTAATGAATAGGATATTCAGAGATTACTTAGACAAGTTTGTTCTGATTTTTATAGATGATATTCTAATCTACTCTAAAACAATAGAGGAACATGAGAACCACTTACATTTGGTCTTATCTAGATTAAGAGAAAAAGATTTGAAAGCCAAGTTCTCTAAGTGTGTGTTCTGGCAAGAGGAAGCACACTTTCTTGGACATGTTGTCTCTGCTAGAGGAATTTCTGTAAACCCCAATAAGATAGTAGCAATCCAAGCATGGAAGAAGCCTAACAATGTCAGTGAAGTTAGGTCATTCATGGGGATGGCAGGATACTATAGGAGGTTCATACAAGGATTTTCTAAAATAGCAATGCCACTCACTAACCTGACTAGGAAGAACCAAAAGTTTATATGGACTGATAAGTGTGAACAAGCTTTCACCCAGATCAAGGAGGCTTTGGTAAAATCACCAGTGTTGAGAGTACCAGAAGGCAATGAGGGATTGGTTGTATATACAGATGCATGTGGGTCAGGGCTAGGGGCTGTGTTGATGCAGCAAGATCAGGTCATAGCTTATGCATCTAGACAACTAAAACCCCATGAAACTAGATATGCAACTCATGATCTTGAGTTGGCAGCAGTAGTATATGCCTTAAAGCTCTGGAGGCATTATTTATTGGGTGCAAAGTTCATTTTATACACTGATCACAAGGCCTTAAAGTATCTCTTTTCACAAAAAGATTTAAATATGAGACAACACAGATGGGTTGAATTTCTTGCTGCTTATGACTTAGATATACTTTATACACCAGGCAAGGCTAATAAAGTGGCAGATGCATTGAGTAGGCAGCATGCAAAAGTGGCCATGTTGATGATGGAGGAGTTTAGAGACTTGACCATGCTCACTGATTTGGAAATAGATGAGAGCAGTGGGATGAGTATGGAAATAATTGAGGAAGGAAGGAGTAAAGGAAGGTTAAGTTTAATTACTTTACAATCAAATTTGGCCTTGAAGGTGGCAAAAATGCAAGAAGAAGATCAAGACTTAACAGAAAAGAGGTCTCTCCTATTAAAGAAGGAGGAAGTGAAGGATTATCACATAGATATAAAAGGATACTTAAGGTACAAGGGAAGGATATGTGTCCCAAACATCATAGAATTGAAAGAAGAAATCCTTAATGAGTACCATAGGAGCAAATATTCCATACATCCAGGCAGCACCAAGATGTACCAAAACTTAAAAAGGGACTATTGGTGGAAGGGAATGAAGTCTGATGTAGCCAGATATGTTGCTAAGTGCATGGTTTGTCAACAAATAAAAGCTGAGACCCAAAGACCTTCAGGATTGTTGCAGCCACTTAGCATACCACAGTGGAAGTGGGAAGACATATCTATGGATTTCATAGATGGCCTTCCTAGATCCAAGAGGGGAAATACAAGTATTTGGGTGATTGTAGATAGGCTGACTAAAGTAGCCCATTTCATACCAGTGAAAACAGACAGAAATGCACCTAGTTTAGCCCAAACTTTTATGAGAGAAGTGGTAAAATTGCATGGTGTTCCTAAAACTATAGTGAGTGATAGGGATACAATTTTCACTTCAAGATTCTGGAAGAGCTTCCAAGAAGCTATGGGGAGTGAATTGTGCCTAAGCACTGCTTATCACCCCCAATCAGATGGGCAAACAGAAGTGGTAAACAAGATTTTAGAGGATTTGCTTAGAGCATGTGTGTTAGACTTTGGAGGAAATTGGGAGGACCACCTCCATTTGGCTGAGTTCACATACAATAATAGCCACCAGAGCACAATTGGAATGGCACCCTTTGAAGCCCTATATGGGAAGCCATGTCTATCACCTATGTGTTGGGCTGAGGCAGGAGAGAAAGCTATCCTAGGGCCAGAATATGTCAAAGACATCACAGAGAAAATAGAACTGGTGAGAAAGAGGATGGCAATAGCTCAAGATAGGCAAAAGAAGTATGCTGATGCAAAGAGGAAGACAGTGGAATTCAAGGTAGGTGATTATGTCTTCATTAAGGTTTCACCAATGAAGAAAGTCTTGAGATTTGGCAAGCAGGGGAAACTCAGACCCAGATATGTTGGACCATACAAGATTTTGGAAAGGATAGGCTCACTAGCCTATAAGCTGGAGCTTCCAGAGAAGATGAGTGCAATGCACAATGTGTTTCATGTGTCACAACTAAGGAGATGGGTACATGACAAGGAGGAAATCTTAGAAAAGCCTACTGAAGTTCAGATTAATCCAGATCTAATCTATGAAAAAGAGCCAGTGGGAATTGTGGCAAGGGAAGAAAAGAAATTAAGAAACAAGACATTGAAGCTTGTAAAAATTCAATGGAGTATAGATCCTAGTGATTGTACTTGGGAGCTAGAGGATAAAATCAGGATGGATTACCCTAGGCTCTTTGCAAATTTGAAAGGTAAATTCTTAGATTACTAAGAAAGTTTGATATGTATGATAGACAGTGACTATTTGAATTGCTCATGCATATTTGAATAATTTTCCTAAGAAAGTAGGAGTACTCAAAGAATATGTTGTGAATTGTGAGGGCACAATTCCTAAAAGAAGGGGTGATTGTAATACCCCAAGATTTTGAGGAAAATTCTTTTAATAAATGATTAAAATTCTGGGGGAAAATCAGAATTATTATATAGGTGGGATTTTCAGTGGTGCAAGGTTGTGTGCATGTGTGCACGTGCACACTAGTTATGGCACTAAGAGAAAATCCAGAATTCCTGGATAATAAAACAAGGAAGGAAAACATTTAGATAAAATGTTTTAAATAAAGAAAATATAGACTTAGTCATGAGTATTAAAAATTCCTGAGGATGTGTGTATATATATATATCTCTATATATATGCCTATGTATGACTTGTCTGAAAATTTAGACAGAAGAAAACATTGATTTATAATGAATAAGTGAAATTTTAAATAGGTATAGAAATGCACATAAGTATGCACATGTTTTCTGCAAATAAATGGTTAAAATTAAATTAACACCCATGGTTGTATAAATGTATATATATCCAGATATTATGGAGCAGAAAATAAATAAAGGAAGCACTAAAATAGTAAGAACCAAAGTGCAAGAAAGCAAATGTACATAGGTAGAAAAATAGAAAGTCACACCATTATCATGTTTGAGGTAAATATAATAAAAATACTTAAAGTTATCACTTTCTGAAAAGAAAGGAAAATAGGCACAATTTAGTCTTGTTTTAAAATATTGGCCGGGACATTAAGGGTTAGGAGGGAAGGAATGTGCAATGCCAAATGCATGATTCTGGTCTGGGCTAAAATAGGGATTTTGCATCACCCAAAACCCTAGACAGAACCCTTATTTAAACCAAGAGCCCAATCAGAAAACTGCTCTCTCACTAATTAATTAACCTAAGGAAGAAGAGGAAGATAAGGCTAAAGATTTGAAGGGTTTTCTGGTTTGAGTTTGTGTAAGCATTTAGGTGAGTATCCTCACTCATATACATGGCATTAAGACCTGGGATTAGGCAGCCAAGCTTTTATATGCTATATTTTGCATGTTTTGATTTACAAACTATGTTGGCTACTGATGGTTACATGGATGCTTGATGATATATGATCTGCTATGATGGATGTGTAACTTTGTTGTTCTGTTTTCATCTCTGTATGATTATACCAAAACCTTAAAGAATATATAATAGAGTATTAGTAACTAGTCTGAATCATGGCTTAAGACAAAGAATGAAAAAGAAAACTATGAGCTGCATATACATTGGTATGGTGCTGAGGCTTGAAGTAATTGGTTAAGGGTGCAATGGAGTCTTTCTCTATAAGTGCTGAGCCCTAAACTAAACAGAAATTTACAAGCCTAAAAACTATGTTTAAACAAGATTAAAAATCTGGCTAAATATAGTTGCTTGCAAAATCAAAATAAACCCAATAGAGCCATGCATTTATTCTCAGTTGCAAACATTCTGGTATATGCTTGAATAGGGTGTTTATATGCTAAATAATGTGAGATGGAATGACTGGGGTGTTATACCTCTAGAAAGTAACCTTCAACTTGCTTGCAATATTATGTCTGCAAGGTAACTAGTATGTTTCATGAGTACTGGTGGTATGCACACCTAGCTATCATTGATAGAATGAACATAAATACACTTAGTGATATAACTAAGGATTTTGTGCCAAGAAGGCTGCTGGAATGCTTGTCCTATTTGAAGTAGACAAGTTGGCACATGGCTTGTTTAAGTCCTGAGATCTTTGTGCCATAATGTTAATTAGTTCATGGAAATGTGTCCCTTTGATTCCTTATAGCAGATGAGGCCAGGAATTTATAAGAAAAAGAAAAGGCAACCTAGTAGTTCCAGATAAAAGTTGTTTTATTGCATATGTTTGCTCTTATGTATTGTACATGAAATACCTGTCAAGTATGCAAAGTATATTTATGCTGTATCCTTAGCTTAATATCATGGATATGTTAGAAATGCTCACACCAGATCATAGATCTGACCCTTATTGCTCATGGCACATGGGGGTGTCTCATTTATAATGGGGCAGCCACTAATGCTTTTGCAGGTTGTGATGGAGCTAAGTAAGCAAGATTAAAAAGATATGGAATAGAGGATGCTAAGATAATTAGAAATAAAAGCTAAAATGTGTTAATTCATGCATGTATTCCCTGATTAATATGGCTATCTAAATGTATTAAGTAGGAAGAACTTGTAAGAGACATGTGCTATGTTGTTTCTGGTTATTTCTGATTTGGTATGTACTAAGGATATTGATGTTGAACTGATTTGAAAACCTATTTGCTAAAGTTGTTTTGATTTAGAGGTAAAACCTGGATTTTATAAGCATAATCATTTTATGATGATTTCAGTTAATCCTGAGTTCTTTCAAAAGAATATAGATATACAGAAAATAATATTGGGAAAACCAGAAAGGAATTAAACTGCTATATCTTCAATTTATGATATTGACATAAGTCCAGATGCAAGAAAAAGTGTTTATACTTTGAAGATGTATTTTTAAAAGAGAAGTATGATTAGGAAGAATGATATATCTGACCACAAAATGTCTGATTCACACAAATATAAACACATGCTTCTGAAAAGGAAAGGTATCAATATTTTGTGAACAATCTGGGTTGTGAAAATGCAAACAAAAGAATGGCCAGAGTAACCACATGGTTAGGCCATAGGTCAGGCCAAATGTTTCACTTCAGATCAATGAAGCAAGGGAACATTTGAGCTCAGTTTTCTGGAAAATGAACAAAGACACTGACATGTACATGTATATCTATGTACATGTTGATATTAGGCAAAAATATAGATGTAAATTCTTAAAACAGTTGAAAGAATGGGTTTTAAAAATAGTTATGCAAGAAGAATTGTTTTGTATGTTAGGTTATAGGCAAAAAATTAAATATATATGTACAATTATAGGTAGGTATCAGATTTCAGCCATACAGGAGAAAATAAAAAGAAAAACAAAAATTGTGTTTGAACCGACCAGCATAGTACTCGAACTAGTGACCTTGCATGAATAAGTTAGGCGCGTTTCCATTACGCCTAGATGTTGCTTGTGTTCACTTAGGATCCACTTTCTTTTAACCTGAGTTTGATAATATTCAAACTTTAAGACAATCATCTATATTATAAGCTTGCTTTCCACTGATTATTGCTTGGTTATTTCTTAATTATAATATCAGTCTAAGGTACATATTTCCAGTGGACACTATAGTCAAAAATCAAGATACATTAAGTTTTAATTTAAAAGGGAATTTATCACATTTTTGCAAACTTAAAAAGGATTTATACTTATTATCATGCTCTGATTCTAGTGGAATATAACATAGATATCTTCATATATGTATGTTAAAAATGATTTAGAATTAAAACAATATTTTTATATTGTGAAAGATCCTGGATATATTTTTTTTTATTAGAGAAAGAAAAATGACCCAGGGAAGTATATTTGTAATAGATGATATATCTATATATCATCTCTAAAAAAAAAAAATCACAAATAAAATTAGTGAGTAAATAGGAGGGTCATTTCACAATAGCAGGACATACGGAGTTGATACACAGTACAATAACCCCCATTGTTATGTACTGGATACTCATTTATCATTTGCCTGCCTCAGTTTTAAAAAAAATTGATCACCTATGTGCAGATTTTTTTGGAAAGGAAAGTTACATAAAATATCTTGGGATACTTTATGCAAGCCGAAATTGGAAGGTGGTATAGGGCTTCAAAAGTTCACTGATCTCAATATAACTGCCAGAATCAAATTACTATGGAAGTTATTAACTTCAAATTGTTTATGGTCCAGATGGATGAGGACTAAACATGTGTCAAAAACAAATTTTTGGGTCCTTCCTATTAATAACAACTTCTCTGGTACGATAAAATCTATTTTACGGCAATGTGCTTTGGCAGCAAATATCATGTCTCGATTATCGTCAATGGGGAGCATACATACTTATGGTACGACCCGTGGATTAACCACAAATCCCTCATTGATCTAATTGGTTGGAACAGGGTTTTCCTCAGTAATACTGCTAACAGCAAAGTAAGTTGTATACTACATGGTAGACAATTACAACCTCAAATATTGCCCGAGACTAGAGACGTGGCATCCAAAATTATGCAAGTTAACTTATCTACTGAATAGTCTACATACTACTGGACTATTGCCAATTAGAAAAAATTTAATTTTGCTACGGTATGGAACGAGATTCGACTACATGCACAACAAGATGACACAAATAAACTTATATGGTATAATAAAGCTGCTAGAAAATTTTGTTATACAACGTGTATGGCATATATACAGCATCTACCTACTTCCGACAGGCTAATTGCATGGGGACTAAATGTAGATCCATAGTGTGAACTTTGCAAACAACATAAGGAATCTCATCAACACTTATTTACAGAGTGTGAATTCTGCACTTATCTATGGAAGTCATTGCTTTACAAATTAGATCTCCAACCTACAGTTGATCGTTCGCTGAGACAACAATTATCCACCTTGTGGCAGAGCTTTGCAACTAAATCAGGCGCTCAACGCCTGGCTTATGTTGCGGCAGCTACAACCACTCATCACATCTGGATGGAAAGGGTTAGGCGTCGATTTGAAATGAAAAGCTGCTTGTGGAGCAAAGATGTAAACTTGTTGAAATCGATGTTCGCTTGCAACTAAAGAGACGATTATGCCATCATCATCTATCATCGACAGAGAGGTATAAATTTTTAAAATAGGAAATTGAATTAGAAGATGCTGGATAATTTATGGCGGCTGTATTAAAGAAGGGTTTGCTTAGGTTATGTTCGTACGTGTAGTCATGGGCCGGGCTGGGTTGTTTCTCATAGAAGTGGCGGTGTGTTCTCTTACCTATTTGGGTCGGATCGTGTTTATTTTCCCTTATGTAATTGTTTTGTATTTGTTCTTTTTTAGTATTGATATCAACTCTACCAGAGTTGTTGTAATAGAGAATGTCATGCTCTTTTTCCTTACGTCAATGGTAAGGGTTTTTAAGGAGGCGAATCTTGCTATTTGTTTGGTTCTTAGTCGTCATTAATAAAAGAACCTTTTCATTCAAAAAAATATATAAACCTTTCCCGATTGAATGCATGGCATACAAAAATTTATTTATATATTATTGCATTAATATATATATATATATATATATATATCTGTGTGTGTATATTAATTAATTATTCGAAATAAAATAAAAATATTATTATTATTTTAATGTTATATTGTTCAAATTTTAAATTTTTTGAAAATTAAGCATGATATTCTAAAGTTACAAAAATTTCCAGTATTTTCTGAGTCAAAATAAAAAATTTAATTAATTGATTGATTTCGGCCATTTGTTAAATTGATTTTTTAAATATATGAAAAATGATATTTTTTTAAATTATGATTTTTTTTGGCTGAGAATTTATAAGATGATAAAAAAATTTAATTTTTTAAAATTTAATTTACAAAACATATTTTATTTTATATGATTTAGTATATTGATTTAAATAATATTAAATAACAGTAAATAAATATTAAAAATTAATTTGCAGCCATCGGAAAATATAATCTATGTAGATATGCATTTATAAAATATAGGTTCAACTATTAACATGATATGATGATATAATTACATAAAATTCACATAATTAAAATTAGGTATGTGTGTGTGTGTGTATATATATATATAATAAAATGATAATAATTAAAATAAATTTATTTGGCTATGCACTTTAGATCTATATGTATAAAAATATGATTTTTATAAGTAAATTAAAATATACATATAACCAATCTAATATGCGACAACAATGATGATACATATAAGAATCTCACTTAACTAGCAATATAATAATGAAATATATATTTGAATAATATAATGTTATCCAAAAATTATAAATCATATGGTATAGTAAATACATGCCTGATACTAGTGCCTCCGAGCATACCTTGTAATAATGAATTCCCCTCCTTTGAAATCTTTTTGATTCGAAAGATTGCTAATCCTTGAACCGTACACCTTTAACTATCCAATAACTATCGCCTTTTGAATTGATTTAAGATGAATTTATTGGAACTCCTTTTTTATGAGATCGGTCGGTAATGATTGGGAAATGGCAACCAAAAAGTCATTTTTCCATTAGGGTTAGGGATCCTTTTATAGTGGAAGAAATAGAGAGAAATATGGATCGCATCTCATACCATTTCTCATCAAATCTAAGACATTCATCTCCAACCCTTCTAACCTTTTTAGCCACCTCCTACAAGCTCTATTTCTATCGAAATAACATCTTAATATCATGGGCTAACAACACATTTAAGCCCAAACAAAAAATTTATTAACTAAATCTGATTTAATTGCTTGTCGATATTGCTTGTCAATATTGCATATCAATCGATGAATTTATAACTATCATAAATATACATATACAATAATATCAATTTCTCAAATCATATTCATAATTTTATAACTAATATTTCATAAATATTAATTAATTTGTAATAATTATAATCTAATTAAATCGTTTGGTCTAATGAGCATTCATCATTCAGGTCGTGTGACTCATTTGGTGTAAATTCGGTCAGCGATTAAAATCGAACTATTCGAATGTTAATGTTCGCACGTCACTTAGCAGGTGATGTGACACTTTGGCCAAATTTATCGCTTACTTAGTTTTGGTAAAATCCAAATTTATATCATTAAGCGTTACCGGGTTGTGACATTTATTTTACACCAATTCTCTTCGTCAAAACTATATCACTTTGGGCTTATGGAATTTGGTAATGGTCAAAATTCAAATATCATCCATATTCCACTCTATAGTCCAAATATAAAGTCCTTGGTTCAATAATAACAATTAGTATTAACCGAACTGCACTGGCCAGAGACTTTGAGTTGACTTGAATTTCACATGATACTAACCTCATATTACCGAGGAGACGAATCCTCTCTTGAATAATGCTTCATTTTCAATACTTCCACTCGACCCACCTATAGTCACTCGAAGGACGACGTGCCATGATTTGACTATAAACAAAGCAGAGCTTTCATATTGAAGGTCTATAATATTTTCAAGTTGAGAGAACTATGTAAATCAGTCATGTCGATATTTTCTGTTTGACCTTAGCTATATTAACCAACATAAAACTATTGAGTGAGTCATTTCATAGTTATCCAATAACTATCAGTACATAACCCTTAGGTGTCCCTAGCAGTCATGAATAATACACCGCCCAACATTTGGAGAGCGTTACATACTCTAGTCTCAATGGACACATCGATATCCAATCTCGATGCATCTTGACTAGTAACATTTAAAATGGTATATTTGTTTTTATTGTGACAAATTACTCAAGGTTACAACACTTTGTAACTACTTTCACAAAACATAACATTTATAGGTTTTCTATTAAATACACTTTTAATTAAATTAATTAATTAATATAACACATTATATCAAGTATGTAATAGAAAAAACACCTTTATTGCGAAACAAGATTGATCAATGAGTTAGATATGTAACAAACTACATAATTGCCCAAAGGGCATACCCCTAACTCTATCAATCTCCCACTTGCACTTGGGGTCAATTATGGAATCTTATTCCAACTTCTCCGGTCAGTTTCCTTAAAACCAATTGGATCAGTCCATCGGTGAACAGGTATGCCATTGTGTTTAAATTACCTACTCCGTCAATCAACTCTCTCCGACGCTGATAAACTACCTTTTTCATGTGGAACAATTCAGAGAAAATCTCTCGACTTCTAGTGATCTCTAAGTTCTATTACGAACTATATCGTGACATTGTTATTACATAACAATTTTATAGGATTCCCAACATTTGGAATCACCCTCGGCTCGGTTATAAATTTGTGTATTTATTATATATACATTGCTTTTATTATGACGTTGTTCAAGTTAATGTACTTAGCATTTTCATTGAATCAACCACAATCTTTTCTATTTGGAACATTTTCAACTTAAAGATTCTTAACTTAAATTTTACTATTGACATAATATACTTAATATCATTCATGAAGTTTGACTTCGAACACTCCTTCGTAATAAGTTCATTGTTTTTGTAATCGACTCTCTAGTATTTAGTAAATACACGAGAACACTCCAAAACTACCATTCAGTGATATCAATTTGGACTTGATATTTGCTTTATGTATTAAATACATGAGCAAATCACGATATGGTAGACAACATAACATGTATGATAATTCCTATTGCTAATGTATAAGGAATCTATTTACATGTTTCGTATTAAACATCATTAACAATCAGTAGTGTGTTATTTCCTTATGTTTTAGAAATATTTATGTACCTTTTAATGTTCTTTCTTATGAACACATGCTTCCTCTATAGTTCGACCGATAATCAAACTATTTGATACATCTATAAAACATTTGCTCAATTTTGATGCTTTTCGGATTGATACTTTTGTATTCGTTCTTGGATCGTATCCGAAAACCCACAAATTCAATATCGCTCCCACTAACTTCGAGATACTTTGGGTGTTATGTGAAAACAAACTAGTCTAAATCTATATTCAAAACTTTCTGTTCCAACATATATATACCAAAGCATAAAGTCATACTAAGCGATAATTTTGTGAGCAAAATTCGAACCAATTTGAGCACATCAAATGATGAATCTATTACGTTAATTTCAATAATTGAAATTTACGGTATTATTCTTACCAATGTGGCTTACTATATTCCAACCACATTTGTCTTTCTCTTAAAGGCACATTTGCGGCCAAAAAGATCATATCCATTCGGATACAGTTATTAAAATCATATTTTGATAATTTACTTGGAATCAATTTCGGATTTCCGTATCATACCATATCATAGAGCTAATACTCTTAATGGTATAATTTAAGAATTGAGGAATATATATTCTTGACATTGACAAGAAATTCACAGTTTCTCTTTAATGTACAAGAATACTCATTAGACGTTCTAATGGATGTGTTCATTTAGATTTGGTTAATTTCATTTCATCCTTTGCAATCAGTTTTCCGTATCCAAATCATTTATACCAATAATTTCTTAATGAAATTCCTTCAATATGAAGTTGGTTTTGCTTAAAACAACAATTGTTTCTCAATACAATGGAAGGGGCATTCAAAAGCATTTTATGAATTGCCTTGTATAAAATTGGTTTCGCATTAGTTCACAGTATATTTATGTTCACAACATAAATTTGTCATCTAATGACCATCGTTCCTAAAACTCTCTTAGGACGGTTCATACAAGGTCCTTACTTATAATTATTATATGCAGCATTTCGACTCGAACAACCTGCTAATTCTTTGGCCTAGAATATCTCGTATAGTTTTATAATCTTTGGTTGATATTAATTTTAACCTTATGTTCTACTCTTAAGTACACGACCTTATTGAAAGAAGTTAACTCAACTTCACTCATAATTTATCATGCTTTGTCCAAAAAAGTTTGATTGCTTATTATCGACACGTTGTTATGTATCATGGAGAGGAGTGACTTTTGAGGTTGAATCTTTATTCATTTTAGGTACGTTTGAAACTCTTTCCAATATACTCAGCCATTCGATCAAATGGAATCATTTCAGTTGCATGTTATTTTATTTACTTCCATTTTATAATCTATGAGCTTTTCTTACATAATTACACTTATACATGCGTATAAAATATACATGTCCATGTCTATGATGACTCATCGATGAATATGACAAAGTATGTGAAACTGTTTTAGTATTAATAGACTTACGATTCCATACATATGTATGTATCAATCCAAAGAGTTCATCAACTTCTATTATGCTCCCAATAAATGGGTGCATTGCCCATGAATGTTTGGGATATAATTAACCAACACCATACGATTTGTAGTCATATAATAAAAGTTATTTCTCAAAACTACGGCTTAGTCTATAATTCCAAAATAATTATAGATAATTTAAGATACTTTCGTATTTTCAATGCATTACTTTTGTTGTGAAAATAAATACTACATTATAGTTTTAATTCATAATGAATATTTGTAATATTCACATTGAAATTTAATTATATCTATTTTTCAGTCGACATCGAAAAATAGTCATTATTTCATAAATAATGTTCGGTATGTTTTATGAAAATAATTTTCATAATTCGATGCAATCAATAAGTGTTACATGGCATACTCCCACTATTTCCACCATCATTATAATAGCATAATAAATTCGAAGGTCCATCATTCGCTAAATATATATTATTTATTTCATATACTGCAACTAGTTTATAGTGAAGAGTTCTTTGATCTAATATCTTGAACTTAAATAAATAAATCTTATAGAAAACAATTTTTTATATGAAAATACATTTTGGAATAAAAATCATATTTCTTATTCCAATGTTAAGTATTAATTATTATTTTAGAATTCTCATTCTAATGTTTCTTTATGAAACAGAAATGACCATCCACTATCTTCATTCTAACTATACATTTAATCACGTCTACTCTTATACATTCATTTTCTTTCTAAATGGTTGAACATTCAAAAGAAAATCCTTACTACAATATCATAGTGAACTCTTTACCAAAGTGTATTTGAACATTCTTAACATTTAAGGACATCAAATATGATGCACTTTACGTAAACTGATCAAGCTGACATTTCAATGATAAGATTCTTTTATCTTTCTTATAGTTTTTGTCTAATGTAACATTTAACACAATACAATCCTTTTTTTAATTAATCGAATTGATACTCGATCTCATAGCACTATTTATTGGCTTATTTCGATGAACTAACTTCATCGAAGTATTGTACTTTACGAACTATGATCGTTCACCGTATAACACTTATATGTGATAATATATGGATCAAATATCCATAGTATTGTATTGCTTTTGAGTTTGGAACTCATTGAATGCAATACATGGTCTCGACTAAATAAACATGTAAGCAACCAAATTATGAATGTATTAAGTTGTTGTAAAATTAGGTACTTATATGGGTATAGAAAACATTAATATACAAGAAGTTTTCTATGGTAAGTGTGTGTGTATTATATTTCTACTTCTATTTGTCAATCTTTAGTTCAGTTCATTTGTATATCTTAATTGATAAACATTTTATCAGTCATATTAAATGCAAAATTTTATTAATGTAGATTATTAAGACATTATATAGCATACATTCTTACAATATTAGAAAGGTTAAATGTTATTATTTCATTTTTCAAATAAGGCTTCCACTAGCCTTTTATGTGTCACCAAACCCTAAGTCGAAACTTAGAAGTTTTTCAACTTCACTACTGGGTGTTAGGACTTGTCCGTCTTGGAATTCTGATCTTAAGTCTGCTCAACAAGTCATAACTTCACGGACGATGGATAACCCCTTATCATTTTTATCATATACAACTCCTAACCCTTTGATACCTTGTTTAATTCCGCTTCGACCTTGAGTCTGCTCAACAAATCAAAATGAAATTATTTACTCGTACCTACCATACCACGACGGCTTAAGTATAGTGTATGTACCTTAAGTCTGCACAACAAATATATATAGTTATCATACCTCATCTATTCGATATATTAATAATACTACACATAACATCCCCAGCTTGAGTCTGCTTAACAATTAAGGAGTATGCAAGTAATTTATTAATATATATATGATATGGGACAACTTTATATTAAAGATTCATAATCTTCAATATACTATATCGAGTGATATCGACTTATGGAATAATGTATTTCTTATGAAATACCCTCGTGATTCAAGTGTCAAACACATCAGAAATCGTGGTATACGTACATTTACGTATGTATTTATTCCTTAAGTTTATTTAGGGTTTCTTTAATGTTCTACCTTTAGTTTATACTTTAAATAACCTTTATATTTCATACGACTTAAATATTAGTTTTATGTATAATATTATATTAATTAAATCTTATTTAATTAATTTTTAATTAAATAACATTTTAATCAATTTTATATTAATTTAATATAACATTTATATTAATTATTTTTTACATACTATAACATTTATAGTATTACACATATACCTTATATATGTGTATATTCATTTAATTAATTAACCTTTAATCTATTTATTTAATTAATTAACCTTTAATTAATTTATTTAATTAAACAATTTTAATTAAATTATATTAATTTCAAAATTCGATTCATATACATACATGTATACATATGTTATTTTAAACATTTTAAAACAATATAACATATATCATAATATATAATGTATGTATACATTTATTAATTAATTAACTTATTTAATTAATCTTGTTAATCTTACTAAAAAAATTAAATTTTGAAATTAATATTTGTTTTCAAACATTTTGAACTTTTTTATTATATTATAACTTTTATAATATTTGTATATCTTATTTTAAATTTAACTTTTAAATTTAAAATCTTATATTTTAATTTTCAAACCATTTTGAAACTTAGCCTCAAGGCCGAATTCAAATTTGGTCACTTTCTATTAGGGACAACTTTTGGGCTGTGAGCTTAATAGTTAACCCTAACATTAGTAGTTTAGACCACATAGGCTATTGAGCATCGATACCATTATTGGAACTGGGCCAGCCTACAAAGGAAGATATGAGTGAATTTTAAAAAATTCCCTTATTGGATCTATATTAGGCCTATGAAGTCTAATTTGTTCAGAATATATTTAAATTTAATTTAAATAAATTCTCTTATTTTATTTAAATTTATAAATTGTGGATAGAAGTTTATTTATTTTATATTCGATTAAATATAATAGTATAAGTATGTATCATATGCATATATGTATATATGTGCATATGTAACATAATAATCCGTTCAATGTATAACATGACCGTATATAAATATTGGGATTTACATCGAAATAGACATGTTAGCTCATCTTATATGTATTGAATGTTGTCCAAATATATATATGTATGTAAGCTTGTTATTTATATAAATATTGAAAACCATATATATTTATGTATGTATGTATATGTATGTATATATATAACTTATATATAAAAATATTAATGATTTTTATATATACACACCATTTGTGAGGCCCCACCTCTATACTCACGCTAGCCAAGGACACTACGGAGTAATGTCGTCAACTAGCGCGAAGAATTAGGCTGTTGAGGAGCAACCATCTGTGTAATTACTTTGTGCGAGTACCGATATGTCAGATAAATAACTTACATTTCATTTCAAGAGGAAATCCGACATACCGATACAAACTCAAAGCTTCCACACAGTGGCTATGAGGCCTTCGGAAATAAATATAGAAATAAACGTAACACAAATCAGTCACAGACATTCATATCACAAAGGCGGAAACAAATATGAATTTAACACATAAAAGCGTACATTAGAGTGGTGGTCATAAAAGATCCACAATATCACAAAAGAATAGATACAAGTGCTAGACAAAAGAATAAGTATACATCATGGAGTCTATATCACGAATGTATAACAACAAAAACTACAAATGTAATGTAGTTAGACAAAAGTCAGAAGATGATCCCAGATAAGGAGTCAAGTAGAAGCACCTGCAACATCTCGGTCTGACCCGAGTATTATTTAATAAGAAAATAATAAACGGGTCAGTCTAGCTATAAATATCAGGTAAAGGAATGAGATATAAGCAGAGATATAATAAGAACGTATGATAACAATAATGTCATACTAGAACAAATATGATTTAAACAACATCAAAATCATACAATATCTCAAAAATCTCAAAGCACCAAAAGAATATCATATTCTTTATTTTATTCACCAAACTACAAATATTGACAAACATATCGTTGCCAATCACATAAAGAGGTGAAACACAAATTCTAGAAATCACAACAAGAAATCCAGAAATCACAAAGGGGGAGGCCTATCACAAACGGGAGCATGAAAACTCACCAACACGTGTATCACAAACGGAACGCTATTCCATGGTCGCTAACCATAAATATTGAGCCAAAGCTCCACAAACGGTCCGAAGAACATGGGTCACTACCCCGCCAAATTGAACCGAAGTTCCACAGAAACAGGGTTTAGTCTCCCTCGCAGACAAATAGATGTCGCACATCGCTAGTCTAAATCACAAAATGATCATCATTGATCAATAAAAAGTGTCGATTACACTAAGCTAGTAAATATATGAGTTTAGCTTCATGTCCCATAACCACTAACTTAACTTAAATATTTACGAACAAATTGTAGATTCCCACTCGAAAATTGTCACAAGAATTTCAATCGAACAAGTCCAAAAATTAACCGACGAAGTAAACGCAAGCGTTTCTTACCACTTGTTTTGCTAAGCCGTTTAATTATATTTTCTCATACGAATGAGGTAAAGGTTTGTATATACTAATAGATTAGAAAACGGTTTTATAAACGAACTTTGTATTAAAAATAGAGTTGAAATCATCTTTGTAAAAGAGTTTTAATATTTACTACTAGTATAGAAACCTCTGTATTTAGAAGTGACAAATAACAAAATGATTGTAGAAACAATCAATCACGAGAATTCACATTTTGATAACATGAATCAAACCATGGAAATCGATATCAAATCAATCAAATAGAAACACCAAAAATCCAGAAAAGAAATCATCAAAGTTGATATTAATTGACAATAACTATATGGATAACCAAAAATCGATAAATTTGGAAATCCACATAAAAATAGGCTAATTTCCAGAAATCAACAGCCATAGACGTCTATGGATAATCCACAGACGTTTGTCACCTGTTTCGAGAAACGTTTTTCCTGAAGCCACAGACGTCTGTCGATAATCCACAAACGTCTGTCACCTGTAGAGGGACAGAATTTTCAAAGCCCTTAAATGGGCAAACCTACACAACTTCTCGGATTCGGAGCGATTGAGTGAGCAACGGCGACAAAGGATTTATGCCAAGCGACAACCCAGCCCTAAAGGATCTTCAATTCACCCAAAACAACATGTCTAAACACCCATACTTGGGTTTTCATAAATTTTGACTTCAAAATACCGAAATTAGGAAAATTCACCAAACCAATTCAATTCAAAAGCAAATGAACATGTAAAGGTGTTAGGAATTCATACCTAACAATCAAAGATAGTATAGACATAGATGTGAGATAAAAATCTCACCTTTTTACACAAAAAAACAAGGAAGGAGAAGCTTGAAAACAAAGGAGGATCAACCACACTTCAATCCCAACTCAAGAAGCTTGAATTTAAGCTTAAAAGAGAAACATTTCCTAAGTTAGGTTTAGGAATTTCTGAAATTGAAAGGAGAACGAGTTGGGGAAGAAGAAGAGATGGCTTACTAAAGCTTCTTCTTGAATTTGGAGCTAGAACTTGATTTGCAAATGGAAACTAGGGCTTAGGATTTTTAATTCTCTTTCTCTTCCTCCATTATTCTCTTTAGAATTGAAAAGATAAGGAAGAGGGGATGAATGAAGAAAGGTGGTTTAGTTTTGGGTATTAAGTTGGCTAGTGGGCTAAACCCAAACCCAAACCCAAATCCAAAGTGAAAAAGGTCAAATTTTTAGCTAGCTCCAAACATATCAATGTTTATAATCAAAAAGGTTGCAAACGGCATTTTGAACTCAATGGAAAGGGTCCCGAGTCCCAACTCGACTGTTTGCTAAAAGTAACTTTTCAGACTAAAATCCCACTAACGATACCATATTTAAATAAAAACATTTAAATAGATAATTGTAAAATATGCGGGTTGTTACAGACTTCCCTCCTTAAAGAAATTGCGTCCTCGCAATCATAAGAAATATTTGAACAAAAAGTAACAACCATAAAAGCATATCAACACAAAAGAAGAAATTTGAAATAAGAAGTTCACCTCAAAGAGCACAAGAGAGTAAGTCCGGATGTGTTCGCTCGATGAATTCTCTAGATTCCCAAGAGCAATTCTTAGGATTTGAGGACCATTGAACTTTCACAAGCGGGACATCTTTATTTCGAAGGCGTTTAACCTCTGAAGCAATAACACAAATAGGATGTTTCTTATATGTTAAATTAGGCAAAACTTCAATTTCTTCAACAACACTGGGCTCAAGAATAGTGTCGGAATCTCGAAGGCATTTCCGTAGTTGAGAGACGTGAAACACGTCATGAATAGCAGAAAACTGAACCGGTAACGAAAGGCGATAAGCCACGGAACCAATGCATTCGGTGATGGGAAATGGGCCAATATATCGAGGTGCTAATTTTCCCGATCGACTGAAACGCACAACACCCTTCATAGGTGAAACACGAATGAACACAAAATCTCCCATAGAAAATTCTAATTTCCTTCTTCGATTATCGGCATAAGATTTTTGTCTACTTTGAGCTTCTTTCATCCTATGACGAATAAGGTCAATCTTTTCTGTGGCATCACGAATAAAATCTAGTCCTAAAATCAGCTTCTCACCGGCTTCAAGCCAACACGAAGGAGATCGGCATGGCCTTCCGTATAGTGCCTCGAAAGGTGCCATACCAATACTAGATTGGAAACTATTATTATAGGAAAATTCAACAAGAGAAATATGATCTTCCCAACTTCCACCAAAATCAAGAACACATGCATGAAGAAGATCTTCAAGAGTTTGATTCACATGCTCGGTTTGTCCATCGGACTGAGGATGATAAGCGGTGCTAAAATTTAGCTTCGTTTCCAAAGCTTTTTGAAGACTCTTCCAAAATCCACTAGTAAACAATGGATCATGATCACTAACAATAGAAGTAGGAACTCCATGCAATTTAACAATTTCTTTAATAAGAGTTTGGCCAAAAGAGGAACGGTCCGATTAGACCGAACGAGAATAAAATGGGCGGATTTAGTAAGTCTATCAACTATCACCCACAAGCTATCATGACCTGAACGAGAACGGGGAAGGCCATCAATAAAATCCATGGAAATATGATCCCACTTCCACATTGGGATGTCTAAAGGTTGCAATAACCCACCGGGCCTTTGATGCTCGGCCTTAATGAGTTGGCAAGTCATGCAACGCTTAACGAAGTTAGCGATATCAAATTTCATTCCCTCCCAATAATAAAGTCGCTTCATATCCGCGTACATTTTACTACTACCGGGATGAATGGTGAATTTAGAACGATGGGAATATTCTAATATGTCTTTGCGAAGACCACTAATATTTGGTACGACAAGTCTACCAAATTTTCGAATACCGCCACGAGAATCAATATCAAAGTCTTTCATACCTTCAATATCAATTTTATCCCTCAAATTTTGGCCAAGAAGAACCAATTCGGGATCTAGTTTTTGAACTTCAAGAATGCGGTCCAAAAGAGATGGATGAGCCTCAAGGCTACATAAAACAAGAGATGAACATAAATCGGATACACGATCTCGAATCTCACAAGTCGACAAAGTCTCGAGATCGTTCCATTCGGATATCATCATGGAAACAACCGCTTGTTGCTTACGACTAAGGGCATCAGCAACAAGATTTCCTTTTCCGGGAGTATAAAGAATATCGAGATCATAAGATGCCAGGAACTCGAGCCAACGTTGTTGACGCAAATTAAGTTCCTTTTGAGAAAATAAATACTTCAAAGATTTGTGATCGGTGTAGAGAACAAATTTCTCTCCCAAAAGATAATGGCGCCAAATTCTAAGGGCGAAGACAATAGCCGTGAGCTCTAAATCATGAGTGGCATATCTAGTCTCGGCAGCCTTTAATTGCCTAGAAGCATAAGCGATAACACGTTCCCGCTGCATGAGAACGGCTCCCAAACCAACACGACTAGCATCGGTATAAACAATAAAGTCTTGGTTTCCATCGGGAATCACAAGAATAGGAGCATCGGAAAGGAGTTCTTTTAATTTATGAATTGAAGCTTCACATTCGTTAGACCAAATGTACTTAACTCCCTTCTTTGTCAAACAAGTGAGAGGCACGGAAATTTTAGAAAAGTCTTTTATGAACCGACGGTAATAGCCCGCCAATCAAAGGAAGCTACGAATTTCCGTCACACTCTCCGGTCTCTTCCAATTTTGAATCACTTCAATCTTTGAAGGATCCACGGAAATTCCGGATTCAGAAATGATATGCCCCAAAAATTTCACACGAGATTGCCAAAAGTGGCATTTAGAAAATTTTGCTTTCAATTGATTGCTCCTAAGAGTCTCTAACACAATCCGAAGATGATTTTCATGCTCTTCCTCGATTTTAGAATAAATAAGAATATCATCGATAAAGATGAGAACAAATCGATCGAGGAAATCTTTGAAAACTCGATTCATAAGGTCAACGAAATAAGCTGGAGCATTCGTCAAACCAAATGGCATAACAAGCCATTCATAAGATCCATAATGTGTACGGAACGAAGTCAAAGGAATGCTATCCTCTGCAATACGGAGTTGATGAAAACCGGTAGCTAAGTCCAACTGTGAAAAGGCTTTAGCACCAATAAGCTGATCGAATAAATCATCAATCCGCGGTAAAGGATATTTATTCTTGATGGTGAGATCGTTAAGCTTGCGGTAGTCAACGCAAAGCCTAAGTGTACCATCAGATTTCTTCACAAAAATAGCTGAAGTTCCCCATGGAGAGGAACTAGATTGAATAAATTGCTTAGCTTCCAATTCGGATAATTGTTTGCGCATCTCCTCATTTTCTTTATTGGACATACGATACGGAGGACGAGTAATAGGTAGAGCTCCAAGGATTAGATTGATTCGGAACTCAATTGCTCGCCTAGGTGGTAATCCTAGAACGGGCTCAAATATGTCGGGAAATTCACGAACAATGTGAATGAGAGAAATGACATCTTCCTCATCATCGTTATCGTCATCATGAGGATTGAGAGAATATAAAGATGCTGTTAAGTTGGAATTCGAATCTTCAAGAACGAGAGGAATTTGCTTAACAGATTGAGGATGCCGAAGATATATAGTCCGTTCAGGACATAGAATATGGGCTTCATAACGGTTAAGCCAGTCCATTCCCAAAATCATTCTGAAACCAAGGTAACGCATAACATGCAAATCGGCACGGAAAGAGTAATCACATAAAATAATTTCGACATCTTTACATAATAAACTGAGTGTTGCGGATCCACCGACCGGATTCGCAATTCTCAAAGAAGTCATCAAGCCAATAACGTTCAAAGACAAAGCATCAACAAGTTCTTTTGATATAAAAGAGTGAGATGCACCCGTATCAAAAAGAACTCAAATAGGAAATTCATGAAATATAATAATGCCATCAAGGATAGAATGAGAAATACCTTGACCACGAGAAGTGTTAGCAGGGGCTTGTACAACATTTAGCTTTCCCTCCCTCTTGGCTTGAAGTTTGGGACATGCAGACATGTAATGATCCGGGCTTTTACAATAGCGACAAGCACGAGGCTTTGAACACTTATTCACATAATGGTCCTTAGAACCACAATTGTGGCATTGCCCACTACTAGGGCTATGGGTCTTTGTTATCAAAGATGCTTGCTTCCCTTTCTTATTGGGATAAGGACCCTTGAATTTATTAGGCCTCTTCTTGTTGTTGTTGGAGCTCGGTTTGGCACTCCCAACTTCAACATCACTCTCCATATCGGCCTCTTCAAGTCGAAGAGCGATATCAATGAGTTGATCAAAAGAAACTTCTAATTTTAGAAGTAATGGCTTCTTGAGATTTTTGTTCAAACCATAGACAAATCTTTGGTTCTTCTTCAATGGGGTGTTTATGTATTCGACCCCGTATTTAGAAAGTGACTCGAAGGATGTGACATAATCTGCCACGGAGGATTCACCTTGAACAAGGTCTATGAAACGACGGTCCAAAGTCACCTTCTCAGCTTCTGGCACAAACTTTAATTCGAATCGTTCCCGGAATTGCTCCCAAGTAAGATCCGTTTCATTAATTTCACAAATCAGAAGCTCGTACCAGTCTAATGCTTTTTCTTGGAGCATACTAGAGGCCACCTGAACTTGGTGAAGATCAATAAGATTCATGCGAGAAAAGATGCGGTCGCATGTTCTTAGCCAAGCCTGGACTTCAAAAATGGTTTCAGAACCTTTGAATGGCTTTCCACCCAAGTTGGTATAATCGTTGCACAAGCGTGCAAATCCAGACTTAGGGTGAGTAGGCTCCGGAATAGAACCGGCTGCTTGAGCATTCTTTACAAGATCAAGAAGCTGCTGAGCAGACATAAATACTCCATCCTGGGGAGTAGCACTAGATTGACCGGCGTTGGGATGGCCAGGTCTAACCATTTATTTTCTTTAAGAAAGAAAGAAAAGAGAAAAAGGTTAATCTCAGAATGAATATCAAACAAATTTGATTGATAAAACAAGGAATCATAAAAGGAAATAAGATAGAACGGTACGAAGACCCAAATTAAATCCTATGGCACGATTCCTAAGAAAGACTTAGGACAAGGATCCTTGCTAGATTATTCTATATAGTTCCGAAGTTTGCCTCTGATACCAAGCTGTGACGCCCCACCTCTATACTCACGCTAGCCAAGGACACTACGGAGTAATGCCGTCAACTAGCGCGAAGAATAAGGCTGTTGAGGAGCGACCATCCGTGTAATTACTTTGTGCGAGTACCGATATGTCAGATAAATAACTTACATTTCATTTCAAGAGGAAATCCGACATACCGATACAAACTCAAAGCTTCCATACAGTGGCTATGAGGCCTTCGGAAACAAATATAGAAATAAACGTAACACAAATCAGTCACAGACATTCATATCACAAAGGCGGAAACAAATATGTATATAACACATAAAAGTGTACATCAGAGTGGTGGTCATAAAAGATCCACAATATCACAAAAGAATAGATACAAGTGCTAGACAAAAGAATAAGTATACATCATGGAGTCTATATCACGAATGTATAACAACAAAAACTACAAATGTAATGTAGTTAGACAAAAGTCAGAAGATGATCCCAGATAAGGAGTCAAGTAGAAGCACCTGCAACATCTCGGTCTGACCCGAGTATTATTTAATAAGAAAATAATAAATGGATCAGTCTAGCTATAAATATCAGGTAAAGGAATGAGATAAAAGCAGAGATATAATAAGAATGTATGATAACAATAATGTCATACTAGAACAAATATGATTTAAACAACATCAAAATCATACAATATCTCAAAAATCTCAAAGCACCAAAAAGAATATCATATTATTTATTTTATTCCCCAAACTACAAATATTGACAAACATATCGTTGCCAATCACATAAAGAGGTGAAACACAAATTCTAGAAATCACAACAAGAAATCCAGAAATCATAAAGGGGGAGGCCTATCACAAACGGGAGCATGAAAACTCACCAACACGTGTATCACAAACGGAACGCTATTCCATGGTCGCTAACCATAAATATTGAGCCGAAGCTCCATAAACGGTCCGAAGACCACGGGTCGCTACCCCGCCAAATTGAATCGAAGTTCCACAGAAACGGGGTTTAGTCTCCCTCGCAGACAAATAGACATCGCACATCGCTAGTCTAAATCACAAAATGATCATCATTGATCAATAAAAAGTGTCGATTACACTAAGTTAGTAAATATATGAGTTTAGCTTCATGTCCCATAACCACTAGCTTAACTTAAATATTTACGAACAAATTGTAGATTCCCACTCGAAAATTATCACAAGAATTTCAATCGAACAAGTCCAAAAATTAACCGACGAAGTAAACGCAAGCGTTTCATACCACTTGTTTTGCTAAGCCGTTTAATTATATTTTCTCATACGAATGAGGTAAAGGTTTGTATATACTAATAGATTAGAAAACGGTTTTATAAACGAGCTTTGTATTAAAAATAGAGTTGAAATCATCTTTGTAAAAGAGTTTTAATATTTACTACTAGTATAGAAACCTTTGTATTTAGAAGTGACAAATAACAAAATGATTGTAGAAACAATCAATCACAAGAATTCACATTTTGATAACGTGAATCAAACCATGGAAATCGATATCAAATCGATCAAATAGAAACACCAAAAATCCAGAAAAGAAATCATCAAAGTTGATATTAATTGACAATAACTATATGGATAACCAAAAATCGATAAATTTGGAAATCCACATAAAAATAGGCTAATTTTCAGAAATCAACAGCCATAGACGTCTGTGGATAATCCACAGACGTCTGTCACCTGTTTCGAGAAACGTTTTTCCTGAAGCCACAGACGTCTGTGGATAATCCACAGACGTTTGTCACCTGTAGAGGGACAAAATTTTCAAAGCCCTTAAATGGGCAAACCTACACAACTTCTCGGATTCGGAGCGATTGAATGAGCAA
Source organism: Allium fistulosum (assembly GCA_030737815.1). NCBI lineage: Eukaryota > Viridiplantae > Streptophyta > Magnoliopsida > Asparagales > Amaryllidaceae > Allium > Allium fistulosum. The sequence continues at coordinate 293,751,450 of CM060906.1, read as the reverse complement.
CGGCGACAAAGGATTTATGCCAAGTGACAACCCAGCCCTAAAGGCTCTTCAATTCACCCAAAACAACATGTCTAAACACCCATACTAGGGTTTTCATAAATTTTGACTTCAAAATACCGAAATTAGGAAAATTCACCAAACCAATTCAATTCAAAAGCAAATGAACATGTAAAGGTGTTATGAATTCATACCTAACAATCAAAGATAGTATAGACATAGATGTGAGATAAAAATCTCACCTTTTTACACACAACAAACAAGGAAGGAGAAGCTTGAAAACAAAGGAGGATCAACCACACTTCAATCCCAACTCAAGAAGCTTGAATTTAAGCTTAAAAGAGAAACATTTCCTAAGTTAGGTTTAGGAATTTCTGAAATTGAAAGGAGAACGAGTTGGGGAAGAAGAAGAGAAGGCTTACCAAAGCTTCTTCTTGAATTTGGAGCTAGAACTTGATTTGCAAATGGAAACTAGGGCTTAGGATTTTTAATTCTCTTTCTCTTCCCCCATTATTCTCTTTAGAACTGAAAAGATAAGGAAGAGGGGATGAATGAAGAGAGGTGGTTAAGTTTTGGGTATTAAGTTGGCTAGTGGGCTGAACCCAAACCCAAAGTGAAAAAGGTCAAATTTTTAGCTAGCTCTAAACATATCAATGTTTATACTCAAAAAGGTTGCAAACGGCATTTTGAAATCAATGGAAGGTGTCCCGAGTCCCAACTCGACTGTTTGCTAAAAGTAACTTTTCAGACTAAAATCCGACTAACGATACCATATTTAAATACAAACATTTAAATAGATAATTGTAAAATATGCGGGTTGTTACAGACTCCCCTCCTTAAAGAAATTGCGTCCTCGCAATCATAAGAAATATTTGAACAAAAAGTAACAACCATAAAAGCATATCAACACAAAAGAAGAAATTTGAAATAAGAAGTTCACCTCAAAGAGCTCAAGAGAGTAAGTCTGGATGTGTTCGCTCGATGAATTCTCTAGATTCCCAAGAGCAATCCTTAGGATTTGAGGACCATTGAACTTTCACAAGCGGGACATCTTTATTTCGAAGGCGTTTAACCTCCGAAGCAATAACACGAATAGGATGTTTCTTATATGTTAAATTAGGCAAAACTTCAATTTCTTCAACAACACCGGGCTCAAGAATAGTGTCGGAATCTCGAAGGCATTTCTGTAGTTGAGAGACGTGAAACACGTCATGAATAGCAGAAAACTGAACCGGTAACGAAAGGCGATAAGCCATGGAACCAATGCGTTCGGTGATGGGAAATGGGCCAATATATCGAGGTGCTAATTTTCCCGATCGACTGAAATGCACAACACCCTTCATAGGTGAAACACGAATGAACACAAAATCTCCCACAGAAAATTCTAATTTCCTTCTTCGATTATCGGCATAAGATTTTTGTCTACTTTGAGCTTCTTTCATCCTATGACGAATAAGGTCAATCTTTTCTGTGGCTAATTGATTTCGACCATTTATTAAATTGATCTTTTAAAAATATAAAAAATGATTTTTAAATTCTGATTTTTTTGGCAGAGAGTTTATATGATGACAAAAAATTAAATAAATTGAAATTTAATTTTCAAAACATATTTAATTTTATATGATTTATTTTTAGTATATTTATTTAAATAATATTAATAATAGTAAATAAATATTAAAAATTAATTTGCAGCCACTGAAAAATATAATCAATGTAGATATGCCTTTATAAAATATAGTTTCAACTATTAATATGATATGATGATATAATTAAATACAAGTCATATAATTAAAATTAGGTAGTATATTAATACATATATGTACATATATATATATATGTGTGTGTGTGTATTAATAATTAAAATAAAATTTATTCGGTTGTGCACTTCAGATCTATATATATAATTATTTTTTTAATAAATTAAAACATACATATAACCAATCTAATATGTGACAACATTGATGATACATATAAGAATCTCACTTACCTAGCAATATAATAATGATATATATAAATGGATAGTATAATGTTACCCAGAAATTATAAATCATATACTATAGTAAATATATACCTAATACTAATGTCTTAGAGCACACCTTGTCATAATTAATTCTCCCTCCTTTGAAATCTTCTCAATTCGGCAGATCGCTAATTCTTAAACCGTGGACCTTTAGTTATCCAATAACTATTGCCTTTTGAATCAATTTGAGATGAATTTGTTGGAGCTCCTTTTTAATGAGATTGACCAACAATGATGGGGAAATAGCAATCAAAAAGTCCATTTTTCATTAGGGTTAGGGGCCCCTTTATTGTAGAAGAAATAGAGAGAAATATGGATCGCATTTCATACCACTTTAGCCTTTTTAGCCGCCTCCTACAAGCCCAATTGGTACTGAAATAACATCTTAACATCATGATCTAATAGCCCATTTAAGCCCAAATAAATATTATTAATTAAATCTAATTTAATTGCTGTAGATATCGCATATCGATCAATATATTTATAACTATTATGAATATATATATACAACAATATTTTTCCTTAAATCATATTCAAAATTTTATAATTAATATTTCATAAATATTAATTAATTTATAACAATTATAAACTGATTAAATCGTTTGGTCCAAAGAGAATTCATTATTCTGGTAGTGTGACTCATCAAATGTAAATTCGGTCAGCGATTAACATCGAACTCTTCGAATGTTATTATTCACACGTCACTTAGCAGGCGGTGTGATATTTTGGCCAAACTTATTGCTTACTTAGTTTTAGTAAAATCCAATTTTATATTATTAAGCATTACCCAATTATGACATTTATTTTACACCAATTCTCTTCGTCAAAACTATATCATTTTAGACTTGTGGAATTTGGTAATGGTCAAAATTCCAATATCGTCCATATTCAACTCTATAATCCAAACACAAAGTCCTTTGTTCAATAATAACAATTATTATTAACCAAACTACTCTTGTCAGAGACTTTGACTTTGAGTTGACTTGAGTTGACCGTAATACTAACCTCATATAACTGAGGAGACGAATCCTTTCTTGAATAGTGCTTCACTTCCAATACTTCCACTCAACCTAGCTATAGTCACTCGATGGACGTCATGCCATGATTTGACTATAATCAAAGCGGAGCTTTCATATTAAAGATCCATAGTATTCTCAATTCGAAAGAACTATATTAATCAGTCACATAGATATTTTCTGTTTGACCTTAGTTATATTGACCAATAGAAACCTATTGAGTGAGTCATTACGAAGTTATCCAATAACCATTAGTATGTAAACTCTAGGTGCCCCAGCAGTCATAAGCAATACATTGCCAACATTTGGAGAGCGCTATGTGCTCTAGTCTCAACGGATACGTATCCAATCTTTTTGCGTCTTGACTATGAACATTTGAAATGGCATTTTTTTATTATGATAAATTACTCATGGTTATAACACTTTATAACTATTATCATAAAACATACCATTTATGGATTTTCTATCAAATATACTTTTAGTTAAATTAATTAATTAATATAACACATTATATCAAGTATATAATATAAAGAAAACACTTTTATTTTGGACAAGATTGGTCAACGAGTAAGATATATGTAAAAAATTACATAATTTCCCATAGAGCATGCCTCTAACTCTATCAATAACTAGGGTTAAATCTAGTTTGTTCATTAATATAAAATCATATTTTATCTTAAAGTATAATATGTTTGTTTGATTAATCTTATTAATTAAATTTATTCATTATTTTGAATATATCTTACATCTTCATATACTAACATGATGATATATAGGTATGTATGTGGGTAATTATTTAGGAGACTTGTTTTCTATTAATTAAGTGAGTGAAAGTAAAATTCTTATTTATAGGGTATAAATTAAGAGGTCATAAATGTGACGATTATTTAGTAGTTTTGTTCTATCTCCTTTTGATATCTGAAAGGGCACATGGACATATAGAATCTATATTGCAAAATGAATACATGTGTGACATGATAGTATTATGATAAATAAGCATATGAATTTGGTATATATTGACACATGATTATAAATTTATATATATAATTTAAAATAATTAAAATAAATTTCAAAATCATCCCTTTGCTAAGTAAACATTAAAATATTTAATTTGAAAGGTTAACTTGGTCAAATATTTAAATAAATAGCATCCTACTATATCAAATATATGAAGATAGTTATAAAATTCAAATTGAATAATTCAATATTAATTATACTAAATGTGTTAAATTTGTAAAACTATTGTATCAAATCATTTCAGCCTAAAATAACTTAGTAGACTAAGCATGTATATTTTAATCTCATTTTACATTATAAACAATGCATATAAACAATTTTGGATATATGAAATCGAATAGTTTAAATCATATTCAAATTAAATAAGTAATTATTATATGTATAATTTAATATTATATAAAACATAATTTGTTTAACTTGGTCAACATCATTAACATAGATTAACATATTAATAAACCAAGTTCTTTTACTTATATATATATATATATATGTTTCACCTTAAATTTTAGTTATAAAACAATACTTTAACAACTTTAAACTAAATTACATCACATACATTAACATGCGTCACAGTGAGCATACAAGAATATGTGATACAAAATAAGAATTGTACCTAATTAGATACAGCCTTTCGTGACGAGTCAATCTGAAAATAGACTCCTAGATTCCTTGAATTACAACTCGATATTGCAACAATATAATGAACCATTAAAGTTTTGATTTTACTAGATATTTTTTAAGTGAAATTAGATTCATCCATGGGTGAGAAGGGGAAATGGATGGATTTCCATTAATGATAAAGAGAAAAGCAAAAGAAGAAAAGGACTAAAAAGGAATTAATGTGAAAGCTTTGGTATTTAAATAGAAAATAGAGACCTTTCACCTTCCTCACTTAGAAACCTCCGTTCTTTAATTTTGATTATGATTAGATCCAAATTTAAACCGAAATATCAAATAGCATGGTTTGCCAAAGATGGTCCTCTTCAAGGAGTAAAGATTCCGAAGCCTTTTAAGTAATTAAAATATATTTAATACACATCTAAGTTATTACTATTAACTCCCGGATCATTTCTTGAAATTAACCAACTTACCAATAACACACTAAACATCAAATACATCAATAATTAAATCTTAAATATTAATTATTTTAATTAATTTATAAGACTTATAGACCAATTAAACCACATGGTTTTTCAGAGAATTCACAAATGCAGTTTTGTGACTCAGAGGTGTGAATTTGGTTAGCGATTACTATTGAACAATTTAAATATTAATGTTCACATGTAACTTTAGCCATTGGTGTGATAGTTTGGCTGAATTCATTGCTTGTAGAACATTTTGATAAAATCGTATTTTACATCACTTTAAGAGGTATCGATAGTGACAATAATTTACACATGTTCTCTTCGCCAACACTATATCACATAGGATGTATAGAATTTGGTATTGGTCAAAACTTCAATATTATCCACAACCAACATGATTAGTTCGTAAACAAAGTACTTGAACAACATAAAATTTATTATTAATTGTTCTACTTTGGTCAAAGATTTTGGCTTTAAGTTGACTAAAGTTAACCATGATACTAACCTTATACAACCGAGGAGGTGGATTCTCTATTGAATAGTGCTTCACTTCCAATGCCTCAACTCAGACCCAACTATAGTTGCTCGCTGGTTGCCATGTCATGCTTTAATTATAATCAATGTAGAGTATCCACATTGAAATTTCATAGTATTCTTAAGTTGGGGGAACCGTGTGACATCGTCCATAAAAATTTCCCCCATAAAAATTTCCCATCTAACCTAGTTATTATCAACTAATAGGAAACTCTCGTATGGGTCATTCCATTGTTATCGAATAACCACGAGTATGTAACCCCTTGATTTTCCAATAGCCACGAGTAATACACTACCCTGAATTTAGAGAGTATTATGTACTTTGGTCTCAATGAATGTATTGATACCCTTTCTTGAAATATTTTGACCAGGAATATTTAAAACAAAATGTTATCTTTTGTGATTAATTACTCACAATTGTAACATTTGCAATTACAATCACATAACATTTTATTTAATGACTTATTAATATACTTTAAATTTATTGCTTAATTACTTATATCACAATATAACAAAGTATATAACAGAAATAAAACACCTTTATTACGAACAAGATTAACTACAGAGTTTGATATATGTTACAAATTACATAATTGCTTCTAGGTCATACCATTAGCTCTTCCAATCTCCTACTTTCACTTGGGGTTAATTATGGAATATTAGCCTCATTCCTCCGATCAGTTCATAATTGATAGAGCCAGTCCCTTAGTGAATGGATATGCTATATTTATTATTTACCATGCCGGTCAATATCTCTTTATCGTCGATAAACTTCCTTTCTCATATGGACCTTTAAAGTATATGTCTAGATATATAATGATCCATAGTTTATTTACGATTTGAGTTACGACATTATTTTGACAAAATAATGTTATAGGATTCACAACAATTGCAATCAATCCTAGCTCAGTAATAAATTTGTGCTTTTATGTATATTATTTTTACTGCGGCGCCATTCAAGGCGATGTATTTAGCATTTTGGTTGAATCGACCACCACCTCTTGCTTGGAATATTTACAACTCAAAGCTCCTTGATAAGGTTGAATATGAATTTAGGATTGACTTACTATATTCAGTATCACTTATGAAGTTCGAGTATACTGCTTCTTAAGTAGTTTGTTATTTCCATCAACAATTCTCTGATATTTCGTAAATACAATAGAACATTCTTAATTACCATTTAGTGACTTAATTTGGATTTGATACTCACTCAATGTACCAATCATATGAGCAAATAGCGATATAGTAGAAATCATAATATGTATTATAATTACTATTACTCATGCATAAGGAGTCCATCTCATATGCTCCACATTAAACATTTAATATGGCATCTGTGTATATCATTTGAGATAATCCCTACACCCTTTTATTTTGAATATAAAAGATGCTATTATCAAATCCTATATCGAGAATTAAACAACCAAACTAGAACTTATTTTAACATGGGTACATCGTTAATAATAACTAGTATGTTGTTTACTTATGATTTTAGAAATATCTTAATAACTTTTGATATTCTTTCTTACAAACACACTCTTCCTCTGCATTTTTGTTGAAAATCTACCTATTTGATTTCTCTATCGAAGTAACTGCCCAATTCCGATGCATGTCGAACAATACTATCATATTAGTTCTTGGATCCTATCGTACGCTACACACTTAGTTATCCTCTCATTGACTTCAGGGTATTTCAATTATTAAGCACAAATAGTTTATTCTAAATCATTATTTTGAATTTATGTATCAACATTGATGTACCAAAACTTGAAGTCACATTGGGTGATAATTTTGCAAGTATAATCCAAATTAACTCAAGCACGTTGACTGACGAATCTGTTTTGCTAATTTCAACAATTAAAATTTACGCGGTTACACTTCGACTATGTTGCTTACTATATTCCAATTGCATCAATCTTCCTTTAGAAGGCTTACCTACAATTGAAGGATCATATCCCTTTAGGCGAATCTATTCCAGATTTAACCACCTTGTTATATAAGGTCTATAAACTTTATGGCTTATTGTTGAGGCAATTGTTATTACAAACAATTCTTTTGCTCGACATTAATAAGAAACTCATAATATCTTTTTAATATACGGGAATTCTTATTAGACATTCTAACAAGTTTTGTTTGTTTTATGCTTAATTAATTTCATTTCATCTTATATAATCAGTTTCTATGTTAAAGTAAAATGATTTAATTTTGAGTTCATGAAACTTAAGTTATTAACACAAATTAGTCAATTATTGTTGGTTGGTCCCAAACCCCTTTAGGGCGATCCACACAAGATCCCTCATGAGCGAATTTTATGTGCAGCCTGTCGACTCATATAACCTGTCAGTTCTTTAAGCTAGGATATGTAGGGATTTCTTATCAACTCATGAGCTTGTAAACTATGCTTTAAATGAAATTAAAAGTAACATGTGTACTACTTCTAAGTACATATCATTATAGAAAGAAGTTAAGCATCACTGATTATCAATCGTACTTTGAAGTGACTTTGAGATTAAATCTTACTCGTTTTAGGTACATTTGGAACTCCTTTCAGATAATGCATCATAGAGAGAAGTGACTTTGAGATTAAATCTTACTCGTTTTAGGTACATTTGGAACTCCTTTCAGATATACTCATTTATTCAATTAAATCGAATTATTTTATTTCCTTTGCATGCTATGTTTTCCACTTTTGTTTTAAATTCTATGAACTTATCAAAGATATACTACTTGTGTATCAAATACACATGTTCATGTATGTGATAATTCATCCGTGATGTTAACAATGTAAATGGATTCATTTTGGTACAATTATACCTTGGACTACATACATCTATATGTATTAATATGATGAGTTCATTAACTCTTTCATCACTCTCGTTGAGTGCTTTTCTCTTAGTATTCTGAGATATCATTCATGAGTAACATATAATTCATAATCGTACGATTAAAGAATTATTTTTCGAGTATACGGTTTAGTCCATAATTCAAAAATACTCACAAAAAGTCTAAATACTTCTGTATTTTCTACAGTTAATGCATCACTATTGTTATAAAAACAAACACCATCATTATAATAGACTTAGTTTATAATGGGCATTCATAATATTCGTATTAAAATAATAGTGCATCTATTTTTAGTCAATATTGAAACTATTATTATTTCATAAATGACATTTGGTATATATACGAAAGTAATTTTCGTAACTTGATGTGTCCGTTATTAAGTGTCATATGATATACTCCCAGTATTTCCCCCATGACTATAACAGGGCATGAAATATGAAGTTCCATTCAACCATTTATTATGGGCCATCTATTTCATCCATTGTAACTAGTTTATAGTCAAGAGTTTTAGATCAAATATTTTAAACTCAAAGAAATAACTCTTATAGAATTACATATGGAATATAAATAACATTTACTATTCCATATTAAGTATCCACATAGTATTTTATACAATTCTCATATCGAATGTCTCTTCATGAAGCAAAAGTGACCTTTCACTCTCTTCATCCTAACTATGGCTATTTTACGTCCACTATCTAACATTCACTTTCCTTTCTAAATGGCCAAACCATTCAAAAGGAAACACTTGATACAAGATTGCAAAGAATTCTTTACAAAAGAGCATTCAGACATCCTTAGCATGGTAATGATATCGAATAGGTTGCACTTAAGTAAACTGATCAAAACTGACATTTCAACGATCGAATTCCTAGGTCAGCCTTTAGTCCTCGGTCTTTCAATGTTTTCAACATAACAATATTATCATTGTATTCAATCGTATTAAATGTATGATCTTGTACTACGGTGTGCTTACTCATTTCGAATGCACTTACTTCATCAAGATTTCATATATTACAAAAATCCATACTCTTGTATTGCTTTAGAGTTCAAAACTCATAAAAGATAATACACGGTCTCGGGTAAATTAACACTCAAGTGATCAAGGTGTTATTAGTAGTTATACAATTTGGCTCTTGCATGGGTCTTGATGTGACAACATGCCAAAAGGTTTACTAGTAAATAAATTTTATACTTCTTTGGCAATCCTAATTCAATTCATTAGTATATTTAGATTGAAAAGCAATTTTACCAATCACGTTAGTTGCGAAAATTTATTGAAGTAGATAATTTTAATTTTATATAACATATATTCTTACAATAGTAGAACGATTAATTGTAATCATTTCATTTCCCTAATATGGCTACCACTAGATTGTATATTTCTTAAAACCCTAAGAGAAATATAGAAACCTTTTGACAGCTCTAGCAAGTGTTAGGAATCGCTTGCCTTAAGATTATGACCTTGAATTTGCTCAACAAAAAATCATAGGCCCGCAAGACATGGATAACACTTTATTGAATATATCATATACAACTCTTACCTTGGGTTACCCTAATGTAACGACCCAGAATTTTAGTTATTTTAATTTGGAATATTTAATTGATTTTTAAATATTGAAAAATTGATTTTATAAGTTAAATAACTTGAATTTCAGATATAGCGATTTATTTGATAATTTAATTGTTGAATTTAATAATTGAAATTGTTTAAATAATTGAATCTTGGATTTTAAGCGGGATAACAATAATTTAAAAGCTTATTTAAATTCTATTTAATAAGAATGAAGATAATAAAACTTTTAAATTGGATTTAAAAGTGATTTAACTGATTTTGAAAATAAATTGTTTTAAATTAACGTATAAAAATAGCCTTCTAAGGGACTGTCTCGGATTTCGACGAAACAAGTTTCATTGGATTCGTAATAGTGTATTATTGTATGATAACGAATTTTTTGGCGATTGGACTTACCGTTTGAGCGTGCGAGATTGAAATGCGTATAAATTTATTTCAGAAATTAATAGAATATAATTGGGTTTGAAAAGCTATCTTCTGCATACGATCGAATTAGGTCTCGAAACAAGTTCCATTGTGTTCGGAATAAGGGTATAACATATAAAATGCCAGGTGGCATGCCTCGTTTGGAGTTCAAAATTTTTGAACGTCTTGTAATTCGATATTTTAAATTGAAACACACACACACACATATATATACAAACATTCCCATATCCTAACCCATGCTCTTCACTATGCATGCCATACCCACACTATTCAGCCATGCCTCAGCCATACTGTCTCTCCCTTATAGCATGTTCAAACCATAGAAAGAAGTTGGCAAAATTTCTAATTTTTTAAAATAAAAAAATCATGGCCTCATCCTATGGCCGAGGATGATCGGGACCATTTCGTGCGTTGTTAGGCTTCGACCTTAACTAGGAACTTGTAGGCGATGTCGAGACAAAGATAATCAATGGTAGGATTCAGCTAGTTCATCGCGAGATGGCCAGAAATTGGGGTTGAATAGCGATCGTCTATTGGCCGGTTTCGGCGAATTAGCAAACTTTTAGGTGGTGCAATATGAAGGAAAGTTGTAGGGGTTAGCGAGGGCTAGGAATGGCCCAAGTTTGGTGGTACGGCATGGCTTGTCGCGGTGGTAGTTTGAAGAGAACGCGGCCATGTTTGGGAATGCTCTGGTAAGCTCGGTCGCAACGGGAGGGGGTCGCGTGGGTTGAGGGTGTCGGCGTTGAATGGGGCTCCTCTCTGCTGAAGTCCGATCGGTAGTAGTGGGGTGTGCACGTGTGTGCACTATGCATGCACAAGAAGATGATTGGGAATTGGGGAATTGGGAAGATGGCAAAATTGTAATTAAAGTAAATGTTGTAATTAGCAATAATATTATATTATTTAAAATTGAAATCTTGTTTAATCAATAACTTTTGCATACGAGGTCCAATCGAGATGATACTTTTTGCATTGTGCTCATGATAATAAAAGCTTTGCAATGGAATAGGTTTGGACAAATTTGAAGAAAGTTGGAATTTGGGCTAAAATCGGACGTCGTTCGATTTTAGTTCCAAACCGAAATGCCTCGGCGATAATAGAAAATAAAGGTGAGTTAAACTCACCTTTTTGGTTAACTAGTATAATATATAGTTAATAATAATTTGTTGGGTGATTGTTCTGATGAATTACTATATTTATTAGTTGGTTTGGATATATTCCCGCTCCTGGAGCGGATGAGACCTTATTACGTTCCCGTGTAAGAGCGGATGACCCTTTGTATACGAATCCTGCCTCGAAGCAGCTGATTTATAGTATATAATTATATAACATTTGTGATGCAGAGGGACAGGTTCGAGGGATCCAATGGGATTCCTCGCTATTGTTGAATTGTTTCGATAATTGTGACGCCCCACCTCTATACCCGCGCTAGCCAAGAACACTACGGTGTAATGTTGTCAACTAGCATGGAGAATAAGGCTGTTGAGGAGCGACCATCCGTGTAATTACTTTGTGCGAGCACCGATATGTCAGATAGTATAACATGCATTCTTATTTCAGGAGGAAATTCGACGTACCGATACAAACACAAAGCTACTACACAGTGGCTATAATAGTTTAGGACAATAAATATAAAAATAACACAGATAACATAAATGCGGAACACAGATGGAACAAAAGGTCTCATATATATAATAACTGATGTCAGTTACAATACATTTTGACACGATACAAATGATACAACTACAACTGTCGACCCTGGAAGTTATATATATATATACAAGTACATTATCGTCTAATATACATGAATTCATATCAACCTAAATCAACACACTGACTACTACAAAAAGACGAAGACCACTTCGAAAGGTATGAAAAAGTCTTCATAGCTCAAACAGCAACCCAAAGCAGGAAATCTACAACCTAAAATAACTCGGGTCTGACCCGAGTATTAAATTCAAAAGAAAATAATACACGGGTCAGTCTAATTCAAACTCAGTTATTAATGCACGGAAGCAGTAATAATCAAATATCAAATAGACGACAGTCATAGAAATCTCGTATGTCCAACCTCTCGATAAGAGAATCGGATAACGGTAGGTATAACACTAAACAATGTAAATCAACAAATCAGTAGATTCGAAATATCAACAAAGATAAATGAAAAGATTATCAATGAAAATAATTTAGAAAACATCAAAATGATCGAATCAAATCAAATCAAAAACGCTTTCAAAATATTGAATTGGACAAACGAAACAATTCAAACAATTGAAATATCAATTAAAACTGTCAATTCTGATAGGGCTGCAGTACATGCTCGCGTGCACTGCCTCGCCACATTAAAATGTTAATTCTGTGTGGCTGCAGTACACGCACGCGTGCACTGCCTCGCCACAACAGCACAAAATACATACAGCTCAATGAAAGTTCACAAACAAGCACAAGGTCAAAACCAAAGGAGAAGTCAGGTTCAACACAAATGCAATACTACTGAAATCACAATACGAACATGAGGTCAAATCCGAGTTGCAAGCTGGATTCAACACAAGTGAAACCAAAGGTACCAGACTCACCCACAGCCTATCAAGCATCCAAGTTCGATGCAGACAATGCCAACAAGCCAGATGAATACAACAGATTCAAGTGAATGGCAACAACCAGTGAGCAAGTGCAGACCACACGAATGACAATGCATCAGTAAAACAGATTTAACTCAACAATGCAGTGCACACAACTCAAGAGCCAATGCTAACATGAAGTGCTACAATGCAAAGGTACCAGACACAGTAGCAGTGAAGTAGTCAAGGGGCGCACCAGTGTATAAAGTGAATCGAGGTACCAGATATAATAACATCAGGTCAGAGACCACAGAAATGACAAGTAGACAGAACGAGTGCAGCAACTACACTTAAATGAAAATACCACAAATCCAGACTGCATACATGTACAAAAATGCAAAGGCCACAACAAAGAAGACAGTGGCAAATGCACATTATCAAAACAATTGCAACTCACTAACCAGATGGGAAACTCAAGATGGAAGTGAGGCACCAAACAGAGAACAGTGGATTAAAACCAAAAGAACTAAATACACATGAATGGATAAACACAAATGGTCAGAGAAATGCACAAAGCTGCTACAAGGATGAACAGAAGGGCCTTTAAACAACATCACATTAACGAAGTCAATATGATCGAGTGCAACAGGTTATACTACAGGGATGAATACAACATGAAGCACTGCAACACAAGAACAATGAAACTCAATGCTACAAAAGACCACTAGTATGAAGACTTCAAGCAATACAACTAAAATCAAGCTCAATGAAAGAGTCAGTGTTATCAAAGAGCAAGTGATAATATATACAAGTGCAGTGTGCACGAATAAGCAACCCAGTATCAACATATTTGAAGTGAATGCAAGAACAGCTAAAGACAGTAATAAGAAAGTGCAGACATGACTTCACATTAGTTCACCCAAATCCAAGTGAAAACAAGACAAGTCGAAATTACAAAGTGAACCAGTGCTTAGTTCGAACAAAAATCAAGTAGCAGTTTGAACAATGACAGAGAATACGAAGTCATCTTTTATCTCGAACTCGAGTATGATACAAAAATAACCAAAACCATGAATGCAGTATCAACCAGTGATACAAAAAAAATTCATGTAAAAGCCGTAGACAACGAAAACAAACTCGACGCTTAAGCAATCGAATTAAAATTGCCAAAGAAACAAAATACCCAAGGTTCTAATCCAAACGTAGTTGTAAGTTCGAACAAATACATCAACATTTTAAGAATCAGTGCTAAGGCCGAAGCCATCAAATAATGGAAATTAAATCAAATCGAAGTTGAACAGGTCATAAGTCGACATCGTGATGACCAAGGTAGCAAGGAACGCGATCGAACAGCTCAATGTCGAAGCCGTCAACCACGAAAATCAAACAGATCAAAATCAATACAAAACAACTTAAAATCGAACTGCAAAGCAAAATGAACTGACGAATTCGACAAAATATCAGAGAGTTCAAGCCGAGAATTTGAAGTAGATGTGAGCGAATTAAATCACTCACCTGTGATTTGAACAATCTGAAGCCACTGAGCAAGCTCGAAGGAACATTGATCGATAGAGGCGCGACTTCGAACGATTTCCCAGAAGCCCTAATTTGGATGAAGAGGAATAATCGAAAAATTGAAGCCGCCATTTTTCTTTCCGTTCGAATGTTTTTAGGGTTGGTTTTGAATGAATGAATTGAGAAGGGGATCGGGCTAGAGAATAAAAAAGGGGAAATGTGTTTAATTAATTATCACGGCACAAAAGAAACTTGAGCCAAATAAATTTTAAAGCCCACAATTTTTAACAATTTTATTAAAAGAAATTTTAAACTGATTCAAAACATCAAATAACAAATAGCTAGGAAAATTAATCGTCTAGAGACGATAATTAATTGGTATGAAATCTCGGGTTGTTACAGACTACCCTCCTTATAGAAATTGCGTCCCCGCAATTTTTATAATTAAGGTCGTCATTAACAATAAATTTTCTAACATAAACTGGTTAAGCTAGAAAAATAAAGGTAGAGAATTCAAACCTCAAAGAAATCTTGTAATTTCATAAAAGAAATTCGCAATTCTCGACAAAATCTAACTATCAAATAGATAATCAGAAAACAACAAAACTCTAATTATCAAAAATGATAATCAAATTTCAAATCAACAAATATTCAATTATCAAAAACGATAATCGAATTTTCAAATCACAAATATTTAATTATCTCAAACGATAATTAAACCTCAAATCTCTAATTATCAAAAACGATAATCAGAAACATCCAATATCCGATTATCAAAAAGATGATAATCAGAAACAACAAGATTATCAAAAACGATAATCAGAAATCACAAATATCCGATTATCAAAAACGATAATCAGAAACATCCAATATCCGATTATCAAAAAGATGATAATCAGAAACAACAAGATTATCAAAAATGATAATCAAAAATCACAAACATCCGATTATCAAAAACGATAATCAGAAATCACAAATATCTGATTATCACAAATGATAATCAGAAATCACAAATATCCGATTATCAAAAACGATAATCAGAAATCACAAATATCCGATTATCAAAAACGATAATCAGAAATCACAAATATTTAATTATCACAAATGATAATCAAATCTCACAAATATCTGATTATCAAAAACGATAATCAGAAACACAAACATCTGATTATCAAAAACGATAATCAGAAGTCATAAATATTCAATTAACGAGTCCGAAATTAACCGAAGTAGTAAAAGTACAGTTCCATACTCCGTACTTTTGCTAAATCGTTTAAATCTCTTTATCGTTTCCTTGAAAGTGCAAAATTGTGTGTTTCAAAAATAACATTTCACATTCTCAAACGGACAAGTCCGGAATTAAGCGAATCAGTAAAAGAAAGGGGTCATAGTCCTCGATTTTGCTGAAACGTTTAAATCGCTTCCTCGTTCTTTTGAAAATGTAAACTGTAAATATTTTGAAAACTATTTTAATTTATATTTTTGAAACAACTTTTAAAAATAAAGAATTTTGAAAACACGTGATTAAATTAGCAATATCAGTAGTAACTTTGATAAGGAAGTTGCACTTCTCAAAATACCGTAAAAACGGACAACAAAATCAGCATTGCGGGGGAACCGCATGTAAATCCATTTCAAAATTGACGGTTAATGAAGTTAACACGTCAAAATCTCATCAAAATAACTGGCATCAAAATATAATACCAATGAATTTTCATTCATCAAAAATGTTACAAGAATCTTCTCAAAGATAGAAAGGGATACCATACCCTAAACTTGTATTCATAACAAGTCAATGACACACGAATTCACCAATGCACAAAAATTGATAAAACTTATCAATAAAAATCACGAAAATTGGTGAAGTACAAATTCTAGAAATCATCATAAGAAATCCAGAAAACACAAATTCTAGGAATCTACACACGATCCAGAAATCACAAAAATTCTAGAATCGACACACGAAATCCAGAAATCACAAAAAAAGGGGGGAGGCCTATCATAAAACGGGAGTATGAAAACTCCAAAACACCGGTATCACAAGAACGAGAAGCTATCTCATGGTGGCTAACCATTAAATTTTCACACAGGAATGGCCCGAAGACCGTGCAACAAAGAAATATGTGTGAGACGAAATCACACAAATGGTGTCTAGACAATCCTCAAAGCCCAAGAGATATATGTGAGACGAAATCACACCGATGAGGTCTAGTCTAACCGTGCAATACGTGTGAGACGAAATCACACAAATGGTGTCTAGACAATCCTCAAAGCCCAAGAGATATGTGTGAGACGAAATCACACCGATGAGGCCTAGTCTAACCGTGCAACAAAGAAATATGTGTGAGACGAAATCACACAAATGGTGTCTAGACAATCCTCAAAGCCCAAGAGATATGTGTGAGACGAAATCACACCGATGAGGTCTAGTCTAACCGTGCAATATGTGTGAGACGAAATCACACAAATGGTGTCTAGACAATCCTCAAAGCCCAAGAGATATATGTGAGACGAAATCACATCGATGAGGCCTAGTCTAACCGTGCAATAAAGAAATATGTGTGAGACGAAATCACACAAATGGTGTCTAGACAATCCTCAAAGCCCAAGAGATATATGTGAGACGAAATCACACCGATGAGGTCTAGTCTAACCGTGCAATATGTGTGAGACGAAATCACACAAATGGTGTCTAGACAATCCTCAAAGCCCAAGAGATATGTGTGAGACGAAATCACACCGATGAGGCCTAGTCTAACCGTGCAACAAAGAAATATGTGTGAGACGAAATCACACAAATGGTGTCTAGACAATCCTCAAAGGCCAAGGATATGTGTGAGACGAAATCACACCGATGAGGTCTAGTCTAACCGTGCAATATGTGTGAGACGAAATCACACAAATGGTGTCTAGACAATCCTCAAAGCCCAAGAGATATGTGTGAGACGAAATCACACCGATGAGGCCTAGTCTAACCGTGCAACAAAGACATATGTGTGAGACGAAATCACACAAATGGTGTTTAGACAATCCTCAAAGCCCAAGAGATATGTGTGAGACGAAATCACACCGATGAGGTCTAGTCTAACCGTGCAATATGTGTGAGACGAAATCACACAAATGGTGTCTAGACAATCCTCAAAGCCCAAGAGATATGTGTGAGACGAAATCACACCGATGAGGCCTAGTCTAACCGTGCAGAGAATGAGACATCGCACATTTGCTAGTCTAAATCACAAAAATGATCGTCATGATCATTAAGAAGTGTCAATTACACTAAGTTAGTGAATATAAGAGTTAAGCTTCATGTTCCATAACCACTTGCTTAACTCAAATATTTATGAACAAACTGTAGATCTTCACTAGAAAATTGTCACAAAAGGTTCAATCGAACAAGTCCAGGAGTTAACCGACGAAGTAAACGCAAGCGTTTCATACCACTTGTTTTACTAAGCCGTTTAATTCAATTTCTCATACGAGTGAAATAAAGGTTTGTATATACTAATAGATTGGGAAATGGTTTAGGAAAAGAGCTTTGTAGTAAAATAGTTTTGAAACCGTTTGGAGAAAAGGATTTTAATATTTACTACTAGTATAGAAAACCTTTATATTTTTAAAGTGACAAATCACAAAAATGATTGTAGAAACAATAAATCACAAGAATTCACATACAAAGATGTGAATAGAATCCAATGAAATCGATACTGAATCCATCAAAAAGTATGTTCACAAAAATCCCGAAGAAAAATGTCATTCAAGTTGCCAATAAATGATAGCAACAAATCGGGGAAATGATCAAGAATCGATTAAATTTGGAAACCAAATCAATTCACTAAAATTCACATTCGAAGACGTGAATAAAATCCAAAGAATTCGATTCCAAATTTATCAAATTAGAAATACCCAAAAATTCCAGAAATAGAAGTTATCAAAGTCGACAAAGGTGATAACAACTAATTGGAAAAGAAGAATCGATTATCAATTGGAAAAACAAAGCAAAACGAGCATAAATGCATAAATGCATAAATGACTTCAACAAAAATAAGAATCAAGTCAATGTCGAAGTCAACAATTAATGGTCACTGTCAAGTACAAAGTACAAAATGAATCAACATCATCATCAAAGAATCCAACGACAAACAAAGTCAGAGTCTTGGAAATCAAGAAATTAGCAATTTCACAAAAACAAAGTGACCAAAGTCGAATGGAAATCAATCCGAGGAAGCACAAAACATCAAGTTCAAAATCGCTGAGATTCGAACTAGATATGAGTGAAAATCAAAATCACTCAATTTGCAACCGATCGAGCCATGATTCATCATAGTGTAACAGGTACACAATGACACTCATAGCATAGCACAAAAGTGGAACAAAGTCCAGAAGTCAAAATAGCTTTAATTGGCCAAATTCGAACGAAATCAACATCGGCTAAATCAATTCAAAGCCGAAAACACAAGAACAAAATCCTCATCAAAAAAACCCAACTTGAGTTCGCAAAGCAAACGGAGGCAGAAGCCAAAATACTTTCACGAAATCAAAATCAAATGCACATGGATAAGCGTTAGGAATTCATACCTAACAATCAAAGATAATCATATGTAAAGATGAGAGATAAAACATCGACAAATAGTGTAACACATGTTCCATCTAAGTTATATTTTATAATTATCCTAAACCCCAGGCTCTGATACCAAGCTGTGACGCCCCACCTCTATACCCGCGCTAGCCAAGAACACTACGGTGTAATATTGTCAACTAGCACGGGGAATAAGGCTGTTGAGGAGCGACCATCCGTGTAATTACTTTGTGCGAGCACCGATATGTCAGATAGTATAACATGCATTCTTATTTCAGGAGGAAATCCGACGTACCGATACAAACACAAAGCTACTACACAGTGGCTATAATAGTTTAGGACAATAAATATAAAAATAACACAGATAACATAAATGCGGAACACAGATGGAACAAAAGGTCTCATATATAATAACTGATGTCAGTTATAATACATTTTGACATGATACAAATGATACAACTACAACTGTCGACCCTGGAAGTTATATATATATATATATATATACAAGTACATTATCGTCTAATATACATGAATACATATCAACCTAAATCAACACACTGACTACTACAAAAAGACGAAGACCACTTCGAAAGGTATGAAAAAGTCTTCATAGCTCAAACAGCAACCCAAAGCAGGAAATCTACAACCTAAAATAACTCGGGTCTGACCCGAGTATTAAATTCAAAAGAAAATAATACACGGGTCAGTCTAATTCAAACTCAGTTATTAATGCACGGAAGCAGTAATAATCAAATATCAAATAGACGACAGTCATAGAAATCTCGTATGTCCAACCTCTCGATAAGAGAATCAGATAACGGTAGGTATAACACTAAACAGTGTAAATAAACAAATCAGTAGATTCGAAATATCAACAAAGATAAATGAAAAGATTATCAATGAAAATAATTTAGAAAACATCAAAATGATCGAATCAAATCAAATCAAAAACGCTTTCAAAATATTGAATTGGACAAACGAAACAATTCAAATAATTGAAATATCAATTAAAACTGTCAATTCTGATAGGGCTGCAGTACACGCTCGTGTGCACTGCCTCGCCACATTAAAATGTTAATTCTGTGTGGCTGCAGTACACGCATGCGTGCACTACCTCGCCACAACAGCACAAAATACATACAGCTCAATGAAAGTTCACAAACGAGCACAAGGTCAAACCCAAAGGAGAAGTCAGGTTCAACACAAATGCAATACTACTGAAATCACAATATGAACACGAGGTCAAATCCGAGTTGCAAGCTGGATTCAACACAAGTGAAACCAAAGGTACCAGACTCACCCACAGCCTATCAAGCATCCAAGTTCGATGCAGACAATGCCAACAAGCCAAATGAATACAACAGATTCAAGTGAATGGCAACAACCAATGTGCAAGTGCAGACCACACGAATGACAATGCATCAGTAAAACAGATTTAACTCAACAATGCAGTGCACACAACTCAAGAGCCAATGCTAACATGAAGTGCTACAATGCAAAGGTACCAGACACAGTAGCAGTGAAGTAGTCAAGGGGCGCACCAGTGTATAAAGTGAATCGAGGTACCAGATATAATAACATCAGGTCAGAGACTACAGAAATGACAAGTAGACAGAACGAGTGCAGCAACTACACTCAAATGAAAATACCACAAATCCAGACTGCATACATGTACAAAAATGCAAAAGCCACAACAAAGAAGACAGTGGCAAATGCACATTATCAAAACAATTGCAACTCACTAACCAGATGGGAAACTCAAGATGGAAGTGAGGCACCAAACAGAGAACAGTGGATTAAAACCAAAAGAACTAAATACACATGAATGGATAAACACAAATGGTCAGAGAAATGCACAAAGCTGCTACAAGGATGAACAGAAGGGCCTTTAAACAACATCACATTAACGAAGTCAATATGATCGAGTGCAACAGGTTATACTACAGGGATGAATACAACATGAAGCACTACAACACAAGAACAATGCAACTCAATGCTACAAATGACCACTAGTATGAAGACTTCAAGCAATACAACTAAAATCAAGCTCAATGAAACAGTCAGTGTTATCAAAGAACAAGTGATAATATATACAAGTGCAGTGTGCACGAATAAGCAACCCAGTATCAACATATTTGAAGTGAATGCAAGAACAGCTAAAGACAGTAACAAGAAAGTGCAGACATGACTTCACATCAGTTCACCCAAGTCCAAGTGAAAACAAGACAAGTCGAAATTACAAAGTGAACCAGTGCTTAGTTCGAACAAAAATCAAGTAGCAGTTTGAACAATGACAGAGAATACGAAGTCATCTTTTATCTCGAAGTCGAGTATGATACAAAAATAACCAAAACCATGAATGCAGTATCAACCAGTGATACAAAAAAAATTCATGTAAAAGCCGTAGACAACGAAAACAAACTCGACGCTTAAGCAATCGAATTAAAATTGTCAGAGAAACAAAATACCCAAGGTTCTAATCCAAACGTAGTTGTAAGTTCGAACAAATACATCAACATTTTAAGAATCAGTGCTAAGGCCGAAGCCATCAAATAATGGAAATTAAATCAAATCGAAGTTGAACAGGTCATAAGTCGACATCGTGATGACCAAGGTAGCAAGGAACGCGATCGAATAGCTCAATGTCGAAGCCATCAACCACGAAAATCAAACAGATCAAAATCAATACAAAAAAACTTAAAATCGAACTGCAAAGCAAAATGAACTGACGAATTCGACAAAATATCAGAGAGTTCAAGTCGAGAATTTGAAGTAGATGTGAGCGAATTAAATCACTCACCTGTGATTCGAACAATCTGAAGCCACTGAGCAAGCTCGAAGGAACATTGATCGATAGAGGCGCGACTTCGAACGATTTCTCAGAAGCCCTAATTTGGATGAAGAGGAATAATCGAAAAATTGAAGCCGCCATTTTTCTTCCCGTTCGAATGTTTTTAGGGTTGGTTTTGAATGAATGAATCGAGAAGGGGGATCGGGCTAGAGAATAAAAAAGGGGAAATGTGTTTAATTAATTATCACGGCACAAAAGAAACTTAAGCCAAATAAATTTTAAAGCCCACAATTTTTAGCAATTTTATTAAAAGAAATTTTAAACCGATTCAAAACATCAAATAACAAATAGTTAGGAAAATTAATCGTCTAGAGACGATAATTAATTGGTATGAAATCTCGGGTTGTTACAATAATATTACTTTTATATGGATTATTGAATAATGAACCTGATTGTGAACACTATGCTTATAACATTGTTCTATGTTTACAAACAAAAACCTAGTGATTATAGAAAATCGGTTTCAATATTGGTTTAGCGTTTGGCGGCTATTGGCCTGAAATTAGTATTTTGAAATACTATAAATTGCCAATTGAATTGAAATTGGGTTTAAGTCAGGATATGATTTTTAATCCGAAAATGGGTTTCAGAAATATATTGTATTTTTAAAATAATTTATTTACATTTAATATTGTTTTAAAAGTATTTAAATATATTAATATTGTTTTAAAGTATTTAAATATAGTAATATTTTTTAAAAGTATTTAATTATTGTAATATTGTTTTAATGTTATTTGATTAAATTAATATTTTTTTAAAGTTATTTAATTGTAGAAAGATTATTTTAAGATTGTTTAAATATATTAATATTGTTTTAAAGTTATTTAATTAAATTAATGTTGTTATAAAGTTATTTAATTATAATAAGATTATTTTAAGATTATTTAAATATATTAATATTGTTTTAAAGTTATTTAATTAAATTAATATTGTTTTAAAGTTAATTAATTGTAGTAAGATTAATTTAAGGTTATTTAATTATATTAGCATTGTTTTCAAACTATCGGTTTATAGTTATTATTGTTTTAAAGAATTTATCAAAACGTTAAAAGGATAATTATTTCAAGAATAATTATGCTTTGAAATTAATAATAAGGATTATTAATAAGGTTTTGACAATAAATTATTATTATTTATAAAAAAGGTAAAGATTAATTATTAATATTTATTTAGCAATATTTTGAAATTATTGATTAGTACATTTAAGATGTTTTAAAGTTAATAATTTTCATTTATTTAAAATGTTTATTGTTAATTATTATTATTATACAATGATGTTTTAAAGTAAAAGATTTTTAATTATTTATAATTGTTTTCTATATCCATGAATAGAGTTGAAAGATTTGGATTTTATAAACGAAATTATAAAATGGTATGAAGACTTAAAGGAAGATTATTTACAAGGTTAAAGAGTTTATAAATAGTTATGGATTTATAAAGGCTTTATAAATGATTTTAGAAATGTACAAAAAGAATTTATGAGCGATTGAAATGTATAACATAATTTTATAAATTGTCCAAAAGGTTTATAAAATGGATTATAAATGTTTTAAGAGAATTATAAGGAGTTTTATAAATGATTGGAGAATAAAAGAAAATCTGTCTCAATTTTGTGGATATACTTATACAGTTGAGATAAGTATATGGATATTTTATAAGTATTGAAATATAGGGATTTGTGGTTATACCATTGTAAAAGTGTTGTTATACAAGTAAATTACAAAGTGATTTCTTTTATGAATGAAAGATTTAATAAAAAAGGCTAGTGATTGCTTATATGCTTAACCAATGTTGGTTTTCCTTATGAAATAAATCCCTGATTGAATGTTTGTTATTCAATAGTTAAATAACCAACTGTCGAAATTAGACCCAAACGTAACTTCGGAAATATCTAGGAGAAATACGTGAGTTATATCACACAGTCATCTCCGATGATGTTGTACTGTGCGTATAAATCTCATTTCGTTCTCCTAGGATAATGGTAAGGAAATCCGTCCACTAATGGTTAGGAGGTGATCTCCGATCTTATCTTTGACTGTTTAATTCCAAAAGAACCGGGGTTGAGTTTACTGGAAATTATCGAACGTTGTTTCGAAGAGATCGGTTTTTGGGTATGTTACCTGAAAACTACTTCGATCCAACGAATGCATTTCAAAGTGAAGACACCTTGAAAATGATGGAATTGAAGACAGAGCTCTTAAGTGTTTCGTTCAGTCCCATAAAGAACTTGTATGGATGAATGCTGATATTGCATTGTTGCCAGGAGGGCAGTGTTAGCATTCCAAGTGGGAAGTGTTATATAAAGGTAAATCGTAGCCTCGAGCCTCATCAATCGGGAAATTACAAAAATCGGGCATGCAGCAGGGCCAAGTGGGTCGCTCTCATCAGGGTATGGTCATTCCAAATCCAGATCGATTACTATCTCTTCTTGTATGCTTCGTGGCCCAAGGCGGGTGATCGTATTCGGTACTACTAGTCAAGTAGTATGCCAGTCCTGTGTAGCAGGGGTACAAAATGTTCTTGTCAGACCCCGGTGCATTTATCTAAAGATGTACCTTCGGAAGGTGGTTCCTTACCTTGTCATAGCATGGAATCCATTCTCCAATAAGCATCGTATGGACTTAGTTATGCCCAACTATGCTGAAACGTGAGATGCAAGCATTTCAACTATATTCATATTTTACTTTGACCCCTAGACATTATTATAATATAAATGGATTTTTTGTAGAAAATGTTTTGGTTATCGTAAGGTAAAAACCCGTCCATGTATATGTGCGGCGTGGTCTTACGAGATACTTTTGATTTTCAAAGGTTTTCTAGAACTTTAAAATCTAGTGTGTGTGTTTTTCTCACGCTGGTTTTCCAGACTGACTCGGGTGTTATTTTATTATAATGCTCGGGTCTGACCGAACATATTTACAGGATTTTAGTTGGACGCTTTGGAGCTTCAGGGGACGAGTTGGAGATCCAAAGACTTATTCACGTATATGGTTATTTTTCCGCTGCATTTGTTGTTGTATTTGTCAGCAATTGTAAGGACAAGCTGTTTTAACTGTCCAGGATGAATAGGTTAGTATACTTTGATTGATTTCTGTATATATACATATTGCAGTTTTGTTTTCGTGTATAGATTTGATGTATATTATAGATTATTCATTCTGTTGTGAGATCCTGTGTTGTTTAGTTTTCTTCTTATCTCATTCTTTCTTTCTTTTTCCCTAAAAATTGGGTTTTTCGACATTCGATTGCTCGACACGCAATACAGTGGACGTATTAGTGTCGATTTTCGAGGATCGAAAATCCCGGTCGTTACACTTGGTATCAAAGCTGAAGGTTAAGCGAGAACCTTGGCTTTGGTGGGGTACTCATTAGAGATCGGGCCAGTAGCACCCTAGAATGAGTTTGAGTGTGTGTGTGTGTTTATATATATATATATATATATATGAGCGCGTATTTGTTAGTGATCTAAAAATTGTTTTATATTGTGTTGATTGGTCAGTTGAGTGGCTTATGGATTCTGGTCAATACGAGTAATTAACGTTATTGGCGGGGGTCTCTGAACACTTGAACATAGCAATTCAACATAGTATCGTTTTGAAATTGGGTAAATGAAATAATTTTACCCTTATTATATTTATATATAAAGGAATAATTTTTTAGAAAATTATTATTATATATATGATATGTGCTTGGTTGTTAGGAAATGATTATGTTATACTATTATCATTTGATGTTTGTTGTTTGTGATCGAATAAAAGTTGATATTATAATGTAAGCAAGATTAACAATCAAGGAATGATTTTATATAATCAAAGTGGGATTATATAAATATGTGGTTTATAAATGTGATTTATAAATGGAAAGGAAATAAAATTTCAGAAGTATATTATAAACATGATTTGTAAGTAAAAAAAGGATTTAAAAGCTGAGGATTTGGGAATTTAAATTCCGTTGGTTTTGGAAATTGTTTTTCAAAGTTTTGGAAAATAATGATATTATTTGGAAAATATTTTTCAATAGAAATATTTTTAAAGGAATTTTAAAGAAATAGAAAGCACTGAACTCACTTCGGTCGCCGGAAAATAATTTCGATGATGACCGCAGCATCATCGACGTTCATTTTTGGGTTTCCAAGAGAAGAATTATTACCATTGGGACTTTGTTTTAGTAAAACTAGCTTTGAATTTAAAATCCAAAATTATGATTTGATATACCAAGGGGATTATATACATATACATATATATATATATATATGGTTTCAAATTGATTTGAAATAAATGGGAACAAGGTGTTTAAAACTCTGGAAAATTTTCATTGAGTGTTTTATGAAAATATGAGAAAATATGTTTGATAACTTATAAATTTTGAAAATTAGTAAGTTAAGGCAATGTTTTAGATTGTTGGAAACGAATGTTGAGAAAGGTAAATTTGAAATTGAACTATGAAATTAAATTTAACTTAAGTTAAGTTAAATAAAAGAAATTTTGAAAAGAAATTTAATCTAAGTTAGGCTAAATGAAATGATTTTTGAAAGGGAATTGGTTGGGATTGAAATAAATTAATGAAATGAGCTAGTTAAATGAATTAGAGAATTGAATGGGGTTTGGAATGTTGGTCAATAAAATTGAATATTTAAATTGGAAAAATGAATTGAGTTAAATGGAATTGAAATTGATTTGTAATGGATATGGACTTAAGTTGTGAAGTGGAAATAAACATGAGAAGAGTTGAATGTAATGTTTATAAACTTGAGTAAAATTTTATGGAATAATTTATAAATGAATTTAGTATGGAGTAAAATGTTGTTAAACATAGAATTTGGTGGAATAGTTCTTAAATGATAATTAGTATTGAAAGAATATACTAAGTAATAAGTGAATGTGAATAAAGAATGTGAATAAAAAGAATTTGGTATGGCTAAGAAATCAATTGAAATAAATACATAAGTCGTACGTATATTATTTTATTTGCATAATGGTTTGATCAAGATTCGAATACATGATTTCGAGATGATTTACATCGATCCCAGTTGGAATTTTTCACTCGATTCTCGATGGCGAACACTAGATATGGATTTTTGATTGATTTTGGAATTCTCTATCATAGTATATGGCTATGCAAGAAGAATGGCAGTTTCTAATCAAGGAACCGGATTTGAGTCCGCACTAGAGTGGTCGTGTGAACGATACTAGTTCGAAAGTGAGATTGTGTGATTGAGCGAGTGATCGGATTTGATATTGCGTACGGATGATATATGTACATCGTACGATTTTAGTAAAGCAAATGTTGGAAATTGAAATTTCAGAATAATATGATTATGAACTATATTATTGGATATCATTGGTAAATAAGATACATTTATAAAAGCAGGAGCTAACTTGGTGCCCTTGGTTTCATAAGTAAAATTTGGGTTGCCGACTAGAAGGTACACGTTTAAATTGTTATTTGGTTTGATGGTTTTATGATTGGACCGCTTGGCTTTTGTTTTCTTTTATTAGTTTGGTCCATAGTGGCGATTAGTAGTTGTTCTGATCTAGCCGTGCAAAGAAGGTGCTGGCGAAATTTTTCTAAAACGTTAGAAAAATTTTGAGAAATTTTGATGAAAATTTTGGTAACTAAAATTTGATTTTGAGTTATAACCTGAAATGATTGAATGGGATGTTATTAGTTGGAATCTATGAAAGAATTTGAAAACTTAGAAAAAGTAATAACAAAGTTCAAAAAATTGATTTTGGGAAGTAAAAGGCTTAAAAGGATTTGGTAATCTATTTCAACTAATTTGTTTTAAAAAGAAATGGGTTTGGGGTATTTTTCGTACCTTGGCAATTTCGAGGACGAAATTCTTTTAAAGGGGGAAGAATGCAACGACCCAGAATTTTAGTTATTTGAATTTGGAATATTTAATTGATTTTTAAATATTGAAAAATTTTATAAGTTAAATAACTTGAATTTCATATATATATATATATATATATATATCAATTTATTTGATAATTTAATTGTTGAATTTAATAATTTAAATAATTGAATCTTGAGTTTTAAGCGGGATAAAATTAATTTCAAAGCTTATTTAAATTCTATTTAATAAGAATGAAGATAATAAAATTTTTAAATTGGATTTAAAAGTGATTTAACTGATTTTGAAAATAACCCGTTTTAAATTAACGTATAAAAATAACCTTCCGTGGGACTGTCTCGGATTTCGACAAAACCAGTTTTATTTGATCCGTAATAGTGAATTATTGTATGATAACGAATTTTGTGGCGATTGGATGTATCGTTTGAGCGTGCAAGATTGAAATGCGTATAAATTTATTTTAGAAATTAATAGAATATGATTGGGTTTGAAAAGTTATCTTCTGCATACGATCGAATTAGGTCCCGAAACAAGTTTCATTGTGTTCGGAATAGGGGTATAACATATAGAATGTCAGGTGGCACGCCTCGTTTGGAGTTCGAAATTTTCGGACATCTTGTAATTCGATATTTTAAATTGATATATATATATATATATATATATATATTCCTGTATCCTAGCCCATGCTCTTCACTATGCACGCCATACCCACACTATTCAACCATGCCTCAGCCATACTGTCTCTCCCTTACTTATAGCATGTTCAAACCAGAGAAAGAAGTTGGCAAAATTTCTAATTTTTAAAAATTAAAAAAATAATGGCCTCATCCTATGGCCGAGGATGATCGGGACCATTTCGTGCGTCGTTAGGCTTCGGCCTTAATTAGGGACTTGTAGGCAACGTTGAGACAAAGATAATAAATGGTAGGATTCAGCTAGTTCGTCGCAAGATGGCCATAATTTAGGGTTGAACGGCAATCGTCTTTAGGCCGATTTCGGCGAATTGGCGAACTTTTAGATGGTGCAACCTGAAGGAATGTTGTAGGGGTTGGCGAGGACTAGGCACGACCCAAGTTTGGTGGCACGGCATGGCTCGTCACGGTGGCAGTTTGAAGAAAACCCGACCGCGTTTGGGAATGCTCCGGTGAGCTCGGTCGCAACGGGAGGGGGTCGCGTGGGTTGAGGGTGTCGGCGTTGAAGGGGTGGCTCCTCTCTAGTGAAGTCCGGTCGGCGGCAGTGGGGGTGTGCACGTGCGTGCACAAGGAATCATCGTGAATTGGGGAATTGGGAAGATGGCAAAATTGTAATTAAAGTAAATGTTGTAATTAGTAGTAATATTATATTATTTAAAATTGAAATCTTGTTTAATCAATAACTTTTGCATACGAGGTCCGATCGAGACGAAACTTTTTGCGTTGCACTTGTGATGACGAAAGCTTCGCAATGAGACTAGTTTGGACGAATTGGGAGATAGTTGGAATTTGGACCAAAATCGGACGTCGTTCGATTTTAGTTCCAAACCGGAACGCCTCGGCGACAATAGAAAATAATGGTGAGTTAAACTCACCTTTTTGGTTAACTAGTATGATATATAGTTAATAAAAAATTGTTGGATGATTGTTTGGATGAATTACTATATTTATTAGTTGGTTTGGATGTATTCCCACCCTTGGAGAAGACGAGACCCTATTACGTTCCTGTGTAAGAGTGGATGACCCTTTATATATGCATCCCGTCTCGAAGCGATTGATTTATATTATATAATTATATAACATTTTTGATGCAGGGGGACATGTTGGAGGGATCCAACGAGATTCCTCGCTATTGTTGAATTGTTTCGATAATATTCCTTTTATATGGATTATTGAATAATGAACCTGATTGTGGACACTATGGTTATAACATTGTTCTATGCTTAAAAACAAAAACCTAGTGGTTATAGAAAATCAATTTCAATATTGGTTGAGCGTTTGGCTGCTATTGGCTTGAAATTAGTATTTTGAAATACTATAAATTGCCAATTGAATTGAAATTGGGTTTAAGACAGGAAATGATTTTTAATCCGAAAATGGGTTTCAGAAATATATTGTTTTTTTTAAATGATTTATTTACATTTAATATTGTTTTAAAAGTATTTAAATATATTAATATTATTTTAAAGTATTTAAATATATTTAATATTGTTTTAAAAGTACTTAAATATATTAATATTGTTTAAAAGTACTTAAATATATTAATATTGTTTAAAAGTACTTAAATATATTAATATTGTTTTAAAGTATTTAAATATATTTGTATTGTTTTAAAGTTATTTAATTAAATTAATATTGTTTTAAAGTTAGTTAATTATAGTAAGATTATTTTAAGATTATTTAAATATATTTGTATTGTTTTAAAGTTATTTAATTAAATTAATATTGTTTTAAAGCTATTTAATTATAGTAAGATTATTTTAAGGTTATTTAAATATATTAATATTGTTTTAAAGTTATTTAATTAAATTAATATTGTTTTAAAGTTATTTAATTATAGTAAGATTATTTTAAGGTTATTTAATTATATTAGCATTGTTTTAAAACTATCGGTTTATAGTTAGTATTGTTTTAAAGAATTTATCAAAACGTTAAAAGGTTAATTATTTCAAGAATAATTATGGTTTGAAATTAATAATAAGGATTATAAATAAGGTTTGAAAATAAATTATTATTATTTATAAAAATGGTAAAGATTAATTATTATTGTTTATTTAACAATATTTTGAAATTATTGATTAGTACTTTTAAGATGTTTTAAAGTTAATAATTTTCATTTATTTATAATGTTTATTGTTAATTAATATTATTATTATACAATGATATCTTAAAGTAAAAGATTTTTAATTATTTATAATTGTTTCTAAGATCCATGAAAAGAGTTGAAAGATTTGGATTTTATAAAGGAAATTATAAAATGGTTTGAAGACTTAAGAGAAGATTATTTACAAGGTTAAAGAGTTTATAAATGGTTATGGATTTATAGATTATTTTAGAAATGTACAAAAGGAATTTATGAGCGATTGAAATGTATAAAAGAAGTTTATAAATGGTCTAGAAGATTTATAAAATGGATTATAAACGTTTTAAGGGAATTATAAGGAGTTTTACAAATGATTGGAGAATGGAAAAAAAAATCTTTCTCAATTTTGTGGATATACTTGTACCGTTGAGATAAGTATATGGATATTTTATAAGTATTGAAATATAGGGATTTGCGGTTACACCTTTGTAAAAGTACTGTTATACAAATAAATTACAAAGTGATTTTTTTTATGATTGAAAGATTTATTAAAAAAAGGCTAGCGATTGCTTATATGCTTAACCAATGTTGGTTTTCCCTATGAAATAAATCCCTGTTTGAATGTTTGTTATTCGATGGTTAAATAACGACTATCGAAATTAGACCCAAACGTAACCTTGGAAATACCTAGGAGAAACACACGAGTTATATGGCACAGTCATCTCCGATGATGCTATACTGTGCGTAAAAATCTTGTTTCGTTCTTCTAGGACAATGGTAAGGAAATCCGTCCACTAACGGTTAGGAGGTGATCTCCAATCATATCTTTGACTGTTTATTTCCTAAAGAACCAGGGTTGAGTTTACCAGAAATTATCGAACGTTATTTCGAAGAGACTGGGATCGGGTATGTTACCTGAAAACCACTTCGATCCAACGAATGCATTTCGAAATGAAGACATCTTAAAGATGATGGAATTGAAGATGGAGCTCTTAAGTGTTTCGTTCAGTCCCAGAACGAACTTGTATAGATGAATGTTGATATTGCATTGTTGCCTGGAGGGCAATGTTAGCATTCCAAGTGAGAAGTGCTATATAAAGGTAAATCGTAGCCTCGAGCCTCATCAACCGGGAAATGACAAAAATTGGGCATGCAGCAGGGCCGAGTGTGTCGCTCCCATCAGGGTATAGTCATTCCAAATCTAGATTTATTACTATCTCTTCTTGTATGCTTCAAGGCCCAAGCGGGGTGATCATATTCGGTACTACTAGTCAAGTGGTAGGCCAGTCCTATGTGGTAGGGGTATAAGATGTTCTTGCCAGACCCTGGTGCATTTATCTAGAGATGTACCTTCGGAAGGTAGTTCCTTACCTTTTTATAGCATGGAATCCATTCTTTAATAAGCACCGTGCGGACTTAGTTGTGCCCAACTATGCTGAAACGTGAGATGCAAGAATTTCAACTATATTCATATTTTACTTTGACCCCTAGACATTATTATAATATAAATGGATTTTTTATAGAAAATGTTTTGGTTATCGTAAGGTAAAAACCCGTCCGTGTATATGTGCAGCGTGGTCTTACGAGATACTTTTGATTTTCAAAGGTTTTCTAGAACTTTAAAATCCAGTGGGTGTGTTTTTCTCACGCTGGTTTTTTAGACTGACTCGGGTGTTATTTTATTATAATGCTCGGGTCAGACCGAGCATATTTATAGGATTTTAGTTGGATGCTTTGGATCTTTAGGAGACGGGTTGGAGGTCCAAAGACGTATTCACGTATATGATTATTTTTCTGCTGCATTTGTTGTTGTATTTATCAACAATTGTAAGGACAGACTGTTATAACTGTCCAGGCTGAATAGGTTAGTATACTCTGATTGATTTCTGTATATATACATATTTCAGTTTTGTTTTTATGTAAAGATTTGATGTATATTATAGATTATTCATTCCGCTGTGAGATTCTGTGTTGTTTAGTTTTCTTCTTATCTTCTTCCTTCTTTCTTTTTCCCTAACAATCGAGTTTTCTGGCATTCGATTGCTCGGCATGCAATACAGTGGACGTATTAGTGTCAATTTTCGAGGGTCGAAATCCCGGTCGTTACACTTAATCTAGATCTTCACCTTGAGTTTGCTCAGCAAATCAAATGAGATTATTCACTCTTACTCGTCATTTCTTGATTATCTATGTATAATGCATGTAACTTGAATTTTCCCAACAAATACATTATAAAAGCATGTACCTTACCTCGTCTAGGCAATATATTAAAAGTATTACACATAACAACTCTAGCTTGAGTTTGCTCGATAACTATTGCTTGTGCAAAAAATATATCAGTATATAAATGCTGAAGCGCAAATTATATTAAAGATTCATAATCTTTTAATATATTTTAAGTAATACGATTTAAGGAATAATGTATTTCCTATGAAATACCTCGTGATTCAAGTGTTAGACACATCTGAAATCATTGGTATATGAACCATACGTATGTATCTATTCTAAAAATCTATTGTGGGTCTATTTCAGTATCACTTATATTTAGATTATACATATTATTATATAAGTTCAATTTATTTATAGCTATTAGAATTTAATCAACATATATAATATTTATATGTGCCTTATTAATTAAATCATATTTAATTAATTTTAATTCTTAATTTGATTAGAATTTATTTAAAATGTTAGAAAATTTATTTTATTTATCTTAAACCATTTAAGAAGAATATTTAACTATAACCTTTATAGCTATATATATATATATTCATTGACTATTAATTAATTACTTCTTCAATTAAATATTTTAATTAAACATCTAATAAATTTATGAAATTTATTTAGTTTAATTTCTCAAAATAATTTTGAGAAAATTAAAAAAATTTAAATTTTAAATTATACCCTTTATAGTTTTTATTTATACTGTTAATTATTTATCAAATTAATTATTTATTTAATTAAACATTTTAATGATTTCAAAAGATTTATTTAATTTGCAATAAATAATTTTAATATAAATTTTCAGCTATAACATTTATAGTTATATACATATATCAATATATACATATATTTTAATTAATTAACTTTTAATTAATTAATTATTTAACTATTTAAATTAATTAAATATTTATAAATTTTGAAAAATATTAAATTACTTTCCTAAATTAATTATGAAAAATTTTAAACTTATTTTATAACATTTATAAATTTTTCTTTTATACTTTATGCTTTACATTTAAATTTAAAATATATTTTAATTTTCAAATATTAGTTTGAAAGCCTAAGACCAAAATAAATTTGAGCCAACCTTTTGGACTTTCTCCACCCATTGGGCCAAACTAGTATCAGGGAGGGGATAATACTTTTTATCTAACCTTGAGCATAAATAATGCTTTTTTAGACACCTATTAGACAAAATAGTTTATTAGCGGTCCCTAATGCTGGCTAATTAGACTGCACAGGCATTGATACCATTCTTAGGTCCGGTCTATCTTGGCAATGAGTGAAATGAGTAAATTTTTACAGAAACACCTATTTGGATCTTAATGGGCCTACGTAATCTGTTAACTGACATTAGACCCAATCTATTTATTAAAAATAAAATCATATTTTATTTTAAAGTATTATATATTTGTTTAATTAATCTTATTAATTAAATTCGTTCAATGATTATTTTGTATATATGTAATACATTCATATGTTAACATCATGACATATAGGTAGGTATGTGTGTGTTTAATTAATTTAGAGTTTTGTAATCTATTAATTAGGTAGATGAAAAGTTATATTCTTATTTATGGGGTATAAATTAAGAGATCATAAATGTGACAAAAGTGTAATTAACTCAGAGCTTTTTTATCTCCTTTGAGTATGTGAAAGGGAAAAGGACATATAGGATGTATGCTGCAAAATGAACATATGTATGACATGATAGTACGATGATAAATAAGCATATGTCTATGATATATATTGCCTTATGGTTATAAAGTTTAAGTTTATAGTACATACTATATTAAAATAATTATAATAAATTTCAAATTCATCTCTTTGT
This sequence comes from Allium fistulosum, assembly GCA_030737815.1. NCBI lineage: Eukaryota > Viridiplantae > Streptophyta > Magnoliopsida > Asparagales > Amaryllidaceae > Allium > Allium fistulosum. The sequence goes on along the minus strand of CM060906.1, from coordinate 293,716,746 downwards.
TAAGTAAATATCAAAATATCTTAATTTGAAAGGTTAATTTGGTCAAATATATAAATCAAATAACATATTATTATATCTAATAGTATAGAGATATTTATAAAATTAAAATTGAATAATTCAATATTAATTATACTAAATGAGCTAAATTTACAAAATTATTATATCAAATTCAGTTCATCTTAAAATAATTCAATAAATTAAGCTTGTACGTTTTAATCTAATTTTACATTATAAAACAATGCGTATAATTAATTTTGGATATATATCTGCGTAGTTTAATTCATAGTCAAATGAAATAAATAATTATTATATATATAATTTGATATTAAATAAAACATAATTTGAATAACTTGATCAACATCGTTAACACAGATTAACATAATTATTTAAACCTAATTCTATTATATGTGTATGTGTGTGTATATGTGTGTGTGTGTGTTTGTGTGTGTGTGTGTGTGTTTCACCTTGAGAATTTATTTAAAAAGCAACACATATAACAACTTTAAATTATGTCAAATTCTGAAGCAATTAAAACACATCACATACATCAAATGGGTCCTAGGTGAGCGCACATGAATATGTAATATGAAATAAGAATTGCACCGAATTAGATCTGGCCCTTTATGACAACTTGATTTGATAATGGACTCTTAGATTCCTTGAATCACAACTCGATGTTGCAACAATCGAATGAACCACTGAAGTTTTGATTTTATTTGATGTCATTTAGGAAAAATTAGATTTGGCTATGGGTGAGAAGCAATGGATGGCCAACCATGAGAGATAAAGACATAAGAAAAAGAAAAAAAGGAGTCAAAAAGAATTAGTGTGAAAGCTTTGGTATTTAAAGAGGCAAGAAAGACCTTTCACCATCCTCACTTTAAAACCTATTTTCTTTAGTTCAATTTATGCTTAGATCTGTATCTAAACTATCTTATCTCCTAGCTTGGTGAGCATAGATGGTCCTCATCTTTAAAAGATCCAGCCTTAGATTCACACTTCGATCTATTCTAGCTCATTGATCTCCTAGATCAGCACCACAGTTGCTAGCAAATAGTGTATCACCTTTGGATTTACTTGTATAATGTTGTATAGATGTGAAATGGGTTGGCTACAGTGATAAAGAGGAGCGGATTTTTGCCTAAATTGAATGAAGAGGGAGCCATAAAGTGACCAAAGATTCCAAAGCCTCTTAAGCAATTAAAATATATTCAAAACCCTTTTACATATACATCAGTATCGTATATCGCACGTGCGTATAAAACTTTTATGTGCACATCTAAATAGTTACTTATAACTTCCAAAACATTTCTAGTAGCTACCCCACTTACCAATAACAGCCTAAACACCAAACACATCAACAATTAATATTTATTAAATATTAACTAATTTAATTAATTTATAACAGTTCATAAACCAACCAAATTATGTGCTTTTTTGGAGAATTCACAAATGTTGTTATGTGACTCCGAAATATGAATCAGTCTGCGATTTATATTGAACAATTCAAATATTAATGTTTACACATCACCTTAGCCAATGGTATGATAATTTGCGTGTTTTCATCGCTTACAGATATTTTTGTTAATATCAAATTTACATCACCATAAGCGGTACCAATAGTGACAATAATTTACACAAATTATCTTCACTAACACTATATCACTTTTGAATGTATGGAACTTGGTATTGGTTAAAATGCAATCTTATACTCATTAAATTTGGTCAGTCCATAAACAAAGTCCTTAGGTCAATAATAACTGTATTATTAACTATTCTAGTTTGACTAAAGATTTTGAATTTGAGTTGACTAATATTGAATTATTTATTGTATAGTGTTTCATTTCCAATGCTTCTACTCAGACCCAATTATAGTCGCTCGATAGTCACTATGCCATGACTTAGCTATAATCAAAGTGGAATATCCACATTGAAAACCCATAGTATTTTTAAGTCGAGGGAACTATGTAACATCATCACACTGAGATTTTTCGTTTGATCTAGTTGTTATCAACCAACGGGAAACTCTCGAATGAGTCATTCCATAGTTATCCTATAACTACAAGTACGTAACCCCTTAGTGCCTCTAGCATCCATGAGTAATATACTGCCCAATATTTGGAGATCGTTAGTACTCGATCTTAATGAATGTATCGACATCCTTTCTCGAAACATCTTGACCAAGAATATTTGAAACAAAATGTTATTTTTTTATGATTTCATGATTGCAACTATTTGCAACTATTATGGATATTCCTATTAATATATTTTAATATATTTACTTAATTAATTATAACAAAGTATATAATAAAAAATAAACGCCTTTATCAAAACATAATTGATTATAGAGTTAGATACATGTAACAAATTACATAATTACCCATGGGTTTTACCACTAACCAATAAGCCATGGAGTGTAAAGACTCTACCTTATGAACAGATGTAATGAAATCGAATGGGTTCCATATGGAAAAAGAAAGTGTGGACTTTGGAGAATGCACTCAAAAGGGTGAAACTCATCAGCTGCAAATGGACCTTTAAGAAAAAGATCGTTGCAGACGAAAAGGTTGAGTTCTATAAAGCAAGGTTGATCGTAAAAAGTTTCCATCAAATTCAAAATGTTTCTTAGGACGAAACATTTTCAACGGTCTCCATGCTTAAATCATTCGAATAATACTTGCTTTTTTGCTTATTATGACTATGAAATATGGTAGATGAACATTTAAATAGCGTTTCTAAGTGGTGATTTAGAAGAGCCTATTTGTATGTGACAGCCTGAGGATTTTGAGGTCAGTGGGAGCAGCGATAACGCATGTAAACCTTAATTAATCTATGTCTTAAGCAAGAATATAAGACTCGAAACAAATGTTTTGATAAGGTAATCAAATAGTTTGGTTTGTGTGAAAACACAATGGAAGTGTGCATATATAAGAAAGAGCAAAATGGTGTTGTAACGTTTTTAGCATTATACGTTGATGGCTTGCAATCGATTGATAACGATGTACAAATGTCATAATCAGTGAAAGCTTGGGTTTCAAATAATTGCTCAATGAAGGGTTTAGGAGAGGCATCCTATATACTTGGTGTTAAGACATGTACAGATTATCTAAGAGGATACCGGAGTTGTTCCACTTTACGTACATAGGTACCGTGCTAAGATGATTTAGCATGGACCCCAAGCTTGGAAATGTTCTAGTGGCATGGAATTATCCTTTCTAAGGCTTCCCCATCTACTGATGAGGAAAACAACGTATGAGTCAGACCTCTTATGCTTCAGCGATAGGATCAATCATGTGCGTTATGCTATGTACAAGACCGAATGTCACTTTTGTGCAAGGTGCGGACGTATCAATTGAATTCGGGAGAAAATAATTGGACAACATTTAAGGTCATCCTTAAGTATTTAAGAAATACTAAGGATTTATTTTTCATATCTACAAACAACAAACTCGTTATGTAACAGCTCTCTCCAAAACAGACCTAAATTTCGACCCAAAAAAGGCCCATCGAAACTTAAACCTATTCTAAAGCTGGTTGTTGGTGGGTAAAAATAACAAAACAAAGTTATCTATCTATTCTTTCAGAACTCACAGCGAAAGGAATAAAATATAATAACAATAGTAGTATCCATTTATTTCAAATCATTTCAAATGTCCTAAAACATTATATAATGTCAAACGTTACAACATTTTGTTCAAAAATACAATTCATGGATATAATAGAAATCGCACAAAAGGATAGATAGTACTGCCACAAACTTCACTCCGCCATCTTTAAGCATCAATAACTCCTCCTCTAATTTGTGTTGTAATGAGAAGGGAGTCAGAACAACAAGTGTCTGGTGAATAGAAATCTCGAGCCTTACTGTTCCAGTACTTGGGCAGTATAATTTAAATAAGAACATGTCTTATGTAACAAAACCATTTAATACTTCATATAAGGAAAAGAGGTGGCTCCTCAAAAACAGCTTAATACCTTCCATTCCTGAAGCAAGTTTCCTAACCCCATAACCCATAACCAACGTCATAAATATTTAACAATGCGAGAGATAGAATTCAAGCCACTTAATACCTTTTAAGTGAAAATAGGCAGACTCTGATTATTTAAGACGTTAATTGAGGTAGTTCACCATCATTTAATACCTTTTCCCAAGGCGGACTCCACATAGGTATTTATCTAGCTGATATTGTATGGAAATCTCTTCGGACACTTAATACTTCCTATTAAAACGGACCTTTCCGAGATATCCTTAACCATGCCTAAACCCAATCCCAACCATTTAATACTTCATTTAGGGAAAGGAGGTGGGCCCTCAAACAACCACTTAATATCTCAAGACCTCGAAGCAGGCCCTTCTTATGATGACCCCATACTTGTAATGACGTCTCACATTAGCCCGACTATTCGTAAGAACTGGTAGTCAGATTAGCTGGGCAGATTTACCTTATAGAATTTGGGACTAACCTTGCGTCATAATAAATACTTATCATTGGAGATCTCTCACATCAGCCCTAGAGTCACACGGCTGGAAGGTAGTAGATTAGCTGGGCAGACTTCTGTGTGCCTTTTGATTGACCTCGCATCCCTATGACTTAGCCATAATTTAAATACTCTCTCTATATATAATACTTATATCTCTGTTCCATAATTAAGGCCTTATAAGGAATCTTCCTTATTACGCCTTAAACATCAATTACTTTCCTGAGGGAGATTTAATGATAATCATTACCTAACTAACTACGTCATTATATATTATAATTATACGTTTATTACGCTCATTAATATATAAATAAATTCGCATTTATTATTCTATGCGTGCAGAGATTTTGCTCTAACTAACGTTAAATGTCAATTCCTTTTTAACCATACTAATGCAGGTCTTTCCTTTTTCTTCCATTTTACCAACAATGTCAAAATTCTAATATACATAACAAGGGATTCTAATATGCATTACAAGGATTCAATACTCATATCTAGAATTGCAATAAATAGACTTGTATATAGAATCTAAATCCAACTTATCTCATATTAAAACAATGGAATAAACCAACAAATGGAAAATTACAATTTAATCAGCTTTACGCTCTATTCGACTACATGAATTTAGATAAAGGAATTTCTATTAAATTTTATAGAAATAGGCAGTGTAAACTAGGAATAAAAATTTGTCCTTTACACACCATTTCTCAATTAAACCCCTTAATCAGATCTAGAGAAGAAGAATAAGAAGTGGAAAAGAAGATAGAACACATAAACTGCAAAATTCAAAAAACTCTATTATTTTAACATAAAATAATTAAGACTCCAATCCAATGAATTGACATTTCACTTTGGGGAATTTTGGGGATTTTTAATATGATGTTTTCGTAATCCAAAACTCTCCAAGGCATATATCAAGTCCAAATCATACTATTCAACTACTAAAATAGAAAAACTAATATTTTCACTCACATTTGGTCCTTAGCTTTGCTTCTCTTTGGATTCGCAACGCCAATTATAATCTCCTTCAGATATCTTCTTTTTTATATATACAACAGGGGATTTGTGTGTGTGTATTAGATTCAGAAAGGTTGGAGGAGAAGAGGTTTAGAAATTAAATAAGAAATAAAGATAAATTAGGATTTCTTACCTGAATAGAGTTTTCTGAATCTAAGAAGAGATAAATCGACAGAGCTTCGTTGATGTTCCTAAAATATTTGTGAATGAAAGTGAGGCGTCTAGGGTCTTATTTATAGAGGCTAAAATGCATCAGAACTGTATGATCAAACTAGGTTAAAAACGGATGAATCTAGAACGCTTAAATCAACAAAACCCTAGCCGCTACCTATTCATGACTGGTCGATCTCCCCCTTCAAACAGTCGAACGCTAGGGGTCGACCGGTCCTAATGAGGGGGTCGACTAGTACGTATATATTTGGGAAGATTTATTATTTTCCATTGCCTGATTATTTTATTCCTTTATTAACTTCTAAAGTTAATTGTTAGATTTAACGTTTACTTAACCCCAAAGCCTAATCACAATTAACTTTAAATTTAAATACTCATTTGAATTTGAGTTCAATCTAAATTAATTTAAATCCGAAAACCTCAAACGTTGGTAACTTCTTCATTTAAGCTCCATTTTTAGCATATTATATAGAAACAGATCAAAATTTTTCCACGAACGCAATATAATAAGTTTCATGGTCAAATTCCAACTTTTGTAAAATTTCCAATTTTATCCCTACCCTAATTAATTGATTTTCTCTTAATTTACTTATTTAATTAGGGTTTATTTTATGGGGTGTTACATTCTCCCCCCTTAAAAGGATTTTGTCCAAAATCTATCAAGGGGCGAATAATGTAATGTGCAATAACATCCATGTTATACAACCAAGTTATTTACACAACCGTCTACTCAACCAAAGTGCAATGTGATTATATACTGCAGACATACTATAAATGAGCTCAATCCTAACATGAGCGTATGATTGTGCTATGCAAATACCCTATACATGCATAGAACTCCTATATGAGTGTAAAGTGATGGTGAAAAAGTGTAGCAACCATTTCCTACCATCCAATCTAGCAAACACGATGCAACCAAAATCCTAATTTTAGAGACAAAATTTACAAGAGAAAGGCTTAGGATAAGAAGTCCTCATGCCTTCCATCGGGTTTTCTCCCCATTTTACTCGGACCAATCTAATACTTTGTTACCGAGTTTCCTAGTTTCATGCTCCATAATGCATGTAGTGGCACGAGACGTTGTTGGCTCCGTCTCAAAATCCCCAATTGGTTAAGCTCTATCACAATTGCTATGCTATGAAGGTATTTCCTCAAATGCAAAACGTGAAAAATGTCATGGGCTCTAACCAACTTACAAGTTTTCTTTTTTTTCCCCAATATTGGGAAAGGCCCAATAAATTTCGTGCTAACTTTTCCAACTATCCAAATCTTATGACCTTCACATGCTACCTAATCAACTCCGACTTTCCAAAATCTCGCAATTAAATTTGGTTCGAGTAGAATTTATTGGTGGCTTCCCACCCACAATTTGGTGATTTCCATAGCCTCCCAAAAAGTGATTCAATGGTACCATACCAATCATCTATTGTGACTACTATTATACGCGAATTCTACTAAGGGTAGGTGCTGCTCCTGATGTCCTCCGATGTCCATGATGTAGGCTCACAACGAATCCTCCAAGTTCTCATTCATTTCTTCAGTTTGTCTATCGGTCTTCAATTGGTAAGCGATGCTCGGATTTAACGAAGTTCCTAAAGCTAGTTCCTAAAGCTACCAGCAAACTCCTTCAAAATTTGCTAGCAAACTAAGGGTCCCTACCACTGACGATGCAAACCGCAACCAACTCCATGAAGCTATGTTAGAAACGATGCGGTTTTATTGCTTCTAATAGAAAATGCTTACCACCTTCTTCCTCATCCTTGATCAGTAGGAAATTCCCTTCACATTCCTGTATATTTTATCTTTGCCTCGAATGGTGACAATTTGTGAGCTAAATTTTATTTTTTCCAAAATTCTAAAGTTTTGGGGTTGAAACATTTATTCACTTTGCTAACCTAATTTCCTCATTAACTTCTAGCCTTGCCTATGGTTTATCGCTAGTTAAGTGTCCCCATAAAATTTACCTATTTACTTTGTTTCCTAACCTATATATTTATCAAGTGGTTTAAATCTCGTTCATAAAGTAAATACAGGAATAAAACCGGGATATATCTTATACCAAATCATACACTTTTCCAATAGCTAAGAGAGAAAACTAGCGACTACAATCCAAGAACCCTAAAAGAAAATTTTGTTGGAAGCTGCCATTTATTATCAAGTGGTATAAATGGTGTTGAGGTCCTGACATTCCCTGCTAAATTAAGATGAGTATTTCTCAATATGTCATTCCATTACTACCCATTTTCCTTAATTTTCCTTTTCGGTTTCTATTAAATGTGGTCCATCCATTTCCTTAATTAATATATCCATAGCAGTTGATAATAACTGTCAAGATTGGACCATTCCCAATTAATCCTTCTTTAATCCCTTTAACCTTCTTCAGGTTTCCAAAATCCATTCATTACTCAAATTTCTTCCATAAATGCAATATTAAGTTTCCTTAATATCTTCATTTAATTCCTTTTTCCTCTCATTTATTACAAATTTATTGCCCATTAAATTTGTAACTAATATCCGTAAATCCTAATCTTTTACTTACTAACTAATACACATATAGTCATAATCTATGCTACCTATATATATTATAGTCGTTAAGCGTGGTTATATGTGCATATATTTCTAACTGCTAATTTCTACAACTAGAATACTCATTTCATATTTTAATTTATCGAAGCTATTCTTCTAAAAAGATCACACATCATAATTTCTCATAAATTAACTACAAGTGAGAATTTTTCTTTGTTTGAAATTACAAGGAACTATTTCTTTCCTTTTTATTGAAATAAACAGTGTAAGCTATGGAAAAGAATATCCATTTTTTATACATCTCTTTCCTTTTTAGTTTATTCCTTGCTACCTCAAACAACACACTTTTATATGTATTTCGGAATTGGATAATTTATGGAAATTACACAGAAACTGCTTCAAAATTAAAATATAAAAATTCATATTCTACGGGCAACCTAATTTACAACCCAACAATAGATCTGGAATATCTTTACACTTTACCAACTTCTTCAAATAGAGGTGTAGGACTGATTTTAAATTTCCAGATCAGGTTTTACATTCTACTCATATTTTATCCATATTCTAAAAACCTTAGTCTGTCCTACCTAAGTTTTGAGCCCTATCTATTCCATAAAAACCGTTCTTTATAAAACCAGAATTTTAGTAACCATACAAAATAGTTTTAAATAAATTATTTTCATCAAATTCAAAATCAGCATTAATTACCTCGTTTCTTATAAAACTTAAAATTTCACAAACTTAAAGTACCAAACTCAAAATCTCTGTAACGACCCTAGATTTTAAATATATTTAAATTGATAATTAAATGAATTTTTGAATAAAAATATTGTAAAATTGATTTTAAATGGAAGCGAGTTTCCTTGAAACCAAATAAATTTTGTATAAACCATTTTAATTTAAAAATATTTTAAATATTGTGTATATATGTGTATATATATATAATTTGGATTTAAATTGTAAATAAATAATAATAATAATATTAAAGTAAAATAATCATAATAAATATTAAGTTATAAATAGAATAAAATAGAAACTTATTTACATTATAAAGTGAATACGTTAGTAAATCTTATATTTAATAGTTTAAGTTTAAAAATAAAAGGAAGGTAGAATTGTAAATTTTTTAGGTATACTTTATAATTTGTACATGGAGTAAAAAGCTGCTAGGCCTGTATAAATAGAAATGTTGCCTGTAAATAAAAATTTAGGCAGGCAAGTAAAAATGTGTAGGCCTATAAAGTATAAGGACTAAGGCAAATAAAATATGTTTATAAAATAAAGGAAGATGTGCCAGGCTTTGTATATTTGTAGCAATAATTAAGTATGCAAGCAAGTATATAAAACTAAGTATAAAAAGAAATATGTCTTCATGTTTGTACAGGTAGTAAAATAACTATGTACACTTAAAAATATATGCAAAGATATCTAGTACACATGAAATGAAATAAAGTATAAAGATTGTAGACATAAGGGACAACTTCATAAATGCTAACATGTCTCTAAGTACAAACAAGATCATATCAGCCCATAGAGTAGAAAAAGATCTCTGACCAAAGTAGTAAAAGTTTTGTACCAGTAAAAATTATAAACTGTAAACCTCCTTTCTATATCAATCTATCTTTTTCATTTCTTTTCGTATACAAAAGAAAACTTAGCATACTAGAAAGTATTTCAAATGAAACTTATTTTCATCTCAAAACAAAAATGGAAATCAAAATAAAAAAAGGTTTCAATAGCATTGCAACTGCAGTTTCAAAACAAAGAAGCAGCTTCAAATTATGTTTTGAAAGCTAGATTATCTCAGCATTCAAAGTGATTTCAATTTGCAAGTTCCAGTAACAAGCTTCAGGCAATTCAATTTTTTAAAGTTTCAAGCTTTTTCAAAATCAAGATAAAAGGGGCTCTGTCTCTATTTTCAAATTTCCAGGTGAGCAAACCTTTTGAAACCTCTAGTGTGTGATCTATGGTTGAATGTGTGCTTAAGATTTGTTTGAATAAGTGCAGATATGCGTATGAATGTATATATATCCACTGTGCATGTTGATAAACATGGATATTTATCCCTGTTTGCAAGTTCCAGGTTTCCAGAAACCTGTTCAAAAGAAAAAAAAGAAAAAGAGAAAAAATCTAAAACACTGCTTCTAGTTGTTATTAGATTAGAATGCCAAAATTAAATATGTTCAAATTCATACAAACTAAATTTTAAAAATAAGTTTTCAAGACAATATGGAGGGTTGTTGTCTGGAAGAAGAGAAAACAGTGTAAAGTCAAAGTTTATCAAATTTTCAACTTGCATAGATCCAAGTTTCATTAACATCATCTAAAACCATTTCAAAATTAATGATTTTTAAAACAAAAATTGGAATTTTTAGTTGCGTATTAAGGTGGCATTTGTGAGATGAACAGATAACAGGTTCTTTCGATTTTCTTATGATCGATGAAGTGTTGGACTTCGGGATCGAAGTGGTGGGTTATGGAATGATTGTAGATTGTAGGAAAAATGCAAGCAAAATTTTAAATTCATTATGGGTTGAAATTTGAATCAAAATAGGGTTCTACACCTTGTGTTTATCATTGGAGTTCGAGTGGGTTTTGCGGCGAATAGGGGTGATCGGAGTTGATCGCGAGTGGGGGAAAGGGTGCTGGAAGGTGTGTCGCAGCTTCGGTAAAGGTGGCCGATGGTTTCGAGGTCGGAGGCGACATGGAGGTCGAGTTTTCTGGTGATCTGGGTCTTCGATTGGTCGAGTTTTTGCTCGATTTCGCTCCGTAGTGTTTGTGTACGATCTGGGTACGTCTTCGTGATCGAGGGAGGCCGTGGGGTCGTGGAGCATCATCGTGATGATCGCCGGTAGTCGGCGGCGCTCGTGCACGTGCACAATGAGGATGGTGTGAAATGACCCACTTAAAATTTTTTTTTTTTTTTAACATTCAGTGGCCATTTAATCAAGAAAAATATTTAATTCAATTTTTCTTCTATCCAGGACCTTTCTGCCAATAAATATTGGTTAATCATTTTATCTTAAACTTATATATATGAAGATATATAAGTCATCTTCTACCTAAATCAGAGTATAGAAATTTTGAAGGTAGAAACCTGTTTGAGTATTGCTTAAAGAAATACTCTCTACATAGCAATAATGTTTCTTTTTCAAAACTAGGTTTTTTCCCAATTTTTAGATTAATGCATTACTATTGATTCTAGGTCTCAAGACTCCTATTTTCACATATATGCTTCTGATTTCTTTACTGGGTAACTTTGCCTTTACTTGTGCATGTGTGTGCATGTTTCTGTGCAGGTGTGTTCAAACTCAGGCTATAATAAAGTGGATCCTAAGAGAACACAAGCAACATCTAGGCGTAATGGAAACGCGCCTAACTTATACATGAGAAGTCACAAGTTCGAGTGCCATGCTGGTCGGTTCAACCCAATTTTTGTTTTTCTTTTTTTTTTCTGTGAGCAAAACTGTCTGAACCTACCCTATACTTGGCTATGAAACAGGTCTAAAAGCTTAATTAAACTCACTTGGGTGTTGACTTAAGCCAGGCTCGAGAAAATGGCCATGTTAGCCTTATTCTGGTTTGCACTACCCTGATACAAAGTGTCTGCTCTAACATTTTCTTTCCAAAGCAACTTATACCCTTTTATCAGATTTTTATTTTTGACTTGCACAAGGATTCTCTTATGCCAGATCTTTATATATGTATATAAACTACAAATTCCTTCAATCTCAGATTTTCTATCATTTTAGCCTAACAGTTCTTGAAATTTGAAATTCATTTTCTTAACAAAGCATTTTGCAAAACAAAATACATAAGTTCTAACTGATACATATAAATTCAACACTTACAAAACAGCAAATAACATTACATTGGTTTTTCTAAGCAACTTAGACAAATAGCTTAACATAGTTCCACATGAATATCTAATTTAGCTTCAGCAAAGACTTTTAAAACATAGCATCCAAATCCTAAGCAGTTTAACATCCAAAGCCTGATCAAAGCAATCCCTATTTCCCTGCAAAATCACCATGAACTGCCCCATATAAATATGAGACACCCAATGGTGCATGAACACAAAAGGGTCAGACTATTTGTCTGGTGTGAATAATCTAACTGAAAACATGATTTATTTCAATTCTATTTATATTCCAGTACTTTGCAAGAATAAGAAACCCAATGTCTTCTGTGTGCATGTTTTTGTGAAGCATGTGCATTCATATTAGTGCCAAACAGATTGTATATGATCACAATGATTTAGTTCATAGAAAACAACCACAAGATTCACCAATAAGCACCAAAACAACCAAATGCAAACATCAATTCAGTTATCATCTCCTTTTCAACTTTACTGGCCATCAGGGATTTTTGCCCAGACCTCTCCTGAATCTATTCCTAGGATTCATTATCAAATTTATCAGGGACTTTAGCTACTTTCTTCCTTTTAAACACACACTGCCTGGGACCTTTCTCTGTTAACCCAGCACACTCAGGCCCCTGGGTATAAATATACCATGTGTGAACTTGCAATATTCCCATTGCCAAGCTATACTTTGGTAGCCCTAAGATCCCAAGTCCTTAGTTACATTACTAAGTGTTTTAATATTTTTCATAGCAGTGCTAATCCCTTCTGCATCTCACTTCTTAATCAGAGAAACATAAATGATGCAAGCAACATATATTCATCCAGAGTTTGGTAAGTTAAATTCTCAGAAGCAACCATTTTATCACAAAAGAGTGAGGTGACTTTTTAGCATATTATTTTGCCTATGGGTTTCACTGGATCAAGATGTAAGCATATGGTCCTGAGTAATTTTCCAGATATATATATATTCTTCCCTACCTCTGGTTCAATCAGATTCATGATCTGGCTAAACCACAAGTATATTTGATTTGGGTATTTCATAAAACATAGAAGCTCAGCACATGTACAACATTGCACTTCTACATTTTCTTTTGTTTTAATTAATATGAGGCATAAGCAACAACACAATGTCACAGCCTATATTTCTTTCTGCCTTTAGACCATATACCCACTACTTGAATCTGGGGATTTTACAAACAACTTAAAAGAAAACTTATCAAAGAAAACACCCAATCTCAGAGTTAACCCATATCTCAAACAAACATTTTAGTTTATAAATACATGACTCTTATTTTTCCTGGGTAAATCAGATAGAGGTTTTACCCTTAAACAAATCATTCACAAGCCAAAGTCATCCAATCATAAAACATAACTTGTAAAAGAAAATTAGTTTAAACTGGCTGCCTCAATATTCAGGTCTTAATGCCAAAGTTTTCAGTGAGATTACTCACCTTAATCCTTCTTCTTCCTATGCCTTATGAACCCCTTTTTAGTCTTCTGCCTTCTCCTATTTTCTCTGGTTTTATACTTTGTATATTTTCTTTTTAAGAGGTAGAGCCAACATAAAACCTTACCACATCAGGTCTTCTTATATGAATTCTGACTGCTACTAGGGTTTTAGGAAATTACCAAATGCCAATTTTACCCTACCAACTATGATCTGCCTCTTGTTCTAATATTTTAGAGAAAATGGGTAATTAGTCATGGTATATTTTTCAGAAAATATACCTCATTGCCCCGGTCATGTTATTTGCATGACTTCCTATTATTATTGTTATTATTTTCTTTATAAAAGAAATTACTGAGAATAGAAAAAGTGCTTGTTTAGGGACTCATGCCATTTTCATGCAATTTCTGTTTCTTTCCAGAGATTGATTAACTATTTACATGTATAACTTATGTATACCTAAGCCTTTTATTTTTTCTTTCTTTAAATAATTTTAAGTTTATTTCAGCCTAGCTTTTCCTATTTTCTTTGTACTCTATTTTATTTAAAGACAAAATTCTATCTTTATGCATATGTATTTCTAAATCAGTTACTTTATTTTTATCTATTAATTTCTGTCAAATTTTGTTACACAGAAATCTGTGTGCATGTTTGTGCACTGCCTTGTGCACATGTGCATGTTTTATACTTGGTATCTGCAAATCAATTTCCTATTCCTATTTTTTCAATGCAATTTCAAACAAATACAAACTAAATTAAATCATGAAATTACTCACAAAAATCAGGGTTATCACATATACCCCTCCTTTTAGGAATTGTGTCCCACAATTCTTTCATACTTAACTTAAGTATCATTTCTTCAGAAAAGTGAAAAAAAAAAAAAAATTTCTGATTTCAAAGCCATTTTCAAACTAATCACCTATTAAGCACTATGCATATCAACACAAGATAAAAATCCAATGCATATTCAACCAACACATTCAGTAGTATGTACATATATATAGATTTTACCTTTCCTTCAATCAAACAGCTGGGGATAATCATTTCTGATTTTATCCTCCACTTCCCATGTGCAATCATTTGGGTCTAGACTCCATTGTACTTTTACCAGTTTAATTTCTTTGTTTCTCAATTTCTTAGTTTCTCTAGAAACTATGCCCACTGGTTCCTTTTCATAGATCATCCTAGGATCAATCTGCACATCTTTAGAGGATTCTAATATTGCTTCCTTATCATGAACCCATCTCCTTAGTTGAGACACATGAAAGACATCATGCATTGCTCTCATTTCTTCTGGTAATTCTAATTTATAGGCTACTGTCCCTATTCTTTCTAGAATTTTATATGGTCCTATATATCTAGGAATCAACTTTCCTTGTTTCCCAAACCTTAGAACCTTTTTCATGGGTGATATCTTGATGAACACATAATCCCCAACATCATATTGTACTGCTTTTCTCCTTTGATCTGCATATTTCTTTTGCCTATCTTGGGCAGAAGTAATTCTTTTTCTGATCAAGGCTACCTTTTCAGAAGTCTCCTTCACATTTTCTGGTCCTAAGACCACTTTTTCTCCAGACTCATGCCAACTTGAAGGTGACAAACATGGCCTTCCATAGAGAGCTTCAAAGGGGGCCATGCCTATACTACTGTGATGGGTGTTATTGTATGCAAACTCAGCTAGATATATGTAATCTTCCCAGCTTCCTCCCCAATCCAATACACATGCTCTCAACATGTCTTCAAGCAATTTGTTCACAATTTCTGTTTGGCCATCAGATTGAGGATGGTATGCTGTACTCAAGCATAAATCAGTCCCCATTGCCTTGTGAAAGCTCTGCCAAAATCTTGAAGTGAAGATAGTATCTCTATCACTTACTATAGTTTTTGGTATACCATGCAGTCTGACTACTTCTTTAACAAACAACTGGGCTAAGGTATTAGCATTTCTTTCTGATTTCACTGGTATAAAGTGGGCTGACTTGGTTAACCTATCAACCACTACCCAAATACTATCATTTCCCCTCCTAGTTCTAGGCAAACCATCAATAAAATCCATTGATATGTCTTCCCATTTCCACTGTGGTATTTGTAAAGGTTGAAGCATTCCTGAGGGTTTTTGATACTCAGCCTTCACCTGCTGGCAAACCATACATTTTGATACATAGGTTGCCACTGCACTCTTCATACCACTCCACCAATAATCTCTCTTGAGGTTGTGATACATTCTTGTGCTTCCTGGGTGTATAGTATATTTGCTTTTATGGTAAGCATCCAAAATTTCTTGCTTCAACTCATCCATTGCTGGAACACATATCCTTTCTCCTTTCTTCAGATGGCCCTGATCATCCAACTGAAAACCTTCCACTGTTTCACCATTTAATATTTGTGTCTTCTTTCCAAATAAAAATGGATCTTGGTTTTGTAGCATTGCAACTTTATTTTTCAATTCTGATCCCAGAGTAATAAAACTTAATTTTCCCATCTCTACCTTCCCACTGCATAAGCTCATGTTTTCTAGGTTATCACTTTTTATTTCTGAATCAATTAATAATGATAAAGTGTTAAACTCTTCTATCATTAATCTAGCCACTTTAGCATGTTGTCTACTTAGGGCATCTGCTACTTTATTAGCCTTACCTGGTGTGTATAATATTTCAAAATCATATGAGGCTAAGAGTTCAATCCATCTTTGCTGCCTCATGTTTAATTCTTTTTGTGAAAACAAATATTTGAGGGATTTATGGTCTGTATATACTTCGAATTTTGCTCCTAACAAGTAGTGTCTCCATAGCTTAAGGGCATACACTATAGCAGCCAATTCAAGGTCATGAGTAGCATACCTTACTTCACTTGATTTCAACTGCCTAGAAGCATAAGCTATTACCTGATGTTGTTGCATCAATACTGCTCCAAGCCCTTGTCCACTTGCATCAGTATATACCACCAAGTTTTCATTTCCCTCAGGTACTTTTAGAATTGGTGCTTGTACCAGTGCTTCTTTTAATTTCCCAAAGGCATTTTCACATTCCTCAGTCCAATTGAACACTTGATTCTTCCTAGTCAATCTGGTTAATGGAATTGAGATTTTTGCAAAATCTTTTATAAATCTTCTATAGTAACCAGCCATTCCCATGAATGATCTGACTTCAGTGACATTAGTAGGCCTTTTCCAAGCTTGCACTGCAATGACTTTATTGGAGTCCACAGCTATTCCTTTTTCTGATATAATATGGCCTAGAAAGTTCACTTCATTCTGCCAAAAAGTGCATTTTGAAAACTTTGCTTTCAAGTCTTCCTGTCTCAATTTGTCAAATACCAAATGCAAATGGTTTTCATGCTCCCTAACTGACTTAGAATAAATTAATATATCATCAATAAATATTAATACAAACTTATCCAAGTATTCTCTAAAAATCCTATTCATCAAATCAACAAAATAGGAAGGAGCATTTGTTAAGCCAAATGGCATTACCAAAAATTCATAAAGCCCATATCTGGTGTTAAAAGCTGTATACTTGATGCTTTCCTCTTCTACTTTCATCTGATGAAAGCCTGAAGCTAAATCAAGTCTAGAAAATATTTTTGCACCACTCAATTGATCAAAGAGATCATCAATTCTTGGTAAGGGATATTTATTTTTAACTGTGACCTTATTTAATTCCCTATAATCAATACATAATCTCAGAGATCCATCATGCTTCTTAACAAAGACTACTGGTGCTCCCCATGATGAGCTACTGGGTCTAATAAAACCTTTTTCTTCTAGTTCAACTAATTGCTTTTTCAACTCCATCAATTCCTTAGGCCCCATTCTGGTTGGTCTTTTAACCACTGGGCTAGCTCCTGGAATTATTCTTATTGAAAATTCAACTGGCCTGTGATTAGGAACTCCTCTTACTTCCCCAAACACATCATCATATAGATTAACTATGGGAATCTCTTCTAATGCAGGCATGGGTTTTTCATTTGACAATGCAGAAAGGTTGGCTATACTTCTATTTTTGTTTGCCTCACAAAGAACAATTATTCTTTGTCCATCAGAAACCTTCAATGATATGGTGGATGTCTCCATATTTATGATAGCCTTATATCTACTCAACCAATCAACTCCTAAAATAATTCCTATGTCTGGATATTGCAACACATATAGGTTTGACTCAAACACATGTCCTCCTATATTTAATCCCAGTTGCATGCACATCATACCCATAACACATGAACTACCTATAGGGCTTTTAATTAGCAGTGGTTTATCAACAATCATACAATTCAATTTTAATTGTTGTGCAATATCATGAGAGATCAATGAATGGGTAGCCCCAGTATCATATACTACTGTTAAAGGTATTGAATGGATAAGCAAAGTACCTTCAACTTGGCCATGCCTTTCAACATTTGATCCCTCAGCTGCCTTGCCTTTCCCTTCCAAAGCCCCTAATTTTCCTTGCTTAAAATCTGGGCAGTTCCTTTTTATGTGACCTTCCTTCCCACAATGGTGACAATTGAAGGATGCTGGTCTAGGATTGGTGCACCTATTTTTCATGTGCCCTTCTTGTCCACAGTTGTAACAAGTGATCTTCTTCTTAACTTCAGCAGTTCTAGCTTCTTCTGGTTTCTTGGTGGAAGTTATGTCTGTTTTCTTTTTATCATAAGGGTGGAATTTACCCTTTCCCTTCTTGTTCTGATTATTTTTGAATGCTCTGAAATTTTCTCTAGCTTTATCATGTTGTTCAATGCTCAGAGTCAAATCCAAAACTTGATCAAAAGTTTTATCCTTATATGGTAGCATGGCTCTACTAAGGCTAGAGTTCAACCCTTGGATATATCTGCCATTCTTAGCTTCCTCAGTAGTGATGAGCACTGCACCATACTTTGCCAATGATTCAAACTTCTGAGTGTACTCAGTGACACTCATAGTCCCTTGCCTCAATTTGATGAATTCCTCCAGTAAAGACTCCTTAGCTGATGCAGGGATAAATCTACCTTCCAACATTGCTTTAAACTGATCCCATGTCACTTCTCCTTCAGGTCTTCCAGCTATGATAACTTCCCACCAATCCAAAGCTGCTCCTCTCAATTGCCTGGATGCAATTTGCCTCTTCCTTTGGTCTTCAACTTGCATGTCTGCAAAGATTCTTTCCAGAATTCTAAGCCAATTTTGAACCCCCATAACTCCTTCTGTGCCATCAAAGGTTTTGCCTCCAAGATTAGTAAAAGTCTTGAGTAGTTTGGAAAGTTCCTCATGTGGATTTTCCTGCCTGTTACCTACTCCGTCTCTTATGGCCCTCATGAATTCTTGCACATTCACCATGGGTGGTTCACTTGTTCCTACATTTTGATGTCTGGGTCCTACCATAGCTCTATGGATATAACACTTAGGTTAGTCTGTTTTGCCTAATGCTCTATAAATTAATTCATTTTAATTTATAACTTATTCTGTCATAATAGATATCAATAGTGTAAATATATATAAAAACAAAACATCCAAAGCAGTAAATACTTCTATACATCCAATGCAAACAAATTCATACAAAAACTTTTGCTATGTTATTTAACAACATAGCTCTGATACCAAATGAAATGACCCACTTAAAAAATTTTTTTTTTTTAACATTCAGTGGCCATTTAATCAAGAAAAATATTTAATTCAATTTTTCTTCTATCCAGGACCTTTCTGCCAATAAATATTGGTTAATCATTTTATCTTAAACTTATATATATGAAGATATATAAGTCATCTTCTACCTAAATCAGAGTATAGAAATTTTGAAGGTAGAAACCTGTTTGAGTATTGCTTAAAGAAATACTCTCTACATAGCAATAATGTTTCTTTTTCAAAACTAGGTTTTTTCCCAATTTTTAGATTAATGCATTACTATTGATTCTAGGTCTCAAGACTCCTATTTTCACATATATGCTTCTGATTTCTTTACTGGGTAACTTTGCCTTTACTTGTGCATGTGTGTGCATGTTTCTGTGCAGGTGTGTTCAAACTCAGGCTATAATAAAGTGGATCCTAAGAGAACACAAGCAACATCTAGGCGTAATGGAAACGCGCCTAACTTATACATGAGAAGTCACAAGTTCGAGTGCCATGCTGGTCGGTTCAACCCAATTTTTGTTTTTCTTTTTTTTTTCTGTGAGCAAAACTGTCTGAACCTACCCTATACTTGGCTATGAAACAGGTCTAAAAGCTTAATTAAACTCACTTGGGTGTTGACTTAAGCCAGGCTCGAGAAAATGGCCATGTTAGCCTTATTCTGGTTTGCACTACCCTGATACAAAGTGTCTGCTCTAACATTTTCTTTCCAAAGCAACTTATACCCTTTTATCAGATTTTTATTTTTGACTTGCACAAGGATTCTCTTATGCCAGATCTTTATATATGTATATAAACTACAAATTCCTTCAATCTCAGATTTTCTATCATTTTAGCCTAACAGTTCTTGAAATTTGAAATTCATTTTCTTAACAAAGCATTTTGCAAAACAAAATACATAAGTTCTAACTGATACATATAAATTCAACACTTACAAAACAGCAAATAACATTACATTGGTTTTTCTAAGCAACTTAGACAAATAGCTTAACATAGTTCCACATGAATATCTAATTTAGCTTCAGCAAAGACTTTTAAAACATAGCATCCAAATCCTAAGCAGTTTAACATCCAAAGCCTGATCAAAGCAATCCCTATTTCCCTGCAAAATCACCATGAACTGCCCCATATAAATATGAGACACCCAATGGTGCATGAACACAAAAGGGTCAGACTATTTGTCTGGTGTGAATAATCTAACTGAAAACATGATTTATTTCAATTCTATTTATATTCCAGTACTTTGCAAGAATAAGAAACCCAATGTCTTCTGTGTGCATGTTTTTGTGAAGCATGTGCATTCATATTAGTGCCAAACAGATTGTATATGATCACAATGATTTAGTTCATAGAAAACAACCACAAGATTCACCAATAAGCACCAAAACAACCAAATGCAAACATCAATTCAGTTATCATCTCCTTTTCAACTTTACTGGCCATCAGGGATTTTTGCCCAGACCTCTCCTGAATCTATTCCTAGGATTCATTATCAAATTTATCAGGGACTTTAGCTACTTTCTTCCTTTTAAACACACACTGCCTGGGACCTTTCTCTGTTAACCCAGCACACTCAGGCCCCTGGGTATAAATATACCATGTGTGAACTTGCAATATTCCCATTGCCAAGCTATACTTTGGTAGCCCTAAGATCCCAAGTCCTTAGTTACATTACTAAGTGTTTTAATATTTTTCATAGCAGTGCTAATCCCTTCTGCATCTCACTTCTTAATCAGAGAAACATAAATGATGCAAGCAACATATATTCATCCAGAGTTTGGTAAGTTAAATTCTCAGAAGCAACCATTTTATCACAAAAGAGTGAGGTGACTTTTTAGCATATTATTTTGCCTATGGGTTTCACTGGATCAAGATGTAAGCATATGGTCCTGAGTAATTTTCCAGATATATATATATTCTTCCCTACCTCTGGTTCAATCAGATTCATGATCTGGCTAAACCACAAGTATATTTGATTTGGGTATTTCATAAAACATAGAAGCTCAGCACATGTACAACATTGCACTTCTACATTTTCTTTTGTTTTAATTAATATGAGGCATAAGCAACAACACAATGTCACAGCCTATATTTCTTTCTGCCTTTAGACCATATACCCACTACTTGAATCTGGGGATTTTACAAACAACTTAAAAGAAAACTTATCAAAGAAAACACCCAATCTCAGAGTTAACCCATATCTCAAACAAACATTTTAGTTTATAAATACATGACTCTTATTTTTCCTGGGTAAATCAGATAGAGGTTTTACCCTTAAACAAATCATTCACAAGCCAAAGTCATCCAATCATAAAACATAACTTGTAAAAGAAAATTAGTTTAAACTGGCTGCCTCAATATTCAGGTCTTAATGCCAAAGTTTTCAGTGAGATTACTCACCTTAATCCTTCTTCTTCCTATGCCTTATGAACCCCTTTTTAGTCTTCTGCCTTCTCCTATTTTCTCTGGTTTTATACTTTGTATATTTTCTTTTTAAGAGGTAGAGCCAACATAAAACCTTACCACATCAGGTCTTCTTATATGAATTCTGACTGCTACTAGGGTTTTAGGAAATTACCAAATGCCAATTTTACCCTACCAACTATGATCTGCCTCTTGTTCTAATATTTTAGAGAAAATGGGTAATTAGTCATGGTATATTTTTCAGAAAATATACCTCATTGCCCCGGTCATGTTATTTGCATGACTTCCTATTATTATTGTTATTATTTTCTTTATAAAAGAAATTACTGAGAATAGATAAAGTGCTTGTTTAGGGACTCATGCCATTTTCATGCAATTTCTGTTTCTTTCCAGAGATTGATTAACTATTTACATGTATAACTTATGTATACCTAAGCCTTTTATTTTTTCTTTCTTTAAATAATTTTAAGTTTATTTCAGCCTAGCTTTTCCTATTTTCTTTGTACTCTATTTTATTTAAAGACAAAATTCTATCTTTATGCATATGTATTTCTAAATCAGTTACTTTATTTTTATCTATTAATTTCTGTCAAATTTTGTTACACAGAAATCTGTGTGCATGTTTGTGCACTGCCTTGTGCACATGTGCATGTTTTATACTTGGTATCTGCAAATCAATTTCCTATTCCTATTTTTTCAATGCAATTTCAAACAAATACAAACTAAATTAAATCATGAAATTACTCACAAAAATCAGGGTTATCACATGGTGTGTCTGGGTTGCTATGGTGTTGGGAAGAATGGTTTCCTCGAGTTTGTACTCGAGGTAATAGATGGTTTTGCTCGAAGTAATGGAGCGGGAAAATAACTCGAAGTTGGGCTCGGGAGAATTGAGTGGTGGTCTCGGGTTCATAATATAACAGTTTTGAAAATATAAAATGAAACGGTTTTAGAATTTTTTCTTAAAACAATTTCTTTTATAAAATAAAAGTTTATTTAATTTTTGGTTAATAAAAGTTCTATAGTTTATTTTAACTTAAAATTAATTGAGTTTTGTTTTCTTAAGTTTATTTTGAAATAAAATTTAATAGCTTAATTAAGAATCTGATTTAAAAGATAAATGGTTTGTCTTAAATAATGATTTGATTAGTAATTAACTTAAAGGTATTAAGTTGATTTATATGTTAATGATAATTTCTTTTCAAGGGTTATTAAATAAAAGATAATTACTTAATGTAATTAAAAGGTGATTAATTAAAGTAATTAAGGATAATTAATTTATGATTAATGATCGATTAATCAAGTAATTAAAGAATAATTACTCAAGATAATAAAATTGTGATTTATTAATATAAGTGATTAGGATAATCACTTATTGTAATTAATTAAGGATAATTAATTTAATGGTAATTGATTAAGGGTAAATTAATTAATTAATTAAGGGTAATTATTTTAAAAGATAATTAAATAATTAAAGATTAATTATTTAATGATTAAAGGATAATAAATTAATGTTTTGTAATTAATTAATAGTTAATTAACCAGGATTAGTAATTCATAAGAAATTAATCCGATTTAAATTAATCAGACAATTAACTGACCTTACTTATGAATGTTTGGATTCTATTGAATGTGAATTGTTTGATATCCCTGATATATGATGCTTTGTGATACATCCTGATTTATGTTGTGATCTGTAATTTAATTATCTGTGATATATATCTGTGATTTGTGAATGAACGATAAGCGTGATAGTTAATACCGCTTATCAACTATATTTTTGTATTCTGATCTGTGATGATTATATGATGTTGCACTATTGTGTTAAACCCCTGGACCACACTTATACACACACAAATATGGATTTTACGAGAAAATCGATTAAGTCACAGATTTTTGAAATGATTTTTAAATAGACAATTTAAATTCAATTGGTTTTGGAAATGAATTTGGATTAAATGTTAAAGCTTTTGAAAAGGAGTTTGTAAGATAAAAGTTATTTTAAATAACTTAATAAAGCTTCCAATTTAAATAGTCAAATTTGAATTTGAATTCAATATTTGGAATTGAATTCAATGATTGGAATTTTGATTAAAGATATTTTAAATGAGTTTTATATGAATTTAAACCACTTTTAAAATATTGGTTTGAGGATTTGAATTTAACCCAAAGACTTTAACTCGTATAAATGAATCAGATTTCCAAAATGAAAACTGTTTCTTTTAAAAGAATAAAAGCTTTCATATAAGAAATGAAATTCCAGTTAAATTAAAGGAATTTCAAGATTGAATTGAAAAATGGTTTTCCAAGTTATGAATGAATTGTTTTAAAAGCTATGAATTGAATCTGTTATTTTTAACAGATTTAAAATGATCATTTGTTTAAACCATTCGGAATGAAATTGTTTTGAAAGCTATAAGTTGAATCTTTGTTTTAAAGATTTAACGAGTTAATCCAATTGAAACGGAAATTGTTTTGAAATCTGTGAATGGATTTTTGTGAAACTGGGTGAACTTTGTGAAATAAATCTTTTTGTTTAAAAGATTTGAAATGGTAATCGATTGAAACCATTTAAAAAGAAGTTGAATTATTAAGTTGTGACTTAATTGAAATCACATATCCATATGTTTTTAAATATTTCGCTCACTATTCGGGTTAGCCAGGAAAAGACCTTTGTGTCATGTAACCCATTCCGAATAGTGATACGTCGTATATGGATGGCATTTGAAGACCGGTGTTGAAGACCGGATATTTTTGAAAATGAAAGGACAACCTGTCGAATGTCTCTGCACCGAGTTGCTCCGGTATAGAGATTTATATCACTCCTTTTGTGATGGGAAGTCCGGACGTGATTAGAAAATTATCCGGATTTGCAAGGGCTTCTTTGGAAGTGCCTTCGGTTCTGTTCGATCCCGGAACAGACTTGTATGGATTGTATGTCTGACATTACAAATTGAGATATAAAGCTGATTTCTTTCAAATACATTTCTGTTGGTGGCGGAGAATTTATTCTCTTAGCTTAACACCCTTCTCTGAGACGTACGAGCTCAGAGGTTATGTAGTTGAAATTTATCAGCGATATACTCCCAATTTGGTAATGTGGCATGCTGAGTGTTGTTGTGTGATGATCAGTGTTTGATCATTTGTGATATGATCATTTGTTTGATCATTTATCTTTGTGATCATTGGTTGATCATCTGTTGACCCAAAGCATGGCTTTGTGCCAAAGCGTAGCTTTGTGGACGAGACTTCGTCGAACATCACAAACCGGTAATGGTCGAAACAGGAATTGAGCGGCAAGGTTTCAGGGGTAGCTCCCCTAGGGTATGCCATTCCTTCTGGAAAAGGGTAGTATCATGGTATGGAGCCCAGATACTTACTCATGTGGACACACTTTATTTATTATGTGTGATGTTGGTTATCGAGAGCTCTCGGATAAAGGTCCTAAAGGACCGGGGGTGGCATATCTGAGGTTTTGTATATTCCCTAGGAAAGGGGGTAGCCGGCCTTGTTTTGGCAGAGAGCGGTTTGTATCTCAGAGCGTCCCGCTAGAGGCATTTCCTTCGTGGCATAGGAAGTTCCTTAGCCTGACCATTTGTTGGAAATCCAAACAAAACAATACGAGCCCTGTACGGTTTTAGTTGTATTACCTGCCATGGAATGTGGCGGTAACCTGCTATTGAACATGGTAGCTATAGTAGGCATAAGTGCGAAATGTCTATATTGGCTAAGATTTATATTCTACTTTCAAAATGTTTCTACACTATGCACTAATAATAATATCAAAATGATTTGATTTTGCATAGTAAGCATCTTTGACTATCATAAGGAGAAATCTCCTCCGATTCTGCGTTTGCATTGTGTGTGTGTGCGGGAGGCCTTATGGTAGTTTCATTTTCCAAAAGCATTGCGAATTGACTTTAAATTCTTTTTTTGTTCGTTTTTAAAGATATACTATTTTTGTTGCTCACACCAGTCCCATGACTGATCTGGAGTTTATTGTTTCTTTCCTAAACTCTGGATGCTCAAAATTTTCTACACGAGCAGTCTAGAGTTGGGTTTTTCAGATATTCAGATTTAGTAGATTATCTGGAGCTAGTTCAGTCTTTGGATATGGACTGCACTTGCTTATCTTTGTGCATTGTTATTGAGAGTTCAAGCTATTTCTGGATTGGCATTTTGAAGATGGAGATTATCCGCTGCTGATGTTATCGTTTTCTTTTCCGATGCTATTTCTTGTATCATATCTCTGATGTATATTGATATTCATTGTATCACTCTGTTGTATCAGATATTGTATATCAATGTATTATTCGTTTTCTTCCGCTGAGTTGTTTACTTAACTGTGTTATAAGCTCCGGAGAACCAGATTCGGCGTTTGAATCTACGGCATTTTGAGTACAAGTGAAGTACGGATGCTGTCTTTCGAAGGTCGATTTTTGGGTCTTTACAATCTCCATCTTTGAAAATTTGAACTTAGAAACCTCTACCAAGAATCCAAATAGATGCAAAATAAATTTTCTTTTTAAAGCTTTCTTCATCAAAGATTTATCTCTTTAAAAGTTAGATTTTCAACTCATAGAATTCAAAGATTGCTTAGCTTTCAAAAAGGAACTACAGAAAACTTTCCTTTTTTTAATGTCATATTAAAATAAAGACTTACTCCTTTTTAAAACATGATCTTTAACACAAAACATTCAAAACTCAATTATCATTCTAAAATAATAAATTAGATCTTTATTATTCTAAAAAGTTTTCTAGTTACATGAATTATCATTTCCAAAATAACAGTTATATCTAAAATATAGATAAGTATCTATTATTTTATTACTCAAAATATATTGTTATTTGATAAACTACATTTTGTAACTTTGTTCAAAACTTTTAAAATCCCTTGCAATCTTGTTCTTATCAACTTCAACAATATTCTTATTCATACAAATTCTGAATTTTAATTAGGAAAAATGCATATAAATTTCTCATCTTTACACAATTGCCTTTCCAAAAATACCCTACTCATTTATTAATCATCATTCAAATCCTTTCAATTGTCAAAGATACTTTTTATAACCATGGAAAAATGGAGTAGACAAAGATAACTCCTATCTTATTCATATTACTCCTCTTCTAATTCATTTATTACTAGATTAAAATTCTCAATTCTATCACTACCTAAATTCAGCTATGATTCTCCTCATTTCCTTATGCAGGAATGTTCCTCTGATCTACCTTATCGGACATTCTTATCCTTCTATTCTTTCTATCCTATGTTGATCAAGTGCCTTTTCCATTTGTACACCCTTTCAAAATAAATTTAAGGGAAAGCGCCTCTAATTTTATAAGGTAGGAAAAACCATGCATTTCTCAAAAAAAAACCCTTATTAAAAATCTTTGGACCAAAATCTTTTGTCTCAATAAATTTAGACCAAGAACTTTAAGAATGCAAAATCCCTTTATAATAGAACTTTCTAGCTCAACTACTTATAAATTATAAATCTCCAAATTTCCTTGCTCTTTTCAAAATAATAACTTCTAAATTTATTAAGTAAAAGAAATCATAAAAACAGAAGAATCCAAAAGTTGAAAACTTTTAATTCAAAAAAAATTTAATTGACAAGTTAAAAAATGGGAACCGTCTTTTTCATCAACTTTTCAAGTAGTTAAAAAAAATTATCCACCATTTTGTTTTTAAAACGTTTCACCACTTCTTTGTAAACTTTTTACAAATGGTTGTTTATTTCCAAAACTGTCAAAAATCACATTCTATTAAAAAAAATTCAACTTACAATGCATAAGATTTTCACTTAATAATCTTTTGAAAAAGCTCATTCAAAACTTTTAAGGAGTTTCCAAAAATGTTTTTATCACTTTCTTTCTCAAGGGTAGGATTTAAAATGGGCTTTGATTGTTCTTCCCTTTGAACTATCTACTTAATCATCTTAAAAATCTAGTTATCTCTCATAAATGTCACTTGTCCGTAGTAAATGGTTGCTATCTTAATGGATGTTTTCTAAAGACATTTATTGATTATTCAACTTTACCTATGCAACTTCTTTCTTATCTCCCATGATTACCTTGATGGTCTCCTTAATCTATTTAATTTCTTGTAACTCCTTACTTATTGCACATTCATTACCTATTAAATTTTGGAGTTACTATATTTCCTTCTACGATTCCTATCCTTATTATTTAATCTACTTATAGCATCCATAATGATAAGGAAGTCCAGGTCCAACAAAGAAGTATAAATTGAACTCTATTTATTTTTCAAACTCATAGTTGCTTCGTCCACCCTTTCGGAATATGGTAGCAACTACTTCTATAGTCGGAATTTATAAAGTCGGATGTAAATTCAAAATAAGTATATATATAGTAAGGTTTTTGAAAAATATTTTCAAAAATAACAAATACGCCACTCATACGTATACTTTTCTTTGTTGAGCGGGTAACCTAAGCTATGATACCAAATGTAACAACCCTCCCTAGAACAAGCATAAATTCCGACCCAGAAAAGGCCTATTGAAACTTAGACCCATTCTAAAGTTGATTGTTGGTTGATAAAAATAACAAAACAGATCTATCTTTCTATTCTTTCAGAACTTACAACGGAAGGAATAAAATATAATAACAATAATAGTACCCATTTATTTCAAATCATTTCAAATGTCGTAAAACATTACATAATATCAACCGTTACAACAATTTGTTTAAAAATACATTTCATGGGTACAATAGAAAATATCACAAAAAGATAGATAGTAACTGCCACAAGCTTCAGTCTCGCCATCTTCAAGCATCATCAACTCCTTCTCTAAACTGTGTTGTAATGAGGAGGGAGTCAGAACAACAAGTATTTGGTGAATAGAAATCTCGAGCCTTACTGTTTCGGTACTTGGGCAGTATAATTCAAATAAGAATATGTCTTACGTAAATAAACCATTTAATACTTTATATAATGAAAGGAGGCAGTCCTCAAACAACCACTTAATACCTTCCATTCCTAAAGCAAGTTTCCTAATCCCATAACCCATAACCAATGTCATAAATATCTAACAATACGAGAGATGGAACCCAAGCCACGTAATACTTTTTAAGTGAAAATAGGCACTGACCATTTAAGAGCTCAACTGAGGTAGGTCCCCATCATTTAATACATATTCCCAAGGCAGACTCCACATAGATATCTATCTAGCTGACATTGTATGAAAATATTTTCGGACACTTAATACTTACTATTGAAGCGGACCTTTCCAAGATATCCTTAACCGTGCCTAAATCCAATCCTAACCATTTAATACTTCATTTGAGGAAAAGAGGCAGGCCCTCAAACAACCACTTAATACCTCAAGGCCCCAAAGCATGCCCTTTATGTTATGACCCATATTCATAATGACGTCTCACATTAGCCCGACTGTTCGTAGGAACTGGTAGCCTGATTTGTTGGGTAGATTTATCCTATAGAATTTGGGACTAACCTTGCATCATTATAAATACTTATCATATGAGATGTTTCACATCAGTCTCAAAATCACACTGCTGGTAGCCAGATTAGCTGAGCAGACTTCTATGTGCCTTTTAACTGGCCTCGCATCGCGATGACTTAGCCATAATTTAAATATCCAAAATTTACCAGTAATTGGAATAAACCAAAATTCCAATATCCACATGACCTCGCATCCCTATGTCCTCGCCTTAGAATTTTCTTCTATTTTACCAATAATAATGTCCAAATGCCAATATCCATAACAAGGGATTCTAATATGCATAACAAGGATTCATACTCATATCCAAAACTGTAATAAATAGATTTGTATAAAATCTAAATCCAACTTATCTCATATTAAAACGATGGAATAAACCAAAAAATGAAAATTTATAATTAATCAATTATACACTCTATTCGACTTTCTTTTACGTGAATTTAGATAAGTGAATTTCTATTAAATTTTATAGAAATAGGCGGTGTAAACTACGAATAAAGATTCGTCCTTTACACACCATTTATCAATTAAATCCCTTAATCGGGCCTGGAGAAGAAGAATAAGAAGTGGAATAGAAGGTAGAATACATAAAGTGAAAAATTAAAAAAACTCCATTATTTTAACACAAAATAATTAAGATTCCAATCCTAAGAATTGACATTTACTTTGAGGGAATTTCGAGAACTTTTAATATGATGTTTTCGTAATCCAAAACTCTCCAAGGCATATATCAAATCCAAATTATAATATTCAATTACTAATATAGAAAAACGAAGATTTCCACTCACGGTTGGCCCTTAACTTTGCTTCTCTTTGGATTTGCAATGCCCATTATAGTCTCCTTCAGATCTGTTCTTTTTTATATATACAACAAGGGATTTGTGCGCGTGTGTATATATATTAGATTCAAAAAGGTTAGAGGAGAAGAGGTTTAGAAATTAAATAATGAACAAAGATAGATTAGGATTTCTTACCAGAAACTCTAATGGAGTTTTCTGAATCTAAGAAGAGATAAACTGAAAGAGCTTCACTGATGTTTCTAAAATATTTGTGAATAAAAGTGAGGGGTCTAGAGTCTTACTTATAGAGGTTTAAACGCACCAGAACTGTATGATGAAACTAGATTAAAAATGGATAAATCTGAAATGCTCAAATCAACAAAACCCTAGCCGCCACTTATTCATGATCGGTCAACCACCCCCTTCAACCGGTTGACCGCTAGGGGTCGACTTGTCCCAACGAAGGGGTCGACCGGTACGTATGTATTTGGAAAGATTTATTATTTTCCATTGCCTGATTATTTTATTCCCTAATTAACTTCTAACGTTAATCGTTAGCTTTAATGTTTACTTAACCCCAAAGCCTAATCACAATTAACTTTTGAAATTCAAGACTTCAAATTTAAATACTCATTTGAATTTGAATTCGAACTAAATTAATTTAAATTTGAAAACTTCAAATGCTCATAACCTCTTCGTTTGAGCTTCGTTCAGCATATTATATATGGAAACAGATCAAAATTTCGCCATGACTGTAATGGAATAACTTTTGTGGTCAAATTTCAACTTTTATAAAATTTTCATTTTTATCCCTACCCTAATTAATTGAATTTCTCTTAATTTACTTATTTAATTATGTTTGATTTTACAGCATGTTACACCTAATGAAGGGGTATTAGGACTCAAGCTTTCAGAGAGATGTCGACGATAGTAAATCAATATTAGGTTTTGTGTTTTACCAATAGCGAAGGGGCCATTAGTTGAAAAAGTTCCAAACAAGAAGTTATGACCGATTCAATCATGGAGGCTAAGTATATTGCCTTGAATGCTTCCACAAAAGAAGTAGCATGGATGTGCAAATTTATAAGAAGCTAGAAGTGATCCCAAGTATTAAAGGTCTAATACTCTTGTATCATGACAATAATGCGGTAATTCAAATTTCCAAGGTGACGGGATTGCAACTCATAGCCAAGAAAACCGAGGAAACAACCAGCGACTGAAGAGTTCGACAATCGATAGGATCACAAGGATGAGATAATCATATATATATATATATGCATATATATATATATATATGTCTTTATGTGTATATTATATATATGCATATTCATGTCACGTCACTACGCCATAGATGGCCTATTGCAACGAAAATACAAGATGTTGCTAGCTACAATGTAACGATAGCTATGCTGATTTTTGTCTATTACAACATTAGCTTTAGGATGTTAGCATAGATATCAACACTATGTTGCAGTAGCTATAGACTTATAAAAATATTATAAAAAATGAGTGCGGGCTAAAAAAAGCGGGCTGAAATAATTTTTAACACGGGAAGCAAAAACAAAGCGGCAAAAGTTAACAAAATATTGAAGGGTTTCACTCAAATACTTAACAAAATGCCGGCCCCGTTCTCTTTTATTTCATAATTTGCTTTTGCTCTGTAAAAAAAATGTTGGCCTCGTCTCCTCTTCGATCTGAAATTAGGGTTCCGTAATAGAGTCGCCGCTTGTCGTATTGATTGTCGATGCTTCAATTTCTTTCTTTGATCAATTGGATTGTTCGCGGCTTCTTCAATTTAGTCGAGTACGATTGTTATAACTGGTACGTGATTTTACTTTTCAATTTGCCTATGCTCGACTTGATTCGAGTAGAATGGTTATTCTTTGTTGCTTGAACTCGAATGATTTCTCTACCAATGATGTTAAACCTTTATATAGGGTTCGAATCCCTTTATTTTCATTCATCTGAATTTATTTGAATTTGTCAATTGATTTATCTCGGCCATTAATTTTCGTATGGATGTTGATGATGATTACTGACTTGTTCAATTCGTATAAATTTTGATTTCTTGCTTCTCACGGCTTGTTTGATTTCGTGGCCACCACGGCTTGATTTTCGGTTGACTTTGTATTCTCTGATTTTCTGAATATCACGTCTTTGGGTTTCTGCATTTGAACTTGACATTGTTTATTCATGTTAACATAACTTGACTTGTTCGATTCCTTGCCTTTGACTCTGGTTGTCACAGCTCTGACTTGATACACTCACTTGTATTTTGCTGTTTCATGACTTGATAAATTCATGTTATATGTCACAGTTGCATTTACTTGTGTACATGGTAGTCTTGGCCGAGTCTGGTGCTTGAATTTTGTCTTGGTTCCTATAAGACTGTAGTTGTCTTTGACTTGATGCTTGATCACTTGTAGTTGCCGTAGTGTTGCAGTCTTGTTTATGTTTGCTGATGATGCTCTGACTGTTGAGGCAGTGTCATTGATATTCGAGTTGTTGTGCATTGTATACATGTGTGTTCATATATGTGCTCCATTGTATATTTGTAATCTCTGAACACTTCAGTCGGGTCTGGTTGCTTCATATGCATTGATCTTGAGTTGTTTTCATGTTGCATTTGTTTATATGTATGCTTGATTTGTAACCTTGTCTCATTTGCATATGATGCTTAGTACTTTGATCCCTGTTTCATTCTTTAACCACCAAGTGTTGTGTCTGGTTTGAACTCACTTTTGTGACCTGCTTCTCTGGTCTGTTCCATTTCACTGGTTTGGTGATGCTGGTTTCTTGTCTCTCTCTTGTGCATGCCTGAACTACTTTGTTCATATATGGCTTGGACTTTGCTGATTTGAGGTTGCCTATGACCTTTATACTACTGTACCACTTTACTTGTATCCTGTGCACTGTTGTACCTATTGCTTTTGTTGTTCCTTCTATTCTTTGATCTCATATCCATATATACTGACCTGAACTGATCATTGAAATGCATTGCCTTGCCTTTGTTGGTTTTTGTATTTGCTTGAGTATTGATTTGAGCTGTTTTGTTGGTTCTTGATCATTTCAGGTTGATTTTTGAAATTGTACTTGAGTTGAATCCAGTTTCAAAACTCGGGTTTGACCTTGTGCTCGTGTCGTGATGTTATTTGTATTTCACTTAAGTTGAACCCGGCTTTTAATTTGGGTTTGACCTTGTGCTCACCTGTCCCTATAGATTTATCAAGTGTATATCGGTGTGCACGGCCTTGTGGCATGTACAGTGATACACTGTGCATGTCACAAGCTGTTCGTGTATGATGAATTCAGAATTAAATGATGACTAACAACCCAAATAACTGAGGCAAATAATATTTTCAAAATCTCATTTTATTTTATACTTCAAAAATATTTTATTTTCAATTTTACTGCGTCAGTGTATATTTTTGCAGATAGCTCAGATGCTGGATTCAATCTGGAATAAAGTTGAAGATAAATACGAGTGAGAGTGAATTGTAGTGAGGTGCAAATGTAAATGGAAAATTGTGATGTAATCAAAATTGTATTGTAATTGAAATTGTATATATATAATGAGAGCTTGAATTTGTACTATTCAAAATTGTAATAAATATTTGTTTGAATAAAATATCCGTTTGAATTTAAATTCTGTGTTATTTATTTTATTCAGTAAATATTTATTTACTCTGTGAAAACAAAAATCATATAGTCGCGTATTCAATAGATTCCGTAAAGGTGGGCCACAAAATTAGTGGGCCCCATAATGTGGGCCCACATGTTGGGGCCCAGGTTGTGGGGCCTACTTTTTAGTAAATTTGGTACCTGTGGCAACAACAGAACCGATGTTGCTCTAGGGCCGCAAAGATGTTGCCTTTGACTCTAGGGCAACGCGGCAAAATGCATCACCGAGAAAGTGTTGCCTTTGCCCTTTTTTAGCCTACAACAATATTTTTTGGCACTTCCTGCATCACTTCTTGGGTGTAGCAGCATGCAATCTATGGCGTAGTGCATATATGCTTATTATCAAATATTGTATTCGACCATGATCTTTTTTTAAAATTTGAAACTAGTTTTGATTTTAATAATTAATTATTGAACAAAACATTTTTTTAAATATTATATATATATATATATATTTGTGAATTTATTTTCAACTTAGAAAATTTTAATTTCTAATTTTGGATCTGATGTTATACATACATAGATACATATATTAAATAAAATATTTTGTACATGTATATATTAAATAATTTTTGGTTTTAATATTATAAAAAAACTCAGTCTTGGTTTCTGATAATAGTTTTATTATTATTACTAATTATATATATATATATATATATATAATTTTTATACATAAATTTCAATAAAAAGGTTATTTTATTTTAAGTGCTTTCAAAATTCAGTATAAAAAACATACGTTTTATTTTGTTTGAAATTCAAATAAGTTTTAAAATTGGAATTTTGAAATTTCAATTAAAATATCTGATTAGATTTAAATAGTAATAATTCATATATATTTGGTAGCAGCTAATACTTAAAAAAATATTCATACGTATATTACTAAATATTTATTTTTGGAAATGTCAAACCTATTTAAATTTGAATTTTAAAATTATTAAATATATCTATCTGCAATTCGAGTTTTAGTTAACAAATATATATATATATATATATTTATATATGTATAAAGTAAACCAATTATATACAATAATAAATTTAATTTACATTACATTATACTATTTATAATATATATATATATAAATACAATGACCAATTTTTTATATATTAGTATAAATATATATTTAACTATTTGATATATATGTATATCCATTTGACATCATTATTGACATATGACATTGTCCTATGTATTTATTAACTTTAAAACACAATGGTTAATTATACATATGTTTTCATATTACCTCCATGTTAGGTCGTCACTTTTAATATAGTTATATTGTTTGTATTATGAATACAAACATATTAAATATTAAAACATAGAAATAAATTTATGTTAAATTAATAAATAAAAATTAAATTAATAATAAAATATTAATCAATAATAAATAAATATATATTCTTATTACAAATCAAATAAATTGAAATATACACAAACTCTATTATTAATACTAAATATGATTTAGTATAAAATTATTATCCATATGAAAACAAAATACGATCTTGAGAAAATTAATAAAATAATTTTTTTAATTCACCATTTTCACCCTACTGCTAATGCACTTGATCCAATAAGCAGAACATGTTTTCCCCTTACTAATTCACCAACAATAGATATCTCATAACGTGCTACATCAGTGGGCATCATAATATGAACACTATCATGCAATCATCATCTCCAAATACAGGTATAACCTATACTTTAATCATTATGTTATGAACATTAACACATAAATGTTTTTTTCAACAAAAGCATAACCTATACTTATTATCACATCATGAACAATGTCATTCAAATACCAGTTTCAATTACTAGTGTAACCTTACTTTTTATATAACAAGAGCTGTCAGATGGATGATTCTCTAAGAACCCCGTATGATCCTGACTTACCTAGTGCGAGCCATCAACCAATCAAGTGAATTCGAAAGATGGTTAAAAATGAAAGAGCCAAACTCACTTGAGAAATTCTATAAAAAGGCCGACGAATTCATGCGTCTAGAAAGCCTTCATATGCCAGCAAAAGCAGTTGTTGCCGAAGTCAAGAATAACGATGTTGCCTCTAACATAAGAGAATCAGGAGACCAGAAAAGGGAAAATGTCGGAGAAAAGAAGCAGGGAAATGAGAAGAAACCTCGCCGCTTTAATTCTTCAGATTTCACTCCCTTGACTGACACGCCGGGAAATATCTTTTTTGCGACAAAAGATGTTGTCAAGTATCCTAAGCCACCTGAGATGGGGAGAGGTGCAGTGCGTAATGGGAAATTCTGTCGATTCCACAATCAACCTGGCCATGATACTGACCAATGTCGCCAATTAAAGAATGTGATTGAAGAGTTTGCTGAAACAGGGTAAACTGCAGCAATATGTGAAGAACAACAGAGTCGACCCAACCTCATCCACTCAGGGGAAACAACATCCTGTCCATCGATCTGGCTCTGACAACAACACTGCAGTGCAAGATTCCGAAAAGCTTGTCATTAATGTTGTCGCAGGGGGTCCTTACCCAGCAGGCAGGGATTGGGACGACTGCTAACTACCCACAAGACTGCAGCTGGGGCATCTTCCAATCTCTCTGACATATGAATCTAAAAAACTACAAGTCAAATGGAAATTCAATCCGGAGATTCAAAAACAACAATCGCTTGCATCCAATTTTTACTTAACAGCTTTCCTTAAATTTGTAAAAATGATGTCAGATGTATAACTCTCGTATTGTAAACCACTGAGAAGTCAGTGTGAATCTATAGTAAAGAATATAAAATCTTGTGTTCTTTACTATTTCATAATGCCTGTTTCATTTCGATATGTAAATACTTTAAATGTATTGCTAAAATGTCAATTCAAAATTGCAGGACATTAAAACAAGGCTTGCTCGTCACAAAGCCAAGCGACCTCTATAAATCACCTACTAAGCAAATACCAAGCGACAAAAAATTCCAGATTCAAATCCTATACAGGAAGAACTTCACATAAAAAGTTGGCGACTCCACTGTGGCAAGCCTTTGTTAACTGGTTGAGATTGTCGATGTGAACAGACATCCAACTAGGTAACTCGCGTTTGTCCCGTGAAGTTATTCAACAGTGAAGTCCACTTCTTCGGATAAGGAAATTTACTTGCAAAAGGAAAGAAGATGCGCTTGGAAGCGATAATAAAAGATCGCTAATGAGCAGATGATGAGAGAACATGGCCAAGCAAACACAGAAGCAGCCAGAAGGAGGTATGCCTCTCAATAAAAGGGCCGGTAGAACCACCGAAGGGACACCTTCCCAAGCAGAAGGAACAGGTCCCTTGCTAACTGATCGTGATGCATCCGATCAGGCAGCTTGCGTCCGTCCCGTGGATTTACTCGCCCCTGAGACGCAACCTTCCTAGCACACCAACCAACCGATGCTCCTTCCCAAAGGTCAACAAAGCCCTCTAACGAGGCATGCCAAAAAATGAAAGTGCTTCTCTCAATCAAAAAAGATTGGTGGAACCACCGAAGGGGCACCTTCCCAAGCTAAAGGAATAGGGCCCTTGTTAATTGATTGCGATCGTTTGTGCAAACGAACATCCAGTCAAACAACTTGCGTCCGCCCCGTGGATCCATCCAAGCATGAGAAAGTAACTTCCAAGCAATCAAAAAGCCCTCTTCGGAGGCACAAGCCCTCTTCGGAGGCACACGCCCTCTACGGAGGCGAAAGCCCTCTCCCGAGGCACCACAAGCCCTCTTCGGAGGCACACGCCCTCTTCGGAGGCGAAAGCCCTCTCCCGAGGCACCACAAGCCCTCTTTGGAGGCACATGCCCTCTTCGGAGGCAAAAGCCCTCTCCCGAGGCACCGCAAGCCCCTTCGGAGGCACAAGCCCTCTTCGGAGGCACAACTCTTTAAGAGGAGCCCTCTCCGGAGGCATGTCCCAAAATAGAATACTCAAATAAAAAAGCCTTCTCCGGAAGCACATTTCAACTCTCAAAGGAAGGTTAACTTATTCATCTCAAAAAGTTCTTCCTAAAAAGTTGAAATGCTACAAAAAGACCTCTTCGGAGGCACACTTCACCGTGCTCGAAGTACCAAAAATAAGCCCTTTACTGGGGCACAAAATCAAAACCTTCTTCAGAAGCTCATTTCACTGCGTAGGAAAATCCACTTTTTAACAAATAAAAGTGATCATCTCTGAAAGTTGAAGTGTTCTTCAAGGAAGAAAGAGAAAGTAAAATTTTCTCCAAAAACGAGATATGATCTATTAAAAGCAGAATGATTCTTCCCTTAAAAGTGGAATAGTTATTCTCTGAAATAAGAGTATCGGTCTTGTAAAAGCTAGAAATGTTGCAATGCACTTGTGGTATGGGGGCAACACTATACAATTCAGTTACATTAATAAAAGGAATATGCAAGCAACATACCGCAAGTTCATTGCAATATCATGAAAAGTAGATGTGGAATAAATGCATTCTCAAACACAGACAAAAAAATTTTTTGTACAAGTAAAAAGAATCATTTATTCTACACTAAAAATGAGAAACAGATGCATTCTCACATACACAAGAATTTGTACAAGTAAAATAGCTATTTTATTCAATACTATGAAAACTTTTTACATTATGCAGATTACAAAAAGAAGCGGGGACCGGTACCCGCACAATCTCCGGTCGTTACATGCAAAAAGCAAAATAAGAAGTAGAAAATCCAGCTTGTCATTCCTTCTTCCCGCTACCTTTGGAGCCTTTGCCTAGCCTAATAGTTAATTTTGGAATCCGGTGTGGGCGGGATGGAGAAGGAGGAGTGATTGGGTCTTCTTCTATTTTGTCTTCCCCAGTTGAAGCACTTCTCTTCTTCTTCTTTAGTGTATGTTTTCCTTTCCTCTTTGAAGAAGATTCACTTCCCAGAGTCAGCAGCTTGGAAAGTTTTGTATTGTCATCAAATGACTGCTCCGGAGTCTTCTCACTGTCCTCCGTCCCTTCCGCCTTTTGTTCTTGAGAAGCGAGTGGATCCTCCAGGCCTTGGAGAGCTTCTATCTGTTCTTCTTATGACCCTGGTTGATAAGCAGGAGTGACTTGAAGAGATGGAGGAGGAATAGCTGGAAGAGGGGAAGAGTGCATAGTGCTCGGTACTTCCGCTATAGAAGAAAAGAAGTTAAAATTAATATTCTCCGAAAAAAGAGAAGATATCGGATCACCAGGACTTAAGTAATAAGCGAGAAATTCATCCAAGTCAATTAAATCAAATGAATAATCCATTTGAGCCAGATCTGAATCGAGGTTACCTGGAGAAGTCGGTTTTGACAAATCAATTTCAAATTTATCAGCCTCAGTGTCTTCTTGGCTCTTCTCTTCGATCTGGGTAAGGGGAGACTCGGTAGTAACGGGCTTACCTTCAACGCCTTTTGCAGGAAGAGGAGAGTGGGAGCTGGAACCAATGATATCAACGTCAGTCGAAATCGAAGTATGAACGGGGGCAGTTAAAGGAGCTTCCTCCTTTGAATATTCTTCTCCCGCCGGTTCAGCTCGCGCTTTAACAAGTTGTTCCTTCCCTTTAGCAAGAGCAGCACGAGTTTCGTCGTCAAGATAACGTGCCTCAAGCTCTGCCTCATCATAGCCGGCACCGCCTAACATATCAACTGCGGCTTCCCACACCTCAGCCAGGGTAATCTCGTATTCAGGACCCAGAAAGGATAGGCTCCCATGACCCAGAACACTGTGTAGATAAAAGTCGAATAAGGTAGAGCTGACATTAGCTTTCGTTGCCTCATGCGATTACTCAGCCGCTTCTTTTTCAGCAACGGCTGCAACTCGACCAGCAACAGCCTCATCACGCTCTTTCTTAGCTTTAGCAAGTCGAGACTTTAGCAATTCGATCTCCACGTTCTGGGAGTTAACTGTTTCCCACAACTGAGTGTTATTTTTGCGGTATTCTTCAACGATGAACTGCTCAGCCGCAAATTTCATCTCAGCATCCCTCTGAGCAGCGTGCGCATCCCGCACTTGTTTTTGAAATACTTCTTCTTTCTGAGATTGCGAAGCGGAAGAAGCGGCGAGATCTTCCTTGAGTTTTTTAACCTCGGACTCAAGTCTTGCATTATCATCAGCAATGCTCGTCATCTCGGCATCATGCTGTTTGCAAACTTTGTCCCATTCCGTCTTGTCATTTTCCATGGTCGGCATGGCTTTAAGGTTCGCACGATTGACTCTTTGCAGCTCATCGACAAGCTTTTGCCATCTGAACACCCTCTCAATATTAAGTTTGACGGCATCAAGGCTACGCAACATATCCGATTTATCGATTGGAACCAAATCAAGGTCAAAACGCACCCCTTTTAAGCACCAATTTGGAAATCGGCTTTGAAGAATAGGAGGGGCATCTTTGACCTGATACTGAGGTCTGCTGATGATCGCCTGGATGTCAGATTCCTTTAAAGCAGGAGAGCCGGATGGAATATTAGGAGAGATGGGAGCATCGGTCTTCTCAGAAATTGCAGACGCGTCACTAGGCTTGGACCGCTTGCTTGATTCGTCAACAATATGAGTCTTCCCCTTGTCGTCAGAAGACTTTCGCTTGTGAGAGTCGTCGCCTCTGTAAGAAGAGTCGTACCGCTCGTCCCTCCTCCCATGATGACGTTCATAGTCACGCCTCTCTCGAGCTTTCCTAATAGCTCTTTCTTCGTCCGTTTCCCTCGGGGCATCAAGGTATTGCCTAAAATCATAAGCTCCGCGGCCTTCATAGCGCTGAAATTTGTCGTAATATGAGCCAGTGCGCCCCATCAGAGAATCTGAAAATGGAAAAAAAAGAGACAAGTC
The DNA here is from genome assembly GCA_030737815.1 of Allium fistulosum. Classification (NCBI taxonomy): domain Eukaryota; kingdom Viridiplantae; phylum Streptophyta; class Magnoliopsida; order Asparagales; family Amaryllidaceae; genus Allium; species Allium fistulosum. The sequence goes on along the minus strand of CM060906.1, from coordinate 293,676,506 downwards.
TTAGAAATCTCCAAATTGAAGAAGTAAAGTGCGTATAAGTGCTAAGCATCCTAAATGTGTGTGATGTGCGAACTACGTGTGTCAAACTACAAACCACTCTTTGGTTGGGGAGTGATAACAGATTGAGAAGTGGGAGTTGATTTTTGAGCCGACGAAGTTTTCTGCAAAGTAGATGTTGCTTCAGTCACAGGAGATGTAGATTTAGTTATATCATCTTTGAAAAGTTCCTGTGAAGTGATCATCAGATCACTCAACCCATCAAAGGTATCGTCACCATCGTGTTTTGTGGGGCTTTCTTTTTCGACTCCTTTATCATCAACTTTCTCGAAATGTTGAGAAGTTTCTTCTTCTTCAATAACGGGAGAAAGTGCTAATTTGTTGGATGACCCCACAATGTCGGTAGGAGTAGAACACTTTACCAATGAAGTCTCAATGGTAAGTCCTTTCGGTGAAAGTTCTTCAGCATGGACTGGGGCATCCGATGTTTTTACTGGAGAATTAGGGACTTCACGAGGCTGAGTAAAGCGGGAAGAGTGTAAAAGCCCGAATTGATGTAAAAATTCGTCTGTCAACAGAAATTGGATACTCCTCTCCTCAACTGGCACCGCCATAAGCCTCTCAATAGTCGCTTTGTGATCGGGATCTCTAGAAGGAGGAGGAAGTGCTGAAAAGAAAAGGGCAAAGTTAACACTTGACAACCCGGACTTCGGCAAGTTCGAAAAAACATAAGAAACAGAGACAAGTGATCTTACTTCCTACTCTCCAAATAGTGTAAAATCCCGGAGGACAGCGAACATAGAAAAATTGACTTAGAAACCCGTGAACGCTCTCAGGGAGACCAATGATAAGTTTACGGTTTCTGGCACTTCTCACAACTGTGATGGAAGGATGGTCTTTGTTTTTAGCGAAAGTGCACAAATAACAAATTTCGTCGAAGCTTGGAAGACGATCGAGTGTCCTCCTAAAGAGCACACATAACCCCGTTAAGATAGCATATCCATTGGGATGCAGCTGGAAAGGGGAGATGGTTAATCGTAGAAGAAGTGTTCGCAAGAAGTCATTAAAAGGAGGGATAGCTCCATTCTGGCACATTTGTTGATTTACCGCAACAAAACCACGAGGAGGCCTATCAGCATTATCAGGCTTCCCGGGTAGTTGTGCGTCTGCTTCAGCAATTCCGAATTGAATACACAACTGGTTAAAGGCTCTGTAGTTCAAAGTGGTCGAGACCCTTTCTAGAGGATCATTCAACGGAACAGCAACTGGAAAAATCTCTTCAACTTGCTCTATTTCTTCTTGTGGAGAAGACATTCTACACAATCAACTGGATGTTCAAATGTGAAGGTGCACGTTTCCTAAAAAGTGTGAAGTGTTGTGCGGAACTAATAAAAATAACGAGTAAGTACAACTGAAATTAAACTAGTCGACAATCGGTCGATTACGAAATTCCAGGACTCGTTAGTTTAAAACTTAAGTGTAGTGTTACTGCAAATAAATCAGCTCTAGTTGATTAGTTTAACTTTTCTTTAATACTCTACTTGAATTTGATATCCCACAGCATTTTGTTCACATAATTCATCCAAGTTAATTTCTTTTTTATCAACTAATCTGTCATTCGATGTGGGGAAGTCAATGGTAGTATATTCATCCCAGTTTTCTGCAAATGTTATGTCTAACAGGTTGCTAGCTTGTAAATTAATGTGATCTGTGGAAAAGTTCAAACAGTTCAAAAAATTAGGCAGTATTATTCCGACAATTCGAGTCAGGAAGTTCATGTCAAAAGTATGCTCCAAGTTAAAAATTCAAGTTTAAGCAGTTCACTAAGTATTAACTCGCCCACGACCTAAGGGACAGGCTACGATTTAAGTTAAGTCATCAGTTCCTTAAGTCGCACTGCAAAGAAAGGTCTCAAGTCAGAATGAAGAAAAGTCGCAAAGTCCTAAGTCGTTGCCGACTCACGACCTACTTTAGGTCGTACACAATTCAACACTTAGATCGTCGAAAGTTAAGTCGAGATTTCTAAGGCTTTAAGTCGTTCATCTTTTTCAATACATCAGAATTGCCCAACTCCTAACCCATTAACCGTTAGCCTCTCTATCAGCAAAAAGCTTCATCTTCCCATGCCATTGAATCACCCCGAAATCACCACAAATCTGATGCAATGCCATTCCATCGCAAACCACGAATCAGTCAAACTGGAGTGCCGTAGTCCATCGTTTCGTTCTTACCAATTATCCAAAGTCAGGACAAATCATCTTGAATCTATCAGCAGTCGATTGAAACGAGAGTTGCAGTGGAGCATGGCATAAGAAAAGTGGGATTCATAATTCAATGACAGTCGAGGATTGAATGAGAAAAACGAATTCACTTACGCGATATAACGATAAGGATAACTGGTGATCGAGTAATTGATTTCGTCTTCGAAGAATTTGAATGCTTGCTAATGGCGGAATGAAATGATAAGAGCAGGTGAAGGAAAAGAGGGAACGACTTAAGTTATTTATACACTGGGGTATTGAAATGTGAATCGACCCATGATCCACGACTTACGACTTATCTTATGTCATTCACGATCTAACAAAAGAGCGAGTTAAGAAAAATCGAAGCATATGACCTACGACCTAGGCATACACTTCGAGGGGCAAATGTTAATCCTCTTTTGTTCACGACTCAACAGGCTCCGACCTAAGGAATGGTCCGACTTAACGGTTTACGAGTTAAGGAAGGTTCTGACCTAAGGCAGTATACGACTTAAGCTACAGGAGCGACTCAATGGGTTACGACTTAAGGAAGTCTACGACCTAAAAAAGCTCCGACCTAAGGAATGGTCCGACTTAACGGTTTACGAATTAAGGAAGGTTCTGACCTAAGGCAGTATACGACTTAAGCTACAGGACCGACTCAATGGGTTACGACTTAAGGAAGTCTACGACCTAAAAAAGCTCCGACTTAGCTACAGGGCCGGTTTAAGATACTTACCGACCTAAGGAGTTAACAACTTGAGTGAACGAATGACTTAGCAAGTCAAAGCAAGTCGTTGCCGACCTACGACTTATGATAAGTCGCTGCCGACTTATGACTTTGAACCAAACAACTCGTCCTGAAGATATTCAGGAGTAACTGATGCAAGTGCTCCTATCTCGTCGCCGACTTAGGACCTACGACTTACTGTAAGTCGGCCACGACTTAAGACTTGAGCGAAAATTCCCTGTTCAGATTCTACCCTATAAATACCCCCTAACTCCAACGGCAAATGGACTTTTGGCCGATCATTTCTCAAAGCGTCGTTACTCTGCCGAACTCTCAACTCATTCGAAAATTGAAGATCTTCAAACATTCGAGACACTACAACAAGCTTCGGGAGGAATTTCCTACATCCAACACGGATTCATCGAGTTTCATCATCGAAGTTTGAGCTAGTAGTCGAGATTGTCTTTGTGATCAAATTGTATTGTTTTCATAAGTGTATTGTATCGTCTTGTAACTGGATTCAGTAATAAAGAGATTCAAAGTGGATGTAGGCTCGATCTCAAGCCGAACCACTATAAACTGCTGTCTTTTACCATTTTTTTGCTATTTAACGCTTACTTCTTGTTCCCATCACACGGGTGGTGCTTTCACAATTCAACTACACACACCGGGTGTTAGCGTTCACTTTTTAGCGTTAACAATAGTTTATTTAAGCAGAGCATTTATTATGGTGTCTCAACGGCTTTAAACCCATGACCTCTAAAACCTTTATCGTACTGTAACCACTTGAGCTATAGGTCTTTAACTAGTGTAACCTACACTCTTATTTAGGTATTATTTTTCATTTCATTAAATTTCAAATTAATGATCACCACACTAGGTATATCTACCACAAACACCTCAAATAACATTACCGGTGAACAACCGTTCATTTGTCTTGAGGGCTAACCTAACAAGGGACAACCTAACACTCCCATGAGATTGAATGTAACAACCCGATACATTCTAGCAAGCGTTCTTAATAAGCATCAATAACTTCTCTTAGATGTAGAAACTACTTCGTTTCACGTTGTCAATTCATGCATTTTAATTTTGCAATTACATCTATTCTGATGCCACGTTACTCACACAAGAGTTATTTACTAAATTGTATTCACTTAATTAGACTTCACTAAGCCTTGGTACCCTGCCATTTATACCTCCTTAATTTGACTTCACTAAACCTTGGCACCCTTCCATTTTAATTCCTTCATGAGTGAGCATATTCATCAAATTGGGTTCATATCTTTATCTTATTTATCATATGTATAACCTCCACATTCAGTATATCTTTTCTTATTTAGATTAAGAAAATACTTAAACCTTTTTAGATAATATATTTTATCTTTCACATCATTTAAAATGATAAATCTTATGGTTTTTAAGTTTACTTTAAGATTTATCCCTTTCCACTCTTTCCATAAGTCATTACATTAACATACATTTATAGCTTTACGTATCCAAAGTAATGCTATAAAAATTCAAGTTCAACACATTAGAAACTAGCTTCCAAAATGCTTTCAAGAATAAACTTATATAGTTAATGGAAGTATGCACCATAGGCTTAATGGAAACACGCCTTAACATGTTAAAGAGATACACTTTACGTATTAGCGGAAACACACACTAATATGCTAATGGAGATATACTTTTCTTTAACGAGAAAATGAATTATTTATTAATAGCAGTATGCAATCTTCTTAACGAAAACATGAGTTATTTGTCGATTGAAGTATGAAAATCACTTAACGAAAGTATATTTAATATGGCTTAATGGAAGTATGACCAATATAACTTAACGAAAGTAAGACCAAGATAGTTTAATGAAAGCATGACCAATATAGCTTAACGGAAGCATGACTAATATAGCTTTTTGAAGTATGGTTAATATAACTTAATGAAAGTATGATCAATATAGCTTAACGTAAGTATGGTTCCTATCGAAATCACAGCGAAAAATTTGTAATTAAGTTGAAAACTGTTTTATCACCTAATAAAGTAATATCTTTTGACTTAGTCTTTACACACGTTAAGTTTCCATTCATTACTCTTAATACCATTGTAGTAAATTATGATACAATCATTAATATCTCCTTAATTAACCAATTGCTTAATTTGTTTATTAGTTAATGAAATTTCATTATGTAATGACCCACTATTTTGGACCATTCAAATCGATAATAAATCCACACATGTCGGACTTGAATAATTCAAAACAATATATTGTAAATAAAATTTGGCAAACTCAGAATATACAGTAAATAAATGACAGATCACAGACATGGAGTAATATAACAATGCAGCAGAAGCAAAGAAATAGTAGTTCATGAAGCTACTATATATATAACAGAGTTAAACAAGATTACAGCAGAATTTATGAATACAAAGATGTCTCAATACAATAGTCAAATACAAGATCTGAATACATTACTAGAATCAACTGAATGACTGAAAGCAGAATCAATGGATGGATCCAAGCGAAGCTTCAACTCCAAAGGTGAGTCTCGAATACTGGTACAACTCAGTCTGACCCGAGCGTAAAGCAAAACACAAAACACTCGAGTCAGGACATACATACTTATACAATGTAAACCAACTCAAGTGAACTGTAGTATAAAGGTACAAGTAACTTAAAGAATGCTTGGGATCGCCCATTCTTTAAGGATCCGTTAAACTATCCACTATGTAGTAATATACACTATTATAATAATGTTTAAAGTAAAGTAAACTATCAAAATAGCGTTAAGGCGTTACCCATATCCTCCTTAACACATTTTATATATTCCCATAGTCTATACAGTACCGTAATCCCACCCGTACTGGGGGTCATCAGAGGGCACTCCATAGGTATGGTAGAAAATAAACTCGTAGTAAGGCTCGCTAGGGTAGGTGACACGGCACAACGAGGCAATGCCGGGGTAGATATATCAATTACGCACACGGACTGGTGGTAACGCATAACAGCCACTACCGCCCACCTCGGAACACACTCCCAAATCAAAAATTGAAGGGTGGCCACCAAATCAATCACAAAGTAATAGAATGGTATCGAAGAAATGTGTCCGATCAGAGGTGCTACCTCATTGGCCCGAGATCGCTCCTGTTTTAGCCACCTTATGCCAACTCACGGGAGTCGGGTCCACGTATATACCTCAATAGGATCGTCGCCACCATCCTACTTCATTCTGGAATCTCCACCGCATACACGGTTGTCAAAGTGGTTTTCGGTATCAACAGAGAGTATGCCCATATCCGATCCCGGTCTCTTTTCCAACCAATCGTTATTATAACCCATGGATATTTATTTCAAAATAATTTATACCTCAAAACAAAATATCATATCCATTTCCAAGTAGTTTATACTTCAAAACCAAAATATCATATTCAAACTAGTTTATACTTCACAGCCAAAATATCATGTCCATTTCAAAACTAGTTTATACTTCAAAACCAAAATATCATATTCAATACTAGTTTATACTCTAAAAACCAAAATATCATTTGAACAAACCCAAATTTCCAATCACTGAATATTTCTTTCAATTTATTTAAACTTGGAATATTCCTTTTTAAATCATCTTAAACCAAACCACTTTATAAAGCCATATTCTTAAATCTTCAATTGCAAATCAATATATTCAAAACAATTCTTAATTAAATACTATTTCAAATAAATCCATTTCCAAAAGTCATAGTACTTTCAAAGTTATAACACCTTTGAAACCAAACACTTTGAAACCATAATACTTTGAAACCATATCAATTTAAAATGTTATCATTTGGAAATCATAATATTTAGAAAAATCATAACACCCTTAAAATAATATTCATTACCAAAGTTATAGCATTATTAAGTTCATTCGTTCAATTATACCAATTTCGAAAACATTGTATTAACTTATAAATTTCAAAAATGGTTTGTATTTCACCTCAAAACATATTCATTTAAACCATTTAAATTCAATGTCAAAATCTTCCAAAATAATATTCATTTCCAAAGTTCATTGAAATTTCGGCCACAACAGCACTTATAAGTGTTACGGTAAATATATTAACATTTCAAAAACATTGTCAAATTCAAAACAGCAGCACTTATAAAGTGCTACAGTAGGTATTAGAATTTCAAATCAGTTCAATTTCAGAAACAGCATCACTTATAAAGTGCTGTAGTAGACATATTGGTATTTTCAGAAATAGTTCAAATTCAGAAACAGCAGCACTTATAAAGTGCTGTAGTATTATAGTTATTTCAGAACATAGTTAAATTTCAAAAACAGCAGCACTTTGGAAATGCTGCCAATACAATTCCATATTTATTATAACATTTCAGAAACATTAAAACTTCAATTTTTAACCATTTTAATTCAAAAATATTCATTTGGATATCATTTAACTTAGGATTTAAATAAAATAACTTTTTATAATTAAAATATCCAAATTAACTATAATTCATTTATTAAGTCAAAGGTACATTATTTTACTTAACTTTTATTTTAACAAATCACTTAACACTTTATTTAAAATACCCATTTCATAATCAAAATATTCTTTTCATAAGTCAAACTTCACATTTCCAATTAAAACCAAATTTCCATTATAAAGTTAAGTCATAATTTAAGATACATTTTACCATTTTAAATCATAATTATTTATTTTACAAAACAAATCCATTTCATACATAAAATTGTTTATTTTAAAAAACATATCCATTTCATACATAAAATTATTTATTTTACAAAACATATCCATTTCATACATAAAATTACTTATTTTACAAAAACATATCCATTTCATAAAATAAAATCTATTAAAATCACTAGGTTAGATTTAAAATTCCATATCAAATCAAATTTAATTATTAAATTATTTATCATCACCGAAGATCTTTAAATTCAATTTAAAACCAATATATCTTTAAAATTCAAGTAAAACCACTTATTGACTTATAAAATTTTAACTTATAGAAAACCAATGTATCTTTATATTCTAAATCATTAAACCATAATTTAAGTTAAAATTTCATAAAATAAAATTCAAAATATTTAATAATATTTAGGAAAATATTATTTAAAACTTATCCATAGGTCTGTATAATATTTTCTAACCTAGGTTAAGTGATACGGATATGTATCATTTTAATCCGTAATTTAAAAAGAAAAATCCAGGTTCTATCATTTCAAACCCGCAATCCCAAGTCAAATAAAATACAATAAAAATCACTCAAGCCTATCATTTCAGCTCATAATAATTTTTCCTTATTCTAAAGTCCGTTCGGTTATGTATCATTTCAACCCATAGTGAAAGAGAACTTGCAGTGTGAGAAACAAAATAAAATGAACAGTATAGCATAGCATACCATATCAGATGATGTAACAGGTATAAAAATCAGGTTATAACATCATATAATCATATCACAGGCATATATGAACTTATCATATTAATTTCTACAATTCACATGTCATTATTTCACAATTATATAAGTACGAATGTCGAGAGTGATAAACTCACTTTTTAAAGCTAGAGATGACAATTCAAAACACACAACTACGCTCCGAAAAGCACGACAAAGCACGAATAGATTTGAGGAGAAGATGATGGGCAATATTCAGATCATGCAATAAATAAAATAAAACAATATAAGAATATGATTCAATACAAAAGATTATAGATTAAAACAATGAAAAATATGAATCAAGGTGAGATAAAATGGCTTCACCTATACAAGTAGGCTCGGCCACCATAGGAATAGGCTCGACCACATCACTACATGGCTCGGCCATGATGTTTAGAGGCAAGCTAGGCTCGGTCATGAGGTCACAAGGTACGGCTATGGTTTGGAATATGAAGAGATGGCAAGTTATGAATCATGGAAGGTAAAAGGTCAAGGCAAAAGAGGAGTCACAAGCACACATAGGCTCGGCCCTATGGCTAAAGTGGTCGGCCATGGTGTGATGCTCGGTCATGGTTCATCAATAGGCATTGCTATGGAATGGTGTAGGTCACGGCAAGGCAATAGGAGGTGGTGTTGTTGTTGTGGCTGTGGCAAAAGGTGGAGATGGTTGCATAAGGAAGGCTCGGCTAGGCTTTTGGTCATGTTTTGGTGGTGGAGTTTTCACTTATGGTCACGGCAAGGGTTTGGAATGGTGGTGTAGAGGTGATGGCCGATCTTGGTGGTGGTGGAGAGGAGATGTGGTCGGCAATAGAGGAGCATAAGGTGGAGGCTGAGCCAAGCATGAAAAAAACAAAAGAAAAACAAAATGAAAAAGAGGAAGGAGGGGGAGCCATGGACAAAAGGACTTACTTTAAAACTTTTTGTTAGAATAAAATGAAAAGGAGATGGGAACAAATGTTTTGTACGACTATTGGAAAGGAAAATGCACGGCTAAGAAGGAAGATGAAGACGCTAAAGAAATGAAGAGGCTAGAAAATGAAAAGGCATAAGTTATAAAGAGAAACCAAGGCCTCTTGAAATTTCCAAAGCAAAAAAATCAAAATAAAATCCAATAAATAAAATCAAAGTCTAAACAAATAAAATAGAAAATAAAATAGAGAAATGAACATAGGAAAATAGAAAATAAAAATACAGAAAATCATTGTGTGTAAAACGCTGTATTTTATCCCATTTAAAAACTACAAAATAGAATTTGACGAAACGAAAAGCAAAACGAATATCGGAATTATATTCTGCTTCAAAGAAAAAGATTTGAAATTAAAAATTCAAATTTTAAAAATTTAACTGAAAGTCAAAGTTTGACCAAAGTTGACCAAAATATAAAATTTTCAGAAAATATTTATTTTATTATATTTGAAAAATAGATTACAAACAAATTCCAAACTTAATTTGGAAAATTCTAAAAATTTACTTTTAAATGATTTAAAAATCAAAGTTTTCAAAATAAAAATTAATTAAAATATTTACAAAATTATAGGTTGTTGCACATTCCTTACCATTTAATTCATATCAACCAAAAAATTAGAGGAAAATCTCACAAATTCTCAAAACAAATTGAATACCTTCCTCTACCGCTAGTCAAATTTCAAATCAAAATATTAAATTTTATATGTAAAAACATTACCGTTCAACCAAAAACTACATATTTTCACATTAGAAAATTCATATAAATTTATTTATTCATCCGAAAATTTTGAAATTCAAACTCATCTCATATTTAATACTAAAAACAACACATCCAAATTTCAGTTCGTTTCGAGATGATTAACCCTTATTTTTTACTTTGAAATTGATCATTGACTTAACCATTTATCAACAAGATCCATATAAGGTTAATCTATCATCATCAAAACTTGTTTATAATCATTATAAGTAGAAAAATATACATAATGTCCAAACCTGGATGGATTAAGATAATAAAGGGGTTAATATTACTTACTTAAATGAAAAGCTTGATTAAAATCATCTATTCCTTTATAAAAATGAATCTTGATTTTGCCTTTGATTGTTTCTCTCTCTTCTTCTTAGTAATGGGAGCAAAATCTTCTTATGTTTATGTGTTGTTATGGTGTGAAAGAAAATGCAGACAATGATTAATTGTAGGATGAAATTGCCAATTTAATATCCAAATTCGTTATCCAAATATGTTTTTAAGAGGTATATTCCTTTGAATAAATTTTAAATTTGAGAATCAATCTTCTTATGTTTATATTTGGATGTTAAATCAACAATTTTAATCAATCTCCTTATGTTTATTTTTGGATATTAAATTGACAAATGTTATTCATAAGACATATAAAGAAAACTATTAAATACAATTTTTTACTACCGTAAACATAATTATATATTATATATTATATTCATATTTTTACAATACGCAACGTTATTATATATTATACATACTAATATAATATGTAATTAATCTTGAATCATTCCTCATGTCAAATTTACATTAGATATGATTTAATGTAAATAAATTATTTATGCTACCACAAACTAAAGTTTTAATACAATAAATTCCAAAGCTTTATTTATTTGCCCCAATGCACTTGATCGAGCACCGGCTCTCGACCTCCCAAAGTCTAACTCCAAACATTGCACATCACGGGTTAGCACCATATCCTAATCCCTTCACATGTTCATTCCTTTTGTTCTCCTCACATCCTGCCAACCCTTCTCATCTTCCTCGACTTTCTCCTTATTTAGATGTGTACTTTGAGATACGAATTGTAACTTAAATTGAATAGAGCAGCAACCACCACTGATTTGGATGTATAATTTTTTTTTGGCAGATCCTTGTAAATTAAGAGAGCAATTGCCAAAAAGTCTTATAAAAAAGAATTATTACACCTACTTTTGCTCTTGTAAAATTTTCCATTTAAAGACTTTTGTAACCTTGAAGTTTCGCTGCGTGCATAACACAAATTGGATTTTCCACTTCATAAGTTCTGTCAATCTAAATATTTAATTTGATATTGAATGATTGAATTTTTATGGTAAGTAATTTTCTATTACCATAAATTACTAGAAAATTAAATACTATATTGCGTTAAGTTTAAAGTGTAAAAATTGTTGAAAGTTTAAGACAAAACTCTTCACAAATTTAAAACAAAGGCCCGCGAATTTTAAAATACAAGGCTATCAACAATTTAAAATCACGAGGCAATCATCGATTCTAAAATAACCAAACATTCAGGAAAATGTATTATTCTCAAAATTTCGAGAGAACAATAAAAAGGAATGTAAAATTTGTTTCCATTCTAGTTTATTTATAAACGTTTTGATCATAATCACATTGATTACCTTTTTCATTTAAAGCAAATTACGAGCATTTCCAATAAAGCCAAAGTGAACATATATAAAAACCGTAATTAGAATATGATTATCTCTAGAAATTAGGTCGAGTAAAAGTCGTACAGAAAATCAAATAGACGTGAATTTATCACGCTATACACACAAGGCCCGATAAATAATAAAGCAGCATCCATCCACTCACCTCCTTCACAGCTTTCAAAACCCCCCCTTCTTCCTTTTCTTTTCTCTCTCTTCCTCCTCTGCTTCTCTCATCATCTCCAACAATGCCAGCTATACCACCTCTCATTATTCTCACCCTCCTTTTATCTTTCTCCTCTCTCTCCACCTCCGACCTCTCCGCCGACAGGTCATCTCTCCTCGCCCTCCGCTCCTCCATCGGCCCTTACCTCCCATGGAACCTTTCCACCTCTCCATGCTCATGGCAAGGCATCACTTGCGAATCCAACCGCGTCACCGTTATCCGCCTTCCCGCCTCGAACCTAATTGGAAAAATCCCTCCGTCGATATTCTCCAACCTCTCCTCCCTCCACACCCTCTCGCTCCGCTACAACGCTCTCACCGGCCCTTTCCCCGATTCATTTCCCTCCCAACTCCGTAACCTTTACCTGCATCGAAACAGGTTCTCCGGCCATCTTCCTGGTCCACGTCTAGCTAACTTGACTAACTTAGTCCGGCTGAATTTGGCGGGCAACAGATTTTCCGGTAAGATACCGGATGAGATTAACCTGCTAACTAGATTAGGAACTTTGTACTTGGAAGACAATGACTTCGAAGGGGAAATCCCAGATATGAAAAATCTGGACAGTTTGAGGCAGTTCAACGTTTCGGGTAATGAAAAGCTAAACGGATCTATTCCTCAGAAGGTCAGATCTATGACGAGGGACTCATTTTTGAGCACTGGTCTCTGTGGCTCGCCTCTCGCAAAATGTCCATGGGAGGTGGACCCTTCCTCTCCTTCGAAGGGGAAGAAGGGGCTATCAGGTGGCGCAATTGCCGGCATAGCCATTGCTGCCGTCGTCGCTTTCTTAATTCTACTTTGTTTGATTTTCTTATTATGTAGAAAGAAGGGATCTAAGAAAAGCTCGACTAGGTCAGCTGATGTGGCAGTTGCTTCTGTTGAAAAGGCGCCGGACATGGAAATTCCTCTCACAGATAAGAGGGTGGTCGGAGATGGTGCGCCAGTGCCTGCGGTTGTTCCTCCGGTTGCTCCGGTTACAGAAAACGGCGCGAAGAAATTGATATTCTTTGGATCGGGGGTGAAGGTTTATGATTTGGAAGACTTATTGAGGGCATCGGCTGAGGTATTGGGGAAGGGTACATTTGGAACAGCGTATAAAGCTGTGCTTGAAATGGGAGTAACAGTGGCTGTGAAAAGGTTGAAGGAGGTTAACATTACTGATAGAGAGTTTAGAGAGAGGATCAATGTGATTGGGAATATGGAACATGCGAATTTGGTAGGATTAAGAGCTTATTACTTCAGTAAAGAGGAGAGACTGCTTGTCTATGATTACATGAGCATGGGTAGTTTGTCTTCTCTTCTTCATGGTGAGTTTTCAATTTCTACTTTACACCCGTTTACTGCGTTATTTTGCGTCATTGCTGGTTAAGTTTTAGTTATCATCTTATGTTTTGTTAGTTTGAATTCATTCGGTTGAATTAACAACATAAGAAATGAACATTTGATTCAATTTAATTTTTTTTCTTCTTGACGTTGAAATTCCAATGGGAATTCGTGACAAACACAAACTCGCTATCCACGCTAACAAATTTATTGCTTAACCGTTTTATATTCTACTCTTTTATACCATTCATTAATGCATTTCACAATTGTGCACTAGATTGGTTGACATTTCATTCGAATGTACGTCAACGAATGGAAAATTTTCCATGTTTTGATTGGGTGTTGACATATGCTTTCTTAGAAGCAGTCAACTGTTTGGTGTATGTATTCTCATGTATTTTCTTTCTCCAATATTCTTCTCTTCTAATCCGTTTGATTCGATTCTACGTGGTGACTTCATCCATTTGATTTTCACATCCACCGTCATAAAAAGAATTGGTCTCACATTTTACACTGGACATATTCTATGCAAAAACATACCTCCAGCAAGTAGTAGTCCTAAATCCGCGTAACAACACCTTTGAGTTGATCACAACTTTGAATATGTAACTATACGCTTAACTTCTTATTTGGTTCAGTCAATCTTGTTTTAGGCAACTTTCACGTCTCAACACTTCTTTGACATAATGCATTAATAGTAAGGACAAAATTGACATTTTACAGGCAACAGAGGATCGGGCAGGACCCCACTAAACTGGGAAACCCGCTCCGCAATCGCTCTAGCAGCAGCCAAAGGCATCGAGTACATCCACTCCACATCCCCAACCGCTTCCCACGGCAACATAAAATCGTCAAACGTCCTACTGGACCGGTCCTACGAAGCCAAAGTATCGGATCACGGGCTCAATACTCTCGCTGGCCCATCACCCACTCCAAACCGGGTTGCCGGGTACAAAGCCCCAGAGGTTACCGACGCCCGAAAGGTCTCTCAAAAGGCGGACATCTTCAGCTTCGGCGTCCTCCTCCTTGAACTCCTTACCGGAAAAGCCCCTGCGCAAGCCGCACTGAACGAAGAAGGGGTAGACTTGCCGAGATGGGTACAATCGGTAGTCCAAGAAGAATGGACCTCCGAAGTTTTCGATTTGGAGCTGCTCCGATATCAGAGTGTGGAAGAGGAGATGGTCGAACTATTACAGCTGGCGATCGACTGTGCGGCCCAGTATCCGGACAGAAGGCCCACAATGTCCGAAGTTGTTAAGAGGATTGAAGAAATTCGACAGTCGAGTTTGTTGCCGCCGTCCGATGATAAAGAAGAGGGACCTTGATCAGTAATTTGATTTTAATTTATTGTTCTTGTTAGTATACGACATGTGTGCATTTTTTTGCATTTCTTTTTCCTTCTTTTTTTTTCCGTTTCTGAATTTGTGGTGTCATTGTTAGGATTTGAAGATATTGAAGTAAATTCTTTTTATGTTTATTAGTTGGTTGGTTTGAAAATGATGTGGGGTGATGCCAGGCAGAAATTGTATGGGACTTGTGATAACATTAGCTGTATTAGTTTGGTGAGCTAAATTTCTTTTATTACCTTAATTAAACTATTGATTTGTGAATTATATTTTAATTTAATTTGTTATATGCCGACAATAGTTGGAAGGTCCGATACTATGTCATTTGTGCATTTTTTTCGTTTTGTCATATCATTGTTCTGTATTGATGATGCAGGTGAGGAAGCAGAATTGGATGTTTCTTTTGAAAATTTTCTTTTTGTCTTAATGTTTGTATATGGGCATACTGTGTTAAGTACTTTTATTTGATTTTAAGATATTAGTCTATAAAAGGTTAAAAAAAAAGTCTAGTAGGTTTTACTTTTCTCAACTTGGAAGAGTTACAAACAAAGCATTTTGTTTTATTCTCTGGTTGATCAACTATTTTGTGAAATTTTGACAAAAGTTGAGTTGATTAAACACTTGTCATTGCTTCAAATGCTTATTTCTTAATAAATACGACTAATTTTCTTATTGGCACAGTATGAAAGGTTGGGAGTATATGGGAAAAAAAAGTATTATTGGCCAGATTGGCAAAACGATAAAAGAACTTTTGAATGAACCGGAAGGATTTCTTGTTTAATTGTATTGAAAAATCAGCCACTTGGCCAATGATACAAAAGTACTTATATTTGATACAAAGAAGCCATGTGCACAGTGAGAAGGAATCGAGTTCTATTATGAATAAGAGTAAGAATAAGGTAGTAGATACGTATATATTTCCCGAATAAACATCACTGTCAAATGGTACTTTTATGATGCTGTCAACCGACTAGTTTGTGGGTATTTTATATGTAACAGAGTAGAACCTTTGATAATGATTTCATAATAATACATTATACTTCTTACCTAATTTGTTAAACATATTTAATTGTTCTAGCTTAAATGAATATCTAATCACGCTTGACACATCCCTTAATCAATTGTCAATAATATATTAAAATTTTGATCCTTTACATGGACAGTAATTATACCTACCCTAACAGTTTGAATGATGGATGTGTATAGCCAAGATTGAAGAGTTTAATGAAATATGTTTATTGTAGTTTTGCAGTAACTGTTTAAGTTGTCCCTATTCATTTAGGGACTGTTCGTAGCCCTTTTGCCTAGTTTCCATTGATGCGGACGTTCAAACGTGGTTAATTCCGTTTTCAACTTCGTTTGATGAATATTGAAGAAAGTTACGTTGACGTTCGACTCGTCAATACCAACGGTAGACACCAATGACATTTCATTCAAATTCTCCGTTCAAATATCCCGTTCGCATTGTCTAACGCATTCCACGTTCAATAAACTTTTGCGTTTAAATGTTATGTTCAAATACTCCGTTCAAATATCCCGTTCGCAAATACCAAGTAGATTTTCTTTTTTCATTCCCAAAAATCGTACCCTGAGCGTTGTCATGTAATGTGATGAGGTTAAAATAAAAATAAATCAATATATGGTGATGTTAATCCAATCCTGGTAAGCTGTTCATTACCTAACAATGATAATTACCTTGACATTTGAGAAACCAAATGGTTGCGCGTCTTTCTTATTATAAGCTGTTTATAAGAAATGCCGCAAAACATCATGGATCAGTTGAGCTGTTTGGAACAAAACATGGAAATAAAGCTATTTCTATTTGGGGGAGTCATCTACAAACATCACTAATGAATGGTTCTTACGTGATTGAATAAGTGGGTTTATGGTAAATTCGACCATAAAGCATATTGAACGGTTTAGTTGTACATGAAAGCGATCAAGTATTTATATATATTAGGTTTTAAGTTTAAGCGTAAAAGGAAGAATACCATCGTAGCTTTTATAAACTTAGATTAAACACTAAAATTTGTCTTGCTGTTAAAATATCAGAGGCAAAAGGGGTTGGTTTAACAGACTATTTCTAACACATAAGGGCTACCCAAAAATGATCAAATGGAAATGAGATCTTAAGGAGATGGACAGTGTATCTATATTTCAAATAATAATTAATATGAAAGCTAAAAAAACGTACTTTTAAAAGTAGTTAAATTGCTTTTATTGTCTGGTGTTCTCCAAAGAATAGAAAGGTGGCTAAAGCAAAAACAAAGAAGAACAAAGTTGAAACAAGTGTCTTGGATATAAATACTGGCGTGCTTTTTTCTTTATAAAGGACTTGTTCATGTGTTTGATGGGGGGTAATACAGCGCATACATGCAGGATTCAAGGATTCAACTCAATGATATATGCAGCTCAATTTCAGAAGATTACGATTTCCATTTTATCATGCTATATTAAAGCAAACGTGTTACGTGTATTACTTTACTTCCAAAAATGCAAAATCAAACACATCAAATATGAGAGTGAAAACAAAATCGCACCAATTGATACGTTGGGAAATTGAATCCATGGCAAATAAAAAATCTCACATCGCTCAAAAATAATTGCCTAAACATGGCCCATACTATACATATAGTAACACCTATGAATTAACTATGAAAAAAAAGGGGCAAACAATACACGTCTGTAAAACACCTTAGCATTTGGTATCACAAATTTGAAATATAACAACACTATTTTTTTTTCTTTTTTCGCAACAACTACGACAAATGATGGTCTTTAATTTTGAATCGGAATATTTGACGGCGGGAACAGTTGTTGTTGTTGTAACCATCACGACTCTTTGTTGTAACATCCATAATTTTTGTTTAACATTATTTAAAAAATTTAATTAGATAAATTAAATAGTATAATGTGGGGTGATAAGGAGTATGAGATTTGTTAACTAATTTGGGTCAGACCTTAATTGGTCAATTAATAAAATTGTTTTAAACATAGAATAGAAAGGGAGCAATGAGAGGGGCACAATGAGAATAATTTTTTAATTTATTCCCAAAACTCTTCCTCTCTCATTCATTCTGAATTCATTTTTTAAAATCAAAACAAAATAAAAGAGAAGACCGACCATTACGTAGAGAAAAAGAAGAGGAAATCAAAGGGGAAAGCTTGGGAGAATTAATCTACATCAAATCTCAATTTCTCTTATCCAACCCAAGGTTAATAATAGTTAATCATCTCAATTGTTTATATTTGTTTTCGAATTTAGAATTTATTTCCAAATTGGATGTGAAAATATTTCATGCTTGGATAGATAATATCATTATTTGATTGAATGATGGTATGTTGGAATTTTATGGAATTGTTCTAATGGATTTTAAAGGAAAACCCAAAATTTTGATCTTCTATTGACATAAAATTCGAATATGTTGTGGAAAACTTTGTTTTGGAGATGAGTTTTCAATTTAATAGTTTTTCAAGTTCATATGAATATTTTATGAATTTCCTAAGAGTAAAAATATGTACATTTTTAGGTTTTTCATTATTAAAGATAATTAAATTAATATTTTAATCCCAAAAATTTTGTATTTGGATGAAGGAGAAGGAAATTCATATTTTTAGCGATTATTATTGATTTTTCCCTAATTGTTACGATTTTCTATGAATTTGTTATTCTAGAAATATTTATAATTAATATAACTTAATGATATTAATTATAGGGATTTTGCAAAATTATTTGAGAAGGTAGTACGTGACCTACCAGGAATAAAGAATATGAAAAGTGTTTTATTATTCAATGAAAATTTGACATGAGGCAAGAGTTAAGAGAAAGTTTTAACTTTAAAAGGAAATAAATCAGATTTTAAGTTGGTTATAGAAATGTCATTGACATTATAACTTAGAGTCTCGATACTTTTATATTCATGATAGTTTGACAACTATAAGGGCTGATACATATGATAGTTGTTGGATAGCTATGTGTTGTATTCGCTTGCATGAGAACTCGATACCTTGTGTTTTTAGGGGTTCGAAACCTCTTGTTTTGTAGGGGCTCGACAACCCCATGGTTTAAAGAATTAGCAACTTCTTCCTTTTTAATACTCGACATCCTCAAGTTTTTTAAAGGCTCGGTACTGCATGTTTTTAAGAACTTGACACATCTTGTCTTATAGTGACTCGATAGCTTCCGTGTAGTTACTCGACAACAATATTTTTAGCGGCTCAATAGCCGTATGTTTTACAAACTTGATAACTATGCTTTAGCGGCTCGATAGCCGTATGTTTTACAAACTAGATAGTTATGTTTTAGAGGTTCAATAGCCCATGTTTTCTAGATACTTGACATCTACATTTTAGTGACTATACAGCCGTATGTTTTACAAACTTGAAAGCTATATTATAGAGGCTCAATAGCCCATGTTTTCTAGATGATCGACATCCCTGTTTTGATAGCAAGTATTTTAAAAGCTATATAAAAGAATAGTGCTTTGGCACAAGATTTTTGCTAAGTATTAGGCTATGTTTTCCTTGCCTTAAGAATGATTTCAAGTGGTTTATCAATTCTAAGGATAAATGTTTTCAAGGAAATGAGATAGTGTTTTAGCCCAATTTAACATGAATTTCGCCAAAGGGAAATATTACTTAAACTTAAGTAATTTTGTTATGTATATGATTATTGATGATCATATTTTGATGAATGATGTTATATGTTCTTGTTATCGTTTGATCAGTTAAATTTACATATTTTATAATTGTCATATCACATTTTCATTACCCAACATTACACTTTAGGATTTAGGGACATAATTACAAGTTAGGTTGTTTCAGTAGTGAGCATGATCAGACTAAACTTCTTAGTGAGTAAAATTGCATCCACGAGATCAGATAGATCAATTGTGTTAGGATGCCTTGAACTGATCAAATCCAGATAAGATATTACTCATGGATTCAAAACAAGATAAAATTTAGGTAAGACTGATGTAGGGTCGTATCCTATGCTTCAACCGGTAGTCCCCGTTTTAATTCTAGTGCGTGGGGCTTTGTTAGTAGCGAGATTAAAAGATGTGTACGCATAGAAAGGAACTCATAGCTCTATATGCTCAATGTATTGTTTAAGTTGTTTTCCTCCTAACCGTATTTGGAGATTTTGGGACATCTGATTATGTTTTGGCCCGGGTCATCCTGATAGGTTATTAGTTGATATGTGAGAACTAATAGGTCCATAATGACCATAGGAAAACTATGATTTGAAATAGATAATCAATTTCATAGGACATGTAAACTTTGGGAATGCATAACCCTTTAACGACAGACTGGTTATATTTACCCATATTACATGCATATGGCATATCATGTTTTTTAAACGATTGTGGTTGCAGGTGCATGAATTATGTTAAGATTGACATATTTGATAAGATACTAGTGAGGAGAAAACCCGTTTCATTCTACGGCATGATCTCACTAGATATCTGATTTTGGTTCGAGATGGTATATTATTATTCACAACAGACTTTTTGTATGACCTAAAGTTTCTATTTTTTTCTTTAAACTCTCGAGTACTCATTTGAGTAGATCGGGAGTAGAGTTTTCAGGGTAGACGAATAAGCTTTCAAAGACATCCAGGAGGCAAGCTAATATTAGGAGTTTATTTAAGCTGTGTTGTTAGAAGTTTATACTTTGTTTGTGTGGATGTAACGACAGGATTTATAACTGTCAAGTAGTTAGACTCTGATCATCCAAGGGGTCATCTTCATATGCCGTTCTTAGAATACAATTGTAGTTATTATATTTTCTCTGAATGTGGAATCGATGAGATTATATAATGAATGTAAAAGTTTATTAATGAAATGTATTTTGAAAATTTCCATACTCATGTGCTTTTAATGTTATAGATACAATTAACTGATCTCATTTTATCGTCGGGAAATAACACTATGGATGACCTTAGCATCACTAGCTCTTATTTTCGGGCCTCAAATAGGAAGATGTTACAACTTGGTATTAGAGTATATGTTTATGTAAAACTTGAAAGATTTTGAGAACATAATCCAAATAAATCAAAGAATAAGATTATGGTATGGGATGATGTTATAGTAACTATACTTGTTATTGCAATATATAAGTATGTATCCTATCTCTATTTTCTCCTCTCTCTTGGACCATTATTTTGTGTCTTACGAAGATTCGTATGCAGATTACGAGAAAGCAAGATATGGAAGCATGAAATGGAAGAGTGAATTTAGGTGGAGGAAGCACCATAACTAATGGAAATGTTCGACCCAATAATAGTAGGAATCCAGGTCGACTAGTAAATGCTAATCCAAATGCAAATGCAAATGCTAATATGAGTGTTGAAACCCTACCAGTGGATATGGGGACTATGTATCAGTTCTTCGTGAATATGATGAAAGCTGGAGCTGCAGTTGGTTTGGTTAGAGGAAACACTGATAATACAGGAGGTGCTAATCCCGATGTACCTGCTCACAACAATTATGTCAAGTTGAGCCGTGATTATACCAGTCTTGGAGGAAAGCCTTTTCATAGAATGGAAAGTGCTATTAAAGTTGAGAATTAGCTATTACATGTGAAAGGATCTTTGCTGACTTAGGCTTAAATGATGAGCAGAAGAGGAGGGTGGCATCTAGACAATTGCAAGGAGCTGCTTTATATTGGTGGAACCATATGACTGTAGGAATACTAGAGGAGAATTTGACTTGGGCTGAATTTAGAAGGAAATTTAAAGAAAAGTTTTTATCCGAGATAGCTAAGTCAACTTTGCTTAGAAAGTTTGCTGAGTTGGAGCAGGGACAGATGTCTGTATTGGAGTATGCAACTAAGTTTAATGAGTTGGCCAAATATGGATATGCTACTATTGATACTGCGATAAAAAGAAATGAGAGGTTCATACGACGATTGAAGCCAGAGATTGTCAGGGCAACTATATCGCATCTTGGAGATCCATGCGATATGGTGGTGGAGATGGCGTTAAGGAACGAGGAAATGCTTTCGACATTTGAAAGCGACAAGCCTGTGGAGACTCAAGGTTTTCAAGGCAAGAAAATGAAGTTCTTAATAAGAAGGGAGCTCAAAAGGGCAGAGCTGCTATGAAAGGGAAGGCTAATATTGTTTGCTATAAGTGTGATAAGAAAGGGCACTTTGTCAATAAGTGTCGATCTGGCAATGGAAAGAAGGCTATGGGATAGAAGGGTGTGAAGTGTTACAACTGCAATCAGATGGGGCATTACAAGAATGAATGTCTAGAACTGGTCAAGGCTGATAAAGAGGAAGTTTTTACTCTGAAACCATTGGCTTCTAGACCACTACAAAAGAGAAAGGAAAGTCCGTGGTGAGAGGTATGATTTTGATTCATGACATACTTATTGAATTATTATTTGATACTGATGCATCACATTCCTTTATCTCACAATGTTTGGTAGATAAGTAAAATCTAGAACCATCACACCTTATTACTTCCTTAAGGATTACAAATCTGATAGGAGGTTATGCAACTCTTGGTATGAGATGTGATCATTTAGAATTTGAGCTGTTAGGTCATGCATTTACCTGAAATTTACATGTGTTTGATTTTATGGGTTTTGAGATTATCCTAGTATGAATTGGTTAAGCAGATATGATGCGAGGATATTTTGTCAAGATAGAAAGATATCATTAAGACGCCCTAATCGTCGTGATCCAATTATATACTTGGTAGAAAATTTGAGTTTAGATGTATGTGCTTTATTGGGTGCAAAGGAAGTGGAAGATGAGGTGAATCGGGTTTTTATTGTAAGAGAGTATACAAATGTTTTTGAACTGGTTACAAGACTACCACCGAGATGAGCTATTGAGTTTCGGATAGATACTATACCTGGAGCTGAAGCCGTAAGTAATCCGCCTAGCAGAATGATGCTTACTGAGATGATAGAGTTAAAGGTGCAGTTGGTGGACTTAGAAAGAAAGAATTTATCAGACTAAGAAGTTCGTCTTAAGGAGCGGTCGCGGTGTTCGTGAAGAAACCGGACGGTTCGTTAAGAATGTGTATTAATTATCATAAGTTAAATGAGAAGACTATAAAGAATCAATATCCTTTGCCGAGAATAGATGATTTGTTTGATTAGTTGAGTGAAGCCAAGGTATTTTCCCAATTGGATTTAGCAACAAGGTTCCATCAATTGAGAGTGGCGGATGACAGCATTTGGATAAATCCATCCGGTTGCTCTTGGAAGATCTGGTTCATCAAATTCTAAGAATATATCAGCCTGCTTTCTTTATGGATTTGATGAACTGGATCTTCCAAGAGCATTTGGACATATACGTGTTAGTGTTTATAGATGACAATCTAATATATTCTAAGAATGAACGAGATCATGAGTTTCATCTTAGAATGGTGCTAGAGACATTGAGGCAACATTAACTAGAGGCGAAGTTTTCTAAATGTCATTTTTAGAAGAAAGAAGTGAAGTTCCTTAGTCATGTAGTTTCATAGAAAAGGTTACCAGTAGATCTAACTAAGATTGAGGCTGTTAATAATTGGAAAAGAACCGAGACTATGACCGAGAAAAGAAGGTTTCTAAGGTTAGCTAGCTATTATCGAAGATTTGTCAAGGATTTATCTCGTATAACGGCACCTATGACTAATTTAACAAGGAAGGACGTAAAGTATGCGTGGACCGATAAATGTGAAGAAACATTCTTAAAGTTAAAACATTTATTGATCAATGCGCTTGTGTTAGTTATTCCAGATGGAAATCAAGATTTAGTGGTGTATACTAATGCATGTGGGACAGGGTTAGGAGCCGTGTTAATACAAAAAGGTAAAGTGATTGCATTTGCTTCTCGACAGCTTCGACCATATGAAGTTAGATATCTAACCTATGATTTAGAGTTGGCAGCGGTGATCTTTGCTTTGAAAGTATGGAGACACTATCTTTTGGGAGAACGATTCAAGTTATTTACAGATAATAAGTCTTTGAAGTATTTATTCTCTCAGAAGGAGTTGAATATGAGACAACAGAGGTGACTAGAGTATTTGGCAGCTTATGATTTTGATACTGAGTATACACCAAGGAATGGAAATAAAATTGCGCATGCACATGGCCAGAAACATTAGAGTGTGGTGTTAGCTATGTTGGCAGAATGGAAAGATTTAGAGGCATTGACTACTTGGGGTGTACGGTTATGATCGATGACTAGTTCTAACCAGAATACCGCAATGTTGTCCTGTTTGAAAGTTTGACCGGTAATGATCGAAAGAATTGCTTCTAAGCAGAAAGATGATCCATTACTAGCTGAATGAATTAGAAGACTTGAAGATGAAAATAAGATTGATGATCTAAAAGATTTTAATATTGACCAGAATGGATGGATGAGGAAGAATGGATGGTTGTGTGTTCCAGATGTTTGCAGCCTAAGAATGAAGTTCTTAGAGAGTGTCATCAATTAAAGTTTAATATTCATCCCGGAAGAACTAAAATTTATCAGGATATGAAGAGGAGTTTATTTTAGGAATGTATGAAAAGAGATGTAGGCTTGTGGGTGAAATAATGTTTGAATTGCCAATAAGTAAAAGCCAAGCATCAGAAGCCAAGCAGATTGCTTCAACCTTTTGAAGTGCCACTTTGGAAATGAGGTTCTATATCCATGAATTTTATCAATGGGTTGCAAAGGTTGAATATGGAAAATAAAAGTATTTGGGTCATGGTGGACAGACTGATCAAGAGTGCACACTTTGTTTCCGTTAAGTCAAAAAGGATGACATGTACTATGGCAAAGTTGTTTATGAAGAATATTGTAAGACTGCATGAGATTCCTAGTAGTATAGTCGGTGAAAGAGATACTTTGTTCACCAGTGAATTCTAAAAGAGTCTGCAAGCAGTGCTACGTACCAAGTTGAAGACGAGTACCGCTTACCATCCACAAACGGATGGGCAAATGGAAAGAGTTAACAATGTTCTTAAAGATTTGTTAAGGGCTTGTGCATTAGACTTTGGAGGGTCATGGAAGACCATTTGAACTTAGTTGAGTTTTCCTATAATAATGGTTATCAAACTAGTATAGCAATGACGTCTTTCAAAGTTCTTTATGGAAGGCTATGCAAATCATCAACATGTTGGCTAAAGACCAGAGTCAGATTGATTCTTAGCCCACATATGGTGAGAGAAGCTACATAAAAGATTGAGTTGATCCGAGCAAGGATGAAGTAAGCTCAGTTTAGGAAAAAAAGTTACGCAGATAAGAGGCGTAAGGATTTAGAGTTCTCAGTTGGAGACTATGCTTTTGTTAAAGTATCACCGATGAAGGGTGTGGTACGGTTGGGAAAGTCAGGAAAATTGACACCGAGATATGTTGGTCCATTTCCTATCATAGAAAGGATCTAAAAACTCGCTTATCAGATAGATTTATCAAATAGTTTGGCAGAAGTCCATAATATTTTTCATGTTTCTCATCTTAGAAAGTGTGCGCATGATCCAAAGACTACTAGTGCACCGACTGAACTAGAAGATTTAGTAGTGAAACCGGATATGACTTTTGCTAGACAACCAGTTTGTGTTGTAGCAAGAGATGAGAATAAATTAAGAAACAAAACCGTAAAGTTATTGAAAGTCCAGTGGAATAACAATGAGAAGGACCGTACTTGAGAAATAGAAGAAAGGATTAGAGATACCTATCCCGAGTTATTTTGATGGTATGTTCTATATCTATCATATAGAGTTTCTACTAGCAAGATATGCTAGTATTGTTGTTATGTGTATGTCACACATGGTTGCATGATTGTTATGCCTTTTATTTTCCTTATCGTAATTTCAAGGACGAAATTCTTTAAGGGGGAGTCTGTAACACTCCTAATTTTTGTTTAACATTATTTAGAGAATTTAATTAGATAAATTTAAATAAAATAATGTAGGTGATAAGGAGAATGAGATTTGTTAACTAATTTGGGTCAGGCCTTAATTAATCAATTAATAAGATTGTTTTAAACATAGAACAGAAAGGGATCAATGAGAGGGAGATAATAAGAATAATTCCTTAATTCATTCCCTAAACCTTTCCTCTCTCATCAATTCTCATTTCAGTTCTAAATCAAAACAAAACAAAAGAGGAGGCCAGCCATTACTTAGAGAAAAAGAAGAAGAAATCTAAGAAATTCAAAGAAAAAAGCTTAGGAGACAAAATTTACATCAAATCTCAATCTTCTTATCCAATTCATGGTGAATAATAGCTAACCATCTCAATTGTTTATGTTTTCTTTTGGATTTAGGATTGATTTCTGAGTTGGATGTGATAGTATTTCATGCTTAAATTGATAATATCATTATTTGATTGGGTGATGGTATGTTGGAATTTTATGAAATTGTTCTAATGAGTTTTAAAGGCAACACCTAATTTTTGATCTCCTATTTATATAAAATTTAAATATGTCATGGAAACATTGTTTTGGCGATGGGTTTTCAATTTCATAATTTTCGAAGTTCATACGAATATTTTATGAATTTTCTAAGAGAAAATGAACACATTTTCGGATTTTTTTATTATTAAAAAAATTATTATTTTAGTCCCAAAATTTTTGTATATGGAAGAAGAAGGAAATTCAGATTTTTAACACTTTTTGAGGATTTTTCCCTAATTGTTATGATTTTCCATGAATTTGTTATTCTAGAAATGTTTATAATCAATATAAGTTAATGATATTAATTATAAGGGTTTAGCAAAGTTATTTGAGAAGGTAGTACGTGACCTACCTGAATTTCTATAAAGAATATGAAAAGCATTTTATTATCCAATGAAAATTTGATATGAGGCAAGAGTTGGTAGAAAGTTTTAACTTTAAAAGGAAATAAGTCAGTTTTTAAGTTATTTACAAAAATGCCATCGACATTATAACTTAGAATCTCGATACCTTTATATACATAGAAGCTCGACAGCTATAAGGGCTGATACATGTGATAGCTACTATATAGCTATGTGTCGTATCTGCTTGCATATAAACCAGATACCCTGTGTTTTTAGGGGTTCGAAACCTCATGTTTTGTAGACGCTCGACAATCCAATGGTTCAATGACTCCATAATTTCTTCCTTTTTAAAAATCGTCATCCTTAAGTTTTATAGAGGCTCGGTACCTCATGTTTTTAAGAACTCGACACCTCTTGTCTTATAGTGACTCAATAGGTTCTGTTTAGCTACTCGACAACTTATTTTCAACGGCTCGATAGCCGTATGTTTTACAAACTCGAAAGTTATGTTTTTGCAACAACCCTGTATTTTGTGATTATTTTATATATTTATTTTGGTTATTTTAATTGATTTCCTGATTTAAAAACTTTATTTTATTTATTAAAATGAATAAATTTTGTTATTTTAAATATAAATTTTGATTTTGATGTGAATTAGAATTCCAAACATGACTAAAAAGGATATTTTCCAGAAAAGTGAATTTTGGTCAATATGGTCAAACTTTGACTTTTAATTTAGAAATTTGAAAGTTTGAAAATTTGAATTTTATCTTTTATTATGAAAGTAAATAAAATTTTAAAAATAATGCTTTTCGTTTCATTAAAATCTGATTTATAATGTGAAAGTTATACCCTTTTAAATATTGTGTGTAATTTGTTGTATTTAACAAAATTATTTATTTTAAATTATAAAAAATAATATTTTATTTGGTCATGTAATATTATAATTTATATTTATATGGGTAAAATAACATGTTATGTATATACTTTGGTTTTAAAACATTTTAAAGATATAATTGGCATTTTCCAGTATTAGATGTATTTTGTTTAAAATTCTATTCCAGTTTCAATTAATTAAAGTAATTCTTTATTTTTTTTCTATTTTTTTCTTAAAATCTTGTTTTATTCTCATTCCCACTTTATTTTGTTCCTCGTTTATTTTATTTATTTGACCTTTTATTTGTTTAAAGTGAAATAGAAATTTTATAAGGATAGTGATATTTATTTGTAATTTTCATGTCTTATTTCCAATTTTTAAACATTTTTCTTTAGTTCCTTTTCTATTTTCTCTAAATTAAATTATTTATTTCACTTTGAAAATAATTTAGAAATTATTTTATTTCAAAATTTTTCTTTAGAATATTTTTAAAATGAAGTAGATAATTTTCCAAAGACAATCGTGATTTATTTGTAATTTCTGGACCCTGTTTTCAATTTTTAAGCAATTTCTTATATTCTTTTTCCATTTTCTTTAAAATTAATTATTTATTTCTATTTATAATATTTTGTTTCAGTTGTTAGAGCTTATTTCTGAGTTTATTTTTGTTTTATTGGAATTAAAAAGAAAAAGAAATATGAAGGGTTTAAAATTGCTTAGAAACCGATGTCCTTTCACCTCCTTAAGTCTTTTCAATTGCCATAACCCCTCCTTTATGCTTTGGACATGACTTTTACTTTTGTTTTCACGTGAAAACCCTCATTTTTCATTTCATCATTCGACCACTTCAGATCTGAAGCAAAAGCTTTGGGTAATGGTTTCATTTTTCTTCTTTTCTCCTTATTTTTCTATGAAAATTGCCTTGTTTTCTCTTGTTTTTGGATAGGCCTCTCCTCCACATCCACGGCCACAAACTCCTACATCTCTTCCCTGCCATCAACACCAGATACTCCTCTGGTCTTGACCAAGGCCGAGCCACCATGATGCCAAAACTCCACAAAAATTGCAAAACAAGCCATAAAAACATGATTGTTTACCACTATTGCTTCACCACTCCATTTTCCACCACCACCACCACCTTAGGCCACCTCCACCACCTCTGGCCAGACCACCACACACCTTTCCTTCCACTGACCTGATCCATACCCCTCTGACCTGACCACGCAAGCCCATGGCCGAGCCATTTTTGTGAACAAAACCCACTTATTTTGCCTTAAACTCTTCATATTCCTTTGTATAAACTTCCTCCTCATATTCTACTACCTAGGCCATGCATACACATGACCAAACCTGAGCCAAACTTGTTCAAACCAGAGCCAAAACCATCCCTAGGCCATGACAAAAGAATAGAGAAAGCATGGCAAAAGATTTGGCATTCGTATCTCTCTTTATTTAAAAGTTATTTCATTTCTAGTGTATTGAAATTTATGGTTTGCTTTGATTTTTGTTTGGGTTGTAACACAAGATCTATATCATTGGATTTGCTCTCCACACTCAAATTGTATTAGAGTTGTCGTGCCTTCGTAATCTTTGTGTTGTGTGCTTGTTGGCAAATCTCCAGCTTAACAGGTGAGTTATTCTCACCAGACAATCTGTACCTATATAACTGATAAACCGACACCACTTGAATCTGTAAATGTATTGCATCCTGTTATAACTACTATGTTATGATTATATGATGTTCACCCATGCTTAAACACCTGTTATATCATATGTTACTGTTATATTATGTTGTTCTTTTATTTTTATCAGTTTATCACACTGCAAGTTCCCTTTAGATTAGAATCACTATGGGTTGAAATGATACATACCCGAACGGACTTTAGAATAGGAGAAAATCGTTATGGGCTGAAATGATATGCCTGAATGATTTTCAATTATTTTTATTTACTTGGGATTGCGGGTTTGAAATGATCAAACCCGGGTATCTTTGTAAATTACGGGTTGAAATGATAAATTACCCGTATCACTTTTCCTAGGCTAGAAAATGAAATACAGACCCGTTGTTAAAATATGTTTTATAATTTTTTTTTATATTTTAGAAATGTAAATATTATAATATTTTGATTTAAACTAAATAAAAATGATTTTTGTAAAGCATTATTGATTTTCTGAAAATTTATAAGTGAAATAAATTAATGGTAAAATTTGAAAATTAGAAATGTAAGTTACTTTGGGAAATTTTAATTTGGTGATAATTGGAATTTAAATTAAATATGAAATGTGATAAATTCATGATAATTTGGATTAAAGTGAATTTAAATGATTTTATAATATATTAAATGTTTTTTTAATAAAGTTAAAATGTGAAATGAATGAATATTTAAGTTGAAATTTTGAAATATAACTAAAATTGGAAATTTGTGAATTTGGCTTAAAAGTGAATTTTTAAGTTAAGTAAATAAAAATGGAATTAAGTTATATTTGAAAATTTAAACTTAAGTGTTAAGTTATTTTAATTTAATGAATTTATAACTTAATATTGGAATTTAATAAGTGAATTATTATTAAATTTTGATTTTTGAATGGAGTTTTAACTTTATAAAATCATGAATATAAGGGTATTTGAATGATTGTTTTAAAAGTGAAATTATATGATTTTATAAGTAAAAAAAATGATTTATATAAAAATATAATTGTTTGTGAAATTATACTGAATATTTGAAGTTAGTTAACTGCATTTCTGAAATGCTATTAAATTCTAATGTAAATGATAATACAACATTTGTAAATGTTGTAGTTGATAATAATGAACCTGTAGTTGATAATAATGAACCAAATGGCTAAATTTAATTAAAGGCTATTATAGAATTTTTGTAAATGTTATAATGGTTGAATTTAACTAAGTTTATTTGAAACTAATGTAACCATATTACAGCATTTTAAATGCTGTCTTTTGTTAAATTGAACTGTTTTAAATGTGACTTTCCGTAGCATTTTCTAAATGCTGCGAAAGTTGAAATTTCATTGTTTTAATTAATTGAAGTGAACGAATGAACTTTGAAAATTTAAATTTTTGGAAATTTAAAATTTTAATTATTAAATATACTAACTTCATTTTTATGATTTAAAATGAAGTAATTTGTTTCGAAATATAAACTATTTTGAAATATGATATTTTGATATTTTAAAATGGATTTTTGAAGGATATTGAATTTTGAAATGATATTTGATTTCGAAGTATAAAATACCATTTTGAAATTTTAACCACGGGATGTATTTAATTTATAGTTTAACTGATCCTTAAAGGACGGGCGATCCCAAGCATCCTTTGAGTTATTGTGCATTTCTACTACAGCTCACTTGAGTTGGTTTACATTATATAAGTATATATTGTCCTGACTCGAGTGTTTTGTGTTTTACTTTACGCTCGGGTCAGCCTGAGTATTTACAGCTTAGCTTTGGATTTCTTTCTGGAGCTAGGAATCGCTGGAGATTCTGCTTGTCTAGTTATCTGTTCCTTTCAGTTCAGTTGTTCTATTTCAGTTCTGGTATTCATAAACTTCTATTTATTTGAGATGTCTATTGTATATGTTTTCAAGCAGATATTATGTATTATGTTTTGAGAGTTTGTTATAGTAGCTTCATGAACTACTATGGTTTTTATATTCCGCTGCGAGTTATTCTGATATGTTCTGTGTCTGTGATTCTGTGTATTTGATTTCATTTGCTCCAAATTTATTTACAATCTGTTATTTTGAATTATTCAAGCCAGACATGTGTGGATTATTGTCGATTTGAATGGTCCAAAATAGTGGGTCGTTACAGTTGGTATCAGAGCTTTGGTTTTAGGCAAACCTTAGCCTGCGGAGCAAAAACTCATTAGAGATAGGGTAGAAATACCCTAGAATGAGTGAAATCAATCTCAGAATCATTTCTTTGTGAGAGAACGTATTTTCGAAGTATAAAATGATTTTCAAATGATTTTTAAAGAATTTTCAAAGATTATTTTGATATAAATTTCCTTGCTTTAAAAGTAAAATATTTCTTAAACTTCATTCCTTTCGTATCCACCTTGTTAGTAATTTCTTTGATTAGGATCCTCTAAAATTTTGAACTTCTCTCTTGATTGATCTAGATCCATTGTTGATAGGAATCTATTTTGGGTATGGCAAAATCAGTAGTTTGTTAGGATGCTTTGAGTAAACTCTGTTGTATCTTTTGCTTAGCTAAAGTTGTCCAACTAAAGATATTTATGCTTCTGTTTTCATATGTTATGAATTCGAGTCTTTCCAAATTTTGAATGGGAATTTTTCTGTATCGATATAGGTTATATTTCTCTAATCTTCGTTTGGATTCTTATCGAATAAGATTCCTTTGAATTTTGGAATGCTCACTTGTTCTGAAATCCATTCCTATCTCCCCTAATTGTATTCTTTTGATTTTGGAGCATTGCATCACTCCACTTTGTATGACCTTTATAGGGTGGCGATTCCGCCAATCTTTGAATGATTATAATTGGCATTGATTTACCGGAGATTTCTGTATCCTCGGTTTACGATGTTTTCTATCTTCTGCTATATTTAGATTCTATCTCTGGCAATCTAAGGTCGATTTTCCTTAGATTTTCGCATCGATTATATTCCTGAAATCACGGTTGACCGGTTAAGGTCGCCCGCGATTCATATAGGCTTATCCATCTTTTATTTTGTAATTTAATTATCTTATCTTCGTTTGAGCCTATCTTTGAATTAGAAT
Organism: Allium fistulosum; assembly: GCA_030737815.1. Lineage (NCBI taxonomy): Eukaryota > Viridiplantae > Streptophyta > Magnoliopsida > Asparagales > Amaryllidaceae > Allium > Allium fistulosum. The sequence continues at coordinate 293,644,461 of CM060906.1, read as the reverse complement.
TCTATTTGATTAGAGTCCTTCTAAATTTGAATCTGTTTTGCTTTGAAATCCATCCTTGAATCGTCCCTTGGAAAGTTGTGGTTGATTGTCTTTTAAAATTTTTGTATTCATCGTAGTTTTATTTTGATAAGGATGACCATATTTTTATATAAAGATGAAATGTTTTTGATAAGAATTATATACCTTTTAAAAAAATGAGAATTTGAAGTTTTGAAAGGATTTGAAATTGTGAAAATTTTATAAGAAATGGTTTCATATAAAATGATTTATAACTGAAGGTTTTGAATCTGAATTTAAGTGATTGAACTCCGGCATTTTGGAACTGGTTTTAAGATTTTGAAATAATAAATAATATGATTGAAATTATTTTTCCGAATAAGTAATGTTTCAATGATTTTAATGGGTTTTAATGATTTTGAAGGAATTTCAAAGAATTTTTCAAAGTAAATGGAAGTCCATAACTCACTTGTGTCGCTGGAAAATAATTTCGGTGATGAGTGCACGCATCATCGACATTGATTTTCGAGTTTCAGAGTGGGGGATAGGCCACTTCAGTAGCATTGCTACGCGAGTGATTTTGCGAAACCAATTTTGATTTCAAAATTTTGTAGTATGATTTAATATTCGAAAGATATATGTATATATATATTTGAAATGATTTGAAGTAAGCTGGTGTTCAGTCCTCGAGTTTCGGATTTGATATAACCCTATCTATTAAAATTGATTTACTGATTTGTTGCCGATTTCCAACTCCTGAATTTGAAAATGATTTCTTCAACTATTTTGAAGGTTCGAGCACTTCCAAATCAAGGTTAACTTTTCAAAGCTAAGAAATTTTGAAAGGTATGAATTATTTGATAAAGTATATAAATTCGTTTCGAATGTTTAAGTATGAAGTAATATGATTTAAATAAGTTGAAACTGGTTTTGTTAAGTAAATGAATAAGGCTATTTTGAATTTTTCTAAATATGGAATTTAGATTTGAAATGTTTTGAAAGAATTTGGGCTTCAAAATATTTTGAATAAAATTTAGTTTAAATGTTTAACTTAGTAACATCTTTATGAAACTATATATTTAAAAGTTGGAATAGATACATAAGTTGTACGTATGCTGTTTTATTCGCATAATTAAATTGATCCAAGTTTGAGTACACAAGTTCGAGGTGAATTACACCATTTCGTGTTAGGATTTTTCATTCGATTCTTGATGGCGAATATTTGATATGGATTTTGGGCTTGATTTTAGATTTCTCTATCATAGTATATGGCTATGCAAGGAGACCGATGGTTTCTAGTCGAGAAACCATATCGAAATCCGCATTAGGGAAGTCGAATGGACAATACTAGTTCAAAAGCGAACTTGTGTGATCGAGCGAGCGATCGAATGAGACTTTGCGAAATGATAACATATGTACATCTTATATTCTTATGTCATTGATATACTTGCCACTAAAATTGGAAGTTGTAGGGTTGGATATCTTTGTAATATAATTGGAATTCTTTCTTTTATGAAAAACTACTATCAATTTAAAACCATTTTTCAAAATTATTTTTCTTTTATTCTTCTCAAACAAACTGTTTTATTCTATTTTACATACAAACTATTTCACAAACCATTTTATTTACTAAACTATTCTACAAACTATTTTTTTTATACAAAACTATTCTAAATTAAAACCTTTTAGTAAGCAAAGATGTTCAATCCCATATAGCTCTTCGTACAGCGAAATTTATTTTTTGAAAATTTTGATCCTTAAATAAGATGGACTTTATGTAAATATAAGATGATTTTGGAAATGAATTCTTTGACTTAATTATATTGATTTGGAAATTTGGATTTATTTCCTAAATTTATTATTTTGGAAACTTTGGAACTAAAGATATTTGATTTGAGAAGAAATAGTTTGGTGAAATTGTATATGATTTTGAAATTGAACTGATATTGAAACAAATTGAAATTTGAGAACCTTATGTTACTAAAAACTTGATTTGGGATTTGTCGAACTTATATAAAATTGATTTGTATGAGTATGAAATTGATTCGAAAACTATAGATTTGAAAAGGTACTCAATTTGAAAGTGAAATCTTATATAATTGAAGTCTATATAAGTATGATTTGATATACTATTGATTTTGGAAAGTATTTGATTTGAAAATTAAATCTTATATATAATGGATTTTATATAAGTACGATATTTGAAAGTGATTTGAAAAGGTACTATATGATACATATTTTCAAAGTAAAGATATGGAAAGTGCCTTCTGCTTGATATCCGATTTGTGGCCACATCTTGGATTCATTCTATCGATATTATTCTCTCTGATTTTGGTTTTCCGGATATGATAATCGAGTGTCCTTCGAATTCCATGGCGTTACCCATGGTCTTATTTTTTTTCTCTCGTGACTGCATAGCGCAACTGCTTGGCTGAGTCTTGCCTAGGGGTACGGATTGTTTCCTGGGGGATCCAGGCGTAACCATTATGTATCCTGCAATCTGTGTAGGTCGCGAATAGTAGCGCAAATGCTTGGTTGAGTCTTGCTTGGGGGTACGGATTGTTTCCTGGGGGATCCAGGCGTAACCATTGTATATCCTGCATTCTACTAGTCATCATGGCGTAACTCGCAGGGCTGAGAAAGCTTACGGATATGGATTGTTTCCTGGGGGATCCAGGCGTAACCATTGTGTATCTGCGAACCATGGTTAGACAAAGGTTTTGTTTGTTTTTGTTTGGATTGTACTTTCCATATCGGTTTTTAAAAAAGTTTTCCAGTATTTTCACTGGGTGTTGAAACAAGTCTACTAAGTACCTGGAGAATTCTAGCTTTGCACCTGATCAACGCACTGCCAGAGTCTGCAGGAACGAGGATAAACTTGTTAAGACATCGAGTTATAAAAGTATTTTGATAAAATATTATATAAATGATACTTTGATTAGTTATTTCCTTTTTAAACGATTTTAAAGTGTTTTAAATATTTTACCTCTTCAACCAACAATTTTAAATTAATGGCTCATCCTTGTTTTTCGTCCTATTTTCCCTTCTAGCTATTCCTATTCTCCACCTTATTAAACTTACCCATAACAATAGTTATCAGGTATAATTTTAATCTTCTTGTCATCTTGTCTTAATCCTATTCCATTTTATCTTTTCTGTGTTTTCCGTACCTCATTCGTTTTCGAGGACGAAAAGATTTGAGTGGGGGAGAGTGTAACAACCCTGTATTTTGTGATTATTTTAATTATTTATTTTGGTTATTTTAATTGATTTCCTGATTTAAAAACTTTATTTTATTTATTAAAATGAATAAATTTTGTTATTTTAAATATAAATTTTGATTTTGATGTGAATTAGAATTCCAAACATGACTAAAAAGGATATTTTTCAGAAAAGTGAATTTTGGTCAATATGGTCAAACTTTGACTTTTAATTTAGAAATTTGAAAGTTTGAAAATTTGAATTTTTTCTTTTATTATGAAAGTAAATAAAATTTTAAGAATAATGCTTTTCGTTTCGTTAAAATCTGATTTATAATGTGAAAGTTATACCCTTTTAAATATTGTGTGTAATTTGTTGTATTTAACAAAATTATTTATTTTAAATTATAAAAAATAATATTTTATTTGGTCATGTAATATTATAATTTATATTTATATGGGTAAAATAACATGTTATGTATATACTTTGGTTTTAAAACATTTTAAAGATATAATTGGCATTTTCCAGTGTTAGATGTATTTTGTTTAAAATTCTATTCCAGTTTCAATTAATTAAAGTAATTCTTTATTTTTTTTTCTATTTTTTTCTTAAAATCTTATTTTATTCTCATTCCCACTTTATTTTGTTCCTCGTTTATTTTATTTATTTGACCTTTTATTTGTTTAAAGTGAAATAGAAATTTTATAAGGCTAGTGATATTTATTTGTAATTTTCATGTCTTATTTCCAATTTTTAAACATTTTTCTTTAGTTCTTTTTCTATTTTCTCTAAATTAAATTATTTATTTCACTTTGAAAATACTTTAGAAATTATTTTATTTCAAAATTTTTCTTTAGAATATTTTTAAAATGAAGTAGATAATTTTCCAAAGACAATCGTGATTTATTTGTAATTTCTGGACCCTGTTTTCAATTTTTAAGCAATTTCTTATATTCTTTTTCCATTTTCTTTAAAATTAATTATTTATTTCTATTTATAATATTTTGTTTCAGTTGTTAGAGCTTATTTCTGAGTTTATTTTTGTTTTATTGGAATTAAAAAGAAAAAGAAATATGAAGGGTTTAAAATTGCTTAGAAACCGATGTCCTTTCACCTCCTTAAGTCTTTTCAATTGCCATAACCCCTCCTTTATGCTTTGGCCATGACTTTTACTTTTGTTTTCACGTGAAAACCCTCATTTTTCATTTCATCATTCGACCACTTCAGATCTGAAGCAAAAGCTTTGGGTAATGGTTTCATTTTTCTTCTTTTCTCCTTATTTTTCTATGAAAATTGCCTTGTTTTCTCTTGTTTTTGGATAGGCCTCTCCTCCACATCCACGGCCACAAACTCCTACATCTCTTCCCTGCCATCAACACCAGATACTCCTCTGGTCTTGACCAAGGCCGAGCCACCATGATGCCAAAACTCCACAAAAATTGCAAAACAAGCCATAAAAACATGATTGTTTACCACTATTGCTTCACCACTCCATTTTCCACCACCACCACCACCTTAGGCCACCTCCACCACCTCTGGCCAGACCACCACACACCTTTCCTTCCACTGACCTGATCCATACCCCTCTGACCTGACCACGCAAGCCCATGGCCGAGCCATTTTTGTGAACAAAACCCACTTATTTTGCCTTAAACTCTTCATATTCCTTTGTATAAACTTCCTCCTCATATTCTACTACCTAGGCCATGCATACACATGACCAAACCTGAGCCAAACTTGTTCAAACCAGAGCCAAAACCATCCCTAGGCCATGACAAAAGAATAGAGAAAGCATGGCAAAAGATTTGGCATTCGTATCTCTCTTTATTTAAAAGTTATTTCATTTCTAGTGTATTGAAATTTATGGTTTGCTTTGATTTTTGTTTGGGTTGTAACACAAGATCTATATCATTGGATTTGCTCTCCACACTCAAATTGTATTAGAGTTGTCGTGCCTTCGTAATCTTTGTGTTGTGTGCTTGTTGGCAAATCTCCAGCTTAACAGGTGAGTTATTCTCACCAGACAATCTGTACCTATATAACTGATAAACCGACACCACTTGAATCTGTAAATGTATTGCATCCTGTTATAACTACTATGTTATGATTATATGATGTTCACCCATGCTTAAACACCTGTTATATCATATGTTACTGTTATATTATGTTGTTCTTTTATTTTTATCAGTTTATCACACTGCAAGTTCCCTTTAGATTAGAATCACTATGGGTTGAAATGATACATACCCGAACGGACTTTAGAATAGGAGAAAATCGTTATGGGCTGAAATGATATGCCTGAATGATTTTCAATTATTTTCATTTACTTGGGATTGCGGGTTTGAAATGATCAAACCCGGGTATCTTTGCAAATTACGGGTTGAAATGATAAATTACCCGTATCACTTTTCCTAGACTAGAAAATGAAATACAGACCCGTTGTTAAAATATGTTTTATAATTTTTTTTTATATTTTAGAAATGTAAATATTATAATATTTTGATTTAAACTAAATAAAAATGATTTTTGTAAAGCATTATTGATTTTCTGAAAATTTATAAGTGAAATAAATTAATGGTAAAATTTGAAAATTAGAAATGTAAGTTATTTTGGGAAATTTTAATTTGGTGATAATTGGAATTTAAATTAAATATGAAATGTGATAAATTCATGATAATTTGGATTAAAGTGAATTTAAATGATTTTATAATATATTAAATGTTTTTTTTAATAAAGTTAAAATGTGAAATGAATGAATATTTAAGTTGAAATTTTGAAATATAACTAAAATTGGAAATTTGTGAATTTGGCTTAAAAGTGAATTTTTAAGTTAAGTAAATAAAAATGGAATTAAGTTATATTTGAAAATTTAAACTTAAGTGTTAAGTTAATTTAATTTAATGAATTTATAACTTAATATTGGAATTTAATAAGTGAATTATTATTAAATTTTGATTTTTGAATGGAGTTTTAACTTTATAAAATCATGAATATAAGGGTATTTGAATGATTGTTTTAAAAATGAAATTATATGATTTTATAAGTAAAAAAAATGATTTATATAAAAATATAATTGTTTGTGAAATTATACTGAATATTTGAAGTTAGTTAACTGCATTTCTGAAATGCTATTAAATTCTAATGTAAATGATAATACAACAATTGTAAATGTTGTAGTTGATAATAATGAACCTGTAGTTGATAATAATGAACCAAATGGCTAAATTTAATTAAAGGCTATTATAGAATTTTTGTAAATGTTATAATGGTTGAATTTAACTAAGTTTATTTGAAACTAATGTAACCATATTACAGCATTTTAAATGCTGTCTTTTGTTAAATTGAACTGTTTTAAATGTGACTTTCCGTAGCATTTTCTAAATGCTGCGAAAGTTGAAATTTCATTGTTTTAATTAATTGAAGTGAACGAATGAACTTTGAAAATTTAAATTTTTGGAAATTTAAAATTTTAATTATTAAATATACTAACTTCATTTTTATGATTTAAAATGAAGTAATTTGTTTCGAAATATAAACTATTTTGAAATATGATATTTTGATATTTTAAAATGGATTTTGAAGGATATTAAATTTTGAAATGATATTTGATTTCGAAGTATAAAATACCATTTTGAAATTTTAACCACGGGATGTATTTAATTTATAGTTTAACTGATCCTTAAAGGACGGGCGATCCCAAGCATCCTTTGAGTTATTGTGCATTTCTACAGCTCACTTGAGTTGGTTTACATTATATAAGTATATATTGTCCTGACTCGAGTGTTTTGTGTTTTACTTTACGCTCGGGTCAGCCTGAGTATTTACAGCTTAGCTTTGGATTTCTTTCTGGAGCTAAGAATCGCTGGAGATTCTGCTTGTCTAGTTATCTGTTCCTTTCAGTTCAGTTGTTCTATTTCAGTTCTGGTATTCATAAACTTCTATTTATTTGAGATGTCTATTGTATATGTTTTCAAGCAGATATTATGTATTATGTTTTGAGAGTTTGTTATAGTAGCTTCATGAACTACTATGGTTTTTATATTCCGCTGCGAGTTATTCTGATATGTTCTGTGTCTGTGATTCTGTGTATTTGATTTCATTTGCTCCAAATTTATTTACAATCTGTTATTTTGAATTATTCAAGCCAGACATGTGTGGATTATTGTCGATTTGAATGGTCCAAAATAGTGGGTCGTTACAGTTTTAGAGGCTCGATAGCCCATGTTTTATAGATACTTAGCATCTACATTTTAGCGGCTATAAAGTTGTATGTATTACAAACTTGAAAGCTATATTGTAGAGGCTTGATAGCCCATGTTTTTTAGATGTTTGAGATCCCTATTTTGGTAACAAGTATTTTACAAGCTATGCAAAGTGATGGTGCTTTGGTGGATTTTGGCTAAGTATTGGGCTATGTTTTCCTTGCCTTAAAAATGATTGGTTTATCAATTCTAAGGATAAATATTTTCAAGGAAATAAGATAGTGTTTTAGCATAATTTTACATGAATTTTGCCAAAGGAAAACATTACTTAAACTTAAGTAATTTTATTATGTATATGACCGTTGATGATAATATTTTGATGAATGATGTTATATGTTCTTATTATCGCTTGATCAGTTAAATTTACATATTTTATCATTGTCATAATCACATTTTCATTACCTAACATTGCACCTTAGGATTTCAGAACAGAATTACCAGTTAGATTGTTCCAGTAGCAAGTATGATCAAAATAAACTCCTAAGTGCGTAGAATTGCATCCATAAGGTCAGATAGATCAATTGTGTCAGTATGCCTTGAACTAATCAAACCAATAAGATATGACTCTTGGATTTAAAACTAGATAAGATTTAGGTGGGATTGGTGTAGGGTCGTGCCCTATGCTTCAGCCAGTAGCCCCCGGTTGGTAAAGGTCCGCAATTCCAGTGCATAGAGCTTTGTCAGCAGTGAGACTAAAAGATGTGCACACATAGAATGGAACTCTTATCTCTATATGCTCAATGTATTGTTGAAGTTGTTTTCCTCCTAACCGTGTTTGGAGATTTGGGACATCTGGTTGTGTTTTGGCCCGAATCAGCCTGATAGGTTATTAGTTAGCTTGTGAACACTAATAGGTTCATAGCAACCTCAAGAAAAATATGATTTGAGACAACTAATATGGTCATAGCAACCTGAGGAAAACTATGATTTGAGACAGACAATCAATTACATGGGGCGGACAAACTTTGGGAATGTATAACCCTTTAATGAAAGGTTAGTCATATTTACCCATATTGCATATATATGATCATTTGAGAAGATACTAGTGAGGAGAAAACCCATTCCATTATGTAGCGTGGTCTCACTAGATATTTATTTTTTGTTCGAGATGGTAAGTTGGTCTCACTAGATATTTATTTTTTGTTCGAGATGGTATATTATTATTCACACCAGACTTTTTGTCCGATCCGAAGTTTCTGTTTTTTCCTTAAATTCTCGGGTACTCTTTTGAGTAGATCGGGAGTAGGGTTTTCATGGAAAACGAATAAGCTTTCGGAGACGTCCAGGAGGTAAGCTAATATTATGAGTTTATTTCTACCGTGTTGTTAGAAGTTTGTGCTTTGTTTGTGTGGATGTAACGACAGGATTTATAACTGTCAAGTAGTTAGACTTTGATCATTCAAGGGGCATCTTCATATATAGCTCTTGGAATATAATTGTATTTATTATATTTTTCTGAATGTGGAATCGATAGGATTAAGTAATGAATGTAAAAATATATTAATGAAATGTGTTTTGAAAATTTCCATATTCATGTGCTTTTGATGTTATAGATAAAATTAACTAATCTCATTTTGTCATCGGGAAATAACACTATAGATGACTATAGTACTAACGCTTATTTTCGGGCCTCAAGTTGGGAGATGTTACATTTATGTCCATACCTTTGCAAACTCTATATATGTATAGGAAATCCGTTCATTATCAATTTAGATTGCTTACTACAAAATTTCCTGAAAAATCCACAAACTTGTTATTTGCAGATTTTAGTTTTGTTGCATCCTGCAAAACGATTTGTCACCATCCTGTTAGCAAATTCAAATTGAGTTAGGACTTTGTGAGACCGAATAGGCTTGATGGGACAAACTTCACAAAATGCTAAGATAAAATGATGTTTCTCCTAACCACCTTGAAGTTCTCACATGTCTTTTATCCTAAGCTTGCACCACTTCCTGAACAAACCGCTGATGATTCTAACGAGATAAAAATGCATACTATTAAGCGTGAAGAATATGAACTGCCGTGTCATGGACATATTTTGAATACCCTATTTAAACGTCTCTATGATATATACACTCCAATAAAGTCGCTAAAAGAGATATGGGATGCATTGAAAGCAAAGTATAAGACTGAGAAGTTTGATAAAGATAAGTACCTTACTTTAGATTATTTTGAATTTGAAATGAAAGATAATGTTTTAGTTATGGATGATTTACAAGCATTAGTTAGTAAACTTAGGAACTTGAACGTGAAAATTCCAAGCTCAATTCAAGTGGAGGCTACGATAAACTTCCACCGAGTTAGAATAATTATCGCGAAAAACTTCTGCATATGACTGAGGAATTAACTTTGGAGAAAATAGGAAAACACATATGAATTGAAGAACGTTGACTAGAGATTTAGCCAACCTCGAAGTTAGTCTGGTTATGCTGTGAAAGCAGATGTTACTCACTGATCATTAGGCTTAAAAAATGCAAAATGAGGAGAAAATGATGTTAGTCCATAGGATAGTGGTTTTGATGACAACAACTATAGAAGTGTTATAAAATATATATGTGCAGGAAATCTATATGCAGGTATCAACAGAAGAAGACTGTACAGTAAAGAAAACAAAATTGATGAAGACAAAGATCAAGAGTTCAAGATTGAAGACTCATGAGATTCAAGATATTCAAGAGTTCAAGACAAATAATATAGTTAGGTTAGATATTTGTTAAAACTCCTTGAAAGCACTATCATTCTTTTTTATCCAATTTACTCGTGGAATGGAATCCACTTCGTTCTTGTTAAAGGGATGGAACCGTAGTGAGATGGAACTCACGAAATATCTAGTGGAACGGATAGTAGCCCTATTTTGTTATCCACTAATTTTGATTCAAAATGATTTTCAAAATTATCTCTTGTTTTATAAAATGATTTTCAAATATTCCTTTTCAAAAGAAAAACCTTCATTCACATTTCCAAAAATGTTTTAGCCTCAAAATCATATTTATCATTTTGTTATATTTTGATTTCAAAATTGTCCTTGATATTTTAGCCTCAAAATCTATTTTAATATTATATTTACTTTAGTTTATTTACTTTGATTTTAAATATATTTTAGTATATATACATATATACATTCATAAGTATTTCTACTTCTAAATACCTTCTACAAATACATAGAGTCCATTTGAATAAAGTTGCATATGTTTTAAATCATCATTTTCAAAGTAAAGCAAATCATCACTTTTTACTAGACCATGTTGACATCCTATTTACCTGTCCTGTCGACATGCTTCCCGTTACAGCAAAGGTTGTTTTCAAAAGAAGTGTCTATTCGTTTAAACCTCTTCGAATGGACACATCCATTCATTCTCTATAAATAGAGACTGTTATGGACGTTTTCCAAAAACTACTTTCTTTATTTTCTCTCCTCTTTACTCTCTTATCTTATTTTCTAATCATCCTATCCATATTTTGCCGAAATCTTAAGTGAATAAAACCAGAATATCTCTAGTTTGATTCTCTGCCACTCTCTCCAAAGAATCTCAGTGCTTATCAGAGTTATAGATATATTTGTACTCAAAGAAACTTGTGTGGGGTTATAAAGGTGTGATCGTGTCCTTGGAAATCGATCGGGTGAACTTGTGTCCTGTGAATCAAGTGGTTCTACCCAGAGACCTGAGAATCTGGAGGGTGTACCTCGTTGCCTTGGAATCGAGGGATTGTAATCTAGATTATTGTTGAATAGAAAGCCGTACGGGTTGTGCGGGACTGGATGTAGGGTAACACCGAACCAGTATAAAATTCCTGGTGTGTTCTTTCCTTTACTTGCTTTTTATTTATATTTGCATTTGTTTGTGATTCTGTGATTTGATCTGTGATTGTGTATTTGCATTAAGTTAGTTAATTCAATTTAAATTAAAGAAGTTTTAAAGAAATTCTTAAACCACTATTCACCCCCCCTCTAGTGTTAAATAGCCTTAAGATCATCTTCCGCGTCCCTTTCATTTGGTATCAGAGCAAGTTTTTCAAAGTATTCATAACCTGATTTTTGAAAAGTAACAATGGCTACCAACACTGGTATTTCTAGTTCATTTGTAGAGGGTCAGTCCACTGCCAGACCACCACTTTTCAATGGCAGTAACTATGCATATTGGGCATGTAGAATGAAGATATATTTACAATCCATTAGTTTAGAAACATGGAATATGACACAAACTGAATACACTGAGCCCACAACTGATTTTGCTCAATGGACGACCGTTCAAAGAGAAGTGGCTCAAAACAATTCAAAAGCCATGAATATTTTATTTTGTTCACTAGATAGAAATGAATTTAATAGGGTATCTGTTTGTAAAACTGCATATGAAATCTGGAAAACTCTGCAAGTTACTCATGAAGGAACAAACAAAGTTAAACAGACCAAAATTTATATTCTTACTAATCAATTTCAATTATTTAAGATGTTGCCTAGTGAATCTATTCCAGATATGTATAGTCGTTTTCAGGATATTGTTCATTCACTAGTATCTCTGGGAAAAGCAATCTCCGAAGAAGATCAAGTCAGGAAAATTCTGAATTCACTCACTCCAGAATGGGATTTGAAGACACTGGCGATTGAAGAAGCAAATAACATCAGTACCTTGAAGATTGATGAATTAATTGGAAATCTGATGTCATATGAAGTTCAAATTCAGGGAAGAAGGGAGAATAAGTCATCAGAAAAAAAGTCCATTGCCTTTAATGCACTAACTTGTGAATCAGACTCTAGTGATGATGATGAAGAAATAGCCTTCATGACAAGAAACTTTCGAAAATTCTTGAAGTATAGAAAAATGAATAATCACAAGAGAAAAAGTTTTGGAAATAACACTGAATCACTCAACAACATCAAATGCTTCAATTGCAATGAGTTTGGTCATTATCAAAGAGACTGTCCACATCTAGAAAAGCAAACTCCTCAATCAAACAAAGAATATTCAAAGAAAAGAAAGAAAGCATTTGCAGCAACACTGGATGATTCAGATACGTCCTCAAGTGATGATGAACAGAAAACAGAATTGGCAAATATGTGTTTTATGACAACTCAGAATTCAGATAATCAGGATGATATGGAACTCAAACAAGGTACACGTTTACTATTTTAATTGGTTGAAAATTGGTTGCTTAGAATAGTTTATTAGTTAAGTATATAATTGATTTTATTAACTTAATTTTTTTAAATATCTTTTAAAAAATTTATAAAATATTATTTTTATATATTTTCTATATAATATATTTTCAAAATATATTCAGACAATAATCATAATATATATAAGTATATATATATATATATATAAATCTTGTACATGCTTGAAATCATTTTTGCAAAATCTGATGTGCATGTCGACATGGCACTTATTGGTAATGTCGACATACCTGTAGCAAATCAGATTTCTAAATTTGAATTCAAAATTCAAATTTCCCTCCACCTTTTCACTAACTCCTATGTTCTGAATAGTTATGACTCTTTGACCAGAGAATCCACCTATTCAACCTCTTTATATCTATCTTCTATCAACACTTATCTCCATCTTCAATTCAAATTCAAAACAACTTTTATCTTCAAACACTCTTATCTCTTCAAAAATGGCATCCACTAGCAACGTAGCCGGAATGAGGCTGTCAAGAGCCACCAAAGATCATCTCTACAATAATAGAGATGCCATACTTGCATACATTAATTATGCAACTTATGGAAAAGTTCATTCGGGTAATTTTGCTATTTTTAATGACTTCGCTTCTTATGAAATTGATGCTCTCTTTCAAAACAATGGTATTCTAAGCTTGGTTGACAATAACCAAAATGATTTTGTTTGCTATCCAAACCTTGTCAAAATGTTTTATGCAAATTTAAATCGTGGTTTTTATAATGGAAGGGATGATGAAGTGTGGAGTAGTGTCAAGGGGACTCAAATTGTTTTGGATACCGATGTTTTAGGAACCATACTTGAGTGTAAAAGTACCGGTTCCAATCTTTCTTCTTTTGAAATCGAGGAAACCGATCGTGAAACTTTTCACAATATTTTTGAGGAAGAAATGGATTTCAAAAACAAATTTTTTCGACCAAAAGCTCGTATTGTTAATCTTCTCCTTCAACGCACTATTACTCCGAGATCGGGAAATTACAATAACCCGACTCAAAAAGTGTGTAAGGCTCTTTTTGCAATTTTTGGAAATTATGATATTAATTGGGCACAAGTTATCTAGGATGAATTTCGACACAAAAACTTGAATTCGGGAGAGAATGCATTATATCATGGAATATACCTCACTAGAATTTTTAATTACTTTGGAGTGGATATGAGAGGTGAAGAATTCTTTCCACGAAAGGTTTTTAATCATTCCAATATTTCACTTATGAAAATTCCGCACGTGTTTCAACCATACGAAACACTAACGGAAAAAGAAGCACGATTGGGGTATGAGGAAATGCAAGAAGATGAGGAGGAAGAAGAAGAGGAAGAGGAGGAAGAAGAAGGTGAGGAAGAAGAAGGTGAGGAAGAAGAAGAGGAAGAAAGTGAAGAAACTTCCTTAGAAAGTATTGATTTTCCCACACGACCATCAAACAAGACTCTCCTTCACAATCAACGAGTGATTGTGAAAAATCAAAAAGCTCTCAAACACTCCGTAAACAAAAAATTGGACAAAATGTCCAATACTATGAACAAGTTCTTCTCCAAAGTCAGCAAGAAGCTAAATATCTCATCATCTTCATCCTCATCTACTAGTTTCTAGAGTTTACTTTTTGTATATCAATGAAATTTGGTGTATTGAAAGTTGTATCTTTATGGTTTCTTTATGAAATTCATGTACTTCTCTGTTCTAGTATGAAATGAAGCTTATTCTCTGTTTATCTTACTGTTACTCTTATTTATATCAAGTAATATATATAAATCATATGTATATACACTGAAAATTCAAAAATAAGATGTGCAAAATCTGCTATGTATGTCGACATACTGTATAGAGGTCATGTCGACATATACTGGTAATATTCTAAATGGACATTTCAATTTGAAATTCAAAATAACTCCTTATGTCTATTCATTTCAAACGACTTTCCCGTCTATTTAAGTCCTATTTTCTTCTAGAAAACTTCTCATAACTTCTCTCTACTCTTATCTACTTATTTCCTTCTTACTTATCATCAAAATGGCTTCATCCTCTTCAAATCTAAGTGATAATCTTGAAGAGACTCTCAAATCCTTCAAAAATATTCTTACTTTTATTCTACGAAATCAGAGGCACTTAGAACTGAGTCAAATGCAGATGATAAAGGAACAAGAAAGGCATTTCGATGCACTACGATGGATGATCTCCGCTCTCAACAAAGAGGATCTCCAAGTAAATCCACCGAAGACATTGCTCCAGGACGATGAAGATTGGGAAGTAATCAAAGCGGATCCCATCTTTGGAAAAGAGGGATGGGTTGAAGTTCCACGTAACATTTAACTTGTTTGATTTGGTTTAAAATTGATTTGATTTGAAATACTTGATTTGGTTTGGTTTTAAACATGGTTGATTTATGATAACTTACTATATTGATTATGTAATAAGACATAAATAGGTGTGCTTATGTTTGATTGATTTGTCTACTTATTGTATGCATTTTCTTTTCATTTAACAGTTATGAATATAGTGATATGAATAAAATAATTTGTGGTTACACTTATTATTCTCATTCTTATATTACTCATATATATCATTCTGAGTATACAATATTTAGCATTGTTATATCTAGTTTCAGTATTATTAATGATAACACTATCATTAATATCATAGATTTAAGGGGAGTTAGTGTCATTTTTTTGTTGATGACAAAGGGGGAGAAGTATAAAATAGGTTAGTTAGGCATAGATTAAGGGGGAGTTATTAGATTTAGGGGGAGTTATAAGGAGAATATAAATATTTTATAAACAAAGGTTGTCATCATCAAAAAGGGGGAGAATGTTAGTCCATAGGATAGTGGTTTTGATGACAACAACTATAGAAGTGTTATAAAATATATATGTGCAGGAAATCTATATGCAGGTATCAACAGAAGAAGACTGTACAGTAAAGAAAACAAAATTGATGAAGACAAAGATCAAGAGTTCAAGATTGAAGACTCATGAGATTCAAGATATTCAAGAGTTCAAGACAAATAATATAGTTAGGTTAGATATTTGTTAAAACTCCTTGAAAGCACTATCATTCTTTTTTATCCAATTTACTCGTGGAATGGAATCCACTTCGTTCTTGTTAAAGGGATGGAACCGTAGTGAGATGGAACTCACGAAATATCTAGTGGAACGGATAGTAGCCCTATTTTGTTATCCACTAATTTTGATTCAAAATGATTTTCAAAATTATCTCTTGTTTTATAAAATGATTTTCAAATATTCCTTTTCAAAAGAAAAACCTTCGTTCACATTTCCAAAAATGTTTTAGCCTCAAAATCATATTTATCATTTTGTTATATTTTGATTTCAAAATTGTCCTTGATATTTTAGCCTCAAAATCTATTTTAATATTATATTTACTTTAGTTTATTTACTTTGATTTTAAATATATTTTAGTATATATACATATATACATTCATAAGTATTTCTACTTCTAAATACCTTCTACAAATACATAGAGTCCATTTGAATAAAGTTGCATATGTTTTAAATCATCATTTTCAAAGTAAAGCAAATCATCACTTTTTACTAGACCATGTCGACATCCTATTTACCTGTCATGTCGACATGCTTCCCGTTACAGCAAAGGTTGTTTTCAAAAGAAGTGTCTATTCGTTTAAACCTCTTCGAATGGACACATCCATTCATTCTCTATAAATAGAGACTGTTATGGACGTTTTCCAAAAACTACTTTCTTTATTTTCTCTCCTCTTTACTCTCTTATCTTATTTTCTAATCATCCTATCCATATTTTGCCGAAATCTTAAGTGAATAAAACCAGAATATCTCTAGTTTGATTCTCTGCCACTCTCTCCAAAGAATCTCAGTGCTTATCAGAGTTATAGATATATTTGTACTCAAAGAAACTTGTGTGGGGTTATAAAGGTGTGATCGTGTCCTTGGAAATCGATCGGGTGAACTTGTGTCCTGTGAATCAAGTGGTTCTACCCAGAGACCTGAGAATCTGGAGGGTGTACCTCGTTGCCTTGGAATCGAGGGATTGTAATCTAGATTATTGTTGAATAGAAAGCCGTATGGGTTGTGCGGGACTGGATGTAGGGTAACACCGAACCAGTATAAAATTCCTGGTGTGTTCTTTCCTTTACTTGCTTTTTATTTATATTTGCATTTGTTTGTGATTCTGTGATTTGATCTGTGATTGTGTATTTGCATTAAGTTAGTTAATTCAATTTAAATTAAAGAAGTTTTAAAGAAATTCTTAAAACACTATTCACCCCCCTCTAGTGTTAAATAGCCTTAAGATCATCTTCCGCGTCCCTTTCAAATGCAAGCAAAGCTAAGTAAATAACACCAAATTTAGAGTGGTTCAACAAGCTTGCTTACGTCCACTGTGAATAACTCTTACTATATTTCTTTCTTACAATTAAAGTGAATTACAAGTGAATAATAAGAAACTAAGCACTTAAGACTAAGAGGGTAGCTAATTTTAAGTACTTAGGTCTTTGATTTGCTGTGAGAAGAGCTCCGAATTGAGATAATGACCAGAATTCTAATATTTTCCTACCCCTTTCAAGTGAAAATGCATGAGATATTTATAGTGGTCGAAATGCATGATGGATGGCCAAGAATGTGCAGTAGAGAATGAAGGAAGTAGGCTTAGCCATTGATCTAGTCATATAGGCTGATGTGAGACAACTATAAAGGTGGAATGAAATATGTGACTGAGAAGCAAGCCAATTGTCCCTCGGCGATAGGTGTAGACTTTGCATTTAATATGCAATAAATGCTGACGACTTGCTATAGGAGTAGGCAAGCATTGTGCCATTTTTCTATAGACTTTGTACAACTGGCTGTATGCTTTTTTCGTTTAATTTTGGATGTTGTGGAAAGGCGGACAAGCTGGCCGGTTGATTGCCGAAGATATGAAGGAAGCTGAATGATGCTAAGGACCATGTGGTGAGGCAGGTGCCGGGATGGCTGTGAGGAGAAGGGACGGGCTGCTTGGGACTGGTCGAAGGTGACTGTGATGTAGCTGGGCCAAAGACGGGCTACACTTGAGCCGATCATGATAGGTGAGTGTTGTTTAAATCCATCTTGAGTGTGCTGATCGGCTAGAGAGTTCGTCTTGATGGGCTATCATAAAGCCAGGTTGGATGTAGATGTCATGAGCAGGCTGGTTGCTCAATGCCTAAGTTTGCTGAGAGTTGACGAGTGCTAAGGACCATGCTATAATTAGGATGCCAGTTCGACCATATGATGAGACGGGCTACTTGGGACCGGTCGAAGTTGACTGTAATAATGCCAGACCGAAGGCAGGCCACACTTGAGCTGGTCTTGTTGAAATTTAGGCTATCTTGAGTCATGCCAACTGGCAACTGAAGTGATGCTAAGAAGACGGGCTTACCTGGGTCAGGATGGAGGTGGGATCGAAGGATAAAGTCAGTTGTAATTGATCCATGCCGGCATGGACCGGGCTGTGCTATACCTAGCTTTGTCCTTGTTTGATGAGATGGCTATGGAAACTGCTTCGAGTGAGGTGGTCTATTTTGGGCTTGATGTGCAACTTGAGTATACGGGCTTGGTCGGATATCAACCTGAGTTTTGAGTCAGCATATATGGGTAGGTCCTAGAATAGCTGGGTCGGCTTTAATTGAGTCTGGCCATTCCTTAATCCGCTTGCTAATTACTTGGGAGAAAATTAAGCAACATTTTGCCTCCTAAGCCCATCTCTGTGAGCAGGGGTGGGCCTATCATTTGATAAAGATGTTATCATCCGGACCTATGCTATGCATTTAATGCATATTCACATGGCCTTACGCCATTGGTTGTGACGGTTGCTTTTTTCAAACATGGTAGAAGGCTCATGTTTCCGACGTAGACGAAGTGACAGTTGTATCGATTACGCCTAGACTATCGAGATTGGAAGACGATTTGAATCGTACGACCGAGATGGGAGATTAGGTTTATAAATGCTAATCTCCATCTCCTTTTCATTTTTAATGAAAGCCAAAAGTGAACATGCCATTACAATGTTCTAGTTCTTCAAAACTTCAATTTTCTCAACTCTCTTCGACAAGAAGAGGGAGTAATCCTCCCTTTTAACTCAGCCTTAGCAGGCATCACCACCGTGGCTAGGTTGTTTGTTTTTCTTTCTCTTTCTTATTCGCCTTTGATTTCGCTACCGCTTTTGTAATACTGTGATGTTATAATATTTTGATTTTGCATGTCTTGATCGAAATTTGTCTTCTCTAGTCATCTTTCGATGTCGATCGACCATCACTTTCATATCAACGGTGGTAGATCGACGTTGATGGGCTTAGATGGGCCTACAAGTGTTTACTAAGGATATTGGTATTTATCCAAATAATGAGCCATGGACTAGGCCTAATTTTGAAAGATTGAGATTAAAATAAAAAATAAGAATTAGATAAGGGGCCGTAAGGCATAATACTTAGCTTAGAGGTCGAGTCGTAAGCCAGCCTTTATGGGGTGTCTGGCCTAGGCATGCCATAAAGGTAGTAGCAGTAAGCTCCCATTTCATTCCAGGAGGCTTGCTTCCAAGCTTTGCTATACGAGGCCACTGTACTGTTTTATAATTGAGCCATTTGTATTTCAAATAGCTGCATTAGGACCCACTAGCCGATCGAATTCAGCATGGGTCATTAGTCTCAGGCCCTCTGAACTGGAGGATGAAAAGATTGACTGGCAAGTGTTGGCCAGCCATATAGTTAATATAGGGATGCTTCGCTACCCAACTCCCTCCGACCATACGGATATACCCCCTGCTGGATTCTTCGCTTTCTCCACCGATTACTTCAAAGTGGGGTCATGCTGCCTCTCCACCCTTACTTTGTTTCCATTCTTAACGCCTACCGACTTGCCCTCGGTCGGCTGAATCCTATCAACTACCGGCTTTGTGTGGCATCTATTTTTTTTATGTGCCACTAGGCCTTCTAGAGCTAAACGTTAATCTTGTAGAGATGGTGTTCCACCTTCACAAGGATGTGGGCACCCTGTTAGCACATACTATCATTTCCAGGCTAACAGAAAGCCTGTGATCTTTTCGGGTGTGCCCAGCAAGGCATCCCTTGACCAGGTACTTCTTCATCCCGCGTGGTATCAACCCCGAGCTTGAGAGCATCACCTTCTAAACCCCTAGCAAGTCTTCGCTTATCTCTCTTTCTCTTCATCTTTTTCCTCACTTTCCTTTACCTAACTCGTATATTGATTGGAGAAGAGCTTGAGTTCCTTGGCTTCGGATTTACCATATTAAATGAGAACCCAAACCAGCTGAAGACGACCACCCCTAACCACCGAGATCTGAGGCTTCTAGTGACCAACGCCAACCTCCACCAGGTTGGGTTGATGTGGGAGGCCAGACAATGACTGGGGAGCAGCCAAGGAAGAAGCTGACAAATACGGTAGCCATAGTGGAGAAGCCGATCAAAAATCAAATTTCATGTTATACTTTTTGATTCTTAAAAATAATAAAAATTAAAAATAAATATTTCAAACTTATTATTTAATTTTCAAATTCAAAATTCAAAATTTCATACTGTCAAATACAATTCTAAATTTTTAAAATTTCAAATCCATTGTCAAAATTCAAAATGTTGCAACTCAATTTTTTATATAAATTTAAATTTCAATACTCATTTTCAAATGTAAAATTAAAATTTTTGATAATCCAAACAATATTCAAAGTTAGAACCCAAATTTCAAAATTAGAAACTTTTGAACTACAAATTCTCAAAATAAATTCAATATTTAAAAATTCAAATTTTATAAAGTAGGCATTTGGTTCTGCCCCTTATTTTCAGACTTGGTACGTGAAAAACCCTTTCCAAAAACATGTTATAACATACACCCATATTTTTGACTTCGGTAATTTTCTTTATTTTTTGGAAATTAGATCAGAACATTAATCGCATGATTCTATGATCAAAACAATTTTTTTTTGAATTTTTTTGAAAAAATTCAAATATCTGTAGTGAATTCTGCAATATTTGAAATTTAGAACCTTCAAATATTTGCAGTCCAGAAACTTCAAATATTTGCGGAGTTTTTCGTAACTATCTTGAAAATAAAAAATAAGGATTTTTTATAACATATAAGTAGGGGCGGCTATGTATTTTGAAAATTAAGGGTGGTGTTTTTATGAAAGTTCCTTTTCATAAACTCAATTTTCAAAATTCAAAGTTCCATGATTAAAAATGTTGGATCTGGGCCAGCCCACAGTGAAGTAATTAGGTAAATTAATTTTTAACCTTTTTTTATTTTTACTAGAGCTATGTAGTCTAAATTTATTTAGAACTTTTCTAAATTTTCTTTTAAATAAAATCAATATTTTATTTAATTTATAAATAGTTTTTTATTTATTATTGTTTAGTGTTGTGTTATGTAATAGGTGTAATGTAACGACCCGTAAAATTTTAACTGTTTTAATAACGTAATTAGTAAAATTTTAATCGATAAAATTTTGAAATAAAAATTTAATATTTGGAATACGTCTAGTTAAACATAGCGACTAGTAAATTTTCATCCGAAAATATGAAAGTTTATTTCGCGCGTAAATTCACTTCGATCTAATCAATTAAAAAGCGATGAAAATAAAATGTTTCCGAAATCTAAATATTTTTACATAGAAAAATTCTAAACCATCTTCTGAGCAAAATTCCAGTTTGTCATTTTTCCAAATTCGGACATCTTTAGCTCCGTCGATCTTATTTTCTTACGTTTTTCTCGCATTTTCCGTTGGTAGAAAATTCGAATTTTATAATTCAATCATACCACTGATATCAATATACCGTTTTGATTGTCTCGTCATGCTGATCTCAACGGTATATTCCTTTCCATTTTTCGAACCTCGGTACGCTGCGAAATCAGTAAACGGTTAACTGTTGTGGTTCGTTATTTTAGCCTCTTGGTCTCCTATTGACTACTCAATTACCCATCAGTTGAATATACACAGCTATTAGCATTTATGATTTCTGCAATACAACTGGCAACATCACTTCAGTTCATAAATTCATATCAGCCTACACGTTACCCCTTCCACCCTTCTTTTCTTCTGTTCACTTTCTCTCTGCTCTCTCCTTTTTTTTTTGAATCTGCTGCTTGTTTTTCCTTTTTCATTTGTTTGTGCAGCATCTTTTGAACCCAAGCTACCCGCTTCCTCATGCAAGCATCAATAACCATGTAGAAGCCTTCCCCTTCGCCCATCCTCCTACCGAAACTAACCACGACACTTCATTTCTTTGACCGAACGTCGCAGCACTGCCACGACCCGAGCGACGTGACAGCCCACACCCCTCAACCAAGCAACGCCTCACTCTCTCCTCGACCACCGTGCCTCTTTCCATCGTCTGAGCATCGACAGACACACCCAGATCCAAGGCCGCAAGCCACTTTCAAGTTGTCGTGCCTTCTCAATTGGCTTCGGCTTGTAGCCTCCTTTTGTTTTAGAGGTATGTATATTAAATAATGAGTACAGTAATATATAGTAAGTGTTGTAAATATTGTTATGGCAACATGCGTAAAAGTTATATGTTAATATATATTTATGCAAGCTGTTTATTTTTCCTTTTGTATATATATATTACTAGTTAAAGATGTGAATAAGGTCTGGTTTGTAATACTATAGTACTTTATATATACAAGTTAAGTGTTTCAGTCATAATATGCAGATTTTATACATATAACCTATGCATTCTATTTGTTGGAAGTTTTGAGTGATTGATATTAAAAAGTATATATATAGACTATAACTTACCGTGTATATTTGTTTTGTACATATAAAATGTTTATATAAATGTTGCTTTAGGGTATATATAACAGTAGTTTATATATTAGTATTTATATATATATATAAGATTTTGATTTTGGTAAGTTGCAGTAAAGTATATATATATCTAAAATAGTGAGTTATATTCCTAGTATATTGACGTAAAAAGTTGTTGTACTATTAGTATATATGTGTTTGCTGCATCATTTTACTAGAAGTGGTAAGTAAGTTGTATAGTGTTGCATAGTGTGTACATATAAGTTTGTATTAGATTTGTACTTCCGCATATGGTCTGCATGCATTTTATTTTATTTTTGTTTTATTTTATTTTATTTTTGTTTTATTTTATTTTTATTTATTTATTTATTTATTTCTTCTGAACAACAGTTAGACTACATGTTCATGATATCATATCTCACTCATGTTTTATCGGAATGGGTTGATTTTATTTTTAAAAAAGAGTCGAAGTTACCTAGTTTATGCCTGTCAAATTTCAGTAAAATCCGACATCGTTTGATTAGTGGTCGAGGATCTGGAAGTTAGATCCAGACAGCTGTTATTTTGTACTTGGAATTATTTTACACTGCTGCAAACACGACCTGAGTTCATGTTTGACGCATCGTATCTCTTTTGTCTTATGTCGGAATGGGTTGATTTTATTTTTAAAAAGGAGTCAATGTTACCTAGTTTATGCCTGTCAAATTTCAGCCAAATCCGACATCGTTTGATTAGTGGTCGAGGATCTAGAAGTTAGACCCAGACAGCTGTTCTTTTGTACTTGGAATTATTTTACACTGCTGCAAACACGACCTGAGTTCATGTTTGACGCATCGTATCTCTTCTGTCTTACGTCAGAATGGGTTGATTTTATTTTTAAAAAGGAGTCAAAGTTACCTAGTTTATGCCTGTCAAATTTCAGCCAAATCCGACATCGTTTGATTAGTGATCGAGAATCTGGAAGTTAGACCCAGACAGCTGTTCTTTTGTACTTGGAATTATTTTACACTGCTGCAAACATGGCCTGAGTCTATGTTCGTGACATCGTAACTTTTCTCGTCTCTTGTCCAAAACAAGTGAATCTTTTGCAGTTTGAAATACAAGTTTTGATCTTTATTCATACCAAATTTCAGACCATTTCGATCTCGGTAGCACATAGAATTTTATTGTTAAACTTTGATACAGGACATGTTTTATTTGTTGCTATGTTGAATGTTTTGATTTGATTTCATCGATTTCTGTTATCAGCTTTGATCGTTGAATTCGTGCCGATTTGTTTTGCTTGGATTCGTAACTCAATCTCTATGTCCGTATCAGTGTGCGTATCCGGGTCATCTTCTCGTGCATCTCTAGCCTCGAAAGATGAGCAATCACTCACGATTAACGTTCTTTTACTTATTAAATTTGATTTCCATTGGAACGACAATTGAAATATGCTGCTGTTAGTTATTTATATTGCTATATCTATGCTATCATCTGTATCTGTTCACATGTGACACCTGACATCATTATCTGTTATTTATATTGATATATATATATATATATATATATATATGCCATCATCTATATCTGTTCACCAGTGACATCTGAGACCCTTATCTGTTATTTATACTGATGATATATGCCTGTTACCGTTGTTATATTATTATCATATCTGTTATCACTCTGCAAGTTCCCTGTTAGTATAGAATCACTATGGGTTGAAATGATACATACCCGAACGGACTTTAGAATAGGAGAAAATCGTTATGGGTTGAAATGATAAACCCAAGCGATTTTCAAATTAAATTGAATTTGGGATTTCGGGTTAAAAGATATATACTCGAATATATTTTAAATTTCGGATTGAAATGATAAATATCTGTATCACTTGACCATAGGATAGAAAATTATATACAGACACCGTTGGTCTATATATAAATGTTTTGAAAACATTTCTACGGTTTTGAAAGAAACATATGGTTTTAAATAAATAATGATTTTAAAGATTTATTAAAGTTGATTTAATAAAGTTGATTTGAATCAATATGAAATATGTTTAAGTATTTATGTAAAATTTATATTTTTAAATATAGAATTTATAATGTTTCAGGTTGAAAGATAAAAATTGAATTGATTTGGAATTCTTAATTATTTAAGAATTATACTTAAATAAGTTGATTTGAAATCTATTAAATTTGAAATTTTAAGATATGTTTTATAACTTGAATTAATTAAGAAGTGGCTTAAATAAATATTTCAAACTTATATAAATTTAAATGGGATATTTTGTCTATATAAATTTGTAAATTGAAGTTGTATTTTGATGTATTGAAATGATTAAAGAAATATTTCAGAAACTAAATGTAATGAAATTAAATTGGGACATAAATTGAATTATCGAATTTAGTTTTGAAATGTTGAATATTTAAACTTGAAATATATTGAAATTGAAATGGTTTATTTATGGTTCAAATAGGCATTTGAAATCGATAATTTGAAGGGTTTATTGAGAAACTAAATTGAATTGAAATTGATGATTTGAGATTTAATTAAATTTTAATTTTGGAATTCGAGTTTATGTGAATTGATTTGTGAAATTAGAGGAAGCTATTTTTATATAAAGCATTTAAACTATATCTAAAACTATTTATATTTTACTTTATAAATTTTAATATAAATTATTTTAATATAAATCAGTTTCAATATAAATTATTTTATTTAACTTATAACTATTTTATATAAACTATTTTATTTTATAAACTATTTTTCTATATATACAAATTTTAATATCTAAACTGTTTAAGAGGAAAGTGTTAGGATTTCAAAGTGTTATGAATTTCAAGTTTTGATTTCCAAAGTGTTATGATTTTAAAAGACTTATGATTTTGAAAGCGATATAACTTTGGAAAGTGATATGATTTTGGAAATGGATTTATTTGAAGGAAAAGTGATATCGTATTTATATGGTTTGAAATGGCAATGATATGTCGGTTTTGAAATATAACTATTTTGAAAATTTATTAAATGACCATCGGTGTAATAATACGTAGTTATTAAAAAGACCGGGATCGAATATGGACATACTCTCTGTCGATACCGAAAACCACTTTAATAACTAATATACGCGGAGTGTTGATCCAGAACGAAGTGGATGGTTTTGATGAACGCGTTGACTGAAGAAAGAGAACGATTTTGGATGACCCCTGACATGACTAAAACAGGAGCCGCGCCGGGCCATTGAGGTTCGCCACCTCTAGCGGACACACTTCTTCGTTACCATATCTATTACTTTTGTGATTCGATTTGGGTGCACCCCTCGATTATGGGAGTGTTGTTTCACGGTGTTGGGGTAGTAGCTGCTATGCCCAACATCAGTCCGGATCACGCAACTACTAGTATCCTAGTTGGTATTGCCTCATGTACCTTGTCATACTGATTATCCTATTCGCGACCACTACGATTTTGGTTTGTACCTTTAGTATATGGATTGCCCTCTGGTGACTTCCGGTTTTGGGGAAACTACGGTCTTGTATATGCTCTTGGGAATAAAAATGGGTTAAGGGTGGAATGGGCCGTGACTTAATGCTATTTTGATATTGTACTTTACCGAATAGACATTATCTACTTAGCGTATTCTACTGTATATATAGATAGTTTAATGGATCCTTAGAGGATGGTTATCCCAAACATCCTTTGAGTCACTTGTATTTCAATCGTTATTTCACTTGAGTTGGATTTATTGATATAAGAATGTTAATCCTGACTCGAGTGTTTTGTGTTTTCTTTACGCTCGGGTCAGACTGAGTGTACCAGTATTCGAGACTCACCTTTGGAGTTGGAGCTTCGCTTGGAGATCCAGCTATCTATCCAGCTTTCAGATATTCAGTTGATTCCAGTGATGTATTCTGATATTGTATCTGACTATTGTATTCGAGACTTCTGTTGTATCTTGTTTAACTCTGTTATATATATAGTAGCTTCATGAACTATTATTCTTTTGTTTCCGCTGCATTATTGTTATATTACTCTGTGTTTGTGTCTGTGATCTGTGATTATTTTATTTACTGTATATGCTGAGTTTTGCCAATTTATATTAACAATCTATTATTTTGGATTATTCAAGTCTGACATGTGTGGATTATTGTCGATTTGAATGGTCCAAAATACTGGGTCGTTACATGTAACATATACATATATGATGTGTGTGCACGTGCAACAAAATATGGTGAACATGGCTTTACATGCCGGTATATAGATGTTGGGATTTACATCATAATGGATAGGCTAGCCCCTCTGTATACATAAGTGTTGTCAATTTATTTGTGTATATGTAAAGTATGTGTGCGTATATATATATAGAATCATATGTTATAAAAATTAGTTGCAAAGTGTAAAATATTATAAAATAGTGTGTGTGTGTATGTATGTATACATCAAATAAAGATTATTTAATGTAATAAAATTAACTATAAATGTTTACATGTATTTTAAAAAACTTTAAATTCATTATATTAAATTGATTTTCATACACACACACATATACTTAAAATGTATTTCAAAATTTATATAATAATATATATATATATATATAAGTTTTTTAATATATATATATATATAAAATAATGTTTCGATGTTATATATGTACACATATATGACATAAACAAATACATATATATTTATATTCAATAAAAAAAATTAAATTGATTTCGGAAATACAAGGCTGTGTACAAAATATTTTTTTAATTCATTTTCTGTACGGAAAATTATAAATAAAATTAATTTAAAAACTAAAATGACTTTTATAATTTACACTTTATATTACAATAATTAAATTATATGTTACATAATTTAAATGCATATTTCTATATATAGATTTATTTAATTAAGTAATGTATTTATATATTTAAATATTCGAATTTAATATTATGTATAAATAATTTTTTATTACTTTTGAATACTACAAATATTTACATGTAAATATTTATGAAATAAAACATACATTATATTTTATTTATATTATATATATTATCCGTTTATTAAAACAATTTTATAATATATATGTAATTAAAATATATTTTTTTGTAAATCTGGTCGTGAGCCATATGTTTTTTTTTTCAAACATGTATACATATATGACCATCGTTTGGTGACAACGCGGACAAATACAAATTAGTGATATTGGATTCTTAACTAAAGCATATATGACATTATAATTAGTATAATCAATATATATATGTATGTATGCATAAGAGAACATACCTACACCTATTGCCTAGAAGGTATACGTTGAAACGAAGAATCCGAACTGTATGAATTTAATCTTGGATGTAGAAGTTGCAAGCTCCCGAACAGCTACCACGGACAGTCGAATCGACTTTAATTTGATGTTTAAAATGCTTGAATGATCAGAGGAAGGAGGTGGAGATTTTCGGCCAGAAATATGATGGAGGAAGAGGCTCTAAAAAATTGTGAAAATAAGGGTTATGGGGATTAAATAAAGGAGATCCATTTATTTCTCTTACTATTCCTCCCTTACTTTTAATTTAAACTTCCCTTCACCATGTCAAACATGGATGGCCCCACCATGCTCCATCAATTGTTGAAAATTACAAGCCCCATATGGGCATCAAAACTATTTCAAGCTCGAATAATATTTGACACATTTAAATCCAATTTAAATGTGCATCGATATCGCATATCAATTAGTGTATATAAAACTATTACATATGTACACATTTAATAGTGATCAATAAACATCAAATAAAATTTTATAATTAATATTTCATACATATTAATTAATTTAATTAATTTATAAAAATTACAATTTAGTTAAATTAGGTGGTAATAAGAGCATTCAATGTTTCAGTTATGTGATTCTCAGTATAAATTTGGTCAGCGATTAATATCAAACCATTCAAATATTTACGTTCATAAGTCACTTAGTAGATGGTGTGACAATATGGCCAGATTTATCGCTTATTTAGCATCAGTAAAATCCATTTTACTTTATTAAGTATTACCTGGTAGCGATAATTATTTACACCAATTCTCTTCATCAAAACTATACACTTTGTACTTGTGAAATTTGATAATGGTCAAAATTCCAGTATCGTCCATATTCAACTCTATATTTCACACACAAAATCCTTGGTTCAATAATAATAATAATACTTATTAACTGTACTGCTCTGGCCAGAGACTTTGACTTTGAGTTGGCTTCTGTTGACCGTGATACTAACCTCATATAACCAAGCAAGCGAATCCGCTCTTGAATAAAATTTTCATTTCGAATGCTTCCACTCGACCCAATTACAATCATTTGGTGGACATTGCGCCATGATTTAGCTATAATCAATGTGGATCTTTCACATTAAAGATCAACGTTATTCTCAAGTCAAGAGAACTATGTAATTCTATCACATCGATGTTTCTTGTTTGATCTTAGTTATATTAACCAACAGAAAACTATCAAGTGGGTCATTCGATATTTATCCAATAACTATCTGTACATAACCATTTGGTTCCCCCAGCAACCATGAAAATACAAAGTCCAACATTTTGAGAGTGTTACGTACTCTAGTCTAAACAGACGTATTGATATCCAGTCTCGATACATTTTGATAAGGAATATTTAAAACAGTATGTTTAATTTCACTATGATAAATTACTCATGGTTACAACACTTTGTAACTACTACCACAACACAAAACATTTATGAATTTTCTATTAAATATACTTTAATTAAGTAATTATTTATATAATAATAAAACAAGTATATAATAAATAGAAAACGCCGTTTATTTCGAACAAGATTGGTTATCGAGTTAGATATATGTAACAAATTACATAATTGTCCCTAGGGTATACACCTAACTGTATTAATCTCCCACTTGCACTTGGGGACAATCATGGAATCTCTATCCCATCCCTTTGATCAATTTTATGAGAACTTATCGAGTTAGACCCTTCTTGAATAGAGCTGCTATGTTGTTTTAATTATCTACAATGTCAATCTACACTTCGATGCAGATAAACTTCCTTTATCTTGTGGAACTAGTCAGAGTATGTTTCTCGACTTCTAATGAGTTCTTATCGTTACATTGTTATCATATAACAATGTAGTATCCTTAATACTTGGAGGCACTTCTAGTTTAGTTATAAATTTGTGCATTTATATATTTATACATTGCTTTTAGTGTGGCGATATTCAAGACGATGTACTTGGTCTTTTGGTTGAATCAACCACAACCACTTGTTTAAAACAATGCCAACTTAAAGCTCCTTAACTAAGGTTTGAACATGAATTTAATATTAACATATTATACTCAATATCACTCATGAAGTTTGAGTTCGTACACTCCTTCATAAGGAGTTTGTTTTTTCTATGAACAATTCTTTAATATTTCATAAATACTCAAGAACACTCTAAATTATCATTTAGTGATCTTAATTTGAATTTGATATTTGCTTCAGGTGTCAAATACATAAGCAAATTAAAATATTGTGGACAATACAACATATATGGTAATTTCTATTGCTGAAGCATAAGGAATTCATCATACATGTTCCGTATTACACATTTTAATAAGGTGTCTTTTAATATCATTTGAGATATTCCCAACAACCTTTATACTTAATATAAAAGATTAATTTACATATCCAATATCGTATTAAACAACCAAACTATTACTGATTTTAACATAAGTACATCATTAATAATCTGCGATATGTTGTTTACTTATAATTTAGAAATATGAATGTACCTCTAATGCTCTTTCTTATGGACACACGCTTCCTCTGCACTTTAGATTGAAAATAAAACTATTTGATATTTTTGTGAGAAAAGTTATTGAACTTTGATGCTTGTCAAATGATATCTTCATATCCGTTCTTGAATTATATCCGAAAACCCACAAACTCAAAATATTTCCCACTGACTTTGAGTCGATTTGGTTGTTATGTGAAAACAGTCTATTCTAAATCATTATTTATAATTTTCTATTTCAACACACATACATCAAAGCAGAAACTCATATCAAGTGATAATTTTGTGACTAAAATTTGAATTAACATGAGTACATCGAACAACGAATCTGTTACGTTAATTTCAACAATTGAAATTTATGATGTTATAATTATCAATGTTGCTCGCTATATTACAATTGCATTGTCTTTTTCTTAAAGACACATTGTGGCTTATGGATCATATCCCTTCAGGTAAATCTATCAAAACTATATTTTGATAATGTACCTAGAATTCATTTTGCATTTGCACATCATACCATATCGTAGAGTCAATACTCTTAATGGTTTAATTAATAACTGATGATTATCTATTATCGACATTAATAAGAAACACATAGTTTCTCTTCAATGTGCAAGAATACTTATTATACTTCTAATGTGTTGTATTCATTTAGGTTTGGTTAATTTCATTTTGTCCCTCATAATCTGTTATATCCTAAGATCGGATCCAAATCCATTTTTCTACCAATAATTTCTAAAAGAAATTATTCACTATGAAGTTGGTATTTCTTGAAATATCAATTGTTTCTCAGTCCAATAGAATAGGTATTCATAAGCACTTCTATAAATTGCCTTATATGTAAAACTGATTTGGTTTTAGTATACAATGCTAATGCTCAAAACATAAATTGGTCATCCAATGACAATCATTCCCAAACTCCTTTTGGGGTGATTCATACAAGTTCCCTCTTGAATAATTATTACTTACAGCCTTTCAACTTGCAAAACCTTCCAACTTCTTAGCTTAGGATATGTTGGGGTTTCTTGTAAACTCTCATTTTGTATGATTTTGTAAACTATTATTTAGATGAAATTAATTTTAACCTTATGTACTACTCTTAAGTACACATCCTTACAGAAAGAATTTAACTCAACTTCACACACAATTAATCGTTTTTGGTTAATTAAAGTTCGATCGCCCCTTTTCAATACATATTATGTATCATAGGGAGGAGTGTCTTTTGATATTGAATCTTTATTCATTCTTAGGTACATTAGGAACCCTTTCCAATATGCTCATCTATTCAATCAAATCGAATCATTTTATTTTTTATCGCATGGTATTTTGTTTACTTCTATTTTATATTCAATGAACTCATCATTAACATACCACATGTGTATCATATATACATGTTCATGTTTATGATAATTCATCGGTGAGTACAACAAAGTATGTGGAACCATTTTGGAATTAATAGACTTTCGATTGCAAACACACACACACACAGATATATATATATATATATATGTATGTATGTATATATATGTATATATATATGTATATATATATATGTATATATATATGTATGTATGTATGTATGTATGTATATATATATATGTATATATATGTATGCATCAATTCGTAGAGTTCAACTCTTATGATGCTCCCACTGAATGAGTGCTTTTCCCTTAATTGTCTAAGATATAATTTACCGGTACCATATGATTCGTAATCATATAATTAAAAATTATTTCTCAAAACTTTGGCCTAGTCCATAATTCCAAAATAATTGCAAATAAATTTAGATACTTTTGTATTTTCTAATGCATCACAAATGGCAGTACTATAGTTTTATTTTATAACGAATATTCATAATATTCATATTGAAATAAAACTATGTTTATTTTTTAGTCAATACTGAAAAATTATTATTATTTCATAAATAATGTTCAGTACATTTTATGAAAAAAAAATCGTAACTTGATGCAACCAATAAATATTATATGACATGATATCACTATTTCTCAATTACTATAATAGTATATGAAATATGAAGCTCCATTCAACCACTTAATATAAGCTATTTATTTCATTTATTATAACTAATTTATAGCCGAGAATTTTCAGATCAAGTATCTTAAATTCAAAGAAATAAATATCATAGAAAATAATTTTCTATGTGAAAATACATTTGGAATATAAATCATATTTCTCAATCCAATATTAAGTATCTATTATTAATTTACAGTTCTTATATCCTAATTTCTTTATGAAGCAGAAATGACCATTCACTCTTTTCATCCTAACTATGCCTTAAGTTACATCCACTCTTGTATATCTGATTTCCTTTCTAAATGGTTGAACCATTCAAATAAAATCATTACAATAATGTCATAACGAGTTCTTTACAAAAGTGCATTTGGTCATCCTTAACTTTAAGGATATCAAATAATTACCCTTTACGTAAACCGATCAAACTGATATTTTAGTGATCGAATTCTTAGATCTATTTTATAGCTTTTGGTCCAGCGTAATATTTAACAATCAAATTGAATACACGATCTCACACTATAGATTACTTGCTCATTTCAATAAACTAATTTTATCGAGGTTTCGTACATTACTAATTGTGACCGTTCATCATATAAACTTTATATGTGATCATATATGGATCAAATATCCATATTTTTGTGTTGTATTTAGAGTTCGAAACTCATTGAAGACAATACACGATCCTGGGCAAGTAAATTCGTAAGTGACCAAGTTAAACGTATTTAGTGGTTGTATAATTAGGCACTACATGAGTCAACGTACAAAAATTTATTGGTAAGTATATTTTATATTTCTATTTTTTAATATTAATTCAGTTCATTTGTATATTTTAATTGATAAATATTTTATCAATTATGTTAATTGCATAAGTTTATCAATGTCGATTATTACAACTTTATGCAGTAGGTGTTCTTACAATATTAGAAAGGTTAAATGTTACCATTTCTTTTTTCTAATAAGGCTTCCACTAGTCTTTTATTTTTTTTTCAAACCTTAAGGTGAAACATAGAAATCTTTCGACTTTAATTGTGGGTTTTAGGACTCGTCTGTCTTGCTATTTTGACCTTGAGTTTGCTCCATAAGTCATAGTCCCACAAATGATGGATAACTCCTTATCATTTGTGTCATTTACAACTCCTAACCATAATTTCTTGTCCTAATCTCATTTCGACCTTGAGTTTGCTCAATAAATCAAAAGAAATTATTCACTCGTACATACCATTTCGCAACGGCCTAAGTATAGTATATATACATTGAGTTTGCTCAACAAATACATATAGTTATCTTACCTCATTTAGTTAATATATTAATAATATTGCAGAAAACATCTCTAGCTTGAGTTTGCTCAACAACTAGAGTGTATGCAAGTGATTTATTAATATATAAATGGTAGAGGCCAATAATTATATTACAGATTCATAATCTTCAATATATTTAATTGCGTGATATCGACTTATGGAATAATATATTTCTTATGAAATACTCTCGAGATAATATGTCAAATACATCAGAAATCATGGTATACGTACTTTTAAGTATGTATTTATTCCTTAAGTCTATTTAGGGTTTCTTGAATGTTCCATCTTTAGTTTATACATTTATATTTTATAAGCTTTGTTATATTATAACTTTTATAATTCATTTAACTTATATAATATTTTATGTATAATATTATATTAATTAAATCTTATTTAATTAATTTAATTAATTAACACTTTAATTAATTATTATATTATTCAACTATAACATTTTATATTGAATATATACTGTAGTAATACACGCATATCTTATATATATTTTTTAATTTATCAATTAACTTTAAATTTATTTATTTATTTAATTAAACAATTTTAATTAAAATTTATTAATTTCAAAAATTCTTTTATATGCACATGTATACTCATATTATTTTATACAATTCAAGACAACATAACATATATAATTATATATATTATACATACACACACATATAACTAAATTATTTAATTTATTAGTCTTATTAATAAATAATATTTTCTAAATTATTTTTATAACATTTCAAACGTTTTGAAAAGTTATATTATAACTTTTACAATATGTGTTTTACTTTAAATTTAAAACTTTTATTTTAATTTTCAAAAGAATTTGAAAATTTATATTATAACATTTACAATATTTTTCTTATTTTAAATTCAACTTTTTAAATTCAAAACTTTTATTTTAAATTCAAAATAATTTTGAAATTAACCCAACGCCCAATTCAAATTGCTATTAGGGATAACCTTCGAGCTTACCTCATCCTTTTGGGTCGAGCCAGTAGCCAGGTAGCTGTGCAATTAAAATCCCACAAAATCTATGTTATAGCGCATAGCGCTCTTCAATCGCTATGCATTTTCAATTTAGCTCTATTAAATAGTAGATCCACTTTAAGTCTCGCTATTTTCCGCTACACCCGCTAAATCAAGGCTTTTTAGCACCGTTTTAGCAATATTAATATACAAAAGTTGATTTGACTAGTTCTCTTTTAAACCAAATGAACAAAGTTTGGGTAAAGACCTAATTTTAAGGCATAAGTGCTCAATATAAGTTAGAGATCTATTGTAGTCACCAAATCTGCTCTGTATAAATTATGATATTATTCAGTTTTGTTATATAAGACTAAATAATATTTCCTTCCTATGCAAATGACGTGTAAATGAAAATAAATTAACTTTCAATATTTAGTTTTATATCTAATGAAGCTTTTTGCACCTTCGCTATTTTCCACTATATCCCCGCTATAACTTTTTGCACCTCCACCGCTATGGAACCGCTAAACGCTTTAACTACACAGCTGGGTAGGACATAGTACTTGATTACCCAAACCTTACCTTAGACATCACTTTTACAAACACCCTACTATATTGGTACACTTTGATAAGTTAGCCATAATACTGCTAATTTAGACCGCATAAGCTATTTGGCTCTGATACCATTGTGGGAACTAGGACATCCCGTAGTGGAGTAATTGGGTAAATTTCAAAATTCTTTACCATTTTGGATCTTTATTGGACCTATATATATAATCTAAATTTATATAGAATTTTTCTACAATTTTTTAAAATAAAATCAATATTTTTTAATTTATAAATAATGTTTTATTTATTGTTATTTAGTATTGTATTATATAAATATGTATCATATACACATATGTGCACGCATAGACATGCAACATAACATAGTGTACATGATTTAACTTGCTCGTATATAAATGCTAGGATCTACACTGCAACGAACATGCTAGCCCTTCGGTATAATTAAGTGTTGTCAATTTAAATGTGTATATATAAAATATGCATGTATATGTATAGAATCATATGTTATAGATATTAGCTGCAAAGTGTAATGAATTATGTATTATAAAATAGTACATATATGTATGTATACATTAAATGAAGATTATTTAATGTAATGAAATTAATTGTAAATATTTACATGTATTTTAAAACAACTTTAAATTGCTTTGCAAAAAAAACTTTAAATTTATTGTAATAAATTAATTTTAATATTTATATAAATATACATACTATATATATATATATACACACACATATACTTAAAATGTATTTCAAAATTTATTTAATAATATATATAAATTTTTTTAATACATATATATATTAAATAGTGTTTAAATGTTATATATATATACGACATAAATAAACACAAATATATTTATATTAATATTTTTTTAAATTTCTTTCGGCAATACAAGGCTGTGCAAAAAATATTTTTTTTAGTTAATTTTATGTATAGAAATCATAAGTTAATTTCAAAAATAAAAATTGACTTTTAAAATTATACTTTATATTACATTAATTAAATTATATGTTACATAATTTTAAATGCATTAATTTCAAATACATATTTGTATATATAAATTTTATTTAATTAAGTAATGTATTTATATATTCAAATATTCGAATTTAATTATGTAATTTTTTTTGTATTACTTTCGAACACTACAATTATTTATATGTAAATATTTATGAAATAAAATATACATTGTAATTTATTTATATTATAGACATTATCCATTTATTAAAATAATTTAATTATATATATACACTAACTTCTAAATTAAAATATACTTTTTTTTGTAAATCTGGCCGTTAGCTATATGATTTCTTTTTTTGCAAACATATATGCATATATGACCATTATATGGTGACAACGTTGACAAATACAGATTCGTGATATTGGATTCCTAGCTAAAGCATATATAACATTATAATTAACTAATCAATATATATATATATATATATATATATATATATATTGTGTGTGTGTGATTGTGTGTGTGTGTTTGTATATTTGTATAAAGAACATACCTTTGCCAATTTCCTAGAAGGTACATATTAAAACAAAGATTTGGACTCCTTGAATTTAATATTGTATGCAGAAATTGCAAGTTCCCGAACACAGCTACCATGAACAACCGAACCAACTTTGATTTGATGTTTAAATGCTTCAATGATTAGAGGAAGGAGGTGGAGATTTTTGACCAGAAATATGATAAAGAAGGAGGCTCTAAAAAAATTGTGAAAATGAAGGTTAAAGGGATTAAATAAAGGAGATGTAAGAGAGTAAAATGTGGATCTAGATTCATTTATTTCTTTTACTGTTTTTCCCTTTCTTTTAATTCAAACACCCCTTCAGCATGTCAACCATGGCCGCCCTCACCATGCTCCACCAATTGCCAAAAAATACAAGCCTCATACGGGCCTCAAAACTATTTAAAGCCCAAACAATATTTGACACATTTAAATCTAATTTAAACACGCATCACTATCGTATATCGATTAGTGTATTTATAACTATTTCATATATACACATCTAATATTGATCAATAAACATCAAATAAAATTTTAAAATTAATATTTCATAAATATTAATTAATTTAGTTAATTTATAACAATTATAATTTAAATAAACGGGTTGTAACTGGAGTATTCAATGTTCCGATTGTGTGACTCTTAGATGTAAATTTAGTCAGTAATTAATATCGAACAATTTAAATATTAACATTCACATGTCACTTAGCAAGGGATGTGACTTTATGGCCAAATTTATCACTTACATGTTATCGAAAAAAATTAAATTTATGTTATTAAGCGTTACTCAATAGTGATAATTATGTAACGACCTGGAATTTCGAACACTTCGTATTTAAATATCTGAATTTTTTAAATATTTGAATCTTGGATTAAATATGATTAAAATGATTTAATAAACTTGTTAACCCCATTTTAATTAATAACAAATGATGGTAAATTTGTTTAGCAAAAATGTTTACAAAAATATACACTTCGAAAAATATCGATAATGTGAAAGAAAATCGGTTTATCGATAAACAGCTTTTTAATCGATATAAGTTGTTCAAACTTTTGTGAACTTGTCTAATGATCAAATGAACACATTAATGACTAATTAACAAACTTCCCTTCATGGAGATATTAGAACATTCTAGAAGCTTCCAATGGATAAGAGATATTAAAATAAAAGGGTATAATGGTTATTTGCTAACGTAGAAGGTGTAAAGGAGAAGTGATGGGGCATGTTGGGGTGAGCCTTCCATGACATGAGGGGTGGGGGTGAGAACAAGGCTAAGGTGCACCATCTTGAGCCTATTAAATAAGAGGCATACCCTTGAATTATAATTACAAATTTACAAAGAAAATGCAAGTTCTCTTTAATGTCTTCCTCTTCACAAAGTTTCTAAAGAAAAATAATTTTAAATCAAATCCAAATAAACTCAAACTTCACCAAAAGCCTTAGAACAACATCACAACACATTCTACCATGTTATATCTTGAAAAAGTGAAGCACCACTCTCCCCATCTTCATAGATCGTGAGCAAAAGGTAGGCATTATTGCCTAGAAACAAGTGCAAAAGCAAGGAAGAGGAAGGAAGCAAGGTGTTTGCAAGGCGGAGGTACGACGTGGTTGCTTGGACTTGCTTGTTTAATTGGTTAATGGTGATCTAACTCACCATGTTGAATGAAAATATTGTGTATATGTGTTTGCTATTGATTTCTTATATGTTGTTTGAATTGATGTTGACATACGTTGAAACATTGCTTTTGATTTTTGCTTTGAAAGCAAATGGCATGTGTAATCTATATGTATAGACCTGAATGGACTTGGATGGACTTGTATGACTTGTAGAAAGGTCTTTAAATAAAGCACATAAATTTTGGTTTAGATAGGACATGGTTTGAGAGTGCTCTTATAGCGGTAGACGCTATAGATGCACTTAGGAATTGTCTTGTATTCGACAATTTCTATGGAATTTTGTAGAGAGATCTTCAGGGGTTTCTTGCCATATATATGATGTTTATTATACACTCTAACTTTTTTAAAAGTTTGGATGATAAAAAAGTTGAGTAACATATCAAAAAGTGATCAAACTTCCACTTATGCAAAACTGCCTCGTTTGGCCTTTGTTTTTGAAGTTTAAAGGTTTGGAAAGGACTTTTAAATTAAGCATTTGGTTTCATTATTTTTACATGTGTTTCCTAACTCTTTTATTGGAGTATTTTAAAAGTGATTTGACATTTTTATAAATTTTTAAGAATTAACTGTGAATTTTTAAAGTAGAACGATTTATTTAAAATATATAGAAAACATGGTTTTTCAAGTTTTAAGTTAATTATAAAATGATATATTTTGAGTAATATTTTGGCTAAATGTTTCAAAACCTATTACAAGCATTTAAAAGTATATATATTTATTCGAAAATGTGTTGACTATTTTATCAAAGTATAAATATCTTATGTAGTAAAATATTTGTTAAATCATTTTATTAAATATATGGTTTTATAAATAAATTACTATATTTATATATATAATTTTTAGAAAGGTTTTAAATTATAAACAAAGGATTTAAAAAGGGGTTATGACTTGCTTAGTTGCTAAATCGTGTTTTGTTTAATTACTTATTTGAAAAGTAATTAACTATGCTTAACACTAAAAGCTGACGAAGTAGGGTTATTTATATGTAAGAGTTAAGATTGATGTTCAAGTAGGGATAGAAGTAATAGATCTCTAACCTATCGATTTCCCTCTTGATCGAGGAATAGTTATGTCAGGAATGTTGAAAACCTGTTAATCATGTTGATTTCCTACTAGTTTATGAAAATCATTAATACTATACTTAACACTAAAGCTGACGAGGTAGACTTATCTATTTGTGAGATTGAAGTATGAAGTGTCTAGGCAAGGCTTTGCTATGTAACCTGTAACGACCCGAAATTTCGGACACTTCGTATTTAAATATATGAATTAATTAAATATTTAAATCTTAAATTAAATGTTATTAACCTCCTTTTAAATCATAAGTAATGATGGTAAACTTATTTTGAAAAAATATTTACAAAAATATATTCTCTGAAAAAATATTGATGATGTGATCGAAAGTCGTTTCATCGATAAACCGCTTTTTTCTCAACGAAAGTTGTTCAGAATTTTTGTGCAAGTCTAACTAACCACTAAGGAGATAATTAGCAACTAAAAATATTTTTACGTGTTATGGCGAACTAGATTAGTGAATAATGTTTGGACTAGTGAAGGGATAGTAGAGAAGATATTTGTAATTAAATATATAGATATTTTGGTGGAAGCACATGAAAGGGAGGGTGCAAGGATGACCTACCAAGGGGGTAAGGGGTGGTAAGTTCCCTTTTATGAAGCTTATAAAAGGAGGGCACATCCTTAGGATTTAAATCACAAATTCACAAGAACAAATTCAAGCTTTTCTAATGGCTTCTCTTCTTCTTCCTCTCTTATGGTTTAAAATGAAAAATTTGCAGATCAACTCCAAATCATTTCAAACTTTACCAAAATGCTTATTATAATATTAAAAAACTTTCCACCATGCCAAAAGTTGAAGAAGAAAAGCCAAATTCCCATAGGAAACTTTGTCCATGAGCATTAGAGAGAGGGAGAAAGACAAATGAGCAAGGTGAAGCAAGGAGAAGGAAAAAGGAGGTGGTTGCAAGGTGGAGGTTTGGCTTGGGTTCTTAGATCTTGGTTTTTGCATGGTTAAAGATGAGTTAACACCTCACTTTGAATGAAAATATAACACATATATGTTTTGTTTGATTGTGTTTAAGTTGTTGTTAACTTACGTTAAAACATTGATTTAGAATTCTTACTTTAAAAGTAAGTGACATATGTTATCCATGTACATGGACTTGGATGAACTTGCAATGGACTTTATGACATATGACAAGACCTTGAACAAAGCACATAGGCTATAAATGGACTTTGGTTTAGATCGAACTCAGATTCGAAAGTGCACTTATAGCGATAGTCGCTATAGAAGCAGTTTGGAACTGCCTTAATTTTGACTAATTCTATGGAACTTTGTAGAGAGATCCTTAGGGGTTTCTCGCCATATTTATAATATTTTATATATATGTTTGTCTCTATTCAAAGCTTGAATAGTATAAAGTTAAGTAACATCTCGAAAACGGCCAAAACATCACTAGTGCAAAACTGCCTCGTTTAGACATGATTTTTAGGCTTAAAAGGTTTGTAAAGAAATTCAGATTAAGTATGTTGTTTCATTCTTTTTGCAAGTAGTTACTAACTATTTTTAGAGTATTTTAAAAGTGATTTGAGATCTTTATAAGTTTTTAAGAATTAATCATGAATTTTTAAAGAAGAGATATTTTGTTAAAATATCTTGAAAACACGTCGTTTCAAATTTTTAATGATTTTTCAAACTTGTTATTTTCAAGTAATATTTTAAATGAATGTTTTGAAATCTATTATAAGTATTTTGAAGTATAAATATCTTGTATAAATATCTTGGAAAATATCATATCTCGTGAAAATATCTTATCTTATGAAAATATCTTATATAAATATCTTATGTAAATATCTTACCTTTTAAATTGTTTTATTAATTATCCAATTTTGAATTATAAGCGAAAGTTTAGAAGGGGTTAGAAATTTGTTGATGGACAAATGGTTAATTATTTGATTACTTGTTGGAAAAGTAATCAACTATGTTTAACACTAAAAGTCAGCGGAGTAAGTTTTATCTATTTGTGAGAGTTAAGATTGATGTCGAGTAAGGATAGAGCAATAGAGCTCTAACCTACATGGCTTCCCTCTTGACCGAGGAATAGTAAGTCGGAAAATGTTGGCAACGTGTTAATCGTGTTTATTTCTTATTGTTTATGGAAATCATTAATACCATACTTAACAGTAAAAACTGATGAAGTAGATTTATCTATTTGCGAGATTTAAGAATGAAGTGCCTAGGCAAGGCTTGGTGCAATCGGTGCTCAAACTTACCTTTCTTCATTCTTGGCGAGGAATAGTTGAGTTAGAATGTCGAAAACGATTTAAGCATACAAATCATGATTTTTATAAGCAACCATTTTTTGAACATGATAGTTAACTTGTCAAATGCTGAACTCAACCGCATATGAACTTAGATCTTTAAAACAAAGTTTTGTAATAACAGTAACAGGTAGGAAAATGGTTTGGGTTTGTTATGACAATGCATTAATCACATTCGTCTTTAACCCTTTTTGATTATACATAGAAATGTAAATAGATCTTTAAAAGGATGATTTAAAGATAAGCAAAAGTGAAATGGTTTTGGGTTTGTAGTGATAATGTTTGAGTATCATTTGTTTTAAACCATTTGAATGGATTTGTGAACGTACTTGGGTCCTTAAATGGATATTTTTGAAGGGAATTATAATTATGGAATCTTTTGAAAAAGATAGAAAAAGTAGAAGTTTTATTAGGTAAAATAAGTTTACTAATAATGGAGTTATAATTAATAAAAAGGATTAATTAAAAGGGATGAAGTAGCTTAACCATACTTTGTGTGGCTTTACCATGCTTTATATGTTATTTCATTTGTGATAAGTATATGAGACTTGATTCCCATTTATGATCTTCTATCTTATACCAGATATTCGATTAGTCGACTATCGAAATTGACAAAATATAACTTTAGGAATGCCTAGAAGAAACACGAGTGCTATATGGTATAGTTATTTTCTGAAATGCTATATTATACGTATAAACTCCTCTTATTCTTTTAGGACAAATGATAAGGAAATCCGTCCGCTTAAATAATTAATAGGCGATCTCTACTCTTATGTATTTTCTG
This sequence comes from Allium fistulosum, assembly GCA_030737815.1. NCBI lineage: Eukaryota > Viridiplantae > Streptophyta > Magnoliopsida > Asparagales > Amaryllidaceae > Allium > Allium fistulosum. Next base: position 293,602,136 of record CM060906.1, on the reverse strand, counting down.
TTTATTTATGAAAGAACCGGGGTTGAGTTATCGAAAATTCATTGATTAGTTTTAAAGAGCTCGGTAAGTGGGAAGAGTGTACTTATATGAGATGACTCAAACCGAAACCACTTCAAAACCATATGCGCGATCTATGTTCTGGAAGCGACTGTGAAGTATAATGTTAAAGAGTTGAACTGTCTATTCTAAGGTTAAGTCCAAGGGAAATGTCAGTGTTAACATCTCAAACGGTGCTATCGTGTGGGACTGTCTATCTTGAGGAGTATTCTAAGAGAGAGGACGGCGTTGGCATTCGTTGGAGGACTTATGCGGAGAATCTATGTGGAGGTTCGAGATCTTTTTGACATGCTCGAATCCATGTAGTGGTTCATGGTCTGTTCAAGATTTGGGGTTCTGATTTGGGATTCGTGTTCTGTTCGAGTGATGAAGACTCGTGTAAAGTGCCAGACGTAACCTCGACATCGGGAATGGCTAAAAACCGAGTGGGTCTTAAAACTTGGGGTTAGCAACCCATGTCAGGGCATTATCAACTCCACATCTAGAGATACTTACCGATTGTTGTTCGGCAGGAGTTGATGATATTTGGTTCATGTTGTTCATGTTTATGTTTAGACGTTGGGCAACTTGTGTTAACCTAAATGGTATATTTTATCTTGAGATATACATCGTTCAAAAGGTACTTTCTGACCTTTATGCAGCAGATTGGATTCATCTCCACCGAAGATATCTCCATGGAAAAATCCATTATACGAACGCACCTTATCGGTTTTGGTTGTACTCTTATTATGCTGGAATGTAATTAATGTAACCATTCGGCTGTGATTAATACTTATTTTGAACCATAGATATTATTATAATATCAGAGGATTTTTCTATAAATGGTTTGGTCATCGTAACGTCAAAACCCGTCCGTTTTTATGTGCAGCATGGTCTTACAAGTAACCTTTATTTTGAAAGGTTTATAGCATTAAAATCCTATTTGATCTGTGTTTCTCACGCTGGTTTACCAGACTGATCCAGGTGTTATTTTCTTCTAATGCTCGGGTCAGCCTCATGTATGTTTTCAGATTTAACAATTGTTAATCCCTTTTTTGAATGGCGACTCAACTGCTTAAGAAAAGCTGGCGACTTAACGACCTAACATAACAACGGGTTAACTACCCCAAAGCCCCATGCGACTTAATTGTTCACAGCTCCAAGCGACCTACGACCTATAGCATCTGGTGAGCTAACATTGCAATGAGTTAACGACTCAACATCCCAGCGATTTTCAATGGGTTAAGCGACCTAAACAGATCAACGACATAGCGACTCAAACACGACAGTGGGTTGAATACTACAGCGACTCAATGAGGTAGCAACCTAGCGACCTAGCGGGTTACGAGCCCACAGCTGCACCTAAATAAACCGCGTCTCCTTATGCCATTTGTATATAGGTCGCTCCAACCTATATTAGGTCGTTGCTTCTCCCAAGTCTATCCTAAGTCGCTCCGCCTCATGCCCCAGCATATAGATTGCCTTTCATTCCCCATAGGTCGCTGCGACCTACCAGCCAACGCAAATGGCCAAATACACCCACTATAAGCCGTAACCCGTACCCATTAGGTCGCCCGCGACCTAACTCAACTCCTAAGCCGCCCACGACCTACACCAAACGACCTAACTCCGAAACTCCCCTATAAATACCCCGCCTACTCCGCACTGGAAGGGGATTTTTTGGGGAGCGCCAAGACTTTGCTGTTTTCACTACTTCTACACTTGCTCCAACACTTCAAATGCAAAAGACACTTCAAAGAACCTTCGGAAAAGATCAAGTTCATTCAACATGAATTCAAAGAGCTTTTCTGCATCAAATTTCTAACTACCTGTCTTAATTGTGTTGTAATTGAAGAATTATTGTAAAATTTGTAATCAAATCAGTAATAGAAGAGATTAAGTGGACGTAGGCTTGACTTTGAGCCGAACCACTATAAAAATTGTTGCCTCTTTACTATTTTCTGCTTGCTTTTAGTTCCCGTACCAACGGGTGGTGCTTTCGCTATATCACAACTCACACTGGGGTGTTAGCGTACATTTTTAGCGTTAACATTTTTGGTGCTTTCACTGAGAACTGAACTCAGGGGTGCTCTCATCATTGCTTCACAAAGATTTATGGAAAGACTCTCCCTAAGAACCAGAAGTCTATCCGAAATTATGGCTCCTGGAAGGAAAAGTAAATCTACTAGATCTGGAGATGCTTATGACAATACCACCACTTCTCCCGCGTCAAATCAAGAGGCTCCTAGTGTTGGAGTCACAAGGGCGGAATTGGATGATGTAGTGTCTGGGTTGTATCAACAAATGGAAGCCCAGAACACTTTGATGTTGGACAAGTTGAATGCTTTGCTTGGAGTTAACTAGCAACCAGAAAATAATGAAGAAACCTTTGCTGAGGATGTTCATGATTCCCAAGGGAAAAGTATTCCTCAAAGGGCAGCTAGCACCGCCGAAGGGGCACCTCCCCAAGCTGGAGGTTCAAGGCCGCAGCCAACTCTTCGTGAACGTTTGTCCAGACAAACTTCCAAAAAAGTAGCTGACGTCTGTCCCGCGGGGCCTCTAAATGGTGAGGAGTACCTCTCGGGAATGATTCGACAGCATTAAAAGAAGAAGTAGATCGGTTCATGGAAAATGGCTTCATCAGAGAATCTACTTATCCAAATTGGGTTTCTAATCCGGTGTTGTTTAAAAAGCAAATGGGAAGTGGAGAGTATGCATCGACTTTTCAGACTTGAACAAAGAATGCCCCAAAGACTATTTCCCGTTGCCCAGGATTGATCAGTTGGTGGATGGAACAACCGGGCATGAATTATTGTCTTTTATGGATGCTTACTCAGGATATAATCAAATCATGATGCATGAGCCAGATCAGGAGGACACAAGCTTCATCACTGATGTTGGTCTTTACTACTATAAAGTCATGCCCTTCGGACTAAAGAACGCGGGGGCAACTTATCAAAGACTTGTTAATGCCATGTTCAAACCCCAGATTGGCAAGACTATGGAAGTATATGTTGATGATATGTTGGTGAAATCGAAGAAGGAAGTAGACCACATGGATCATTTGGCAGAAATGTTCGCGGTCCTCCGAAAGTATGGGATGAAGCTAAATCCTCTGAAATGTTCATTCGGGGTAGAGTCCGGAAAATTCATGGGTTTCATTGTGAGTGCTAGGGGCATCGAAGCTAATCCTGCTCAGATTACTGCTTTAAGAGAAGTCAAAGCCCCTAGAACAAAGAAGGAATTGCAAAGCCTCAACGGGAAAGTCGCTGCTTTGAGTCGGTTTATTTCCAGGGCCACTGATAAATGCATTCCCTTCTTTGATGCTCTGAAGAAAGGAAAGAAAAACTTTGAATGGACTCCTGAATGTTAGAAAGCTTTTGATGAACTGATTCGTCACATGGAAATGCCTCCAGTACTTTCTCATCCCAGCAATGGTGAAGATCTTTTTATATACTTAGCGGTTTCATCTCATGCTCTCAGTGCAGCATTGGTACGGGAAGACGCAAAAGTTCAACGCCCGGTTTATTACATCAGCAAAAGATTCACTGGGGCAGAGATGAATTATTCAAAGCTGGAAAAGCTCGCCTATTGTCTGTTGATTGCGTCCAGAAAGTTGAGGCCATATTTCCAGGCTCATCCTATTAAAGTCCTCACTGATCAACCTCTAAAGCAAGTCCTATTTCGCCCTGAAACTTTGGGTCGTCTTCTGAAGTGGAATATTGAACTTAGCCAATACGATATCACCTACCATCCCCGAAGAGAAATCAATGGACAAGCTTTAGCAGATTTCATTGTAGAATACATAGATAAAGGTGGCAGTAAGGAAGAGGTGACTGATGACATCCCGATCCGATGGAAATTATATGTTGATGGTGCAAGAAATTACTATTGTTCCGGAGCTGGGGTTGTGCTTGAAACCCCCGAAGGACGGTCATTGTGCTATGCATTGAGATTAGAATTTCCTTCGACAAATAATGAAGCAGAATATGAAGCTCTTGTTGCCGGCTTGAAGATTGCTAAAGAACTAAACATCAAAGTATTGCAGATCTTCAGTGATTAATAGCTTATTGTATGCCAAGTCAAGAAAGAGTTTCAAACTAAAGGAGGAAATTTGCCTGCTTACTTGTCAAAGGCCTGGGAGCTTCTCGATGATTTTGATCATTATACAATAAGCCATATACCCCGGGAAGAGAACATGAAGGCAGATTCTCTTGCAAAATATTCAAGCTCTGGTGAAGCTCAATTATTGGGATTGGTCCCTATGGAAGTCTTGTCAGCTCCAAGTACTGATGAGATGGATATTGACTGGATTATAGCTGTATCTCAAGAGCAGGAGTCGTGGATGACCCCGATCAAGGAATATCTACTCAACGGCTCCCTGCCAGAAAACTCAAAAGAGCGCCAGAAGCTGTTAAGAAAAGCCCAGAGATATGTAATTCAAGACGGCCATTTGTACAGACGAGGATTCTCGATGCCATTACTCCGATGTGTAACCAAGGAATAGGCTAAGACAATTTTAGCTGAGGTGCACGGAGGAGAGTGTGGGGATCATTCAGGTGGCCAAACTCTTGCAAAGAAAATTCTCCGCTATGGGTATTTTTGGCCAGATATTAATCGAGATGCTGCTAGCTACTCCCGAAAGTGTGACAGATGCCAGAGATTTGCAAAAATACCAAGAGCACCTTCCACCGAGCTAACACAGATGGCCAGTCCATGGCCATTCGCCATTTGGGGGATAGATCTCATTGGACCTTTGCCGATTGCCAATTCCGGAATCAAATATGCTATTGTTGCTATTGATTATTTCACTAAATGGGCTGAAGCTAAACCATTGGCTACTATTACCTCTAAAAAGATGATAAACTTTGTGACTAAAAATATCATTTGCAGGTATGGTGTGCCTCAGAAGATAATCACAGACAATGGTACCCAATTCGAAAGCGAAGAATTCCAGGACTTTTGCAGGCGATTCAAGATCCAAAAAAGCTTGTCAGTAGTGGCTCATCTGTAGGCAAACGGGCAAGTGGAAGCAGTGAACAAAATTATCAAATCAACCATCAAAAAACAGCTGGAAAAAGCAAAATGTGGTTGGGTCGATAAGCTGCCACTAGCACTTTAGGCATATAGAACTACCCACAAAACTGCGACTGGGCACACTCCATTCTCATTAGCATATGGATTAGAAGCAATGATTCCAGTGGAAATAGAGGTCCCCTCACACAGGAGAATTCATTTCAACCAAGCTGAAAATGAAAAGCTACAACTTGAAGCACTTGACTTGCTTGATGAAAGAAGGAAAGAGGCTGAGCTCAAAGTTGCAGCTCATCAGCAAAGGATAGCCAGGCACTTCAATTCTGAAGTTCGCCAACGCAGCTTTGAAATTGGGGATCTAGTCTTGAAAAGGGTCATGACAGCAACAGGAGTGTTTGGGCCAAACTGGGAAGGGCCATATGTCATAGGCAAAAAACTTCTTGATGGCACTTTCAAGCTCACAACTGTCGAAGGAGATCCAATTCCAAGAGCCTGGAACAACAATCACTTGCGTCCATATTTTACTTAGAAGCTATGCTTAAATTTGTAAAATGATTGTGGATGTATCATTCTTGTCTTGCTATCAAAGCAAAACTTACCTATTCAACACATCACAAGGCCAAGCGATTCCTACAAATCACTCAACAAACAAATGTCAAGCCACAAAAATTCCAGATTCAATTCCTACATAAGAAGTGCTTCTCACAAACAGTTGGTGATTCCACCAAAGGGGCACCTTCCTAACGTAGAGGTTCCAGGCCCTTGCTAACTGATTGAGATTGTTTCAAACAGACATTCGGTTAAGTAGCTTGCGCCTGCCCCATGGATTCACTTAACAATGAAGTACACTTCTCTGGAAAAATCAAACAACCTGCAAAAGAAAGGAACATGTACTTAGAGGTGATAACAAGGAATCGCTGAGGGACAGATGGTGAAAAGACATGGGCAAGCAGACAAAAACAGCCAAAATGGAATCTTGTCTCTCAACAAAAGAGTTGGTGGGACCACCGAAGGGGCACCTTCCCAAAGTGAAGGTTCCAGGCCCTTGCTAGTTAATTGTGATCGTTTGTGCAAACAAACATCCAGTTAGGTAGTTTGCGTCTGCTCCGTGGATCCACTTAACTCTGAGATGAAACCTTCCTGGCAAACGAAACAAAAAATCCCTCTTCGGAGGCACACTTCTACGCTCAAGGGAAGATCAATTTCTCGATAATGAGAACATTCTTCCCCAAAAAAGTTGAAGTGCCAAAGAAAGCCCTCCAACGAGGCACGCCGAATGAAATGTTTTTCTCAAACAAAAAGGTTGGTGGAACCACCGAAGGGGCACCTTCCCAAAATGAAGGCACCAGGCCCTTGCTAACAAATTGTGATTGTCCGTACAAACGAACATCCAATTAGGTAGCTTGCGTCCGCCCCGTGGATCCATTTAACTGTGAGAAGTAACTTTCAGGCAAACAAAAAAGCCCTCTTCGGAGGCACACTTCTACTCTCAAGGGAAAATCAATTTCTCCATAATGAGAACATTCTTCCCCAAAAAAGTTGAAGTGCCAAAGAAAGCCCTCCAACAAGGCACGCCGAAAAATGAAATGTTTTTCTCAAACAAAAAGGTTGGTGGAACCACCGAAGGGGCACCTTCCCAAAATGAAGGCACCAGGGCCTTGCTAACAAATTATGATCGTCCGTACAAACGAACATCCAATTAGGTAGCTTGCGTCCGCCCCGTGGATCCATTTAACTGTGAGAAGTAACTTTCAGGCAAACAAAAAGGCCCTCTTCGGAGGCACACTTCTACTCTCAAGGGAAAATCAATTTCTCCATGATGAGAACATTCTTCCCCAAAAAAGTTGAAGTGCCAAATAAAGCCCTCTAAAGAGGCACGCCCAAAAATGAAATGTTATCTCTTGAAAAAGTCATTGATGGAACCACCGAAGTGGCACCTTCTCAAAAAGAAGGTTCTAGGCCGCAGCTAACTGCTCGCGATCGTTTGTGCAAACAAATATCCGATAAAGCAGTTGACGCCTGTCCCGTGGGCCCACTTAGCGATGAGATATAACTTTCTGGCAAACAAATCAAAGCCTTCTTCGGAGGCCCGCTTCACCGCGTAGGGGAATCCACTTCTCAAAAATAAAAGTGACCATCTCTGAAAGTTGAAGTGTAAAAACTTTTTCTAAAAAAGAAAAAAAAGAAAAAAAAGAAAAAAGAAAAAACAGAAAACTTCTCCGATACAAGGCACACTCTACTAGAGCAGAATAATATTTCCTCAAAATGGAAGAATTATTCTCCAGAGTAAGAGTACAAGTCTTTTCAAAATGGAGAAGATTGCAATAAGCCGTGGTATGGGGGCAATATAGCTACATTAATAAAAGCAACGCTCAAGCAGCATACCACGAGCTCACTGCAGTATCATACAAAGAAAATAAACACTACACCAGAAATGCCATTTAGGAACGGTTTTGGACCGTTCCAAAGTTGTTTCGGAACGGTAAAAAACTGTTCCTAAATGAGGAGTGGCAAAAATTTTGGAACGGTCCAAAAATGTTCCAAAATTTATTCATAACGGCCCGAATTCACCATTTAAGAACGGCTAAAAACCGTTCCAAAATCATAATGGTATTTTTTCCATGCTCTTTTTAGCACTGTTGTAGACCGTTCCAAATGTTTTTACCACGATGTCCGAGAACCAGATACTATATTTATCGTAAAATAACCAAATACAAAATTCTAATTTGATCAAGACATAGAAAAAATACATAATAACCACAAACATCATATCCAAACAAGTATAACTACACAATATTCATCATATAATACTCAAAATGCACACCCAAAAAGGATCGATATATAAAAAATATCAAGTAAAAGTAATGTTGTAAAAACTATTATACTTTTAACCTCTTTTATTGGTATCAGCATAGTTAAATACATTTAACCTCTTTCTTAGTACATGTAAAATATTATATTTTCACCTCAATACATGTAAATGAATTAACTGTCATTTAAAGACAATACATGTAAAAGTAATGTTTCAAAAACTGATTTCATATAACTATCCTAATCCTGATCCGCAATCCTCTAATGTAACTTCAGCAGCCCATCAACCTGAATAAGAAATTGCAAAGAATGAGCACAATGACACAAATACTGAAAAGACTGCACATAAATAGAGACTAAACAACAAAGTGGAGACCGCCACTCCCCATTAAGCATTACAGACTAAAATAAGTGGTTCAGTAAAACTTGAAGTAAAACATTAAAATTACATCCATTTAAAGGAATTTACATAAAATAAGTGATGCATAGGTCTAAAACAATGAGAAACATGTCTGAGAGATGATGTCTATTGAATGTTACAATAACCAGAGGCGGATTGTATAGGTAGTCGATGTAGTGTAGTGAATATACATGTTAATAGGTGTTTAATGGAGAATTATCAAAGAAGTTCAGTTTTGTAGCCTCGTATTGAGGCAACATTACGTAACATATGTGCTTCAGATGTGGAGATTTAGTCCAAAAAATTAGGTTTGAAGTGGCTAACGATGCTTCAGAGTGGAGTTATAATCACCTGTCCACCTAGTTGTGTAACATATGAGCTTAAACAGAGGTGATGCAGCTTATAATGCATGTCCTAGTCTAAATAGTTGAAGTTGAAGTTGAAATTGGGTGTGACTAGTGTAGCAGTACCACCCATGACCATAGGCAGTTTATCTACATGCATTTTGTAGGCACACTACAGTTAATAGTCTGTTACATTCATTGCATAGATAATTTATTTTCCAAAGGCACACTACAGTTAATAACCTTAAAAAAAATTTACGAGTATATTATTTGTAATTAAAGCATAGCTATAAGCATAAAAAACATCAGATTACCAAATTAAAATGTATCGTTATTATACCACTCGTATATGAGAGGATAAACAACCAAAAGAACACAATAACTAATAACAACCAAAAATTAAGAAAAGAAGGAACCCAACACAAAGAACATTGATATTAGTTTGCAGTTAGAATGAAACAAGGCAACAAAATTATGACAACCAACTCTTTTTTATAAAAGAAAAAATATAATTAAATAAGTGCGACTAGTTTGGCTCAACGAATTAAAGAGCCAAACATGATTATTTCGACAGTACTCTAAATATTTGAAGTTTTAAGAAAGGTGAGTTATGCTTATATTTGTAAGAAGACATAAGCTCAGAGTTAAGTTTTAATGGATACATCCAATAGTATAAAAAAACACTTCCTTATATAATATGCAAAATTTTGGGTGTTTTGAAGTCTTGATTCTTATCCCATCATCTAAGCGCATGAGATGTTGGTGGATGTGGTTATGAGAAAGGTCTTGACCTAAATCACAATGTTAAAACGAGGCCATGTAGCAACCACAACACAACATGTACACAAAATCAAATAACTGGATTTATATTTTATAAACGGAATATGAGCAGAATAGTAGTATAACTGGTTAAGATTTTCACCCAGTCCTCTTCCTAGGCGTATAATGCTACCCTCAAATATATCTGTCATTTCAATTACCTCGGAATAATGTGCCCCTTGTAAATAGAGATTGCATGTACGAAAAATTGAGTCTCAATTCAACTGAAATGTTGCATTATGTAGAAATCAAATGATAATGCATGTTACTACCCGCAGTAAGATTGTACTAATACGATGATGCTTTAAATTGTGTAGAACAAATTAAAAATCAAAGAGTTCAAATTGACTGAGGGAAAAGATGCAAACAATAAAGTACACACATCATCATGACTAAAATATACTATGATCAGTAAAGAGTTTGCAATCGTTAAATGGAAGAACCATATATTGAAATAACAAATACAACTGCAGTTCGGAACACTATTTCAAATGACCTCGAAGCAGTGAAAAGCAAAAATTATAGCATTGATGATTTAGTTGTTTTTTTGGGAACATTTTAGCATTGATGATTTACTTGTTTTTTTGGAAATTAATGAAACAGACTATTATAACGACAATTTCTCTTTAAAAAAGCAATTAGAGTACATCGTAAACGATAATTTGGGGACCTTCGATGAAAGGATTGATTAGAGGGGGGTTCATTAAGTTCAAAACGAAATTATTTCTTCTCACAATGCTAGGTTTAATGGATGATAACAAGGCGTGATGTGATATGAATCCAACTCGTGTTATTTTCCTAAAGTAAGCACAAGTACAAATTCCTGAAATGATAAAAAGACATCACTTTTATATAACCTGAATTTGACTTGTTCGTTGTGTTGTTTAAGTCAAAAGATATCTGGAAAATATCCATCGTCTGAACATATGAAAGCAAACGTAACCTTAAACCAACTAAACATCCAATACAGATGAACAAATTATACTTGTAAACAGTGATTAAACAGGCACCGGGTATGTATGAATGTACATATACAAAAATAAAAGACATGTACGTTCGTACACATACAGAAAAATAAAAGCATAAGTATGTGTGTACACTTTCTATTTTGAATTAGTGTCATCTACTTAACTTGATATCCATGGATACTCCACGCAAAATTATTCAGTCTAAAACGTTAAACCATTTCACTAATACTATTTATATTATCGTCTGCTCTTACACATAAATGTTCAATCCCATCATCAACTTTGTTCGCTAGAATAAAGTGCAAAACTCAAATGAAGGCTCTACAAGGCTAATAGAGAGAACTGAAACAGAAGGGCAGAGATGTAGAGTAAAGATGAAGGAGAACAAATTATATTCTAGAGCAGAACTCAATTGAAAACAAACATGTTAAAGGATTTAATAAAACCCAGGCACAATAAAAGTATATAATTCAGAAGAAGAAACATCCCTAACTAAAGAAAGCCAGAAATAGAAAGAATACCGAAGTTTGGATTGGAAATGAAAATAAGCGCAACAAAATTCAATTGATCCAACTTAAGTCGCCATCAAGAACATAAATAGAGTTGACATGCCTCCAAGTTAATGCATTGACAAATAAATAAAATCCAACTTAAGGTTGTGTGTTTGTGTAAAGCGATCAGTAAATAAAATCCAACTTACTTGGCAAAGGTCTTCATTTAGAGCAGTATCAATCATGCATCTAAAGATAGCAAATGGCACTTTTCGGGTGACACACATAACCACCGATTCCAACTTCTGCAAAGGTTGTTGCGAGAGGATGATTTTGTTTGCTTGTTTTCTCATTCGGTAGAAGTATATTGTCCACCACCAACTTCTCATGTGTTGATGGTACAGATTTCCCATGAATAATGAATGATGTTGAATCTTTACAAACAGTAGCCGTTGCAATGACATCTAGATCAAGGTTTAGAATTTCACATTTTTGTTGATTGGTTGTGCCAACCGAATTCAGTTGAGAAGCAACGTCATTGATCTGGTTTCTCCCAACACTTTCATGACGTGTACTACTCCCTCCTTCATTGAAAGTAACATCTGGTATGTGATTTCCTTGAGTCAACTCCTTGACCAAGCTGACCAACGTCATCAATGTGCCATCCATATTTTCCAATTTATTCTCCATATGTTCCATCTTACTTTTTAGTTCTCCCGTGTCTCCTTTAGCCTTTTTGAGTTGTTTACGTGCAATAGCAGAAGCCTTAATTTGGGTTCTTGATATCTTGGTCCCAATACTTCAAGTCCGACCCTTTTTGTCCTTGCCAAACACTTTTGATATGATGTCTTCATCCAATGACAACTCTTCTTCATCACTATCATTAATTGTTTCCTTTGCTTTTGCAATTTTATCCTGAAATACGATAAAGACTTGATATATCTAAAATATCTAAGTTATCATTTGTTTAACTAACGAAGTATAAAGAAGTGTTATCTGGTATGGTCCCATCCTTTTTTGTATGAGCTTTTTCCCATACTTGACGACGTGTGATTACTTTTGTTGGATTTGCGTTGGCCTGCAACAAAACTAACCATTATATCCGAAGTTCATGCAACAATGGCAAGGATTAACTTCCTCATGAAAACATTGTTAGATTTGCATATATACAATTGAATCAAGGCTAGGAGTTATAGATTTATTGGTAAAATTGAGGTAACGCATGATTTATTGGTAGTTCAATTAGTAATGCAATACAAAGAATTTGCATGCAAACATTAGAGTTCTATTGAGATATGAGATGTATATGCATACTGATATACAAAGTCAATATAAAAAAAACAATCAAAATCAATAAAAAAAATTGAAATTATACCATTTTATGTTCTAATACGGCATGACTCGTACGTCCAGTATGATGACAATATTTGTACATTGATCTATTTCTTTTTCCTATCTCCCTTCTTTCGCTTGCACTGTGTTTTGCTTCATTTTTTAAGAACATATCCCAATCTTCTTGGCTGATTGTTCTTGGACAGTTTTTTTACCTATCTTCATCGTTATCAAATTTATCATAATGATTTGTTCTCAATTCGATCTTATATTTTCTAAATGACTCGGCCATTTTTTTCATAAAACGGTCCTTTGCATTTGACTCTATTTGAAAAAATGTCTGCGAAAATTAAGAGTTAAAAATGAAGTAATGTAACAAAATACATATGTTATAGAGAAAATTAAAAATGGTACAAATCGATTTAACTTACTAGCAATTCGTTCCAAACGTCATCCTTATACTTTTGGGGTACTTTATCCCAACGTTCATATGATATCGGCACATGTATTTGTATTAATTTACCAACTCGACCTCCTATTCTTCCAGCATTTTCTGAAATAGGAACACCATATGAATTTACCACAACCGGCTCGGATTGTGTAGAGGATGTTTGCGCAATCGAACGGGGTGAAGCTTCTTCCGGTGTTGACATTGTTATCTGCAAATGATAAAAAGAAAAAAACAAGTGAAACTTTTATTATTTTACACTATTTTTAAGTTTTAGAATGAAGATGGGTTAAAATCAATGAACGATTTAAAGGTGATACATCTATGAATACAAGCCAAAGATAACCTCCTCTGATCGTGAAAAAAATTATTTTACAAGTAGGTGCATATATTATTTCAAACAATCTCTTTGCTACTATATTATTCAATTTGATAACAACACATAATTACCCGGGTTGTTAGGTTCTATTTCAAACAATCTCTTCACTACAATCTCACCAAGTTCCATATCATAATGTTGTCACTGCCTGTATTGCTCTAGCAGGCTTTGATTACTCATTAGCTATCTCAAAATATTTTGTTCATCTGTCGATATATTGTATTTAGAATTCATGTAGTTTTTTAAATAAGCTGACATACCAGACTGCATTTAATAGTAAATGTTGGTGGCCAATCTCTGAATGAAATACCGGAAACATAAAGTTAAAATTAAATATAAGGTTTAAGAAACATAAAGTATATGCAGTTAAAATTAAACATAAAGTGTATGCAGCAAGAAACAATTTTCACCTCTGATCATCATCATACATAAGCCATTTAAAAGCTGTTCGTTAAATATTATATTAACTAGAGGAGATGCATAGACAACTTGTGCTTTTCTGATATTTATTCTAGGGTCCTATACATTTGTTGTAGATAATTCTAATGTTAAAATCCATAATCGTCTATTTTTCTTTTAGTTTCTCATGTTACTTTTCAGTTTTTCTTATTACTTACATTCACATCATTTAAATTACCATTTTTGGAATACATAAAACATACCAATATTTATAAGTTTTTTAGGTGATAAATGCATCTGTCAACGAGTTTACTTGATAGGTACTAAATCTCAACTTCTCTATCTAAAAATCATTACTAATTCTTTGTAAACAAAACATATTTTTTGGTCAAACACAATTGTTCCTTTTCATTTCATACAAAAGACACACACTAAAGGTCAAATTAATTAAATTTCAGGAATAAACACGAGTTCTACTAGCTACTCACCTTGTCAAATAAAACTTAACCTCGCAAAATTATTAAAAAAGGAAGAAAAATACACATATTGAAACATGGCCGGAAATCAACCAAAACTACATCAAGCCCAGAACCGATCAACTAACAAAAAAAGGAAGAATTTATCTTTCATAAGATATCATGTCATTTGTTTTCTAATGTATGAAAAATAAATTTGCAGTAGTGAAGAAAGCATTCGTTCTTGCTAAAATAAGGAGAAGAATACAAAAATTTACCCAAAAAAATGGCGGAGAAGAGAGTTCGAACCTTATTTGCTGACTGTAGTAGCCAAGAAAGAAACCCAAGGTTGTGAGTCAAACAACATGCATGAGTCATATATATAACAAGTGCAATTAGACAACCGACATCCAACAACGTGATGGCATTGCTTACGTTAAAATAGACTTTGAACCTGCATAACAAGCATGCGATTCAATTTCATGTGTCAAATAACTTAACTTGGAAAAATCAAGGCTAGCAACTAATAACGAATGAGGTAAAACATGAAACAGTTGAGCCAACAAAAGATTACCCCATTACCGGCAAATTTCATAAAAATTAACCAACTACATTTGGAAATTGAAACCTATACGCATTCTGACCAAAGTCAGACATGATAAAAAACCATCTAACATAATATTCACAATTGTAACTAACCATTATTAAGCTCAAATAGAAAAAAAGTTAGATTGTAACTTTGTCTATGTTATACATCCGACTAACAAATTAGGATTCAACATATTCACTGTGGATTTGTTCCAACTAAGTTCAATAGATTCATGTCTATATTTATTGTAACCCTATACATTGTTCACACCTTACTTTAATTCAAAATATAAATAAATCTTAGCTACCAATATATCATTGATGCATGTTATACTGCAAATGTAATGTTGCACCAATCTTATTTCTAAACAAATACTATTTCTTGGATTTTGGCTGCGTAGTCTTTGATCTCGTTGAACACAACATTAGTAGTCGAGGAAGGTGCGTCTTTCGCCTCATTTTCTCTTCACAAAATTTCGGGTCCTCTTTTTCCGCTCCGATCACTCGATAATTTCCACAAGCACAAATTCCACTTTTTATGGGTCCAGAGGGGCGGCTCGCCTGAATGCCGAGTCTTCCTCCGCCGCCAACTCGACTTGTGAGTATCGGGAATACCCCCATTCATAGGTCTGAGATCCACATCTCTTTTTTTGGATCGAATAGACAAAACATTTTTTTTTCGTTTTTTGATATATTTAAAATTAGGAATTGGTTAGGGAGAACCCGAAGCCCCGGTGAACGGCGGCCGTAACTATAATGGTCCTAAGGTAGCGAAATTCCTTGTCGTGTAAGTTCTGACCCGCACGAAAGGCGTAACGGATATGCAATTTCATTTCACAAGTCGAACACCTTATACAAACTGAACTTTGATTTCATTATTCAATAACAATTCAAAATTTGAGAACACAATAACGAAAAATCAACAAAGTGGTGTGTTACTTTGTAGTAAACAAGAGAGATATTTTCCAGAAAAAATTATCGACTGAACAAATACAATAACATTCAAAAAATAAAAAATTTTAACCGCAAAGATTCAATCAATCACCACAGATATGAAAATGAAAGTTGCTAGTATAATTCTAATACTATGATTAACCCCGTATCATTCAGTATAAAGTACGACATGCTGAGAAAATAAAAAATAACAAAACTTATCATTCAGTATACAGCTTTTGATATTCAATAATACTGTAAGTAATTGCATTGCCTAACATTAACCAAATATACAGCTTATGATAAAGGGAAAGAAATCAATTGCTGACCTGATTAGAAACTAAAGTGAAGAGAAACAAGTACCTAGATTGATGGTGACTGTGATTATCAATTGAGGGGGTTAGCCCAATTTCTGAAATCAAGGAAGTAAGTTGTGGCAGCGGCAGCCTTTTCGACTTGCAGCGGCGGCGATTCTTGAGTTTCGATGGGGGTTCGAGGAAGTGAGTTGAGAGGTTGCGGACGACTTGAGATCGAAGAAGAAAATTGGGGACGTACTTGAGATCGAAGAAGAAATTTGGAGACGTACTTGAGTCGAGTTGTGGCGTTGTAAGTGGTTTAAGGTTATTACGGAGGAAATATAAATGGGGGAAATGAAAATTTGGAGGGGAAAGTAAAGTTTCGTGCTAATTTGGTGGGAGTCTTCGCGCCGAGAACGTGTTGAGGCAGCTTGGGAAGATTCGAGCAAGCAATAATATTGTAATGGTCCATGACCGTTCCTAAGTATAGCGGAATGGCTACAAGCCATGCCAAAATTGGAACGGTCCAGAACTGTTCTAAAATTTCCGCATAGCGGTGTTCCAAAATAGCTGTTATGGTGTAGTGAAAGAAACATGTGCGAAAATAAGGAATAAATGCGTTCACAAATACAGACAAAATATTGTACAAGTAAAAAGAGTCATTCTATTCCATACTATAAAAGATTTGTATACATGTGCATGTTTCAAAAAGCGGGGGCCGGTACCCGCACAATCTCCGGTCGATACAAGTCTTTAGATACAAGCAAAAAGAAAAAAAACAGAACAAGAAGGATAAAACCATACTCATTACTTCTTCTTCCCGCCGCCTTTGGAGCCCTCGCCTGGCCTAATGGTTAACTTCTTGAGTCGGCCTGAACGAGTCGGGGAAAAAGGAGAAAGAGGTGCAAAAATTCATTCTTCTGTAGAAACTTAATACTTCTCTCATTGATAGCTACGACACTCAATCTTTCGAAAGTCGATTTGTGACTAGAATCTTTAGAGGGAAGAGGAAGTGCTGCAAAAGTAAAGAATGAAGTTAGCACTTGACGACTCGAATTTGAAAGGCTCAGAAATGAAGTAAACGGAGATAGGTAGTCTTACTTCCTACTCTCCAGATACCGTAGAATCCCGGGGGGCAACGAACAAAGAAGAACTGGTTTAAAAACCCGTGAGCGCTCTCGGGCAGATCCGTAATCCGCTTGCGGTTTCTTGCTCTCCTTACAAGAGTAATGGAAGCACTACAACAAACAGGACTTTTAACAGCGTTTTAAAAACGCTATAAAAGCTTTTAACAGCGTTTTTGCGTATGCTGTATATCGACATGCAGTTATATGTCAGGATATACAATGACAAGAAATAAACGCTGTTAAATGTCCTTTTTAACAGCGTTTCCCTGGTGTCATAAAATCTTTTAACAGCGTTTGGCTGGGTGCAATTATAGATCTTTCGTAGCGTTTGTTTCGTGCTAAGATAAGATTTTATAGCGTTTTTTCAATGCTGTGATATTTATTTACAGCGTTTCGTTGTTGCAATAGATCGTGCTTTATGTTTTTAGATACAATTTAATGACATTTTTAAAACGCTGTTAAAACTTTCAATAGCGTTTTAAAGACGTTGTTAAAACTTTCAACAGCGTTTTAAAAACGTTGTGGAATGTTTTAACTGCTTTTAAAAAAGTTGTTGAATGTTTTAACTGCGTTTAAAAAACGCTGTGGAATGTTTTAACAGCGTTTTAAAAACGCTGTGGAATGTTTTAATTGCATTTCTGCAAACATCCACCATAATGTGCATATATATACCACATTTCTAAATTAGCATATTATATCAATATCACATTTCAAAATCAACATATTATATCAATAACATATTTTGGACACATATTTGATAACCAACATATGAAATTTCATAATCAAAATACACAATATTCTTACACCAAACATAAATAGTTTGTCATCAATAGTTCAAAAACAAAATAAAGAACAAGTAGCAATAGCAAAACAAAAGCAAGTAGTACATACGTTAAAACGAAAAAGTAGTTCTAGCAGCAAAAATAACTTCGATCCATAACTCGTTGCAACCTTTTTTGCATCACAGTCATCTATCTACCTGTAAAGCAAAAGTAATGCTTAAGAATCAATTCATCCAAAAGTGTACACAAAATTAAATCGGATTCATAATGCAAACACTAAATATTCATCACACTATTTCATTAGGCGATTGACTAATACAAAGCATACAACATGCCATAAAATCAACATTATAGACCAACTGCATATCTAAAATTGTGATCAATCATATCATGTTTGAATGTCAACAGTACAAGTGCCATTTTTGTATGTAAACAGATGTATTTAGCCACGTGGTATATAAAACTAATTACAGTCCAACCCAAATGATGTATCATAGGCCCACAACTATGATTTGCTCATTAATCTCAATGTTGCACAAAATATACCAAAGCAAACAATGATGGCTGGAAAAAAAATCTAAATGAAAATCATAGCATAGATTTGGCATGAGCAATGGCAATAAATCATTCATTATGACCTAAGACAGCATCAACAATAACTCTTAACAATTCATTATGACTAAGGATAAGATAATAATCAGGATAAATGATTATGCAAGCGCATCCCTAAAGTGAAATATTCTATTAAAGAAACAAAGTGCAAGAAATTTAAGCACTTACCTTTTAACCTTGGAATAAACTGTCAAAGATAATTTATACACAGTAAGAACAAAAATAAAAGTAAAAGCATTGACATGTAAATTTCACCTTGATTATTATCTCAAAAACATCATCAGCAATCAATTACAATGGCTGTTGGATTCAGACCAGCATTCTCAGCCGTGTATGGGATAACCTCAAGCCCCTCTGCAAATTCTTTATTGTAGTAGCTTTCCATCTCGAAGAGTTCTTTCGCCCATGCTCCGAATTGCCTTGAATCTCAATTTCAGGTGCCAATACCGTTACTGTAACTCCACCTTCTATCTGTTGTTACCAGTTATCACCAGCACACGACTGCTTCCCTGACCACCTATACAACACAGACATAACACTTCAAAGCCACCGATCACAGTTCCATTTCAAACATTCCATTCACAGCCATATTACCACTTCACACTACAAAGCAACATTCATCAACCTTTCCACAAACCCTGTCACCACACAGTAACCAACTATCAACCACAAAATCTTACAAACCACCTGCTGTGCCACCAAACATCATCCCAAACCAAAACTCTGATCAAACGGCGACTTCCATCCATCAATTGCTCTACCCTGCACACCACAGCATATACAACATCCCAAACACAGCAAACACAACATTCCAAGCAAAAGAAACACCTCATCCCCTACCATATACAGCCATCACCACATACCACTCACCACTTCTCTGTACAATATTGCCCAACTGCTCACATCGCCTAAAACAACTGCACACGTCGCCTGAAACCAAGGCCTCATCACACCACCATCACAACAACAAAAACTGTTGCCTGCCACTACCTATCTTTGCACACAGTCCATCACTTGCAAACACCCAGACTTGATCAACATCCCCTCATCCACAACTTCAACTTCTACACATCACCACAAACCTATAGCACTGTCTATTTTTGACACATCCTACTGCCGCCAAATAACCATATTGCTTCACCTTCTCATCAGTGCCATCCCCTTCAAGAACCCAGCCTGAAACACATTAAAACTGAAAATATTTTCCTCAAACACATATACACTAGATTTTAAATTGTTTTAATAAGTTATAAGATCATCGAAAATGTGAAGCATGTAAAAATTTAAAATCGTCAGAGCTATTTCCAACATTAGCACTAACAATGCCAGATTTAAGCTGCGCAAATAAGTTTGCACTGTCAGAGCTATTGCAAACTATAGTTTGCACTGCTAGTGCAAATTTTAATTTGCATCAAGTGCAAAAGGGAGTTTGTAGTGAGTACAAACTATAATTTGCACTCACAAACTACAGTTTCTATAATATTACGACCAAAATGATTTACCTGCACCATCTGCATAGTAGTATAGCCACTGTACATTGGTTATACATGATGCAATATGATCAACCAATGATTACTGCTGGTAAATATGATATAATGATACTGTACATTGATTATACATAGTAGTATAGCCACTGTACATTGGTTATACATGATGCAATATGATCAACCAATAATGATCAACCAATGAGAAGATGTATGTCATTGAATATAGATTTTATATTTTATTCGATTTTGTGTATTTAACTTTACAGATATGTGATCAATTCCTAGGCCCAAAACCTGATTTTTAATAGATAAATCATCTGATCCAAAGAACAGAGACATCTGATCGGAACAGTTACTCACAGCGTAGTGCTATATATATAGTAACCTCATCTCATCATCATTACTCATCAAATATCAATAACAGTAAGTATTATGGGTATAGAGAACTTACTAGTTTCTTCACTCATGGTATTGATCATATTAATTAGCTTGACCAATGGCCAAGCAATTCCAAACATGACAGCTAGTAGCAGCTTAGAAATTGCAGCAACACAAGATGAAGCTGGTGGTCGCAGTGAAGTTGAAGCAGCTCAGCAAAGTTCAAGTAGTAGTAGTAGCTCAGGTGGTAGCAGTAGAGTTGAAGCTACTCCATTGAGTATACCAAAATCTTTAGGATCTTGAGATCTTTTCTTATTCTTGTTACCTTTTTGCAAAATGTGCAAATCAGCCTTACCTAGCAAGTACTTCTCCCACTCTTCCCACATGACCTATAGGAAGTAGAATTGATGCTCAAGTACAAAAGGAAATTTGTGCAGCATGTAGAAAGAGTAAATAGATTGAAACACAATATACTCCATATCTTTTGGCGCTAGAAGTATGTATAATAGATTATTTTTATTTCTTTCTTGACAATTGCGTATGCATAATAGATGACGATGTAGTAAAACCTGGAATTTTATATCTTGGGTCGAGGTGTACATAAAGTTTGCTTGCTTACTCCAGATGTACAATTATGTATGTATCAGATTATTTATTTTCACCTCATATAGTTGACGTTTAATATTGGTATAGCCATTGCTATCTCTGAAGTACAAAAATGTTAAATGGCATAAATGGTTGTTATTATCTTCGAAATTTCAATTTAATAAAAGTCATACTTTTATTTAAAAAGATGCTTTTAGAAAGCTGTCCGACATTTATATTTTCCACTATGGGACAACCTCCCCTTTTGTAGAGTGATTAAAGAGTGAGCTGACGAGGTATAACCCCAAATCAGCCTCCTTATTTGGGGTTAAGTATTTGTTAACACGATGTGAAGAGACGCATATGATATTTTGGAATATTCAGAAATAACAGTTAATAATGTGAGAGCACATATAACATACTCAACATAGAGAGGGGCGTAGCTGCAATTTTACATTACCCTAAACTCTCCATATTACTGGCAATTACTTGCATAATTTTGACAACTTATTAGGGTTTGGCTTTGATCTGTACAATAAGATTTGCAAAAATTAACCCAGACAACCACCAATGCTCAGAAAAACAATCGTTTCTTGCTTTTGAAAACAATCCTGCTATTATGGATACATGTTGTTTTGTTTTTTAATGGAAAAGAAAAGAAAATCATCTGATTTAGACTGAACTTTTAATTATAAAAAACAATCCACACTAGTAGTGTTCATGATCGGCCTTAAACAGCTTGTAAAGGAAAGAGTTTGCAACTATTAGCCACAATGGAGTTTCAATAAATACAGCTACCGAAGAGAATGGTTGGGAAAACTACATAACTATGATAAGTTACCTTTTTTGGGCCTTTATTGATACTATCTTCCATCTGCAAACATGACCTTTCATTTTTACAAGTCACAAGAACAATATCATTATCAACCCCATTATCTTCGACCACATGCAGTTCCTGTATTGGCAAAGCTTCTTTTCTCCTCTCTTCTTCTATCTCCTCTAGCAATTCCTATAAGTCAAAGAAGTATTAAGCATTGGCCTTCTGAAATTATCTAAAACACTTTTTAATCAAAACATATATGAGATCTTAAAAATGTAGCTTTGAGCATCTACTCGTATACACTTATATTTTCCAAAATACATCATTCAGAAAATTCATTCTCCAGGTAACAGTCTAGTGCATACTCGCAGCAGAAATAGAACAAGACATGAGAAATGTTAGTGAATACTAAATAAATGGAAGTGTTGACAATGTAAAATGCAGTATGCTCCAACTTTGTCTTCATTTGACTGACTCTAAACTACACAAACTTGTTTCTTGAGAAGGTAAAATATGATCATCCATGACTTCAAGTACAACACTACATCATATTTTTCTTAATCAGAGTTACCAAAGTTTAAATTAGAACCATTTGATGTTTTATACCTTTTTGGAAATTTTCTTTTTAAATTTTGGAAAGATAAATTATAAATTTTTTCAAGTACAAACTTTTTCATTAAATAATATAAATAGAAATAATTTAAGGATATGTTGATCTATAAATTATATATAACCACATAATAAACTTTTACATTTTCCCCATATAAATAATTCTATTTTCCTAGTTTCCCCCTTGTCAATTATAGCTCTTATCTAATTTGTTTTCCCGTCATCAACACCTATTAGCCTAAGTGTTGTCAGTGTATGTTAGCTAACTGGATTTTTTGACCTGGCGGTTCAAAAAATGGGTATGGTGTGAGTGTCATCTAATTAGCTGGAAAATAATATTCTAAATTGCCATTTGGTAAAAGGAATCTAAATGTGGACAACAATATTTAAAAATTATGATTAGTTATCTTGTATACATAAGAGCCACTAACCCCAGACTAATTTCATGCACCTTCTTCAACAAACTTTTACACTTATTCATAAAGCCCTTGGTCATCATTTAAAAATTATAGACATGAGTACTATATTCTATATAGCCCGAAAATCATCCTAAACTATCTTACCTATGACTTCACAAGATGACAATAGTATAAAATAAATCATGAATGATTTAATACATACATTCAGGATAAATTAGATATTAAATTAACACAAGTTTATATTTTTGCAACAAAATACTGAACAGTGTCAGATAGTCTACATACCATGATAAGGTATGAACTCCTTGCACATAATCAGCTGATGTATCCTCACTTAGCTTTTTCTTTCCAACAGTGACTCCAAGAATACAAGGACCCACTTTTCCTCCATGTTATAGTACATTGGTAGACACAGGGGCGATGGTTGATATGTCTTCCATTTTCCTCTTACCATGTTATGCACCCAAACATTTTGCAACCACAACAATCCCTTCATCGTTGAACCCACACTTATTCATAATAGCACTGCCAACTACAAAATCAATTACATATACTTCATTAACCACAATGATAAAAGAAAATATATAATATAATCCCAGTTATGAGATCTCAATACGAACGTAAGGCCATTTTGGGATAAGAATCGACCTTAAAGGCCAGTTAAGCCAAGCGTATTTTATCCAAAAAGAATAATAAATAGTGTAGTGAGAAGATGTCTAAAACTACATCTGAAATCATTTATCATCAACTGAATACATTATAAGTACTTTGACATGATTTCAACAGTAATTGGATCCAGACTAAATGGTATTTGTTTGTACAACAAATTCAACTTCAGCTCACAAGTGATATTGATCTTTTGCCTTTTTTGAGATACTTTCAAATAAATCTATACGTAAGACACTAATAAGTATTTGATTAGCACTTCAACTTAGATTAAGATCATTTTTACCTCATAATTTATGCATCAAAATTTCTTACCTGGTTCATCCAATCTATAGGCCAAACTAAAAGGCATTTTCCAAATAATTGGGAATTTAACTCAAATATAGCATGAGAATTTAAGAAGAAAATGGATCATACATGCTTATCCCTCCTTAGGCAATCTGAAAATTCTTGTTTTAGGGTTGCCTTCCTGAGGAGCAGGAGTAACAGACCCAGCTTCAACAAAGCCACACTCTAGTCCAAGTAAACCTTTGACAGCTTCGGCGTTTTATCAAAACCTACAGCAATCCCTATGGGATATGAGACTTTAAGACCTCAAATATCTAATCCAATAATAAGCCGTCGGGTCTTTTTTTTCTCTACGAACCAAATAATGTGCAGCAACTGATACAGCTAAGCGATGAGCAGCTTCCACATCAAGTTGTGCGAAGAATGGGTTCGTGATTCTTATAGGTTTGAATAATAGTCTGTTGTAAGAAAAATCATATGGCAGGAGAATCAATATAAGGATGATAATTACACTAAATTATTTTAATAAAATGACTGAACAAAGTAAACCCCGAATCGCTTTGAAGTTTCTTTCATTGTTAGCATGTTGTTCAGCTTGTTCGAAACATGACCAAACTAATATGTTGTCCAGCTTGAGTTCGTCGAAATTTCATATGGGACAGAGCTTATGGTGGCTTGAACAACCACCGAAACTTCTTATGTATTGATGGTAATATCTCTTATCAATTTCAAACCTACTTTAATGAAGCTGACAGTATAATAAACTGTACTTTATATCTCAACCGCTAATTTCAAAAACAAAAGCTCCAAACCATCCACGGTTTTGTAACATCACATCTCCATTTTGAGATTATACTGGATAGCAAAATAAAAAACTTCATGGTATACATATTGTCATATTCATACAGCATAAATGAAACTTTATAAAATATGTTAGGTCAAATACTTGTAGTTGGCTAAAAAATATTTTTCAGCACAATTTGAAAATCATCAACTCTAATCTATCTTACTTCATTCAGTAATAACATTTAATATTGAATGCAATTTAAACTTGTACGAACAATAGAGAAAGTTGGTGAACTAATGAACGGGAGCAATCAACAATTACTGCATACTTTAGTGCTTTTATATGTCTCACTTACAGAATTCATTAGAATACATATGAAATGTGGCCACCTTTGCTTTCACTTGCCTAGTCTAGACACTAATTCAAGTTAAACATCCTATAATTGAGATGAGAATAAACTGTATGTGGTGTAGGAATTTATCAAGAGAAAAAATTCCAGCAGTCCCTGTAAGTAATAATAGTAAAAAGGGGGAAGAATCAGTGTTAATTTGATGGTGATGGACAAAATAGGTTGTCAATCTTAGATAATATCATGCAAAACTACATATTATAGGAAATAGAAATTACGTGAAAACAATTGCTTGACAAACTAAGAAAATCGTGGCTGCAATTTGAATAGAAAAAATCATAATCCGATAATGAAGAAACTGCTTTACCGCACAGTCGATGCCGAGTACGGAGAGCATCAGGGGAACTACAAATTCTCAACTGGAGAAACGTTGCCATAAATTTAACATTGTTAGATAAATATTGACATATTATTCACTGGACTGGAGAAATTAAGGCGGCTATTTGGATGAATTTGGTTAAGTTGTCATTGAGAAGAAAGTGGAAACAATAACTGGATGCAACCGGAGAATAGATTAACAACTTACGTAAGGCAGCCCTGCATCGACAAAAGGCAAGAGCTTTTTTGAGAGGTTGCAAAGATGATTCCTGAAGATGCGGCTGCAGAGGCGGGCGGAGGCAGGAGAAGACAGGTGAATTGACGCGGCGGCGAAGGTGGGCGGAGGCGGGAGAAGAAAGGTGAATTGATTACGTGAGATGTGATAAGAGAGATGAACAAAAGAGAGGTTTTTTTAGTGTTTTCATGATTGACCATGGAAGATATGGAGAGTAGGGAAGGAGCGAAAAGGAGGAGAGAAGAATTGAAAAATTAGCGGCCATGAAATAATTTGGAATCCCGCCTGTAAATTTTGCACTGTTGTTTTTTTTTCACAGCATCTGTACTTCGTTCTTCTCGTATCATCCTATGACTTATAAGCATAACAACAGCAGGTTATAATACAATGCTATAACCCCATGCCATTAATAATACATATTCTTGTAGTGAAGGGTGATCTTCGTTCCTCCCGAATGAACACAAATAGCAGATCTCCTCGAAGCTTGGGAGGCAGTTAAGCGTCCTCCTAAATAGTACGCACAACCCCATCAAAATGGCATAGCCATTAGGGTGCAACTGGAATGGAGAAATAGTTAGTCGAAGGAGGAGTGTTCTAAGAAAATCGTTGAAGGGGGGAATAGCTCCATTCAGACACATTTGACGATTGACTGCAATGAAGCCAAGTGGCAGCCTATCGGCAGTGTCATTTACCCCAGGAAGCAGAGCATCCGCTTTAGCAATGCCGAATTGAATACATAGCTGGCCGAAAGCCCGTTGGTTCAATGTAGTTGAAACTCTTTCCGGAGGATTCTCCAAAGGGTCAGCAATTGGGAAAACCTCATCGGCCCGCTCTACTATCTCTTCTCTTACTTGTTGAGAAGCCATTCTACACAAGGAACTGGATATTCAAATATGAAGGTGCACGTTTCTTAAAAGCATGTGAAGTGTTGTGCAAAGCTACCGAAATAACAAGTAAATAAAGTAAAACTTGAAATAATACTGGTTGGCGCACGTCAATTCAGGAAGATTCAAGGCTTGTTATTGGATCAAAATTAAGTGTAGTATCAATGCAGATCATATTCAGCGATAAGCAGTTATAACTATATGAATTTTGCGTTGATGCTTCATTTAAGTCAATTGATTCACAACATTTCATTTTTAATTAGATTCATATTATTTTACTTAAGTAAAATATTATCTCTTTGACCTAATCCATCACTCGATGTGGGCAGTCGATGATGAGTATATTCGTCCTAGTTTTCTGCATTATAATAACAGGTTATTAACAATCAAATGTTGGTGCAATCTGTTTAGAGGCAGTTGAAAGTTCAAGCAAGCAGATCAAGTTAAAGATCTAGTCACATTTTACGAATTAAGCAGTGCGATACTTTATCTTGTTCAACTTATGTTGTTCATATTGTCCAAAATCATGGAATGATAAGGCATGGGCAAGGTAGAAGGTCACGGGTTAAGGCTATAAGGTTTTAAGTCATGACAAGGCGAATGTGCTTAAGTCTTAGCTCGTCCAAGTACAAGAGCGACCTAAAGGTTATGCCATAAAAAGTTAACTCGCCCAAATTATGGTTCGACCCAAAGATGGGTCGTTAAGGGAGTTATCTCGTCTGAAGCAGTATATTATATATCCTAAGTCGCTTAAGTTCTTAAGTTATTCCATTAAGCTCTAACGACCTAAGTTAAGTCGTAGGATGACTATGTCGCTCAAAAAGTTATTCATGTGCCCTGTTCCAACGACCTAGCTTAAGTCGCAAGCTCTCTAAGCCGTTCAGACTCCCTTAGGTCGCCAAAGTTCATAAGTCGCTCAGGCTCCTTAAGCTTCCAGGCCCATATGTCGCTCAGACTCCCTAAGTCATCAAGACTCTTAGGTCGCTCAACTATATAAGTCGCTCTACATGATTAATTCGCCTCATGCCCTAGGTCGCCCTAAGGGTATCCCAGAAATACCGAGCTCTCTTCTACTAAAAACCTAAGTCCTGCTCTCCACTCACACATTGCCACATGTTCATCCCCTTTACTTCACCTGAAACGCCACAACATAACCCGAAATCCGTTAACCCAAAACCTCCTTGTCTCCTCCAAACTCCCAAAACCCATGATCAACTCCAAAAACTCCACATTCACCCAATAACTTCATGGAACCCTAAGTCGATTCATTTTTCGAGAATAACGCAATTACCAACATTCGACGATGATCGAAAAGTGAGTCGGGGTATAATCTTTCAGCATGGTGACAAAAATTGCGTGAAATTGGTTATGGGAGAATCAATGGTGAACACGATGGTCAGATGATCGGATTTACCTAGCTTTGCTGTTGAAAATGATAATCGAAGATACGAGGAAGGGAATTTCGCTTTAGCTCTTGAGCTTGAATACAACAATGGCGGCAAGATGATAAACAGTAAAGTGAAGAGGGTGAAACGGCTTAGCAGCTTATATAGAAGAAAAAGGGGAAGATGAATAGGCGCGCGAGTTAGCAAGATCCTTGAGTCGCCCACGACTTAGCAAGGTTAAATCAAAGCACACGACCTATAACCTAGGCATGTACTCGAGGGGCAATTGTTAATCCCTTTTTTGAATGGCGACTCAACTGCTTAAGAAAAGCTGGTGACTTAACGACCTAACATAACAACGGGTTAACTACCCCAAAGCCCCAAGTGACTTAACTGTTCACAGCTCCAAGCGACCTACGACCTATAACATCTGGTAAGCTAACATTGCAATGAGTTAACGACTCAACCTCCCAGCGACTTTCAACGGGTTAAGCGACCTAAACAGATCAACGGCATAGCGACTCAAACACGACAGTGGGTTGAATACTACAGCGACTCAATGAGGTAGCAACCTAGCGACCTAGCGGGTTACGAGCCCACAGCTGCACCTAAATAAACCGCGTCTCCTTATGCCGTTTGTATATAGGTCGCTCCAACCTATATTAGGTCGCTGCTTCTCCAAAGTCTATCCTAAGTCGCTCCACCTGATGCTCCAGCATATAGATCGCCTTCCATTCCCCATAGGTCGCTGTGACCTACCAGCCAACGCAAATGGCCAAATACACCCACTATAAGCCGTAACCCGTACCCATTAGGTCGCCCGCGACCTAACTCAACTCCTAAGCCGCCCACGACCTACACCAAACGACCTAACTCCGAAACTCCCCTATAAATACCCCGCCTACTCCGCAGTGGAAGTGAATTTTTTGGGAGCGCCAAGACTTTGCTGTTTTCACTACTTCTACACTTGCTCCAACACTTCAAATGCAAAAGACACTTCAAATAACCTTCGGAAAAGATCAAGTTCATTTAACATGAATTCAAAGAGCTTTTCTGCATCAAAGTTCTAACTACCTGTCTTAATTGTGTTATAATTGAAGAATTATTGTAAAATTTGTAATCAAATCAGTAATAGAAGAGATTAAGTGGACGTAGGCTTGACTTTGAGCCGAACCACTATAAAAATTGTTGCCTCTTTACTATTTTCTACTTGCTTTTAGTTCCCGTACCAATGGGTGGTGCTTTCGCTATATCACAACTCACACTGGGGTGTTAGCGTACATTTTTAGCGTTAACAACGATGGACGCTCTGGAGTTTATGAAGATGAGCTGGATGATTTCCTACTGTAGTATTTATTTTTGCTGCATTACTATGGCATTATCAGCATTTGTGAGGACATGTTGTTATAACTGTCCTGGCTGATTACTGTAACTCTGAAAGTCTTTGTATCTTAAAATAGCAGTTTATATTGTCTTTTGATATTATATATGATTATTCCGTTGTGAGATTCTGATATTGTGTTCCTCCTTCCTTATTTTATTTTTTTTGTTTTTTATTTTACCCTAACAATTCGTCTTTCCGGAACTTGGGTGCCCGGCACGTGAATACCATGGATGTATTAGTGTCGACATTCGGGGGTCGAAAAGGCGAGTCGTTACACAACCAGTGCTCTAACTTACCTGGCTTCACTCTTGGACGAGGAATAGTTTAGCCGAAATATCAGAAACGAGTTAAGTGTATGAATCGTGATTCCTATAAGTGGTCGTTTTTAACTGGATAGTCGGCGACTATCGAACTTAACCAGTTATTAACTTAGATCTTTAAAAAGAATGTTTTAAAGATAATATAAGTATGAAATGGTTTGGGTGTGGTGAAAATGTGTTAATAACATTCATCTTTAACCCTTTTTTATTATACATATGATGTAATTGATCTTTAAAAGAATGTTTTAAAGATAAGCATAAGTAAAATGGTTTTGGATTTATAGTGACAATGTTTCAGTAACATTAGTCTTAAACCTTTTGAATGGATTTGTGAAAGTACTTAGATCCTTAAAATGGATATTTTGAAGGAATTTATAAGTATGGAATCTTTTGAAAAAAGATAGAAAATGTAAAGGTTTAAAGTAAGAAATCTTGTTAATGATTTGTGAATATACTTATACCGTTTGAGATAAGTATATGAATACCTTTTGAAGTATTAAAAAAGTACAAATGAATAGTAGTTATTAGTAAGTGAAGTTTTATTAGATAAAAGAACTTTTTCTAATAAAAGAGGTTTTAATTAATAAAAGATTAATTAAATAAAAGGAATTTAGAAGTCGCTTATGTGACTTAATCGTGCTTTGTATGACTTGATTGTGCTTTTTTGTTTACTTGTTTATGAGAAGTATTTAGTCATGTATTTAGCTCTAAAAGTGGAAGTTGAGAAGTTCGAAAACGTGATAAGTACACTTCCATATGCGATCATTCTCATTATTGTTGAATATGACCAAATTCGTCGATTCATTCTTGAAGAGACTGAGATCGGTAAGTGTTCTACTTATCGAAAACCACTTCAAGACTGAGATACATGTTTTATCTTTTGGAAATGTATCTGTTCGAGATGCTAGAATCCATGTGTGGTTTCGAGATCTGTTCGAGATGTGGGAATCCAATTGGGGATTCGTGTTTTGTTCGAGTGACGAAGACTCATGTGAAAGATGTCGAACATGACATCGATATTGGAAATGGCTAAAGACAGAGTAGGCTGCACAACTTGGTGTTTAGCTGACCCGCGTCAAGGTATTATCAAATCCATCTAGAGATACTTATCGATTGTTGGTCGGCGGAAGTTGATGATATTTGGTTTACGTTGTTCATGTTTATATTCAAATGTATAGGCCGCTTGTGTTTACCTTATGGCGTATTTTATCTTGTAGTATACGGTGCTCGAAAGGTATTTTTTGATCCTTATGAATGGAGATCCGCTTTGTTTACTAAAGGCGTCTCTATGGAAAATCCAATATGCAAACGTATCTTAGCGGTTTTAATTGTACTCCTAATACGCTGTTGATTGTAACCAATATAACCATTTCAGCTATTTTATGATTTATATTCTACACCCTTGATATTATCTATCATATCACTATTCAAACTTAATGAATGGTTGGTTTTTTGAAGGAAAAACCGTTACGGAATTCGTACGGTCTCACTAATTACTATTACATGTCATACATATTTCTTGAGTTTCTTACGTTGGTTTACTAAACTAATTCGAATGTTATATTCTTTTAATGCTCGGGTCAGCTCCAAGTATATTTCCAGATTTAGCTTTGGATGATTTGAAGCCTGTGGAGAGGAGTTGCATGAACCTATCGTATTATTCTTAATTCCCCTACATTACTATATTGTATATATCAGCATTTGTAATGATAGATTGTTATAATTGTCCAAAATGATGATGGTACTTATTACTGTAACTCTGAAATGCTATGTATCTTAGAGTGATAGTTTATACTGTCTTTTAATATTATACGTTATCGTTTCGTTTTGAGATTCTGATGTTGTGTTCTCCTCTTCCTTATTCTATTTCTTTTTCTTTTATTTTACCCTAGCAATTCGTCTTTCCGGCACTTGAGTGCTCAGCACATGAATACCATGGATGTATTAGTGTCGATATTTGGAAATCGAAAAAGCGAGTCGTTACAAATTATTTACATCAATTTTCTTCGTCAAAACTATATTACTCTAGACTTATGGAATTTGATAATTGTTTAAATTCCAATATCATCCATATCAACTCTATAGTCCAAACACAAAGTTCTTTGTTCAATAATAACATTATTATTAACCGTACTGCTTTGGCAAAAAACTTTGACTTTGAATTTATTTCAGTTGATTGTGAAAGTAACCTCATATAATTGAGAAGATGGCTCCTCCCTTGAATTGTGTTTCACTTCCAATGCTTCCACTCGATCCATCTATAGTCATTCGATGGATGTCGTGCCACGATTTAACTATAACCAATGCGAGACTTCTACATTGAAGATCAACAGTATTCGCAAGTCAAGAGAACTGTGTAATTTTGTCATATCAAAATTTATGTTTAACCTTAGTTATATTAACCATAGGAAAACTATCGACCGAGTCATTCCATACTTATCCAATAACTATCGGTAAACACTTGGTGCCCACAGTAGTCATGAGTAATACACCGCTAAATATTTAGAGAGTATTACGTACTTTAGTCTCAATAGATGTGTTGATATCCAGTCTCGAAATATCTTGACTAGGGATATTTAAAATAGGATGTTTAATTTCATTGTGATAAATTACTCACGGTTACAACACGTTGTAAATACTATTACAAACGTACCATTTATGGATTTTCTATTAAATATATACTTTAATTAATTACTTAATTATTTATATTAAAATATAACAAGTATATAATAGAAAGATAACGCTTTTTTATTTTGAACAAGACTGCTTATCGAGTCAGAATATGTAACAAATTACATAACCGCCTCTAGGACCATACCCTTAAAGTCTATCAAAAAATTCAAAATTTCAAATGTCATATTTAAAATAAGAGCTAGGCTATAGAGCCCTAAAAAATGTGTATGGAGCATGCGAATTTCGATTTAACGGTGGATGTTAATGAGAAATTTTGTTTTTGAGTGTTTGATGTTAGTTAGGAGTTACTTTCGAATATCATAAAATCACACGTAAAATAAATTGGTAAATGAGTTACCATTTATGATCATTTAATAAATGACAAAAATGGGTTATTTATTTATAACCAGTTTTACCAAATGCGTTAGTGCAACTCATTTACAAAATAGGGTTGGGGTATATTTTGAAGATTCTAGATTTATGCTTACCAGTCACCATGTTGAATAGCTTTACTATTATTACTCCATATTTGCACTCTGTGTGAAAACCACCACCATTTAGAAGATACCTCTTGTGATGAGTGCGACTTCTTCTGAAATTGCTGCAGGAGGAAGTTATATTTTTTGGAGCCTTTCAGAAGGGGGCCATTTACACTTATTTCTGTAGTATAGTATGTCTAGTATTATGTTGTACTAATATATATGTATGGCCAGGGTCAGCCATGATATATTGGATGCCCAAATTTAAAGGCCCGAAACAACGATGAAAAAAAATATGACAAAATAAAAAAGTTCCACTGAAATCAAATTATTTAGTTCTGATTAAATAGATAGGTATATAATTTCATACCAAAATAGGCGATTTTCCTTATTCTAGCATCAGTTGTATTTTTATTTCATAGCAAATTATTTCAACTAACTTCATAGGATAAACTCAAGAGAAGTGGGTCAGGGCTGCAGATTTCTTTTATAATGGGTACCTTTTTTGGCCCATTGTAGCTTTTGAGGCCCTAGGCAACGGCCTAGTTTGCCCGGCTCAAGGCCTGGCCTATGTATGGCAACGTATTATGTTTTAGTTGTTCTGGTGTTTTTTTTACAATGATGGTACTGTAGATTTCCTTATTTACTTTGCGGAGCTGTACAAGTACAATCACGTTGGGCATAAGCTAGGAATAAATTACAAAAGTTGTCGATGTCTACAGTTGACAGGAAACATGAATTTGTGTGATTTCTAGCATCTCTCACTTAATTATGCCCATGCCATAATTACTATGGAAAATACTTATTAACTAGACGCACAAAATATGTTGTATATGGTGTAAATTTAAAACCAATGTTTTAAAGACCATACCCAACCTCGGCTCGACTGTGATTGACCTTCGATCTTGGAGCGCTATTGCTTTGAAAATGAAATAACTTTGCGTGTGCATGAACTCGCGGTTTAACTTCAATAACATGAAAAAATATTTAGATCGACCTCCTTTAACCCCACGATTCTTCAAATTTGAAAAAAAATCATCGCTTCATTCTTCATTTTTTTTCACATAATTAATTTAACAAATAATTTCATAATCTTAGCTACTAAATTATTGGATCATCTTATCAATTTTGGACGACATAATACATTATTAGTCTACATTTTAAGAATTATCGTTGAACCGAACTGTTTTCATATTAAAAAATAAGAAAATTTACAATTTTACCGTAAAAAAGTGTTATAGAATTTCAATTAATATTTGTTATGAAATGTTTAAAAATAATTGTTTTAAATTTTAATATATTAATTATAATTGGTTAAATTTTAACATTAATTGAAATAATCTACATTTAAATAAATAAAATAAAAATTAACGATCAATGCGGTTCTTACGGTCTGAGCAGGTGAGCCACTAGAACCTAAGACCTTACACCAACACGGTTTGACTTACGGTTCGGTTTTCGAAACTATGCTTAAAACAAACTAAACAAGTTGACTTTTTTTATTCATGCATGTACTATTTGTTTAACAAAATATAATTAGAATCAATCAAAACAAGTTACAAACCAAGAGCGATAATTTTACAATTATACATAAGGAAGATTTAAATGGTCGCAAAAATATAACTTATTGAATAACACAATGCTATGAACAGTCGCTTACGGACGAGTATAAATTACCCGTTGTTGGTCAGCACAATAACACTGACTCTTCAATTTGAAAAATAATAAAAAATAAAGTTGCAGCCGTAGCAGACGATAAGTTGGCAAGTAAATCCATAGCAGATCTCATTGAATAAATCCAAGACAAAAATAGGCCAGTTTGTTGGAAATCCAGTAGTCATTAAATTTATTCATGAGTTTCGTGGTAATTCAAGAATAAAGCACCAATTTCCTTAACCCGTTACCGACACGAACCTATTTCAAGAACAATTCTTGGTTTTCGTGAAACACGGGTCCAAGTACTGTATTTTTATTATTATTTATTTCGAACCATTAAACTCCTGAAAAGGGTATAGTAAAACTGTTCGCATCCAAGTTTCCATGTCCCTGGGTAAATTTTTTATATGATAGGGAAACGTATGGTAGGAATCGAATCTAGGTCTTTTTACCAGAACCCAAACCTTCTTTCCACTGCGCCGCACCGCGGATGAGGCCAAGTAATGTAATCAGCCATTAAACTCATTTCTCAAAGTGTTTTTAGTACACCAATATTCTTGATTATGAACAGAATACATTAACACACTCAGGAAAGCTACTGTACATAAATTACCTGTATGTTGTTCAACATATCATATGCAAGTAAAATTTTCTAGAAATGGGCATTTGAATAAATCACATACATCTCTAAAATTAAATGTAGCAAAATAATAAGGACGATATTAGTAAATATTATCAGAGTCATACTTCAAGAATTCATCATCACACTGCATGAAGCACGAACCCTTGTGATGAAATAGCTAGTGATTACATACACAACATGTAAATATATACAGGTTAATTAACTTTCTTGAAAACAATGGAGAGAACTTGGTAAAAAAGAACAACTTACACTGCAAATTCATCCTCCCAAGCCCTCGACATAATCACATGTGTGTCCCGCATCATGCCAGAATCTATTTAAATCATTGAACCCAAAAAAGAAAGAAGAAAAAAAAAAGATAATTATCAAACCCTACTTCTGTGTCGTTATAAAACCAATGATAACTCCAAGTATTCACATACATATCGATACCTTGCTCCACTGAAAAATCTCATCATCTTCAACTTCATATGTTTCCACCCTATTCCCTCGTGAAGGCATGCAGCAGTTAACGTTGGGTTGTGACTGACATGCATAACATGTTGTGTAACACACTTTTCCTACTTTAAAAGACAATACTGAACCAATTTATGGTCAAACTTCCAAAATGTATGGTAGTATTTGATTTAAAAACGAATTTTTAATATGTATATCAACTATGAGAAGAATGGAGGAACGATGGAGGGGATAAAAGAAAGACGGATGGAAGAACGAAGGGGATCGAGGGACGACGAAGGAATGGATTGTTTCACGTGCTTGTGTTATTTTTCAAAATACGGAAAATAAAAAAAAATTGTTTTCTTTTTTGTATGTTAACTTCGTTTTTTAAATTGATCGTTTTCGGTAATATACATGCGTCGTGTGCAGTTTTATATAGACGAAAACACAAAACTAAAAACAGCAAATCAAACACCACCTAATCATCTTGAAAAAGCTACTAAATTTTGTAAAATGGTACATATACCTAAAATTGAAGAAATATCTATAAATACTTTAATAGATAAAATATGAGTTCCAAACTCATTTGCAATTTTTTTACTTATTGGATCTTGTAGAAAAAATACTTGACATCTTGTTTCTCGTCCACCATTAAAATTATTCTAAAGCTCTCGTGCGAACTTGAAAATGGCAAATGAAAGAATAAGATAGAGAAAATAAGGGAAAAGAGACTCATCCTATATGGAGGCACGCCCTTATTTATATTAGCTGACAAGTGATGTTACTTGCTTGTATTGATCATCAAAGTTAACGTCAATTAGTGACGTGAGAAGACAGACTATCTGGATGGAGACAAGTGCCATTATCCCAGAGCATCAGTATTTTATGCGGATTAGTAGCGTAATTATGGAAGTAAAAAAGATGGCATGACTACATAGCCAAGTATGGTCTTGTACGTCTTGCCTCTACACCCATACTAACTCATACTATCAAAGACTATTACAAAATAATATTATCTGATAAAATGGAGAATGAGACGTTAGTGGATTATCATGCGTGAATATTCACATAGGTTAATACTGGCACATATATCAACATCATATAATACTATTATATACATAATCAGCCTCCACGCAAATCAATTAACACGTGGATTTGCAAGATATAATCTGTGCAGTTAAAGCGCTCGGCAGATTCAAAGCGGTGGAGGTGCAAAAAGTCATAGTGGGAATACAGCGAGGATACAGCGGGATATAGCGGTGTTATCAAATGATTGAACAACCGGGATCAATTTACTTACGAACTCGTACTTAATATTTTTACAGATATATAAATGGTAATGAAATGAAAAAAAATATCATTCAGATGAATTATAATTAATACATAAATAATTTTAAATAAAAACATGTGCGAATATACTTTAAATAAACGTAAAACTGTTATATAACATAATTGAATTTAGTAGAATATTAGAGTATTTTCATTCTGAAAATATATTAAAAATTAAATCAAATAAATCAGTTTCATAATTTTTATAATGTATAAATGCAATTTTTCAGTTCATTTTATTAAAGAAGATATAGCGGAAATAGCGGAATATAGCGGAAATAACGGGATATAGCGGAAATAGCGGGGCTTAAAGTGGAAAGGCTATATTTTGGGGCTATATGGAAATATCGTAGAGATAGAAATCCGCTATGAGATATAGCGGGGTTATAGCAGGGTAATAGCGGAGCATTAACTACACAGTAATACAGAATATACTAGGGCAAACTCGTCCTATGAACAAAGAGTCACTAATATAATTAGGTAGACTTAATTGTTTATCTATTTTTATGATTTTTTTATTTTTTTTATTCTAAAGTTATAATGTTTTGGAAACTATTATGAAAATAGTAACGGAGAAGAAGCTACTTGATACAACAATTTAAAACAAAAAACATGGTTGGTGCCGGTTCATTTTCTGAGAAATAGAATTTATTGTGCATCACAAATAATCATAAATTCAAAATGTAAGATAACAATCGGCATTGCATTATCGTGCATTTACATCACATATTGAAAATCTTACATTAATTTTTTATATTTTAAGCATTTGATGCTTTGTTGCTATGCCACACATATGTGTTTTGAATGATTTTTAAGCTCATCAAACTCATATTATTAAAGCTTGAAATTTTGTCATTTCTAATTTGATGTCTTAATATATTGTAACATTTCAGTATCGCTAACATAACATTGACAGTGTGTTGACCACTCAAATTACTAATACAACATAGGTTTGTGGATATATATATATATAGTGAAAAATTAGAGTTTTGGATAGCCGAAGCAGAGCACCCAATGATCTAGTCCGTCGACAATCTCAACAATTCCAATCCAACAAAGATAATAAGAAGAAAAATCAAAGAGCACAAATTATAGATAGTGACAGAAAAGGAAAGAACACATCGATATAACGAGGTTCGGCTATGCCTACGTCCTCGGACCCAACAACCTTTATTACTTCTTCACTTCAAAGGGGAGTACAATATGAGAAGAAAACAAATCATTCAATATAAATTTCTCACCCTACAATAGATACAGAAATATTGATCTTATTGAAGATATTAGTGGAGACCTCTCTTTTTTATCATGTAATAATCAAATGTGAGCAGACATCTTCATATTTATAGGAGCAAGAATGAAGATTGCCTTGGAGATAAGGATGAATTGTTTCTAGATTCGCTTGATTTGATTTCAACACAAATCTAGCATAATTGTGTTTGTTTCCACATATATATATATATATATATTTATCTGATTGTTTCCTTAAATCAATTAATATCTATTATGATATTAATTGATTATCTTTCCAATTTGTTTCTCATATTTGACTGATTATGGGAATCGATTAATACCTTCTCCTTAATAAATTTGGAATAGATTTAAATCATCCAAATTTAACACTTCACCTCGATTTAAATATATTCATCAATCAATAAAATGGGTTGTTGGGTCAGTGCCCCATGGCGCTAAGTATCTCGTACTACTCTAATTAAGTTTGAGAAATGCTCAAACTTGTTCTTTGGAACCAACTTTATCAACATATCAGCTGGATTGTCTTTTGTGTGTATCTTTGACAACTTTATCTTATTTCTTTCTTCTTCAAGCATGAGAAAGAGACTCCTAACATCAATGTGCTTTGTCCGTGAGCTGTAGGCTTGATTCTCAACAAGATGAATAACACTTTGACTATCTGAAAATAACTCCACCATCTTCTGCATCACTGATAAATCCTCCAAAAGCTGCAACAAATACAATCCTTCCTTGGTCGCTTCCACAATAGAAATAAGCTCTGCCTCAATGGTTGAAAAAGCTACAATGGACTGTAGCTTAGATCTCCAAGTAATCGGGCCTATGCCAAGTGTATAAATATAGCCCGAAATTGATTTCCTGCCATCTCTATCCCCAGCATAATCTAAATCACAATAACCCCTTAGAGTTCTGTCGCTACTTCCAAAAAACAAGCTAATATCAGAAGTGCCTCTTAAATATCGTAGAATCCACTTTACTGCTTGCCAATGAGTCTTGCCTGGGTTAGACATGTATCTGCTAACAACACCAACCGCATGAGCTAAATCAAGCCTTGTGCATACCATAACATACATAAGGCTTCCAACTGCACTAGAGTAAGGAATATTAGCCATATCCCTTTTGTCTTCATCCGATGTGGGACATAAATCTCTGGATAGTTGAAATTGAGAGCTTAATGGAGTAGCCACCGGTTTAGCTTTTCAATGCCAAATCGAGATGGGACTTTCTCAATATACTAAGTTTGAGTTAGCCTCAAAATTTTTTACTTTCTATCCCTCCGAATCTCCATCCCTAAAATTCTCTGTGCATTTCCCAAATCTTTCATATCAAACTCCTTGCTGAGCTCCATCTTCAACTTTGAAATCCTAGTCATGCTCTTAGAAGCTATCAACATATCATCAACATAAAGCAACAAATAGATGACGTCTTCATTACACTTCTTAAAATAGATACATTGGTCCTTAAAGCTTCTAGAGTAACCATGTGAGATCATAAACTTATCAAATTTCTTATACCACTATCTAAGAGATTTTTTAAGCTTACAAACATGACCGGGCCTGCTGCTATCAATGAACCCCTCTGGCTGATGTAGGTAAATGTCATCCTTGAGGTCACCATGCAAGAATGCTGTCTTGACGTCTAATTATTCCAACTCCATGCCAAAGTGGGCAACCAATGCCAAAAGAATGCGAATGAAAGTGTGTCTGAAAAATGGAGAAAAAATATCATGGAACTCCACACCTTTCCTCTGAACATAATCCTTCGCCACTAATCTCGCCTTATACCTCAAGTCACCATTTCCGCCATCTTTCACCTTATAGATCCACTTACATCCAATTGCTCTCTTGCCGAAAGGAAGTGGTACTAAATCCTATGTGTGATTTTTATGCAAAGATTCAATTTCCTCCTCCATAGCTACTAACCAATTTGAACTATCAACTGAACTAATGACATCTCGATAGTCTCGGGGCTCATCATGAAATATGCTTAATGCATAGGCTGCCATGTCATCGAAGTCTATGTCTTCGATGCTTAATCCCACAAAATCATCAAGCCATCTAGGTCTTTTCCTCTCTCTGATTGGTCGAGTTTGAATTTGAGCTCCACCTTGAGATTGATCCTCTATCCTCTCCTCATCAACCACGGTGTCATCGAAAACACCATTTTTTCTTGTATGGAAGTCTGATGATCTACTTTGTGTCTGATACTCTGAATTTGTCCTCTCAACATCATCATTAAGTGAAGAAGAAGAAGGCTCCACCTCCAACATAGCCTTTTCATCAAATGTAACGTGCCTGCTAGTAACAATCTTCTGGGTAGTAGGACACCACAACCTATAACCCTTAACTCCCCTCCTATAGCCAAGAAAAATACACTTGCACGATCTTGGATCTAACTTCCCTTTGGTCTCATGCATATAAGCTGGACAACCAAACACTCTGAGAAAGGAATATATATATATATATATATATATATATAGTGAAAAATCAGAGTTTTGGATAGCGGAAGCAGAGCACCCAATTATCTAGTCTGTCGACAATCTCAACAATTTAAATCCAACAAAGAGAATATAAAGAAAAATCAAAGAGCACAAATTATGGATAGTGACAAAAAAAGAACACACCGATATAACGAGGTTCGGCTATGCCTACGTCCTCGGACCCAACAACCTTTATTACTTCTTCACTTCAAAGAGGAGTACAATATGAGAAAAAAAAAATCATTCAATATAAATTTCTCATCCTACAATAGATACAGAAATAGGGATCTTATTGAAGATATTAGTGGAGGCCTCTCTTTTTTATCTTGTAATAATAAAATGTGAGCAAACATCTTCGTATTTATAGGAGCAAGAATGAAGATTGCCTTGGAGATAAGAATGAATTATTTCCAGATTCGCTCGATTTGATTTCAACACAAAATCTAGCATAATTGTGTTTGTTTCCACATATATATTTATCTGATTGTTTCCTTAAATCAATTAATATCTATTATGATATTAATTGATTCTCTTTCCAATTTGTTTCTCATATTTGACTGATTGTGAGAATCAATTAATATCTTCTCCTTAATAAATTTTGAATAGATTTAAATCGTCCAAATTTAACACTCCGCCTCGATTTAAATATATTCATCAATCAATAAAATGGGTTATTGGGTCAGTGCCCCATGGCGGTAAGTATCTCGTACCACATTAATTAAGTTTGAGCAATGCTCAAACTTGTCCTTTGAAACTGACTTTGTCAACATATCAGCTGGATTGTCTTTTGTGTGTATCTTTGACAGCTTTATCTTATTTCTTTCTTCTTCAAGCATGAGAAAGAAACTCCTAACATTAATGTGCTTTGTCCGTGAGATGTAGGCTTGATTCTCAACAAGATGAATGACACTTTGACTATCTGAAAATAACTCCACCATCTTCGGCATCACTGATAAATCCTCTAAAAGCTGCAACAAATACAATCCTTCCTTGGTCGCTTCCACAATAGAAATAAGCTCTGCCTCAGTGGTTGAAAAATCTACAATGGACTGTAGCTTAGATCTTCAAGAAATCGGGCCTATGCCAAGTGTATAAACATAGACCGAAATTGATTTCCTACCATCTTTATCCCCAGCATAATCTAAATCACAATAACCCCTTAGAGTTATGTCGCTACCTCCAAACAACAAGTTAATATCAGAAGTGCCTCTTAAAATCGTAGAATCCACTTTACTGCTTGTCAATGAGTCTTGCCTGGGTTAGACATGTATCTGCTAACAACACCAACCGCACGAGCTAAATCAAGTCTTATGCATACCATAGCATACATAAGGCTTCCAACTGCACTAGAGTAAGGAATATTAGCCATATACCTTTTGTCTTCATCTGATGTGGGACATAAATCTCTGGATAGTTGAAATTGAGAGCTTAATGGAGTATCCACCGGTTTAGCTTTCTCCATGCCAAATCGAGATAGGACTTTCTCGATATACTAAGTTTGAGTTAGCCTCAAAACTCTTTGCTTTCTATCCCTCTGAATCTCCATCCCTAAAATTCTCTGTGCATTTTCCAAATCTTTAATATCAAACTCCTTACCAAGCTCCATCTTCAACTCTGAAATCCTAGTCATGCTCTTAGAAGCTATCAACATATCATCAACATAAAGCAACACATAGATGACGTCTTCATTACACTTCTTAGATACATTGGTCCTTAAAGCTTATAGAGTAACCATGTGGGATCATAAACTTATCAAATTTCTTATACCACTATCTAGGAGACTGTTTTAAACCATAAGAAGATTTGTTAAGCTTACAAACATGACTGGGCCTGCTGCTGTCAATGAACCCCTCTGGCTGATGTAGGTAAATGTCATCCTCGAGGTCACCATGCAAGAGTGCTGTCTTGACATCTAATTGTTCCAACTCCATGTCAAAGTGGGCAACCAATTCCAAAAGAATGTGAATGGAAGTGTGTCTGACAACTGGAGAAAAAATATCATGGAACTCCACACCTTTCCTCTGAACATAACCCTTCGCCACTAATCTTGCCTTATACCTCAAGTCACCATTGCCACCATCTTGTACCTTATAGATCCACTTACATCCAATTGATCTCTTGCCGAAAGGAAGTGGTACTAAATCCCAAGTGTGATTTTTATGCAAAGACTTAATTTCCTCCTCCATAGCTACTAACCAACTGGAACTATCAACTGAACTAATGACATCTCGATAGTCTCCGGGCTCATCATGAAATATGCTTAATACATAGGCTGCCATGTCATCGAAGTCTATGTCTTCGATGCTTAATCCCACAAAATCATCAAGCCATCTAGGTCTTTTCCTCTCTCTGATTGGTCGAGTTTGAATTTGAGCTCTACCTTGAGATTGATCCTCTGTCCTCTCCTTATCAACCACGATGTCATCGAAAACATCATTTTTTCTTGTATGGAAATTTGATGATCTACTTTGTGTTTGGTACTCTGAATTTGTCCTCTCAACATCATCATTAAGTGAAGAAGAAGGCTCCACCTCCAACATAGCATTTTCATCAAATGTAACGTGCCTGCTAGTAACAATCTTCTGGGTAGTAGGACACCACAACCTATAACCCTTAACTCCCCTCCTATAGCCAAGAAAAATACACTTGCGCAATCTTGGATCCAACTTCTCTTTGCTCTCATGCACATAAGCTAGATAACCAAACACTATGAGAAAGGAATATGAAATAGGCTCCCCCTTCCATACTTCTTCAGGAATCTTCATATCTATGGCGGTAAAAGGTGTACGGTTGATGAGGAAAACCGCCGTAGATAGTGCTTCTGCCCAAAATCTCTTCTTTTACCTTGTAGTCAGACGTAAGCAACGAGTTCTTTCTAACAAAGTCTGATTCATCCTCTCTGCAACTCCATTTGACTGAGGGTCCCTTGGTGTGGTGTAATGCCTTTTGATTTCCTCGGACTCACAAAATTTGGTGAATTGTTGAGAAGTGAATTCACCACTATTATCTGAATAAAGAATCTTTACTTTCTTTCCAGACTGCTTCTTAACAAGAGATTTTCAACTTTGAAACCTATTTAAAGTTTCATCCTTGGACTTCATAAGTAAACCCATACCTTTCTAGAAAAATCATCAGCAAATGAAACAAAATACCTGGCTCCTCCAAATGATAGGCATGGTGCGGGGCCCCAAACACCAGTGTGAACATACTCCAAAACATCTTTAGACTCATGCTCTACAATGCCAAAAGAAACCTTCGTCTGCTTTCCAAGTACACATCCTTCACAAAAGCCAAGTTTTGAGTGGTGAATACCATCAATCAAACCTCGCTTTCTTAATACTTCCAAACTGCGCTCTCCAATGTGTCCCATACGAAAATGCCACAATTTGGTTGAATCAAAATCAACATAATGAACAACCGAAGTAGACTCCACAACAACAGTGGTACCCTTCAGCAAATATAGGTTTCCAGCTTTTACCCCTTTCATCATTATCAATGAGCCATTTGTAATTTTCAATGAATCCTTTTCTATTATACACTTCAAGCTAAGATTGCACAATGCTCCAACGGAGATCAAACTACGCCTCAAATCAGGTACATGCCTGACATCACATAAAGTACGAACAACACCATCAAACATCCTGATCTTCACCGTTCCAAAACCAATCATGCGACAAGTAGCATTATTTCCCATGAGAACCTCTCCTCCATCAAACTGACGATAAGTGGAAAAATAGTGTCTATCAAGTGTCATATGATAGGATACTGCAGAGTCAATAATCCACATATTACTCTTCATAGAAGAGGTAGAAGCTGTAAAAATGCCAGGATCACTCTCTAAATCTGATGTTTCCGCTATAGTAGCTGAAGCCTTTTGAGTAACGACTTTGTTTTTATTCTCCAACTTGGGGCAACTTGCAATATATTGTCCAAGTCTTCTACAATAATGACAAACTCCATTCGGAGCCCCCTTGACTGAGATCTTGACTT
This sequence comes from Allium fistulosum, assembly GCA_030737815.1. Classification (NCBI taxonomy): domain Eukaryota; kingdom Viridiplantae; phylum Streptophyta; class Magnoliopsida; order Asparagales; family Amaryllidaceae; genus Allium; species Allium fistulosum. The sequence goes on along the minus strand of CM060906.1, from coordinate 293,557,973 downwards.
GGCTCTATATCCACCATATTTGGGTCTACTCTTACTTCATCCCCTTTGCGCAATAAAGCATTCAGAAGGATTCTCCATGCTCATGTTTGCTAACTTTTCCCTCAACATCTCGTTATGCAAATTTGTCTTCACATCCTCCAAGCAAATAGAAGAACGTGCATAGACCATAGAGTTAACAAAAGTGTTATACTCTGCAGACAAAGAACATAAAAGAATGACAGCTTGTGCTTCATCCTCAAGTTTTACTTCAGCAGCTCGAAGATTCATAACAAGTGTGTTTTAGGCATCCACATGAGATAATACGTCAGATCCAGGCTTCATCTTGAACAAGTAAAGTTGTTATTGTAGGATGATGCGGTTGGTGAGAGATCTATTGTAGAACTTTTTCTGAAGAACATCCCATAATTCCTTAGCAGTTTTCACATGAGAAAACTCTCTAAGTATTTCATCAGAAAGGCTAAGTTGGATGGTAATAAGAGCATCCTCTTCCAATTCCTCAATCTCTTCAGGTGCTAATTTCTTCAATTTGTCTGGATCTGAGACAACCTTAAAAGTCCTCTCTTTCTTCAACACCGCTTCCATCTTCATCTTCCATGTGTCAAAATCTCCATTTCTATCAAATCTAGAGACTCCATAATTGGTAGGGCTTCTACCAGCGCTATTCTTTGTAGAATTAGACATAGCAGAAATAGTCTTTAAATGGAACAACAAGCTCTGATACCAAACTGTAGTGAAAAATAAGAGTTTTGGGCAGCGGAAGTAGAGCACCCAACGATCTAGTCTGTCGACAATCTCAACAATTCCAATCCAACAAAGAGAATAAAATGAAAAGTCAAAGAGCACAAATTATAGATAGTGACAGAAAAGGAAAGAACACACCGATATAACGAGGTTCGGCTATGCCTATGTCCTCGGACCCAACAACCTTTATTACTTCTTCACTTGAAAGGGGAATACAATATGAGAAGAAAACAAATCACTCAATATAAATTTCTCACCCTATAATAGATACAGAAATAGGGATCTTATTGAAGATATTAGTGTAGACCTCTCATTTTTATCTTGTAATAATCATATGTGAGCAAACATCTTCATATTTATAGGAGCAAGAATGAAGATTACCTTGGAGATAAGGATGACTTGTTTTCAGATTCGCTTGATTTGATTTCAACACAAATCTAGCATAATTGTGTTTGTTTCCACATATATCTTTATCTGATTGATTCCTTAAATCAATTAATATCTATTATGATATTAATTGATTCTCTTTCCAATTTGTTTCCTATATTTGACTGATTATGGGAATTAATTATTATCTTCTCCTTAATAAATTTGGAATAGATTTAAATCATCCAAATTTAACAACACACACACACACACATATATATATATAAAGAAAATACTTGGTCAATGTGGTCAAAGTGAAGCCTTTTTCGTAATGCCTAAAGTAACCCAATAACACTTTTATTGTAATATTTAAATATTAAGAGCAACTTTGTCGTTTGTATAATGCCACGTTTTATGGTTATGAAATTACTTAGCCCAAACAAATTGTACTTCCTCATGTTATCAAACTACCCTTCCATTTAACGAGAAGAAATTACTAATGGAGCACGTAAACAGTGGGTATATTTGTAGCTCCATTAGCCCACGTTTTGTGATAACTGTAATGCCCACTTATCAACGTTCGCTTCCCCATTCCCAAAGTTATTGTTCTTCTGTAATTAAAAACCAACTATGAAAGGAAAGGAGAAATCTAAATCGAATAATGGCATCAAGAAAGCAAGTATCGACATCATTAACTAAGAAAGCTCAGCCTCCGCTTCTTTTGAAAGTCACTTTCCATCTCCTACACTCGGTACATCCCAAAACCCTAATTTTATCATTATCAAGTTGAATTTTTGGTTCGTGTCTATGATTAAGTTATGAACAGATATGGTTTGTACAATTAGTTTTTGAAATGGAGATGAATTTTTCAATTCCAGAGGACACTCAATTGGCTTTTAATGAAATTAAAATAATAATTTAATATTCAACTACCAAACAAATGTGATTGCAAAGGAACAGGAGAAATCATGGCAAGCTTTCTCATTCTCAACTTAATTCGTCCTTCGCTTTTATCAAATTATTTTTTGATCCATTCGAAAGATTCAATTATTATGGGTTTTTAGGTTTATGGGTCAAGATTTCGATACGCAACCGAAACAAGCGGAGAAAGTTGTTACAACTTTGGATTCAAAATCAATTTTGGATTCCAAATCAATGGCGATTAATGTGAATGATGATGTGGAGGCTAGTGCTAATGACAAGCCCTCTTGGTTTACGCCTAAAAGGTATAATTTACTTTTGTTTTTTATTTCGTTAATTTGTTTATTTGGGAGTTTTATTCCTGTTAAATGTTTAGAGATACCATTAAGAAATTGACGATTTGAAGTAGATGATATTTCAAAATCCAGCTTTTACTTTATCTTACTTCCTAAATAGTAATATTCTTACTACTTCTGTGATTCTAGATTCGTTCTCTCTTGATATTAACTAGACTGGTCATTTTATCGGAGGTAGCGAGATCCGGTAAGATACAGATTAAAATTAGTATCAGTAAAACATCAATTGTTAATTATGTTTTAATACATAATTACAAGACTTCTTGGTTTTGATTTTTCCACTGGATGTGTAACAGTCGTTTCACTTAATAATTGCAAACGGCTTTGTGTAGAAATTGCTGGGTTGAAAGTTCAATCTGGATTGATCATGGAGTCATGGAATTGCCTGATTATAACAGTCGTCAATCTGAAGCATTAAAGTTTGCATGTAGATTCAAATCTATTTGATGCTTCGATTACATAGCAAATATCTTCGTGGGTCGTTCTTTGTTATTGACTTCAGTTGTAACTATTCTTGAAGACTAGAGGCGGATAGGTTTAATGATAAAGTCACGCCTTGCTTCGCCCAAAAGGGTCACTTGCTATGGAGAAGGCCACGATGAGTTGATATATGCGACGTATGAATACTTTATCTGCTGCTCGAATTACATCTATATTTTTTAGAAAATGAGAACTGTGTTTGCTTTGTTTCTTTTCCAGTTGTTGCAGCCATTTTATGTGTTGCTTTTATGAAGGTCAGAGTTGAAGCTGCGATATGCTTACAGATACGAAATGAAGAGTAAGCAATTTTATAGGAAATTAACCAGTGAGGATAGGGATTAACATATACGAAATGGGAGAATTACTAAACAAGCACTGTTCAAAGCCAAATATCATCTCTTATATATTTTTAGTATCAATCGTTTGTTTTTTTCACATGGTTTCTAATAATTATCTGCATTTGAGAAGGTGTTTATCCCTAAGTTTTCTTCTTTTACCACAAAACTTACCTTATGTTTATTTTAAAGTCCTAATTGCTTTTTCCGAGTTTTTCAAAAATAATATTCTTTGGCTAGTAGGAGGATCGATTACAGACAGCGTTATAGTATTTATGAGTTGAATGTTCAAATGAAAACCTAAATGTAATTGGATGAATCATCAACTTCCTTATTCAGCAACACACTCAAACTTGGTAATCATATTGTAATGCTGATTAATTTATATAAGCTTAAGCTATTGTTATAATGTCTTTGTTCAATTGATCATATTATTTTGTAAGTATGCCAGTTATATCAGTCTTATTTTACAGTGTTAATTATTTATTTGGTTTCATAAGACAATTAGGAAGAATGTATCTTCAATTAACTGAATCTACAATAAAATATGTATTGATTATATTACAAACAAGCTAAATTGATTTATATATGTATATGTAAAGAAAACCAAACACTATATATATAGTGCATGGCATCGAAATTATGCGAAACAACTTCAAAATTTTGCATCCCTAGGTATATTCAGACCTTTTCTACTTACTGTATTATTCAAACTCCAAATTATCAAAATTTCATTGATGAAATAAAAATGAATTACACATGATTATCTTTTTTAACGACTAACATTGTTTAATACAAAAAATAATCTCACTGTTATAGTTTAAGACACAATATATTATCATAAGCAAAGGACAACACTGAATGATGTATGTTTAGATTTTCATACCTGATGCAATTCCTGTGTTATGTGTTGCTGAATTCACCTGCAACAAACATACAAAAGATGATGAACATTCAATTGATATTTTTCACTAAAATCGCATGTATGTTCCACAAGTTTAGTAATTTATTTATTAGTTTAGGTATACATACTTATTAAATATTAACTGTATGTATTACTACCCCTAGAGAAAATCAAACAAAATCAGTTGTATGAAAAAGATGAATGATAAAACTAAAATTAGAAGAATTTAAAACCCACTTCAATGTTACACTACACGCTTCGGTTATCACACAATTTCTCCATGTTACACACCAAGCTTTAATTTTCATTCATGAAATTACCAACCCTTTCAAACTCATGCACAAAAAGATCCTTTACAACAAACTTTGCTTTGCTATAGCAATGCCTGTTTCTTTTTCTTTTTTCAGATTTTGAATACAATTTATTCTATGCAATAAACAAATTTGAAAAAAAAACACTAAAGTTAATAATGATCAATGACCGAAACTAAAAAAGATTAGGCAAAATTGAAATGTTTATATAAACTTGGATTTATGTCTAGTGTTAATTTGAGCATAGAGGTTACATGTGCAGGCAAGTGGGAAGGTGATTGTCAGTGGATACATATGGATTGTGGGTATTATTTTGGTTTTTTAATATAATTCCACTTTGGAATTGCTTTTCTATTTGAATATAATAATTTTAGTAAGTTATCTGCATAATAAATAAGAAATGTTATTTGGATGGAACAAAGTAAAATGAAAACGTAGTCCACATGAGTTAAATAGATGACCGACAAATGCTATTTGGAGGTAGAAATGTTTAGAGGTAAAAGTTTGCTTCTTTATAATTACACAAAATTGATATTATAGACGTCTATGTGTATTTAGTTAGAATTTATTATGCCCTGTATATGGTTTTGTGATGGTTACATTATACCTCTGCTCTTATTCAAGCTTTACCTGTCTTCTTATTCATGCTTTTCTCATTATTAAAGTGCATTAAAAAATTGGTATCATGTTTGTATCGATATTTTAAAAAAAAAATTCACTCGTTCATAACTGATGTCTTTGTTATCGTCTTTATATATGAAATTTTTTATATGCAAGAAGTTAACTCATATAACTTATATTAATAGACGAATTTGGAGTACTTTGTTGTTGACAGTCTGGTGTTTACTTCTTTTACTACTCATATTGAACATTCTTTATGAATAAGATTTATATTAAATACATATAGACAGAAATCAAGGCAGAAGTTGTTATATTTATTATTATATCTTTCATCTTGTTTATACCAAAATTGGGCACAACACTCTTCAGAAGTATTTGAAGAGATAAAATGAAGAAGTTAAATGGAAAATGAGGATTATCTAACAAACACTTCAAAAACAAAACAAGAAAGTATGCAGAAACACAATGATTTAGAGTGGTTCGGCGTGTTGCCTACGTCCACTATGAAATTATTGATTTTTATTAACTTTTCTCTGCTGGTTACAACGAATTACAATAGTAAATCTATAATACAACAGTGAAATTCGAATACAATGGTGAATTCGGCAGAGTCAGGACGTCAAAGAGCCAAAAGATCCCTTTTCTGTAGGTTCTGGGCAGCTATTTATAGGCGTAGGTTGCAAATATCTCGCTCAGATCTCGGGAGACCTCTTTTGGAACGTGGGCGGGCCCACGTGATCGATCCCATGTGATTTGTACTCGGTCTGATCGATACGAACGAATTTCGTATCGATCATAATTTGAACCAATCAAGTCGAAATTTAGCATGAACATTCTTTAGGTTGTACGCAAGCTTCTATGAAAATTTGGTGGCATTTGGACTTGTAGATTGTGAGTTATGATCGATGCAAGTTTGTACTTTTCGAAGGCTGTCCCCCTCGTATCGATGTCGTTCGTATCGATGGTTTCACATCGATGATTCTGTACGTGATGCCGGTTGACGTGGCGCTTGTTTCTAGGATCGATCCACATTTCATGCCAAATTGATCAAGTCTTTCCAATGTTTATGCCTCGTACGTATCGATCTGACTTGGCCTTGTTCGCATCGATCGACTATGCCTCATTTCGTATCGATTCTGCGTATTCCATTCGCATCGATGCTTTGTGTTTTATTTCGCATCGATGAGAAGCATCGGTTTCATATCGATCGCTTAAAGGCCACTTCATATCGATGGATGGGCGGCTTCTTCGTATCGACCACAGAGTAGCTACTTTCGTATCGATGGGAGATATTGATTCTGTATCGACCTATTGCCGATCGATACGAATTATGCCGAAGACAGATCGATATGAAATAGACTCCCAGTGTTATCTACTGATGGATACAAAGTAGGCAGTCACAGATGGATACAAAGTGGACGTTGGTTGATCGATACGAACAAGCCGGAGGTGATCGATGCGAAGCGATATGAAGAAAGACGGATATGAAGAGCACTACTCTTCTGATCGATATGATACCATGTGCATATGATGGATTCGAACCAGATCGATACGAAGGAAGATTTTCTCTGGTTGTTTGATGGATACGAACAAGGTGATTACTTGAATTGCATCGATCATATCTTGAGCATAAGAACTCGGATTGACTTGAAATTTGGAACGTTGGCTATCATAGCTTTGCTTGTCATGTCTTGTCAATTGTAGCTTGATCCAAACTCGGACAAAATTCATCGATATCCATAGTGAGCCTGCGTATAACCGATCTTCGGGATGGACTGTCTTCGGTTTCCAGTTAAGTTCCTGGTATCACGACCTTGCCAAAAGGCGGGATAACATTTGCCCCCAAAGTACGTCTTGTGTGACGACCGCCCATGACCCCTGCACTGAACCTAGAGATAGTGCGCTGTAAAGCGTGCCAGGCAGCCATGGACGATCATCATGGTAAATTAAAACAGCAGAATCTATCGTATTACTCACAGCGCATGGACAAAATACAATAGAATATATATATAGTGAAGCTTCACAGAATAGAATCTCATCAATAAAACTTCATAATAGTTGAATACAAACATCTGAATAGTCAATACATCAAGCCTCACTACATAACACTCAGAGAATATACAAGCAGCGGAACATCCAATACATATAGTAAGAAAACAATATGCAATCCTCTAGCTCGTCTTCGTCATCAGCATCGTGGAAAGCAAGAACAGCACCTGTCACCTGCTACCTAGTCTGCCCGTCCCAAAATGGACGAACATCCCAAGGCAATAAGAGTTAAAACATAAAGCCTTGAGTCAGACAACAGTCTTAGTGAGCGGTAAATTAACTAACAACATACCAAAAGAGCATAAAGGAAAAAGGAATAGGAATCCAACCCTCCCACTCCACCTCTTTCTACAGTGATAGCCCCCAGACACACACTAAGAAGAAGCAAACATAGCAAAGCATACAATTTAAAGTAAAGCAATTATCACTCGAGTCAAGGGCGATGCTTTCCAAGTACAAACCCCCAAGGCCTAAACCAAGATCAGATAAGCACCCAGAAAATACCGCTCTTGAGACCGAATGACGATACAACCAAACATCCATGACTCTGGCTATCACTGTTATCATTGCTTCGATATCATCGTTAATTGAATGACCGGCTCATTCTTTCATCCGTCCGTCAAGGGCTAATGGAATCCCCGGTTCTAGACATAACTCCGCACGTCGTCAAAACCCGTGCCTAGGACTATCGAATCTGCCCAGAGTACTCGACTACAAATCAGTAGCCTTCAGGGACTATCGAATCTGCCCAACGTACTCTTGCTTTGAGCATGCTAGAACCTTCAACAACGATGAGATCTCAGCCTTCTAGTCATCCTCCTCGACGACTATTTCCATACTAGCTCAAGCGCCTCTCGAGCAAACCATTATCCTCAAACTCGAACCATTTCACCGAGTTATCAACATGCTTGGAATGATCCCGTCTGGATTAGACCAAGACTATCTCATATCATGCCTCGCTTCATCACATCCTAGCAAAGCCTCATCTCAACATCATCATCATCAAATCTATCCATATGAGCTTCATCATCCGCTACATATGCCACGAGCAGCTTTTCCAATTCAAGAGCCTTTCCCTTAGCTTTTGAATCATCTTCGACCATCTTGTCTAAATCAAATCATCAATCAACTAATTCATAGCAATCAATCAAGTCAAACATTAATCCAAGTAATCAAGCATTCAAATATGATCTAATGAACAATTATAACAATCATGGCAATTTCGTAAATAAAGAGTCTAAAGTCTAACAAGCATGAAAACATGAGCAATATCTCTATAATCTTGATGAATGAACTTGCATAGGTTAATATGTAGTAAAATGGATGTCAAATCATCATGAACAATGGATCTATACTTAAGTTTACAAAAATACATGAAAATCACTACTTTACACAAAATCAAGCCAACGATCCGATATACTCCTTTGGATCCGTGTGAGAGATAGTCACCACTCACCAAATCACCTAAACACCTCAAAAGCAACACACTTCAGATCTGGACAGCGAAGGATCTAACTCGATCTATCACAAATCCGCTTCAAACGATGAAATCTCTCTTTGATGGATGTAGATCTTCAATCTAAGCTCTTGAATCTTCAATTAGATCTTCGATTTGGATGGAAGGAATCACAAGATTAGAGTGGAGAAAAGAAGTGAAGAAGTGTAGAACTCGAGCTCTCAAAATGGCAACACTTCGTCGCTTCAAAATCCGGATCCCAAAAATGAAGAAATGGACGTGTATTTATAGGCTGGAATTCCCTAAGTCGTCCGCCTCCTTAAGTCGTCCACGACTTATAGACCATCACGACTTACGACTTAAGAAATACCCTGACTTACGACTTAGTGAGACAACCCATCCTACGACTTAACAAATTCACCAGTCTAAGACTTAACGACTCAACACAATAAGTCTTCTCGCGACCTAACAATGCCACGACCTAAGACAATGCGCGACCTAACGACTCAATACCTACGCGACCTAACTGGGTTACGACCTAACACCTCACGACCTAATACTTAGCGACCTAACACTTAACTCGTTCACGACTTAACTTCCTTAGGTCGTAAACTCACCCAACCCCTAGGTCGCTAACTGCTACCACCAGCTTTCTTAGGTCGTTACCGACCTATCCTCCTTAAGTTGCTAACTCGCCCAGTTTCCTATGCCGCTAACTCTTAAGTCGCCACTATCTTATAAGTCGCCAACTCCTATAGGTCGCCAATTCCTATAAGTCGCCAATTCTTATAAGTCGTCTACTCTGACCTAACTATTATACGACCTAAGCCTTACCTCGTCCACGACTTAGACCCTGGACGACTTAACTCTGAACGACTTAGACTCTGGACGACTTATCAACATTGCGACCTAATGACAACTGTTTTACTATGTTTCGATCCGTAAAAATACGGGTCGTTACATTCTCTCCCCCTTAGGAATTTCGCCCCCGAAATTCCAAACAAACAGAGCAATCAAAGACTATTCTGCATGCCTACCATCCATAGCAATCAACAAACCATGCATCCAATTCTAGCTTAGCATGCAGAATTCTAAAACTAGAACAAGTTACAATGTCGTTAGATGACACGACACCTTAGGGCCATACCTTGAAGAGTTCAGGATGAGCTGCCTTCATCCTCTCTTCCACCTCCCATGTACAGTCGTTATCATCATCACTCCATTGTATCTTGAGCAACTTAACTACCTTCCTCCTAAGCTGTTTCGTGTCGGTTTCCACAACACGAAGCGGCTTACGAGGTCTCTTATCGACTGGATCAACTTCGAAATCTTCACAGCTATCAGCAGAAACCACTGTATTCGAGTCGTGCACATACTTCCGTAGATACGAGACATGAAAAACATTGTGCACACCCGACATCTTCTCTGGTAACTCCAATCTGTAGGCGAGCTTTCCAATTCACTCGATGATCGGGAATGGTCCAACAAATCTCGGAGTCAATTTCCCTTTCTTCCCGAATCGAATAACATTCTTCAGTGGATAAATCTTCACAAAAACCATATCACCTACGTCGAATTCCAAATCCTTATGACGCTTATCGGCATAACTTTTCTGTCGGTCTTGGGCTGCCTTCATTCGTTGCCGAATGATCTCTATACAATCCGAAGTATGTCGAATCATCTCTGGCCCAAGCATCAGCTTTTCTCCGGTCTCTAACTAACATGTCGGAGAGTTACACGGTCTTCCATACAATGCTTCATATGGTGCCATACCAATGCTTGACTGGTAACTGTTATTATACGAAAATTCTACCAAATGAAGGTGATCTTTCCATGATCCTCCGAAATCCAAAACACAAGCTCTAAGGAGATCTTCCAAAACTCGATTGACTCTCTCAGTCTGACCATCTGTTTGGGGGTGATAAGCTGTACTCAAACACAACTCGGTTCCCAAAACTTCCTGGAAGCTCTTCCAAAATCCACTAGTGAACAATGGATCTCGATCGCTCACTATATTCTTCGGAATACCATGGAATCGAACTATCCACTTAACATACAACTCAACCAACTTTGATGCAGTCCTAGTCGATCGAACAGGAATGAATCTTGCACTCTTAGTCAGACGATCTACGATGACCCAAATCCCTTCATTTCCCGTTCTTGTTCTAGGTAGCCCATCAATAAAATCCATCGATATTTGCTCCTACTTCCATGTAGGAACTTCTAATGGCTGAAGCAATCCACTTGGCTTCTTCTGTTCGGCTTTTACCAACTGGCAGTTCATACATTTGGAAATAAAATTTCCAACATCCTTCTTCATACCTTCCCAGTAATAGGTTCTCTTCATATCCCGATACATCTTGTTTCCACCTGGATGAATTGTCAACTTCGAGTGATGACTTTCCTTCAGCACCTCATTCCTTAATTCATCTACATCGGGAACAACTAGTCGTCCTTGCTTCCGAAGCCAACCCTCTTGATCGACCTCAAATCCTTTATCCTTTTCTGGGTCCAATCCAGATTCCAAATCACGGATAATCTTGACAAGCTTATCATCTCGCTTTTGACTCTCGCCAATTCTTTCCACAAGAGTCGGTCTTATCGATAAGTTTGCCAACATCTCGGGTTCCAATTCACATCTGGGCCTGAAGTCAAATCCAGCTAAATACTCGAGGCTCTTCCATTCTGAAAACATGGCTCCCAATCCTGCATGTCTTCGACTTAACGCATCTGCCACTGCGTTACCCTTTCCCGGAGTATAGGCTATACCAAAATCATATGATGCTAAAAACTCTAGCCATCGTTGCTGCCGAAGATTCAAATCCTTTTGGCAGAAAAGATACTTCAACGACTTATGATCTGTAAACAACTCAAATCGAACTCCCAATAGATAATGTCTCCACATCTTCAGAGCAAAAACAATCGCCGCCAACTCCAAATCATGAGTCGGATAATTCCTTTCATGCGGCTTCAGTTGTCGACTTCCATACGCAACAACTTTATCCCTCTGCATCAGCACTGCTCCAAGTCCTGTACCACATGCGTCGGTGTAAACCACCATCTCATCATTCCCACTTGGAATAGTCAAAACAGGAGCACTTGTCAGTCGCTCTTTCAGGATTCTGAAAGCTTGCTCACACTTATCATCCCATATGAACACTTGGTTCTTTTTCGTCAATCCTGTCAATGGTGCAGCCACCTTGGAGAAGTCTTTGATAAATCGACGATAATATCCTGCTAATCCAAGAAAACTTCTCACATCCGATGCATTCTTAGGTCTGACCCAATCCTGGATTGCTGCCACCTTGGCGGGATCAACCGCTATTCCATTTCCAGAGATAACATGGCCTAAGAACCTCACTTCACTCTTCCAGAAGTGACACTTCGAAAACTTAGCCTTCAGCTGATGTTTCCGCAAGATTTCCAAAACAATACGCAAGTGCGTCTTGTGCTCTTCTTCAGTTCTGGAATAAATCAAAATATCATCCACGAACACTAGCACGAACTTGCTCAACTGATCTCTGAACACTCTATTCATAAGATCCACAAAATATGCCGGCGCATTAGTCAATCCAAACGGCATTACCAGCCACTCAAAGAAACCGGATGGTGTCCTGAAAGCAGTCTTCGACACACTATCCTTAGCCACTCTTAACTAGTGAAATCCCGTTGCCAAATCCATCTGAGAAAACACCTTAGCTTCGTGAAGCTGATCAAACAAGTCATCGATTCTCGGCAATGGATACTTGTTCTTCTTAGTCACCTTATTCAGCTCACGATAATCCACACACAACCTCAACGATCCATCTGCTTTGGTTGCGAACACAACTGGTGCACCCCATTCGGACACACTACGCCGAATGAATCCTTTCTGCAAATGATCATCAACCTGCACCTTCAACTCCTGCTGTTCCCTAGGCGCCATCCGCCTAAGAGGCATCACAACAGGTCTGGCTCCTTCAACTAGATCTATACGAAACTCGACCTCTCTATGCGGCGGTAACCCTTTGACCTCGTCATAGACATCCTCAAATACATTAGCGATTGGCACAGATGACAGTCCATCCCGTGGAACAACCAGCGAATACATGAAGCTCATGAAGACGCCTTCTTCATGCTTACATCGTATCACAATCTTTCGCCCCTCCACATTCTCGACTGTCACCTCCAACCTATCACAATCAACCTTTGCCGCATACTTCCTAAGCCAGTCCATACCCAAAATAATTCCGAACCCCGCAAAGTTCAGAACAAAACAATCACAAACAAAAGAGCAATCATGACTCGATACAATCAGACCACGGCATAACATACACAAACAAGACGAACCCCCAACTGGATTAGTCACAACCAATGGCCTATCAACGATATCCGGTTCTAAACCCAACCAGCCTACAAGCTCATTACAAACAAACGAATGCGACGCCCCAATATCAAATAGCACTCTAACTGGAACACCATATAGGAAAAGAGTACCTTGAACCACTACACTCTTTCCTTTCTCTTCAACGGTAGGAGCTTTCGAAGATGATGGAACAGCTCCCAAAGCATAAGCTTGCACAATCTGCTTGTCCTTCCGCGGTTCTGGACAATTCCTCCTAACATGCCCCAGCTTGTCACAGTTGTGGCACTTCACTGGCACTTTCGGATTCTTACAATCTCTAGAGAAATGGCCCTTCTGCTGACAATTGTAGCAGGTTACTTCGCCCTTCGGCTTCTTCTGGCCATCCTTACCCTTTTGCTGCTGCTGCTTCCTCTTTTTGTTTCCACTCTGCTGTGGTTTAGACTCTCCCCTGGTCACAGCAACAACAGACCCCTCTTTAGGAAACATATTCTCATGCCTGAGAGCTTTCTCCACAAGCTTCTCAAATGAATCGTCCAAATGATCCACCAACTGTCTCCCAAGATAACTGTCCAAGCCTGTCACAAACTTCTCGTTCTTCTAATAAGGAGATTCAATATACGACCGGGCATATTTGGACAAAGCTTCAAACTCAGAAACATACTCAAGAACTGGTCTTTCACCTTGCTTGAGCTCCACAAACTTCTTAAATAGAACAGACTTCTGAGCCGTAGAAATGAACTTAGCTTCAAATCTGTCTTGGAATTACTCCCAAGTAATTTCTTCCTCCGGAGTATCAATGGTGATAGAGTTCCACCAATCAGAAGCTCTCCCTTGAAGCTGTCTTGATGCTAACTTCCTCTTAGTCGCATCCTCAATTCCCAAATCACTAAAGATCCTTCTACAAGCATCTATCCACCTCTGGACTTCAATGGTTGACTCCGTTCCCAAGAAAACCTTTCCTTCAAGAGCAGTATAATCTTTACACAGCTTAGCAAAATCCACTGGTTTTGGAGTTTGGACTTGAACTCCAACATCTACTGACGGCCCCGGAGCTGGCATCCTTCTCATGATCGAAGTCATCATAGCTTCGAACATAGCAACATAATCAGCAGCCCCCTCAACAGCACGGCCTTCCCTAGCAGCTGGTCTCCCTCTTCGACTCATTCTCAATATCTATAAAAAGGAATGATTAATACACCTTGAGAAACAACTGCATAAGGGATTCAAATCATTCTAAGCTACTATATTATATATAGTAATCATCCATCAAAATACAATTACGTCTCTCATACGTAGTTACGTTAGCGAGCGTTGGGTAAAATCGATTAATCAAAGCTCTGATACCAAATGTGACGACCGCCCATGACCCCTGCACTGAACCTAGAGATAGTGCGCTGTAAAGCATGCCAGGCAGCCATGGACGATCATCATGGTAAATTAAAACAGCAGAATCTATCGTATTACTCACAGCGCATGGACAAAATACAATAGAATATATATATAGTGAAGCTTCACAGAATAGAATCTCATCAATAAAACTTCATAATAGTTGAATACAAACATCTGAATAGTCAATACATCAAGCCTCACTACATAACACTCAGAGAATATACAAGCAGCGGAACATCCAGTACATATAGTAAGAAAACAATATGCAATCCTCCAGCTCGTCTTCGTCATCAGCATCGTGGAAAGCAAGAACAGCACCTGTCACCTGCTACCTAGTCTGCCCGTCCCAAAATGGACAAACAGCCCAAGGCAATAAGAGTTAAAACATAAATCCTTGAGTCAGACAACAGTCTTAGTGAGCGGTAAATTAACTAACAACATACCAAAAGAGCATAAAGGAAAAAGGAATAGGAATCCAACCCTCCCACTCCACCTCTTTCTACAGTGATAGCCCCCAGACACACACTAAGCAGAAGCAAACAAAGCAAAGCATACAATTTAAAGTAAAGCAATTATCACTCGAGTCAAGGGCGATGCTTTCCAAGTACAAACCCCCAAGGCCTAAACCAAGATCAGATAAGCACCCAGAAAATACCGCTCTTGAGACCGAATGACGATACAACCAAACATCCATGACTCTGGCTATCACTGTTATCATTGCTTCAATATCATCGTTAATTGAATGACTGGCTCATTCTTTCATCCGTCCGTCAAGGGCTAATGGAATCCCCGGTTCTAGACATAACTCCGCACGTCGTCAAAACCCGTGCCTAGGACTATCGAATCTGCCCAGAGTACTCGACTACCAATCAGTAGCCTTCATGGACTATCGAATCTGCCCAACGTACTCTTGCTTTGAGCATGCTAGAACCTTCAACAACGATGAGATCTCAGCCTTCTAGTCATCCTCCTCGATGACTATTTCCATACTAGCTCAAGCGCCTCTCGAGCAAACCATTATCCTCAAACTCGAACCATTTCACCGAGTTATCAACATGCTTGGAATGATCCCATCTGGATTAGACCAAGACTATCTCATATCATGCCTTGCTTCATCACATCCTAGCAAAGCCTCATCTCAACATCATCATCATCAAATCTATCCATATGAGCTTCATCATCCGCTACATATGCCACAAGCAGCTTTTCCAATTCAAGAGCCTTTCCCTTAGCTTTTGAATCATCTTCGACCATCTTGTCTAAATCAAATCATCAATTAACTAATTCATAGCAATCAATCAAGTCAAACATTAATCCAAGTAATCAAGCATTCAAATATGATATAATGAACAATTATAACAATAATGGCAATTTCGTAAATAAAGAGTCTAAAGTCTAACAAGCATGAAAAAATGAGCAATATCTCTATAATCTTGATGAATGAACTTGCTTAGGTTAATATGTAGTAAAATGGATGTCAAATCATCATGAACAATGGATCTATACTTAAGTTTACAAAAATGCATGAAAATCACTACTTTACACAAAATCAAGCCAACGATCCGATATACTCCTTTGGATCCGTGTGAGAGATAATCACCACTCACCAAATCACCTAAACACCTCAAAAGCAACACACTTCAGATCTGGACAGCGAAGGATCTAACTCGATCTATCACAAATCCGCTTCAAACGATGAAATCTCTCTTTGATGGATGTAGATCTTCAATCTAAGCTCTTGAATCTTCAATTAGATCTTCGATTTGGATGGAAGGAATCACAAGATTAGAGTGGAGAAAAGAAGTGAAGAAGTGTAGAACTCGAGCTCTCAAAATGGCAGCACTTCGTCGCTTCAAAATCCGAATCCCAAAAATGAAGAAATGGACATGTATTTATAGGCTGGAATTCCCTAAGTCGTCCGCCTCCTTAAGTCGTCCACGACTTATAGACCATCACGACTTACGACTTAAGAAATACCCTGACTTACGACTTAGTGAGACAACCCATCCTACGACTTGACAAATTCACCAGTCTAAGACTTAACGACTCAACACAATAAGTCTTCTCGCGACCTAACAATGCCACGACCTAAGACAATGCGCGACCTAACGACTCAATACCTACGCGACCTAACTGGGTTACGACCTAACACCTCACGACCTAATACTTAGCGACCTAACACTTAACTCGTTCACGACTTAACTTCCTTAGGTCATAAACTCACCCAACCCCTAGGTCGCTAACTGCTACCACCAGCTTTCTTAGGTCGTTACCGACCTATCCTCCTTAAGTCGCTAACTCGCCCAGTTTCCTATGCCGCTAACTCTTAAGTCGCCACTATCTCTTAAGTCGCCACTATCTTATAAGACGCCAACTCCTATAAGTCGCCAATTCCTATAAGTCACCAATTCTTATAAGTCGTCTACTCCGACCTAACTATTATACGACCTAAGCCTTACCTCGTCCACGACTTAGACCCTGGACGACTTAACTCTAAACGACTTAGACTCTGGATGACTTATCAACATTGCGACCTAATGACAACTGTTTTACTATGTTTCGATCCATAAACATATGGGTCGTTACATCTTGTGAGAACACGACATGCTTTGAAAAGCTGCAATCTTCATTCTGAAAAGTTCCATCTGACTTGTTCAAAGGTTGTTGTTTTCTCGTCGAAAGTTGTAATCTTTGATTGATCCATAGAAACATAAATTATGAACTATAAACTGCCCATTGTTGTACTGTGTACTGTTGTAATCGACCGATGTATGGTAGTAATTTGTCGTTTGTTGTTGTATAAAAATAGAACGGTGACACTTGTCTTTTACATTAGTTAATCCTCTTACACATGTTATTAAAAAGACTTATATATTAACACTTGTAATTTGCATGAATTTATAAATTTTTAAATGGTTTAAAAAGCTTTTATAATAAATTTCCTAATTAAACCTATATAAACTTATATCTTTTATCTTCATATCCTTTTCCTATCTTCTTTCAAACAAAGATCTGTAACAATCCAGAAAAAGAAAGAAAGAAAAATAGTCTGTAACAAAATACTCAAACCAATAACAATTTCCTCTCCACAATTCCAAAATCTGAAGCTCTTCATAATTCAAGTGCAACTCAGTTTCAAATCTAAAAGCAAGCTTTTCAAACTCAAGTACAACTTAGATCGGAGGCAAGCTAAGCAATTTATCTCAGATCAATTTCAGTTTTCAGTTTCAAGAAGAATCAAGCTATTCAAGTTTTCAAAGTTTTAACTGCTTCAAACTGCTCTGCTCATCATTAACAGGTGAGTAAACAAATTTGTTTTAAAAAGCTTTAAATCTGTTTAAACCCCGATGCATGCAGAAAACTTTAGTTTGAATAGGTAATAACGGGTTGCATGTTGGATTTAATGATTATATGTATATATGTATGTGGATATCTTTGTATGCATGTCTGTATTCAAGGTTGTGCTCTGTTCTTAAAATTACTGGATGCAAATAACATTCAAAATGATCAATTGTTTATCTGTGATCAATTTTATGTTATAATGTTTGAACAAAATTTGTTTAAAACAACAAGATTTAAATTTTAAAAACATTTAAAACAAGAATTTAAGACAGTATCAATCAGGCTTTATTTATTACAGTAAGAATTTGATTTTTTCAAAATTCCAAATTGGATAAATTGTAGATTCATGTGTATAATCTGATGTATCTTTGAAAAATAGGATTTTTTAAAATAAAAATCACAATTTTTAGTTGAGTTTTGGATGTGCATTTCGAAGATGATCAGAAAATGGGTTTCGACCTTTTTCTAGTGATCGACGAACTTTTGGTGGTCGAGGTTTTTGTCGAAGCTAGCATGACGATCGGGGATGTCGGGAAAAATGGTGGAAGTGACGATTGTTCGTCGTGGCGTCGGCGGTGGATCGAATTAGGGTTTTATAACCCAGATGAGTCGAGGTCGGGAACTTTGTTGATGCGGCGTCTCTGGGTGATCGAGTTTCACCAAACTTTGGGAGGTGGAGGCATGGTAGGTCGGTAGTGTGTGGCCGGAGTTCCAGTGATTCTGGTGGTCGGTGTCGGTGATTCGAGGGAAGTTTTCAGGAGATGTTTGGTTCCAGGTTCGACTGGGAAAGCTCGAATTCGAATTGGGATTTCTGGTGATGGTTTGATGGTCAGAATCGGTTGTAGGGAGGATCATTGACGTGTGGGAGGCATCGGAGATGGTCGCGGCGGCGTTGATCATCGGTGCATATGCACGGCGACGTGTGTGTGTCAGTGGGTTAAGATCGTAGTCGACTCGAAGGATCACTCGGGTAGGGAAGGAAATTGCTCGAGAATGAATGTGTGTACGTGAGAGTACTATGTCATAACAGTTTTTAAGTATTTAACTAAGTTTTAAATAAAAGAAGAAAGGGAACTCGGGAAAAGTTTGAAGAGTCTCGGGTACATGTTCGAGTAAACCCAGGATTTCCTTGGGTAAATGTTTTAAATCCTCAAAGTTTAAGTTTAACAGGTGAAGTTAAATTTAATTATCTTTAAACTATTTTAAGTAATAATTGATCAATTAATGTTTGATAATTAAATTTGAGGAATTTATTTTAAAGTTAATCCTTATTTGTTTTTAAACTTAATTAAGCAATGTAATTAAGGTTAATTAATTAAGGTTAATTAATCAATGTAATTAATTAAAGTTAGTTAATTAAATGGAATTAATCAATGTAATTAAAGTTAATTGACCGATTAAGATAAGAAAATTAGTAAGTATAACTAATTAATTATTAAGTAATTAAGGATTAATTAAGAATTTAATTAAGGATTAGTTGATTAATTAAGAATGGTTGATTAATTTAATGACAAATGGTTTGCAATTAACCAATTATAATTAAGTTAAGTTGAATAATTAATTCATAGTAAAGTAATTAAGGAAGGATTACTCAGTGTAATTAAATAAAGGATTAATTTAAGTAAGTAATTAAAGAATAGTTAATCCTTAATGTGATTAATTAAAAAGGTAATTAATGAAAGTAATTAGAGGATCATTAATTAACTACTGAGAGTAATTAACGTGAATGGTTAAAGAATAATTAATTTATGTAATTAATTTAGGGCTAATTACTTAATGTAATTAGAGAATGATTAATCAAGGATGATTAATTGAGGAAAATAATTTGAGATGGTTAATTAATTGATTTAAGATTAATTAATGTTGGGTAAGCAGGATTTAAGGTAATTTAAGTAATTAAAGTTGGAAATTAAATTGAGATTGAATATCTAATTTAGCTTGTTTATGGATGATTGAATGGTATTTTAGATTTATATCTAGTCTAATAACTTGTTATGTTTGTGATATGCTATGATGGGTTGAACTATGATAGTGTAGGTTACCTATCTGGGTTGGATTGTTATGTGATATGATATCATGGATATGAATTGTTTTGTTTTAAAACTTAACAATTTAGATTAGAGATGACATTGAATTCGAAGAGACCGGGGTCGGGTATCAGTAAATACCCGAAACCACTTCGATTAGTAATCTAAATTCTTTATATATTGATATGTGAAATTAAATAGGCTGGAATGGAATGAATTGAGTAACATGGACATTTAACCTGAAAACTATTGTGTATGATAAATGATTGACTGTAAGAACTCGTAAAAGTACGAGTTACCCTGGTATTCACATATGTTATAACTTAGTATTTCATATTACATGGGTTTACTCACGCTGGTTTCCAGCCTGCCCCGAGTGTTACTTTGTTGTAATGCTCGGGTCAGACCGAGTATTACAGATTTCCAGGATAGGACGTTCTGGAGTTCAAGAGACGAGCTGGATGGCAGAGACGTATGGAGTATATTCCACTGTGTATTTGAGATTGTAGTGATAGTATTCTGGGACAAGTTAATTTTAACTGTCCAGTTTATATGGGATTGATTGTAGCTCTGATGTATTGTATGTAAATTGACAAGTACAGCTTTTCTTGTATAAATGTTATTATTTGATATTATATTTGATCCGCTGCGAATGTGAGATTCTGTGTTTTGTTATCTGTTCTTCTTCTATCTCTTTTCTTCTTTTTCCTAACTATCTGGAATTTTCGGGGTCGAAAATTTCGGGTCGTTATAGTAACTGAAGTAATTATAGGATAATTAATTAATGTAATTAAAGGTTTATTACTTAATGAAATTAATTAAAGGATAATTAATTAATGTAAGTAATTAAAGGATCATTAATTAATGTAAGTAATTAAAGGATCATTTATTAATGTAAGTAATTAAAGGTTAATTAATTAATGTGAATGATTAAATGGTTAAAGAATAATTAATTTATGTAATTAATTTAAGGTTAATTACTTAATGTAATTAAAGAATAATTAATCAAGGATGATTAATTAAGATGGATAGTTAAGGGATGATTAATTAATGTTAAGTAATGCAGGATTAAAAAGTAATTAAAGTAATTAATTTAATTCATTGGTGGTAAATTAAATTAATTAGAGATGGTGTGGTTGATTAATCTTGCTTATGGATGATTGAATGCCTTGAATTATGTGATATCTCCGATATGTGATATGTGCTGCTTTGTGATTTGAGATGAATTGCTGTGTATAAATTGTATTGTTTAAACTTAACATTTTGGCTTAAAAAGATGGTATTGAATTCGAAGAGACCGGGATCGGATATCAGCGATATCCGGAACCACTTCGATTAGTAATCTAAAAATTCTTTATAGATTTGATTATGGAATCAAATGGGCTGGAATGGAATAACTTAAGTAACTGGACCACTGAAACTAAGTAATGGTACTTAGGCATTATTTTGTGAAATAAGTGTTTGGCTACAGAATGATTAAAACTCGTAGTGATGAACGAGTTACCCTGGTTTTCGGAGAAACTTTATAACTTTGTATTTCATGTAAAATGGGTTTACTCACGCTGGTTTCCAGCCTGACTTGGGTGTTACTTTATGGTAATGCTCGGGTCAGACCGAGTATAACAGATTTTCAAGTAAGCTCGTTCTGGAGCTCAGGAGGCGAGCTGGATGGCAGAAACGTATGGAGTGTATCCGCTGTGATATATTGTTGTATATCTGGGACAAGTTAAATTCTAACTGTCCGGTTTATGTGTAATTGTTTGTAACTCTGATGTAAATAAATGTAAATTGACTGATACAATTTTCTTTTGTATAACTATTATTATTTGATATTATATTTAATCCGCTGCGAATGTGAGATTCTATGACTTGTTTTCTGTTTCTTCTTCTATCTCTTTTCTTCTTTTCCTAACTATCTGGAATTTTCAGGATCGAAAATTTCGGGTCGTTACATTTCACCAGACTAGCATTCAATTCCTGCGAATTTTAAAGATTGGATTTTAGTTCATCATACATGAATGTATGTTAGCCTAACTCCCGTTAACGATCGTACGCTCACGAGTCGTTGTCAAGTTTTCAGTTTTTTGTATCGAATTCCGTATCGATCCTCTCCTGAATCGACGTGGAATTCGAGTTGTAATGACGCTTGGTGGTCATTTTGGAGTATCCCTTCGTATCGACCCTCTCCTGGATCGATTCGGGATGAATAAACATGAATCTCGTATCGATAGAGTTGAATTATCCAAACATTATTCTGCGACGATCCTCGCATCGATGGCTGTGAACTTCCTGCAATTTTCTAAATGATGGATACGAAGTTGTAGTTCGTATTGATAGACTAATGAAGGATGTGAATAGAGCGACTGGTCCCCTGTGCACTATTCGTATCGATGAATACGGGCCTTTATGGGTTGCATGTTGATGGATACGAACAGTACAGTTCGTATCGATGCGCCTTAGATGGAGTCGAGAACAATGGATACGAACAAACTTTTCGTATCGATGAAATCTGGTGATTCAGAAAAATCTTCGTTGGAAGTTTCGTATCGATAAAGCTCGAGTCTGTGGATACAAATAGCTAATTCGTATCGATCCGGGGAGAAACCGGTTGGAACCGATCACAATGACTGGAAGGTGAATCGTTTTCCTTCACTCCTAGCGCCCATATAAAAACGTTTTGTACTTAACATTTTTTCTCACTTGCTCATTTTATTTCTTCTGTCTTCGCATCGATCAGGACAAAAAGGAAAAGAACCGACCTTATCTCCAAACTGAGCAATCCATCGATCTTTCAAACCGAGTGTTCTAACTAGGTAATTAATAAATCAATACTGTCCCAAAATGATAAGACTTGAGTTTTAACGCCACTCTATCCACGGTCGTCGCCAGTTCCAGCGTTGGCGATGCCGGAGTGGGGTCTGAACAGAGTTGAGGAGAGAACTATGGCGTTCAAGCCGCTTGGAAGATAAGAGGTGTTGTCGATTGAGACGATGGGGTAACCCGTATCGATTGTGGATGGGGGAAGGAGCTTCGTATCGATCACGAATGGTGTGAAGTGGCTTGTGTAGACGGAGGATGGCAAGGCAGTTTCGTATCGATCTGGGGTCATAGGAGTTCGTATCGATTCAGGATGATGGATACGAAATTGCTTGTCTAGAATCGATACAAAGCAAAGGTGATTTCATATCGATACGAAATGACTTCCTGACAGTCGATACGAAGTATCGTTCCACGACCGATACGAATTACGCTTCCTTTGATGGGTGCGAACAGTACTCTTGGTGATCGATACGAATGTTGTTTTGGTGACCGATCCAAGTCTAGACTTTGATGGATACGAAATCTCTACACACTTGAACATTTGATTCCGACGAGCTTCTGCCCCACATAGCTGGACTTATCCGTTTCGCCGCATATCTGACTGCCTTTCGAAGCTTGTCGATGGAACTGTGACTCGAGAAACTTAACAAACTTTAACTCGAATTGGTCTCTAAAGTTCGGACGGCACGGTTGTGACGGTCAGCAATGACGATCACTTAAGTTGAATTTCAAAGTCTTGTCGTTTTAATATTTCTCAAATTCTGCAGAATCTTTTAAGTATTATGTAGCACTGCACTGCACTACACATTCACGCACTTTACACCGGGGTACACACGGGCTTATTATCATCTAATGATAGTTTTTGATAAGTTGATTAGCTATGGAACCCACAAGTTCACAACAGTAGGAGCTTCAGGATTCATCTTCTTTTGTCCTAGAGATTCCGGCCATCGCGGCTGAAGTTATAGACCCAGCTCCAAACGAGCTTCCAGGAGCAACTTTTATTGCAAACCCACAAGATTCTGTACCATCCAATGTCTCCGAAGACATGTTGGGTCGTATATGCCTAAGGCATGGTTTGTCATTGGACGATGTTCTATTGCCGGGACCGAACGATAGACCGCATGCTCCCCCAGAGGGGTTTACGACCTTTAATCGCCATGCATGTACAGCGGGAACACTTCCTCCGTTTAACCAATACATTAGGGAAGTGTTGTCTTTTTTCGAAATCGCCCCATCACAGTTACATCCGAACCGATACGCTCTACTCAACAGTCTGTTCATTGTATTTATGGAGCATCTTTTCCGACCACCGATCCCGATCGAGATTAGATATTTATTTAATGTCAAGAGCCGAGGAGATAGTCCCTCGTTCACTTTCCTAGAGGCAGTCAGAAATTGTCAAGTTATGACCGGCTCCTGGACCAGACTGAGTTACTTTAAAACCGAATGGTTCTATTTCCGATGCCCTCCAGGATATGATAGCCGATGGTTAGCTAGACATAAGCGCTTTGACTTTTCTACTAGTCGACAAAATAATTGCAACTGGTATTGGGACTAATACTCTCTTTCTTTTGCAGCCGCAATTCCACGACCTGAGCGCGTGCATTTTAAAGAAATTGTGCGGGTCCTCCAAAAAGTGCCAAGCGAGATGAGAGACATAGACTCAGTGCTAACAGACCGAAACTTGAGAACCGTTGGGCTTATTGAGCAAAACTAGAGCACAAGGCTTGAAGGAACGCTAAGAGCGGTCCCGACGAAGCGGGTAAAATGCAAAGCGCCCGGGGTCGTAATTGCCGAGGAAGGTGATGAAGAGAGAACACCCACGAATGATGAACTTGTTGCTGGGCCTTCTACCGGATTTCAAGCGATAGAAGGAAGGAGAAAAGGCAAGGCCGCTGCTCACAAACGCCCTAAGTCTTCGAGGTGGAAATCAGTTGTGGTTTCTTTGTCGGCCTCTGGTATTAGAATCTCAGAGGCTCCTCTCTCGCCAACAGAGAGTCCTTTTGAAGGGCTTGCCGATATTCCGATTCCGGACTTTGTATCACTTCCACATGATACCGGATTGGAGGAGCTTCAAAATGCTTTAGATTTTAAGCGAGTCTCTACCCATCAGTGCGGCCGGCATTACCGATTGGGCGGGGGGTTGCACACACATAAACACTTCACAACACCACATGGTTTCCTGCCTTAAATTGCCTGTTTCAAGAACTCACTAACTCCATTTTTCTTTTACTTTACAGGTACGATGAACATGCGAGATTCTATGCTCAGTAGCCTTCGTTCAGCACGCCAATCGTCAGGCTCATATTATGAGTCCCGTCGGAGGGAGGATGACAGAAACTGAGATTGCGGTTATTCTAGTCAGGAACGCTACGAGAGGGATATAGATAGGTATTACAGAGAACAGAGATATCGATCCCGATCGTGCTCTCCACCCCCTCAACTCCCTACACAACCTTCGGGCCAGGGAAAACAGCGGGCAGAGCCCCCTCGTCACAAACCATCTTCGCATGCTTCAAGGTCCGTGTCGCAACGCCACAAAACTGAGGTTGAGACTCCAATCGTCACTGAGCAAGCTATCACTGAGCCCACTGGGGAAGGGGCTATTAGAATTTCTCAGCTAAAGAAAGATTTTCCAAATATATGCTTTGACGGCTACATTTTCCCTCCTCACTTAATGAGAATTCCCTCAGAGGCGGAGAGCAAAATGCATGATTACATTCATGACATCTATTCCCAGTACAAAGAGTGGGCGAAGGCTGTAGAGAAAGCATCGAAGGTGGCCTTCAAGCGGGCTAAAATAATTGAAAAGTTAGAATCTGATCTCACCCAGAAGGACCGCATCATCCAAGTGCTTAATGATGAAGCCGAGTCCTCTCGGAAATCAGAGATAGAGGCCACCAAAAAGGCCGATGAGGCGAACTTGGCCATGGAGAGGATGAGGCAAACACACTTTGCCTTGGTGGAGCAGATGGGCCACCGAAACACCACTGTCACAGCTGAATCGGACGCTACTCTGAAAGAACCCACTGAGCTTAAAGCTAAATTTTCTGAAATCATCAAAGAAATGGATGATGCAAACAAAGCCGCCCAGGAAGCATGTGAACAGGCCGTTGTGCTTCGGGGCGAACGGGATGCGGCAATGGCTAAGGTCCGAGTGGTGGAGACTGAGGTCGAGGAGAAAGTCTGAATGGCTGAGTCTAGGCTAGAAGCTGATATTGAAGATCTCCTTATTGTTTATAATGCTAACATCTTGAAGCACAAAAATCTAGCCTGGCTCGACAATTATCCGACACATCTACACAACGCTTGGGGCCGACTGGTAGAGGATGAAAAGGCCGCCCACCATGCCATAAGTTCATATGAGAAGGAGAAGCTTAGCGTTCAACATTCGGAAGTTGGAGAAGGTTCTGGCGTCGACCATCATGACATAAGTTATGAAACTCTTGTGCCGACTCAGTCCGAATCTACACCTGCGGTTGATCCTTAGCCCGTTCCTTCTTATAATCCGGATCAACCGCAGATGTCCCCAGCTCGTGAGCAAGTTTCTGAAGTCGTTCAGCTGCCCACAAGTCAAACTGAGGAAGGTACTCTGAACATTCTCTATGCTTAACCAAAATTGGAATTGTCATCTAAAGTAGTTATTAACAGTTCTTCTTTTGTTTTTTGTCCAGTGATTGATGCTACACCGGTCGTGCCTCCTACCACTCAAGAATCACATCATATGCAGGAGGCCATTATAACTGAAGAAACCACCACAACGACCACGGCGCCGGCTGATGAAGTGTAGGGGAGCACGCTCATTTTTAACGAGCAGATGAAGGAGGAACTCCGCGGTCATCACAGCGATCCTTTTGCAGATTTGCCGTTCGTTATGGGTGGAAGTGCACCGATGACAAGTTCTTCAGCTCCAACTGCGGGAGTTCCTGATGATGCACCAACGCTTCATGAGGAGGAAATCATAGCTGAAATCAATGCCAAAATGGAGGCAGCCGCGCGGGGCAGTGGTTTTGGCGGTGGTATGGCTGGACCTGGTCCGGCTCCTTTGTGGATGATATCTCCGGGAGGAACGATCATTGAGACAAGCGCGCCTGCCCCACCTCCTTCTATTGATCTTGTCCCTCCGACTCCGCCTGTAGGAAACGTTCCAATACACTTGAGTTCGGAGGATGATGTTGATATTATGCCCCCGACTGGAGATCGGCCGCCGAAAGGCAAAGGCTCAAAAAGAAAACTAAGCGGAAGCTCCAGCGGTTCCACACCAAAGAGAAAACCGAAGAAGACAAAAGAATAGACATGCTTCTTTGGTGAAATTTTGAGCAGATAGGAATTTCTTTTGTATTTTGTTGGCCGTGTATAGATGCGGGTTCGGCCCCTGCTAGTAGAAATTTTTTGGACAAACTTGTACTTAGTTTCCTTCTACAAACAGTTGAAATGAAATTCCATTTTGTCTTTAGTTTCGACTTTCATTTATTTGCTTAAGTGTTCCAGCACTTGAACTCTAGTCTAGTGTTCTTGATGAGTTTCAATCTTTGGATTGGATCCAAGTTTAGTTGTTAAGTCCTGAAATCATGACTATGAGTGATGACTGAATGTTAAACTGGACTCCGATGCTGCACTGTCTCGATCAGTGATCGGCGCTTAAGTTCTACCCCCAATTTTAGAGGCAAATTGTAAACCAAGTGGCAATCGCACTCCGCTTTCAGCTCATCGAGCGCAACGTCGTCGAACTGATGCTGGACTAAAGAAACTTGAGTGGTCGAATCGCACTCGCTCATTTATCATCGATTGCATCCACACTCTGGGGATTTGCATTTGTACATCGGCGGTCGGGCATGCCTGCTTGAGTTTCAAGGATGCGTCCACGCTCCGGGGACTTAAGTTATTTTCACGGGTGGTTAGTCTCACCCGATTTGCATTTACACTCTAACCACGCTCCGGGGAATTAGAGTTGTTTTACAGACGGTCGATCCCAATCTGGTTCGTGTCCAAACTTCAATCCACTCTCCGGGGATTTTGAGTAAACGTTTATACTCCAATTCGCACTCTGGGAATTTGGAGTTGGTGTTTATGTTGACACTCCGGTTCACACTCTGGAAATCCAGAGTTAGTTGTCATTTATACTCCTGTTCGCGCTCTGGGAACTTGGAGTCGGCCGACAGATGGTCAGTTACATTTGCTCGGGCTTTAGGATTTTGTTCGCACTCTGGGAACGATGAATCTATCAGGATCGTGGATGGTCGGCTCACATCCACCCCGAGTTAACAAGCGAGGTCGTTAGATGGACGGATCCATCTTCCTCGAACTTGGTCAAGGTACAGGCGAAGTCGTTAGGTGGACAGATCCACCCTCTTCGAAATCGTATTTGTAAGTTTATACTCCAGTTCACACTTTGGGAACCTGGAGTTAGTTAAAGGATTGTCGTGTATCAATCCCTTTTTGATTCTAGTGTGATGGCTTGTCCCCGAGCTTGGGTTTCACTTTGCGAGTGACCGGTCGTATCATAGTCACTCCCTATTTGAATAAATTCCACCGTATGATGGAACTCAGCTCTTCGTGCATAGTGATGGTCATATGAAGTATTTCAAGTGAATCACAGCTCTGGCTCGAAGAAATTGCACTTTATTGCTGAAATAAGAAAATACGGCAAAATCAGTTGCCTTATTACAAATTCAAATTTCGAAGTGCATAAACAAATTGCAAATGAAAAATAGACTGAGTAAATAAGCAGAGCCAGTTATGTGTAGTAGCGACGAAGACTCTCGTTGTTCCAGGCTCTCGAAAGGGTGAGACTGTTAACGGTCGATAATTTGAATGTGCCATCTCCGAGCTTTTGTTCAATAACAAATGGCCCCTCCCAAGTTGGCTTCATATGCTAAGGAACCAGATAAATTCTCTTTAAGGACGAGATCGCCGAGTTCAAAGGTTCGGGGTCGGACCTTGGCATTATATAATCGGGCGACTCGACTTTGGTATGCGGCTGCCCTCAAATCAGCCTCTTCATGCTTCTCATCCAATAAATCCAGAGATTCGGCAAGTAATATGGCATTTGTCTTCGGATCATAGTAGGTTATGCGATGAGAAGGCACTTCTAATTCGACTGGAATAACGGATTCTGAACCATAAGAAAGGGAAAACAGAGTGTGGCCGGTCGCGGACTTGTGGGTTGTTTGGTAAGCCCATAAGGCCATAGGAAGTTCATCGACCCATTTGCCCCCGGCTTTTTCTAATCGTTTCTTTAGAATAGATTTTATAACTTTATTTACAGCTTTGACTTGTCCATTCACTTAAGGGTGTGCGACTGCGGAGAATTTCTTCTGAATGTGGAATCGTTGACAGAAAACTTCAAATTCAACACCGTCGAAATGGGTCCCGTTATTAGTGATGATAGTATGTGGGAGACCAAATCAACAAATGATGTTGCACACTACAAAGTTGATCACCTTCTTCGTCGTGATTGTAGCAAGGGGTTCAGCTTCCGCCTACTTGGTAAAGTAATCAACTGCTACGATGGCGTATTTCGCACCACCTTTGGTCGGAGGTAAAGAGCCAATAATATCGATACCCCATACTGCGAAGGGCCATGGAATGACCATCTATGTTATCTTGGTAGGCAGGGCCCTTGGAATTCGAGCATGTTTCTGGCATTTGTCGCACTTTCTGGCGTAGTTTGATGCATCGCGATTTACGGTTGGCCAGTAGTATCCATATCTGAGCACTTTCTTGGCAAGAGCTTGCCCCCTGGCGTGATCGCCACATTCTCCTTCATGCACATCATACAATACGCGTTTGATTTCGTCGTGAGCGATACTCCGGAGTAAGGGAACATAGTATCCTCTTCTATACATAACTCTGTTTTGAATAGTGAACCGTGAGGCTTTTCGAAGAACCTGTCTCTTTTCACTCCTACGCTCTGGCAGGGTTCCGTGCTTAAGATAATTTCTGAACGGAGTCATCCATGACTCCTTATCGTGAACAACCTCAAATATTCAATCCGTCTCCATCCGGTCGATGCTCGGGGAAGATAATGTCTCCACGGGAATGAGTCCCATTTGTTGTGCCTCGCCTGTGCTGGCTAACTTTGCTAATGAATCGGCTTTTTGATTGCGCTCTCGGAGAATGCAGTAGATGGCATAGTAATCGAACTGATTTAATATTTCTTGAACCCGAGCAAGGTAAGAAGCCAGTCTTCGGTCCTTGGCCTGGTATTTCCCCTGAACTTGACACATGACCAATTGTGAATCACAATAAATCTCCACAGCAATGATTTTCAAATCTCTAGCAAGCCTCAATCTGGCAAGTAGGGCTTCATACCCAGCTTCATTGTTGGTCGTGCGAAAATCAAACTTTAAAGCATAGCATATAGATCGACCTTCAGGAGTTTCAAGCACAACTACTGCACCGGAGCAGCGGTCATTAGATGCACCATCAGTATGCAGCTTCCAGATATACTTGGGAGATTCGCTTGTCTCGGGCAAGTCCTTTAGGATGGTAAATTCAGCTATGAAATCTGCAAGGACTTGTCCTTGAATGGCTTGCCTTGGAGTGTAAGTAATGTCAAACCGACTTAACTCGATATTCCATTTGAGTAACCTACCAGACGTCTCAGTCTGCGTAAGGACCCGTCGTAACGGCTGGTCGGTGTAAACGGTGATGGGATGAGCCTGGAAATATGGATGGAGATTCCTCGAGGCAATAACAAGACAATAAGCCAATTTCTCTAACTTCGGATAATTTCTCTCAACTCCGGTTAGTCGCTTGCTTATATAGTAGACCAGATTTTGTATTCGGTATTCCTCCCGAATTAGGGCAGCACGGATTGCGTTCTCTGATACCGCCAAGTAAATGTACAATTTCTCGTGATCGATAGGCTTTGACAAAACTGGCGGTGTGGAGAGATGTTGAACTAATGCTCGAAATGCGCCCTCATATTCCATAGTCCATTCAAAGTTTTGCTTTCCTTTTCGGATCATATCGAAGAAGGGAATGCATTTATTAGTAGACTTTGAAATGAACCTGCTCAGCGCCGTTACTTTCCCGTTGAGACTCTGGACTTGCTTTATAATTTTCGGGGTTTCAAGATTTCTAATCGCCCAGATCTTTTCAGGATTGGCTTCGATTCCTCGAGCGTTGACGATAAACCCAAGGAATTTTCGGATGCGACCCCGAAATGACATTTCAGCGGGTTAAGCTTCATTCTGTATTCTCGGAGGATATTAAACATTGACTCCAGGTCTCTGATGTGATCAGTGAAAAATCGTGACTTGACTAGCATGTCGTCCACATACACATCCATGGTTTTTCCAATCTGTTAGCGAACATTCGATTAACTAACCGTTGATAAGTTGCCCCAGCATTCTTGAGTCCAAAAGGCATAACTTTATAGCAATAGAGTCCCATATTGGTTACGAAGCTGGTATGCTCCTGGTCGGGCAAGTGCATGGGTATTTGATTATAGCTAGAGTACGCATCCATGAAGGATAAAAGTTCATGTCCCGCCGTTGAGTCCACAAGTTGATCAATTCGAGGAAGTGGAAAACTATCTTTGGGGCAAGCTTTATTCAAGTCTAAGTAGGCAACACATGTTCTCCATTTCCCATTTGGCTTTCGGACAAGTATAGGATTGGATACCCATTCCGGGTATAATGCATCTCGAATGAATCCATTCGTTTTAAGCTTATCTACCTCTTCTTTAAGGGCGGCAGATCTCTCTGGATCCATACCACGCCTTTTTTGCTTGACCGGGATGTGCCGCGGGTCAATATTCAATGTGTGGCTCGCGATGTCTAGCGAGATCCCACACATATCAGAGTGCGTCCATGCAAACACATCAAGGTTTACCCAGAGAAATTCAACCAATTCCTCTTGCATTTGTTGGCTTAGCTGAGATCCAATCTTTATCATTCTTGAATCGTCATTATCGTCGATTGGAACATTGATCGTCAGTTCGGCCGGAGAAGCTCGACTATCTTTACTTTCGTCCTCACTTTCTGTGTCTCTCGGGTCAAGATCTCTTTGGAATTGGTTGGGGTGCCCGGGCCCAGGCCCAGGCGTTAATTGTCAATCATCAGCAAAGCGGACACAGAGAGATTCCTTTACGCCCTTCCCTTTTTCTTTTTGCTGCGCCTCGTGCAGCTCAGTAACATAACAGGCTCGTCCTGCGACCTGATCCCCTTGAACAATTCCGACGCCATTGTCGGTAGGGAATTCCAAAGTCAAACACCATGGGGCGATGGCAGCCCTGAACTCAACTAGGGCTGGTCGGCCCAAGAAAGCATTATATGGGGAGTTTATATCCAAAACAACAAACTGCAGTATCCGGACTCTCCAACGTTCACTAATTCCTAACTCCACTGGCAATTCCACCACTCCAGTGGGTATAGTTGCACTCCCATTGAAGCCATGAATACGGGACTGGCATGGCTTCAAGTCTTTAGTCTCCATTCTCATTTGGTCATAGGCTCGTTTAAACAAGATATTCACAGAACTTTCGCTATCTACCAAGATCCTCTTCATCCAAGCAGGACCTACTTGAGCTGATATAACAAGCGGATCAATAGTGCGGGCTTCGATTCTGTCGGCATCCCGACCTCGAAATATGACGTCATCTGCCATCGTTCTTTGTTTCTTGGCTGGAGCCCCATCTTCGGAATTATTACAACATTCAAAGTCCGCATGCCTAATAGAGCTGGCATACGACTCCATTCCCTTCCAGCTTCGGTCTGCTGGATGAGGACCACCACTAATAGTGTTATCAACAACCTCCCGCCAGTACGAGCGGGTTCTTCCTATCTAGCCGGATTCGGTACATGATTTTGATTCGATGGGCCCGCACCTCCTGACTACGACGCCCGCACAAATTGTTCTAACTTTCTCTCTCTTATCAATTTTTTGATGAGATCCTGCAAGTGACAGCATTCATTTGTGTTATGGCCATAGCTTTCATGGAATCTGCAAAACTTCCCCGTTTGAATTTGCTTAGGCCTTGACTTTCACGGATCATCTGACGGATCATTGTAGGCAGGTCGGGCATCTGGACATTTTGAGCAGGTTGGGCCAAGGTGTGGTCGGGTTCCACAATATGAGGAGGGGCCAGTCGTTATCAACGGTCCATGTCTCGCCTCCTTGGTTCTATGTCTTCGGGGACGTAAGGCTCAGGATGGTATTCACGTTGGTGATGGTTCGGATCTGTCTGATTTCGGGTTTCAACGCCCAAATCAATAGCTGTTGTAGTATGGTTATTAGTAATATGGTGTGGGGGTAGCGCCTCCTCGGGAGGAGGGTCTAGTCTGATGGCTGGTTGACGGGCCAACTCCCCGTTGCCCAACATTCAATGTATGCTAGTGCCCAATGGCCTGTGTGTAACTTTTGTCCAGTCGCGGGCGCGTGGATCTATGATGATAATCAAAAGAGGCTGAACTTTCAGTGGATGAATAGGAAGCCTGATCCCTCTCGGATCTCCTTCGTATCTGACGGTTTAGCTGGTTGGTTAGTTCCGCATTAGCACGGAGCTGTTGAGTGAGCTGTTGACGGCTTTGGGTCAATTCTTGCATTAACATCTGAAATTCTTCCCTGGTGATAGGGCCTTGCGGATCTGATGGTCCGGTAGCATTCTGGTCGGTTGGAAGTGGCTGTACGGGATTCTGTCTGTCCCGTCCTTCTGGATCTGCAGCTGTAGAAGTAGTCCTTGTGTTAACCATGATGGATAGCGAAGCTCTTTCCTAGACTTGATGCAAATCTGAATAGGATGGAAGAACTTTAATCTTTGAAATCTAGATCTTCTTCTTAGATTTGTGCAATCCGATATTGATAGTAGATCCAATGAGCAGGAGAAAGACTGTGTTTTCACAATGAAAGCACCAAAGTGTTTTACCAAAATTGGACACTACACTCTTCGGAAGTATTTGAAGAGATAAAATGAAGAAGTTAAATGGAAAAAGAGGATTATCTAACAAACACTTCAAAAACAAAACAAGAAAGTACGCAGAAACACAGTGATTTAGAGTGGTTCGGCGTGTTGCCTACGTCCACTATGAAATAATTGATTTTTATTAACTTTTCTCTGCTGGTTACAACGGATTACAATAGTAAATATCGAATACAACAGTGAAATTCCAATGGTGAATTCGGCAGAGTTAGGACGTCAAAGAGCCAAAAGATCCCTTTTATGTAGGTTCTGGGCTGCTATTTATAGGCGTAGGTTGCAAATATCTTGCTTAGATCTTGGGAGACCACTTTTGGCACATGGGCGGGCCCACGTGATCGATCACATGTGATTTGTACTCGGTCTGTGATCGATACGAACGAATTTCGTATCCATCAAGATTTGACCCAATCGAGTCGAAATTTAGCATGAACATTCTTTATGTTATACGCAAGCTCCTGTGAAAATTTGGTGGCATTTGGACTTGTAGATTGTGAGTTATGATCGATGTAAGTTTGTACTTTTCGAAGGCTATCTCCCTCGTATCGATGTCGTTCGTATCGATGGTTTCGCATCGATGATTCTGCACGTGATGCCGGTTGACGTGGCGCTTGTTTCTAGGATCGATCCACATTTCATGCCAAATCGAGTCTTTCCAATGTTTACGCCTCGTACGTATCGATCTGACTTGGCCTTTTTCGCATTGATCGACTATGCCTCATTTCGTATCGATTCTACGTATTCCTTTCGCATCGATGCTTTGTGTTTTATTTTGCATCGATGAGAAGCATTGGTTTCGTATTGATCGCTTAAAGGCCACTTCATATCGATGGATAGGCGGCTTCTTCGTATCGACCACAGAGTAGCTACTTTCGTATCGATGGGAGATATTGATTCTGTATCGACCTATGGCCGATCGATACGAATTATGCCGAAGACAGATCGATACGAAATAGACTCCTAGTGTTATCTACTGATGGATACGAAGTAGGCAGTCACAGATGGATACGAAGTGGGCGTTGGTTGATCGATACGAACAAGCCGGAGGTGATCGATGCGAAGCGGTATGAGGAAAGGCGGATACGAAGAGCACTACTCTTCTGATTGATACGATACCATGTGCATATGATGGATTCGAACCAGATTGATATGAAGGAAAATTTTCTCTGGTTGTTTGATGGATACGAACAAGGTGATTACTTGAATTGCATCGATCATATCTTGAGCATACGAACTCGGATTGACTTGAAATTTGGAAGGTTGGCTATCATAGCTTTGCTTGTCATCTCTTGTCAACTGTAGCTTGATCCAGACTCGGAAAAAATTCATCGATATCCATAGTGAGCCTGCGTATAACTGATCTTTGGGATGGATTGTCTTCGGTTTCCAGTTAAGTTCCTGGTATCACGGCCTTGCTAAAAGGCAGGATAACATTTGCCCCCCAAAGTACATCTTGTGAGAACACGACGTGCTTTGAAAAGCTGCAATCTTCATTCTGAAAAGTTCCATCTGACTTGTTAAACGGTTGTTGTTTTCTCGTCGAAAGTTATAATCTTTGATTGATCCATAGAAACATAAATTATGAACCGTAGACTGCCCATTGTTGTACTGTGTACTGTTGTAATCGACCGATGTATGGTAGTAATTTGTCGTTTGTTTTTGTAATTGTCACCAGACAAGCATTCAATTCCTGCGAATTTTAAAGATTGGATGTTAGTTCATCATACATGAATGTATGTTAGCCTGACTCCCGTTAACGTTCGTACCCTCACGAGTCGTTGTCAAGTTTTCAGTTTTTTGTATTGAATTCTGTATCGATCCTCTCCTAAATCGACATGGAATTCGAGTTGTAATGACGCTTGGTGGCATTTTGGAGTATCCCTTCATATCGATCCTCTCCTTGATCGATTCGGGATGAATAAACATGAATCTCGTATCGATAGAGTTGAATTATCCAAACATTATTCTGCGATGATCCTCGCATCGATGGCTGTGAACTTCCTGCAATTTTCTAAATGAGGGATACGAAGTTGTAGTTCATATCGATAGACTAATGAAGGATGTGAACAGAGCGACTGGTCCCCTGTGCACTTTTCGTATCGATGAATACGGGCCTTGGGTTGTATGATGATGGATACGAACAGTATAGTTCGTATCGATGCGCCTTAGATGGAGTCGAGAACAATAGATACGAACAAACATTTCATATCGATGAAATCTGGTGATTCAGAAAAATCTTCATTGGAACTTTCGTATCGATAAAGCTCGAGTCTGTGGATACGAATAGCTAATTCGTATCGATCCGGGGAGAAACCGGTTGGAACCGATCGCAATGACTGGAAGGTGAATCGTTTTCCTTCACTCCTAGCGCCCATATAAAAACGTTTTGTACTTAACATTTTTTCTCACATGCTCATTTTATTTCTTCTGTCTTCGCATCGATCAGGACAAAACGGAAGAGAACCGACCTCATCTCCAAACCGAGCAATCCATCGATCTTTCGAACCGAGTGTTCTAACTAGGTAATTAATAAATCAATACTATCCCAAAACAATAAGACTTGAGTTTTAACGCCGCTCTATCCACGGTCGTCGCCAGTTCCGGCATTGGCGATGCCAGAGTGGGGTCTGAACAGGGTTGAGGAGAGAACTATGGCGTTCAGGCCGCTTGGAAGAGAAGAGGTGTTGTCGATTGAGACGATGGGGTAACTCGTATCGATTGTGGATAGGGGAAGGAGCTTCGTATCAATCACGAATGGTGTGAAGTGGCTGTGTAGACGGAGGATGGCAAGGCAGTTTCGTATCGATCTGGGGTCATAGGAGTTCGTATCGATTCAGGATGATGGATACGAAATTGCTTGTCTAGGATCGATACAAAGCAAAGGTGATTTCATACCGATACGAAATGACTTAGTGACAATCGATACGAAATATCATTCCACGATCGATACGTATTACGCTTCCTTTGATGGGTGCGAACAGTACTCTTGGTGATCGATACGAATGATGTTTTGGTGATCGATCCAAGTCCAGACTTTGATGGATACAAAATCTCTACACACTTGAACATTTGATTCCGACGAGCTTCTGCCCTGCATAGCTGGACTTATCCGTTTCGCCGCATATCTGACTGCCTTTTGAAGCTCGTCGATGGAACTATGACTCGAGAAACTTAACAAACTTTAACTCGAATTGGTCTCTAAAGTTCGAACGGCACGGTTGTGACGGTCAGCGATGACGGTCACTTAAGTGAATTTCGAAGTCAGAATCAAAATCAACATTCATTCCTTTATCACATAACTAGCTGATTTAATTTAGATTTCGGTGCAGATTTTCACATTTAATATATCATTCAAGATAGATGTACCTTTACCTATTTTACCTTTACGATAATTTTTTGTTGTTGCCCATTGTGATTCTGTCACCTTTGTACTAGGCTAAGAAGGAACTTTGATTTGTCCCCCATTGTGTGCTTGGAACAGCCAGAATCCAGGTAACACTGTTGTTGTTCCTTAGCCTGCCACCACACTTACACGATAAAAGATTTTGTGACCTATTTGTTTTTATAGGTCCATGATTGTTAGTGGCAATAGATTTTGAAAAATAAGTTTGTGTAGACCCAAAACTATTTATATATGTTCCTTTCGGCACCCAGATTTGTTTGACTTTGAGGGATTTTATATTTGTGCCTTTTGTAACCCAAATTGGAATGGTTTTCACTTGTTTGGGTCTATACCAACAATTGTTTTGATTGTGTCCAATTTTTCCACAAATTGTGCACTCGGATTTGACTTGATTAATTTTGCTTCTAACAAGTTCAGATTGATTATATCCAAGACCTTGTCTAACTATATTAATAGTTTGTTTCCCTAATAGCATATTTACCGATCTTTCACTTTTTGTAAATTTTCTTAAAGTCGTAGACAGTTGTTGGACTTGCGTTTTGAGAGATTCATTTTCATTCAATAATTGAGTGCATTTATTAAATAGAATTTTCTCTCCTAGTATTTTCACTTTCTTTTAAAATCAAATTTTCATTTTCAAGTGATTTAATTTTGATTTTTGATTTTTTAATTTCATTCAAATGTTGGACACTTTTCACACTTAGGGCTCTTGCTTTGATAGTTTTTAACCAATTGATCAAGCTGTTTATTTAAATCTATCAAAGTATCTCTTTGTGATTCAATTTTAACGTATTCCTCCCTAAGTCGTTCAAAACAGCCATGTACTTCGTGGAAATATATAAGTAATTCCGAGTGAGTGAGTTTTGATACCTCGCTTGGCTCGTCATCATCACTATCAGTTATATCACCTCGAAGACACAGATCTGCTTTTTCACTCTCACCGCTAGTGCTTTTATAATCATCATCACTTTTATTCCAAGTGGCTGCAAAACTTCTCCTTTTCTATTTCTTTCCTTGGCTGAGTCGATTTCGTGGACAATTGGGCTTGATATGACCGGGTTGTTGCACTTGTGACATATGATCTCTTGCTCTTCTGAGTTGTCTAGTGCTTTGACTATTCTGCTTTTCAATTTTTGATTTAGAGCTGGATTTTCGTATTTGCGGTTCCACTTTTTAAATCCTTTTATTAGTAGCGCCATCTCAGCTGCTCCATCATCATCATCATCATCACTTTCCGTTGTTCCTTTAAGAGCTATTGATTTCTTTCGAGTATCACCTCCTTCTCGTTCTTCCTTGAATTTCATTTCTAGCTCATAAGTGGTGAGATTTCCGATGAGTTATTCAACTTTGATTTGTTTCAAATCTTTTGATTCTTGAATAGCAGTGACTTTGGCTTCAAAATTTCGTGGAAGGACCTTGAGGATTTTTCGGACTATTTCCAATTCTGTGTACGATTTTCCGAGAGCTTTTGATTTGTATACAATATTGGAAAGTCATCCATACATCTCTTTGACATTTTCATCCTTGGCCATTATGAAGTTCTCGTATTCGCTACTAAGCATGGCAAGGCGGGATTCTATGACTTGAGATGTTCCTTCGTGAGTCACTTCAAGTGTGTGCCATATTTCTTGCGCAGTTAGACATGTGAGACACGATTAAATTCAATTTGATCCAATGAACAAATAATAAAATTCATAGCTTTAGCATTAGTATTCTGTAATTTATTTTATAGATCTGTCCATTGATCCATCGGTTTTTCAATTTCTTGATTATCTACAACTATAGTTGGTGCTCTATAACCTGTCTCAACAATATTCCAAGCATCAATGGTTTTCAAAAATAATTCATTCTATTTTTCCAATAAGAATATTCACCATTGAACATTGGCGGTCTAAATGGATTTTCCTTCAGCAAAAGCATTACTAAAAGAAGCCATTTTAAAAATTCAATTTTTTAAAACAAAAATCGGTTTTTGAAAAATCGAATTTTTTAAAACAAAATTTGACTTTAGTTCCTAGCTCCGATACCACTTGTAAGATCGATTTCACCCTAGATGGGGGGGGTGAATATGGTGATACTATCAATTATAAAAATTTAATGCGGAAGTATATAAAAAATCGCAGTACTGATAATAGCAGAATAATAGCAGCACAGATAATAGCAGAATATTAAAAACAGAAAATAGAACACAGATTTACCCAGCTTCGGCAAAACCCTGCCTATGTGCTACCCCCAAGGTTTCTACTAGAAATTAAGTAGTCAAACATTTACACACGTAAACTCGCAACACCCGCTACCGACTAACCTAACTCTACGCTCAAAACCCTGCCACAACTCAGCCACTGAGTTGTGAATTCTCGAACTACACCAATGTAGTTCGTCCCCTAGTCACACGACTAGAATTTACAAATATTTAAAAGTAAATTACAATATAAAAAGCAATTTAAAAAAAATAAAACCCTAATTTATAAACTAAAGGACTTATATAATTATGAACCCAAAGAAAATAAAAAGGCCGGCCCAAATATTATGAAGTGATAAACCATTGTCCCCATTTTCTTTTATCTCTAATCGGCCTGTATCCTTTTTTGTTGAAACATGGCTGCTTCCTTTAGTTTGTTCATTCTCTGTAAACAAAAAAATTAGGGATTCGTGATAATTTGAAGTCGTCGCTTTAATGTTGATCGATTACAGTGACTATTGCTTTGATTTGCTTCGACAATCGACTCACTATCTCCGATTTGCTTTCGGCCACTTCTCGATCGAGTTCGATTTGAATTGTTATGTTAATTCCCTTTTTCTTTTCTTGTTGATATGCTTGAACTTGATGATTTTTGATGCCGATGATGATAGGGTTAAATAGGATTCCAATTCCTATAATTTCGTTCGATAGAAATCGTCTGATATTGTAGCTTGGCCGTTTGATTTTGCTTGTGTGTATACGATTTGTTTAGACTTCTTCAATTCGTATAATTTGCTGCTTACTTGATTAACACGGCTTTGAATTGCTTTGACGATGTTTTCCTTGCTCACCACAGTTTTGATTCTGCTGGCATTTTGACTTGTTCGAATTATTCGTCTGCAAGTTGAATTCGGCCATTTCTGAATTTTTGATAATTTGGACTTCGACAACTTTGATTTGAATTTATTTCTCTTATGACTTGTTGGCATTTGACTTTGTTCATCCTGTCACTTGTAGTTGCATATACATATGTATATATGTATGCTTCTTATCAATTCATTTGATGTATCCATACATACATATATATATATATATATAATGTGTGTAAAAAATAAAATGAACATGTAGTCTACTTGAAGTTGCCTCTGGTCATTTTCTTGAATCTGAACACTCGAGCTGTTTGCATTTGAATTGAGTCAGTGCGTATGATATTTGTGTCCATTTGTTCATAGGAGCTGCTGTCTTCATGTTGAGGCTACACTTGTACCATTCTGTTTTCACTTGAAGTTTACACGTGAGTATTGCTTCGAGTTCGAAATGCTTGCAGGCTTCAATATGCATTGTTCGACTTGTACCTTGGTCAATTGTTCTGTATATTTGTGTATCTATTTCCTGTTGCCTCTGGCTTCACTGCACATGTATATATTCATGTTATATTGCTATATATATATATATGTAGTTTACTGATGTATGTTTGTAGCCTTACTTGCATAATTAGCTGCCTCCATTGTATCCCATATTTCCACTATAAGTCTGGTCATGTGTGCTTCATGTAGTCTGTTTGGATATTGAACTGCTTCATTGTGTTCGTAAGTCTGCACTGTGCATATACATGTGCTAGTTGCTCTGTTGCTTGATCACTGGCCTTCACTACACATGTATATATATATATATATATGTTCAGGTTTGAATTTGCAGTCTTTTGTTTGGTTGCCATGTCTAGTTGCTTCACTTGCATATTGAACTATGTTGAGTAATGGCTTGTTCAATTTTGTCGCTACAGTTTGGTGTTTGTGAATTCATGCCTCATTGTAGTCTGAGTTTGTATTCATATTCTTGCATTTGAACTCAACTTTGCCATCTGCACCGTATATTTCATTTGTATTCTGGAACCTGGTGTTTGCATTGAGTCATGTGCAATTTGCTATGCTATGCACTACATGTATGTATACATGTGTGTATACATATGTATGTGTATATATATATATATATATATGTTTGTTGCAGCGTGTAGTTTGCTTGCGTTTCATTGATGTTGAGTTCATTATTTTTTTGAGCTGGTTCAATTTGATTTCACTGCACTGGTTTAATACAGTTGTGACTGCACTTGATCCTCTGGCCTGATTTCATTGCTTCGAGTAATGTAAACTTGCTGTATACTTGCATATTTGTGTGCTTCATGGTTGATTTGGGTCTGGTCTTGTTTCTCTTGACCATTTTATTGAACTTGCACCTGTGTTGAATCCAGCTTAAAGCTCGGGTTTGACCTTGTGCTCATGTCGTAACTTTATTTTTATTGCACTTGAGTTGAACTTAGCTTTTGATTGGGTTTGACCTTGTGCTCACCTGTCCCTGTAATTTTATCAAGTGTATATCGGTGTGCACGGCCTTGTGGCATGTACAGTGATACACTGTGCATGTCACAAGTTGTTCGTGTTTGATGAATTCAAAATTAAATGATGATGAACAACCCAAATAACCGAGGCAAATAATATTTTCAAAAATACACATTTAACTTTTGTTTACACTACAAAAATTATTTCTTTTTCAATTTTACTGCTTCAGTGTTTATTTTGCAGATTGCTCAGACGCTGGATTCAATTTGGAATAGAGTTGAAGATAAATACGAGTGAATGAGTGATATATAGTGAGGTGCAAATATAGACTGAAAATTGTAATGTAATCGAATTTGTATTGTAATTGAAATTGTGTATATACAGTGAGAGCTCAACTTTGTACTATTCAAAATTGTAATAAAATATTTGTTTGAATAAAATATCTGTTTGAATTTAAATTTTGTGTTATTTATTTTATTCAGCAAATATTTATTTAATTATGTGAAAAATAAAATAGCACATTAACAATTACATTTAAATGAATATATATATATATATATGTTTATTATCATCAAACAAAAATCATATACTTGCATATTCAACACAGGGCACTGGTTGCTCCATTCCTAACCTTAGTTAAACACCTTGTTTTATTTTTCCAGATCTCATAGGCGGGACAAATGTACTAGTCGTTTCCGCATACTCAGTTATTAGCTTTTATTTTGGAATTGATTATAAAGATTCCAAATTATCTTTTACTTAGTTATCCCTTTAAAAATATTCACAATTGATTCTAGAGAAAATCGTTAAGTTTAAATTTTGTTTTTTTAAAAGTCGTAGAAACGGCAGCAGAAAAGTGATGCGGAATGTGTTTTATAAGCTTGTTTGATTTAAACAACTTTTTAATATTTGAAAATTCATATTTTTCCATTTGAATCTCTTTTACACTATTTAAATAGATTTATTAAATTTATTCCATATATTTTCATAATTAAAAACGTTTATTTAAACTGATTTTGCATTATGGTCACTTATCTTCGCAAGCGCGATTTTTCTAAAAAAATGATTTGGACATAATTAAAACTATACTTAATGAAATCTCGATTTTCTTTCTTTGTTTAGAAGATATGGATTTAATAGTCTGGAATTTTCTTATCTCGGAGAATTTCGAGCTATTTTCCACTCTGTATACTTGTTTGAACTTTTCGGCGCGAAATTGCGAACTACCGTTGTGCGACGCGCCTAGTTTTAACTTATTTTTCAATACTTGAAATAATTTATTCAAATTGAACTTTATTACTTATAAAATTATTACAGACTATTTTAAATCAATATTTTCACTAATTGAAGTATTTAAAGTGTATTTTCACCATTTCCATATAATAATATTATTTTATTCCTATTATTTTAATATTAAATTTTAAAATCCAATTTCAATTAAATTTCAATTCTAACTTCAAATTAAACTCAATTAAAACTTCAATTTCAAATTTGATTTCAAATCCATCTTCAATTTCAACTCAAATTTCAATTTAAATTTCACTTTCACTTTCAATTTCAATTTCCATTTTAACTTCTATTTCAAATCCAATTTCACTTTTAAATTCAAATTCTATTTTACTTTAACTTTAATTTCAATTTAACTTTATTGAAAAGAGACTTATAAAATTTCCAAATGTATATATCACTAAAACTTGGTCTTTTTTAACAAAGGTGATTACTTGGGTGAAATAAACATAATCACTATTTATAATTACCACTACCACATCCAAATCAACCAATCACATCACATAATCACTTTCAATATCCATTATTAACATAACATTCGTTCTCATAGCATAGTAATTATCAATAAGTGGGTATATTAGTATAACTCTACTATTCATCCAACATATTCAAACAATCATTCAAACGTCCCTATCATCAAATGGTGATTATCTAACATAACAATTAAACTTGATAATCAATATAATTAAATAGTGGTGGGAATTTCTCACCTTCATTTCTATTCCGTCAATATTTTCGCAAACTAGCGTGCTTCAAGAACTAACGCGCTCTCTTCTTCCACGTTTTGAACTTACCGCTTTGAATTTCTTTTTCTCTTTTTTTTATATGGAAGCGTGCTTTGGAGGACAGTAGGCTCGGCTAGGGGTGTGTGGCCTAGGGTATGGCTTGGGTTTGGCTAAGGAAAGGGGGTATGTGCATGTATAGGGGGTATAGACTTGAGTAAGGGTTAAATGTGCTCGGCCGTTGCTATAGGTGATGGGTGTGAGGTGTTGGAGGCTTGGAGGTGGAGGGTAGGTGGTGTAGTAGGTGGGTACGGCTTAGGCAAGGGGTGTTGGACTGAGGTGGAGCTTAGGTGGGTGGATGTAGGGCACGACTAAGATGGAGGAAGTAATGGAAGAGGAATAGAAGTTGGATGCCATGGAAATGATGGAAGGAGGTGGAGAAAGTGAAGAGAATGGAAAGGAAATGTTGTGAGAAAAATGAAGAAAGGGTGGTCCTATTTATACATGAAGCTTGCTTGGCAAATGACCATACTAACCTTCTCTACTTTTTTGACTTTTCATTTACCTTTTTACCCTTGATTTAACCTTTGCTTAATAGAGAGGAGATGGTATTCGATGTGAAATGAGGTTAGGATTTTACTTATGTACTTATGTAATCATTTTGCCTCTTTTTCTAAATTTACAAAATACTTAAATAAAATTTTGCTCTGTTTCCATAAGTAATATGACTTAGGATGTAATGGCTTTAATGGTGAGAGAGATGGTTTAATTTGATTCATGTACTTAAGGTAATGATGTTGTTTTATAAAGTTAAATTTAAATTTATATTAGTCAAATAATGTTTTGTAACCTTTATTTAAACCACTTTTGGCTTTATTATGGTAAATGCAACATGTAACATGGTTTGTTAAGTTCATATATGTGTTAGGAAAATATCATGTTGCAACAACTTAACAACAACTTGTTTTGGTGGAAAACAATGTTTTTGTTGACATATTTTATAGTCAAAATTTGACATTTTTGTCAAACTATATATTTAAGTAAACCAAACTAAAAAATGAACTTCTTACTTCCTTAAATAAATTTAAACATGCCTATTCATATTGTAAAATCATATTTAAATAATACCAAAATCTCTATTTTTACAGTGTATGTAAAAGTG
Source organism: Allium fistulosum (assembly GCA_030737815.1). Lineage (NCBI taxonomy): Eukaryota > Viridiplantae > Streptophyta > Magnoliopsida > Asparagales > Amaryllidaceae > Allium > Allium fistulosum. The sequence continues at coordinate 293,513,491 of CM060906.1, read as the reverse complement.
ACAATTTGCGACAAAATCTGAATATTTTTGTAAAATGATTATAAACATATTTTTAAACCCTTTAATATACTTATATTATCTTTATTAAGTGATTTTAATACATTTAACTTTTTAAATAAATATTTAAACCTATTTATTTAAGCATTTATTTATTTTTAACAAAACTTAACTTCTGCTAATTTGTTCTAAAATCCAAATTTAATACTTTTTAATTATTAACTATAAGAATAAATAATTTCTCAATTATTATTTATTATATATAACTTATTTATTTAAGTTTTAAACCCTTTTAAATTTAAAATAAACAAAATCCCTCATTTTTTGGAGTAGCGAAATTACGGGTCGTTACATCCTCCCCTACTTAAAAGCATTTCATCCTCGAAATGAAAGTTAGATAAATGAATCTATCTCATACTCGTATCCTCAACATTTTGACTTATATATACTGATGATAGAAAGAAAATGCATATATAAAAAGAAGGTCGATACCATAACAACACTGAATAATTAACACCAGGCATACATACATGGAACAGAGATTCCCCATACCAACTTGAGTACTTATCACGTACTTAAGGTTATATATACATACATCAAGTCAGACTTATATCCTACCCTTCTTAGTGCGTACTGCATACTTAAGATAATATATACAACAACCAAACACGACTATACATCCAAAAACAACCAAACTGTTACTATATCAACATAATGAATACATCCAACATAACCTATCCCCTAACCTGAGCATGTACTACACCTGAGGTTTACACACACACACACACACACACACCAAAACATAAGTCTAACCCCCATATCTTAGTGCCTACTACTTAATATAACTATTCAACTACTATGTGGATAGATCCAAGACATCATACTATGTGTGATATTTTATTAGATCTATTATTCGAGTCCACAACTTTACTTCCGAACTAGTATCAATCCCTCGATTTTCTAGTGTGGACTTTGACCAGACTTCTTGATTACAAACCATTTCTTTCCTTACATAGCTCTCAATTATGATAGAAAACTCAAGTACATAATCATAAACCCTCATCAATGTTCGCCGTTAAGAATTGAGTGATAAATCCTTTCTCGGATTGGTGTAAAAACCTCAAAGTTCTGTACTCAAATTTTAGATCAAAATTTTGTGTGCCGAAATGATTTACGTATAACTTATGTATTTATTCACATTCATTTTTACCTAATATATTTCTTCAAAATTTCTATTAATCCAAGTTTATTTCACAACCATTTACTTTCTACTAAATCCATTTTTGAATTATCTCTTGCATCATTGCTTAAGTATAGAAATAATTCATAATTTTAAATCTATATTTGGATAATATACCTTTATATCCCCAAACTTCAAACTGTTATTACTTTAATTAGGGTGTTTAACAAACGGGGAATTCTACTATTATCTCAAATTAATAAGTTATAAAACTTATTCCTTAGTTTTATTTATCTAAGGTCTTAATTTAGCTAATATTATTTATCTTATCCATATATTAATAAGACAACTTTACTAAGTGCACATCTTTATCTTACTAGTTCTATAATTATCTACTTAGCTTATTTACCTATCCATTTCTAAATCAAATTTCTTAACCTTAAATCCATCAAACACCTTATAGTCAAATTATGAAACGTAATTAACATGGTATTTGTTATTTAAATATTTTCATCCAACAGTCAATCTACTAACCATATTATTCAAAACTTCCCCTTTTTATAACCTTTTCTAACCTATCCTCTTCCAGTCTTACTTCATTTTGGATTACAAATGTTACCCTAAATGTATCACTAATTCAAAGTTTTATATTAGGATGATATTTCTTATATCTCTTATTCCTAAATTTCACTTTGATTCTAACCCAATCAAAGTGTCTAAATTTGAAATTATCTTATTTCTTTTATAAGTTATAGAATTTACCCTTTTATATTGTATTTACTTAAAGTCTAAATTTAGGCTTATCTTTTTCTATCTTGTTGATAAGAATTTTCTAAGTGTGCATTTTCTTTTTACTTTCTCTAATTACAACTTCTAGCTTCAATATTATCATCAAATATCCTATAGTCAAATCATGAATTTTACTTCACAAGATATTTGTAATTAGCTTTTAAATCCATCAATTTCGATGATCATCAAAACAATATTTCTTAATAACCAAATGTCTAGGGGTATATGATTAAAGTTCTAAATTCTAGCTTTCAACTAATTGATTCTATATGGAATATCTTATAGTCAAATCGTGCAATTCTAATCACAAGATATTCATATCTTAGTTTTACTAAGCTAAATTACAAACAATCCTTAATTTCTAACCAAAAATAATAATATCACTTTTAATATTTAAAATATAAACCCAAGGTAAAATTATTTCATTTACCAACTTTTTTTAAAACAAAACCATTTTTATAAAATTAACAAATACACGCTCATATATAATACTCCCATAACTCATTCTAGGGTGTTACTGACCCTATTTCTAATGAGTTACTCATCCTAGGATAATACTAATCCTATATCCGATGAGTCTTTACCTCTATCAGGCTTCTGTGTTTGTTCAACCAAAAGCTCTAATACTAAATGTGATGACCCACAATTCTGTACCTTTTTAGTCGACAATAAACCACACATGTCTGACCCAAATTGCATGAAAAGATGGATTATCAAAGGTAATAAAGAAAAATAAATAGAACCGAATCTCACACGAATAGAATAATATATAATATTGAACAATAATCTTTGCAGTGGAAAATTTTAAAATACATATATCAGAGTCTAACCTTAATTCAGCTTGGACAGTTATAAACATCTATCCATACAAATGCTGACAAACATCAAACAACAGCAGTGGATAATAGAATACGTCCATATGTAGATGAATATCTCCAGCTCGTTTTTGGAAACTCCAACCATTTTCAACTAAACCTGAAACTACTCGGATCTGACCCGAGTATTGAAAATACCCGGATCAGGGTTGGTAAACCAGCGTGAGAAAAACTCAATAATAAATGATAGTGTCATATATCAGCCTTGGAAATAAAATCCTTTTAAAAAGAAAGAATATCTCATAAGACCATGCCCACACATAAACATGGACGAGCTTTTACCTTATGATAACTAAAACACTTTTATATCAAAAAATTTGATATTATTTCTAATGACATTCTTTTGAAAACATTTGCAAATAAAGTTATTAATCCTAGCCGAAATTGTTACATTGATTAAATTCCATCATATTAGCCACAAATTGGGTTCTATAATCAAACTAGTAAAGGTTTCTTATTGGAGAATGTATTTCCATACAAATGACCAGGTGAAGGGACTACCTTTCGATGGGTACACCTCTAGATGAATGTCCTGAGGAATCATCACAAAGCTCGTCTACCAACACAAGACCGGCCTACCTCTATAACTAGATAGTACCGAATATGTCATCCCCCGGTCATTACCGATCTTTAACCGAGCGTGCTCTAGCATACATCCACATTAATTTAAACCCGAACGTCATAGCGGGTAGAAATATATCTAGAAGGGGATGATCATACCCTAATGGGAATGACCCACATTGCCTTGTTGCATCTAACCCTGTTTCGGTCATTTTCGTTTGATGAGGCTTGAGGCAAGGATTACCTTTTCACATAGCATATCTTCTTTCACTTTGAATGCCACATTACCATTTCACATTCACACGAATAATTTCTACAAACGTATAACTTCCTAAGCTCGAATGTCTTGGGAAAGGGTGTTAAGCTAAGAGAAGGTGTCTTCTCCGCCACCGACTGATATACATTATTTAGAGATCACTCAATGTGATTTAGAATGCAGGGTCAGACATTCTTCCATACAAGTTCGTTCTTGGACTAAACAAAACCGAAGGTACTTTCCTACCACATACTGTTTTGGGAATCACCCCTAGGATCAGTAGCGAATAGTCCTTGCATTGGATGTTTCATAATGAAGAAACCACTGCTACTATAAGTACATTGGGAGTTTATCTCCAAATGATCAACAAGCGGTTCTTCACTATAAAAATCCTAATATCAACGTCTTCAACATATTTTACTTCGAAACGTAAATTGGTTCGAAGTGGTTTTTGGATAGGAAACACCGAAATCTGACCCCCGTTCCTTCGAAATCTAATCATCGATAAAAAAAGTGAATATGAGTATACAAGATTTATTAAGCCTCTTTTCTCTTTAATTCTTTTGGTTTATTACAAATACTTTTCTTAAAGACTTAGAGTAATTCTAAGTTGATTCACTTATTACGTGGGAAAACATTTCCTATTTTCTTATCATCGATCCAGAATTTCTTGACTTTTAAATTGGCCAAAAACAAGGTTATTTAAGACATCGTTTACCGTAAACCCAAAATCAATCTTAGGAAACATTATTAAGTGAACATGATCATAAAAATCATTCTAATTTTACTCAATATCAATTTCCGTATTCAACAAGTGCTATGGGTGGAATAACGGTGAGATCACCTTTTAAATTCCACGAATATGACGAGTTCCCTCTTTGGAATTTAATACCAAGTATAAGAAGATTATCTCTATGTAATCCATGTTGTAGTTTATTCATTTTGGAGATTGCTTAAATTTTGGATAATACTAGTCTTCTTTTATTTTTGGAAAAACTTAATATAATCTTTTTAGAGCATCCGGGCTTTCCTTTCGATCTGTTCCACCCCTCGCCTAGGAAGAGAAAATATAGGCCAGGTAATTTTAGGGTACTGGTTGCTCTATTCCTAACCTTAGTTAAACACCTTGTTTTATATTCCCAGATCTCACATGCGGGACAAATGTACTAGTCATTTCTGCATACTCAGTTATTAGCTTTTATTATGGATTTGATTATAAAGATTCCAAATTCTCTTTTAAACGCTTAATTATCCTTTTAAAAACATTCATGATTGATTCTAGGAAAAATTGTTATGTTTAAATCTTCTTTTTTTAAATGTTGTTGAAACGGCAGTACAAAAGTGCTGCAGAAAGTGCTTTATAAGCTTGTTTGATTTAAACAACTTTTTAATATTTTAAAATTCATATTTTCCCATTCGAATCTCTTTTAAAATATTTAAAAAAAAATTATCAAATTAATTCTATATTTTTCATAATTAAAAATGTTTATTTAAACAGATTTTACATTTTGGTCACTTAACTACACAAGCGCGATTTTTCTAGAAAATTGGTTTGGACATAATTCAAAATCTACTTTATGAAATATCGACTTTCTTTGTTTAGAAAATATGGATATAATAGTCTGGAATTTTCTTATCTCGGAGAATTCCATGCTATATTCCACTCTGTATACTTGTTTGAACTTTTCGGTGTGAAATCGCGAACTACCGTTGCGCGACGTGCGCCTAGTTTTAACTTAGTTTTCAATACTTGAAATAATTTATTAAAATTGAACTTTATTACTTATAAAATTATTACAAATCATTTTAAATCAATATTTTCAGTAATTGAAGTATTTAAAGTATATTTTCACTATTTCCATATTATAATATTGTTATCCCGCCTTTTGGCAAGGCTGTGACACCAAGAAATCGACTAAAAACCAAAGACAGATCGTCTATGAAGATCGGTTACACACAGGTCGACTATGGATAATGGTGAATTTTGTCCTAGTCCAGATCAAGCTAAAATCGATGTAATACGACTAGCAAAGCTATAAAAGTCAATGTTCTAAATTTCAAGTCAATCGGAGTTGGTATGCTCAAGATATTGATCGGTCAAGATGCACGAAGGAAGCCTCATTTCGTATCCATCATGATTCAACCTCTTTCGTACCCATCCAAACCAGCCTCATTCATAACCATTGGATTTCATATCCATCCCTCAAGAAAGCATTGGTTCGTATCCATCAGCCACCACATCTCTTCGTATCCATCAGTAGCCCGCATCGATCAGACTTTCATAATTTTAGCTTTAAAGCTATTCGTATCGATCATCTCGTCCAGACAGTTCATATCGATCGGCCGGTGATCGATACAAAACGTATTAGAAAATTTCGATATGAAAGGAATGAGTACGTATCGATACAGACTGAAGTAAAATCCATCGATACGAAATAGCAACACATCATCGATACAACGTAGGGCACCGAGCATCGATACGAGAAGAACGACCTAGAACGATACAAATGGAATTGCATTGTATCGATACGAACAGAACATGTTCAAGTGGAAGATTCGGTCAATCGGCATGGAAAGTGGATCGATCCTAGAACATAGCGCCACATCACCCTGAACGACACGTGCCAGCATCGATACGAAGCCATGATACGAATTGTATCGATACGAACTCGGCGGCCTTTTGCAAATCCAAACTTGGATCGATCATAACTCAAAATCTACAAATCCAAATGCCACCAAATTTTCACAGGAGCTTGCGTACCACCTCTACTTGGTCCATGATCGATCTCGGCCCAAATGGATTTGTTTTGGATCGATACAAAATGAGTGCGTATCGATCATGGATCGATCCCAATCAACATCGGATCGATCTGTTGGGCCCACCCACGTGAGAGAAAGAGTCTTCTGAGATTTGAGCCAGATATTTGCAGCCTACACCTATAAATAGCGACCTTGGACCTACAGAAAATGAACTTTTGGCTTCTTTACGCTGATACTCTGCCGAAACCATTACTATACTTCAGTTGTACTATTGTAATCTCTTGTAATCAGCCAGTGAAATTCAATAAACATCAACCATTCCATAGTGGACGTAGGCAATACGCCGAACCACTCTAAATTTGCGTGTTTTCTGCATTTCTTATTATCTGCTAATTGGTGTGTTTGTTAGATATTCTTCATTTTACATTTATTTTCTTCATTTTATCTCTTCAAATACGTTCGAAGAGTGTTGTGCCCAATTTTGGTACAAACACTTTGGTGCTTTTACTGAGAAAACCCAACTTTTCTCCTGCTCATTGGATCTACTACCGATATTGGATTGCGAGAATCTAAGGAGAAGATCGAGATCTTAAGCCTAGAAGTTCTTCCATCCTATTCAGATTTGCACCAAGTCTAGGAGAGAACTACACTATTCACCATGGTCGCTACCAGGACTACCTCAACCACTGCAGATCCAGAAGGACGGGATAGGCAGAACCTTGCACAACTTTCCTCTGTAGAACAGAATGCTGCCGGACCTTCGGATCCACAAGGTTCTGTCACTAGGGAGGAGTTCCAACTACTGATGCAAGAGCTGACTCAAAGCCGCCAGCAGCTCCATGCCAACACGGAGTTAACCAACTGGCTAAACCATGAAGGATGAAGGAGATCCAGAAGGGATCAGGCTTCCTACTCATCCACTGAAAGTTCAGCTTCTTCTGATTGCAATCACAGATCCACGCGCCCACGGCTGGATGGAAGCTATACACAGGCTACCGGTCATCAGCGCACTTTGAGTCTTAGGCAACCGAGAGTTGGTCCATCAACCAGCCACCAGACCGGACCCTCCTCCCAAGGAGGGATGGTTCCTTATCACACTACTAACAACCGCACCGCTGCCGCTGTCATTGAGTTAGGAGCCGACACTCGAAACCGAATGGAACCGAATCATCACCAATGTGATCATACTCCTGAGCCCTATGTTCCTGAAGACCTAGAGCCAAGGATGTGAGATATGGACCGCTGGCCGCGACTGGCCCATCCCCGCATTATGGAACCCAACCACACCTTGGCTCAGCATGCCCAGAATGTCCAGATGCCAGACATCCCAACAATGATCCATCAAATGATCTGTGAAAGCCTAGGCCTCACCAACGATGACTAGGGAATCTCCCGGAGTCATACTCTTTTCACCGATGACATCCTCTACGCTGAACCATCTCGGCGATTTAGAATGCCAACTCTACCTGTTTATGAAGGGAGCTCTGACCCTAACCAGCACATTTTAAAGTATGAATGGTTGATGAACGCCGCACGGGCTGATGATGCGGTCAAATGCCAAAGTTTCCCAATCTCCCTAAGAGGCATCGCGACTATGTGGTTTACTCGCTTACCACCTCGATCTATCTCATGTTTTGACCAGTTGGCAATGAAGTTTGTTGAATAGTTTCACATGCATGTCACAAGGCCCAAAGATGTAAATATCTTATTCAGCGTCACTCAAGCTTCCAGAGAGACACTCAGACGTTACTTGGAAAGGTTCCACGCCGCATGCGCTGAGATTACTAACCCCAATGACAATTCCATTCTGATGGCACTGACTATGGGAATCGATCCCGATTCTGAATTTGGCAACTGGTTGGCCGAAAAACACCCTGCGTCATTAGACCGTTTCTATTCCAAGGCAGCTCGGTTCTGGAGAAGAGAGGATGCGAAATAGTCTAGGAAAAAGGATGATGCAGGGCCTAGTGTGGAAGGAATCCAAAGCAATGTCGTTGTAAAACAAACCGAGGAGAATTCCAAAAAGGTGCAGTTAAACATACAGAATAAGCAGAATCAGTAGAAAGGCGATGGAAATCAGGGCAGGAAGCAAGATCAGTATCACGAACCGCGATGTAGAGCTCCCATGTTTGACACAAATACTCCTTTAAATACATATCTGGAAAATGTGTACTTGAAAACTTGTAATACTATCCAATATAAGAAACCTGCTCCAAAGCAATCGTCAGAGAAACAGATTCAAATGGGGAAGTTTGTACATTTCACGATAGTTATGGCCACAACACGAACGAGTGCCGTCATTTACAGGATATTATCGAGAGGTTGATCCAAGAAAGAATGTTGGAGCAATTCGAGCGCCGCAGTCTGGAGGTGCGGGCCCGTTGAATCAAAACCAAATACCAAATCAGGTTAGACCGGAGGAACCCGCACGTACCGGTGGTAGGTTAGTGATTAACACTATTAATGGTGCTCCTCATCCAGTGAATCGAAGCTGGAGGGAAATGGAGTCGTATGCTAGCTCTATTAGGCATGCGAGCTTCGAATGTTGCAGTAAATTGGAAGACGGGGCTCCGGCCAAACAACAGAAAACGATGACAGACGACTTCGTATTTCGAGACAGGGATGCCGACAGAGTCGAAGCCCCAACCATTGATCCACTAGTCATTTCAGCTCAGATAGATCCTCCTTGGATGAAGAGGATCTTAGTGGACAGTGGAAGTTCAGTAAACATACTCTTTAAGCGAGCCTATGATCAAATGAAGATGGAAGCGAAAGATTTAAAGCCTTGTCAGTCTTGTATTCATGGCTTCAATGGAAGTGCGACTATACCCATCGGGATGGTGGAGCTACCAGTGGAGTTAGGAGTTGGAGAGCACCGGAGAGTTTAGATATTGCAGTTTATTGTATTGGATATTGACTCACCATACAATGCTTTCTTGGGCCGACCGACCCTAGCTGAGTTCAGGGCCGTTATCGCCCCTTGGTGTCTAACTTTGAAATTCCCTACCAACAATGGAGTCAGAGTCATTCAGGGAGACCAGGCTGCTGGACGAGCCTGTTATGTTGCTGAGCTGCGGGAGGTGCATCGAAAAGAAAAGAGAAAGGGCGTAGAGGAATCTCTCTGCAGATAATTGATAGTTAACGCCTGGGCCAAGGCCCGGGCACTACAACCAATTCCCGGGAGATCTTGACCTGAGAGATACTGAAGGCGAGGACGAAGTCAAGGACAATCAGGCTTCTTCGATAGAGCTGACGATCGATGTTCTGATCGATAATAATGACGATTCTAAAACAGTAAAGATTGGGTCTCAGCTAGGCCAACAGATGAAGGAGGAATTGGTTGAGTTTCTCCGGGCAAACCTAAACGTGTTTTCCTGGACGCACGCCGACATGTATGGGATCTCGCCGAACATCGCGAGCCACACATTGAATATTGACCCATGGCACGTCCCGGTTAAGCAAAAAAGGCGTGGTATGGATCCAGAGTGATCTGCCGCCCTAAAGGAAGAGGCGGATAAACTCAGGACGAACGGGTTTATTCGAGATGCATTATATCTAGAATGGGTGTCCAACCCTGTACTTATGAGGAAACCTAACGGGAAATGGAGAGCTTGCGTTGACTACTCAGACTTGAATAAAGCTTTCCCTAAAGACAGTTTTCCACTTCCCCGGATTGATCAGCTCGTAGACTCAACGGCCGGACATGAACTTTTATCCTTTATGGACGCATATTTTGGTTACAATCAGATACCAATGCACCTACCTGATCAGGATCATACCAACTTTATCACCGATTTGGGACTCTATTGTTATACAGTGATGCCGTTCGGACTTAAGAGCGCCGGGGCAACCTATCAGAGACTCGTCAACCGAATGTTTGCTAACCAGATCGGAAAAACCATGGAGGTATATGGGGACGACATGCTTGTGAAGTCACGATTCTCCACCAATCATATCAAAGACCTGAAAACGATGTTCAACATCCTCCGAGAGTATAGAATCAAACTCAACCCATTGAAGTGTCACTTTGGGGTTGCGTTTGGAAAATTCATTGGATTCATCGTTAATGCTCGGGGAATCGAAGCCAATCCCGAGAAAATCTGGGCAATTAGAAATCTTGAGACTCCAAGAACTATAAAGCAAGTTCAAAGCCTCAATGGGAAGGTAGCAGCGCTGATCTGGTTCATTTCAAATTCCATCGATAAATGCATTCCCTTCTTCGATCTGATCAGGAAAGGGAAACAGAACTTTGAATGGACTACAGAGTGTGAGGCGCATTCCGAGTACTGGTCCGACACCTATCCACACCACCAATTTTGTCAAAACCTATCGATCATGAGAGACTGTACATATATTTGGCGGTGTCAGAAAACGCAATCAGTGATGCTTTAATTCGGGAGGAGGACCGGATACAACGACCAGTCTATTACATCAGCAAACGGCTGACCGGAGTAGAGAGAAATTATCCAAAGTTGGAGAAGTTAGCTTACTCTCTTGTCATTGCCTCGAAAAATCTCTACCCATATTTTCAGGCTCTTCCTATCACTGTCTACACCAACCAGCCATTACGACAGGTCCTTACGCGACCTGAGACGTCTGGTAGGTTACTCAAGTGCAATATCAAGCTAAGTCAGTTCGACCTAACTTACACACCAAGGCGAGCTATTCAAGGACAAGTCCTAGCAGACTTCATCGCCAAATTCACTACCCCGGAGGACTTTCCCGAAACCAGCGAGTCTCCCAAATATGTCTGGAAGCTACATACTGATGGTGCATCAAATGACTTTTGCTCAGGTGTTGGGGTTGTGTTTAAGACTCCTGAAGGTCAATCTATATGTTATGCTTTGAAGTTCAATTTCCATGCGACCAACAACGAGGCTGAATATGAAGCCCCTCTCGCCGGACTAAGGCTTGCCAGAGATTTAAGAATCACTGCCGTGGAGATTTACTACGATTTACAATTGGTCGTGTGTCAAGTTCGGGGGGAATACCAGGCCAAAGACCGGAGACTGGCTGCTTATCTTACTCGGGTCTAGGAAATATTGAATCAGTTTGATTATTATGCCATCTATTGCATACCCCGAGAACACAATCAGAAGGCCGATTCCTTGGAAAAATTAGCCAGCACTGGTGAGGCACAGCAAATGGGACTTGTTTCTGTCGAAACGCTATCTTCCCCGAGTATTGATAAAATGGAGACCAACTGGGTACTTGAAGTCATACTCGATAAGGAGTCATGGATGACTCCGTTCAGAAACTATCTCGAGAATGGGACCCTCCCAAAACGCAGGAGTGAGAAAAGACAAGTTCTTCGAAAGGCTTCGCGGTTCACTATTCATAATAGAATCATGTATAGAAGAGGGTACTCTGTTCCATTACTCCGGTGTATTGCCCACGATGAAATCAAACGAGTATTGCATGATGTACACGAAGGAGAATGTGGCGATCACACCGGGGGGCAAGCTCTAGCTAAGAAAGCGCTCCGATATGGTTATTATTGGCCGACTGTAAATCGTGATGCATCAGATTATGCCAAAAAATGTGACAGATGTCAGAAACATGCTCGAATTCCAAGAGCTCCACCTACCGAAATAACTCAGATGGTCAGTCCATGGCCGTTCGCAATATGGGGCATCAACATTATTGGGTCTCTACCTCTAGCTAAAGGTGGCGCGAAGTACGCCATCATTGCAGTTGATTACTTTTCCAAATAGGCGGAAGTCGAGCCCCTTGCTACTATCACAACGAAGAGACTTAGACATGCATACACATTATATGTAACATTAAATAAAATATCATAGACATGAATAAAATAAGTTGTTTTGAATAAGTCAATAATTTGTAAATTCAAAATTAATTTTCAAAATATCTAAATTTTTAGTTAGTAAAATAGTTTAAATATCATATCTGGAATTATAGATTTAAATTATATATATATGAATCAAATGTCTTATGGTATAATTACAAATAAAATTATACATACACACACATATATAATTCTATAGACAATAATGTATAATTATATATAAAATAAAAATATTAATATATACATAATACTAGTTCATACATATTACATTAAACATTAGTATATACTATATGTATATATAAAGTTTATATTTAAATTAAATTAAAACTATATTTTGATTTTTTTCCTCTGCTGTAATAATATTTTATGATACATAATTTAATAATTTTGGACATATAAATACATATATTGATTTGCTTGTTTATATTTGTAGTTTAGATAGTGTTAACATTAGTTTAAAATAGTTTTTAATGTTTGTTATCCGACATTTTGACCCAGCTATATCCGAATGATTGCATAAGTTAGACTCAACTATCATCAAGGCCAGTAAGCCCAGAGCGATGATTGTGGGGTCCATAAATCGAGTACAAATGATAATATGAAGCCGTAATCAAACGGAATTGAGACATATTCTATACAGAACGTTCTAAGTATAAAATATAACCTAATCTAGAAAAGGGATCGATAGTGATCCCGCTCTGCCAAAGGGATCGGTTTACTTCAGCTAAACAAGTGCAACTCAATGGAAAACAATCGATATCTCAAAATCCAAAAGTCTAATACATATGAAACTTTGGAACACTCTAGGGATCGCACCTCAAAATGAGCAAGCAAGAGGGACCGACCCTCTTTCCTCTAGAGGGATCGAGCAGAATTATGTTATACCATATGTTACAACAAAGATTGATCATTAACTCAAGTTATACTAATCCAATTGACATGAAACTTTGAGTCTAAGCATAATACAACATGGAGAAGCTACCGTAGGGATCGTACCCCTAAACTCCTCAAAAATAGGGATCAACCCCGATCCTTGTTTCTTGGGATTTGGGTCATGCGATCAATCCTGTGGGCCCCTATGGTTTTGGAGAACCTTCTGTCAAATTTTCAAGGAGATATTTCGCCGTCTTCCTCTATAAATACAGATTTGATTGTTCATTTTCAGAATCTTTATGCTATTTGTTGATTTTTACTCTTTTGTAACCAAAGATTTTCATTCGATCCCTCATGTACTGAATTTACATAATGATTAATAAAACCATCTCTTCGTAGTGGACGTATGAAAACAACGTCGAACCACGATAAATTGTTGTATCTCTGTTATTTGGTTATTTTGCTTTACTGCTATATTCCCTCTATTTACATTTAATATTCTTCATTTATTCCTCTTGAAAATCTATGTTAGGTGTTTGTGCCAACTTTTAGTGCAAATATTTTGGTGTTTTCATTGAGAGTCAAGCTTCTCAACTTTATTTGGATCCCTTTGCTACTACTGGATTGCACAAATCCCAAGAAGAGATCCAGAATTATATCCAAATAGTTTATCCATTCTACTTAGATTTTTAAAAGTCTAAGGAAAACTATCAACAATGGTTAGGAACACCAAACCTACCTCTCAAAAGGTAGAAGGAAACGAGATCGCTAGCATCCAACAAGGAGGCTAGAGCAATCTACTAGTAAATGTTAATGCTAAAAATCCAGTTGATTTCCAGAATCCAGTTGATTACATCACAAGGGCTTATTTCCAGAATTTAATAAGAGAGCTCATGGATAGCCGCCGACAATTGAACCAGCAAATTCAAGCTAATATCAATTTAATGTATCAACTCAAAGATCAACAAAGTGGGAAAACAAGGAGAGAGCCAACTCCCTATTCTGCATTGAAGAGCTCTACTTCATCAGATGATCATCACAGACGCAGATGTCATAGAACCGATAGATATCACATAGAAGCATCTGGACATCAAAAAACAAGCTTACTTGGGTTACCAGAACTGATCAGACCTCATCCCTCTAGAGGGATCGAGGCCGATCCCTCCTCCAAAGGAGGAAATTTTCCTCTTCTCTGTAGAACACAAGCTGAAGCCGCCACGGTTGATTTGGATGCTAGAGTTTAGGTGGATCCAGACCAGTTACCTCCCCGCAATGATGATGAAGTGAACACACATGATATGCATCGCGAGGATGTTGATCCAAGAAGGCATGGAATGGCCCGTAGACATTGACCGGACCATTCACATGAGGTGGAGCATGACTACCACTTGGATCCAACTATCCAAACGCCGGACTTGACGGCTATGATCAAGCAGTTAGTAAGGGAGAGCCAAGGCTTGATAAATGATGATTGGAGGATCTCATGAAGCCACACCATGATAATATCCTACATGTGGAGTATCCAAGGAGGTTCAGCATGCCGTCGATGCCTGCCTATAAGGGAAAAAATGACTCCAGGCAACTCATCATGAGATATGAATGGATGATGGATTCTGCACGAGCTAATGATGCCACAAAATGCAGATGTTTTCTTATTACTCTCTCTGGCATAGCAACGATGTGGTTTACTGATTACCCCCACGGTCAATCTCTAGATTTGACAATTTGGCAACAAAATTTTTGGAGAAGTTCCGTATGCATGCGACTCACCTCAAAGATGTAATGTCCCTATCAACCGTGATCCAGGCTCCGAGAGAACGTTGAAAGACCATTTGGAGAGATTTCATGCAGCCGTCACAGAAGTCAGTAATCTGAATGAAAATTCAATATTGATGGCGATAATAAGAGGAATTGACCCAGAATTTGACTTTGGCGATAGGTTAGTTGGCAAACCACCTGCAAGTTGGAACGATTCTATGCAAAAGCAGCTCGGTATTTAAGGGAAGAGGAAGCTAGATACTTTAGGAAGAAGAATTTTGTAGGACCAAGTGGAGAGGGAGTGCAGAGTAACACTGTAGTGAAACAATCTAAGTAGAGTTCCTAAAACGTTTAAGTAAATGTCCAAAATAAACCAAATCAACAAAAGAAAGGTGGTGATAGGAACCGTGAGCGAATGAGGAATTCTAGAAGAGCAAAGTTCAAGATTCCAATGTATGATACATACACACCACTGAATACATCTCTAAAGAATGTCTACTTGTCTACATGGAATACCATGCAGTATATGAAGCCACCTTCGAAAGAATCAACGAAGAAGCAGAACCAGACAAGAAAATATTGTCGGTTACACGAATGCTATGATCACAACAAAAATGAATGTAGGCCTCTCCATGATGTTATCAAGAAACTGATTAGGAAAAGAGGACTACAATAGTTTATTAAAGCCCCGCAGGATGGCGAGCAGGGGACAACCGACCCCAACCGAGGACAAGTGCCACACAGGGCTGAGGAGCCTGCACGGACTGGTGGAAGATTAGTGATAAATACAGTAGCTAGAGGGCCACACTCAGCTGATAAGAGATAGCACAAGATGGAGCGCTATGCTAGCGCAATCAAGCATATTAATTTTGAGTGTTATTCAAGTACATAAGATATGGGGCTCCAGAAAAATAGCAGCGTACAATGGCAGACGACATTGTATTTAGAAACAGAGATGCAGATAAGGTGGAGGCACCGACGATCGACCCAACGGTCATTTCAGCCACGATCGGCCCCGCCTTAGTGAGGAGGATGTTGGTTGACTGTGATAGTTTCATGAATATAATTTTCAAAAAGGCTTATGATCAGATGAGGATGGATGCCAAGGACTTGAAACCATCTAAAGCCGACAATCATGGCTTTAACGGTGCTGCGACCAAATCTGTCAATTATGTCGAATTGCCCGTGGAGTTAGGAGAATTTGACCGCAAGAGAGTGTGGATGTTGCCATTTGTTGTCTTGGATGTTGATTCTCCATACAATGCTTTTCTGGGCCGACCGACCCTAGCTGAATTCCAGGCAACTCTTGCCCTGTGGTTTTTTACTTTGAAGTTCTTAACTGATAATGATGTTGGAGTTGTGCATGCGGATCAGGCAGCCGGACATGCCTGTTATGTAGCTAAGTTGAGAGAGGCCCAACGAAAGGAGAAAGGTAAGGGTGTGGAAAATTCTCTCCGCATCCAAGCCACCGAAGATTGACAACCAGCGCCTGGGCCTTGGCTCTGGCGCCATAGTTTGTTCTATAAAAACACAGATCTGAGGGATGTTGAGGAGGAGCCCAAAGAAGCCAAAGCTGCACCGGCTGAGAACGATTGACATCACTGTGAGGAATGCGGATTAAGGATCTTAAGGCTAGAATTAACACTAGAGGAGGGGTGAATAGTGTTTTAAGAAATTTGTTAATCTTTTTGAGTTTATCTTAATTTGTTAACAATGTATACACTAATCAGACACAGATATGAACACAGAATCAAACACAGATGCAAATATGTAGTAAAAGCAGTAAAGGAAAGAACACATCGGATTTTATACTGGTTCAGAGTTACCCTACATCCAGTCCCGCACAACTAAGTACGAATTTCCTTTCAAAAGCAATTCAACAATTACAACCCTCGGTTTCAAGGCTACGAGGTACACACTATAGAATCACAATCCTCTGGGTAGAGATACTTGATTTCCGAGGCAACATGTTCACCCAATTGATTTCCAGGGCTACAATCACACCTTCTCTTGCTCAATTGATTACAAAAAGTCTATAACTCAGATTAACACTTGGATCTTGTAGAGATAGTGGAGAGAATCAAAACCAGAAATGATCTAGTTAGATTCGATATTGATTTCGGCAGAGTAATGGTGTAATTTGTAAATAAGAAAGTGGAGAAGAAGAAGAGAAGTTAAATCAGAGAAAAAGTGATTAAAATTCGTTGAAAACACCCTTTATTTATAGTAGATCAATAGCCATGTCCATTGGTGAAGGGATGTGGCGAATAGACACTTCTTTTTAAAAAATAGTTTAACTGTCACCATGTCGACAGGGGTACATGTGACCATGTCGACATGCCCTTGTAATTTTTGGTGATTTGTTTTTCTTTGAAAATAATTTCTATATTATATTATACTTATATTTAAACTTTAAAATATACTTATATATAGTTATAATACATAAATAGCTATAGAGAACAATATTAAAATATATATAATAATTTTCTATACATTTATATATAAATCTTAAGTATAAATATATAAAACAGCTAAATATATTAATATCAAAATTATAGTTTAAAAACTTAGGATAATAATTTAAAATCAAAGATATTTAAAATTAAGGATATTTAAAACTAAGGATATTTTTGAGGCTAAAATATATTGAAAAACCAGGACAGATGATTTTGGTTTTTAAACAGGAAAATTTAAAATCATTTTGAAAAACAAGCTATATATTTTGAAAATCATTTTGAAAATAAAAGTAAGTGGATACAAAAAGATGTTCCACTAGATTTTTCGTAGGTTCCATCCTACTTAGGGTTCCATCCCTTTAACGAGCACGAAGTGGATTCCATTCCATGAATAAAATAGATTTTAAGATGTTAGTGCCTTTCTATGAGTTTTAACAATATTCCTAACTATATAACTTATCTTGGAAACTTGAACTCTTGAAATTCTTGATACTCATGAGTCTTGAATCTTGATATCTTCAATCTTTGATCTTGAACCTTTATACTGTACAGTTCTTCATTCTTTAGTACCTGCAAACATATCTATATATATCTACACAATAATGTTAGTATTATATATTTTATAATCTAATTCTAAGTAAGGTTATTGTCATCAAAACCAACTCCTCAGGGACTAACAATCTCCCCCTTTTTGATGATGATAACCTTTGTTTATAAAATATCACTTCTATCCTAATACTTCTAATAACTCCCCCTTAATCTATGCCTAACTATCCTATTTTATACTTCTCCCCCTTTGTCATCAGCAAAAAAACCATATAACTCCCTAATACTATATAACTCTATATAACTCCCCCTGAAACTAAGACTACATTACTTGTGATTATAATGATAGTGTTATCATACATAATCAATATTTAACTTTAAACTAAACTCTTAATAACTACTTTTCTTAACTAATAAACTATATATTCAAAAGATATGAGAATATACGAATAAGAGAACACAATTTATTATATAATGTTATATTTACATGTGTGTAAACTATGTAAACAGATAGACATGTGTTTTAATATAAACAACTATATATACAACGATACGAACGAAAGAATGAAAGAAAGAACACTAAGGAGTATTCTTGACAATAGGAGACCTATGAATCGAACAATTAGGATAGTGGAGACAGAAGTTTCCACGCTGTTCGACAAGGTTTCCATCCTTATCAAAACATACTTCACCAACGCAAACTACGGTGTCGTCGTCTTCAACTTGCACTTCATGAACTGGTGCGTCCTCTTCTTCCAAGGGTGCTTCTTCCTCTTCCATTGACTCTTCTTCGCTATCCTCTTGTGTATGGTCACTAGAAGACTCTTCTTCGATCAAGATCGGGTTCGCTTGGTTATCCATTAGGAACTTCTGCAAATTTCTAAGGATTCGACCTTGCTTCTCCTGTTCTTTACTCATCCGAATTAGTTTGACTTGAATCTCAGTCACCATTTGCATAATATCCTTTGTAGTATCCTCTAATTTTATCACACGAGCGTGAATGGAGCGTTGAAGAGGGCCGGGAGTAGGAGAGAGAAATGAGAAAGTCGAGTTTATGTTTGAATTTGATGGAGAAGCCATTATTTTCTTTGTTTCAGAAGTTAAACCAGAAGAAAATGAGAGAGAATGAAGAGAAAGTCGAAATATGGAAGAATATATAACCAATTTTTCAAATTATGGTGGGAATTTTAATTTTCAAAAAATACCGTTATATGTCGACATGGTGGGATATGGGGTTATCGACAGGGGTATTTTAATTTTGGCTTCTAATTTATTTTTTAATTTATTTAGTTATACTTGTTATATATTTATGTTTTATATTTCAGTTATTGAACAAATACCTAATTCTCTTCTTAATTTAGTAAATATAGATTCATTTAATGGTTTTGTTAAGATATCAGCAGTTTGATTCTTAGAGTTTATATATTCGAGAGTAATTACTTCTTTAGTTATATTATCTCTAAGAAAATGATGTCGAATATCAATATGTTTAGTTCGAGCATGATGAGTAGGATTTTTAGATAAATTTATTGCATTAGTATTATCACAATAAATTGGCGATTTTGAGATATTTAATCCAAAATCTCTTAAGGTTTGTTGCATATATATTACTTGAGAACAAGCCAAAGCAGCAGAAATATACTCTGCTTCAGTTGTTGATAGAGAAACTATATTTTGCTTTTTACTAAACCAGAAAACCAGAGAATGTCCCAAAAAGTGACAAGTTCCACTTGTACTTTTTCGGTCTGATTTACATCCAGCATGGTCAGCATCACAGTATGATATTAAATCAAATGAATCATTTTTATGATAAAATAAGCCATAATCAGAGGTGTGTTTAATATATCTTATGATACGTTTTACAGCTTTTAAGTGAGTTTCTTTAGGATGAGATTGATATCTTGCACAGAGACATACACTATGCATGATATCAGGTCTACTAGCAGTGATATAGAGCAATGATCCGATCATTCCTCTATACAACTTTTGATCTACATCTTTCGAGAGATCTTCTTTACTTAGATATTCATTGGTTGCCATGGGAGTAGGTTTTCCACTCGCAGTAGTCAGACCAAATTTATTAACTAGTTCTTTAGCATATTTTTCTTAACTAATAAAAATACCATTATCTAACTGTTTTATTTGCAATCCTAGAAAGAAGTTTAATTCACCCATATGACTCATCTCAAACTCTTTTGTCATTATTTCAGAAAATTCTTTATTCATTTCGAAGTTAGTTGAACCAAAAATGATATCATCTACGTATACTTGAACTAGTTGAATATCATTTTTATTTCTTTTAATAAAAAGAGTATTATCTATTTTACCAATTTCAAAATTTGATTGTAATAAATAAGATCTTAGTCTATCATACCAGGCTCTAGGAGCTTGTTTTAGACCATATAAAGCTTTCTTAAGTTTGTACACATGGTTTGGTAAATTTTCATCTTCAAAAAGTGGTGGTTGTTCAACATATACTTCTTCTTTTACAAATCCATTTAAAAATGCACTTTTAATATCCATTTGAAATAATTTGAAATTATTATGATTTGCGAAAGGAAGTAGAATCCTAATGGCTTCTAATCTTGCTACAGGAGCAAAGGTTTCATCACAATCTATACCTTCTTCTTGACAATAACCTTGGGCGACTAATCGTGCTTTATTTCTAACGACCTCACCTTGTTCATTCATTTTATTTTTATAGACCCATTTAGTTCCAATTATAGTTTTATCTTCAGGTCTAGGAACAAGTTCCCAAACTTCATTTCTAGTGAATTGATTTAATTCTTCTTGCATAGCCAAAATCCATGAATCATTAGTTGATGCTTCTTTAGGATTTTTGGGTTCAATAGATGATATAAATGCTACATTACTCATTTTACTTAGTTGATTTTTAGTTGTAACAATAGATTGCATATCTCCTATTATATTTTCAATAGGATGATCTTTTAAAAGTTTAATCCTTTTATTAGGATGATTAATTTCATTATTAATTTCGGTTGATTCCTGATTTTGAGTAATTAAATCTTCTTCATCATTTGTAATTTCAAAATCTTTTAAATTTTCATCAAACGAAACATGCATTGTTTCTTCGATGGTGTTAGATCTTAAATTAAAAACTCTATAAGCTTTACTTCTATTAGAATATCCAATGAAGATTCCTTTGTCGGATTTAGGATCAAATTTATCCAAATTATCTTTTGTATTTAAAATAAAGCATTTACTTCCAAAAATTCTGAAGTATGATACCTTAGGTTTCTTTCCATGAAGAAGTTCATAAGGTGTCTTATCAGTTAAAGGTCTAATTAAAATTCTATTCAAAATATAACAGGCGGTAGCAACAGCTTCTGCCCAAAAGTGTTTTGGTAAATTACTATCTGAAAGCATAGTTCTCGCACACCCTTATATCGTTCTATTTTTTCGTTCAACTACTCCGTTTTGTTGTGGAGTTCTTGGAAATGAGAAATTGTGAGTTATTCCCTTCTTATTGCAGAATTCCTCAAACTTTTCATTTTCAAATTCACCACCGTGATCACTACGAATAGTTATAATTTTTAAAGATAATTGATTTTGAATCCTTTTTGTAAAGTTCTTAAAACATTCAAAAGTATCACTTTTATGTTTCAAAAATATTGTCCATGTAAATCTAGAATAATCATCTACAATTACAAAAACATATTTACTATGATTTATTGACAGAACTTGAGATGGACCAAATAAATCAAGATGAAGTAACTCAAGGGGTTTTGAAGTTGAAATCATATCTTATAATTTAAAGGAACTTTTTCTAAGCTTTCCTAATTGACATGCATCACATAAACTATCTACTTTAAAATTCATTTTAGGGAGACCTCTTACTAGATCATGTTTTGACAGTCTAGATAAGAGTTTGAAATTCAAATGTCCAAATCTCTTATGCCAAATCCAAGGGTCACTTGTATTTGCCAAAAGACATAGGTTATCATTTGAAACTTTCATACTAAGAATATAAATATTCTTTTTCCTAGTTCCCTCAAATATTATGGTTGAGTTATTATCTTCAATATGACATTTATCTTTTTCAAATTTAATTTTATATCCTTTATCACATAGTTGACCTATACTTAGCAGATTGTGTTTCAGATTCTTAACTAGCAAAACATTCGTAATAATAGTAGTTTCAGCGTTACCGACA
The DNA here is from genome assembly GCA_030737815.1 of Allium fistulosum. Classification (NCBI taxonomy): domain Eukaryota; kingdom Viridiplantae; phylum Streptophyta; class Magnoliopsida; order Asparagales; family Amaryllidaceae; genus Allium; species Allium fistulosum. The sequence continues at coordinate 293,491,460 of CM060906.1, read as the reverse complement.
TTGCCGATGCCAATCACGTATCCTTTCGAGTTGTCTCCAAAGTTAACCAATCCTCCGTCTTTGTATATAATATTATTCAGCATATCCGGATTACCAGTCATGTGTCTAGAGCATCCACTATCAAGTATCCATTTATTCCTTTTGATCTGTACAGATTGTCCATTGTGGATTGATTCCTTAATACCCATATAGCATCTTTCCTGCACATTATAAAATTTGGGTAGACAACTAGAATTTGAATAACATTCATATGCAGACTCATGGAACAATGATGATTTAAACAATTCTAAACTAGTTTTAACAGATTTTTCAAAAATAGCCATTTTAAAACTTTTCAAAATTCAGATTATGAAACTTTTGAAAACCTGGCTTTGATACCAATTGTGAGGAATGCGGATTAAGGATCTTAAGGCTAGAATTAACACTAGAGGGGGGGGGGGGGTGAAGAGTGTTTTAAGAAATTTGTTAATCTTTTTGAGTTTATCTTAATTTGTTAACAATGTATACACTAATCAGACACAGATATGAACACAGAATCAAACACAGATGCAAATATGAAGTAAAAGCAGTAAAGAAAAGAACACACCGGATTTTATACTAGTTCGGAGTTACCCTACATCCAGTCCCGCACAACTAAGTACGGATTTCCTTTCAAAAGCAATTCAACAATTACAACCCTCGGTTTCAAGGCTACGAGGCACACCCTCCAGAATCACAATCCTCTAGGTAGAGATACTTGATTTCCGGGGAAACATGTTCACCCAATTGATTTCCAGGGCTACAATCACACCTTCTCTCGCTCAATTGATTACAAAAAGTCTATAACTCAGATTAGCTCTTGGATCTTGTAGAGATAGTGGAGAGAATCAAAACCAGAAATTATCTAGTTAGATTCGATATTGATTTCGGCAGAGTAATGGTGTAATTTGTAAATAAGAAAGCGGAGAAGAAGAAGAGAAGTTAAATCAGAGAAAAAAGTGATTAAAATTCGTTGAAAACACCCTTTATTTATAGTAGATCAATAGCCATGTCCATTGGTGAAGGGATGTGGCAAATAGACACTTCTTTTTAAAAAATAGTTTAACTATCATCATGTCGACAGGGGTACATGTGACCATGTCGACATGCCCTTGTAATTTTTGGTGATTTGTTTTTCTTTGAAAATAATTTCTATATTATATTATACTTATATTTAAACTTTAAAATATACTTATATATAGTTATAATACATAAATAGCTATAGAGAACAATATTAAAAAATATATAATAATTTTCTATACTTTTATATTTAAATCTTAAGTATAAATATATAAAACAGCTAAATATATTAATATCGGAATTATAGTTTAAAAACTTAGGATAATAATTTAAAATCAAAGATATTTAAAATTAAGGATATTTAAAACTAAGGATATTTTTAAGGCTAAAATATATTGAAAAACCAGGAAAGATGATTTTGGTTTTTAAACAAAAATATTTAAAATCATTTTAAAAAACAAGCTATATATTTTGAAAATCATTTTGAAAATAAAAGTAAGTGGATACAAAAAGATGTTCCACTAGATTTTTCGTCGGTTCCATCCTACTTAGGGTTCCATCCCTTTAACGAGCACGAAGTGGATTCCATTCCATGAATAAAATAGATTTTAAGATGTCAGTGCCTTTCTATGAGTTTTAACAATATTCCTAACTATATAACTTATCTTGGAAACTTGAACTCTTGAAATTCTTGATACTCATGAGTCTTGAATCTTGATATCTTCAATCTTTGATCTTGAACCTTTATACTGTACAGTTCTTCATTCTTTAGTACCTGCAAACATATCTATATATATCTACACAATAATGTTAGTATTATATATTTTATAATCTAATTCTAAGTAAGGTTGTTGTCATCAAAACCAACTCCTCAGGGACTAACAATCACGATCACCCACGGTTACCCGTTATAGGTCCTAAATATCGAATCACAGTTTAGCCCCCGATGATGATTGAACTTGCTGGTTTTCTCCGAGCGAATCTTGATGTGTTCACTTGGAATCATTATAATATGTGTGGGATCTTGCCTACCATTGCAAGTCATGCATTAAATATCGACCCAAGGCATTATCCGGTGAAATAGAAAAGGCGTGGCATGGATCCGGAGAGATCCGCCACCTTTAAAAAGGAGGTGGATAGGCTCAAAAGCAGTGGGTTTATTCACAATGCCCTATACCCTAAATGGGTATCTAATCCTATGCTTGTGAGAAAGGCTAATGGAAAGTGGTGGACATGTGTTAACTATTCGGATTTAAACAAAGAATGACCAAAAGACAGTTTTCCCCTTCCAAGGATCGGCCAGCTAGTGGACTCAATCGCATGACACGAATTGCTATCTTTCATGGATGCGTACTCCGAATATAATCAAATCTTGATGCACATCCTCGACTAGGAGCACACTAGCTTTATTACCGATGTTGGATTGTACCGCTATGTGGTAATGCCATTCAGACTGAAGAATGCTGGAGCAACCTATCAAAGCCTAGTCAAACGAATGTTTAAAGATCCGATTGGGAAGACGATATAGTTATATGTGGATGATATGCTCATGAAGTCATGACGATCAAGCGACCACATTAGAGACTTAGCAGAAATGTTTGACATCCTCCGATATTACAAAATAAAGATCAATCCACTGAAACGTTCTTTTGCCGTTGCATCAGGAAAGTTCTTGGGTTTCATCATCAATGCTCACAGCATTGAAGCTAATCCTAAAAATATTCGAATTATTCACAACATTCAAGCGTCAAAGACTATCAAATAAGTACATAGCCTAAATGGAAATGTTGCTGCCCTGTGCCGGTTTATTTCCAGAGCCACCGATAAATGTATTCATTTCTTTGACCTGATAAGAAGAGGGAGAAAGAACTTTGAATGGATATAGGAGTGTGAAGATGCATTTCAAGCTTTGGTGAACCGCTCAGAGAAACCTCCTATCTTATCAAAGCCGATGGATCATGGAGACTTGTATATCCACTTGGCCATGTCGATACATGCTATAAGTGCCGCACTTCTTCATAAGGCGGATCAAATCCAAAGACCAGTCTATTATGTTAGCAAGCGATTAACAAGAGCTGAAAGGAACTATCCTAAGATAGAGAAATTGGCGTATTGCTTGTTGATTGCTTCACGAAAGCTCCGCCCCTATTTTCAGGCTCATCCCATCAACATTTACACCGATCAGCCTTTACGACAGGTCTTATAGTGACCTAAGATGTCTAGAAGGTTATTGAAGTGGAACATCGAACTGAGCCAATTCGATATCACTTATCTCCCTTGGAGAGCCATCCAAGGATAGGAACTGGCGGACTTTATAACAGAATTCACTGCACATGATGATCTTCCTGAGAGCGGTGGAGCCCCTACCATTTGGTGGAAAATGTATACGGATGGAGCATCCAATGATCGTTGTTCTAAAGCTAGAGTCATTCAAGTAGCTTCAAAGGATCGATCAATTTGCTTTGCTTTGAAGCTTGACTTCCCTACAATGAACAACGATGCTGAGTATGAGGCTCTGATTGCTAGACTCAAACTTGCCAAAGAACTTAGAATAAAATCTCTTGAAATCTTCTATGATTCTCGGTTGGTGGTATACTAAGTCAGGGGAGAATAGTAGGCTAAAGGACAATGACTCGCTCCATACCTTATTCGAGTCTAAGAACTATTGACCGACTTTGAGTATTATGACATCACGTACATTCCCCGAGACAAAAAAAAGAGGCTGACTCATTGGCAAAGTTTCTTAGCACCAGGGATGCATAACAGATGGGCTTGGTTCTAGTCGAAGTACTAGACGCTTCAAGCAAAAACTAGATGAAAATCGACTGGGTACTAGAGACGGAGCCTGTAAAGGAGTCATGGATGAATCTGATTAAAGATTATTTGCTACAAGGAGTCCATCCCGAACGAAGGAATGAAAGACAACAAATCCTCCGTAAACCTTTACGATATATCATTCAGGAAGGAGTCATGTATAGAAAGGGATTTTCTATTTCCCTGCTCCGGTGTATCGCCCATGATGAAATAAAACGAGTCCTAAAGGAAGTTCATGAAGGGGAATGTGGCGATCACACTAGGGCTAACCCTAGCAAAGAAAATACTTCGTTGTGGGTATTACTGGCCAACTGTCAACCGAGATGCTGCTGATTATGCTAAGCGATGCGGCAAATGCCAGATGTATGCAACAGTTTCAAGAGCTCCGCCGACAGAAATGACACAAATGGTCAGTGCATGGTCGTTTTCCACATGAGGCATAGATATTATCGGTTCCTTACCGATCTCAAAAGGTAGCATGAAGTATGTCTTTATAGCAATTGATTACTTCACCAAATGGGCCGAAGTAGAACCCTTAACCATGATCACATGAAGAAAGTAATCAACTTCATTGTTCGGAACATCATCTGTCGTTTTGGCCTTCCACGAACCATAGTAACTAATAATGGAACTCAATTCGACGATGTTGAATTCAAAGACTTTTGCCATCGGCATCATATTGAAAAGAGATTTATGGCAGTTTCTCACCCTCTAGTAAATGGACAAGTTGAAGCTGTAAACAAAATCATAAAGTCCATTCTGAAGAAAAGTTTGGAAAAGGATGGAGGCAAGTGGGTGGATGAACTTCCAACAACATTATGGGCTTACAGAACCACCCACAAGTCCACGACTGGCCATACTCCATTCACCCTTGCTTGCGCCTCCGACGCCATCATTCCCGTTGAACTCGAAGTACCTTCTCATTGAGTGACCTACTACGACCCTATAACGAAGAAAGTTCTCTTATTAGAATCTTTAGACTTTGTAGATGAGATGCGCGAAGAAGCTGATTTGAGGGCATCAGTACATCGACGTCGAGTCGCCCGATACTACAACACTAAAGTCCAATCTAGAACCTTTGAAATTGGCAATCTCGTCTTGAAGTAGGTTTTTCTTATCTCGTCACACATTAATCCTACTTGGGAAGGACCGTATGTCATTGAACAGAGGCTTGGAGAAGGAACTTTCAAGCTAGCGACTGTTGATGGTGTCACACCTCCAAGGGCGTGGAATAGCAAGCATTTACGTTGCTATTTCACTTAGTTTATTCTTTTTCATCCAGTTGTATTTGATTTTCAAATTTTCTTTAGCATTTGGTTTTCCATATATGTGATAAGACAAAATATCATTTCTTTTCATTTGGTAAATAAAGTTTGAAATTTCCTTCATATCTATGATGTATCATTACATATTAGTTACGATGCCTGACTAACTAATATTGACATGTCCGAGTAGGTTCCTAGAGTATTGAGCCAGCCGATCACACAAGTTCACGATTGAACTAAACAAAATGAACATGGTCCGACCATTCGTTCAATGATTCTCGCTCATAATCCCATGGACAGAGTACCTAACGAGGAATGGATGTACACCTAGCGATGAGACAGACATGAATCAAAAGCGGTCGTGACATGACCAATTACTCGTTAAGTCAAACCCCGGACTTATGGCAAATCAATCAATTAAGGGAAGTATGGTCTGAGTATTTTCCAAAATAACTCTAAGTCCCCAGAGTGTGGACTAGAGTATAAACACAAATTGGGTGCAATTCAATCACCCGCCAACTAACTTTTATCCCTAAAGTGCGGATATGAGTATAAACGAATATATGAGTGCGGTTTGACTACTCACTATTCTATAAACTCCAACCTGAAACCGATAGGAGGAGTATACATTCGCTAAGGATGGAGTTCGACCATCCACTGTTTAACTCCTCTAACCCGAGACGGGGGCAGGAGTATAGTCACTTAAGCTGCTAAATTTTACAGTGTGGCACTAGGGTTCAAGCCCTGTGTTTGGTACAACTTGAGGCCACGACCACATGGAGGCCTTGAGTAAAAAATTAACAGATGATAATCTGAATGACGAGCAACGAATTAGAAGCACATTGAATGGAAAAGTAACAGCTCGACTACTTAAACAAGTTCATGTAAGAGTTTAACAGAAAATAAATAACTTTTATTCACACATTAAACTTGGAAATCGTAGTACAAGTTTATCCAAAAACGGGGGCCGTACCTGCATATACACGGCCAACAAAAAGAAAAATAGCTACATAAGCTATATACAAACTAACCTGACATGACGGCTACTTCCTTTTCTTTTTCTCCCTTTTGAGTTTCTTGGTTATGGACCCACCTAAGCCTCCATCTATTCCTCTCTTCGGTCCTTTTCCACTGCCCTTACCACCTTTGGCAGGAGAGGTTTCAGATGTTCGAGGAAGTCCTTTAGGAACTGACCCGTCGGGTGAAATAACTTGAAGAGGGATAAGATTTGGATCACTGAAGTCCGCATCAATGTATTCAGTCTTAGCTTTCTTCTTCAATGACTCCTCCCTCTTGATGCGCTTCTTCAAGCTGAGGTTATCAGTGTGTTCGGAAGCACATGTGATCATGACATCATCAGATTCATTTCGCAGCGAATGATCATTGGCCTTTTCGTCGGCATGAACTCCAATAACTTGAGCATTTGGCCCTAGAATGTTGGTAGCCACTGGAATTTTAGTAAATGTTGGTTATTGATCCACAGTGGCATCGCTTCCTGGAGTTAGACTGGGAGCTGGAAGACCTGCAGATTCATGGGAACAACAAAGTAAGCTAAGAACTATTGGGCATGAAGAATGAAACCTCTTGAATAATGGAGAGTGGAGTGGGATACCTATGTCCGACTGACTTTTAGTGGTTGCCAGAGTGCTTCCTTCTTGAATAAGAGTTAGACCTTCGATTTATAACCGGATCTATCCGAATCATAGCTCGGATCTTGTCTCGGGCCAAGCAAAACTGATGCTCCGGCCAGTTGAAGTGAAGGGTAACCTTTGGGATCGGACTCCGAAGCTTCAGCGATGTTTTTCCCTTTACCAAAGGGTGCCAAAATATCAAAGTATTGGAGCCTTGCAGCGGCAAGATCTAATGGTTCATTCCCATGAAGGATCTCTCGTACCAATTTCTCCTCATTTAAATCAGCTTCACCAAAGGCTTTCGTCCTCATTTCAACTATATATTCCCAAGCCTCGACAATCGATTTGTGGTATCCCTCTCTAAGAAACTCAAGTCATGATTGATTAGGACCTTAGCATTGTATTCAACAATCAAAGGATCAAACATATCCTTAATCTCATTTTGGCTAGCCTCTTTAGAATCCTCCAAATGGGCCTCAATTTGCTCTCTAACTTCATTATGGCTAGCTTGCCTTGCCTCTTCCTTGAGGACTTCAATTTGAGCGAGTTGCCCATCAAGTTTAATTTTCAGCTCCTGAGCCTCGACGACCTCTTCACAATACCTTTGAGGCTCCTACTGAGCCTCAAGTTTTTCATCCTTCTCTTTCTTAAGAAGTTCTTCTAGTTCCTCAATGTGGCAGGCTAGAGTGTCTTTCTCTTTTTGTAGTGTGGCCTTCTCTAAAGCAAGCACACTGTTGCGGTTTAGGGCAGCGTCCAGCTTCATTTTGTGAGCCATTTCCAGATGACTAACCCTTTCAGATGTTTCTTTAGCACTCTTCTCTACTGCGGCTAGCTTTGTTGTCAACTCTGTGATCTCATCATCTTAGTGTTTGATTGTCTTTATCATGGATCACCTCCAAGGCGATCGATTTCATGTTGCCTTTCAGTAAACACCTCAGAGATTTCCTCAGCTAAGTGCTGCAGCGCTTCATGCTGCACAAGAACATCATTAACACATGCAAATGAACTTGCTTTGGCACTCCTTGGAATTGTATGGATAGAAGGAAGAAGCTTTAGCCAATCAAAGCAGATTTTTGAAAATTTGACCTTAAGCTCGGCCAATTGTTCTGCTGTGGAGGCTTTAGGAGCTCTAGTTGTCAAACTGGATCAGAAGTAACAATAGGGCATTTTCTTGACCGGAAATCACGAGGCTGTCGAGAACCAGATGAATCCGAATAATGCTCGGGTGGCATAGTAGTTTAGGGAACATGAGAAGAGGTCTGATCGTTGCTATGTAGAGGAGGATTGGGTTGAACTTGCTGATGAGATGATTGATATTTGGACTTGTGTTTAGAGGATGAAGACTAAGTTGAATGGTAGCTTCTTTCCCGTCTATCATCCCTTTCTCGACGCCTGTTCGAGTATGGACCACGATTGGATCCATAATGTATTGAGGAGCCCCTTAAGAGATCAAAGGCACGAGAATGAGACATATCCCCTACAAACCAAACATGAGCGTATAAGTAACCATCTAATAAAAATAGACAAAAATCATGCAGTGAAGTATGCATGATTATGAGTGTCCTAGTGTCCCCCTAACGGACCAGTTACTGTGGCCTTGCTCACAGGAGTGATTTCCCCTTTGCTAGTGGGAGGAATGTCATCACCAGTCCTGGTGGGAGAATTAAGCCCCCCGACACTAATGTTGGGAAAGTCAAAAGTCTCTATGTCATCTAGAATCAGTGGATTTTGAGAATCCTTCCATTGAAATTTCTAAAGGCTGAGAGGAAGACTCTTTTTCAATAGAGGTGACGATGAACTCAGACTTTTTAGCAGTTTTTCTCATATAGAGTTTGTACGCTATACTTTTTCCTTTTCTTGTTAGCGCATGAGATTGCATGCCTTGTGATGATTCGACCACAAGCGCATTGCCCGGACCTGCATCATCATCGCCAGGCTTGTTGGCTTCATCACCTCTAATTTCACCTTCTTCGGCATCGTCCTGAGCCTCCTCGATTGGGGGAACTATAGGGCTATTAGTGTCGCCTTCTTGTTCCATAACATTTCTTCGCAATGCAAAGCTTTTCGGAATCTCGATGCATCGATCATCTTTTAATAGCTCAAAAAGAAATAACCACTCATTGGTTGCGAGGGATCTGATGTCCCTGTCCATGACTGGGGTGGCACGGATTGCAGAAACCACCCATGAATAATTATCAACTTCAGGTTGTGGGTGGACACCTGCAGATTTTCAAAGTATTTATTAGTTCAGGATATGACCTGGGCTTATGAATCGGGAAATATAGTGAAGGCAACACTTACGTCCTTTCAACCATCACCTTACGAAGCCGGGCGGACAATAAACATAAAGCCATTCGGATTTAAAGACACCAAGCTTGTTCCAAGCACCAGTCAAAACTTGACAGCTGGGCATGGGCTCAAGGAAAGTATAAGAAAGGCTTCTCGTCCATCGCTTGAAATTGTAGATGAACATGATGTCTTCAGGAGATGGCTGGCGGAACAGAACATCCATAAATAGCAAGAAAGTGCCATGAAGAAAAGCATAGCTATTCGGATGTAGCTGATCAAGAGCTATTCTCGGATAATTTAGCATCTCTCGGATAAATGAATTAAAAGACGGTACACATTCGACCCAACACATAAATTTATTACAAGTCGTATACCCCTCCGAGGGCAAGTGGGCCTGTCATTCCCTGAAGGGACTAGAACATCTTCAAATAGAATCCGATGTTTAGAGCACAGCCCACGGAGAGCGGCCTCACCAATTCTGGAGGATTAGGAATCCATCGGGTTATCCAAAAATATAGCACCCTCTAAGGTGTCATGGACATGATTTATGTCTTCCATCGGAAGAATGAGAACATCAGAGAAAAGGTCAACCAACGGACCGAAACTCTCCAGCTGCTCGGTTATGTGTTCAAGAGAAAGTCTATTGGATATAGTCACATTACTTCACTTAGCATCTGGATTTCCATGCTATGAAGGTTGTCCAGAAGACATTACGGCCAAATGCCCTGAACATCTGGAGCCAATATCAACTAGACTTAGTAGATAATCAAGATTAAAAAAAACTTACATGTCCCCCTATGCTAAGTGTAAACTAGTGTGGTGCAGTGCCATGCAGTGCAGAGATAAACAATTCAAAATTAAAAGCAAAAGTAGTGACGAGACTTTGGATCCCGACCAGAGTGATCGTCATTGCTGACCGTCTCAACTAGCATTTAAATTGATCGGTTGTGTAAGCTTTGGGGTCGACCGTCGACATATCAAAGTGTGAAATTCATTATTAAAGTTCATATGTTAAGTTTTAATTCATATTCCAAGTGCCAACTGTTTAGTCATTCAATTTCAAGTTCGATATTTGATATGCAAGTCTTGTTGTCCGTTAAACTTCATATGTTCAAGTTCATTAAGATAGGATTGGTTCTAATTGTTTGTGCAAGTCTACATGGATTGGTTCATTTGTTCAAGCTCGGTTCAAGGGCCTAAAATCGGCCAAGTCCCCATAGTCGATCCCTCTCATAAAGTAAACAATCGATCCCTCTTGACCAATATGATCGGTCCCTATTCCCATATCTCAACATAACTGATCCCTTTGCCAAAACTAACTCGATCGATCCCTTTAAGTTACACCAACACCGATAACTTTCATAACCGATCCCTATACTTAGCCATTTTTACGCTTCCCTTAAATTTTTACTTCGACCCCTCAAGTAACATGCAAGGCCGAGCCTTCTCCTCCATACTCCATCATAACCAATCCTTCTACTTCCTTCATGTTTCACTCTTCTCCTTTCCCCTCCTCTGCTACCTCATCGAACCTGATATTGCCGTCATTCGCCACCATCCATCTCGTATCCTCACAATTCAACACATGCTCGAAACAAAAAGCTTGACCAAACCCATCATCTAATCACAAATCAAAGTTAAATGCAAGAAAATCTACCTAAATGTATAAAATATGAGTTACTCGATGGGAGATGTTGAATTTCAATTCAAATTGAAGGAGGAGTGGTGGTCCAGAGCAAGAGAGGATGGCGGGTCTAATGTTAGAGGCGGCAATTTTGATTTGAATGGAAGATTCAGAGTTCAAACTAGAGGGAGAGGGTTTGGAAGTGAGCTTAAAGGAAAGAAAGGTGAATAAGAAATGAAGTAAAGTAGAAAGGTGGTGGGGTGGAGTATCGGTTTATATTTGAAGGTTCAAAGGGATCGACTTATTTAAGCTTCTCCATAAAGCTGAAATGTTAAGTCCCCAACGTTTGAAGGGATCTGGTATGATAACTATCCAAGAGGGATCTATCCGATCCCTAAATTAAAAAAAGAAAAGGAAGAAAAGAGGTAAAAGGGATCAGTTGGAAAAATTCCAATCCTTACTAAAAAAACCAATCAAACATAAATGAAATAAAATTGCATTTAATTCAATGAAAATTGACGATGACCCGCGAGCGTGCAAACTCATCCGGGAGCCAACGACAAGAACGTGTATCTGAACGTGCACGTGTATATTATAATAATTCAAATTTTGAAATTGATAGAAATTGAATTCAAACCTCAAACTTTCAAGGTTGATAATGAATCAGATAGCCAAAGTTTACTAGCCCCGTAGAACCGGACATAGATAGCAACTGATAGAATATAATCCTGAATTTATACTATTGGAAATCGACCAAGCGTCATGACGATCAAAGAGAGATACGACACTTTGAGAAAATAATTCAACAGAAGGATAGCGACTATTCAGAAAACCGGATGGATTTCTTTTCGTCGACTATATCTGAACTGATTGGACAAGTTAGACTCGATAGTCATCAAGGCTAGTAAGCCCAGAGTGATGATTATGTGTTCCAAAAATCGAGTACAAATGATAATGTGAAGCCATGATTGAACAGAATTGAAAGATATGTTATACTGAATATTCTAAGTATGGAATATAACCTAATCTAAAAAAGGGATCGGCTACGATCCTTCTCTGCCAAAGGGATCAGATTACTTCAGCCAAACAAGTGGAACTCAATGTAAAACAATCGATATCAAAATCTAGAAGTCCAATACATATGAAACTTTGGAAATAAGATGTGGGAACCCTAGGAGGCACAACCTAGGGATTGCACCCTAAAAGGAGCAAGCAAGAGGGATCGACCAAAATTAGGTTATACCACATGTTGCAACAAAGATTGATTAATAACTCAAAATCTACTAATTCAATTGGCATGAAACTTGGAGGTTAAGCATAATACAACATGGAGAAGCTCCCATATGGATTGCACCCCAAACTCCTCCAGAATAGGGATTGACCCCGATCCCTATTTCTTGGGATTTGGGCCATGTGATCCCTCCTGTGGGCCCCTATGGTTTTGGAGATCCTTCTGTCGAATTTTCAAGTAGATATTTCACCATCTTCCTCTATAAATATAGACTTGATTGTTCATTTTTGGGATCTTTACACTACTTGTTGCTTTGTACTCTTTTGTAACTAAGGATTTTCATCCGATCCCTTATGTACTCAGTTTAAAAAGTGATTAATAAAGCTATCTCCTCAAAGTGAATGTAGGCAAACAATTCCAATTCACTATAAATTGCCGTGTCTCTGTTATTTGCTTATTTCTTATTGCTTTAATGCTATGTTCCCTTCGTTTACATTTAGTATTCTTCATTTATTCCTCTAAAAAAATATCTATTGGGTGTTTGTGCAAACTTTTGGTGCAAACAATGTTTAAAAAAATTATTAAAAATTTATATAAATTTTGTTACTGCGATACACACATATACATACACACTAACCTTTTTATAAATTTAAAATTTGAATTGATAAACAGTGAAATTTGTTGATTTATATTTATATATACATATGTGTAATAATACAATTAAATAGGATAATGATTATGCATATAAATTTGTTTAAATATATATTAATTAACTATATTAACATGATGACATGTCAATCATTGATTATAGGATATTACCTCCAATATGTTGCCTTAGATTTGCACATTTATTAGAAGACTTTTCTAAATTTGATCGTGATTTAAGCTCCTGCTACTGCTTGGAGAACTACTTTTGATTTTTATTTGATGTTTGGATGTGAAATTTTATAGACTAAGGGAGCTAGAAATGGCGGCTATCATTGAGAAGAGGGAGAGGAAAAAGTCTAACCAAAACAATGATGGTTAATGTGGCCTTTTATAGAGAGAGGAAGAAGATATTCTCTCCTTGGTTTACTTTATCTCCATTACCAATCCTAGATCCAACTATTGAGTCTTTAGACCCTCTCTTGCTTGCCAATAGCCGGCCCTAAATAAAGCTAAATAGGCATTAAATCATTCCAAACTTATTAGCAATTAATCTCGTTTAAATCAAATTTAAATGCATGTCGATATAGAATAATCGGTTCGTATATATATAACTTTATATATGCACCTAATTAATTACTCTTGGTATCCATAAAATATTAATGGCACCCAATACATTGAATAAAATAATAATTAATGTTTCATAAATACTAATTAAATTAATTAATTAATAACAATTATAAATAAGTTAAATCATGTGCTATATCAGAGAATCCACCAATGTGGTTACGCGACTCGCAATCGTAAATTCAATCAGCGATTAATATTGAACAATTCGCATATTAATGTTTACCCGTCAACTTAGCAAGGGTGTGATAGTTTGGACAAATTTATTGGTTAAACATTTTTTTTGGGTAAAATCCAATTTTACTATTTTAAGCAGTATCCGACAGTAATGATTATTTACACCAGTTTTCTTCCTCAAAACTATATCATATTAGGACTTATGTAATTTGGCTTTGGTCAAAATTCCACTATCATCCGCATTTAACTTGTATAATCTAAAGACAAAGTCTTTGGTTCAATAATAATAATCATTAATAACTGAACTGTTTAACCAAAGATTTTGACTTTGAGTTGACTTTATGTTGATAACTGTTGACTGTGATACTAACATCATATAACCGATGAGACGAATTCTCTATTAAATTGTGTTTCACTTCCAATGCTTCAACTCAGATCCAACTACAGTCCTTTGATGAACGTTGTGCCATGATTTAACTATAATTAAAGTGGAGTGCCCACGTTGAAGTACAACTGTATTCTCAAGTTGAGAGAACTAAGTAATATAATCACTTCAAGATTCTTTGTTTGACATTATTTAACTAACCAACAGAAAACTCTCGAGTGAGTAATTCCATAGTTATTTAATAACTTTCAGTATATGACCCCATAATTTCCCCAGTAGCCATGAGTAATACACTATCCAACATTTAGAGAGCATTACATACTCTAGTCTCAATGGGTGTATCGATATCCTGTATCGAAACATCTTAACTAGGAATATTTAAATTAATATATCATTTTAATGCGATAAATTTCCCACGATTATAACACAAATTACTATCATGTAACATATCATTTAAGGATTTTTTGTTCAATATACTTTAAATTAATTACTTTGTTAATTATATCATAATATAACAAGATATAATAGAAAGAAAACACCTATTATTTTGAACAAGATTGGTTATCAAGTTAGATATGTAACAAATTTCTATCATATACATCATCATACTATCATGTCATGTTATAAATTTATAAGATACATTCAAATTATTCATTGAATAAATTTAATTACTATGATTAGTTAAATAAAAAATAAAATAATTTTAAATGAAATTTGATTATTTAAATAGCTAGATTGGATCCGATTTCTTGTTAATAGACTTCAAAGCCCATTAAAATCTAAATATAGATTTTCTTTTGAAATTTACCAATTTCACCCGCTACGACACAGACCGGGATCCAACCCTGACCGTCTTTGACACAACCTCAGCCCATCCCTATATAATTCTACAACATGCACACACAATAATCCTAGATCGAACGAAAATTGGGAATTACATGGCTGTATAATCGAACACCATCAATACTTATTTCAACAAAATTCATCCTCACACTCAAACAATTCAATCAAAAAAACATAATTCTGCAGCAACAATCTTATATTAGATCATAGTTGTGAGTATAAAAACTTACCTTGATTATTTAGCTTTGCAAAACCTCTTTCTTTCATCTTAGAATTACATTGCCTCTGAAGGAACTAGCCTGTCGAAAGTAGTGAAAAGGTAGATTTCAGAAAAGAAAAACAATTCTATTTTGGATCTTTTGGGCCTATGAAGTATAAAGGTATGTTAGATCCAATTTAATAAAGTTTTTAAATAAAATTTTATTTTATTTAGGTTGTTTAAAATGAAGTTTGAATTTTATTTAATTTTAAATGTATGAGTTATCAAATACACCCATGTGTGTGAAAATTACTTGTTAAAGTTAATTTAGAGAAGGAAACCGTCTATTTCTTTCTATAAAACCTATGCAATTAATTAAGGGAAAATTTTGTTTTTGTTTAGAGAGAAACCTTTCATTTCTCTCTCTTAATTAAATTGATTGATTTTAATAAATGTCATTAATGAAAAATTTATACATAGCATAAATTGTGAGTACATCCAATAGTACTCTAGTGAATATTGCATAAGTTCAACAAATAAGCAATGTACATGGCTAATGTGACTATGTACAAATGCTGGGATTTACATCGCAATGGACCCATTTGTCCCTTTTTATATGCCTTTGTTGTCCAAAATTTTGACTTTAAAATATATATGTATAATAATAGATAAGTTTACATGTATACATGTTAAAAATAAGTTTCCCTACATTATATGTTTCTGAATTAAGAATTACCAATTATAACACTGGTTTTAATTGAGGAAGAATTTGAAAATAAATTTTACAATTTTAAAAAAGGTCCATTTTGATTTAAGTTAAAATAACACAAAAACATATATATATATATATGTATAATTCCACGTTTTGTTTTAAGTTTAAAATAACATATGTATACATAAAGAATGCAGTTCAAATAACATATATGTTTAAATTTAATGTTAACAAATTTAATTGAGTCTTTTAACTTTGGTTGGGAATATAAAAGTTTATAACTTACATAGAAGATCACTTATGAATTCTAGACCAAAAGGAAACTTTTACTTTTATGAATATAATAACCAAAAGAATTATTTTCTAGAAAATAATCATATAACACATGAAATCAATTTTTTGATAAAATCCAATTTTACTTATTATAAGTGGACCTGGTTGTAATGATTAGTTACGCCTATCTCTTCGTCAAAACTATATCACATTAGAACTTATGAAACTTGTTTAAGCTACAACATCATCCACATTCAACTTTGCAATTCTAAATACAAAATCTATGGTTCAATAATAACAACTATTATTAACCATACTACTCTAGTCAGATACATTTATTTTGAGTTGACAATAGTTGACCGTGATACTAACCCAAATAACCGAGGAGACGAATTCCCCATTGAATAGTGTTTCACATCTGATGCTTCAGGTTATACCCAATTATAGTCGTTCGATGGACATCATGCCATGATTTAACTATAATCAAAGTGGAGTGTCCAGATTGAAGTTCCATGGTATTCTCAAGTCAATGGAATTATGTAACATCACCACTTCGAGATCGTCTGTTTGACCTTATTTATATTAACCAATAGAGAACTCTGAAGCGAGTCATTCCATGGTTACCTAATAACCATCAGTTCGTAACCTCTAGATGCCCCCAACAGCCATGAGAAATACACTACCTAACATTGGAGAGCGTTACATACTCTAATCTCAATGGATGAATCGATACCCTTTCTCGAAACATCTTGACTTAAAACAATATGTTATTTTGAATGTGATAAAATTCTCATGATTATAACACTTTGTAATTACTATCACATAATATATCATTTAAGGACTTTTCGCCTATATACTTCAATCTAATTACTTAATTATTTATAACACTATATGACAAGTATATAATAGAAAGAAAAACACCTTTTATTTTGAACAAGATTGGTCATAGAGTTAGATATATGTAGCAAATTACATTGTTTCCCCTAAGGTATATGTTAGTCCATAGGATAGTGGTTTTGATGACAACAACTATAGAAGTGTTATAAAATATATATGTGCAGGAAATCTATATGTAGGTATCAACAAAAGAAGACTGTACAGTAAAGAAAACAAAATTGATGAAGACAAAGATCAAGAGTTCAAGATTGAAGACTCATGAGATTCAAGATATTCAAGAGTTCAAGACAAATAATATAGTTAGGTTAGATATTTGTTAAAACTCCTTGAAAGCACTATCATTCTTTTTTATCCAATTTACTCGTGGAATGGAATCCACTTCGTTCTTGTTAAAGGGATGGAACCCTAGTGAGATGGAACTCACGAAATATCTAGTGGAACGGATAGTAGCCCTATTTTGTTATCCACTAATTTTGATTCAAAATGATTTTCAAAATTATCTCTTGTTTTATAAAATGATTTTCAAATATTCCTTTTCAAAAGAAAAACCTTCGTTCACATTTCCAAAAATGTTTTAGCCTCAAAATCATATTTATCATTTTGTTATATTTTGATTTCAAAAATTGTCCTTGATATTTTAGCCTCAAAATCTATTTTAATATTATATTTACTTTAGTTTATTTACTTTGATTTTAAATATATTTTAGTATATATACATATATACATTCATAAGTATTTCTACTTCTAAATACCTTCTACAAATACATAGAGTCCATTTGAATAAAGTTGCATATGTTTTAAATCATCATTTTCAAAGTAAAGCAAATCATCACTTTTTACTAGACCATGTCGACATCCTATTTACCTGTCATGTCGACATGCTTCCCGTTACAGCAAAAGGTTGTTTTCAAAAGAAGTGTCTATTCGTTTAAACCTCTTCGAATGGACATATCCATTCATTCTCTATAAACAGAGACTGTTATGAACGTTTTCCAGTAACTACTTTCTTTATTTTCTCTCCTCTTTACTCTCTTATCTTATTTTCTAATCATCCTATCCATACTCTGCCGAAATCTTAAGTGAATCAAATCAGAATATCTCTAGTTTGATTCTCTGCCACTCTCTTCAAAGAATCTCAGTGCTTATCAGAGTTATAGATACATTTGTACTCAAAGAAACTTGTGTGGGGTTATAAAGGTGTGATCGTGTCCTTGGAAATCGATCGGGTGAACTTGTGTCCTGTGAATCAAGTGGTTCTACCCAGAGACCTGAGAATCTGGAGGGTGTACCTCGTTGCCTTGGAATCGAGGGATTGTAATCTAGATTATTATTGAATAGAAAGCCGTACGGGTTGTGCGGGACTGGATGTAGGGTAACACCGAACCAGTATAAAATTCCTGGTGTGTTCTTTCCTTTACTTGCTTTTTATTTATATTTGCATCTGTTTGTGATTCTGTGATTTGATCTGTGATTGTGTATTTGCATTAAGTTAGTTAATTCAATTTAAATCAAAGAAGTTTTAAAGAAATTCTTAAAACACTATTCACCCCCCCCTCTAGTGTTAAATAGCCTTAAGATCATCTTCCGCGTCCCTGTCATTTGGTATCAGAGCAAGTTTTTCAAAGTATTCATAATCTGATTTTTGAAAAGTTCATGGCTAAGTTTGAAATGTTTCCTAAAAATATTTCTTTAATGATCAAATCATTGTGGTCTCATAAATTGATGCATGATAGTTATATAGAATCAGGTAGTCTACAAAAGTTGCTCACTGTGCAGGAATCTTGCTTAATGGCGACAAATGAATCTATTCACAATGGACAAGCAGTGCAAATAAGGAAAAACAAGTGGATACTTGATAGTGGATGTTCAAGGCATATGACAGGAAATCCAGAGATACTCAATGACATTATTTACAAGGATGGAGGATTGGTTAATTTTGGGGATAATTCAAAAGGTTATGTGGTTGGCATCGGCAATGTAGGTAATTCTGAAACTCCTATTATTTCAAATGTTTTGTTAGTTAAAAATCTACAACATAATCTACTTAGTATTAGTCAGTTATGTGATAAAGGATATAGGATTAAATTTGAAAAAGACAAGTGTCACATCGAAGATAATAAATCTAATATTATCTTTGAGGGAGTTAGGAAAAAGAATATCTATATTCTTAGTATGAAAATTTCAAATAATAATCTATGTCTTTTGGCCAATACAAGTGACCCTTGGACTTGGCATAAGAGATTTGGACATTTGAATTTTAAACTCTTATCTAGACTA
Organism: Allium fistulosum; assembly: GCA_030737815.1. NCBI lineage: Eukaryota > Viridiplantae > Streptophyta > Magnoliopsida > Asparagales > Amaryllidaceae > Allium > Allium fistulosum. The sequence continues at coordinate 293,472,533 of CM060906.1, read as the reverse complement.
TCCAAACTTGATCTAGTAAGAGGCCTCCCTAAGATGCAATTTAAAGTAGATAGTATATGTGATGCATGTCAATTAGGAAAACTTAGAAAAAGTTCCTTTAAACTTAAAGATATGATCTCTACTTCAAAACCTCTTGAGTTACTTCACCTAGATTTATTTGGTCCATCTCAGATTCAATCAATCAACCATAGTAAATATGTATTTGTAATTGTGGATGATTATTCCAGATATACATGGACAATCTTTCTGAAACATAAAAGTGATACTTTTGATTATTTTAAAAGTTTTTCAAAAAGAGTTCAAAACCAACTTTCTTCCAAGATCATCACTATTCGTAGTGATCACGGTGGTGAATTTGAAAATGAGAAGTTTGAGGAATTCTATAATCAGAAGGGAATTACTCACAATTTTTCGTTTCCAAGAACTCCACAACAAAACGGAGTAGTTGAGCGTAAGAATAGGACGATTCAAGAGTGTGCTAGAACTCTACTTTCTGATAGTAAATTACCAAAACATTTTTGGGCTGAAGCAGTTGCAACAGCCTGTTATATTTTGAATAGGATTTTAATTAGACCTCTAACCAATAAAACACCTTATGAACTTCTTTTCAATAAGAAACCTAAGGTATCTTATTTCAGAATTTTTGGAAGTAAATGTTTTATCTTAAATACAAAAGATAATTTAGATAAGTTTGATCCTAAATCCGACAAAGGAATCTTTATCGGATATTCTAACAGGAGTAAAGCTTATAGAGTTTTTAATCTAAGAACAAACACTATTGAAGAAACTTTACATGTTTCCTTTGATGAAAATTTCAAAGAAGTTGATCAGACTAATGATGAGGATGACTTAGTTATTTCTAATCATGAATCTGTAGATGCTACAAATGAAACTTTTCATCCAAATAAAAAGATTAGGCTTTTAAAAGATCACTCTGTAGAAAATATTCTAGGAGATATGCAATCTGTTGTTAAAACTAGGAATCAATTAAACAGTATGAGTCATGTTGCTTTTATATCCTCAATAGAACCTAAAAATCCAAAGGAAGCATCAACTGATGATTCATGGATTCTTGCTATGCAAGAAGAATTGAATCAATTCACCAGAAATGATGTTTGGGAACTTGTTCCTAGACCTGAGGATAAATCCATTATAGGCACTAAATGGGTATATAAAAATAAATTAAATGAATTAGGTGAGGTCGTTAGAAATAAGGCTCGACTCGTTGCACAAGGTTATTGTCAAGAAGAAGGTATAGATTATGACGAAACCTTTGCACCCGTAGCAAGATTAGAAGCTATTAGAATTCTGCTTGCTTTCGCTAATTTCAATAATTTCAAACTTTTTCAAATGGATGTCAAGAGTGCCTTTCTAAATGGTTTTGTAAAAGAGGAAGTTTATGTTGAACAACCTCCTCTCTTTGAAGATACAAAATTTCCAAATCATGTTTTTAAATTAAAGAAAGCCCTGTATGGTCTAAAAAGGCTCCTAGAGCTTGGTATGATAGACTTAGGACTTATCTTTTGCAATCTAATTTTGAAATAGGTAAAGTAGATAACACACTTTTTATTAAAAGAAACAAAAATGATATTCAACTTGTACAAGTGTACGTAGATGATATTATTTTTGGATCAACCAATTCTGACATGAACAAAGAATTTTCTGACATTATGACAAAAGAGTTTGAGATGAGTCATATGGGTGAACTTAACTTTTTCCTAGGATTACAAATCAAACAATTAGATAATGGTATCTTTATCTGTCAAGAGAAGTATGCGAGAGAGTTAGTTAGTAAGTTTGGCTTGACCAATGTGAGTGGAAAACCAACTCCCATGGCAACCAATATAGCGTTAAGTAAGGATGATCTATCCAAAGACGTAGATCAAACCTTGTATAGAGGAATGATTGGATCACTTCTCTATATAACTGCTAGTAGACCAGATATCATGAACAGTGTCTGTCTCTGTGAAAGATATCAATCTCAACCCAAGGAAACTCATCTAAAAGCTGTGAAACGTATCATTCGATATGTTAAACACACCTTTGATTATGGATTGTTCTACCCTAAGAATGATTCATTTGAATTAGTTTCCTACTGTGATGCTGACTATGCTGGGTGTAAGTCAGACCGAAAGAGTACAAGTGGAACTTGTCACTTTCTAGGTCATTCATTAATTTCCTGGTTCAGTAAAAAGCAGAATACTGTTTCCCTATCAACAACTGAAGCAGAGTATGTTTCTGCTGCTTTAGCTTGTTCTCAAGTTTTGTATATGCAACAAACCTTGAATGATTTTGGTATATCTATCACGAAATCTCCAATTTTCTGTGATAACACTAGTGCCATTAGTTTGTCCAAAAACCCAACTCTTCATGCCCGAACTAAACATATTGACATTAGACACCATTTTCTAAGAGATAACGTAAATAAAGAGAAAATTTCTCTTGATTTCGTTAATTCTGAAAATCAAATAGCTGATATTTTAACCAAACCTTTAGGAGAACCTGTCTTCACCAAGTTAAGAAGAGAATTAGGTATATGTTCTCTTTCTGAAATATAGTATATAGTATAGTAGTATACATAGGGTATATATGAATGTTTTCTTAACCATAGCATTTTACAACACCATGTCGACATAGTATTCATGCGTCATTTCGACATGAAACGGTAAAAATGACAATTCGTTTTTCCCTCTAATTTTTGAATGGGTGGTTATTTAACTCACCCATTCCGAGTTTCTCTTCCCTCCAATCATTATTTCTTCATTCTACTTTCTGGAAACATCAAATCCATGGCTTCCAGATCCAATCCTAATCAAATTTCACCGGTTTCTTTCCCTTCTCATGGCCCTTTCCAAAACTCCATACTCGCTCGTGTCATCAAAATAGAGGAGAAAGTTAATGATTCGCTGCAGATGTTAACTGAAATGCAAGTTCAACAATTGAGAATGGCAAGAGAGCAAGAGAAACAAGGGAAAATTCTGAGGAATCTTCAAAAATTCCTCATGGATAATCATGCCAATCCAATTGTAATTGAAGATTCTTCTAACATAGAAGCAAATGAAGAAGGAGAAGAAGACGAAGACGAAGAAGAAGAGGAAGAACCAATGGAGGAAGAAACTGATGATGAAGTAGTATGTGTAGGGGAAGTTTGTTTTGATGCTTATGGGAACATTGTGGAACAACATGGAAATTTCTGTTTTCATTACCCAAATTGTCCTGTCCACAAGTCTCCCATTATCAAAAACAACCGTTGAGTTGTTTATTTTCTTGTTTTAGTTATTTATGTGTTTATAAGTTTAAATAGTCATGTATATAGTAATATTGAAATGAATAAAATAATCTGTGGTTACACTTATTATTCTCATTCTTATATTACTCATATATATCATTCTGAGTATACAATATTTAGCATTGTTATATCTAGTTTTAGTATTATTAATGATAACACTATCATTAATATCATAGATTTAGGGAGAGTTAGTGTCATTTTTTTGTTGATGACAAAGGGGGAGAAGTATAAAATAGGTTAGTTAGGCATAGATTAAGGGGGAGTTATTAGATTTAGGGGGAGTTATAAGGAGAATATAAATATTTTATAAACAAAGGTTGTCATCATCAAAAAAGGGGAGAATGTTAGTCCATAGGATAGTGGTTTTGATGACAACAACTATAGAAGTGTTATAAAATATATATGTGCAGGAAATCTATATGCAGGTATCAACAAAAGAAGACTGTACAGTAAAGAAAACAAAATTGATGAAGACAAAGATCAAGAGTTCAAGATTGAAGACTCATGAGATTCAAGATATTCAAGAGTTCAAGACAAATAATATAGTTAGGTTAGATATTTGTTAAAACTCCTTGAAAGCACTATCATTCTTTTTTATCCAATTTACTCGTGGAATGGAATCCACTTCGTTCTTGTTAAAGGGATGGAACCCTAGTGAGATGGAACTCACGAAATATCTAGTGGAACGGATAGTAGCCCTATTTTGTTATCCACTAATTTTGATTCAAAATGATTTTCAAAATTATCTCTTGTTTTATAAAATGATTTTCAAATATTCCTTTTCAAAAGAAAAACCTTCGTTCACATTTCCAAAAATGTTTTAGCCTCAAAATCATATTTATCATTTTGTTATATTTTGATTTCAAAAATTGTCCTTGATATTTTAGCCTCAAAATCTATTTTAATATTATATTTACTTTAGTTTATTTACTTTGATTTTAAATATATTTTAGTATATATACATTCATAAGTATTTCTACTTCTAAATACCTTCTACAAATACATAGAGTCCATTTGAATAAAGTTGCATATGTTTTAAATCATCATTTTCAAAGTAAAGCAAATCATCACTTTTTACTAGACCATGTCGACATCCTATTTACCTGTCATGTCGACATGCTTCCCGTTACAGCAAAAGGTTGTTTTCAAAAGAAGTGTCTATTCGTTTAAACCTCTTCGAATGGACACATCCATTCATTCTCTATAAATAGAGACTGTTATGAACGTTTTCCAGTAACTACTTTCTTTATTTTCTCTCCTCTTTACTCTCTTATCTTATTTTCTAATCATCCTATCCATACTCTGCCGAAATCTTAAGTGAATCAAATCAGAATATCTCTAGTTTGATTCTCTGCCACTCTCTTCAAAGAATCTCAGTGCTTATCAGAGTTATAGATACATTTGTACTCAAAGAAACTTGTGTGGGGTTATAAAGGTGTGATCGTGTCCTTGGAAATCGATCGGGTGAACTTGTGTCCTGTGAATCAAGTGGTTCTACCTAGAGACCTGAGAATCTGGAGGGTGTACCTCGTTGCCTTGGAATCGAGGGATTGTAATCTAGATTATTATTGAATAGAAAGCCGTACGGGTTGTGCGGGACTGGATGTAGGGTAACACCGAACCAGTATAAAATTCCTGGTGTGTTCTTTCCTTTACTTGCTTTTTATTTATATTTGCATCTGTTTGTGATTCTGTGATTTGATCTGTGATTGTGTATTTGCATTAAGTTAGTTAATTCAATTTAAATCAAAGAAGTTTTAAAGAAATTCTTAAAACACTATTCACTCCCCTCTAGTGTTAAATAGCCTTAAGATCATCTTCCGCGTCCCTGTCAGTATATCCCTAAATCTTTCAATCTCCCACTTTCACTTAGGGTCAATTATGGAATCTTTTTCCAACTACATCGATAGTTTTTCTCAATAAATAATCGGGTCAGTCCCTTTGTGAATGGGTTTTCTATTTTTTTAATTATCTTCTCTGTCAATCAACTCTCACCAATGTTGATAAATTGCCTTTATCATGTGAAACTATTTGGAGTATGTCTAGTGAGCTCTAGGTTCTTTACAAACTGTATCACGATATTGTTTTCATATAACAATGTCACATGATTCTTAATAGTTAGAATCACCCTCAGCTCAGTTATAAATTTATGCGTTTATTTATACTTCTTACATTATAGTAGCCTTTGGTTGAATTATCTACTACTTATTGATTGGAACAATTCCAACTTAAAGTTTTTAAGTTTTAACATTAAATTAGGATTGATATACTACACTCGATATCATTAATGAAGTCCGAGTCCATGCACTTCTTCATAAGGAGTTTATTGTTTCTATAAATAATTCTCTAGTATTTCATAAATATTCGAGAACACTCTAAACCCTCATTAAGTGATCTTAATTCAGACTTGTTACTTTCTCTATATATCAAATACATGAGCGAAGCGTGATATTATATACAATATAACTTGTATGACAATTCCTATTGCCAATGCATAAGAAACCATCTTACATGGTCCATATTAAACAATTTTAATATCATGTCTGCATATATTATTTGGGACAGTCCCATCATCCTTTTATACTAATTATAAAAGAGGTCATTTTCAAAATCAATGTTGAGTATCAAACAACCAAATTAAAATGACTTTGACAATGAATACATCGTTAACAATTATAGTTTGTTATTTACTTGTAGTTTTAGAAATGTATTTTAGTACCTATTAATATTCCTTCTTAAAAACACGCACTTCTTCTGCATTTCAACTAAAATTCAAATTATTTGATTTCTTTATCAAAATACTTAACTCTAATGCTTACTAAAGAACACTTTTGTCTCATTTCTTGGATTATATCCATACTCACAAACTTAGTTATCACTCCTACTGACGTTGAGATATTTAGATTGTTATGTGCAAATATTTTATTCTAAATCATTATTTAGAATTTTTGAGCTTTCTTTAGGGTATGTGCATTATACTTAGGCCGTCGAAAACTAATGGGCATGAGTGAATAATCTCTCTTCTTGAATGATGAGTTTGTTACGTTAGTTTGCACATACACACAAACAGACGTAATAAATTCATCATTCAACGTTAGTTTCAACTATTGAAATTTATGATATTATTCTTATCAACGTGGCTTATATTCCAACTGCATTGATCTTTTTCTTGAAGATACTTTTATAGCTGATGGATCATATCCTTTCGGGTTCTAATATCAAAATCATATTTTGATAACGTACTTGGAATCCATTACATATTTGCACATCATGCCTCATGGTAGAGTCAATACTCTTAATGGCTAACTTAAGACTGAGGAAGTTCTTTTCTCGACGTTAATAAAATTCATAATTTTTCTTTAATATGTGATATTTATTATTATACACTATAATACGATATTTATTATTATACACTATAATATGCCATGTCTATTTAGTTCAGTTAATTTCATTCCATCCTTTGTTATCAATTTTATATTTGGACCATATCCAAATTCATTTTACTACCAATAATTTATAAAAGAAATTACTTTATTATGAAGTTAGCGTTTGTTGAAACTACAGTTATTTCTCAACGCAATGGAATAGGCCTTCATAAACATTTTATGAACTACCTAAATTTATGTTGAGACTACTTTAATTTACGATACTTAAGTTCATAACATAAATTGATCAATCAATATTGATCAGTCCAAGACTCCTTTGGGATAGGCCACACAAGATCCTTTATAAGCAAGTATCACGTGTAACCTCTCGATTCACGCAACATGTCAACTCTTGACTTAGGATATGTAGTGGTTTATTTTAAACGTTTATCTTGTATGATCTCATAAACTATTCTTTTGTCGAAATTAAAATTTAACCTTATGTACTTACTCTTATGTATATGACCTTACAGAAAGAAGTTAACCTCACTCGTTATCAAGCATACTTTGTCTAACAAAGTTTGTTTACTCTTAATGATACATCACTATGTATCATAGGGAGGAGTCACTTTTGAAATTAAATTTTTTATTCATTTTTAGGCACTTTTGGAATCGTTTCCCTTTATAATCACCTATTCGATCAAATCAAATTTTCTTCTTTCCTTTGCATTTTATATTTTATACTTCCAAGTTATATTTAGTGAACTTATCATAAATACGGTACTTGTGTATCAAATACACATGTTCATTTTGCTTTTATTCATCTATGAATTAAGAGAAATATATGGACTGTTTTTGGGTGTACTAAACTTTTAACTGCATACATCTTTACGTATATATCTGAAGGGTTTACCAACTCTTATGCCGATCACTAAACAAGGGCTTTGTCCCTAATTCTAAAATACTCATAAAAAATAATAGATTCTTTTGTGTTACTTAGCTAATGCAACAAACACCGTTATTCCAATAGATTTATCTCATAACAAATATTCAAAATTTTCATCACAAAATAAAACTATCTTAACTTTAAGTCAATTCAAAAATTAATTATTATTTCATAAATATTATTGGTATATTTATGAAAATAATTTTTCATACCTTGATGCATCTACTGATGAGTATTATATGGCATGCTCCCACTATTTCTGCTATTACTATAATAGCATATGAAATACAAAGCTCCATTCAACTACTTATTATGGTTTATTCATTTATTTTTACTATATTTAGTTTATAGTCGATAGTTTTCAATCAAATATCTTAAAATCGTTGAAATGACTTTTATAGAAAATATTTTCTATATGAAAAACACAATTGAAATAAAAATTACATTTATCATTCCATATTAAGTATACATTAGTATTTTATACAATCATCATTTCTAACATCGCTTAATGAAGCAGAGATGACTATTCACTCTCTTCATCTCAACTGCGCCTAAGTTACATCCACTCTTGTACATTCGCTTTCCTTTTCTAAATAGTAAAACCATTCAAAAAGGAAATTCTTATTGTAATCAATTATACTGAATACATAGTTTCGCTTTATGGTTTATCTGCTTGTTTCCAATGAATTAAGTTCTTTACATTCTGATCTATGACCGTTAACCATATAACATTTACATGTGATTGAATATGGATCAAATATTCATATTCTTGTATTTCTTAAGAGTTCAAAACTCATAAATGACAATACAGAATCTCTGATAAATAAATTCTTAGGCGATTGAGGCAAGAATGTTTTAGCAGTTTTGTAAATCGGCACTTGCATCGATTTTGAAGTGAAAACATGCAAAAGGACATAGTGGTAAGTATATCTTATATTTCTTTGTTAATCCTTAATTTATTTCAACTGATAAATATTTTATCAATTATAATGGTTGCATAAATTATTGATTTAGATTATTTTAACTTTATATAGTAAATGTTCTTACAATATTAGAAAGGTTAAATGTTACCATTTCATTTTTTAATAAGGATCCCACTTGATTTTTATGTTTCTCAAAACCCTAAGTAAAACATAGAAATCTTTTTATTTTTTTAGATGGTTTTAGGACTTGCTTGCCTTGGGATTCCAACCTTAAGGAAAGCTAAACAAAACATAGGCCTGCAAGTATTGGGTAACACTGTAACAACCCATAATTTAACCCATAATAATTAATTCGTTAACTAGTGAAATAATAAAATAACTTTATGAAATTATCAGAATTGAGCCATGGGAGTTGCACCATTGTGTACGTGGTAATTTTCAGGTCAATTTTCATATATAGAACGTCAGAATCCGAGCTAATATGAGCAAGTTATGAATTAAACAAAAATAAAGAAGAATCGGGAAAAAAATAATATGGGCCAGGTCGACCGACCGGTCGACCTAGGCACCAGGGCGGTCGACCGCCCGGTCGATCCAACTCACCTTTTGAACGAACGAAAGTTTGTTTCGTTCGTTCAAATGTAGTATGCATCATTTGCATTCTTTTAACCAATCTGGTTCTTCCATTCTTGCATCCGATGGTTCCTATTCAGCCTATGATGTGGTTGCATCCTGCTCAATCCTCAAATCCAATGGCCCGAGATCCACTTCTACACATATAAATAGAACCCTAGGCCTAACACTTTTTCTCATTCTTCGCTTGGGTTTACCTTTTCAGGAAGGACCCTAAAAGGAATAATTTTCTAAGGAGAGAATCTTTTTAATGAAAATATTTTAATACCCTCAAGTTGATCCGGGAAGACCAAAAGGGAAGAGCTTAGGACCACAGGTGAGTGATTGTAATTATTTTAGATTTCTTTAAGTAATTTAAAATAATAGGGTTTCCAATTGTTGTAGTTTTTACTATGATTTTTTTGGAATAACCATTTTAGTAATTTATTTACATTTTTTAGAATTATTTTCAGTCTATTTCTTTTAGCTATTCTTTATAGTTAATTTTAGTTTAATTCAGCTAATTATAGCTGTTAACCCGCCTTTTGGCAAGGCCGCAAGCAGGCGGATTTAACTAAGTCGATTGCTCGGTTATCGAGGATGGAATACAATAGGTTTGAGTCAACTGGATGGATAGATGATCAATCATGGATGATAAGTATGATTACGATGCCGGGGTTCGGCATAACATGGGTCGGTCGTGAGCGTTCGGTCATTGGAGTTCGGCCATGTGGTTCGACCATAATGGAGTGGACCAGCATAATGTAGTGGTTCGACATGCTTTGGATCGGTCAGGCACAGACATTGGGTCGGTGTTGTGAAGGCTTTGGGTCGGTAGGAAGGTGGTTCGGCCATGATGGAGTGGATCGGCATTGTTGAGTGGATCGGGGTCGGCCTTTCGTTAATGGATCGGCAAGCCATAGGGTCAACATGGAAAGAGCACTCTGGGTCGGCATCCATTTCTGCTTCGGGTCGGTAAGTGGCAAGCTTCGGGTCAGCACAGGCATATCCCTGGATCGGTATAGGGAAGTAGGTCAGCATCAAAGTGGATCGGCCTAGAGTTATACTCGGGCCGACATCAAAGTGGGTCGGCATCAAAGTGGATCGGCATCAAAGTGGGTCGGCATTTCTGGGTCGACTACGAAGGGTCATGGTCATATTCAAATTGGATCAATGTTTTGAGGAAGGATGTTCGGCATTGAGTGGCTTCGAGTTCCAGCCCTGTTTACTTCAAGTCAAATATGAGGTTACTTCGAGCTACTCCCAGGGCAAGACTGGATCGGCATGCTCGGAGTTTAGGGTCGGCCATAATAATGATTTTGGATCGGCTATGGTATTGATGGGCCCGGACCACTCAGGAAGCCCAGTAACTCAGGTTTTGCCTATAAATACAGCATGTGGGGCTTCAAAAAGGGGGATCTTCATTCTGTTTCCTTTCCTCTTCTCCACTAAGGCTACTCTACCATTATTGTTTTGAAAACTCCGTATTGTAATTGTACTTGATTCGGATATCAATACAAAGGAAATTTCTGGAGCGGACGTAGGCCAGAGTCAGCCGAACCACTATATATCCTCTGTTATTACTGCTTTCTTTTTAATTTTAACCGTTCTTCATATTTATACTCTCTACATACATTCTATCTGTGATTTGCTGTGATTTGGTGCTTTCATCTGGATTTGGGTATTAGTGTCCAATTTTGGCACTAACATTTTGGTGCTTTCATTGAGAGAGCTAGCACTCAGGGATTTTGAAGCTTGATTTTGGATTTGAAAGCTTGGGAACTTGGATTTTGGAGACTATGGAAACACAATCAATTAGGAGACAGAGGACGAAAAGGAGTCAGCAAGATGGAAGTCAGGAGGCTTCCTCTGGAGCTAATCAAGCCTCGATCTATATCACTGGGGATGAGATGCAGGTCATGATGAATTCCATGCAGGAGCAGTTGATGAAAAGGAAAGAGGAAATGATGCAGACACTTTTCAGACAAGTTGGACAGGCAGGAAAAACAGGAGCTGCAAGAGCTCAGATCCATGGTGCTGGATCAGAAGGACTCAACAGGCAAGCAGATGGAGTGGTTCAGTAAGGGGCAGCCCCCAATCAGCAAACAACTATCAATTTGGATGGACCTAGGCTCGGGGCACACCACTAGGTAATGCTGGAACAATCCATGGAAGGATACCAGATGACGTTGCACAGCTTGGTTCCAACAGGAATACAGGAGTGCGTGACGAGGAGTATCTACCGGAGTTCCCTCGAAGACTTGGAGGGCAGTTAGGAAATGGAGATGGGGGCAACCCCTGGTAGATAACACTGGGTTAACTGACATTATTAGGCGAACTATTCACGGAGGTCTGACAAACAAGGATTTGGAGGGTGTAAACAAAAGTCCGTTTACCAATAACATCAGGATGGCTAGGAATCCACCCGATTTCAAGCTGCCCACTCTGGAAGTATACAACGGTAAGACGGATCCCACTGACCACTTGATGAGGTACACAAGGCATCTGGAAGTGCTGGGGGCATCAGAGGAGGTTATGGCCCGGTGTTTCCCCCTGTACTTGACCGATATAACTGCTATGTGGTTCAAACAGCTGGAGGATGGATCTATTAGAACCTGGACAGAACTGGTGGATAGATTCTTGAAACAGTTTCGAGTTCACATCAAAAGGCCGAAGAATGTGATGACATTGACTTCGGTTAAGCAGAAGGCAGATGAATCGCTCAAGAATTTTTTAACTCGGTTTAATGCAGCAGTTACTTCGATGGACTAGCCGGATCCATCAATGGTTTTGATGGCAGCGGTGTCAGGAGTCGGGGATAATTCAGATTTCTAAGTATCGTTGATACGGGATCCACCAATGGATCTCGGGGAATTCTTTCACAAAGCTGAGAGATTTCTTCGACAAGAGGATGCATGTTTGGATACGAGCTTAAAGGTAGTAAACATGGTTAAGGATGGAGAATCGTCCGGTGAAAACTCGGGTAAAGATAAGGATAAAGGGAAGAGGAAGCATTGGGGAGGACCAAAATTCTCAACCTACACAAGACTGAATGAGACATTGGAATGGATATACTTGGACACTCGAGATCGCCTTCCTTATCGAAGGCCGGCAAGGAGGGAGCCCTCAGAACGCGAAAGGGCATTAGAAGGCACTGTCTCTTTCATGACCTGGAAGGGCATGATACTAACAGTTGCAGGCATCTAAAGGATATAATCGAAGAGCATGTAAGGAATGGTCAGTTGCGGCAATATGTCAAAACTTGGAATGCGACGGCGGAACAGGAGCAACCACCGCCTACCTTGAACAATGATGACGCGAGGCCCAGGAATGGTGGTCGGTTGGTCATCAACTAATCATGATGGTTTGGAATAAGTAACAAACTCCGGGCAAACAGCTAAATCACTTACTCATGTATGGGGACAGAGATAACCTTTAGGCATGCTCTGAGATGATGATAGACCGTGACCCTCTCGTTTGTGAAATCTGTTTTTTCTTTTTTGGCTTGGACACTTGCTTTTTTTTGCTTTGGTTTTGGAGTTCGGTTTGAACTCCCGGTTTTGTTGGTTTTCTGGTTTGGATTTTGGTTTGGATGTTTGATTTTTGATTTGGATTTGGATTTGGATTTTTGATATGGATTTCTGGTTTTCTGGTTTGATTAGGATTTTTGAGTGGATTTTGATTGGATTTTCCTCTAGTTTTTGCTAAAAGGTCATCGGGTGTGGATTATGCTCGGCAAGGGCCCAGAGAGACCAGGATTCGGCCTAGGACTTAGGCCCCATATTATCTATCGGTTACAATTTCAGGTCGTCGAGTATGGACTATGCTCGATAAGGGTCCGGAGCGACCAGGATTCGGCTTAGAACTTAACCCATGGTATTACTTAGCGTTCAGGGACACTGAACTAGGAACACCATGGCATTACTTAACACAGGTCGCCGAGTGTGGATTACGCTTGGCAAGAACTCGGAGAGGTTATGAATTTGGATATTGGCTATGAATAGCTAAGGGTTTGGGCATGGACCCGAAGCGGTCCCGGATTTGGATATCGACCCGGAGAGGTCATGGATTCGGTTATTGGTTAACGGATATGGATTTTAGGACCCGGCGAGGTCCCGGCTTAGGATTTGGACCCAACAAGGTCCTCAATTTGGACTACAGGACCCGGGGAGGTCCCGGGCTCAGATAAAATGATCTGGAGAGATCGTGGATTCAGTTAATGGATTTAGGATGGATTCAGAATTGAATAACAACTTGGAACAGTCGCGGAGTAAACTATCGGATGTGGACGGAACTGCTTGATAATGAATGGAACAATGACTTCGGATATTGGATTTGAGACTATTCAAAACACACATTCCAATAGCAAGGCATGTTTTGGGAGGTAAAATGTTATCCCGCCTTTTGGCAAGGCCGCAAGCAGGCGGATTTAACTAAGTCGATTGCTCGGTTATCGAGGATGGAATACAATAGGTTTGAGTCAACTGGATGGATAGATGATTAATCACGGATGATAAGTATGATTACGATGCTGGGGTTCGGCATAACATGGGTCAGTCGTAAGCGTTCGGTCATTGGAGTTCGACTATGTGGTTCGGCCATGATGGAGTGGATCGGCATAAGGTAGTTGTTCAGCATGCTTTGGATCGGTCGGGCATAGACACTGGGTCGATGTTGTGAAGGCTTTGGGTCGGTAGGAAGGTGGTTCGGTCATGATGGAGTGGATCGGCATGGTTGAGTGGATTGGGGTCGGCCTTTCATTAATGGATCGGCAAGCCATGGGATCGGCGTGGGAAGAGCACTCTGGGTCGGCATCCATTTCTGCTTCGGGTCGGTAAGCGGCAAGCTTCGAGTCAGCACTGGCATATCCCTGGATCGATATAAGGAAGTAGGTCAGCATCAAAGTGGGTCGACATAGAGTTATACTCAGGCCGACATCAAAGTGGGTCGGCATCAAAGTGGATCAGTATAAGGAAGTAGGTCAGCATCAAAGTGGGTCGACATCAAAGTGGATCGGCGTCAAAGTGGGTCGGCATTTCTGGGTCGGCTATGAAGGGTCAAGGTCATATTCAAAGGGGATCGATGTTTTGAGGAAGGAGGTTCGGCATTGAGTGGCTTTGAGTTCCAGCCCTGTTTACTTCGAGTCAAATATAAGGTTGTTTTGAGCCACTCCCGGGGCAAGACTGGATCGGCATGCTCGGAGTTTAGGGTCGGCCATAATAATGATTTTGGATCGGCTATGGTATTGATGGGCCCGAACCACTTAGGAAGCCCTTCATGTTTTGCCTATAAATACAGCATGTGGGGCTTCAGAAAGGGGGATCTTCATTCTGTTTCCCTTCCTCTTCTCCACTAAGGCTACTCTGCCATTATTGTTTTGAAAACTCTGTATTGTAATTGTACTTGATTCAGATATCAATAAAAAGGAAATTTATGGAGTGGACGTAGGCCAGAGTCAGCCGAACCACTATAAATCCACTGTTATTACTACTTTCTTTTTAATTTTAACCGTTATTCATATTTATACTCTCTACATACATTCTATCTGTGATCAGTGACTGTGATTTTGTACTTTCATCTGGATTTGGGTGTTAATGTCCAATTTTGGAGCTAACAATAGCTTTTCCATTTATTTACATTTTATTTACGGTATTTTAATTTATTTACCATTGTTTATGCATTATTTACATCCTTTTCCAACGCTTTGGATTTTCTTCTATTTTCAGTTTTCTTTAATTTCTCCTTCTTCTTCGCGTATGGATTAGAATAGATTAAACACGAATATGGATTAAAATTATAAGAATATTAAAATAACGGAAGATAAGATGTAAATTGTAAAGACTATAATAATAATGGAATTAAGCCTGAGATTGAGCCTAATTATGATATTAATGTTAGAACTGGACTAATCAAAGATAATTGGCCTAGTTATAACTTAGAATTATAACTAAAAAAGAGTATAAGATGAAAGGAGCTTATTTTTTTACACTTAGACTTTTGGGTTAAGTAAATAAGCTAAATTATAATGTAGGTTATAATAAGAAAAAGAACAAAATGAAGCTTATTTTAAGACTTAGGATAAATTAATAAGCACAGATAGCAAGAACAAAAGTAAAGGCTTATTTAAATAATTTATCTAAGTTATTAAGCAAGAATTAAAGTAGGACCTGTACCAAATAGCATTCCCCTATTATCTCTATGGACACGGTGTTTCAAATAATCCTATCAAATAATCCTAAAGTGAGACAAGGGGCACGCTTATATGCTAATAATGGTAGTAGTAGGTCAATAAGTAGAAGTCCAAATCATGGGGATTTGGGCAAGGGGCGCAACTAAATATTGTTTGGATGACGGGCCAGTACCAACATCATTTCCCCTATTTTATATGGACATGGAGATCTCACATTAGCCTGAAGTGGGATGAGGGGCACGCTTATGCTGGAGCTTGAGGTAATAAGAAGACCCAATAGGTGGAACAACAGGTAACATGAGCATAGTGGCGGTTATGCGTGCGACTTCCGTTCGAGTGCTCATTAATCGTTATGAGTTCCAAGCGCTTAGTATGTGTGCCTTTTGTAGGCACCGTTGCCTTCTGTATAGGGAGCTATATAACGTCTAGTCCACAGTAGATACTTTGCATGTCATTCGTAGACACCATTTCTATGTAGGGAGTTATATAGCATCTAGTCTGCAGTAAGGTCTATGGAGTAGCAGGCCGATCAAAGGGTAGAATTAGGATTTCAGCCTAATTATGGGATTAGGAATTCAGCCTAATCAAAGCAGCTATCAAAGACAAGTGCAAACAATCAAAGTTAATCAATTATGTAAATTCATATTTATTTCCAGCTTATTCCTTATCCCTATTTTCTTTATTTCCTTTTATATACTAGAACTATTGTAAGGTCTATTACTTTTACTTTGCTTAAAGATTCTAGTAATTACTATCATTCACTAGACTTTTAGTCTGACCCACTCCTCTATTTTCCCCTTTTTCTCCCCTCATAGGCAATCAGGGGCAAGGAAGATAGACTGCAGCTTCTTGGTGACTTGGAGACCCTATCATGTATTCCTTTTTATTTCCAGCTTTTTGTTCTTTTATTGTACTGGCACTGTATTGAGGGAAAGTTTGTCTTTGTACTCTGGTTTTTATGACGAGACTGAGATTTTATTTTCATAAGACAATTGTATTTGGTATTTGGAACATATGTGGTTTGTCTGAAGTATTTATAAAGTATTTTTAAAATCACTTATTGTTTTTAATTACTTCCGCTGTGTTATTATTTATCTATTTTGTCTTGTGAATCTTAGTCTCTACTAGCTTTAGTTATACCTACAACGCACCACATCTTTTAGTGTGTCCTTTTGGGTATACTAAGGGGTGTGGGGTGTTTCACTTGGTATCAGAGCCTAAGGTTACATGATTCCTAAAAATTTATTTTAAAAGTAAAGTATTTTTCAAAATAACTTGTTTTAAAGTATTTTTCAAAAAAAATCTCTTAAAAGTAGTTTTTAAGTATAAAAGAGTTTTTACGAAAATCCCCTCAAAAATCCAGTTCAATCTCCCTTCGACTCTTTCCTAAATTATCATTTTCTTTTCATAGAATGGCGGATGCCCCGAACCTTCCCAAGGGCATTCCGGTCCTAGCCTGGTTTCGTAGGTATCTACAAGCCACCACTCTAGAGGGACACGGGCAAGCGCCCAACCCAGCACCAGCGGGTGGGGATCCCATCAACCCACCTACCACCGTCAATTTCTCTAAGCTTTGTAAGGATTTTTCGAGTTTGGGTGGAAAGACTTTTTTTGGTAAGGAGACTTTTCTGGAGGCGAGAGCTTGGTTTAGAGACACAGAGAGGATATTCGGTCTATTGGGATTGGATGATCAGCAGTGAGTTCAGCTAGCATCTTGGTAGCTGAAAGAAGAGCCATCGCATTGTTGGGAGGTCATTGAGTTAGAAGGAAGAGAGGTGACTTGGAATGGGTTCCGGGAGCAATTTGATAGGAAGTTTTTGTCTCAAGCAGAGGAGAGTGTTCAGTTTGAGTGATTCATTAATCTGAAGCACGGGATTCTGTCGGTGAAGGAGTACATCAATCAATTTAATGAATTGTCTTGGTTCGGAATGGAGTTAGTGAATACGCAACACAAGAAAGCTATGAAGTTTGCAAAGGGATTGAATCAGCCCCTTCAGGGATTCAGCCCCTTCAGGGATTATTGTTGACTCACGTACCGATGGGAGCAACTTATGAGTCTTTGGTAGAGATGGCACTTATGTCTAATGTAGTCAAGGAAGGAGAGTCTAAGGAAGTTGTTAAGTCGGAAGGTCCAAAGAAGAAATGGTGGAGGAACAACAAAGAGAAGAAGAAAGGCGATGGCCCTCAGAAGCAGATTAAGAAAGGATTGAGGTGTAATAGCTGTGGGATTATGGAACATATCGCCAAGGATTACAAAAGGGAGAAGATGAAGGGAAAGTGCTTTAATTGCGGGAAGCCTGGTCACTTGAGTAGGAGTTGTCCCTAGAGGACGGGACATGGAGCTAGTACACCAGTTGCGCAGATTCAGGTGTTAGACGCAGCACCTTCAGGCAGCATTCTAGATAGAGGTAGGAAAGTCACAGTTGAAGGTTTGATTTCCATTTTTGATTTTCCCATTCGAACTTTATTCGGTTCTGGAGCATCACACTCTTTTTTCTCTAGTTCTCTTGTGGATTGTTTGCAGTTAGACATTTCTTTAGTAGTGGACCCCATCGTTGTTTCAAACCCCATAGGAGGATCGGCACACTTATCTATGGTTTGTAGGGGTTTGAAAATTTATATCCTAGGCATAGAATTTGACTACGATGCCTATGCATTGGGATTTTCGGGGTATGGGATGATCTTGGGGATGGATTGGGTATCAACATATGGAGCTATATTAGACTGCGAGAGGAGAGTCGTTAGACTAGAGACATGCAGCGGTAGGACTCTCGAGGTTTCTTGCGACCCGCAAGGGTCAGTCATGTTGAGTTTCCTTTATTCCCTCGATTCTTCATCGTCAGAGTTAGATTCAGTTCCTGTCGTGAGAGATTTTCCAAACGTCCTTGAGGAGGTTAGGGGACTACCCCCCAAGAGAGAGATTGACTTCTGGATTTATTTGACTGAGAATGCTAAGCTAGTAGCATTACCCGCGAGGCACATTGCACCTAGGGAGAGGAAGGAATTAAGCAAGCAAATTAGTGAGCTTTTGGAGAAAGGTCTCATAAGAGGGAGCATATCGGAATAGGGAGCGCCAGTCATCTTCTCTACTAAGGCTGATGGTTCTCTTCGACTTTGCATTGATTATAGAGAATTAAATCAGCTCACAAAGAAGAACCGATATCCACTCCCTAGGATTGATGATCGTTTTGACCAGTTAGTTGGCTCTTCGGTATTCTCCCAGCTTGATTTAGCCACAGGATTCCATCAGCTTAGGGTCGCAGATGACAGCATAGATAAGACTGCATTTAGGACTCCAAACGGATTTTATGAGTGGTTGGTTATTCCTTTTGGGCTAACCAATTCCCCAGCTTACTTTGTGGACTTGATGAGTCGTATCTTTAGAGAGGTCCTAAATAAGTTTGTGGTGGTATCCGTGAATGACATCTTGGTATTTTCCAAGAATATGGAGGAGCATGCTGTTCATTTAGAGGAGGTTCTTCGCACACTTCATAGTCATCATTTAAGAGCTAAGTTTTCGAAGTGTCACTTCTAGAGAGAGAAGGTATGTTTTTTGGGGCACATGGTCTTGAAGGAAGGTTTTGCTGTTGATCCCACTAAGGTGATTGCAGTTCAAGATTGGAAGGCCCCCAAGAACGTCACCAAAGTTAGGAGCTTCCTAGGATTGGCGGGCTACTATAGGAAGTTCATTAGAGACTTTGCTAAGATTTTTGCACCACTCATGCACCTTACTAAGAAGAATAAAAATTTCGTATGGGACGTGGATTGTGAGGATTCCTTCACGAAACTTAAGAGAGCCCTTACTAGTGCACCAGTGTTAGTTCTACCCGATGGAGCTAAGCCTTTTACTCTATACACTGATGCATGTGGGATGGGTCTAGGAGCGGTGTTGATGCAAGAAGGAAGGGTGGTATGTTATGGTAGTAGGCAGTTGAGGATGCATGAGAAGAACTACCCTACCCACGATTTGGAGTTAGCTGTCATAGTTTTTGCACTCAAGTCTTGGAAGCATTATTTGCTTGGAGAGAGGTTTGAGCTTTTCGCCGACCACAAGTCATTGAAGTACCTATTCTCGCAGAAGGATTTGAACATGAGGCAGTAGCGGTGGATGGAGTTTTTGGTGTCGTACGATTTTGAGATAGCTTATACCCCTGGCAAGGGTAATGTGGATGTGGATGCATTGAGTAGGAAGAAAGCAACCCTTAGTCCTTAGTTCGTAGAGTGGAAGAGATTGGAGTTTATTTCTACTTTTGATTTTAAGCCCTCTACGGACATTACCCTTGGATTATTAGCTACGCTTGAAGTGAAGCCTACCCTTATGGATCAGATTGGCTCGAAGCAGCGAGAGGATTCGGAGCTCATGGACATTATGGATAGGATTTGCCGAGGAGAGGTCTCTAGACATCTCCAAAATTATTCCATGGATGGCAAAGGATGGCTAAGGAGAGATGAGAGGTTTTGTGTTCCTCGCACTAGTGATTTGTCAAAAGCGGTTTTAGAGGAAGCACACCATTCCTGTATGACTATTCATCCAGGTGGTGACAAGATGTATAGGGACATGAAGAGAATGTTTTATTGGAATAGCATGAAGAAGGATGTGGCAGAGTTTGTAACCAAGTGTCTTATTTCCCAAAGGGTTAAGGCAGAGCAGTAGAAACTCGGTGGATTACTTCAGCCCTTAGATGTGCCAGAGTGGAAGTGGGATAGCATTTCGATGGATTTCATAGATGGTTTACCCCGTTCTAGAAAGGGGAATACTAGCATTTGGGTAACCGTAGACCGTTTGGCCAAAAGTGCCCACTTCATTCCTGAGAGCAAGAGGATGGCATCGTATTTGGTATCCCTATATGTTCGTGAGATAGTCCGACTTCGTGGAATTCCCTCTAGCATAGTGAGCGATAGAGACCCTATTTTTACTAGAGATTTTTGGAGAGCTTGCAAGAGGCTTTAGGGACGCAGCTTAGATTGAGTATGGCCGATCACCCTCAGACTGATGGCCAAACAGAGAGAGTTAATAGAGTGCTTGAGGACTTGTTGTGGATGTGCATTTTGGATTTTGGAGGAGCTTGGGAGGATCATCTTCCGTTGGTAGAGTTCGTGTATAATAACAGTTACCAAGCAAGCATAGGAATGGCACCATTCGAGGCTTTATATGGGAGAACTTGTAAGTCACCTTCATGTTGGGTGGAGTCTACGGAGAAGTTGCTGCTTGGGCCTGACATGGTGAGGGAGACATCGGAGAAAATGGATTTGATTCGACGAACGATGAAGATAGCTCAAGACAGGCAGAAATCTTATGCGGACAAGCGGAGGAAAGGCATTGAGTTTGAGGTTGGAGACTTAGTTCTTATTAAAGTATATCCGCTTAGGAAGGTGGTAAGGTTTGGGTCGAATGGAAAGTTAGCCCCCAGATTTGTAGAACCATTTCCTATCTTAGAGAGAACTGGGAAGATGGCATACCGAGTGAAGCTACTGGAGAGGTTCGCAGGAGTGCACGACGTTTTCCATGTTTTGCACTTGAAAAAGTGCTTACATGACTCGGCAAAGGTTGTAGAGCCTAGTCTGTTAGAGGAGGTGGAAGTAGAAATGGAAGCATCGGTTCAGCGAATTTCTATGAAGGCCATTGGACGAGACACCAAGCGACTTAGGAATAAAGAAATTCCGTTAGTAAATGTGCAATGAGGAGATGAAGTTGCAGACGCTTCGTGGGAGACTGAAGAGAAGATTCGTACTTCTTATCCTCATCTTTTCGATTGTAAGTTTTTGAATTTCCTACTTTCCATCTTTAGTTCCGAATAGGTTCTTTCCTTTATTATCATTTGGGAGGGTAGAAATTAGGATTTAACCTATGGATGATAGGATTTGATGTAAACATGTTAATAGAACATGTTATGAATGATGTATGCCAGTGGTTGCAAGTGTTTGCTAGTGGATGCTAATGGACGCATATACTTACACTAGGCACTATTATCTCTTAGGGATCGGCCTAACTAGGACACTAGAGCATATGCATATGGATATGTGCGCATTTTATTTTATTTTCCATGGTTGCTAAAAATGGATTATTTTCACATGATTGTTGCATTTGGATGATGTTTGTAGCATGCATATAGAACTATTGGTTATCATTAAGGAATTTGCATTCATTTGGATACATGGCACGAACATGATTGCATAAAAGGAGGTTAATTGAATCAGTGGACCGCCTAATCTTTTGCATTAGTTAGGGACATAGACACTACACTAATCGCATAAGTATCATAAATTGCATTAGAAAAACTCAAGGACAATGGATGAATGGATGATGGTTGGGTAGTTGGTTGTAGAATTTGGATGAAAACATTTAGTACATTCTTTTATCCTTAGAGATTTCGGGGACGATATCCCTTAAGGAGGGGAGAATGCAACAACCCGAAATTTAACCCATAATAATTAATTGGTTAATTAGTGAAATAATAAACTAACTTTGTGAAATTATCAAAATTGAGTCACAAGAGTTTCACCTTTGTGTCCGTGGTAATTTTCTGGTCAATTTCCATATATAGAACGTCAGAATCCGAGCTAATATGAGCAAGTTATGAATTAAACAAAAATAAAGAAGAATCAGAAAAAAAAAATATGGGCTAGGTCGACTGGCCGGTGACCTAGGCACCAGGGCGGTCGACCACTCGGTTGACCCGCCAAACCTTTTGAATGAACGAAAGTTCATTACGTTCATTCGAACGTTGTACGCGTCATTTGCATTCTTTTAACCAATCCAGTCCTTCCGTTCTTGCATCTGATGTCTCCTATTCAGCCTATAACGTGGTTGCATCATGTTCAATCCTCAAATCCAATGGTCTGGGATCCACTTCTACACCTATAAATAGAACCCTAGGCCAAACATTTTTTCTCATTCTAGATTTTCTCCGCTTGGGACACCTTTTCAGGAAGGACCCTAAAAGGAATAATTTTCCAAGGAGAGAATCTTTTTAATAAAAATATTTTAATACCCTCAAGTGGATCAAAGAAGACCAAAAGGGAAGAGCTTAGGACCACAGGTGAGTGATTGTAATTATTTTAGATTTCTTTAAGTAATTTAAAATAATTGGGTTTCCAATAGTTGTAGTTTTTACTGTGATTATTTTGGAATAATCTTTTTAGTAATTTATTTACAGTTTTTAGAATTATTTTCGGTCTATTTCTTTTAGCTATTCTTTTCAGTTAATTTTAGTTTAATTCTGCTAATTATAGCTTTTCCATTTATTTACAGTTTATTTACAGTATTTTAATTTATTTACTGTTATTTATGCGTTATTTACATCATTTTCCTACGCTTTGGATTTTCTTCTACTTTCAGTTTTCTTTTATTTTTCCTTCTTCGCATATGGATTAGAATAGATTAAACGCAAGTCTGGATTAAAATTATAAGAATACTGAAATAACGGAAGATGAGATGTAAATTGTAAAGATTGTAATAAAAATGGAATTAAGACTGAAATTGAGCCTAATTATGATATTAATGTTAGAACTGGACTAATTAAAGATAATTGGTTGAGATATAACTTAGAATATAACTAAAAAAGAGTATAAGATGAAAGGAGCTTATTTTTTTACACTTTGACTTCTGGGTTAAGTAAATAAGCTAAATTATAAGGTAGGTTATAATAAGAAAAAAAACAGATAGAAGCTTATTTTAAGACTTAGGATAAATTAATAAGCACAGATAGCAAGAACAAAAGTAAAGACTTATTTAAATAATTTATCTAAGTTAATAAACAAGAATTCAAGTAGGACCTATACCAAATAGCATTCCCCTATTATTTTTATGGACACGGTGTTTCATATAATCCTGAAGTGAGACAAGGGGCACGCTTATGCTAATAATGGCAGTAATTGGTCAATAAGTAGAAGTCCAAATCATGGGGATTTGGGCAAGGGGCGCAACTAGATATTGTTTAGATGACGAGCCAGTACCAACAGCATTTCCCCTATTTTCTATGGACACGATGATCTCACATTAGCCTAAAGAGCGATGAGGGGCCCTCTTATGCTGGAGCTTGAGGTAATAAGAAGATTCAATATGTGGAACAATATGTAACATGAGCATGGTGGTGGTTACGCGTGCGACTTCCATTCGGGTGCTCAGTAATCGTTATGAGTTCCAAGCGCTTAGTATGTGTGCCTTTCGTAGGCACCATTGCCTTCTGTGTAGGGAGCTATATAACGTCTAGTCCACAGTAGATACTTTGTTTGTCATTCATAGACACTGTTACTGTATACAGAGTTATATAGCGTCTAGTCCGTAGTAAGGTTTATGGAGTAGCAAGCCGATCAAAGGATAGAATTAGGATTTCAGCCTAATTACAGGATTAGGAATTCAGCCTAATCAAAGCAGCTATCAAAGACAAGTGCAAATAATCAAAGTTAATCAATTATGTTAATTCGTATTTATTTCCAGCTTATTCCTTATCCCTATTTCCTTTGTTTCCTTTTATATACTAGAACTGTTGTAAGGTCTATTACTTTTACTTTGCTTACTATCATTCACCAGACTTTTAGTCTGACCCACTCCTCTATTTTTTCCTTTTTCTCCTCCATAGGAAATTATGGGCAAGGAAGATAGACCCAGCTTCTTGGAGACTTGGAGATTTTATTTCCAGCCTTTTGTTCTTTTATTGTACTGGCACTGTATTGAGGGAAGTTTGTGTTTGTACTCTGGTTTTACTGATGAGAGTGTATTTTCATAAGACAATTGTATTTGGTATTTGGAACATATGTGGTTTGTCTGAAGTATTTTTGAAGTATTAATTTTTAAAATCACTTATTGTTTTTAATTACTTCCGCTGTGTTATTATCTATCAATTTTGTCTTGTGAATCTTAGTCTCTGCTAGCTTTAGTTATACCTACAACGCACCATATCTTTTAGTGTGTCCTTTTGGGTATATAAGTGGTGTGGGGTGTTTCAAACACCTTATCAGTTGTATCACATACAACTCCTAACCCATGGTCTTTTCCTAACCTCGTCTTGACCATGAGGAAATATCAATAAATCAAGAGAGATTATTCACTCATGCCTAGCATGTCTCGACGGCCTAAGTATAATGCACATAACCTGAAGTAAGCTAAAAAAATTATGCAGTTATCTTAGCTCGTCTATTCTATGTATTAATAGTACTAACATCCTTAACTTGAGGAAAGCTCAACAACTAAGGTGTATGTAAGTAATCTATTAACATATAAATGATAGAGGGCAACATTTATATTATATATTCATAATCTTTAATATATTTATTTGAGTGATATAGATTTAGGAAATAATGTGTTTCTTTTGAAATACCCTCGTGATTCAAGCGACAAACACATCTGAAAACACGGTACACATAATATTGATATGTACTTCTTCCTTAAATCTTATTTGGGTTTCTATCCAGTTCCACTTGATTTTATACATTCGTAGATTATATAAGTTTATTTCGTATATAATATTTTATAATTTAACTAACTTATATAATAGTCTTATGTATATTGTTAATTAAATCATACTTAATTAATTTTAATTTGCTTATTTAATTAATAAATTAAATAATTTATTCTAAAAATTCGAAATTTTATTTTATTCATCCTAAACAGTTTAAAATGAATATTAACTATAACACATATAGTTTTACATTCATATCTCATTATATATACTTATACATATACATACACATACATACATACATACATATATATATATATATATATCGTTTTATCTATTAACATTTAATTAATTTGTACATCAAATAAATATTTGATTTAATTAAAACAATATTATTTAAATATTTTAATAAATTTAAATTATTTTCATTTACCTTAAACAATTTAAGATAAATATTTATATACAATATATGTAAGTTTTAATCTAATTTATTAACTTTAATTAATTAATTAATTAATTAATCCAACTAATTAAATTTCGAATAATTTCCTAATTACTAAATTATTTCCTAAATAATTTTGAAAATGCATTTTATAACTTTTATAAATTTTATTTCATATCTTAATTTTAATTGTTAAATTTAAAATATCTTTTAAGTTTTCAAATAGATTTTGAAAATTAACCCAAGGCCCAAATTCAAATTGGGACTTTTCTATTAGGGATAACCTTTGAACTCACTTCACTTTTCAAGCTAGGATGGTAGCCAGGTAGGGCAGGGTAATTTATTACCTGAGACCAGCCCAGATACTGCTTTTCTAGACACCCTACTAAATAGGTAAGCTTAATTAGTTAGTCATAATATGACTAAATTAGACCGTTTAGACTATTTCGCTCTGATAACATAAAGGAACTGGGCTAGTCAAAAGCGGGTGAAATAGGTAGATTTAAAAAAATTAACTATTTTGGATCTTTTGGGCCCATGAAGTCTAAAGGTATATTAGATCCAATCTAATAAAGTTTTTCAATTAAATCTTATTTTATTTTAGGTTTTTTTGAATTAGTTTGAATTTGGTTTAGTTTAAATGTATGAGTGTATCAAATACATCCATGTATGAGACAATTACTTGTTAAAGTTAATTTAGAGATGGAAACCTTCCGTTCCTTTCTCTGATGCCTATGCAATAAATTAAAAGAGGATTTTGTTTTTATTTAGATAGTGATACCTTTCTTTTTTCTCTCTTTAATTAAATTGATTGATTTATTAAATGTCATTAATGGGAAATTTATGCATAGCATATATTGTGAGTCTATCCAAATATTTTCTAGTGAATATTGTGTAAGTGTAATAAATATGCAGTGTACATGGTTAATGTGACCGTTTATATATGTTGGGATTAACCCACAACAGACCCATTTGTCCCTTTGTATATGTCTTTATTGTCCAAAGTTTTGAGTTTAAAATATATATGTATAATAACAGATAATTTACGTATATACATGTTAAAAATAAGTTTCCCTAGATTCTATGTTTTCGAACCAATAATTAACAATTATGGCACTAGTTTTAATTAAGGAAGAGTTTGAAAATAAAGTCTACAGTTTTAGACAAAGGTTTATTTCGATTTTAGTTAAAATAGCATTAAAACATGTGTGTGTGTGTGTGTATGTATATGTATATGTATATGTATATGTATATGTATATGTATATGTATATGTATATGTATAAGTATGTGCGTGCGTGTGACTCTAAGTTATGTTTTAAGTTTAAAACTAGTGTGAACCTGTGCTTCGCACATGGAATCTTACAATTAAATTAGCAATTTCCGTAATTATTTTATCCTAAAGAGTAAATTTGTTTGTTTTTTCAACGTCTAATATTTATTGTGATGCTTAAATCTGGTTTGTTTTGCTGGTCATATGACATTGTTATGTCCTAGTTAGGGAAATGGACTGTTGCCTGTAACATGCACATCTGTGTGTGAATAAACAGGAGAAAGAGATTAGAATTCATGTCCTCGTGGACGGCTGCTCATATTTCATTTTTCGTCGGAGATTAGTATTTGAATAAAAGCATCGCCCGAAGTTAAATATGTTTTACATGCTTGCAAAGTACGAAGTAGGGGGCGTCCTCAATATTGAGAAGTGGATCAATAATTGGATAGCGGATGCTGTCAACTTAGAATACAGATCATTTACAGTGGTTTATATCTATTCACAGAACTAACGATATAAATATGCAGAGTATAAATTATCATGCATGTACATTGTTATGACAAACTATTGGAACACAGATCATGCATAGTCCATTGTTATATTATAATAAACTTGCCATGCAAACATTTAATTAGAAGTACTTGGTCAGTTCATGATTTGTATATCATACATTTAGGATGTGACACAGATGTCACAAACAAATGAATAGAAAACTTATTTGTTTCAGTGGTAATATATAGCAGGGCCATTCTTCTAGCTTCAATGGTGGTCTGTTCTTGTATTCCAATGGACACGGGTGTAAATTGGATTGAGGTGTGCTGTAGTTGGATTGCTTGCTGTATAGCCTGAGAATGAATAATTTTTGTAAATTTATTTTTTGAATATATATTACTTACGAATACCATAATAATCATATCGTTTAACGTAGGATCTATGGAATTAAAATTAGAATCATACTTTGAGATATAGTTTCTCATGTATATTATGATAAGATAAATTACTACATGAAACAATATCTAGCATTAGCCGCATTCAATCCGCATCAAGCATTATGAAAACGATAATGATTGATTTATAATGTAACAAATATAATAAAGCTTACATTTAAAATATTTTAAAGCTAGTATATTAAAAAATATCTTACTATCAATTTTTTTTTGTAGATTACTAAATAAGAACAATTAAAAATTGTATACAAAAAATAATACTACCTTATATAGATAAAGCATAAAGGTAATGTAATGAAATAACCTTCTAGACTACTCTTGTTTTTTAACTGTAATAACTATGTAAGCTTAGGGGTATGAATGCAAGACATCCGCTAACCACTCAAGCTAACAATCCTACCACTCGTTATAAAATGAACAACAATACCTTTACAACAATCTATTAACCGTTCAAGGCATAACATTCCCCTTTGTGTATAATCACTTGGACAACAACATAATTTGAAATAAAAAAAGAAATGAACATCAAAATAGTTTATAAGGAACAAAAAATAAACATCAAAATAATCTGTAAGAAATTATTTAAACAGTTCAAAACCTAATTGCTAAAGTAACAAAGAATTCATGACCTAATTTATAAAGTAACAAAGGAAATATTTTGATTAGCCAATTTCTAGACTTATACTTTCATTGTCTTGATGATGGTAGTTTGACTGAATACGTTTGACTATGGAAATCCAAACGCATTACTTACTTTAAATTCTAGGTTTAAGCAACAATAATTATTCTAGCATAAACGATTCATATTAAAGTAAATATAAATTGGCCAATTCCTATAATTTAATTTAGACACATTCTACTGCGATATCTTCCATTATATGCTGAATGATGTCTTCTCAGCATAAATTGAATAAAATCTTAAACGCATTGCACAAAAGAAATTAAATGCAAGGTGATTAATCAAAAAATCAAAAAGTCAATCATAATAAATAGTACACAGATGTTATGTACCCGCCATGGTTGGCATCTCCATAATTTTGAATAACCTTCATTTCAATACATATCAATCACTTATCATTGTCCTTCATAACAACTATTTATTACAAAAGACCAAAGTATGGCCCATCAAAAGCGATTAACAAATAGCACTAACGTGTAAATATCTAAATGAATGTTAAATTATTCACCTACACATCTTTTATTAATTTCGGTGGCTCCATCAACAAATAATCTAGTATTAAAACCATTATAAATACGTGGAAGTGTACTTTGTCCTTCTCGTAGATATTTGATCAACATGGCCTTCTTTTTTCAGAACAGGACTTCAAATTGTATCATTTATTATTATTTCTAAATAAAAAATAAACAGTTAGAAAATAATTAGTTACTAATAATTCAATAAACAACCTTAATTCTTTTTCTCGTCATATGGTTTTTATCTCGTCATATGGTTTTTAATGAATACTGACAATGATATTTACTTCCAGGAGGAGTTCTTGCTGGAAACAACCATGTACTTCAAGTCTTAGCCCAACTGCCTTTGCCTATATAAAACACGTACCACCGATTATCAACGTTTTATGACATGTTTTATTTCAAATACCAATATCTAGACATAGAGAAGGAAAGTAAAATAACATTCCTAGACCTATCCCTATCAACTCTGATGTAGACCACGTGTAGGATATGCATTTTCCTCCATAAATTTAGATAACAGGCCCAAGATATTATGGCAGCAAATATTAGAATTAAGAAGTGAATGAAAGAAAATTTATCATATTGATTGTTGCGGAGATTGTAATATCAAGTTAATTAGTTAATTATATAACATCTGGCAATTACTGTACAATTTTCTTTCACATAGTCCAGGACCCTATAAGCACAATTAGTAGAGGCGCATAACTATATTTAGAACATAATTAATTTAAAACCAAGTATAGTTTGATATAAGATTCTCTTTTGCATAATCAAGATAAATATCATGACGCAATGCAAAATGTTTAGTAAACCTTTTGTTATATATATATATATATATATATATATATAAATAAACACACACACACACATACATACATACAGTTAATATATTCAAATTGCATACAGTAGATACATTATATACATAATCTTATAAGTAAGGAACATATACACATTTGTTGCTTAATAATACTTTTGGTGACATGATGATCTACAAAATGGTCAACATTTTCCATCTCCTAGTTAGCAGACTAAAGTAAACATATCCTAAAGTATAATATTTCAACTTCATTGAGGGAGGGTGAAAACCTCTTATCAAGATGTAATGAAAAATAGAATGAAAATCTTGGAGTATGCTTGTGTAGTTCATAGAACAATACGTAGTTTACAAAGCAACATGCAGAATTTTTGGTGTAAAATATCATAGTATAGTAGCTCCGGTAAAAAAAAATAGTTGCGATAAGAATAATCGCATTCAAGATCACAACCGGCTAGTATTGCAAATTATATAAGGCACTGTGGTATTAGCTTACTTGTTTCTATTATTACTTAAAAGTTGTACAAAAATCATGTTGAACATCTTGAAATGCATAAGAAAACATGGACATAAATATGCTAACTACTTACAAAATATCTTGATCAATTCGCGGTATAACATTTAAAGTAGCCACGATGTATAAAATATGATTATGGCAGAAAACATATATTATTAATATATCTTAGAAGGAAAGTTACCAATTAAATGGGCATCTATGCACAAAATCAAAATAATATATGATGGTAGATGTAGGAGATGACTGAATAATAACACAACGCAGCCATAAACTATGCCATTTTAGTTTTTATGTATGGGTTTTAGTTGTTGAAATATATGATTTAAATAGTTCAGTTTATAAAAGAGTGCATTTACTTCATGATAGCGAAGGCATACCTCACTATATAATATGAATTTATGCTTGCTTGTCGTAAGCTTTCACTTTTTACTTCAGCTTTGCTAGTCTTTATGTTGATTCTTTAAATACTTAGATTACTTGTTACATGGGAACTTCCATAATTCTTATTCAAGACACTTGTATCAAGATAGCTATTGTTTTCTTTGTTCATTAGATAGAGCTATCTCTTATGATCACGATAAAAAAATACATTAAACTAAACCTTACTTGCTATGTAATGATTAAGATAATCAAAATGCATCTTGTCTTAGGTCTTCCATTTTCATTATTAAGGTTTTCCATTTTGGTTGAAATTTTGATTGAAATTACCGTGTTCAATTTAACATCCCCTAAAAAAAGATGATATAGAAATTAAACATGAATATAAATCAGTTTAGTTTGTGTTTCATTGGCTAGTTTATTTATTTGGTATACATACTCGTAGGTATAATGAAGAAATTAGGAAAAAGGGAATGTGGATAAACTAAGATCACGCAAATAGGGTAGGTGGATTATTTCAAAACAAACCCAAATATACTGAAGAGAAATTAGGAAAATAGGGAATGTGGATATATTAAGATCACGCAAATGGGGAAGCTGGATTAATTCAAAACAAACCCAAATATGCTAAAGAGATGTCTAAGGCACATTAAATGCGTTTAAGTTTCAGATTAAAGCAAATTATCAAATAGCAGTATTACTATATAATTTTGTCTTAAAATTTTAGTTTGATTATTATTAGTTAAGCTTTAATAAAATCATAAAGGTACCTAATCATTACTACACTTGCCACTTAACATTTTATCATATACGTGACCATTAGTCCCCTATTTCATGATAATAGTTGTAGATGTGATTATGTGCAAACAGTTAAATATACTTTATTTTATCAATTGTTTTGAAATTATAATTCGTTTAAGTGCTAGGATGGCAAAAATTGTGTACGACGGGTCTACTGTACTATTCATATGTTAACAATGGGCTATCAAACCTACTAATAAAAAGCAATATAGTAGTAATCCACTATGCAACATGGATAGCTATAAACTTTGGCTTTAAAAAGTAAGTGTTTATAAAAATATCTTAAGACAGAAAATAACAACGAAATAAGGTTATATATTATTCAACATGAAATATTAAATGACGTAACTTATATTATTAAGAGACATTTGTTAAAAACACTTCATAAGTTTAAAAATTCACTTCCACCCCTCCCAAAAAACAGGTTTCACGAAAGACCTATATAGTTATTTTCAATGAAAATGTGCATTCTATACTACAAATATTTGCAGTCTACACTACAAATATTTGCAGTATAAACTGCACATTTTCGTTGGAAATAAATGTAGAGGTATTCCATGAAACTTGTTTTTGAAAAAGAATTTTTAGGTATTAAGACTGTAAATAAGGGGTGTATCCTAATTTCCACTATTATTAATATGGAAACAAATATTTGACATGAACATGTGTATGATTAAAAATAAACTTAACAACAATCACCTAGCATAATGCTTAAGATGTTGTTATAAAAATTTTTGACATGCCAGAACCACCAAATTGCATTGTGCAATAAGTTGAAATTAAATATTATACAACTTATCTTAAGTCATAACAATATTATTCAAAATGCTACCCAATCAAAGTGCTGATACTCATGGATTCAAAATTTCTTTATTTCAATATATATGACTAACTTGATCCACTCATTTGAGTATGAAGCTGTGTAATATGAATGAAGAAATAAAGAGGATAGGTAATTTGTGATAATTGGTATTTTTGTGCTACTTTCTAAGTTAAATAAACAAACCTTTAAAAATGAAACAAATTTAAAATAAGGTGCAATTGGCGTAACAGTAAATTATTATCCATTCAATATTGGATAAATAAATAGATAATGCAATTATTCATTTAAATGCTATCCCGATCGAACATGGTTAATAAAAGAATGAGTATAATAAATTTCCAATGAATGTGCATTATGCATGCAAATCCCAAAAGTATAGTTTATTGGAGCATAGATTATCCTTGGGCAAATGCAAGAACCCCAAATACAATCTTGAAAAGAAGCTATCAAAAATAATCAAAGTGGAAGAAAACAGGATCGCCGGTTGGATCATTTTGGTTAAAAGTGTGGTAGGTGGCAGGTGCTCAAAATCATAATTCATCCACTCTTTTGGTGACATATTGGATGGTTGGATTAGTTATACTAATTCTCTTACGGGAGGTAAAAAATTTAGTAAATGCATCGAATACTTGTTTAACTTTGATTGAGTGCTACTAACCACCAGAGTGTAGCAAAATGTATCCAAACAGTTGGTATAACGTATTTTAATCAAGTCTGGATTTTGTTTAGGCAATATCGGGCCATGATCTTTGCATAACCAATTTTCATTTGTTGCCACATCTATTTATTTTTGTAGATATATTTTCAAACTCTATTTTAGGACATAAAACATTAATAGAGATCCATCACAACTTAGTGTACCACATGATCTAGTAAACAAAACAACCCCACTTGAAAATAATTGAATGAAATAATAAAAAATATTTCAGTGCTCAATGGTAATCAACCTCAAACTCTATGCTTTATAATGATATACAATTATTATATTCATTTAGGGCTGTCAATGGATACCCAAAAATCCAAAATCCGTCCGTATCCGCATCCAAAAAACGGATAAATATCCGATATTCGGAAAAACGGATGCGGATGCGGATATGAAGACATCCGCATTCGAAAATTATCCGTCCGGTAGTTTTCAATATTATAGTTTAAAGTATGTGTATTTTAGTACGGTGAAAGATATTTATTTATGGTTTTATTAGGTTACAAGTTTATATTATACGTACTAAATGCATATTAACTGTTCAAGACTATTTATTACTATTATATTTGTTCATTTTTAACACTTTTATAATCAGTGGGATTGAAAAAAGTTTATGTTAAACTAAAATTTTCCATTTATATTGTGTGATTTATCGTTCATTAGCGGATAGGATAATTATCTGATATCCGTCCGTATCCGCGGATGCGGATGCGGATATGGCAATATCCGCATCCGAAAGTATCCATTGACATGCCTATATTCATTACAATCATATTAATGTTAATGTCTTCCATGTATGCTATTTGGGAGCATAAAATTTATGCTTGTAATTTCAATGCTTTTTGCCTTAGCTAGCTCTACAAATTTGTCCGCATATATTTATAAGAAAAACAACTTGAAGAATGTATAAGAATGCATATAAATTATACCTTTACAGACAGAATAGATCAGATTGATGCACATATGCTACATGCGATTAATAATTACACCAAACTTCTTAGTTTTCCTCATCATTTGAACCTGTAAAATGGTGATTATTAGTATGCAATTCTAAAAAATTGGATATAGACTTCTTTCAAAGATCAAAGATATAAATTATTCCATATGACATTTAAATATTAATACTAAAAACCGTTTAATAGTATGCACGACAAATGAACTAATGTTTCACTATAACTTGAATTTTATATATCAAATTAAGGTACCGACAGGAACTGGGATAAGAAATATGGAACAAAATTGCTCAATACATTATCACCTGAAAATGGATTATCATAAGATTTGTTCAATATAATGTCAGAGTTAACGATCCAATGGTGTATCTAAAAGTGACTACTTTATGCAACTCAGTGTACAAATTGCAATACATGTTCTTATTTACCTCAAGCATATTTGCAACCGCTTCAACACTTTAATAATTATCATGCACTGATTCTCGCAGATTGATTGTCATTAAATCATGATCATTACTGTGTACGCTTTGTTTGACCGCTTCATCTGACCCAATACCTGCAACACAGGCTCAACATTGTTATAATGATTTCAGTATGTATCAAACAAAGTTACTATCTATATACAAATTAGAACATTGTTTTGGGAAAAATAAAGTAATGTTAGACTGTTTTGATAAAAAAAATAGGGATTTACGGTGAACCAGTGGAGGAATTAGACAAATCGAGCATTCTCCACATGAAATATCTTGAATTTAAGCCATTGTAGTTTTATTGGCTTTGTCATACCCGGCCTAAGTTCATGAGGTTTCGTAGGATAAAAAACACCATAATTTTTCCTATTTCAGGAGAAAAATATTTTACCGGTATGGAGCAAGTGACTTTTATATTATAAGTAGAGAGAAAATAAATAACCAAATATGCTAACGAACTCTTCCCTAATTCTAACATAATCAACATTAAATATCTGATATATTCTGCACTGTGGATATGTACTTTTCCTGGATTGATGCAGGATTGACATTGTATGAAAAACTATAAAGCGGGATCTTCAAACATAGCCTTTTAGATATAAATTTTGGTTAATCGGCAACACTAATAAATTCTATGTTTTACATACAACCTACAAACAAATTACTCTTTCACTTCATCCTCTGTAATTATCCCAATTTCAATTTTTTCTACCCTCAAACCAAGCTACTTTTGATAATCAAAATGCAATGAATAAACAAACAGAATAGTCATCATGAACAGATGAAATTCAACTAAATAAAGTTTTGAACGAAAAATTTGATCTAAAATTTATGACATCGAGTGTTAGTTTAACATAAAAATAGCAGATAAATTACCTCTTCACGGCATGGGCTTTGGGGCGGAAGAAATCAGCGATGCTTTGAAATTAGGAAGCAGATCTGTGGCTGGAAGGAGAAAGTGGCCTACCGAGAAAAACACGAAGGTTGATAGCCAAACTATGGAGTATTAAGCAAGCGATAGATTTGGGTCGCCTGTTGAAGGAAATTTGGGGTAGGTAGGGTTTGAAACAGGAGAGACTTTAGGACATGAATGGAAAGATTTGAACTCCTTGTGTGAAAATGAATTGTAAAAACAAAGAAGGAGGAAAAGGAGAGGCGTGACAGAAGAAGAGAAAGAGACAACATTAGCAGAAAAAAGAGATTCTTTTCTTTAACATACGTTGATGAGAAAGCACAATAAAAGAACAAAAGAAAGCAAAACACGCGACTCTTCGTTTTAAAATTCGAGTAACTCACTGATAATATTATAGTATAGATTAGGGGACTGTTCAGTTGCCAAATTTCAAGGGGGCCTGTGTGAGCTTGAAATTTAACTCACTAATAATAATATAGTATATATAACATATGTATATATAAAGAGTACTGTAATTCAAGTAACATATATGTTTAAAGTTAATGTTAACTAATTTAGTTCAATCTTTTAACTTAGGTAGGAAATATAAAAGTTTATAACTTTACACAAAAGACCACTTATGAATTCTAGCAAAAGGAAACTTTTACTTTTGTGAATATAATAACGAAAAGAATTATTCTCTAAAAAATAACCATATAACATAGGAAATCAGTTTTTTGTAAAATCCAATTTTACTTATACCTAGTAGTAATGATTATTTATACCAATTCTCTTCATCAAAACTATATCACATTAAGACTTATAGAATTTTGTTTTGGTCAAAACTACAACATCATCCACAATCAACTTCCTAATTCCAAACACAAAAATCAAAGTTTAATAATAACAATTATTATTTACCATACTGCTCTGGCTAGAGACATTGATATTGGGTTGACTATAGTTGACCATGATACTAAGTACGCCATATAACCGAGGAGATGAATTCTCTATTGAATAGTGTTTCACTTCCAATGCTTCAACTTGGACCCAACAATAGTCGTTCGATGGACGCCATGTCACAATCTAATTATAATCAAAGTGGAGTGTCCATATTGAAGTTCCACGGTATTCTCAAGTCGAGGGAGTTATGTAACATCGTCACTTCGAGATTGTATATTTGACCTTAGTTACATTAACCAATAGAGAACTCGCGAGTGAGTCATTTCATTGTTATCTAATAACTATCAATACGTAACCCTCTAGTGCCCTCAACAACCATGAGAAATACACTGCCCAACATTTGGAGAGCATTATGTATTCTAGTATTAACAGATGTATGGATCCCCTTTCTCAAAACATCTTGACTAGGAATACTTTAAATGATATGTTATTTTCAATGTGATAAAATTCTCACAATTAGAATACATTGTAATGACTATCACATAACATATCAATTAAGGATTTTCCATCTTTATACTTTAATTTAGTTACTTAATTATTTATATCAAATATATAGAAGCAAAAAACACCTTTTATTTTGTACAAGATTGGTCACAAAGTTAGATATATGTAACAATTACATAATTACCCTTAGGGCATACACCTAACTCTATTTGCCTCTTTACTTCACCCCACTTCCTTTCTCTTTTCAAATCAATGCAATACTCCTCCAAATTTGATTATAACTTAATAAAATTGTTCTATAGTGTGTAGATGAAAATTGATAATACTATATAAAAATATGGGGATTTTCTAAATTTTACTAGATTTGATTTTTATTTTGAAATGGCTAGGGTTTGGTAGAATTAAAGGAAAAAGGTTTTTTTTTCTTTTTCTTAAGTTGTAATTAAACATATGGTTTGAGTTAGGCGAGGAGAATGTGTTTGTTTGTCTCATTATATTTGGGCTTAATGGGTCTATAAGGGAGAAAACCAAACCCATATTTTTTAATTTTTATTTTACTTTCTTTTTTCTTACTTAAAACAATTTCTAAAGCATTCAACTATACCATATTTCAACTCAATAAAATTTCAAAAATTCATATTTCACATAATAGTTCTATCTACAAAAACAATTCACATTTTATATAACATAATTTTGTATATACTCAATTAAAATGTGATTAATTTCATTTTACACAAAATAACCTTCATTGCTATTTATTTATAAAACACATGAATTAAATCACATAAAATCTCCATTAATCAAAAGTAAAATCCAAACCATTTTTATACTCATCATTTACCATTGTAAAAATTATAATTTCACTTCTAATTTATTTTAGAATGTTTTCTCAATTCAAAAATAATAAAATTCCATTATTAATAGGTCATTGCTTCAAAATTGTTTGACCATCAAAATAATTGTTTTAATAACTTCCAAACATCATGTAAAACTTTTATAATATTTCACAAATCTAATTCCATCAATATAAATTATTTTCTCCTTTCACTATTATATTAGTTCCATAAAACAACATTTTATTCTTATTTAAATAATTTCAAATCTAACTGTTTCATTTTGAAAAATTTTCAAACTTCACAAAAATGTTCGTTCACATATATCTACGATTTTCTCAGGTTCCCAATATATTTTATCTTCTAAACCCATTTTTATATAAAATTTCATTTAAAATTCAAAATTTATTGCTTCACAATACTGGGTTGTTACAGGTCTTCTCTTCATATCATTGCCCGTGCTTTTTCTATAAGCATTTCCCTTATCCCTTCATATTAAATACCCTTCTTTATACTTTCCTTCCTTACATATATTTGGATTAATTTTCTTAATAGAAACTTGTCAATATATTCATGAATATGTATGTCACTTTGCAATATCCTTAATGCCTTCTTGTCTTTGATAACTTTATGTTTCCAATAGCTTTATTATCATGCTTCTCAGTCTCTTTATGCCTTAATTACCCTTTGTAGCTTTTATCTTAAAACCCTTTCTCTGAAGTTCAACTATATGGTTTATGCAAACTTGATAATAAAATGATGAATTCAAATCTGAAGTTAGTAAACTTAACTATTAAATAACGAAATCAAATTAATAGTTTCTATAGACATGATTATAAAATAACAAATTCAGATCTATAGTTTGTGTAACTTATATATGTGTGTTTGAATTTTGTTTGGCCTCGATAAAAAAATTAATTTTTATTTGATTTATGATATAATATTAGAAAACTAATTTTTAGGTCAGTTTTTTTCCAAAACTAGCTTACAAAATCATAGGAGTTAAAATAGTATCTAAGATCTAATTATAAATTTAATGTAGTGTGTATAATTTTAAAAGGTCAGAAGTTTTCATTTAGTCAAACTATTACTTTGAAGATCAAAATCAAAATTTAAACAAAGTAACATTTAATATGATTATTGAATCACATTCATGTACATATATTATTTATGGATTTAAATTTATATATATACATTGTTAATGTACATATACTCAAGTCCAAATTCATAAAGATATATTATATGTTCACATATACACATGCACATCTACACTTAGATTTGGGAATATATATATATATATATATATATATATATATATATATTTGACAACATATACATACAGACATACATACATACATATACATATATATATATATTAACAACAGTAAGATTAAATATTTTATAAGAAACAATTAGAAAATTAAAATAACATAACCCATATTGTAACCATTCAATCCTTTTAATGCATTAAATATGATTTAATGCACCAATTTATTAACATTAACACATCTAATGTAACCTTTCAAATACCTTCTAATGCATTAAGTGTAATCTAATGCGACGATTTGTTAGCATTAACACACCATAAGATCTAGTGTTTAAACTATTTGGAGAAATCACTACAACAAAAATACTCTATTACAAAAGCGTTTTTACAACGGTCCAAAAAAGCCCGTTGTAATAGATACCTATTACAACGGTTTCTACCAATCCGTTGTAATAGGCGCAAGGTTTCAACGCATAATACAACCGTCCAAACCAGCTCGTTGTAATAAAAACTTATTACAATGGTTTTGTCTTGTCCGTTGTAATAGACACCAGTTTTCAACAACACGGTACAACTGTCCAATGAAGCCCGTTGTAATAGATATATATTACAACACTTCTATCCTTCCCCCTTTTAGCCTACCTGCCGAAAATTTCACAAGCCCGCGGTTCCTTGTCCTTGCCGCTTTTTACCACTTCGTACCCTTCCAAAGAAATAAATCGTTTTCTTTCCTTTCTCCAACCTAGGGCACGCGAAATCCAAATTTCAGTTCTTTAAGGCGGCGAAATTAGCGAAACCAGAGAAAATATTAGGGATCGACTTCCAGTTTGAAAAGCTTAGGCGAAATCAGTGAAAAACGAAGGGGTATCATAGTACAGGCAAAGCAAACGCCAATCAGAAGCTGTCTTCAACCTATTTTGGATCTTGTAAGTATTATCTGCATTTTCCTTTCATTTCTGTTTCATTATGTATAGATGTTAACTGATTATTATTTACGGTAATATGTAATGTTAGTCTTCGATAAAGTGAATATGATAAAACGAATGGATATTTGTTTGATTTTGGGTTTCTTGATTTGAAATAATATTTAAACGAATGGATTTTGGGTTTCCTGATAAAACGAGTAGACAATCCAGACATATTATCGGAAGAGAATTGCCTAGGTGGATTCTTATAGTTAATCATTTAGTGAATCAGGTATAGAAGTGACTTATTCTATTGACACGGGAGTTCTTCATCTTCATTAATACAAAAGCCTTCCACGATAAATGCTTTTTTGTTTGGATATTTGTTCCCATGAAACAGTTTTTGATCACAAGTGTAACACAAATCCTTGTTTCTTCTTGTTCCAATTTCTTATAGTGTTAATTTGGTATAATGGCTAGTTTTTGTAATAGGTATCTGGTTTGGTTGATCGGTCTAAGTTAACGGAGAATTGTTATTAGAATAAGGTGAACTTTCCGGTCTAATAGCTTCTCTTTTTTTTTTCTTTCTATGTTTAGTAGCTAATACCTCAAATTTAACTTATTTTTTGAGTCCACCTATAAATTTGTCCATCACACCTCAAGTTGGTTGTAGTTTCTCCAAGAGGCCAGCTAGTTGTTCAAGCTTGTTGAGGTAATCAATTATTGTTGTTATCTGATTTAAATTAGACAAAGTATCAAAAAATCTAAACATTTGTTAAAGTCAATGTTAGCCAACCCAGAAGATGAAGGTCTATATCATATTTCTCTTTCCTGTTGTTATGTCTACGTTCTCGTGCACATGCACAACTATTTACGTGTGATTGTCTACAGTGTATACTGCATAGTAGGCTTCAAGGTCATAGAAAAAATTATATTTATCGTAAGGAAGGTTTGAAATCTCGAATTTCAAACCAAATCTCGAATTGGCATCTTGATCCATACTTCAGGTCAAAGTATTGATATCTTGGTGGATGAGATGAATGATGCTAAATAAGGTATTTGCAGAGACGATCTATGGTGCAAAGCCCACACCAAGAAAAATGGAGACCCACCGAATTATGTTGTTGCTGACTGCATTGTAAGGGTTTTATATATTATTGTTGTAATTTTTCCACATTATATATTGCTTACACTTTATCCAACCTAATTACGATTGAAATCTTTAGTACTCATTTATCATAACTAGTTACGTGAAACTACACCTATATTTTGATGTATACAATGTTTGTTTCCACTAATTTGTTCATTAGAGAGTCTGAAACACTTCTCTAGTTTAATTTCTTCTTATGTAGACTATTACATATATATTTACATAACAACAATTGTTCCTATACCTACGATGCTTATATCATCCGATTATTTGATGCCGAGTCTCATTTATATACCCAAGTTATATTCTTATTTCTTTCTGCTTGACAATGGTCATTTCATCTATATTTTTTGTTAGTCATGATAATCATATAAGTCTACTTGTTGTTAGTATTAATAGAGTTATGGTACA
Organism: Allium fistulosum; assembly: GCA_030737815.1. Lineage (NCBI taxonomy): Eukaryota > Viridiplantae > Streptophyta > Magnoliopsida > Asparagales > Amaryllidaceae > Allium > Allium fistulosum. The sequence continues at coordinate 293,431,626 of CM060906.1, read as the reverse complement.
ATATGATTATTATTTCTTATACAATATTCTAGTTTTATTTGTATACAACAAGTATGACCTTCATCATACATGCTCCACACCATTTGTATTTTTATGATTTCTTACTATGAGATCTATTTTAATTTGTAGGCTAAGATAAAAGAGCACAATAGTAATGCTCAATGCTCTCAGGGAATGAATTTGGTAACTGGAGATGGAGTGTCTTGTACAATTTGCAGAGTGTGAATAGAAGGCAAAATGATAATGTGGTGGATATGGAGACACCTTGTGCTCATACGCCTCAGGTTAGAAAACTTCACGCTTAATTATATTTGTACAAAATGTATCCTTTATTTCACAAAAGTAATCCAGGTTTATTCATTCTTGAAAAACCAACTTTAATTAACTAATTAAAATTTTTACTGCCCAGTGACCCACAAAAAAAAACTTTGCAAAACCTTAAAATCCAACTATATAATTCTATGCTTTTTTTCCCTTGGCCTTTATTTCAGCCCCAATGTATGATCTGATTTTCCAGACTCAACCATGTATTTTTGTAACAAATTTTAACGAAGACTACAGAGAGTCTGTTCATATCCGTTTTATGCATGATTTGATTAATTTCAGATGGGTTCTATTTTACATTGTTCCTAGTTAGGGTCAATCATTTCTTTTTTCATTGGAATATTATTTAGCCTTTGTCTACATCCTCTGTTTCATATAACAAACTGTACATCCTCTGTTTCATATTTTTAGCCTTTGTCATCTAATTTCACTAAAATAGAAAGTTGAATAGCAATTAAAGGCATTGAGATTTGCAAGAAAACATGTGAACCTATGCCCATGCACAGCTGCTGTTGAGTGTTTAAAAGGAAAAAAATGAACTGTGTTATAAATAGTATACAATTCATACAAGCAACTATTATATAGTATATTGTGAAGCTTGGATAGGTGGTTATTTGATCTCTCTTAAAAACTGAGATTTGTATTTTTGTCAAGCCTAAGTCATTAGCTTTTAAGTTTAAGCATTTTATTTTATTTTGTCATATATTGAATGGCTGTTGTTCAAATGTCAGATATTAAGTTACTTATGGAAATTGCAATTTCATTATTTTTATCTTGCTTATAGTATTCATGTTTATCTGAGTACCATTGTTTTGGAGCAATAATAGAGTGTGTGTTAAATATATAGATAAATGTGTGATTGTACTTCAATTTGTTAGCAACGCATATGTACAGGTCAATACCTTAGAAATTGGTATGAGTGTATCCATATTTGTCTATGACTCTATATGCTTTTGTTTATTATTGTCAAATATTTCAGTGCTTATGTATATTACTCTGGCTTTCATATCCCTTCGTGAGTTTTAAACCCGACCTCCAGTTCCTTGCTTGCATTTTGTTCGTGCGCAATTACCTGTTCCTATGTATGAGTGCAAATATCAGTGTTTTATCTTAGTGAGTGCGCTCCTATATATACTAAGATAAAGAAAGTGATAATATTTTCTAAATCTTAGATTTCTATGTTGCAAGAATAAAAGGTGGTGAAAGCAATTGAACTTAAAAACCGTTGCTTATATATGTTAATACAAACTTCATTGCTGCACCAAATGACCTCATGGCAAAGGTGGCTGCTAGTAGTATTTTGTTATAACATATAAAAACTACAATAAATATATTTTATTTTATTTTAAATTATAATATATTTAAAACTATATTTATTAACTTAAGTTTTCTTATACTTAAACACTTACAACACTCGGTTTGTATACAAAGAAGGAACACACGCACACATTAAGTAGTTACTCCTTCTTACACTAACAACATTGCATGCACATGTTCAAACATAGTAGGATATTCATGCACTTACACACTAACAGATGCAAGTACATACAACACAGTCAGACATTATACTGCCTAGGCACAAACATGCATTTGATATCTATAGCTGAGACATGGTAAAATAAATAAAAATTATGTGCAAAATATCTTGTCTGTTGTTTTTGAATATGTTAGTTTGTAGTGATAAGTAATGTAACCCTATCAATTGTAGAAAATAATAAACAGTTGAATTTCCTTTCTACTACATTATTTTTTTGCAGAAAAGAATAGAAAAATGCATAGAGTGAAAGCTTAAGTTCATAGTTTAAACATTCATTTTAAACTTTTTTTTGTTTGCTTGCAGTCACATCGCGACAGTATGCAAACTCAAGTTCAGCAAAATCAAATCAGCAAACTCCGGGTGTTTTGGAGAAAAGAAAGTGCATGCTATTGAGTTGGAAAAAGAATGTAGTTGCTTAAGTTCAAGGGCCAAGGCATACACAATTAGATGAATCATATATTCATTATATTTCCATTGTTTTGGTAGACATTATTTCTTCTATATGATATGTATTATAAAAAACTAAGAATACATGAATCATTTGGCATTTAGAAATATAGATATTTGTTGTTATTTTTAAAAGATATGAATGAATATGTTTGTTATGGGTATGATATTTTGGTTTCAATAGAAAATTAATTTTAAATTTGTGAGTGTAATGTAATAGTGCATGGATGCTGCTATAATTTTTTTTAAATTTGCATTTATTTTGCAACGGGCAATGTGCGTTGTTATATGAGCTTCTTACAACGGGTTATGGCCGTTGTAAAAAGGTATACTGCAACGGTTTTTACAACGTGCTTTGCCCGTTGTAAAATATGGTGGATCTATTACAACGAGGCCTATTACAACGGGCACATGCCTGTTGCGAAAACCATATTACAACGGGCATTGCCAGTTTTATAAAGACTGTTTTGTTGTAGTGAATATTGTGAAATTTCAACTAGTTTATCCGTTGCCAAATGTACTTAATCCAACAGTGTATCAGAGCACACATGTGCTTATATAAAGAAATGATCATAATACATGGGTGTTTAGATTAAGTATTTACCTAAGATGAAACAAAAAACATCCGGTCATCTTGCTCAGCCTTACCCATTGAGTGACTTGAGTACTAAGATATGCTTTACAAGTAAGGCCCAAAAATGTTTTAGGCTTGGAGTTTTGTTCAAATATGCTTATTTCAAAGTTAAATAAGTATTTCAGTTTGAACGGTTTTGAATTTAAAAGTTAAAATTCACATTTTGAAAAAAGTTTAACTTTGCAATTAATAGTTCTAAATTTGAACTAAATTTTGAGTTCGAATCTAATAATTTGAATATAATAAGGTTTTCAAAATTTCAAATTAAACATTTATAATGTATACAATACTAATTGTATTATAAATTTATCCAAAGTATTTGAATTATAAAATATATATTTTTTTTTTGGAAATTTGATATATTAATTCAATTAAAATGTTTAATTTATTATTCATTAAAAATTTGTTAATAAAAGAAATACATACATATATAAGATTAACTAAAATTGTAAAAGTTATAAATAAAATTAAATTTGATATAAATAGTAGATGTATAAACTTAAAAAGCATTAACGATTTAAAAATAAATATGTATGTATATATGATTTATATATGTATGTTTGTATGTATGTATGGATGTATACATACTAGATATCATGTATGCGTTTAATATAATATATGAATGACAATTGATACTATTTTAATATTATAAATACATTATTTTTTAAATTAATATCATATTTAAATATATTTTGAAATTATGAATTTTCAAATAGAAGTTATCCTCCATTTTTTACATTTAAGTAGAGTACTTGCATATGTATAGTTTCTAATATTCCACCCTATATCATATATGCAGTAATGCCTTAAATGTTCCTACACTAGTAAGTGCATTATATGCCCTTTTTAGCATTCCCCAAGCGGTATATATTTCATGCTTAGATTGTTGCAAAACAATGGTTCAAAGTGAACGATGTACTACATGGCTTGTTGTTACTCCCCAAGGTCATGTAGGAATCAGGGTTAAAGATAACAAATAGGAATTATATACGATATAACTGGTAACATGTTACCAACCATTTATGGGTTGCGATTTTTTTGCACTCCACAAGGTCATATGCAACATGATAAATAAATCCTAACACTCATTAAAGAAACCAAAAGATTTTTGTATCTTTTTTAAGGTTTGAAGAGATATAAAAAATCTAGTGGGAGCTTTATTGGATAAATGAAATGAATCACATTTAACCATTCTATTAAGAAAAACAATATATGTAATATTATAATAATATGCTTTAACGAATTTGCACCATTAATCTATTTGCTAAAGTTGTTTATCGATTAAAATAAACTTAATGAACTTAATTAAAGATTGACATAGAATTCTAAAATTTTACCTACCAATAAATTAACCTTTTGGCATGTTGTTGCTTCAAGGCCCATGCAAAGAGCCAAATAATACAACTAATAAAATTATCAGGCCTTGGTAACCTAAGTTTCAATTTTCTTAAGGTATGATCTTTTATGAGTTTTGAACTCGAAAAAAAAAGAGTATGGACATTTGATCCATAATTGATCACATATAAAAAATAATGGTGAGCAGTTGCCTTTAGTAGGATATAGAGTTTCAATGAAATTATTTCATTCGCATTGAGCAAATAAAGCAAAGTGCAAGGTCATGTGTTCAATATGATTGAATACAACTAGGATCATGTTGTATTTGAAACAACACTAGACCAAGAATCATATATAGACCTACAAATTGGATCACAGAAATGTCAGTCTCAATCTATATACTTAAGTGCAACTTTTTCGATCCCAATAATATGTTAGGGATAAATGAATGTATTTTTTTAAAGATGCAATATTGCAGCAAGGGGTTTCTTTTTGAAGGGTTTAACTATTTAAAAAAGAATGTGAAACACTAAGAATAAATGTAATGTTGGCGCGGTCAAGATGAAGAGATAGAGAATGGCCATACCTGCTTCATGAAGAGACAAAGGAAACAAAAATGTATAAAGTATTTTTAATCGCTTAATACGGAATAAAAAATATGTTTTCTATTCCTAAAGTATACTTGTAGAAAATTGTTCTCTATAAGATCAGTTTCTTTGAGTTTAATAAGAAACTCTCAATTGTAAATTGGTTGAAGTGGAAGAAATAATAACCCATAGTATGTGACTGGATGAGGCTTAGTATTTCGAATATCGTAATTATAGTAACATTTATATGGGAGCATGCCATGTGATATTTGTTAATGAAAGTATATATGTTTTGAATATTTCTGTAATATCTACCAATTATTATTTATGAAATAATATTTAGTTTCAAATTTGATCCAAAATAAATGCAGGTTTGTTTTAATACTAATATTATGAATATTCCTTATATAATAGATCTGTTTTTGGTACATTGATGATGGTATTTTTTTTCCATAACATTAGTGATGTGTTTACCTATATAAAATACAAAAGCATCTAAAATATTTAACAATTATTTTTGAAACCATTGATTAAGCCGTATCAGCTTTGAGGAAAAAAAATTATCATATGATTGTGAATTATATGTTACTTGTGAATTGTGTCTCAAAGGATAATGAAAAAGCATCTATTCAGTGGGAGTGACAAAAGGGTTAACGAACTCATTGAATTGATACATATAGAAGTATGCAGTCCAACATCTACTTCATTGAGTTGACCGATGAATTTTATCAGATATAAACATGTGTACTTGATAAATAAGTAAGATATCTATTATAGGCTTATGAATGTAAACCGAAGTTGAAAAATACAACTTGTTACGGAATTAGAACAATTCGATTTGACCGAAAAATGAGTATCTTAGATAAGGGTTCCAGTACCTAAAAGAGAATATGATTCAAACTCAAAGTCAAAATTCCATATGCTACATAAGGATGTATCGGTAAGTAGTGAGCAAACTTTGTTGCATAAAGTACAATAAATAATGAGTGAAGTTAAGCTACCTTTTTCCTTTAAGGATGTGTATTCAAGAGTAAGCACACACATTGAATTTGGTTTCATCTAACGTTGAGATTACAATTCTATATAACAAGAATCGGGAAATGAACTAACTTTCAATTGTTTAAAACGTATGGTTGTTCGACATACGTTGCGAATGTAAGTTTCATGAAATCATATCTAAATCTACTTTATGTAAGTCTATATAGGTAGTTCATAATTTTTTTGAATGCCTAATCCTTTACACTAAGAAACAAATTGCTGTTTCAAGACAATCCACTTTCTTACCAAAGAAATTTCTTTATATAGAAATTAATGGTAGTGTGATGAACTTAAGGTGATCCAAGATTCAAACACAGAGGCCGATTGGGTTGAGGTTAGCTCACAAGCCGGCAATGACTAGGGGTAGGTCGACTGGGTTTCCTATGTATGATAATAACCAAAATCTAACCTAGGCCCGCATCAGCTCCTTTTCTCAATTGCATGTCAAGCCTTCTGCTGGTTGAGCCTCCCTACAAAGCAGCCCCAGCGACTAGCTTGCCAATCAAGATGAGACACAAGCCCAGCTCGACCCAACTCTCATTGGTCGACCGACTCTCTCTTCGGCCTGCTTAAAAGCGGCTCTAGGCCAGCCCACTTGCTTTATCATCTCTCTCTCTCTCAACTATCTCCCGACCGGAATAGCTTGAGACTGTTTAAAGGGTGGCCCATCATTGATCCTGCTCTGATACTGCCACCTACGACCTATAGTCTGTCTCTTCTCACCTGGCTCAAAGTGCACTTGGCCCTTACTAGTTTTCCATCCTACTTATGGTCTCAATAGTCCAACTCGACCCGTCCTTCCATCTAGTCATATAGGAGAAAAGTGAAAGAGGTACAACTAGGTGTACATACTTCTGACAAGAAGCATGTTCCATTTTCCATAACCATATTGCAAGTACAAGCACATTTAATGCTAAGCATGGTAGAGCATGCCCTTGGTACTATTCTTCTACTGATCTTCGTCTTAGCCATGCATTCCTTTCTTTCGCCGGCCGTCTCTCATTAAGTCCATTCAGCTAGATCAATGGCCAGATGTGCTTTACGATTGTTTTACGTCACAATCTTAGCCATCCAAACATCAGTTCAACTACTTTAAGAACCACGGGCATGGCCAATTCAAAGGAGTTGGTTGGGACCCGGTTGGTAGGGACCTGAAAGGTTGGAACCCGTAATATGTCACTCAAATCTCCTGATATAATAACTTCCTGTGCTTAGCAGCTTCATTAGTCTTAGACACATCATCTTTTCTTATTATTCTATGTAATTCCTTATAATTCTAAGAGAGCCATATAGTAAGAGAACTTCATAGTGGACATAGGCAACTTCGCCGAACCACTTCACCTCTTGTGTCATTTACCTTTGAATGCTCTTTTCCCCTCATTTTTCATCTTTAAGCCTCGTGATTAGCAAGTAACCTTTGCTCTTCATAATGCATTATCATAACTTCGAGGTTGCTAAAAAATACCATCAACATTCTGGCACTAGAAGGATGGATTAAACCTCAAATATTGTGTTTAGTAGCCTCTTATGCAAGCTCTTTCCATGCTTGGTACCTCACATCCAGCATCGATAGTGGCAATGGCGATAGTGTTACACTACCTCCTCCAGTAACCAAGAAAATTCCCAAATTGTCTCAGTTTGGTTTCGTCTCGTGCGCAGCTGCTGGGTGAGTCCGCTCATCTCCTCACATTGCTACTACTATCAACCAAATTATGACAACCATGTGTGAGCCCTGTGTAAAGGCCATGCCTAACCGCTATGAGATTTACCTCTAGAAAGACGTCCTGGTTAACCCGCTTCTTGGCTAAATTTATGGACATGATAACCCCCTAGCATCTTGGCCACCTATCGAGCACCCTCGCATGGAAATCTTATAGACCCAGCATTCCTATTAATGCTTGGAACAGTCCCCTACGGGTCGCCAAATAGTTCTCTAACTCGTCTTCACCCTCAACGGCATCCAAAAGCGGGCCAGTCGCCCCTCGCATGCCTTAAGATGCATGGACTCCGCCACCCGTATCTTTCTTAAGCTTACTTCCGAGCCGTAACCTCTTGTGAATGCATCAAAGACCGTAGAGTCTGCATCATTAAACACATTCTCCAAGGCTATCTAACATGGATGGGTTATCATGTGCTCATTACCTTATTTAGGGAATGTTGACCTTTGCCACCCATGACTGCATGAGCCTCCTTTCCCTTCCTGGCCACTAACTATATATCATGGTGGATTACCGAGAATTCATTTCCTTATTGGGGACTACCAGACTATCCAATAATATCGAATCACAGTGCATTCAATTCTTTGCTTAGGGACTGCCCACTGCCCTATTATTTTGGGTCAAACGTCTTATCCCTTTATGCCCCGACACATCATTGATTGGATATGCAGCCGTAATGATCTGTACCCCTCGCACGTTATGCCGCTTATCCTCCTTACAGAATGGGACACTGTTGCAAGGACAAACACTATTACCCTAAATGACTCCGAAGTTTGTTATCCATAGTGTGCTTGGATAGAAATAAGCTGGTCTCAGCTACTTATTGCAACATGTCACCCTAGAGTACCTTCAAGCCTCTCAACACTTAGTTTTAAGCCGAGAGCGCCTATCACTCCTTATTGAATGTATCACCCTAGAGAACCTTCAAGCCCCTTAGTGCTTAGGTTTGAGTTAGGACTGCCTATCACTCCTTATTGCAACATGTCACTTAGGAGAACTTTTAAGCCACTTAGTGCTTAGTTTAATGTCAGGACCACCTAATAGTAGAGCGACGCAGAGGTAAGTTCACTTTTACAATTTCTATATGTTAAATTATTGTGAATGGTGGCGTCTACCGCTCATCTCACCATTATATCACAACCTTGTAAAAGATTGCTTGAGCTAGCTATGTGCCTTAGTTCGAGGCTGGACCTCCAGTCATCAAATGACATGTTATATGTCACTCAGGAGAACCCTTGAGCCTTGACGCGCTCTGGTTCGAGCCTGGCCCGTCTACCACTCCACATATGACTACATGTCACCGAGGAGAGCCCATGGACCAACATGTGCTCCTAGTGTTGCTCGCAACTTGATACTTGGTCGTTACTTGGTTGATAGGAATGCCCGGGTTTGGCCTGTCGCATGACAATATTATTACTTAGCATGTCTTAAAAGGAATTTTTTTTTGAAAATAATGTAGGAACTCCTCTTAGCCATGTGTCATCTAGGAGATCTTCAAGCCATTCTGCACTTAGGTTTGTGTTGGGACCGCCCATGAACAAAGTTGCACAGTGAAGCTTCAACTGTCATTTGCTGGCCTCGGCACCCGACGAATGACCGGGTTGCTTGGTCAATGCTTGCTTCTGAGTCCATTGGCCGGCCTGACCTATCAGCCAAAATAAATTAGTCAACCCAGTGCAAGGGACTTTTCTAGCTCTCCATGCTACGCTACCTTACCGGTTAAACAATAAAAAACAACTAGTTTCATAGACAATAAGTTTACGACAGAGTGATCTATTCTTATTCAGTTCAAAGAATGAAGGGTCACATTGCCCACCCTATAGGCTTATAAAGATTTTCAATAGCTAACTAGTTGAAAAGAAAAAAAAAGAGAAAGGGAAAGAGAAGGAGAAGCACACTAACATCGCTCTTCAAAAGTGAGCCAGCCCACGCTCATATCATCGCCTAGAGCGCGCTCGACTGCACTGATGGCATACTCCCAACATTGCGATCGACCAAGAACTTGCTAATGAAGGGGGAGTATGCTACTACCTTCGAAGCCTTACACACCGAATCTCACAAGGGACACTAAAAAGCTTTCGTACAACCTCAACAAGGAGAAGACCAAGGCTTCGGCCATGGTAGAAGAGACAAAGGAGATAGCCACTAATCTTTCCTAGAAGGCGTTGAAGCATCCAAATTGACCGAAGGTTAGGAATGTCAAAGAATCAAAGCAAGTAAGCCCCAAAGCTTCACTTGGATCATTAGTCTGAGACCATTGTTTAATCACCCCAAGAACTTTGGCTAAAGGACATGGGTCCTAGCCAAAGGAAAGATCCATCTCAAGAAGAAGAAATCCAAGCAGCGGTCTAAACTACAATCGAAAAACACAGTTCGACACCCGAAGAGCCGCCTCCTTCCTTTTAATCCCAACTAAATTTGATAAAAACTCAAGCACTCAAAAGAGACGAGATAGGAAGAGGAAGATGAAGTTAACTGTTTTTAATAATACAAAACCATGTAGAGGTTGAATTTGCTAAAGAAATTAAATATCAATCACTCCATGGGTTCAAAGGGGAAGAAGGGAGGACTTTTTATATACTTCTCCCTTTAATCGCAGTTGTTAGGATTAGAAAGTAAAAAAGAGTCTCAACCTTTGAAGAGTGATAGGTGTTATGTCATATCATGTGTGTGGGTGAAGTGACCCATACCTACCATGTCTTGAGAAGCACAACTGTCGCAGCCAATGGTACAATGCCACATAGGTAGTGCATTAATTGCATGGCAGAACCATCAATCGATGAAGTCTTCATGATTTTACTATCCCAGTCCCGCTTATGGGCACGTTTTTGAGGGGAAAAATATTAGTCAATTTTTTGGTAAGTAAGAAGGCAGTCTAATCGAGGTAACTTAGCCTAGCCCAGTCTGTTCAAAGCCAATTGGATTTAGTTCAGCTCGCAAGCTAGCCACGATTTGTGGCAGTCGATTGGGTTTCCTATGTATGATGGTAATCCAAATCCAGCCTAGGCTAGCATCGAACTTTTTTCTCAATTTCATATCAAGCCTTCTCCTAGTTGGGCATCCCCACACAACAGCCCCGACGACCTACTCACCCATCAAGACAAGGCACTTGCCCAACTTGACCCATCCCTTAATGGCCGATTGACTCTCTCTAGTCCACTTAAAACCGGACTCTAGGCTAGCCCACTTACAACCTGACTCCAGGCTAGCCTGCTAACTCAAAAATCTCTCCCTCAACTATCTCCCGACCGGCATAGCTTAAGACTGTCCCAAGGATGACCCATCATTAATCTAGCTTCGATATCGCTACCTTTGACATGTAGTCTTTCTCGTCTCACCTAGCTCGGCATTTCATCAGCTCTTACCAATTCCCTATTCTACTTATGGTCTCAACTAACTAGCTCCGCCGGTTCTACCACCTAGGAATGCAGAACCAAAACAAAAACAGGTACAACAAGTTGTACCAACTTCGAACATGAAGCATGTTACATTTTACACAAGCATACTATATGTACACGCACATTTGATGTAAAGCATGGTAGAGCGTGCCCCTGGTATAGTTTTCCTATTGACCTTCATTTCATCCACGCATTTCTTTCTTTCGCCGGTTGTCTCTCATCAAGTCAATTCATCTAGATCAGTGGCCAGACACGCTTCACGCCTGTTTTACAGCACAATCTTAATCATCCAAACAAAGTTCAAGTACTATAAAAATCCATGCATAGCCACTTCAAAGGGGTTGGTTAGGACCCGTTGGTTGGGACTTGAAAGCTTGGTACCCGGTTGGTTGAGACTCGGTTAGTTGGGACCTGGAAGGTTGGAACTCGTAATCCACTATTCAAATCTCCTGACACAATAACTCCTTGAAATTAACAGATTCATTAGTCATAGGCGCATCATATTTTCTTATTATTCTCTTGTAATTCCTTCTAATTGTTGATAGAGTTAGGGGTATGCCTTAGGGACAATTATGTAATTTGTTACATATATCTAACGCGATAACCAATCTTGTTCGAAATAAAAGGTGTTTTCTTTCTATTATATACTTGATATAAATGTTATATCAATTGAATATAATTAAAATTATATTTAATAGAAAATCCATAAATGGTACGTTTTGTGATAGTAGTTACAAAGTGTTGTAACCGTTAGTAATTTATCACAATAAAAGTAAACATACCATTTTAAATAATCCTAGTCAAGATGTATCGAGACTAGATATTGATTCATCTGTTGAGACTAGAGTACGTAACGCTCTAAAAATGTTAGGCTATGAATTTGTCATAGTTGGTGGGGGTACCAAGGGGTTACGTACTGATAGTTATTAGATAACAAAGGAATGACTCACTCGATAGTTTTCTTTTAGTTAACATAACTAAGGTCAAATAGAAAATATCGATGTCATTGACTTACACAGTTCTTTCGACTTGTGAATACTGTTGATCTCCAATATGAAAGCTCCACTTTGATTATAGCTAAATCAAGGCGTGACATCCATCGATTGATTATAGTTGGGTCTAATAGAAGTATTGGAAGTGAAGCACTATTCAAGAAGGATTCATCTCCTCAGTTATATATGGTTAGTATAATGGTCAACTCAAGTCTCTGGCCAGAGCATTTCGGTTAATAATAATTTTATTTATTGAGATAAGGACTTTTTGTTTGAACTATAGAGTTGAATATGAATGATACTGGAATATTGACCATTACCAAATTCCATAAGTTCAAAGTGATATAGTTTTGTCAAATAGAATTGGTGTAAATAATAGTCACTACCAGGTAATGCTTAAAAAAGTAAAATTGGATTTTACCAAAATCACGTAAGCGATAAATTTGACCAAATGTCACACCGCTTGCTGAGTGACACATGAAAGTTAATATTTGAATAGTTTGATATTAATCGCTGACCAAATTTACACCCGACGAGTCACACAACCTAAACGATGAATTCTCCTTTGACCAAATAATTTAATTAATTTATAACTGTTGTAAATTAATTAAATTAAGTAATATTTTTGAAATATTAATCATAAAATGTGATTGTGGTTTGATGAATAAATATTATAAAATATATTTTTAAAAGTTATAAATATATCAATCGATATATAATATCGATAAGCACTAAATTAGCTTTAATTGCATAATATTTTATTTGGGCTCTAAACGGGTTTAAAAGCCCATGATTGGGGTTGAAAAATTCACCCATAATGAGGGGTTATTTTGGCCATAAGATGGTCCAACATAGACTTTGGGATAGATGGCTAAGATGGAAGAGAATTGGTAAGAGACGATGTAGGATCTTGATCCTAAAATATCTATTAATTCACCTCTATATAGGCATCTCTATCCTCAACCTTTTGAGGACTTTTGGAAGCCTCCAACCTAATTTATTTACGACCAAATTCCTCTCTTCCATCTCCTTAATTTCTTAAGAGCAAATCAAATCAAATCAAATCAACTGCTATCCAATAGCTGAAGGTCAACGGTTCAAGGAGTAGCGATCTGCTAAATCAGAAAGAGTTTCAAAGGGGAGAAAATATCTTATGAATGTGTATTTCAAGGCTTTGGGATTAAGGTATGATTTTATCATATTATAATTAATAATTTTTCAATATAATGTTTTATTATATTTATATATATTATACTGTGAGCTAGTTGACGATTCTGATAAGTGATGTTGTCAAAAAGTAGTTTGGTTATATGTGTGACGACCCGCCCTTCTCGACCCTCGAAAATCGACACAAAATACTCAACAGTATAATATGCCGACGATCGAAAGCCGGAAAGGACAGATTGTAGGAAAAGAAAGAAGGTAGAAGAAGAAGAAAGAACTAAACAACATCAGAACCTCACAGTCGCAGCGGATAAAATATAATATATAGAACAGAACTTTACACAAATCAAAACTATATTTGTTTATATACAATACATCATCATCAGAGTATATCAATACAATCAACCATAACCAGTCAAACAATCTCAGCAATCACAGCAGCGGAATAATACAAGTACGAGAAATACGTCTCGGACTCCAGCTCCTCTCCTGAGCTCCATAGATACCTATCCTGTAAAGATACTCGGTCTGACCCGAGCATTATAATAAAATAACACCCGAGTCAGTCTGGAATACCAGCGCATCATAAATACATCCAAACTGATTATTAAAGTTTCAAAAATCCTTTGAAAACAAAAGCATCTCGTAAGACCACGCCACAAATAAATATGTCGGGTTTTTACCTTACGATAGCTAAAACACTTTTTATAAAAATCCTCTGATATTATAATAGTGTCTATTCACAAATACTTATTCAAATAGCTGAAATTGTTACATGATTAAATTCCAGCATACTAGGTATACAAACAAATACCGTACAAGGCACGTAGGGAAAATGGATTTCCAACGAATGACTAGGCACTGGGGTACCACCTGTCACAGTACGTGGCCTAGATCACAGTACCGAGGAGTACGCCCGCTCCCCTGCAACACAAGACCGGAATCATCCCTTACTGGATAATTCCAAGTAAAATCACCCCACGGTTGTGATCAGCAACCGCACCACTAAGCCGAAATAAAAGGGACATCTAGACAGGGATGACCTTACTCTCAAGTGGGGGCTACCCACGAAGCCTTGCTGCATATCCCCTGATTTTCAGTCATTCCCGGTTGATGAGGCTTGAGGCTTAGCGTTACCTTTACAGAACATTTCACTTTGAATGCCCATCGTCCACCTGACGATGTCACGAAAGCATTCGTCCATACAAGTCCGTCCCGGGTCCGAACGGAACCGAAGGCACTACTCCTACTACATCCATTTTGGAAATATCCTCAGGATTAGTAGCGACTAGCCCTTGCACTTCACTGCTCCATCTTCGACTCCGAACACGTTACACGAAACGTACAAACCGGATCGAAGTGGTATTCGAGTCTCCAGACCTAAAATCCCGGTATACGGAAACCCGATCCCGGTCTCTTCGAAACGATCAGCGCATTTGGCCAATATTGATAGTCGGTGATTTAACTATCAACTAATGTTCACAAACATCCATACACATCCATCACACAATAAATAATCTCCATATTATTTATTTTCTTCTAATATCTTTCAAAGATATATTTTCACATTTTCAAAACTCGTTTGAAACAATTTTCCACTCTTCCTTTACAAGGTAAATCTTTTACCCTTTATTCCCATCGGGAATAACCAAGTATAAAACAATTTGCATTTAAAACAGTTAAAAATACTTTATACTGAAATATACTTTAAAATATGAAAATTACTTCTATTTATTTACTCAAAATATAAATTTAAAATATGTGAAGAAAACTAATCGTTAACACATAAACTTTGATTTAAAAATAAGGGTTTTAGTTTAACTAAATTCAAAATAGCGTTATAAGAAGAAAAATGCTAATTTTAACAACTTAAGCTAAAACCAACTTTTAAATAAATCCATTTGTAAAAATACTTGCTAATATACTCCCAAATTATTACGGTATTAAAAATTATTAATTTATTTCTTTAAAAATAACGATTTCTTAAAAATACATTTTAAAACGATTTAAAACTTAACCTTTAGTTAAATAAAATCTTTTTATAAACATTTACTTGGTTTTCCCAGGGAACACTTTCCCGTTTCTAAACATTCCAAAGTACTCTTTCATATAAATCCACAGATTTATTTCAAGTCAATTTATGATTTCAACATAAATCCCAAATCCCATATTTAACTATAACTTCATCCGAAGTTCACACCCAATTTCCCATATCCGGAAATTCATTTTTAAATCATAGTTTAAAACATTTTAAATTAAACATTTTTGGTGAATTTCCAATGGAAGCCAAATTTCCAATTCACTTAATTAAATTCCAATGAAATACGGCATTTCAAAACATTCTATTTTTCATTTGAACTTGTTAATTTATAGTTGGAAACTCCATTTTAACATATTTTTAATTTCCGGATAACATTAGTCATTATTAAAATAAACACCGTTATTTTAAACAATTTATAATTTCATAAATTTAATCTCCAGAAAATTTATATTTCATATTTATCGATTGATAAATTTTCCCACAATATTAAATCCCAATTTTACCAATTTTTTCATTTCCCATTCCAAACCAGATTTCAAATTCTATTTTCCAAAAATTCTTAATTTAACAATTTACTTATTTCGTAAAAACCCAATTTTGTCCATTTATAAATTTATAAATTAAATTCTGTAATTATGATTTATACAACAATTTCACAACACAATTAAATTTCCAGATTTATCAATCACAACATATAAACAGGTATTCACTAACAATTATAAAATAATTGCTACAATTGTGAGGAATCCAGTTGGATCCCTCCAACCTGTTTCTCCCTGCATCCATAAATATTAGCACATCACAATATAAATATCAATCCAGAATGATAATAACAATTATATTCAGCCATCCACACAGATATTTAAATATTAACTATTTAAAATGCCTAGCATCCAGATGTGAGTGAGAAAAACTCACCTTAAATTTCGGCGAGCGTTCGAAATTTACATTAAACCGGACGGTGTCCGATTTAACCCAAATTTCTATTTGCCCAGAATGATTCCGGATCTGCACCATTGCGTAGTACGTTTCTCTGCGATTCCAACGCATCCAGTTTCATCGCAATCTGAAATCGTTTGGAAAAGTTATTAAATTTTAAAGCTTTTGAATTGTAATTTAAAAACAATTTCTCTTCTCTCCTTTTTTTTTACAAACCAAATCTAGGCCGCACGTTCTAGAGTAGAGATCAAGGCCACAGGCTCTTTCTTCCCGCTTGCGTGCTCGTTCCAGGAAACAAAGTCGAACCCATCACCGCATCTAGGGCTTCGAAATCGCCCCCGCCTCGTCGATCGTTATATCGATCGAGCTTCGCCAAACAAATGGCCTACCAGCGCCGCACCCCTACACCCAACGTCGAACAACGCGGTCAACCCACGGTCCCCCAGCAACCCCTTAAACCAACCACGCACGCAGAGCAACCGTTCCCCCTATGATGCGTATAAATCGATCGCAGCCATTGGATAGACAAAGCTCGTTGAGCTCTCCAATTATGCAGTTGAAAGCATTTTGAATTAAAGCGTGGATTTGGAGATTTTGAGGCAAACAAAACGATCGTTTCTGGCCATTGAAGCTATACGGTGGCGGCTGCTAAAAGATTCTAGGGTTTTGATATAATATTGACGATATATATAAATTATATATAATTTTTATTAATAAAATTCTCAATTTAACAACCTATGCAAACAAACTCCAATTCTCGCATACCAACAGGCGTTCCTAGGGTTTTTCCGCGTTCCGGACACAATGGAACCGGTTTCGTAAGCTAATTTGATCTTATGCTCGAGATACGGAATAAAACGATCAATTTAAAATTAAATCGATTAAATCAATTTCGATGCGTTTCGAGCTGCCACGGTCAAACGACAACTCTGATTGCTATGAAAATTGAAATCCGATAATAACTAACTATTACGGATTCAATGGAACTAGTTTCGTCGAATTCCGAGACTGTGCCCCGGAAGGCTATTTTCACTCGTCTATTAAATCAGGCGATTTCTAAAAATCGTCGAAAATGCTTCAAATTTCACTTTTAAAATTTTGTTAACTTAACAATAAATCATATAAAATTTATAAATACATTAAAAATCATTCTGGCTCATTTCAGACTAAAATCTGGTTAAATTGCATTTTAATAATATTAAATCCATTTTTAAATTAATATAAAATCCCAGATAATAATTTATCGACTTTAAAATTCTTCTAAAAATCCAATAATATTATTTATGTCCAAATAGACTTTAAAATAAATTTTAAAACCATTTTATAGCTATTTACACCCAGATTCACCTTTTTATCCTAATCCCGAATATTTAATTATTATTTTTCCATTAATCAAATTCAACCAGAATTGCTATAAATTAAAAATTATAGCTTATTTTCATTGATTGAACCCAAATCCATTCATTTCAAAATCAATTAAGAATCCACATTAACATTTAAAATGAATTAAATGTCCAAAAATCCGGCAGCCAAAATCTGGGATGTTACATTCCTCCCCCCTTATAAAAATTTCGTCCCCGAAATTTGCTAAGGTAAAAATATACTCCAACTCAACTCACTTATCCCATTTGCTTAGTTAAAGGCTATATTCACTTCCAAAATACTTTAACTCAATTCCAAACCCATTTTCTTTATTCACATTCAAAAGCTTTTGAATTTCAACTCATTTCAAAATAACTTTCCAAATTAATAAATTTTTCCCAAAATCCCAAAAAATTTCTAACTCCCAAAATTTCTGAAAATTTTTGGCAGAGTCTCCTTTGTACGGAGGAGCTTCTGCGATATCGCAGGATACACAAATATATATACATCGGCTCACATGGCCGGAAACCAAAATATATCACAATATATATATCATTTTCCAATTATATTTGCGTAGGCGTACCTTTTAAGCAAATTTAAATAGCGAGCGGCTAATATAACGCATATACGCGCTCCAACTCTCTCGAACGCCTCCCGTACCTGTACTAAACTCAACAAACTCATCAGTTTCAATGATATGAGCATCTTAATAACATTTCCAATGTAAATGCAAGCCAAACATATCCATTTCATAACCAAACCAAGCAAATTTCATCATTAACAATGTCAACCTTCTTTATAAACAATTTCACAAATTTCGACATCATTTCAATCCTCTTTACAAACCCAAACTTCATTTTTATTCCATTTGAATGCTTTAAATTCAAGTTCACTACATACAATTCATATTTATCTCAACCAATTCATTTCCACTTCAATATGATTACATATGCCTTTCTTACCTTTTAATTTTACTTACATTCCAAATTTGATTTACAATCAAATTTCATTTTAAACTTGAAACATTTGCATTTCAGTTATGATCCATTTCCATTCATATGCAAACATTACTCATTAAGAGGTCAATTCATTCCTATTGATTCAAAATCAATTTCATTTGCTATTCTTAACCAATTCACTTGCATTCATATACAAAACTCTTTGAATTGGGTTCCCATTCATATCAATTTATTCACAATTCAATTCCAATTGCTTTTAAACACTCAATTGCAAATACATGCAAATTTCCATGTCATTCAAGCAAAACAATTGCCACTTAAGCTTATAACCATTTAAAATTATTTCCAACTTGGATTCATATAAATTTTATTCCATTACAAGGTTCACAAACCAAATATTTTCTCTTTCCAATGTAATTGTTAAATTACATTTTCCTTACATCTTTATTTCCATTAACCAAATTCAAGTTTATATTAATATCATTCGATCCTGGGTTATATTCAACTCATACATTCTTAATTTACCACAATAATTAATGAATATCATTTCACTTTCAATTCAATTTTATTATCCAACAAATTCCATTCAAATTTCTTAATAAAGCTCATCCACAATCATTTGTTTCTTTCAATTTGCTTAAGTAGTTTCACAATATTACCATTATCTATTTAATTTTATTTCCATCTGATTCTCATTCAACCAATTTCAATTCATTTACAAAGTTTAATGCTCTTCGTTTATTTATCCAATCCATTTTAGATTTATTTTATCAACAAAGAGACCATTTAAATTATTTCTCTCATTTGAATTTACTTACAATTCAAACCATCACTATTTTAATCTAATCCCATTATACATTCTCACTCTCAACATTTATTATCAAAATTAAACCCCAATCCAAATCAGGCGTTTTATTTACCTTTCAAATTTTGACTAAACTATCAAAATTCTATTTATTGCAATACAAATTCCATTTAATTTAGCTTACACAAGATTTATTTCCAAACAATCATTTGGATTTAATAGAGTAAGCATTACTTCATTCAACATCATTCAACTGAATTAAATTTCCATTAAACTCAATTCTTATCCCATTTTAATTCAAGGTTAACTAAATTATATATGCATTTTCAATTTAGTTCCTTTCCATAATTTATTCAAGTTCATCTAAATTTTATTTAGCCCACCTGAATTTAAACCATTTCCTTTACTACTTTAAATAAGAATTTAATTACATTCATTCTTATTCATAACACAACAGAAATTTTAATATTCAGCTTAACTCTATTTTAGTCGAAGTTAAACCCAATTCAATTTAATCTTAATTCTCCATATCCAAGTTCAACTTATTTACTAACTTCAGTTCACTTACCTCTTTTATATTTTATAATTGTTTCACCTTACTTTGCATTCCATTTAAAATTAAGTTCGAATTCACCATTCCACTTAACCATTTTTATTTGTGATTATAATTCCATTTTACTTGAGTTAAAATCAAATCTTCCATTCTCAAGTTCTCAAACTTATTTACTTGTAAGTTTATATTGCTCATTTCAAACCAATCCACATTTTTATAATCACAATGTCAAATTTTAACACTTAATAGCTTAAGAATATGAATTCATTTGCACAATCATAAGCATTTACATTTCACCGTTATCTCAACTTCCATTTTATTCCAATTCATTTAGATTTAATTCCATTTCAAATTCTCAATTTTTATTTAACTTATCATAAGTTAAATCCAGATATATTCCATTCACCTTCATTTATTCAAAGTAAATTTACATTCCATATATACTCAATTCTTCTTTAAATCAACTTTCCTTTATAAGTTATATAGTTGAATCATTTCAACTTTCACATTTTTATTTTAAAATAGAATTTCCAGAATTCAATTTACCCGGATTTATTTCAAAACCAATTCGAAATAAAAATCAACACATTTCTCTTTTGATATTCAAATCAAATACCAAATTCCAAAACAAACTGCTTTTACCAAACAATTTTCCTTTGAAAATTCCAAAATCACTTGTTTCCCAAACAAGTCCAAACAATGTCATAACCAACTATTTTGGTAGCAATCCATCACTTTAGAAACTCGAAAATGAATTCTAATGATGTGGCCAGCATCATCAGGATTATTTTCCAGCGACTGAAGTGAGTTCAATGCTTTCCACTTCCAAAATCCACCTCAAAACAATTTCTATTCAAAAATATTTCCCCATAATATACTCCATTCTTACAAATGCTTTTGAAAACATTTCTAACATTTCCACAAAGTCAAACTCCCAAAACTTTGTTTAATTCCATTTGAAATCCCTTTCAAAATTTCCGGGGTCAAAATTCTGGTTTAAATCGAATTTTAATTATACTTTTTCTTACTTTAAACATATTTAGATAATACCATTTGGTTATAAACTATTTTAATATTTTAAATTCCTATTTGCTTAGAAATCATTTCAAATTCTGATCAAATTTTAATTTCTTATTTGATTATAAAAGAAACAACCAAACAAACATCCAATATATATAATAATTCAGAAAATTATTTCTTTATATCAAAATATAATTTTGGGTAAAATTATTTCATTTACCCACTTTAAAAACAATACTATGTCGGTTTATCTTGTTTAAGAGTTTAGAAACCCCTATCGATACGGTTGTACTTCCCGCACCGACCAGAATTCATAAACACTCAACCGATAAGTCAACACAGTACAAAAACAATTTTATATCACTAACAAATACGCTCTCATAGCTATTATTACACTCAACTCATCATAGAGTACTTCTGACTCTATTATTATGAGTAATTTTCCCACCAAAGCCTAGGTTGTCGCCAACCTAAGCTCTGATACCACGTGTGACGACCCGCCCTTCTCGACCCTCGAAAATCGACACAAAATACTCAACAGTATAATATGCCGACGATCGAACGCCGGAAAGGACAGATTGTAGGAAAAGAAAGAAGGTAGAAGAAGAAGAAAGAACTAAACAACATCAGAACCTCACAGTCGCAGCGGATAAAATATAATATATAGAACAGAACTTTACACAAATCAAAACTATATTTGTTTATATACAATACATCATCATCAGAGTATATCAATACAATCAACCATAACCAGTCAAACAATCTCAGCAATCACAGCAGCGGAATAATACAAGTACGAGAAATACGTCTCGGACTCCAGCTCCTCTCCTGAGCTCCATAGATACCTATCCTGTAAAGATACTCGGTCTGACCCGAGCATTATAATAAAATAACACCCGAGTCAGTCTGGAATACCAGCGCATCATAAATACATCCAAACTGATTATTAAAGTTTCAAAAATCCTTTGAAAACAAAAGCATCTCGTAAGACCACGCCACAAATAAATATGTCGGGTTTTTACCTTACGATAGCTAAAACACTTTTTATAAAAATCCTCTGATATTATAATAGTGTCTATTCACAAATACTTATTCAAATAGCTGAAATTGTTACATGATTAAATTCCAGCATACTAGGTATACAAACAAATACCGTACAAGGCACGTAGGGAAAATGGATTTCCAACGAATGACTAGGCACTGGGGTACCACCTGTCACAGTACGTGGCCTAGATCACAGTACCGAGGAGTACGCCCGCTCCCCTGCAACACAAGACCGGAATCATCCCTTACTGGATAATTCCAAGTAAAATCACCCCACGGTTGTGATCAGCAACCGCACCACTAAGCCGAAATAAAAGGGACATCTAGACAGGGATGACCTTACTCTCAAGTGGGGGCTACCCACGAAGCCTTGCTGCATATCCCCTGATTTTCAGTCATTCTCGGTTGATGAGGCTTGAGGCTTAGCGTTACCTTTACAGAACATTTCACTTTGAATGCCCATCGTCCACCTGACGATGTCACGAAAGCATTCGTCCATACAAGTCCGTCCCGGGTCCGAACGGAACCGAAGGCACTACTCCTACTACATCCATTTTGGAAATATCCTCAGGATTAGTAGCGACTAGCCCTTGCACTTCACTGCTCCATCTTCAACTCCGAACACGTTACACGAAACGTACAAACCGGATCGAAGTGGTATTCGAGTCTCCAGACCTAGAATCCCGGTATACGGAAACCCGATCCCGGTCTCTTCGAAACGATCATCGCATTTGGCCAATATTGATAGTCGGTGATTTAACTATCAACTAATGTTCACAAACATCCATACACATCCATCACACAATAAATAATCTCCATATTATTTATTTTCTTCTAATATCTTTCAAAGATATATTTTCACATTTTCAAAACTCGTTTGAAACAATTTTCCACTCTTCCTTTACAAGGTAAATCTTTTACCCTTTATTCCCATCGGGAATAACCAAGTATAAAACAATTTGCATTTAAAACAGTTAAAAATACTTTATACTGAAATATACTTTAAAATATGAAAATTACTTCTATTTATTTACTCAAAATATAAATTTAAAATATGTGAAGAAAACTAATCGTTAACACATAAACTTTGATTTAAAAATAAGGGTTTTAGTTTAACTAAATTCAAAATAGTGTTATAAGAAGAAAAATGCTAATTTTAACAACTTAAGCTAAAACCAACTTTTAAATAAATCCATTTGTAAAAATACTTGCTAATATACTCCCAAATTATTACGGTATTAAAAATTATTAATTTATTTCTTTAAAAATAACGATTTCTTAAAAATACTTTTTAAAACGATTTAAAACTTAACCTTTAGTTAAATAAAATCTTTTTATAAACATTTACTTGGTTTTCCCAGGGAACACTTTCCCGTTTCTAAACATTCCAAAGTACTCTTTCATATAAATCCACTGATTTATTTCAAGTCAATTTATGATTTCAACATAAATCCCAAATCCCATATTTAACTATAACTTCATCCGAAGTTCACACCCAATTTCCCATATCCGGAAATTCATTTTTAAATCATAGTTTAAAACATTTTAAATTAAACATTTTTGGTGAATTTCCAATGGAAGCCAAATTTCCAATTCACTTAATTAAATTCCAATGAAATACGGCATTTCAAAACATTCTATTTTTCATTTGAACTTGTTAATTTATAGTTGGAAACTCCATTTTAACATATTTTTAATTTCCGGATAACATTAGTCATTATTAAAATAAACACCGTTATTTTAAACAATTTATAATTTCATAAATTTAATCTCCAGAAAATTTATATTTCATATTTATCGATTGATAAATTTTCCCACAATATTAAATCCCAATTTTACCAATTTTTTCATTTCCCATTCCAAACCAGATTTCAAATTCTATTTTCCAAAAATTCTTAATTTAACAATTTACTTATTTCGTAAAAACCCAATTTTGTCCATTTATAAATTTATAAATTAAATTCTGTAATTATGATTTATACAACAATTTCACAACACAATTAAATTTCCAGATTTATCAATCACAACATATAAACAGGTATTCACTAACAATTATAAAATAATTGCTACAATTGTGAGGAATCCAGTTGGATCCCTCCAACCTGTTTCTCCCTGCATCCACAAATATTAGCACATCACAATATAAATATCAATCTAGAATGATAATAACAATTATATTCAGCCATCCACACAGATATTTAAATATTAACTATTTAAAATGCCTAGCATCCAGATGTGAGTGAGAAAAACTCACCTTGAATTTCGGCGAGCGTTCGAAATTTACATTAAACCGGAAGGTGTCCGATTTAACCCAAATTTCTATTTGCCCGGAATGATTCCGGATCTGCACCATTGCGTAGTACGTTTCTCTGTGATTCCAACGCATCCAGTTTCATCGCAATCTGAAATCGTTTGGAAAAGTTATTAAATTTTAAAGCTTTTGAATTGTAATTTAAAAACAATTTCTCTTCTCTCATTTTTTTTTACAAACCAAATCTAGGCCGCACGTTCTAGAGTAGAGATCAAGGCCACAGGCTCTTTCTTCCCGCTTGCGTGCTCGTTCCAGGAAACAAAGTCGAACCCATCACCGCATCTAGGGCTTCGAAATCGCCCCCGCCTCGTCGATCGTTATATCGATCGAGCTTCGCCAAACAAATGGCCTACCAGCGCCGCACCCCTACACCCAACGTCGAACAACGCGGTAAACCCACGGTCCCCCAGCAATCCCTCAAACCAACCACGCACGCAGAGCAACCGTTCCCCCTATGATGCGTATAAATCGATCGCAGCCGTTGGATAAACAAAGCTCGTTGAGCTCTCCAATTATGCAGTTGAAAGCATTTTGAATTAAAGCGTGGATTTGGAGATTTTGAGGCAAACAAAACGATCGTTTCCGGCCATTGAAGCTATACTGTGGCGGCTGCTAAAAGATTCTAGGGTTTTGATATAATATTGACGATATATATAAATTATATATAATTTTTATTAATAAAATTCTCAATTTAACAACCTATGCAAACGAACTCCAATTCTCGCATACCAACAGGCGTTCCTTGGGTTTTTCCGCGTTCCGGACACAATGGAACCGGTTTCGTAAGCTAATTTGATCGTATGCTCGAGATACGAAATAAAACGATCAATTTAAAATTAAATCGATTAAATCAATTTCGATGCGTTTCGAGCTGCCACGGTCAAACGACAACTCTGATTGCTATGAAAATTGAAATTCGATAATAACTAACTATTACGGATTCAATGGAACTGGTTTCGTCGAATTCCGAGACTGTGCCCCGGAAGGCTATTTTCACTCGTCTATTAAATCAGGCGATTTCTAAAAATCGTCGAAAACGCTTCAAATTTCACTTTTAAAATTTTGTTAACTTAACAATAAATCATATAAAATTTATAAACACATTAAAAATCATTCTGGCTCATTTCAGACTAAAATCTGATTAAATTTCATTTTAATAATATTAAATCCATTTTTAAATTAATATAAAATCCCAGATAATAATTTATCGACTTTAAAATTCTTCTAAAAATCCAATAATATTATTTATGTCCAAATAGACTTTAAAATAAATTTTAAAACCATTTTATAGCTATTTACACCCAGATTCACCTTTTTATCCTAATCCCGAATATTTAATTATTATTTTTCCATTAATCAAATTCAACCAGAATTGCTATAAATTAAAAATTATAGCTTATTTTCATTGATTAAACCCAAATCCATTCATTTCAAAATCAATTAAGAATCCACATTAACATTTAAAATGAATTAAATGTCCAAAAATCTGGCAGCCAAAATCTGGGATGTTACAATATGCATGTATATATTTATGTTTTAAAAGAAATTATTTTTTTATCATATATATTTCTGGTCACTGCAACCATATATAAAAATAATATAATTTTAAATTTTATTAAAATTAATACATATTATTTAATTACACACACATATATATAGGTTATAATTAATTACAACATCATAATTTGGTCAAAATTAGTCATATAATTTTATATATAAATTACTATAGTAATACTAATTTTTGCCAGTAAAAGATATTTTTTTTTATAAATACTGATTATTATTTAATATTATTTAAATCAATTTACTATATAAATAAATTATATTAATTCAAATATGTATGAAAATCGTTTTTTAAATTTTATAAAATTATGTCAACATTCGATAAGCCCTTGGCTAAAAAATAGAAAATCTTTTTTTATTTATACAAATTAATTGCTTAATTCGATCAAAAATAAATAAATCATTTTAAAATTAATCTAAATCGAAAAAATGCGAAAAAAATTTCAAACCACAAAATATCCTTTAGGATTTACTAGAAATTTAAATTTTGAAATAAAGTTTCAAAATTAATTTTTTTTAATTTTCAAATGAATATTTAATTAAAATGTATATTAAAATTGAAAAAGAAAATAAGAAATTATTTGCAGTGTTGTGCATAGGACATGGTATTTCATATTAATAAGAAAATAATTTTTTTGTTTTATTAATATATATATATTGTTTTGAATATATTTGTGTGTGTGTATATATTTAAGTTTAGAAAATTTATATGTATATATATATTACTCACATTTTAAAAAAAATTAAAATTATTTTAATACTTGTTTAAATAAATCTATTATATAATATATATATATAATATTATTATTCATATGATTATAGATACACATACAGGTATATATATATATATGTATGTATGTATGTATGTATGTATATAGATACACTTATATGTTAATATAAAATTATTTATAAAACTTAATACATACATATATATAAAATATTTATTTACAAACAATAATGTATATATACATACATATATTTGGATAACATGTACTTGCAAATTGGATGAGCTAGCATGTCCATTGCGATGTAAATCTCAACATCTGTATACGAGCATATTATACCATGCACGGTTTAATTTGTTACCACATGCGCGCCCACACACAAATAGCCAACACGGTCTAAATTGGTCATGTTAGGGTAAAATACTAACCTCAAAGCCCATATAGTAGGGTGTCTAAAAAGGTAGTGTCTAGGATTAGGTTTGGGTAATCAAATTCTCTATCCTACCTAGCTACCATCCTGACCCGAACAGATATATGAGCCCAAAGATAGTCCCTAATAGAAGCGACCCAATTTGAATTGGGCCTTGCACTAATTTTCAAAATTGTTTGAAAATAAAAAAACTATATAAGATTATATATTTTAAATTTAAAAAAGATAAATATATATATATATATATATATTATGAAATTTATAATATAATACAATTTTTCAAAATGTTTGAAAAATAATACATATTAATTTCAAAATTTTAAATTTGTTATTAAGATTAATAAAATAAATTAATAAATAAATGTATGCATGTATTGTATATTATGATATATATTATGTTATTTTAAAATGTTTAAAACGACATAAATATACATTATGTACATGAAACGAATTTTGAAATTAATATAATTTAATTAAAATAGTTTAACTAAATAAACTAATTAAAATGTTAATTCATTAAATAATAAACACACGTATAATATATGTGTTGTATTATAAAAGTTATAGTATATAAGAAATATGTAATATAAATTTTATATTAAGATAATATAAAATTAATTAAAATGTTAATTAATTAAATAAGATTTTATTAATATAATATTATAGGTAAGACTATTATATAAGTAATATAAAATATAAAAGTTATATAATAATAGAACTTTTATAATATGAATGCATAAACTAAAGGTGGAACATCAAAGAAACCCAAGTAGATTTAAGGGATAAACATATACGTATTGTACGTGTACTATGATTTCAGATGTGTTCGTTACTTAAATAATGAGGGTATTTCATAAGAAATACATTATTCTATAAGTCGATATCACTCAATATAATATATTAAAGTTTATGAATCTTCAATATAATGTTGTCCTTTACCATATATATTAATAAATTACTTGCATACTCCCTAGTTGTTGAGCAAACTTAAGCTAGGGTTGTTATGTGTAGTATTATTAATATATTAAATACATGAGGTAAAATAACCATATGCATTTGTTGAGCAAACTCAAGGTACATATATTATACTTAGGCCATCACAATATGGTAGGTACGAGTGAATAATTTCATTTTGATTTGTTAAGCAAACTCAAGATCGAAGTGAAATTAGGAGAAGGTACCAAGGGTTAGGAGTTGTATACGATACAATCAATAAGGAGTTATCCATCGTCCATGGAGCTATGACTTGTTGAGCAAACTCAAAGTCAGAATTCCAAGACGGACGAGTCCTAACATCGACTAGTGAAGTCGAAAGACTTCTGTTTTTCGACTTAGGGTTTGGTATAACATAAAAGACTGGTGGGAGCTTTGTTAGAAAAATGAAATAATAATGTTTAACCTTGCTAGTATTGTAAGAACATACGCTATATAATGTTATAATAATCTACATTGATAAATTTTTGCATTTAATATGATTGAAAAAATGTTATCAATTAAGATATGAAAATGAACTACACTGAAGATTGACAAATAGAAATATAATTATGTACTATTAATATTTCTTGCATGTTAATGTTCTCCATACCCATGCAAGTGCTTAATTTTATAACTACTTAATACGTTTGTAATATGGTCGCACACATGTTTATTTAGTCGAGATCGTGAGTTTCGAACTCAAAAGTGATACGAGAATATGGATATATGATCCATATACTATCATATATAAGTGTTATATAGTGAACGGTCATAGTTCGTAATGTACGATACTTCGATGAAATTAGTTCATCCGAAATAAGCAAATAAACCATAGTGCGAGATAGAATATTCAATTTGATTGATAACGATAAAGATCACATTGTGTTAAATGTAACACAAGACCAAAACTACAATATAGATCTGAAAAATTTATCACCGAACTATTAGTTTGATCAGTTTACGTGAAGTGCAACATATTTGATGTTTTTAAATGTTAAGGATAATCGCATGCGCTTTTGTAAAGAGTTTATCATGATATCGTAGTAAAGGTTTTCGTTTGAGTGGTTTGATCATTTAGAAAGGAAAACGAATGTATACAAATAGATGTGATTTAATGTACAGTTGGGATGAAAAAGTGAATAATCACTTCTACTTTATAAAGAAATAGCGGAAACGAGAATTGTAATAACAATAATTGATACTTAATATTAAAATGGCAAATACGCCGAAATGTATTTTCATATAGAAAATTGTTTTCTTCGAGGTTTATTTCTTTGAGGTCAAGATATTTGATCAATGAACTCTCCACCGTAAACTAGTTGCGGTATATGAAATAAATTACCTATATTAAGTGAATGATGGACCTTCGAGTTCAGTACACTATTATAGTAATAGCGGAAATAGTGGGAGAGTGCCATTTAACACTTACTAATTGCATCAAGTTATGAAAAAATGTTTTCGTAGAACATGTTGAACATCATTTATGAAATAATGACTATTTTTGGGTGTTAATTGAAAAATAGACATAGTTATATTTCAGTGAGAGTATTATGAATATTTGTTATGATATGAAACTATAATGTGGTATTTGTTTTCGTAGCAAAAGTGGTGCATTAGAAAATACTAAAGTATCTAAATTATTTACAATTATTTTGGTATTATAGACTAAGGCCTAGTTCTAAAAAATAATTTTTTATTTTATGATTATGAATCATATGATGCTAGCTAATTACATCTCAAACAATTAAGGGCTATGCACCCATTTAGTAGGAGTGTCATAAGAGTTGATGAACTCTTCAAATTGATACATATAAATGTATGTAATTGTAAGTCTATAAGTACCAAATGGTTCCATGTACTTCATCCTATTCACAAATGAGTTATCACAGGCGTGGACATATGTATTTGATACACATGTATAAGTTTATGATAAGTTCATAGAATATAAAATGGAAGTAAGTAAAATAATATATGATGGAAATGATTCGATTTGATCAAATGTTTGAGTATACTAGAAAGAGTTTCGAACATACCTCATAATGAATAGAAGATTCAACCTCGAAAGCCACTTCTCCCTATAATACAAAATGATGTATTAATAAGGAGTAATCGAACTTTGTTGGACAAAGCACGATTAATGATGAGGGACTTGAGTTAAATACTTTCTATAAGGTGTGGACTTCAGAGTAGTACACAAGTTTAAAATTAATATCATCCAAAGATTAGTTTACAAAACTATATGAGTAAGTTTTATAAAAAAAACCCTACATATCCTAGGCCAATGAGTTGGAAGGTTGTGTGGGTCGAAAGACTGCACATAATAATTGTACATAAGGGATCTTATATGAATCGTCCCAAGAGAATTCTAGGAATGATAGTCATTAGATGACTAATTTATTTTGTGAACATAAATATATAGTAAACTAATACAAAATCAGTTTTATATAAGGAAATTCATAAAATGTTTATGAATGCCCATTCTGTTGCACTGAGAAACAATTATTGTTTCAAGAAATACTAAGTTCGTAGCAAAGGATTTTTTTAGCAATTATTGGTATAAAATGAATTTGGATATGATCCAACGATAAAACTGATTGCAAGGGATGAAATGAAATTAACCAAACCTAAATGAACATAACACATTAGAGTGTCTAATAAGTATTCTTGTACATTAAAGAGAAACTATAAGTTTCCTGTCAATGTCAAGAATAAATATCCCTCGGTTATTTAATTAAACCATTAAAAGCGTTGACTTTATGATATGGTACGATGCGTAAATCCAAATTAGATTCCAAGTACGTTATCAAAATATGATTTGTGTAACGACCCAGAATTTCTGTCATTTGAAATTCAGATATTTAATTGATTTTAAATATTAATAAGTAAGATTTGGAAGTCGAATTAATTTAATTTCGATATAGTGATTTAATTGGACGATTAAATTATTAATTTAATACTTGAAATAGGGTAAATAATTGAAATCTGAATTAAATGTGATTAAAAATGATTTATAAAGTTATAATAAATCATATTGAAGTTAGAATGATGTTTGTAAACTTTTAAAATCGAATTAAAAGTGGAATTGTAAAAATTGAATATTTTAATATTTAATTGACGAGTAAAAATGACCATTTTTCAAACAGTCTCGGATTTCGACGAAACCAGTTTCATCGGATCCAAAATGTGAAATTATTGTAAGGTTTCAAATTTCGTGTCAATCGGATGCACCGTTTGTCCGGGGCAAGCCAAAACGCATCGAAATCGGTTTAATCGATCTAATTTAAAATTTGATCGTTTATTTCCGTAACTCGCACATATGACCGAATTAGCTCCTGAAACACGTTCCATTGCGTTCGGAACGTGGGTAAAACCTTATGAACGTCAGTCGGCATGTTTGATTTCGAGTTCGGAAAATTTTCGATGAATAGTAATTTGAGAATTTTCTATAAAAGGACTTCATAACTTTGTTTTTGCACTCAAACCCTAATTCTTCTTCCTGGCCGCCATTTTCCTTTCGAAGGCCAGAAATCTCGTATCTTTTCCTCTTAATCCCTCTCGATCTATAAACAATTAGCAAAAGTGTTCAACTACAATGTTGTACCACTCGTCGAATACTTTAGATCCATACGGTGATGATCTTAATCAGAGCGACGTGGAGGAAGAAAATGGCTCGTGTCCATCACGCGTTCGTGCACGAATTTCGTGTAAAATGCTCGACCGAGTCTCGCGTAATTCTCGGTGGTGGTAGAGCTTGGCAAGGCGTTTCGATTGAAGGTCGTTGATCGACGTATAGTCGAGAGATGGGGTCGCGAAAATTCAAAGTTTGTGGCGGCTAATGGGTTCGAACGCGTGTGGAATGAACTGGGGAAGATGATCACGCGCGTGGCCATGATCTACTGGGGATGAAACGTGCGGCTGAGATGCAGTGTAGGGTTTTTAAATTAAAAGAAAATTGAAAATCATTTATATTTAAAATTGTATAAAGATTAAAATACCATAACTTTGTCATACGAGGTTGGATTTTGACGAAACTTTTTGCGTTGGAATCGTTTCGACGAGCTCTACGCAATGGAGTTGGTTTGGAGTCAATTGGAGTCAGTGAAAATTTTGAGTAAAATTAAACGCGCGTTTAATTTTATTTGAAATTAAATACTGCAACCGTTATTGAAAGCAAGGTGAGAACTTCTCACTCAACCGAATATTGTGTTTCGAATTAAATTTTAAATAGTTAGATTTAAAATTGTTGATAGTGTTGATTGTGATGATTGGATGATGATTGCTATCTATTGTGTTAAATAGACCCTATACGCCGTATATTAAACGGAGGTTATTTATTAAAAATGTAACGACCCCGAATTTTAATTACATTTAAATTGATAATTAAACGAATTTTTGAATAAAAATTGAAAAAAATTCATTGTAAATCGAAGCGAGTTTCCCCGGATCAAATTTATTCTATATAAATCATTTAATTTAAAATTGTAAATATTGTATATGGATATATATGAGTAAATTTGAATTTATATATATATGTATGTATATATTGGATTTGAAATTAAATCGTAAATGAATGGTTTAATAATAATAAATGATAGTAATAAATATTACAAATGATGGTTAATAATAACTTGAATTTATAAATTTAATATAAAACAATAAATATTAAAGAAAAATAAATAATAGAGTATAAATAGAAATAAATTAGAAGAAATTTAACAACATATTAAAATATAGAATTTCATTTATATTCCAAAGTAGTAAGGCCAAAACAAATATAAGTAGGCAGACAAGTTAGAAACCAAACAAACAAAATACAAAGGATGAAATACTTTCAAGTGTGAACTAACCAAGAAGTAAGAAATACAAATAAATATCTATCAAACATAAACAACAAATATGAACGAGTACACCTGCAAAATGAAAAGACAAAAGTATATAAGAGTGTTTGCAAATGGAAACATAAGTACATACGAAATAAAAAGTATGACAATGTTAATTAATGCAAGGTACTATCGGCCTCCAATTTGAAATAAAAATCACTGACCATTGTATAAAAATATCACTTTGTATTGTACAACCAACATTACAATACCCTGTACAAAATGAATACCCAGTGAGCTCATTTTCTTTATCAAGCCTTCCTCATATCAGCTCGTTCAATTACAACTGAGAAAACATCTGAAGTAAAAAGAAAAAAATCATCATACAACTTGAAACAATTAAAACAACAATTCAAAAGCTTCAGCTGGTATTTTTCTTTCAAGTTTGGGGTGACATAAGAAGGCTCTGTTTTCTTTCTGGAAAATCATTGTGAGTAACTTTCATTTGAAACATCTTTAAATATGAATCTGAGGTATGTATTAGCCATGAGCATATGTGTTTATGTAGAAGAAATTCACTGAGTATGTGAAGAAAGTTTGATGTGCAGGCTGTATAATATTCTCTGTTCTTTTTCCTTTCTTTGAATTTTATCACAAGCCTTGTCTTCAAAAATCATTTCTACCCAATCTATTTGATATTTTGACTTAGAGTTAAAATAAATTGTGTTTGTTTAACCTTGAACTGAATTTTAAAAATAAATTCAACTTAAATTAACTTGGCAGCATCTCTAGAAGGCAATACGTATGAATACAACCTCGAATTAATCAAAATTCGAATCTTTTAATTTGTGAATCCAGGTATGCAAGTCGAATCTTTATACTAAAACATGATTTTTGAAGCTTAAATCATGATTTTTAAATGAGGGATGTAAGAGTAGTTGAGTTTGTTCGAATTTGTGCGTTTCGAGTTGCCGTAGGCGATCTCGTCGATGGGGAAGGTCGTGGTTCCCAGGGGTGGTAGAGGAGCAAACGGAGATGCGAGGAAAAATGACTGGTGGATGGTCTGAGCATGGTGGTGGAAGCGGTTGGCAATTTAATTTCCTAAACCTAATTTTTACTGTACGTAAATAATCGATCACCATGGTTCACTGAGACGATCGAGTTCTATCGGGTTTTGGGTAATGGAGGTGGACTGGTAGCGGAAGACGTAGCCGGAATTTCATGAACGCTGGTGGCCGAGACGTCGAGAATGAGGCGTTGATAGGTGGATGGTGGGTTACGGTTTGTTTCCAGGTTTCGGGTTATCTCCTCGATTTTGATTCGCGTGGTGGTTGGGTGATCTAAGAGTTCGAGGAGGCTCGCGTGCGTTTGTGTGGTCGTTGACGATGTTCGCAATGGCCTACAGTGGCTGGAGTCGATGGGGTAGGTGCACGCGTGTACGTTTGTGCACCTGGAAGGTATGTGCTTTGGAGAAGAAGAAGAGGCTCGGAGTCGAGTGCGTGCGAATGGGAAATGGACTCGAAGCATTCGAGTTAAAACGCGTGAGTGGAACGAGAGAGGCTCGGGAATTTTGTGTGATTATACAGGCATTTTAAAATACACGAAGTTTTAAAGTTATGACGTAAATTTTGTTCGGTTTTAATGGCAATATAAAGTGTACAAAGTTTTCAAGCAATTTCTATTCAAGATTTTAAAGTATAAGAAATCAAATAAGTTTCCAAATTAGAATTATTGAATAAGATTTTAAAACAAGATTCAAGGATTAAATGTTAAGACTAAATGTTTTAAATTGTTTTGAAAAATAAATTGATTTAGAAATGATATAATGATAATGAATAAATTTATAAGTATTTTCAAATGGAGTTTAATAATGTTTGAATTAAAAAAAGTGATTAGGGTAAGCGTATTGAACTTTAATTAATCAATATTGTGGTATAAAATAATTTAAAGCATTAAATTTAGATGATGAAATTAAGTAATGAATTAAGATAAAATGGCTTATCTTCAATTAATTAAGGTGGATAATTAAAGATAGGTTGATTTATTAATTGATTAATTTAAGGTAATTAATGATTAAAATTGATTAATCAAGTGATTGAAATTAATTTGGAATTTATTAATACAAGTGATTATGAATAATCACTTATTGTAATTAATTAAATGATAATTAATTAAAAGTTGATTAATTTAAAAATAATGAATGATTAAAGGACAATTAATCCAATGATTTGAAAATTAATTGATGTTAATTAACTATGATGGTTGACCCATCTGATTTAAATTAATCAAATAATTTATTGAGCTTACTGACGGATGGTTGAATTCTATTGATTGTCGAACTGTTTGATATTATGCTTTGTGCTATGAATTGTTTTGACGTGATCTGTGATTTCTGTTTCTGTGATATGTTACTATGTGAATATGAAACCCTTGACCCGTAAAACGGCACATGAATTTCGATGCGACAGGGAGTTGGATTCCAATTGGTTCTCCGAAACCCACATCAAATTATAATAGTTAATCTTTGTGACCGATAAATTTATTTTATCTATGAATCTGTGAATGAAGATAAGCGTTATCGATTATACCGCTTATCGATATATCTGTGATGATTGATGTTGCACTATTGTGTGAAACCCCTAGACTACACCTTTACACACACAAATATGGATTTCACGTGGAAATCGGTTAAGTCACAGATAATTTAAATTTGATATTTTCGAAATTAAAATTTTAATTTCAATTGATTTTGAAATTGGAAATTGGGGTTTAAAGTGAAAAGCTTTTGAAATAGAATTTCAAAGATAAAAGTTATTTTGAATAACTTAATCGAGTTTTGAAAATTTAAATAATTTGATTTAAATTTGAATTCAAGTTGGGAATTGAATCCTATGATTTGGAACTAGGGATTAAAGATATTATGAATGTGGTTTCTATGAATTTGAACCATTTTAAAATATTGGTTTGAGAATTTGAATTTAACCCAAGAACCTTAACTCGTATGAATAAATCAGATTTTCTGAAATGAAACTGTTTGTTTTAAAAGAATAAAAGCTTTCAGATAAGCAATGAAATTCCAGTTTAATTAAAGGAATTTCAATATTGAATTGAAAAATGGTTTTCCAAGTTATGAATGAATTGTTTTAAAAAGCTATGATTTGAATCTGTTATCTTTAACAGATTTAAAATAATGATTGGTTTAAATCATTTGAAATGGGATTGTTTGAAAGCTATAAGTTAAATCTTTGTTTTAAAGATTTAACGAGTTAAATTGAAATGGAAATCGATTTGGAAAATCTGTGAATGAATCTTTTGTTTAAAAGATTAAAGTGTGGAAACTATTTAAACCGTAAAGATTGAATCTTTTTGTTTAAAGATTTGAAAATGGTAATTTGTTAAACCATTTGAAAAGAGAGTTTGGGTTTAAGTTGTGACTTAATTGAAATCCCAATATCCATATGTTTTAAAGTATTGCGCTCATTATTCGGTTTAGCCGGGAGAGGACCTTTGTGTCATATAACCCATTCCGAATAATGATACGTCGTATATGGATAGCATTTGAAGACCGGTGTTGAAGACCGGATATTTTCGAAAACGAAAGGACAACTCATCGAATGTCTCTGCATCGACTGGCCCCGATATAGAGATTTTATCACCCTTTGTGATGGGAAGTCCGGACGTGATTGGAAATTATCCGGATTTGCAAGGGCTTCGTGAGAAGTGCCTTCGATTCTGTTCGAACCCGGAACAGACTTGTATGGATTGTATGTTTGACATTACACTTTGAGATATAAAGCCGATTTCTTTCAAATACATTTCTGTTTGGTGGCGGAGAATTTATTCTCTTAGCTTAACACCCTTCTCTGAGACGTACGAGCTCAGAGGTTATGTAGTTGAAATTTATCAGCGATATATCCCAATTTGGTAATGTGGCATGCTGAGTGTTGCTGTGTGATGATCAGTGTTTGATCATTTGTGATATGATCATTTGTTTGATCTTATATCTTTGTGATCATAGGTTGATCATCTGTTGACCCAAAGCGTGGCTTTTTGAAAAAGCGTAGCTCTGTGGACGAGACTTCGTCAGGGCCTCACAACCCGGAAATGGTCGAAACAGGAATGTTGCGGCAAGGTTATGAGGGTCGCGCCCTTTAGGGTATGTCATTTCCTTCTGGAAAAGGGTGGTATCATGGTATGGAGCCCAGATACTTACTCATGTGGATACACTTTATTATGTGTGATGTTGGTTTAGAGGCGCCTCGGATAAAGGTCCCAAAGGACCGGGGGGTGGCATATTTGTGAGTTACCTGTTACAGGGGTAACCCGGCCTTGTTTGGCAGAGATCAGTTTGTCTCTCGGGACGTCCCGCCAGAGGCGATCCCATGCGGCGGAAGGAAGTTCCTTAGCCTGACCATTTGTTGGAAAATCCAAAGAAACAATACGAGCCTTGTACGGTTTTAGTTGTATTACCTGCTATGGAATGTGGCGGTAACCTGCTATTGAACATAGTAGCTATAGTAGGCATACGATAATGGTCGTATGTTGGCTAAGATTAATATTATACTTTCGAAATGTTTTCTTCACTATGCACTAATAATAATAATCCAATGATTTTGCGTAGTAAGCATCTTTGACTATCATAAGAAGAAATCTCCTCCAATTCTGCGTTTGCATTATGTGTGTGGTGGGAGGTCTTATGGTAGTTTCATTTTCTAAAAGCATTGCAGATTTCAATGTTTTAAAACTCTTTGTTGTTTGTTTAAAAGATAAACTGTTTTTGTTGCTCACACCAGTCCCATGACTGATCCGGAGTTTATTGTTCCCTTCCTAAACTCTAGGTGCCCACTATTTTCCACACGGGCAGTCTAGAGTTGGGTTTCTTTTCAGATATTCAGGTTTAGTAGATTATCTGGAGCTAGTTCATTCATCGGAGTTGCTTATCTTGGAGTTGTGGATTCATTCTTGTCCGAAGATCAATTTGGAGTTATCATTTCTATTGTTATCATTTTCTTTTCCGCTGCTATTTGTTGTATCATATCTCTGATGTATATTGATATTCATTGTATCACTCTGTTGTATCAGATATTGTATATCAATTTATTATTCTTTTCTTCCGCTGTGTTATTTACTTAATTGTGTTATAGCTCCGGCGAATCGGATTTGAACGGTCGAATCTGCGGCATTCTAGTACAATGTGAAGTACGGATGTTGATTTTCGAGCGGGCAAAACCCGATACGTTACAAAAAACATATACCACGATAATTCCACATTGAAGTGGAATTGGTATTATATATGTATTTGGAGTTGATTTCCCGCATTATATAGCGGATGAGACCCTATTGCGCCGCATAATAGCGGATAGTATTTATAAATCCCATATACCGCGATATTCCACATTGAAGTGGAATTGGTATTGTGCTAACATCTGTGGATGCAGGGAAACAGGTTGGAGGGATCCAACTGGATTCCTCAAACATTTGAATTTATTTCATATGTTGTGTGTTGTTTATTTATAATCGCCGTGTGATTATATTTGTGAATTGGGATTGTTGAAGGCTAAAATTTAGCCGAATATATTTTTGGTATCGTTGGATACCAGAAATAAATAAAAATTGGATTTTTGAAATTCAAGTTGAAATTTTATTGTGAAAATTTATTTTTGAGAATTGGATAAATTTAAAAGGAGTTTTAAAAGGATAAAAGTCTTATTTTTGGACTATATTGAATTAAATTCCAAATTTTGGGAAAATGCCTTAATAAATGGATTTCGGGTAATATTATTTATAAGTTAAAGGATTTATTTAAAATTTGGATTTTTAAATAGATTTGAAGAGATAAAGGAATTTATTTTAAAAAGGAAATAACTTTGGAAATTGATTTATAGAAATTTATCTGATTTAGATTAATCAGATGATTAAATTGATCCTATCTACAGATGTTTGGATTATATTGGATGTTGAATTGTTTGACATCTCTGATATGTGATGCTTTGTGATATATCCTGATTTGTGTTGTGATCTGTGATTTGTTTATCCATGATATATATATATATATATATCTTTGACCTGTGATGGTTGAATGTTGTTGCACTATTGTGTTAAACCGTGGACTACACAATACACACACAAATGTGGATTTCACGTGGAAATCGGTTAAGTCACAGATTTTATCAATTTTGGAAAAATTGAGTTTTTGAATCCAAAATGGTTTTGGAATTGGGATTAAAAGCTTTTGAAAATGAGTTTCAAAAATAAAAGTTATTTTAAACAACTTAATAAAAATTGGAGTTTAAATCATTTGATTTAAATTTTGAATTCAATACTTAAAATTGAATTCGATGATTTGGGAATTTTGGTTTAAAAGATTCTACAAGCGTAAAAGGTGTTAATATGGGTTTTTAACCATTTAAAATATGGTTTTGGAAAATATAAATTTAATTTCAAGTTTTTACTTGGATGGTTTTAAACTGTGTAATTGTAACCAGTTTTTCCCAAAATGAAAACCATCTGTTTTCAAATAATAATAGCTTTCATTAAGCGAAAAGATTTCCAATTTGTATCGAAATATTTCAAGTTGAAATGAAATTGTAAATAGTTTAGAAAAACTATGAATTAACCTTTGTGAAGATGATTAAGCTTTATTTTGAAATAAAAGAGTATTTCAAATGGTGTATCTTTTATATTATAAAAGACTTGAATTGTGAATAGTTTTGAAAGCTATAACTTAAATCTTGATTTAAAGATTTAATGGGTTAATCCAATTGAAATGGAAATTGATTTGGAAATCTATGAATGAATCTTTGTGAAACTGGGTAAACTTTGTGAAGTAAATCTTTTTGTTTAAAGATTTAAAATGGTAATTTGTTTAAGCCATTTAAAGGAAAAGTTTGAAGAATAAGTTGTGACTTAATTGAAATCCCTATATCCATATGTTTTAAATATTGTGCTCACTATTCGGGTTAGCCGGGAAAAGGCGTTTGTGTCATATAACCCATTCCGAATAAGTGATACGACAATATGGATCGTATTGAAGAACGGTGTGAAGACCGGATATTTTCGAAAATGAAAGGACAACCTGTCGAATGTCTCTGCACCGAGTTGCTCCGGTATAGAGATTTATATCACTCTTCTTGTGATGGGAAGTCCGGACGTGATTAGTGAGTATCCGGATTGCAAGGGCTTCTTTGGAAGTGCCTTCAGTTCTGTTCGAACCCGGAACGGACTTGTATGGATGTGTGTCTGACATTACACTTTGAGATGTAAAGCTGGTTTCTATCAAATGCATTTCTGTTGGTGGCGGAGAATTTATTCTCTTATCTTAACACCCTTCTCTGAGACGTACGAGCTCAGAGGTTATGTAGTTGATGGTTACTAGTGATACATTCCCAATTTGGTAATGTGGCATACGAAGTGTTGTTGATCAACTGTTGATCAAAGCGTGGCTTTGTGAAAAAACGTGGTTTTGTGGACTAGACTTCGTCGAGCCTCACAACCCAGTAATGGTCGAAACAAGAATGTTGCGGCAAGGTTGTTAGGGGTCGCACCCCTAGGGTATGTCATTTCCTTCTGGATAAAAGGTGATATCATGGTATGGAGCCTAAATATTTTACCTATTTTGATGCTGCAAATTTATTATACTTTGTGGTTGAGGATCCTCAGATAAAGGTCGGTAACGACCGGGGGATTGCATAGTTTGTGTGTTAGCTACCTAGTTACAGCTGTATAGCATGAAGTAGCGTCGGCCTTGTGTTTGTAGAGATCCGGTTAGGTTCTCGGGGCGTCTTTCCAGAGGCGTTTCCATTCGGGTGTAAGGAAGTTCCTTTGCCTGACCATTTGTTGGAAAATCCAAAGAAACAATACGAACCTTGTACGGTTTTAGTTGTATAACCTGCTATGGAATGTGGCGGTAACCTGCTATTGAACATAGTAGCTATAGTAGGCATACAATAATGGTTGTATGTTGGCTAAGATTAATATTATACGTTCGAAATGTTTTCCACTATGCACTAGTAATAATATCGAATGATTTTGCGTAGTAAGCATGTTTGACTATCATAAGAAGAAATCTCCTCCAATTCCGCGTTTGCATTGTGTGTGTGGCGGGAGGTCTTATGGTAGTTTCATTTTCCAAAAGCATTGCGGATATTTTCCACTTCCTTTGTTGTTGTTGTTTTAAAGATAGAAACTGTTTTAAGTTCTCACACCAGTCACCATGACTGACCTGTAGTTTATTGTTTCTTTCCTAAACTCTGGGTGCCCACCAATTTCCACACGGGCAGTCTAGAGTCAGGTTATCAGGTCTTTCTGGATTCAGGAGATGCTGTGGAGCTCAGTGGCGAGCTGGATGGCGAGACGTATTACTTGTATATGATATTATTTGTTCCGCTGTGTATTCTGTATGAGGACAAGTTTATATAACTGTCCAGTTGTGTTGTATATTGTTGTTGCAAACTCTGATAATGATGTAATGTATAAAATGATATAGTTCTTTGATTTAAAGATTATTCATTTACATATTATATGTTGTTCCGCTGCGACATGTGAGATTCTGATATTGTTTCTGTTTCTTTTTCTTTCTTTCTTCTGTCTTCTTCTACCTCTACTTTTAACCATAACAATTCGGTTTTCCGGCATTTGATTGCGCGGCATTTGATACAGTGGACGTATTAATGTCGACTTTCGAGCGTCGAAAAGTCATATCGTTACAATTTGATAGTTGTATCCAAAGAGATATGATCCATTGACCGCAAATATGTCTTTAAGGGAAAGTCAAATGTAGTTGGAATATAGTGAGCCACATTGAAAAGAATAATAACACGAATTTCAATTGTTGAAATTAACGTAATAGATTCACCATTAGATGTGCTTAAGTTGGTTCAGATTTTAGTCACAAAATTATCGCATGGTATGACTTTATGTTTAGTACGTATGTGTTGAAACTAAAAATTCTAACTAATGATTTAGAGTAAACTATTTACGCATAATAACCAAAGTGTCTTGAAGTCAATGGGGCGGTATTGAGTTTGTTGGTTTTTCGATATGATCCAAGAAATGATAGAAAGTATCATTTTAAACACATCAAAATTGAACAAATGTTCTGAAAGAAATATCAAATAGTTTGATTGTCAATCAAAATGCAGAATAAGCGTGTGTTCATAAGAAAGAACGTTAAAATTAGTTTTAATTATGTTGGATTTCTAAATGATGTCTTTTATAGTAAGTATAAAATATATTGGGAATGTCCCAAAATGATATGCAAGGACATCTTATTAAATGTTTAATATGAAACATGTAAGATAGATTCCTTAGGCATTGACAATAAGAATTATCATACATGTTATGATGTCTACAGTATCATAATTTGTTTATGTATTTGATACATGAGGCAAATATTAAATCCAAATTGATACCATTAAATGGTAGTTTGGAGTATTCTCGTGTATTTATAAAATACTAGAGAATTTTTTACAAAAATAACAAACTTCTTATGAAGGATTATTCAAACTCAAACTTCATAAGTGATATAAAGTATAATATATCAATAATAAATTAAAGTTAAGAATTTTAAGTTGGAAATGTTCCAAATGAAAGACCATGGCTGATTCAACAAAAAAAGGCTAAGTACATCGCCTTAAATAGTGCTACAATAAAAACAATATATATAAATATAAATGCATAAATTTATAACTGAGCCAAAGGTAATTCCAAATGTTGAGAATCCTATAACATTGTTATATGGTAACAATGTCGCGATATAGTTCATAACAAAACTTATAGCTCACTAGAAGTCGAGAGACATGCTTCGAATTGTTCCACATGATAAAGGTAGTTTATTAACATCGCAGAGAGTTAATTGACAGAGTAGATAATTGAAACATAATAGCATACCCATTCACTAAGAGACTGACCCAATTGGTTTTGTGGAAACCGATTGGGAAAGTTGAATAAGATTCCATAATTGACCCTCGGTGCAAGTAGGAGATTGATTGAGTTAAGGGTATGCCCTAGGGGCAGTTATTTAATTTGTTACATATATCTAACTTGATAACCTATCTTGTTCGAAATAAAAGGTGTTTTCTTTCTATTATATACTTGATATTATGTGTTATACTAATTAATTAATTTCAATCATATTTAATAGAAAATCCATAAATGGTATGTTTTGTGATAGTAGTTGCAAAATGTTGTAATTGAGAGTAATTTATCACAGTAAAAGTAAATAAACCATTTTAAATATTCATAGTCAAGATGCATCTAGACTCGATATCGATATATCCGTTGAGACTAGAGTACGTAACGCTCTACAAATGTTGGGTAGTGTATTACTCATGGCTAGTGGGGAACCAAGGGGTTACACACTGATAGTTATTGGATAACTATGGAATGACTCATTCGATAGTTTTCTATTGGTTAATATAACTAAGGTCAAACAGAAAATATCGATGTGACTGATTTACACAGTTCTCTCGACTTGAGAATACTGTCAATCTTCAATATGAAAGCTCCGCTTTGATTATAGCCAAATCATGGCATGACGTCTATTGAGTGACCATAGTTGGGTCGAGTGAAAGTATTGTAAGTAAAGCACTATTCAAGGGAGGAATCATCTCCTCGGTTATATGTGGTTAATATCACGGTCAACTCAAGTCGACTCCAAGTCAAAGTCTCTTGCCAGAGCATTTCTGTAATGACCCACCTTTTCAACCCTTAGAAGTCGACACTAATACATCCACAGTATTCAGGTGCCGAACATCCAAGTGTCGGAAAGATAGATGGTTAGGGGAAAGAAGAAGAAACTAAACAACATAGAATCTCACATCGCAACGAATAATCTATAATATAACTATGATCTTTACGAAATAAAACTTTTGTATACATACATCCATCAAAGTACTAGACAATCATTGATCTAGACAGTTATAAAACATGTCATTACAATTTCTAATAAACACAACAAAACCATGCAGCGGAACATAAAGAAATACGTAGATACGTCTTGGCCTCCAACTCTTCTCCTGAGCTCCAATAATCTAAAGCTAATCTGTAAACATGCTTGATCTGACCCGAGCATTATAAGAAATCAATGCTGGGATCAATCTGGTGAAACCAGCGTGAGAAACTCAAATCACAAGAAATTTTATTGTAACTTATAAAATCTTTTGAAATCAAAGGTATCTCTAAGACCACGCCGCATATAAACACGGATGGGATTTTACCTTACGATAACCAAAACTATTGTATATGAAAATCCAGTAATGATGTCTAGGCTTTAAAGTATTTAATAACCAAGTAGCTACGATGCATGTACATGACAACAATAATAGGTATACA
Organism: Allium fistulosum; assembly: GCA_030737815.1. NCBI lineage: Eukaryota > Viridiplantae > Streptophyta > Magnoliopsida > Asparagales > Amaryllidaceae > Allium > Allium fistulosum. The sequence continues at coordinate 293,387,574 of CM060906.1, read as the reverse complement.
ATCAAAAATCGAAGGCACTTATAGGGGAATGGATTTCCAACAAATGGCTAGGTAAGGGACTACTTTTCGAAAATCTGTACACTTCTAGATAAAATATACAGTGAGATCGAAAACCTTTCGATCTCTGCTACCACATAACCAGCCTACCCTTTAACTGGGTAGTACCGAATATGATCACCCCTTGGTTATGATCAACAATCATAAATGGGCCTCGAAGCATACATAGAGATATCGATACTAGATCTTGGGATGATCATACCCTAATGGGAGACACCCACATAGCCTTGTTGCATCTACCTTGTTTTTTCATTCCCAGGGAATGAGGTTTTGAGAGGCCACGATTACCTTTTCCCTCATAGTAAACCATCTTGGAATGATAACATTGCCTTTCAGGTAGAAATGCAATGCCAGTATTCATCCATACAAGTTGTTCCGGGATCGAAAAAATATTCTTCAATTATTATCTTTCATTTTGGAATCACCCTTAGGAAGAATAGTATGGCTCCATAACATACTTCATAACGATCTATCATGAACGTTATTATTTTGGAGTGGTTCGGATAAATCATCCTTATTTGAAACCAGTGTCTTTAAAACTAAGCGGTAATTTCCAACTAACTCAATTCCGATTCTTTGAAAGTATGTAACAAGTATTCGAGTCCTCACCGAGGAACTCGAATATACATAATATACATCCTGAGTTAAAACAGGCTAAGATTTTATAGTCGGTTATTTAATTATAAAATAAATAAACAAGCAACAATTCATAGATTTTATTACCCATAGCAAACACCAAGCCACAAAATAAGTTTTCATTTATTTAAATCTCTTTTCATAACATTTATCAAAACATTCATATACTTATCTTACTGACATAAGTATATTCCAAAAGCATTTGTGAAAGATTTCAAATTTTAAAATCATATTAAAAGGATCAAACAAATGTTACTTAAATTAGAGATAAGGATAACCCCAAGCACTATTCCTTCAGTGTCAAGCATGGAACAAATGTCCACACCACCATAATTAAGAAGGTTAGTTAAGGGAAATCACATCTCAAATTCTTTTATAAATTCCTTCAATAAATCCTTTTATAAATCATTTCCATTTATGAAATCTCCTTTGCTTAAATTCTAAATCCACTTATAAAACTCCTTTATACATCTCCAAAGTCATTAATAAAACTCTTTTTTAAGTATCCAAAATCACTTAATACACTTCACCTTAAATTGATATAAAATTAAAGTCAATTGGAAATCATAATGTTACAAATTTGAAAGGAGCCTTAGTGACCACAATGGTACTAAATTAAGTTACTATTTATTTAAATTTTGTCTTCCAAGCCACCAAACAGTTATTTATATAAGTCATCATATATGTATATACAATTTATAAAACAAATCAGGGAATAATATGACAATATAAATCAATTGGAAAATACATGTCCAAATAACATAATAGCAGGATTGTGATTTGTCTTGCTAAATAGATGTCCAAATAATCTGTTAAGTTCAGTTATAGTAGAACGGTGATTTACACCCCTAAAAGATGTCCAAATAATCTACTTAATTATGGTATGGCAGAATGGGGGTTTATTCTGCCAACAAATGTTAAAGTCTAGTATAATTTATTCAAGATTGTTTGACTATTTAATGGAACAGACAAGAGATCCCTTGGATTAAAATCTTTTCAATTATAAAAGAGAGTTGGCTAGAATAATTGGATGAGTTTAAAATTAAACCTTTATTAAATAATATTAAATTCTTTATTTAATTACTAATTAAATCACTATTTAGATCCTAATTAAATCATTTTGAATTACTAATTAAATCTTAATTAACACTAATTTAAAAAATTAATTAAACTTAATTAATCCCTAATTAAAATCTTAATTAAATCCAATTAGATTAATTAATTTAATCCTGCCTAATTAGTAATTAATTATTAATTAACCCTAATCATAAAATTAATTTATTAAATAATTAACTTAATTATTAAAATTACTTCTTAATTACCATTTAACTTAATTAATCATTAATTAAACTTCCTTGATTAATTAATTAAGATTAATTAACTTTAATCCATAATTAAACCCTAATTAATTAACTTAATTATAATTAATTAATAATCTTCTTAATTAATTAATTAATTATCAAATTCTTATTAATTACCAAAGTAATTAACTTTAGTACTTAATTAATATTTTGAAAGGGATTTTCAAACCATTTCAAAAAGAATCATTTTTAATATTTAAAATCCAACTTTTCCCGAACTGCATTCATAGCGACTACACTATGAATGCAACTTGATAAAGTTAGATTTTTTTTTAGATCTAACTCCAAACTTCACTTCTAACTTCACTCTTAACTTTACTTCTCTTGAAAACATATATAAAAGTTTTTATTTTGAAAAATAAAGTTTTAATCTTTTAATAACTTGAAAACAAATAAACAACTTTTGATCATTTCCAAGTGATCTCCAATCTCATTTAGCACATAAAGATACTAACTTCTCCAACTTATATCCGAACAACCAAGTTTACACATCCAAATTCACATATAGCGTCACATATATAAGCAAGATGATAACTTTAACACCAAACCAAACTTCTAAGCTACATTTAACAAGTCTAATTCGAACCATAACCAATACAACACATATACAACCAAACAAAATGGATTTACAACCAAACATACAATACATTACACAAATAAACATGGCAATCATAAAGGTAAAATCTTTTTAAAATATAAAATAGTTTGCTCATCAAAAATTTTCAAATCCTTTCTAAACAATGAAAATAGCCTAGCTCCTGAAAATTCCTTAACAAAAAATGATTTTTTTCCACCTTAAGCAAGCCAAAGGGCTTAGCCACCATGGTGATAGGCTCGACCAACATGGCAAAGGGTGGATATGGACTTGAAATTGAAAAAGAAGATGAAGTAGGAGGAAATAAGTAATTTAAACAAGATTTAAAAGGGTTTAAACTAAAAAGATTTGGTTTTTAACTTGAGAATGAAAAATGGAAGCCATTAAAATATTTTCTAAGTTTTTAAAAAGAAAATAAAATTTTGAAAAGTGAGAATGGAAGGAGGGATAGAAAGAGAGATTTGTTTTTATAAAAAAGAATGAAATGAAATTACCTTTTTACCCCCTGTACGACTATCCTCCATTAGAATGTTGTCATATCATCACTCACTCTCTTTTTACTTCCCATACACATCTAAACCAAGGGTTAAATCCTTTTATCCAATGTGTAATACTCTTTACTTGTACTATGGTGTCATAAGGTGTGACTTAACATCTTTTCTTTTATTCAAAATTAGTTTTTTTTTTCACTTGAAAATGGTCACATCATCTTACATAAGTACACTTATGATATTTACCCTTATTTAATTTCCTAATCCATAGTTAGTTTATTTAAAATGTGTAAATATATTAACTAAAGTGTTTGCAACATTTTACACAACTTTTAAATGGTGAAAAATTAGGAAATTTCAAAAAGCTTTTCAGTCACATTTTATAATTTCTTTTGAAATAAATATTTTTGTATATAAAATTTAATTTTTTTTCACTATCACTAGTTATTATATAAAAGGGGTATTCTTGAGTTACAAAATCCATTAACTATTTATTTAATAATATATTAAATATCCATATTTCAAAGTGATTAAATTTTAGGCCGTTACATTCTCTCGCTCTTAAAAAATTTTGTTCTCGAAATTAGCACAAAAGAAGCTAACATAAACTAACACAAAGGCATATATCCATATCATAAACTCATACAAAAGCATACACTAATCAACCATAGCATAACAGTTCATACACAATACAATACACCCAACCTACTTATATACAACGACTTGGGGCAAGCCCCTCTTATACTATCCTTCGACACTACATGTCCGAGGAGTCTTACTTCAGTTTGCCAAAAATGGCACTTAGGAAATTTAGCCTTCAAGTCATGCCTCCTCAATGTTTCTAATACAGACTCTAAGTGGTGCTTGTGTTCCTCCTTGGTCTTAGAATAAATAAGGATGCCATCCGTTGAGACCAACACAAATTTATCAAGTATATCTCTAAAAACTCGATCCATGATGACTACAAATGAGCAGATGTGTTGGTTAGCCCATAAGGCACAACCAACCACTCAAAGAAACCCTCTGGTCCTCTAAAAGCTGTCATGGGTGAATCATATTTAGATATTCCTAGTTGGTGAAATCCCAAGTCCAAATCCATATGTGAGAATACCTTAACAGCCTGTAGTTGTTTGAACATGTCGTCTAAGCTAGGTAAGGGGTAATTGTTCTTATACATCTGCTTATTCAATTTACTACAGTCCACATAAAACCATGGCGAACCACATGACTTAGCAACGACACCCATGGCTGCTCCCCAATATGAGTGACATGGCTTAATCAAAGCCTTACTTAATAATTTCTTGTTTTGATTTACTAACCCTCTTCTTTCCCTCGGGACCATCTTACACTTATGTTGTAACAACCCGCATATTTCACGATTGTATATTTGAATGTTTTATTTAAATATAGCATCATCAATCGGATTAAAGTTCGAAATGTTACTTTTTGTAAACAGTTGAATTGGGACTCGAGACCACTTCCATTGAGTCCAAAATGGCGTTTACAACTTTTTTGAGTATAAACATCGATATGTTTGGAGTTGAGTAGAAGTTTGCTATTTTTCTATTTTGGGCTTTGGGTTTGGGTTTCAGCCCACTAACCCAACATTATACCCTAACTCCACTCAACTCCTCTTCATTCATTCATTCCATTTCCTAACACTTTCAAGCTAAAGTAAAAATGGGGAAAGGAATGGGAAATAGAAATTCCTAAACCCTAGTTTTGTTTAGGAAACTCAAATTCAAGTTCAAAATCAAGGAGAAGCTTAGGTAAGCATCCTCTTCATCTTCTCCATCTCTATCTCTCCTCAATCTCAGAAATTCCTAACCCTAACTTAGGAAAAACTTTACCTTTGATAATAGATTGAAGATTCTAGAGGTGTATTGAAGAGGAATTGGCCTTTCCTTTGTTTTAGAGCTTCTCGTTCGTTGTTTTTGGGTTTAAAGGTGAGTTTTTTAACTCACATCTACGTCTATAACTTTCATTGTTGTTAGGTATGAATTCCTAACCTTTGTGCATGTTCATTTGCTTTTGATTTGAATTGATTTGGTGAATTTTCTAAATTTTGGTGTTTTGGTTCAAAATATCTGAAAATCCTTATATGGATGTTTGGACATGATATTTGGGGTGTATCGAAGAGCCTATAAGGCTGGGTTGTCGCTTGGCATAAATCCCTAGTCGTCGTTGCTCGTCCGATCGCTTTCGAAACGTTTTGGCCATCTTGGCCTAGGCAAATTGTTGCCCAGGCCAGGTGACCAGACGTCTGGATATCAAGTCCAGACGTCTGGTTTAGACCTGGAGAGAAAAAAATATAGAACGCAGAAAATAAAAAAATGGCAAAAACCGATTCCAAACGTCTGAAATGAAGGTTCAGACGTCTGGTTAGGTCTCAGACGTCTGCCTTGAAATTTCAGACGTCTGGAAGCTTTTTGGATTATTTCCAGAGAACAAATCCAGACGTCTGGATTCTAAACCAGACATTTGGAACTGTGCATTCTGCCTATTTTGGGCTGTTTTGTGTGGATTTCCAGTTTTTGTTGATCCGGATAGTTGTTATCACTTATTATCGACTTTGATGACTTCTTTGTTTGGATTTTTGGGAATATCCGTTTGACGGATTTGATATCGATTTTTATGGATTTAATTCACATTTTTCGTATGTGAATTTTTGGTGATTGATTGTTTCTACAATCATTTCTGTGGTTTGTCACTTCAAAATACAAAGGTTTCTATACTAGTAGTAAATACTCAAACTCTTTCACAAAAACGATTTCAACACTACTTTTAAATACAAAGCTCATTTTTAAAACCATTTTCCAATCTATTAGTATATACAAAACTTTACCTCATTCGTACGAGAAATCCAATTAAATGACTTAGCAAAACAAGTGGTATGAAACGCTTGTGTTTACTTCGTCGGTTAATTCTTAGACATGTTCGATTGAAATCTTGTGACAATTTTCGAGTGGTAATCTACAATTTGTTCGTAAATATTTAAGTTAAGCTAGTGGTTATGGGACATGAAGCCAAACTCTTATATTTACTAGCTTAGTGTGATTCACACTTCTTATTGATCAATGGTGATCATTTTGTGATTTAGACTAACGATGTGCGATGTCTCTTTGTTTGTGTGGGGACTAAAAACCCCGTTTGTGGAATTTCAGTTCAATTTGGTGGGGTAGCGACCCATGGTATTCGGGCCGTTTGATGAGCCTCGGCTCAAAATTGATGGTTAGCGACGATGGAATAGCGTTCCGTTTGTGACACACGTGTTGGGGAGTTTTCATGCTCCCATTTGTGATAGGCCTTCCCCCTTTTGTGTTTTCTGGACTTCTGGTGGTTGATTTCTAGAATTTGTATTTCACCAATTTTCGTGGATTGCATTGATAAGCTCTATCAATATTTGTGTTTTGGTGAATAATTTAAAGAATATGACATTCTTTTTGGTGTTTGAGAATATTTGAGATATTGTATGATTTTTGTTGTTATCTGATGTATACTTGTCACAGTATGGCATTATTGTTATCATACGTTTTTGTGATATCTCTTATCCCATCTCATTTTATCTGATATTTATAGCTAGACTGATCCGTTCATTATTTTCTTATTAAATAATACTCGGGTCAGACCGAGGTATTTCAGGTGTTCATGCTTGACTTCTTATCAGGGTTCGTCACCTGACTTTTGGTTAACTACTTTAGCATAGTAGTTTTTGTTAGTATACATTTGAGATAGAGACTCCTTGATGTATACTTATTCTTTTGTCTAGCACTTGTATCTATTCTTTTGTGATGTAGTGGATCTAGTTTGACCACTACTTTGATGTACACTTCTATGTGTTATATTCATATCTGTTTCCGCCTTTGTGATATGAATATCTATGACTGATTTGTGTTATGTTTATTTCTATATTTGTTTCTGAAGCCCACATAGCCACTGTGTGGTAGCTTTGAGTTTGTATTTGATATGTCGGATTTCCTCTTGAAATGAAATGTAAATTATATTATCTGATATATCGGTACTAGCACAAAGCAATTACATAGATGGTCGCTCCTCAACAGCCTTATTCTTCGTGCTAGTCGACGACATTACCCCGTAGTGTCCTTGGCTAGTGTGTATAGAGGTGGGGCGTCACATAGGCTGCATAAAAAGTTTCCATCCAGGGGTTAAGTTAATATTGAGCTCAAACTTATGAAGTGGGGGTAGACTATTTACTTCTTCAAAGACGTCGGGGAAATCTTTAACAACTAATAACGATTCCAACTTTTCCCAAGGTGAATCTAATGCATAAAGAAAACTATCCATTAATTTATTCGGCTCTACACACAATACCTCAATAAACTTCCCTAATTTAGTTTTTAAAGATACCGTCCTTCTAACACAATCTAGGATAGCTTCATTCTTTGCTAGAAAATCCATACCAAGCAAAACGTCGAAATCTTTAAAATCCATGACAAACATGTCACATGGAAAGTGGTGGGTTAGGTATGTAACTCATACATCTTCACCAACCATGCATAGATTAGTTATAACACCCACGGGGTTGGACATACGAATAGGGGTTTCTACCAATTTTGGGTAAGTCCTAATCTATCAACCAATTCTTTTGAAATAAAGCTATGGGAAGCTCCAGTATGAAACAAAACTCGAACCAAAATATCATTTATGAATAAAGTACCTTCTAGAACTCCCTTTCCCTCTTCATTCCTTGAAGTAGAGGGTTCATTCTTAATAGTATAAACCATGGCTTGGTGACCTTTTTTCACTAGCAGACAATCCCTTTCCATATGTTCGCGTTGGTGGCAATTAAAGCAGAGTATCCTTTAGGCCATTGGAGAAATAAGCCATGTTTGCTGATTCTGTGCTCTGGAATTCTTGCAGAACTTCGAAATGTGGCCCTTCTACTTACAAACATTGCACTTATAATCCTTGAACTTGTTCTCTTGATCTCCTCCTCTTGATTTTCCTTTCCACTTCTTTTTCCCTTAAGGGTTGAACTTCCTTTTATTCAGGTTGTCGTTGTTAGGTGCTGCTATCGGCTTCCTTTCCATAAGAACTTCATACCTCAAAGCCATATCTACTAAATCCACAAAAGATAATTTTAGGTGAGCAGTCATTTCCTCTTGAAACTCCTCCCTTATTCCCAACACAAACTTCTCATTCTGCTTGAGGGGTGTACTACTAAGTTCTGGTCTAGAACGTGTTCTGGTCTAGAAGGTGACAACTCTTCGAACCTGATCTCATATTCTGATACAGACCCATCTCCTTGCTTAAGGTATAAGAAATTCCTGTATAAACAGGTCTTTTCCGCTGAAGGTATGTACTGGTCTTCAAACACTTCCTTAAATCTAGCCCAAGAAAGACCTTCTTCTGAAACATTAGCTGTAATGGAGTCCCACCACGTTGTTGCTCCATCTTGTAACTTCCAAGATGCTAAGAAGCGCTTCTACTCATCTGAAATATCCAATCATTTGAAAATCTTCTCACGAGAATGAATCCATGCTTAGACTTCTATGATGGATTCCATGCCCTTAAACGGCTTTCCTTCCACACTAAACTTCTATGATTAGACATCTTCCCATCACGGTGATGGCTCAGCCAACATGGAAAAGGGTGGATATGAACTTGAAATTGAAAAAGAAGATGAAGTAGGAGGAAATAAGTAATTTAAACAAGAGTTAAAAGGGTTTAAACTAAAAAGATTTGATTTTTAACTTGATAATGAAAGATGGAAGCCATTAAAATATTTTTCAAGTTTTTAAAAAGAAAAAAGAAATTTGAAAAGTGAAAATGGAAGAAGAGAGAGAAAGTGAGATTTGTTTTTATAAAAAAGAATGAAGTGAAATTACCTTTTTGCCCTTAGTACCACTACCCTCAGTTAGAATGTTGCCACATCATCACTCACTCTCTCCTTACTTCCCATACACATCTAAACCAAGGGTTAAACCTTTTTATCCAATGTGTAATACTTTTTACTTGTACTTTGGTGTCATAAGATGTGACTTAACATCTTTTCTTTTATTCCAATTAGATTAGATTTTCCACTTGAAAATGGTCACATCATACATAAGTAGACTTATGATATTTACCCTTATTTAATTTCCAAATCCATATTTAGGTTATCTAAAATATGTAAATATATTAAATAAAGTGTTTACAATATTTTAGACAACTTTTAAATGGTGAAAAATTAGGAATTTTCAAAAAGCTTTTCAATCACATTTTCTAATTTCTTTTGAAATAAATATTTTTATAAACAAAATTTAAAAATCTTTTCACCATCACTAGTTATTATTTAAAAGGGGTATTGTTGAGTTATAAAATCCATTAATTAATTATTTAATAATATATTAAATATCCATATTTTAAAGTGATTAAATTTCTACTCGTTACAATCTTGGTTAATAATAATTGTTATTATTGAACCTAGGAATTTACGTTTAGACTATAAAGTTGAATATGAACGATATTGGAATTTTGGCAATTACCAAATTCCATAAGTTCAAAGTGATATAGTTTTGACGAAGAGAATTGGTGCAAATAATAGTCACAACCGGTAATGCTTAATAAACTAAAATTGGATTTTACTGAAACCAAGTAAGCGATAAATTTGGCTAAAATATCATACCACCTGCTAAGTGATGTGTGAACATTACCATCCGAAAAATTCGGTATTAATCGTTGACCAATTTACACCTAACGAGTGAACCAAAACTATGGATTCTCCTTTGGTAAAACGATTTAATTAATTTATAATTGTTTTAAATTAATTTAATTAATTAATATTTATGAAATTTTAATTATAAAATTTGATATTATTTGATGAATAAATATTATTAAATATATTTATAATAGTCATAAATATATTAATCGATATATGATATCGATAAACATTAAATTGGATTTAATTGCATAATATTTTATTTGGGCTCTAATGAGTTTAAAAGCCCATGAATGGGGCATGAAAATTCATCCATAATGAGGGGTTAATGTGGCCATAACAAAGTGCAACGTGGATTTTGAGATGGTGGGATAAGATGGAAGAGAATTAGTAAGAGACGATGTAGGATCTTGATCCTAAAATATCTCTAAATTCTCCTCCATATAAGCATATCTATCCTCAACCTTCTGAGGACTTTTGGAAACCTCTAACATAATATTTTCTGCCTGAATTCCTCTCTCCCATCTTCCTAATTTCTCAAGTGCAAATGAAATCAAATCAAACTCCTGAAGGTAAATGGTTTAAGGACTAGTAATTTGCTAAATCGGAAAGATTTTCAAAGGGAAGAAATTATCTTTTCAAGGTGTACTTCAAGGCTTTGGGATTAAGGTATGATTTTACCAGATTATAGTTAATAATTTTTCAATATAACGTTTCATTATATATATATATCTGTGTGTGTGTGTGTTATATTATTAGCTAGGTGACGATTCTTTTGTGTAAGTAATGTTGTCACAAAGTAGTTTGGTTATAGGCATGTATATATTTATATTTTTAGAAAAGATTAACTTTTTATCATATATATATATCAGGTCAGTGCATTCATATATAAAAATAATATAGTTTTAAATTTTATTACATTAATATATATTATTTAATATTATATATAGGCTATAATTAATTACAACATCATACTATGGTTAAAATTTGTCAAATAATTTTAGATATAAATTATTATAGTAATAATAATTTTTGGTAGTAAAAAATAAATTTTTAAATACATTTATTATTATTTAATATTATTTAAATTAGTTTATTACATAAATAAATTATATTAATTCAAATAGGTTATGAAAATTATTTTTTAAATTTTATAAAATTATGTTAACATCAGATAAGCTTAGCCAAAATCTAAAAAATCATTTTTTTTCATTTTTTAAAATTAATTGTTTAATTCGACCGAAAATAAATAAATCATTTTAAAATTAATATAAGCCGAAAAATGTGAAAAAAATTTCAAACCATAAAATATCATTTAGGATTTACTGGAAATTTAAAATTTAAAACAAAGTTTCAAAATTAAATTTTTATTAATTTTCAAATGAATATTTAATTAAAATGTATTTTAAAATTCCAAAAAACTAAATAAATTATTTGTTGAGCTTCGCGTAAGACTTGGTATTTAATATTTATCAAAAATTATTTTTTTGTATTTTATTAATATATGTATGTGTTTATATATTTAAATTAAAACTATATATATTAAAAAGTTTAAATGTATATATATGTATTACTCACGGTTTAAAAAAAATTCTTTTAATATTTATAAATAATTTATTTATGTAAATCTATTAAATAATATGTACATATAATATAAATATTTTATTTATATGAATATATATACAACAAATATATATATAAATTCATTTATATATTTATATAAAATTATTTAAAGAAAACTAAATATACACACATATATATTTGTAACATTTGTTTACAAATAACAGTATATACATACATACATACATACATACATACATACATGCATACATATATTTATATAGCATATACTCGCATAGTGGATGAGCTAACATGTCCATTGCAATATAAATCCCATCATCTTTATATGGACATGTTATACCTTGCACGGGTTAATATGTAACACACGCACACACATTTATATACACTTGTATGTGTGTGTGTATTTGTTTATGTCAAGACGTAAATTAAATATAACTAAATAATTTATAATTTTAAATAAAATAAAAGATTTTATTTAAAAAATATTTAGAAATGTTCTATATAAAGTAGACTTCATAGGCTCAATCAAGATCTAGTAAGGGAATTTTTTTTGTAAATTTACCTATAACTTCCACTATAGGCTGACCTAGTTCCAACAATTGTAAGAGAGACATATAATAAGAGAACTTCATAGTGGACGTAGACAGCTTCTTCAAACCACTTCACCTCTTGTGTCATATACCCTTAAATACCCTTTTTCCTTCATATTGTCGTCGCTAATCCTATTCATCGGTAAGTAACGTTTTCTCTTCACAATGCATTATCATAACTCTAAGGTAGACAAAAAAAGTCGTTAACAAAAGTACATTGATAGAATTTGATTTTGGGTGCAATACCCTAAAGGATATGATCCATCATCGACAAGTGAGGCTTCGAGAAGAAGATTAATGTAGTTGGAAGTCAATAAAGTAAGGTTGAAGGGAAATGACCTAGTCGATTTTAAATATTAAAATAAATTTCCAGTTAACAAGCTTAAGTCCATTTGGATTTTACTCACAAATTATGGCACAAGTAGTTGTGACATGTTGATGATGAAAGAGATCTTCTAAATAATGTTTAGAGGAGACTGTTTGCACACTATTGCAAAAATATATTAAAGCCATTGGGAGTAGTAATAAAGCTTGTAGACCTTTTAAGATATGGTCCTAAACAAGCATATAGAGGTAGAGCTAGTATTTTGACAGAAAAATCAAATGGTCTAGTTTAATTAAAAATGCAGAGGAAGCATATGTCTGTAAGGAAGAAAATATAAGATACTAAGACGTAATACTATAAGAAAATAACATGTTACTGATTAGTAATGATGTACCTATAACGATCCTGACTCGGCCTTCGAAAATCGGCACCCGTACTTCACTTGTACTCGAATGTCGCAGATTCAAACGCCGAATCTGGCTCATCGGAGCTTATAACACCATTAAGTATAACAACACAGTGGAAGAAAGAAATGAATGATATCATATATAACTCCAGTGAATACAATATCCAGAATGATATACAACAATGATATCAATATGATACAACAATATCAGAGATAAATAATGATACAGCGGAAATAACAGAAGTGATAACTCCAAATGATCAGCCAGAGAGACTGAGTCACACAACTCCAACATCAGCTCGAACCACCATCACGTTGCACAAAGATAAGCAACGTCAGTCGTGAACTCCAAAACTAAACTAGCTCCAACTAGTCTACTAAACCTGACTATCTGAAAAACCCAACTCTAGACTGCCCGTGTGGAAAATTATGGGCACCCAGAGTTTAGGAAGGGAACAATAAACTCCGAGCCAGTCATGGGACTGGTGTAAGTAACAAAAACAGTTTATCTTTAAAATAAACAACAAAAGAATTTTAAACATTGGAATCCGCAATGCTTTTTGGAAAATGAAACTACCAAAAGACCTCCCACCACACACACAATGCAATCGCAGACTTGGAGGAGATTTCTTCTTATGATAGTCAAATATGCTTACTACGCAAAAAAAACTCTTTTGATATTATTACTAGTGCATAGTGCAGAAAATCCTTTCGAAAATATAATATTAATCTTAGCCAGCATAGGTACCATTATATTATGCCTGCTATAGCTGCCGCCTGAGGAGACAGGTTATACAACTGCAATCGTAAAGGGCTCGTATTGTTTCTTTGGATTTTCCAACAAATGGTCAGGCTAAGGAACTTCCTATGCCACATGGGAACGCCTCTGGAGGGATGCCCCGAGAACCACCTGGCTCTCTGCCAACACAAGGCCGGTTACCCCCTTCCCGGGTAGTAAACCTGAGATATGCCACCCCCGGTCCTTTGGGACCTTTATCCGAGAGCTCTCGATCACAAAGCAACAACCACACAGAAAATGAGATTGGAGCAACCACACAGGTAAATATCTGGGCTCCATACCATGATACCACCTTTTTCCAGAATGAATGGTCATACCCTAGGGGAGCTACCCCTGAAACCTTGCCGCATCTTTCCTGTTTCGACCATTACCGGTTTGTGAGGTCCGATGAGGTCTCGTCCACAAAGGAACGCTTTTTCACAAAGCCATGCTTTGATCAACAAATGATCAACAAATGATCAGCAACACACAGCAACACTCTGCATACCACACTATTGGGAGTATATCACTGATGACCTTCAACTACATAACCTCTGAGCTCGTACGTCTCAGAGAAGGGTGTTAAGCTAAGAGAATAAATTCTCCGCCACCAAAACGAAATGTATTAGAAAGAAATCAGTTTTATATCTCAAAGTGTAGTGTCAGACATACAACCATACAAGTCTGTTCCGGGTTCGAACAGAACCGAAGGCACTTCCGAAGAAGCCCTTGCAATCCGGATAATCCCTAATCACGTCCGGACTTCCCACCACATATGGAGTCTCTATACCGGGGACCAGTCGATGCAGAGACATTCGACGAGTTGTCCTTTCGTTTCGAAAATATCCAGTCTTCACCACCGGTCTTCAAATGCTATCCATATACGACGTATCATTATTCGGAATGGGTTATATGACACAAAGGTCCTCTCCCGGCTAAACCGAATAACGAGTGCATATTTAAAAAAACATATGGATATTGGGATTTCAATTAAGTCAAAACTTATTACCAAAAAAATTTCTTTAAATGGTTTAAACACATTACCATTTCCAATCTTTTAAACAAAAAGATTTATTTCACAAAGTTCACCCAGTTTCACAAAGATCCATTCACGGATTTTAAACAATTTCCATTCCAATTAGGATTAACTCATCTAATCATTAAATCAAAGATTTAACTTATAGCTTTCAACTCGTTTCCATAACTTGGAAAAATCATTTTCATTTTAGGCTTGAAATCCTTTTAACACAAATTGGGAATCTATTTCTTATATGAAAGCTTTTATTATTTGAAAACAAATAGTTTTCTTTTTCAGGAAAATCCAATTTAATTTGCATGAGTTAAAGCCCTTGAATTAAATTCAAATTCCCAAATCAATACATTTAAAATGGTTTAACTCATATATAACTAGTATAACCTCTTTAATCCCTAGTTTCGAATTATAGAATTCAATTTCAAATTTTGAATTCAAATTTAAATCAAATTATTTAAATTTCAAAACTTTATCAAGTTATTCAAAATAAATTTAATCTTTGAAATTCCATTTCAAAAGCTTTTCACTTTAAACCCAATCCATTTCCAAAACCATTTGGATTTAAATATTCAACTTTTAAACTATTTTGAATTAAATTCAAATATCTGTGACTTAACCGATTTCCTCGTGAAATCCATATTTGTGTGTATAAGTGTGGTCCAGGGGTTTAACACAATAGTGCAACATCATTCAATCATCACATATCAAAACACAGAAATATAGTTGATAAGCGGTATAAACTATAATGCTTACCGTTCATTTACAGATTCACAGATAATATACAAATGCAAATAAATAAATAAATAAAATACACACAGCTCGATCCATAGAACAAAACATCATAGATCAGACAGGACAATCAATTCAAAGCATCTCATACAATACAATCATTCATAAGTAAGGTCAAGCATTCAATAATCATTTATAAGTAGGATTAATTAATTGTTTAATCCCAATTAATTCAATTTATTTCCAATTAAATTTATTACTTACGAATTAATTATCCAATCCTGATTTATTAATTACAAATCATTTGATATAAATTAATTAATCAAACATTTTAATTAATTAAATTATTCTTAATTAATCATATTAATTAAATTAATCTCTGAACCAATTACATAATTAATTAACCCCTTAATTAATTATTTAAGAAATTAACTCTTTAATTGCTTACCATTAAGCAATCATCTCATAACAATAAATCATTAATTACCAATTAATCTAATGATTTTCTTAAACTAAATTAATTAACTTTAATTAATCAAAATATCCAAAATTAATTACAATAAGTAATTAATCCTTAATTACTTTCATTAAGTAATTACATTTAAACAATTTATAATTGATTATCTAAATAAATTTATCTAATTAATTATTAAGATAAATCACCTTGATTAATACTTAATAATCCTTAGTTAATTATCTTTATTAACTAATAACATTTTTTTAATTACTTTTAATTTATCTCTAATTATAAATTAATTAAGTATTAATAGTAACTTAATGAATTCTTAATTACAATTAATTAATTCCTTATTTAAATTAACTTAACTTTAATTAATAAATTTAAACTTATAATTACTAATTCTTCATTAACATAAAGTGAAACTCATTCCTATTTCGATTTATTTACAACTTACAAAAATGTTGAAACATTGATTTTAAATTTGCTTTTTTTTAAATTCCATTTAAATTCCAAAATTTAAAATGAACTACAATTTATTTTAACAAAGTTTAAAACTAATTCTTAAAACCTTTAAGTTTACATGTTAAGATAATACTTTTATTACAAGAACAATTTAAAGAGTTAAAATCAATTTCCTTTAAGATTCACATAATTAAAAGAATGTCTTTAACATTTAAACTTATTTAAATATTTAATTTATAAAACTTTATTTAATTTCAAAATCTAGACTTTAATCCAGTTTTAGACTCAGATTCCACTTTTGTTTTACTTTGTTTAAATTCCTTTCTTTCATTTCAACTTCACTTTAGAAATTCAAATTCTTTTAAATCCACTTATATGCTTAAATAACTTTAAGTTTCAAAACTGAACATGCATCTATTTTTAACTTTGATTAAAACTTAGTTAAAAACTTTGTTTGTCAGATTTAAATTAAATTTTACAATTCAAACAGAAACAGGTTTAAAACCTGTACAACATCATATACTCGAGCCCCTTCATGATTTCCCCGAGCCCAACACAAATAAACTTCGAGTAAAACTCGAAACACCCACTAACACTCCCCTGCTCGACCAAAATTCCCAGACAAAACAACCCAGGCACAATGATGGCACGGTGCACTAGCACCAGAGCCAACTCCGACCACTGGCGAACCCTCCGACACGCCGACCAACATCACCGCAACCTTCTCCAACCATCGAAACATCCCCACCTGCCTCGAATCAAAATCGAGCTACTCACTACTAAACCAAAACCAACCCAGTCGCCAAACTTCACCTCAAACTCACCGCCTAGACCACCAGAAAATCCCAAACTTCGGCTATCACTTTGTCGTCAACCCTTCCAACATCTCCCAAAGCCGCGAGACACTCGGTCAACCTAAGATGGCGAATGGAACGAAGATCTCGACCTCACAAAAACAGGGCTATGAAAGAAAAATGCCTACCGCTGCCACCACCGTGGACAATGCCACCTTCGGTTATTTTTCCCACCACCACCGTAGGCTCCTCCATCACCACTAGCAACCCCGACCTCCCCCATCGATGAGATCACCAGAAAACCTCAGTTTCCCATTTTTAGTTCAAACTAGAACTGCACTCTAACCTCTTTACTAAAAATCTTGATTTTAGTTTCAAAATTCATATTTTTGCATGGTGTTTCAAATCCTAACTCTAGAATAATAAATTAGGATATTTAAATTTCCTCTTGTTTTTGACTTGATCAGTTAAATTTGATTCCAAAGTCATATTAATATTAATTTGACTTGAATAAAATTCCAAACTAAATTTTGTGGTAAAACAAACAATTTTCATTTGAATCTTAATTTTAAACGGAGATTAAATAAAAAGATTTAATTTTTAACAAAACAAGGCCTGGAAGTTAAATACAGAGAGTACTCTGATAATACACATGCATTACATATCATACATTCATATGCACTTAACAGAATTGAATTTTTATATATACACATTTCATACTTATTCAAAGATGAATATGCAACAGATATATATACTTAACCATTTAAAAGTGAGGTTACTCACCTTGATTTCCAGGAAAAAGAAGAACATAGCACTTTTATTTTTGAAACAGGCTTGTGAAAATTGCAATTTGAAGGTTTTTCTTGATCTCTGGTTTATATGAATTGGTGTTGTCGTTTTTTAAGCTGAAGCTTGTTTGAGTTTAAATGATATTTACTTTAGATTTGCACAACCTAGAATGAACGAGACTGAATTGAAAAGGCTGATAAAAGAAAATTGTTGTACAGGTGATAAAAATATGTTTGTACAACTGATCAGAGATTTTTTTCTTCTTTGGTGGCTGATATTTTTCGTTTGGTACAATAGCCAGTGATTTTTACTAGCTAATGGAGGCTGATAGACATGGCATTAATTGCCTTTGTACAAATCTTCATACTTATCCTTTTTGTTTATACATAGATATTTATGTTTTTACTTTACTTTGCCTATTACTTACTTCTTGTCTTGCATACCACATACATATTTACTTCCCTGGCAGCTTTATGTACATGTATTTTTGTTTCATTTTACAAGTGTACATATATATATATATATATATATTTGTTTGCTTTGTTTAATTAACTTCTTGCATTGCACGGCAAACACACTTTGTTATTAATATATTTCTTTATTTTATTTCTATTTCTAGTATAAATACTTATTATTACTTTTATTTATTGTCTTGTATTTAATTTATAAATTCAAATTATTATTAACCATCAATTCTAAATTTAAATCATTTATTTATTTTCTTTCTTGTGTCAAAGTCTATAATTTTTATCTTTAATATTTAAACTATTTATTTAAGATTTAAATTCAAATCAAATATATATATATAAATATAATTTCAAATTTACTCATATATGCCCAAATATATATATATACACACATTCACATATATATACAATATTTTAAATTTAAAAGATTAATATAGAATTTATTTTGTTCGGGGAAACTCGCTTCAATTTACACTTAATAATACAATTTTTATTCAAAAATTAAATTAATTATCAATTTAAATTAAATTAAAATTCGGGGTCGTTACAGACTTCCCCCCTTAAAAAAATTTCGTCCTCGAAATTTGCCAAGGAGACACAAAGATAGATGAAAAATGTTTCATCAAATTAACTGAACATCTATTCTGCATTTGGCTTACCAAATCAGAATATCAATAATAGATTTGAGAACGAATCTATTTAACAATCCACAAAATACTCGGGTTATCCAGATCTACGAAATATGCAGTGGCATCGGTCAGTTCGAAGGGATACTAACCATTCGTAGAACATATCCGGACCCAAATTGTATTCATATATTTGTCTATTTTTGGGTACAATTTCAAAACTTTTAGTTTAGAACTAAAGTATATCTATCAACCATAGCAACCAAAGCAACCAATTCATCCAAACAAATAATTCTAACCTACTTGGAGTTTATGTCCCATTTTAATATATCGAATCTTCTTCCTGGATCTACCAGGAACTATCGAAGAATTGAGAAAAGATGATGAACAAAAGAGATTGATAGAGAAAAAATAGTTTCCTTGTTGTTATAGGGTATTGACCATTTATAGTCGTATTCCCCTATCTCCTATCTCATCCTCTTCTTGCACTCATACTTACTATCAGTGGATAGTAAGAGAATTTACTGAGGCATACAAACGGATATCTTAGAGATTACTCATTCTAGGGTATACTTCATCCTATCTCTAATGAGCTACTTATTGTGTTATACTCCATAGCTAAAGTTTAACCTTAGCTCTGATACCAATTATAACGATCCTGACTCGGCCTTCGAAAATCGGCACCCGTACTTCACTTGTACTCGAATGCCGTAGATTAAAACGACGAATCTGGCTCGTCGGAGCTTATAACACCATTAAGTATAACAACACAGCGGAAGAAAGAAATGAATGATATTATATACAACTCCAATGAATACAATATCCAGAATGATATACAACAATGATATCAATATGATACAACAATATCAGAGATAAATAATGATACAGCGGAAATAACAGAAGTGATAACTCCAAATGATCAGTCAGAGAGGCTGAGTCCAACTACTCCAACATCAGCTCGAACCACCATCACGTTGCACCAATATAAGCAACGTCAGTCGTGAACTCCAAAACTGAACTAGCTCTAACTAGTCTACTAAACCTGACTATCTGAAAAACCCAACTCTAGACCGCCCGTGTGGAAAATTATGGGCACCCAGAGTTTAGGAAGGGAACAATAAACTCCGAGTCAGTCATGGGACTGGTGTGAGTAACAAAAACAGTTTATCATTAAAATAAACAACAAAAGAATTTTAAACATTGGAATACGCAATGCTTTTTGGAAAATAAAACTACCATAAGACCTCCCACCACACACACAATGCAATCGCAGACTTGGAGGAGATTTCTTCTTATGATAGTCAAATATGCTTACTACGCAAAAAAAACTCTTTTGATATTATTACTAGTGCATAGTGCAGAAAATCCTTTCGAAAATATAATATTAATCTTAGCCAGCATAGGTACCATTATATTATGCCTGCTATAGCTGCCGCCTGAGGAGACATGTTATACAACTGCAATCGTAAAGGGCTCGTATTGTTTCTTTGGATTTTCCAACAAATGGTCAGGCTAAGGAACTTCCTATGCCACATGGGAACACCTCTGGAGGGATGCCCCGAGAACCACCTGGCTCTCTGCCAACACAAGGCCGGTTACCCCCTTCGCAGGTAGTAAACCTGAGATATGCCACCCCAGTCCTTTGGGACCTTTATCCGAGAGCTCTCGATCACAAAGCAACAACCACACAGAAAATGAGATTGGAGCAACCACACAGGTAAATATCTGGGCTCCATACCATGATACCACCTTTTTCCAGAAGGAATGGTCATACCCTAGGGGAGCTACCCCTGAAACCTTGCCGCATCTTTCCTGTTTCGACCATTACCGGTTTGTGAGGTCCGATGAGGTCTCGTCCACAAAGCTACGCTTTTTCACAAAGCCATGCTTTGATCAACAAATAATCAACAAATGATCAGCAACACACAGCAACACTCAGCATGCCACACTACCAAATTGGGAGTATGTCACTGATGACCTTCAACTACATAACCTCTGAGCTCGTACGTCTCAGAGAAGGGTGTTAAGCTAAGAGAATAAATTCTTCGCCACCAAACAGAAATGTATTTGAAAGAAATCAGTTTTATATCTCAAAGTGTAGTGTCAGACATACAACCATACAAGTCTATTCCGGGTTCGAACAGAACCGAAGGCACTTCCGAAGAAGCCCTTGCAATCCGGATAATCTCTAATCACGTCCGGACTTCCCACCACATATGGAGTCTCTATACCGGGGACCAGTCGATGCAGAAACATTCGACGAGTTATCCTTTCGTTTTCGAAAATATCCGGTCTTCACCACCGGTCTTCACCACCGGTCTTCAAATGCTATCCATATATGACATATCATTATTCGGAATGGGTTATATGACACAAAGGTCCTCTCCCGGCTAAACTAAATAACGAGCGCATATTTAAAAAAACATATGGATATTGGGATTTCAATTAAGTCACAACTTATTACCCAAAACCTTTCTTTAAATGGATTAAACACATTACCATTTCCAATCTTTTAAACAAAAAGATTTATTTCACAAAGTTCACCCAGTTTCACAAAGATCCATTCACGGATTTCAAACAATTTCCATTCCAATTAGGATTAACTCATCCAATCTTTAAATCAAAGATTTAACTTATAGCTTTCAACTCGTTTCCATAACTTGGAAAAATCATTTTCATTTTAGGCTTGAAATCCTTTTAACACAAATTGGGAATCTTTTTCTTATATGAAAGCTTTTATTATTTGAAAACAAATAGTTTTCGTTTTCAGGAAAATCCAATTTAATTTGCATGAGTTAAAGCCCTTGAATTAAATTCAAATTCCCAAATCAATACATTTAAAATGGTTTAACTCATATATAACTAGTATAACCTCTTTAATCCCTAGTTTCAAATTATAGAATTCAATTTCAAATTTTGAATTCAAATTTAAATCAAATTATTTAAATTTCAAAACTTTATCAAGTTATTTAAAATAAATTTTATCTTTGAAATTCCATTTCAAAAGCTTTTAACTTTAAACCCAATCCATTTCCAAAACATTTGGATTTAAATATTCAACTTTTAAACTATTTTGAATTAAATTCAAATATCTGTGACTTAACCGATTTCCTCGTGAAATCCATATTTGTGTGTGTGTAAGTGTGGTCCAGGGGTTTAACACAATAGTGCAACATCATTCAATCATCACAGATCAAAACACAGAAATATAGTTGATAAGCGGTATAAACTATAACGCTTACCGTTCATTTACAGATTCACAGATAATCTACAAATGCAAATAAATAAATAAATAAAATACACACAGCTCAATCCACAAAACAAAATATCACAGATCAGATAGGACAATCAATTCAAAGCATCTCATACAATACAATCATTCATAAGTAAGGTCAAGCATTCAATAACCATTTATAAGCAAGATTAATTAATTGTTTAATCCCAATTAATTCAATTTATTACTTATGAATTAATTATCCAATCCTGATTTATTAATTACAAATCATTTGATATAAATTAATTAATCAAACATTTTAATTAATTAAATTATTCTTAATTAATCATATTAATTAAATTAATCTCTGAACCAATTACATAATTAATTAACCCCTTAATTAGTTATTTAAGAAATTAACTCTTTAATTGCTTACCATTAAGCAATCATCTCATAACAATAAATCATTAATTACCAATTAATCTAATGATTTTATTAAACTAAATTAATTAACTTTAATTAATCAAAATATCCAAAATTAATTACAATAAGTAATTAATCCTTAATTACTTTCATTAAGTAATTACATTTAAACAATTTATAATTGATTATCTAAATAAATTTATCTAATTAATTATTAAGATAAATCACCTTGATTAATATTTAATAATCATTAATTAATTATCTTTATTAACTAATAACATTTTTTTAATTACTTTTAATTTATCTCTAATTATAAATTAATTAAGTGTTAATAGTAACTTAATGAATTCTTAATTACAATTAATTAATTCCTTAATTAAATTAACTTAACTTTAATTAATAAATTTAAACTTATAATTACTAATTCTTCATTAACATAAAGTGAAACTCATTCCTATTTCGATTTCCACTTACAAAAATGTTGAAACATTGATTTTAAATTTGCTTTTTTTTAAATTCCATTTAAATTCCAAAATTTAAAATGAACTACAATTTATTTTAACAAAGTTTAAAACTAATTCTTAAAACCTTTAAGTTTACATGTTATGATAATACTTTTATTACAAAAGCAATTTAAAGAGTTAAAATCAATCTCCTTTAAGATTCACATAATTAAAAGAATGTCTTTAACATTTAAACTTATTTAAATATTTAATTTATAAAACTTTATTTAATTTCAAAATCTAGACTTTAATCTAGTTTTAGACTCAGATTCCACTTTTGGTTTTACTTTGTTTAAATTCCTTTCTTTCATTTCAACTTCACTTTAGAAATTCAAATTCTTTTAAATCCACTTATATGCTTAAATAACTTTAAGTTTCAAAACTGAACATGCATCTATTTTTAACTTTGATTAACACTTAGTTAAAAACTTTGTTTGTCAGATTTAAATTAAATTTTATAATTCAAACAGAAACAGGTTTAAAACCTGTACAACATCATATACCCGAGCCCCTTCATGATTTCCCCGAGCCCAACACAAATAAACTTCGAGTAAAACTCAAAACACCCACTAACACTCCCCTGCTCGACCAAAATTCCCAGACAAAACAACCCAGGCACAATGATGGCATGGTGCATGTGCACTAGCACCGGAGCCAACTCCGACCACTGGCGAACCCTCCGACATGCCGACCAACATCACCGCAACCTTCTCCAACCATCGAAACATCCCCACCTGCCTCGAATCAAAATCGAGCTACTCACTACTAAACCAAAACCAACCCAGTTGCCAAACTTCACCTCAAACTCACCGCCTAGACCACCAAAAAATCCCAAACTTCGGCCATCACTTCGTCGTCAACCCTTCCAACATCTCCCAAAGCCACGAGACACTCGGTCAACCTAAGATGGCGAACGAAACGAAGATCTCGACCTTACAAAAACTAGGTCTATGAAAGAAAAATGCCTGCCGCTGCCACCACCATGGACGATGCCGCCTCCGGTTATTTTTCCCACCACCACCGTAGGCTCCTTCATCACCACTAGCAACCCCGACCTCCCCCATCGACGAGATCACCAAAAAACTCAGTTTCCCATTTTTAGTTCAAACTAGAACTGCACTCTAACCTCTTTACTAAAAATCTTGATTTTAGTTTCAAAATTCATATTTTTGCATGGTGTTTCAAATCCTAACTCTGGAATAATAAATTAGGATATTTAAATTTCCTCTTGTTTTTGACTTGATCAGTTAAATTTGATTCCAGAGTCATATTAATATTAATTTGACTTGAATAAAATTCCAAACTAAATTTTGTGGTAAAACAAATAATTTTCATTTGAATCTTAAGTTTAAACGGAGATTAAATAAAAAGATTTGAATTTTTAACAAAACAAGGCCTGGAAGCAAAATACAGAGAGTACTCTGATAAACACATGCATTACATATCATACATTCATATGCACTCAATAGAATTGAATTTATATATATACACATTTCATACTTATTCAAAGATGAATATGCAACAGATATATATACTTAACCATTTAAAAGTGAGGTTACTCACCTTGATTTCCAGGAAAAAGAAGAACAGAGCACTTTTATTTTTGAAACAGGCTTGTGAAAATTGCAAGTTGGAGGCTTTTCTTGATCTCTGGTTTATATGAATTGGTGTTGTTGTTTTTTAAGCTGAAGCTTGTTTGAGTTTAAATGATATTTACTTTAGATTTGCACAGCCTAGAATGAACGAGACTGAATTGAAAAGGCTGATAAAAGAAAATTGTTGTACAGGTGATAAAAATATGTTTGTACAACTGATCAGAGATTTTCTTCTTCTTTGGTGGCTGATATATTTTCGTTTGGTACAATAGCCAGTGATTTTTACTAGCTAATGGAGGCTGATAGACATGGCATTAATTGCCTTTGTACAAATCTTCATACTTATCCATTTTGTTTATACATAGATATTTATGTTTTTACTTTACTTTGCCTATTACTTACTTCTTGTCTTGCATACCACATACATATTTACTTGCCTGGCAGCTTTATGTACATGTATTTTTGTTTCATTTTACAAGTGTACATATATATATATATATATATATATATATATATATATATATTTGTTTGCTTTGTTTAATTAACTTCTTGCATTGCACGGCAAACACACTTTGTTATTAATATATTTCTTTATTTTATTTCTATTTCTAGTATAAATACTTATTATTACTTTTATTTATTGTCTTGTATTTAATTTATAAATTCAAATTATTATTAACCATCAATTCTAAATTTAAATCATTTATTTATTTTCTTTCTTGTGTCAAAGTCTATAATTTTTATCTTTAATATTTAAACTATTTATTTAATATTTAAATTCAAATCAAATATATATATATATAATTTCAAATTTACTCATATATGCCCAAATATATATATATATAAACATTCATATATATATATACAATATTTTAAATTTAAATGATTTATACAGAATTTATTTTGTTCGGGGAAACTCGCTTCAATTTACAATAATAATACAATTTTTATTCAAAAATTAAATTAATTATCAATTCAAATTAAATTAAAATCCGGGGTCGTTACAGTACCCGTCTTACTATCAGATAAAGCTTTGTTATTCATTTCATGGTGAAGGATTTGAAAGCGATGTCCTTGTACTTGGTATAAGAGGATAATGGGGTTGTCCCAATCGATATGCATAGACACTATATTAAAATGCTTAATATGGAGAAAATGAGATAGATTCCATACGGATAGGCAACCGTAACCATCTTATATGCTATGTTATGTACTAGACTGAAGTTCGTTTGTGCACTTAGTGTTGTAAGCGAATATTAAATCCGATTTAAATCATCGGATGGTAGCTTAGAGTATTCTTGAGTATTTATGAAAAATTAGAAAATTGTTTATTGAAATAATGAACTCCTTATAAAGGAGTATTCAAACTCGAACTTCAAAAGTGGTATCGAAAATAGTAAGTCAATCTTTACCCTTACAAAGGCTTTAGGATGGAATGGTTCCAAATAAGTGGTTGCGATAGATTTAAATATAAAGGTAAAGTACATTGCCTTGAATAGTGCCACAATGAAAGTAATGTGTACACACACACGAATATATATATATATGTATATGTATGTATGCAAATTTATAAGAAAAATAGGATTGGCTCCCGTCATTGAGACTTAACAAAATATGGTGATAAAAATGATGCAATACAGATCACAATTGGAACTGACAGCTCAATAAATGTTCGAGATATGTTCTTCTTTGCAATTACCAGGGAATAAAATAGTTTACAAATGATAAAATGGTTTAATTTATAAAGTAAATATGAAATAATAGTATTACAAATTCACTCAATAAGGCTCTTTCTCAGTACATTTTAAGATGACTAGTCGAAGGAATGAGATGAAATACCATAATTGGCTCCAAGTGCATGTGGGTGATTGTGTGAGTTAAGGGTATGCTTTAAGGGAAATTATGTAATTTGTTATGTAATCTTTAACTCTATGACAAACCTTGTCCAAAGTAAAAGTATGTTTTTGGTTTTGTTTCTATAGTATGTGTTTGTTATACACAATATAAATAGTGATTGTGAGCATTAGACATATATAAATAAAAATGCTTAAGTAGAGTATTATATCGATTGTAGTTGCAAATCAATCATAACCATGACGATTGAATCGATCTTGTAATAATACTCAACTTTAAATGTTCCTAGTTAAGATGCATCGAGAAAGGAATATTGATGCATTCGTTGGGACCGGTGTTCGTAATGCTCTCAAAATGTTAGAAATTGAATTACTCATGACTGTTGGGACACCAAGAAGTTACATACTTATGATCATTATGATCACATAATGACTCACTAAGATTCCTATATAGGTTAAATATATCTAAGTCAAAGTGTAGGATCATGACATGATAGTGTATAGCAATCCGTACACTCGAGAATACTGTATAGCTTAAACAAGGAGGTTGTGCTTTGATTTCAGTCAACACATGGAATTGTGACCATGTTATGTCTCCTTTTATGTATCTGCAAAATCATTTAGAGTGAAATACTATTCAACAAAGGATTCGTCTCCTTTAATATAGGAGCTTAGTATAACCATAATTGAAAGTCAACTCAAAGTCAAAATATGGTCGTTGTACTATCGATTATTCAATAATTGTCATCGTTTGGACATAATGCTTTGTAGTTTTTCTTCGCAATTAATTGCGGATATTATTAGAGTTTCTGACTATTGGCCAAACTCCAGATATCTAATTGATATAGTGACGATGAAAAGAAAACGCATACAAATATCGTAGTTTAAGGGTGTATGCTTAATTAGATTATAATGCAACTTTACTAGACAATTTATAAGCAACAAAGCTTGTGACATAATTTCACGCTAATGAAGCCAAAACTGGTAAAGATTTTGATGTCAAATTGTTTGATATTATTTATTGGATGAGTTCTTATCTGTTTGTCATACAATAGAGATTGATTGAGCGAATTCCAAAAGTGACCAATTTATAAATATTATAAATTGAATAAAGATATTAAAATAAATGTTATGTTAGTGTATTGGAGAGACTTACTATAATTGGAGGGTTATAAATTAATTAAAGAATATATATATATATATATATATATGTTGTATTTTTTAATTAACTGAAATACATGAATAATATTTAAACAAATAGAATGGGTATTTAAATTTTTTAAAGAAGATTATTTCAATCATGGTCAAAAGTTAATTGTTTTATCAATATAGGTTTGTTCCCATTTTCTAGAATACAAACTGATGTTTATACTATTTATTTAAGGCTTGGTTTTTGTTAGCGCCAAAATTGGTCACTAACCCCCAAATCCAGATGAAAGCACCAAATACCAGTCACAGCTCAGAGATAGAATGTATGTAGAGAGTAATAATGTGAAGAACAGTTAAAACTGAAATGAAAGCAGTAAAGAACAACAGAGTTTATAGTGGTTCGGCTAACTCCGGCCTACGTCCACTCCAGAAGTTTGCTTTTTATTGCTGTAATAATCGATTACAGTTACAAAATGGCAGAGTTGCCTTAGCCTTAGAAAAGAGAAAGTAAGAGAGCAGAAAGAAGATCCCTCATTTGGAGACCCTCATACTGTATTTATAGGCAAAAGCAGGTTGTTGGGCTTCCTGAGTAGTTTGGGCCCAACGTGGCCATAGCCGATCCCCACTTCATTATGCCGAGTGACCCTGAGCAGTTGGCATGCTGAACCAAGGGAGGTAAGCCGGACGAGCAGAAGTATGCTGATCCACCATGGAGTGCCGAACAACTCAAATGCCGAACATACAAATGTCGAACGGTCCATCTATGCCGAATGCTCATCTAATGCCAAACGATCCACCTATGTCGAACGCTCCTCTAATGCCGAACGATCCACCTATGCCGAACGCTCGTCCAATGCCGAACGATCCACCTATGCCGAACGCTCGTCCAATGCCGAACGATCCCTCTATGCCGACCGCTCGTCCAGTGCCGAACTATCCCTCTATGCTGACCGCTCGTCTAGTGCCGAATGATCCCTCTATGCCGAACGTTCGTCCAGTGCCGAACAATCCTTCTATGCCGAACGTTCTTCCAATGCTGAACGATCCTTCTAATGTCGAACGTTCGTCCAGTGCCGATCGATCCTTCTATGCCGAACGTTCTTCCAATGCTGAACGATCCTTCTGATGCCGAGCAGCCTCCAACGCCGAACCATCCCAATGCCGAGAAGCCTCCAACGCCGAACCATCCCAATGGCGAGCGACATCTGCCATACTGCCTAGGCCGAGCCATGCAATTTCTCCACTCCTTTTCCTAACGGCATATCCAAGTGAACTTCATCATTTTAAACCGAATCCATCATACTTTAGTCTCGATAGTTGTGAAGTTGTTTAAGTTAAATCCGTCTGTCCGCGGCCTTGCCAAAAGGCGGGTTAACAGTTTTATTTATAGAGAGGTTGATTAGATTTGGGCCTATTTAGATAGACTCTCTATTATTATATTTAATATCATCTTTATGAAACTTTAGCCACCACAATAGTCATTTCACGTTCTCTCTTTGAAAACTAAATTCTCCATTAGGATTTGCTAGCCAAGAAGAAAAGCGTACAACTTTACTTAAAGGAAGGGAAGATCTCCAAAGAGGAAATGCAGTCAATTTCAAGGTGTTAACAAATGGCAAGAAGCTAAGTAATTCATCTCTAATGTATTCTGTAACGACCCGGATTTTTAGCCATCTGTTATTGGAATAATTAACTAATTTTAAATATTGAAATATTAATTTTTATAAGTCGAATAACTAAATTTTTCTGATATTGTGAATATCCGAATATATAAATTTTGAAAGCTATATAAAATTTTAAAACGTTAATTGCTGAATACGATAAAATAAATATATATGTATAAATATTTCACCATTTCAAACTTATGATGACAAAAATATATATAAGTTTATATATATATATATGTTTATAATAATAGTGTATATGTAAATATATGTATACATGTATAAGTTTCATGATGGAAAATTTCAAACTCATGGTAAAAAATATGTATATGAAAATATAAATATCTATATATGTATATATATATATATACACACACACATGCGAGCTTCATCATGACAAATTTCAAGTCAAGCATACAAAACATAAAATCAAGCCCACAAAACATACAATCAAGCATATAAAAATCAAATCACAAATAAAATATCTAAGTACCCATAAAATCAAATCAGCCCAAAATCAAATCTTCCCACATTGAAAAGAAAAGAAAAAAATATGAAGATGAAAACCTGTACATGTACATATCCCAGCCACCCAATGTATGTGCACAACCACCCTATATTGCACTGTACACTTCCCTTTCCCTTATAAATACATGGTCGGGCTTGTTCTAAAAAAAAATCTATCTACTATTTAAATTTAAGAAAGAAGATCAAGTAGTTCAAAAACTTAAAGAAGGTGATAAACAAAGCAGCAGTGTTCATTATTTTCAAAAAGCCAGTGAGTAGAATACCTTACTTTTGCTTACTGGTTATCACATACTTATATCTAACTTAGATTATCTGGATGAATCATTTAATTATGACAAGTATATATGCATCTGTTGTGTGTACATGCCTTTGTATATGTATGTTAGACATGGTAGTTCACCCTGCAACTCAATAACACTTTATCTCTTCTCCTAAGCTTCTCTGTTCTTTGTTTTGTTTAAAAATAGTTAAAACCTTTAACTTCAAAAATCAATAGCTCATCATCCATTTTGTTTTAAACTCTGATTCCAAAACCAAAGATGTTAGTTTTTGATTGTAGAACATTTTAAAAATGATTTCATTCAATTTCATCAAGCATAGAGGGAATAAACAACATATAACAGTAAGTGGTTCAAGACGGTCGAAAATTCAACCATCGTAATTTAATCAAGGGACCTTGGGGTTGTAATCGTTGTTCAAAAATATGATTTTGGCAGTGATATGGGGATTTTTAACGCAGTGTGGATGAAGGAATGTAGAGATGATTGGTTTTTGGTTTTTGGTCAAATTCTGGCGACATGGTCGATGTTGTGGCATGGCGTTGGACATGAAGGTGTCTCGGTTGATCGCACACCCACGACGAAGTGATATTTAGAGGCTCGTGAGGGTTGGACGAGGTCGAGTTAGGGTTTAGTGTGGTGGTTTTTGGGTCTTGGGTTTGTGAGCTGTGGCAATGACAAGGAAAGGAGGTGAGGGTGCGCACCAGGGGGAATAGGTGGCGAAGGTTATGGTGGAGCTTGGGATAAAATTTTGGTGATGGATGGTGGCATGGGTGGTCATGGCGAGGCGTTGAGTGGGGCTGGGTTTTCGTTCCAATTTGGGTTGAAGATCGAATTTTCGAACGTGGGATGTGCAGTGGGTGCCAGGTGGGTAGGCGAGTAGCTCTGGTGGTGGGCGACGTATGGAGATGGTCGACGGCGAGGTGTAGGCTGGAGGCGATGCGTACACGTGCACGTTTCCGTGCACAAACTCGTGCACGTCTTCGGGTTCGAATGGAAGAGAGGGAAAAAGAAAACTGGGAAGAAAGAAGAGAAGGAGATTTGGGCTGGAGTTGATGTATGGGCCGGGTTTGGATCTGTTTGGTTTGGGGTCGGTGTTTTTTTAAAAGAAAAGTCTAAATAATAATTTCATTTAATAATTTATAAAAGGAAACTCTATTTCTTATTTATTTTAAATCCAATCAATATGAGAATTTTTACGTCGATACCCTATCATGGAGTACTTCCATATGAACTAATATCTTTGAGATTTCTGCAAATGTTAAAATTTAATGATTATAGCAATTTAAAGTGAACGAATAAGTAATTTCTTATTAAATTAATTATACGTTGATTAATAAATTAATTATTTAATGAACTGTAAAATTTTAAATTTTATTTAGAATAAATTATTTTATTTAATTTCTTTAATTGACAAATAATCTGGGTTAAAAATATAATTCGACATCAATTCTGATGTGTAAACTGATTTAATATTAATTAAAATCATTGATTGAAATTTATGATCTATGCTTTGACTTTTATTTTTCTCTGATATTGATTTCAATTATCTTTGGTCTATGCCATTAAGTAGCCAAACAAATTAAAGTAGTTAGAATATTGGAAGTAAATCGACTTGTACTAATCACTATTCTGAATTTCAGAAAAGGTGATGATTACAAGCAAAATAATTTCGATGGACAGGTCATGATAAAGTAAACATATGGAATGAATTTCCATATGTGAATATTGACACTCTAGTTGTAGAATTGTTTATTTAAAACAACTTGGCCTTTAAAGGATTATCGTTTTGGTTTGAGGAGACTGGGATCGGATAACAATATTATACGAAAACCACTTCGAACCAATTTAAGCGAGCGATGCGGAAGATTCTAAAGGCAAGATGCAGAATGCAGGTTTTTGGAGTGCAAGGGCTATTTTTCACTAACTCTGAGGGTGATTCCAAAAATGAGTGTAGTGGAAATGGCGCCTTCAGTTTCATTCAGACCCATAACGAACTTGTATGGACGAATGCTATCAGCACGTTGTCATTGGAGGGCAATGAGCATTCTAAATGTAATTTGTTCTTGAAAGGTAAACGTAGCCTCAAGCCTCATCAACCGAAAATGACTAAAACAAGGGAGATGCAGCAAGGCTAAGTGGGTCGCTCCCATTATGGGAAGGTTACCCCTATCTAGAGTCCATACTATAAATTTGTGTATGCTTCGGTATGGTTGCTGATCCCAACCGGGGGGTGATCTTATCCGGTACTATCCAGGTCAGGGGTGGGCCGGTCTTGTGTTGGTAGGGGATCCAAGCGAGGTCCTCGGTGTTATTTTATCTAGAGATGCATCGTGACGGGCGGTATCCTGGTAGCCCAGTCATTGTATAGAATCCATTTTCCAATACGTGCCTTCGGTCTTAGTTGTATACCTATTATGCTAGAATTTAATTAATGTAACAATTTCGGCTATGTTAATTATTTACTTGAAAACCCTAGACACTATGATAATATCACTGGATTTTCTATTAAAGTGTTTTGGTTATTGTAAGGTAAAAACCCATCCATGTTTATGTGCAGCGTGGTCTTACAAGATACCCTTAAATTTCAAATGATTTTTAATTTAAAGTAATTTAACCGTTTTACTCACACCAGACCCATGTCTGACCCGGAGTTTATTTTCTTTCCCTAAAACTCTTGGGTACTCAAATTTTTATGAGTAGACAAGTGATCCAGGTTTCTCATGATTTCATTTTGGGAGGAGCTGGAGCAGATGGTTTCAATGTTAGCTAGCTACTATATTATTCCACTGTGTGTACATCTATGTAGTTTGTACTAGTGATGTAAGGACTGGTAGTATAATTGTCCCATTTTGGAACTTGTACTATTACGACTCTAATGTACTATTATGGCAGTATCTCTGTAAAACTCATGTTGTGTATTATGTATTATTCCGTTCTGCTGTGAGATTCTGTGTTTTGTTTAGTTTCTTCTTTTCTATCTCTTTCTTTCTTTCTTAACGACTCGTCTTTCTTCGGAGTAAGAAAGGCGGTTCGTCACATTTGGTATCAAAGCTTAGGTTGAGTGAACACCAAGGCTTTTGGGTTAATATCAATCTTGAGAAAGCGTATTTGTAAATTATATATATATATATATATCCTTGATAGTAAGATCAGCTTTGATAGATTTGATTAGTGCCACCTTTAGAGTGTATTCCATCCAAGCTTTCTAAGTATCATCTTACTATTTTCAGGTAGTAAGAAATGAGCACTAGAGGCAGACATGAAAGGGGAGCTAGCCATACCACAACCACAAATGGTCGGACCCCGAATCCTGGAAGAGTAGGAATTTCTGAGGAAGTAGAGCCGGTTCAGCCAAGGGAAAACTTTGCAAGATTGTGCAAAGACTACTCAACTCTGGGAGGGAAACCTTTTAAGGGGACAGAAACACTTTTTAGCTTCTTTTAAATTACAAGAAGGAGTAGCCGCATGGTGGGATTCTCTAACCGTAAGTGTTCCCGAAGAAAAATTCTCCCGAAACAAATTTAAGGAAGAATTTGAAGCTCAGTTCCTACCTGCTATGGGTAAGACAAGGATGTACCGAATTTTATGGATTTAAAATAAGGGGATTTGTCCGTAGTGGAATATGAAACCAAGTTTAATGAACTTTCATGCTTTGGACCTGAACTGATTAATACCCCGTTAAAGAAGAACGACATATTTTTGACTGGATTGAGGGAATGTTTTCATGAAAAGATGATGGGCCATCTCAAGGGATCTTTCGTTGACCAAGTAGATATGGCTCTCCGATATGAAGCATTGGACAAGAAGAAGAAGCCAATTCCAGCAGTACCCTGTGGGAATACAAGTGGCAACAACCCCAACAAAAGAAAGTTCAAGCCATAGAAGAAGCACGAAGGGAAACACGGAGAAGGTCAAGGAGGCAAGTCCAAGGATAATGGTTGTTATATTTGCAAGAAGAAAGGACATATCGCCAGATATTGTCCGAATCGTGAAGTTCAGAAGTAGTAGCAGCAACAACCTCAACAACAAGTAGGACCTATCGCTTTGATAGTCAGAAAACTCTTTGTTTCAATTGTCGCCAATTAGGCCATATGGTGAAGGACAGCCCACTTCTGAAAAAGGCTCCCCTACCCAAGGTTTATGCACTCAAGAATTAGCCATCAACTTCGGAAGATGTCAAAGGGAAAGGCATCCTTGAAGGTACCTTACTTGTTAATGGTATTTATGTTAGAGTGTTATTTTATTTTGGTGCCTCCCATAGCTTTATTTCTTTGGAATCGGATGGGAAATTTCATCTTATTCCTAATATCGTAGAAAACCCTATTTGTGTATCCAATCCTATAGGGGGGATGACCCATTTGAATATAATCTGTGAAGGTGTGCCAATTTCTTGTCTTTCTCATAACTTTTCTTGCGACCCTTATGTATTAGATTTTATGGGATTTGATATTATACTTGGTATGGATTGGTTAGCGGAGCATAGAGCTATACTCGACTGTGATGAGAGGACTGTATCTTTAGAAACCATGTTGGGAAGGATTGCGAAGATAAAATGTGATAACCCTAGAATTCATACATGTAGTTTCTTGTATACTCTTAAAGCATCTCAGGAAGTGTTAGGATCCATAGAAATTGTTAAAAACTTTCCTGATGTTTTTGAAGAAGTTAAAAGCTTACCCTCTTATCGAGAGATAGAATTCCGAATTGATTTAGTTCTTGGTGCAAGGCCTATGATTCAACCCAAAAGAAGGATGGCTCCGAGGAAGGGAGAGGAGTTATTAAATAAAACCCAGGATCTATTGAATAGAGGGTTTATTAGACCAAGTTTTTTGAGTTGAGGCTCGGTAGTAATTTTTGTGGCTAAATCCGATGGTTCTCTAAGAGTGTATATGTACTATCATGAATTGAATAAGGTGACCATTAGGAATAAATATCCTTTACCCCGCATTGATGACCTTTTTGACCAACTCCATGGGGCAACAGTATTTTCCCAAATGGATCTAGCAACAGGATTTCATCAATTAAGAATTGCCGATGATAGTATACCCTTAACTGCATTTAGGGGTCCAGACTTTTTTATTGAGTGGTTGGTTATGCCTTTCAGTCTAACCAATGCACCTGCCTATTTCGTTGACTTGATGAATCGCGTTTTCAGACAAGTCCTTAATAAGTTCGTGCTAGTTTTCATTGACGACATTCTTATCTACTCCAAATCTGAGGAGGAGCATAAACAACATTTGGAGGTGGTGTTGGAAACATTGAGGAGACATGTCCAAAAGGCAAAGTTTTCAAAGTGCCATTTTTGGCAATCAGAGGTAAGGTTTCTAGGGAAAATTGTATTGGGAGATGGCATTTCGGTGGACCCAGTAAAAGTGGTGGCTGTTCAGGAATGAAAGCAACCGCAGACTCCTACCGAAGTATATAGTTTCTTAGGTTTGGGGAGATACTATAGGAGGTTTATTCAAGATTATTCTAAGATTTCCTCCCTTTTGACAAAGCTAACTAAGAAGGGAGAGAAGTTTGTATGGACTCCAAAGTGTGAAGAAGCATTTCTGGAATTGAAGAAGAGATTGACCAGTGCACCAGTTTTGGCTGTTCCAGATGGAAATAGTGGATTCACTATTTACACAGATACTTGTGGAGTGGGACTAGGCGCTGTCTTGATGCAACATGGTGATTGCATATGCAAGAAGGAAATTGAAGCCTCATGAGAAGAACTATGCTACGCATGACCTGGAGTTGCTGGCTGTTGTCTTTGCATTGAAAAGGTGGAGGCACTACTTGTTGGGTAAGGATCCTTTTGTCCCTTATTTAGTTTTTTTCTAATCTTTAGAGAATTTAGGAGTAAATTTCCTTCTTAAATTAGGTGAAAAATTCGAGCTCTTAACGGATCATAAATCCCTGAAGTACCTTTTCACTCAGAACGATCTGAATCTGAGGCAACAAAGATGGTTGGAGTTTCTGGCATCCTATAACTTGGATATTCTCTATACGCCAGGGAAGGCTAATGTTGTAGTAGATGCTCTAAGCAGGAATGCAGTTTTATCTCTTTTGGAGGTTACACCGACTCTCCTAGAAAGAATAGCGAGCGAGCAAGGAGCGGACAGAAGCTTAATGGAGATCATTAGAAAGGTTGAAGAGGCACAATGTATGAGTTTTAAGATTGATAACCAAGGAGTTTTGAGGATGAATGGACGAATCTGTGTAACGAATGTTAATGGTCTTAGGTAGGAACTTTTGTCAAAATTCCATCATTTTAAGTGGAGTGTTATCCGGCCTTTTGGCAAGGTCCTGACATCAAGAACTTAACTGGAAACCAAGGGCAGTCCGTCCCAAAGATCGGTTATACGCAAGTTCACTATGAATACTGACGAATTTTGTCCAAGTCCGTATCGAGCTAAAATTGACAAGGCACGACAAGCAAAGTCATGGAAGTCTACGTTCCAAATTTCAAGTCAATCCGAGTTCGTACGCTCAAGTTACAGATCGATCAAGTTAAGCATGAGACACGCTTAATTCATATCCATCACCTTGCACCATCCTGTTCGTATCCATCAACCCTTGGACCTCAACTCATATCCATCCAGCTTTGTATCCATCGAAGTCGAACTTCTTCGTATCCATCGGCGAGAAAGCACACTTCGTATCCATTAGCGACCGCTACTTCGTATCCATCGGCGATAACACGGAAGTCCATTTTGCATCAATCTGTTTTCAAACATACTTCGTATCGATCGGCCACAGGTCGATACGAAGTCATCATCTCCCATCGATACGAAATCGATTACTCTATGATTAATACAAAGAGATCGTTTATCTATTGATACGAAGTGAGATGCAGTGGACTGATACAAACAAAGGCAAGCTGGATCGATATGAACAAGGCCAAGTCAGGTCGATACGAACGAGGCACATCCATAGGAAAGACTCAATCGTTCGACATGAAATGTGGATCGATCCTAAAAGCAAGCGACACGTCATCAGACATCACGTGTAGGATTATCGATACGAAACTATCGATACGAACAGCATCGATGCGATTTCGACAGCCTTCGAAAAACCCAAACTTGCATCGATCATAACTCAAAATCTACAAGTCCAAATGCTACCAAATTTTCACAGGAGCTTGCATACAACCTAAAGAACGTTCCTGATCGATCTCAAATCGATTGGACAAAGTATTGATCGATACGAAATTCGTAAGTATCGATCACGGACCAAAGGCAAATGGCATGGGATCGATTGTGTGGGCCCACTCACGTGAGAGAAGAGGTCTTCCGAGATCTGAGCGAGATATTTGTAGCCTACGCCTATAAATAGCAGCCCTGGACCTATAGAAAAGGGACCTTTTGGCTCTTCTACGTCCAGACTCTGCCGAAATCACTATTTTATTCAAGTTTTACTGTTGTAGTTCGTTGTAACCAGCAAGCAAAAGTTTATAAAAGTCAATCATTTCATAGTGGACGTAGGCCATACGCCGAACCACTCTAAATTCGTGTGTTTCTGTGCATTTTTTCTTGTTTATTTTTGGTGTGTTTGTTAGATTTGCCTCCTTTTTCATTTATATTCTTCATTTTATCTCTTCAAACACATCCGAAGGGTGTTGTGCCCAATTTTGGTACAAACACTTTGGTGCTTTCACTGAGAAAAACCCAGTTTTTCTCATGCTCGTTGGATCTACTATCAATATCGGATTGCATAAATCTAAGAAGAAGATCCAGATTCCAAGTTTAAAAGTTCTTCCATCCTATTCAGATTTGCATCAAGTCTAGGAAAGAGCTTCGTTATCCATCATGGTTAACACTAGGACTACCTCAACTGCTACAGACCCAGAAGGACAGGACAGATAGAACCCCGTACAACTACCTCTTGTCGGTCAGAATGCTGCTGGACCGTCAGATCCGCAAGGCCCTATCACCAGGGAAGAATTTCAATTGCTAATGCAAGAGCTTACTCAAAGTTTCCAACAGCTTACTCAGCAACTGCACGCCAACGCAGAACTGACCAACCAACTAAACCGTCAAAGACGAAGATCCAAAAGGGATCAGGCTTCCTATTCATCCACCGAAAGTTCAGCCTCTTCAGACTTTAATCATAGATCCATGCATCCGTGACTGGAAAGAAGTTACACACAGGCCACTGGGCATCAGCACACATTGAATCTTAGGCAACCGAGAGTTGGCCCGTCAACCAGCCATCAGACTGGACCCTCCTCCCGAGGAGGTGCTGCCCCATACCACATTACCGACAACCGTACTACCACTGCTACTTATTTGGGAGTTGATGCTCGGAACCGAATGGATCTGACACACCGCCAATGCAACCATACTCCTAAGCCTTATGTCCCTGAAGACATAGAACCAAGGAGGCGAGACATGGACCATCGACCGCGACCGACCTCTCCTCGCATTGTGGAACCCGACCACACCTTGGTCCAACATGCCAATGCAACCATACTTCTTCGTAAACTACTCATTACTTGTTTTTGATTGGTGCGCACCCTTGAATTGGGAGTGTTGTATCGCGGTGTTGCGATCGTTGCGGCGATGCATTCTCACCAGTCCGGATCAGGCAAACGGTAGTTCCACTACCTTGGGTATTTCCTCATGTGCCTTGTCATACTAGTATCCCTATGCGCGACCACTATGATTTGTTTTGTGTTATACCTATGGAGTACTCCCTGATAGCCCACTAGTTTACGGTGGATTTAAAGTGCTGTATAGACTATGATGCCATATAAATGTGTTAAGGGGAATAATGGTAACGCCTTAACACTATTTTGATACTTTATATTACTATTAGACATTATCTACCTAGCATTCACTACTATATATAGATAGTTTAATGGGTCCTGAAAGATGTTCATTCAATTCATCTTTGAGTTATTATTATTTCAAAATTTGTGCCATATTATCTTGTATAAGAATATATGTCCTGACTCGAGTGTTTGTTGTGCTTATGCTCGGGTCAGTCTGAGGATTTCTATTGCCGTGCTGCTTGGAAGTTGAAGACTTTGAAGACTATCTTTTATCTTTATCTGTATTGCTCTACTCTATTATGATACTTGTATCGGACATCTATGTATTTCTATTTCACCATTTGCTTGAGACATTGTTGTATTTACTTAGTAGCTTCATGAACTACTATTATGACATTGTTGTAATTCCGCTACGTTATTCTATTATATTGTATCTATCTGTGATTCTATGATGATTCTCATTTATATACATATACTCCATTAATGATTCGTGTTTTGTATTATTTAAGTTGACATGTGTGGATTATTATCAATTTAAATGGTCCAAATATACAGGTTGTTATAGAGACCCTCAGACATTATCTAGAGAGATTTCATGCTACACGTGCTGAGATTAGTAACCCCAATGATAACTCGATTCTGATGGCACTGACTAAGGGGATCAATCCCGACTCTGAGTTCGGCAACTGGTTGGCCGGAAAACCTCCTACGTCATTGGACCGTTTCTATTCTAAGGCAACCCAATTCTTGAGAAGCGAGGATGCGAAACAGTCTAGGAAGAAGGATGACGCAGGGCCGAGTGTGGAAGCAATCCAGAGCAATGTTTTTGTTAAACAAACCGAGGAGAGTTCCAGAAAGGTACAGCTGAATATACAAAATAAACAAAATCAACAAAAAGGCAATGAAAACCAAAATAGGAAACGGGATCGGAATCGTGGGCCGCGACGTAGGGCTCCTATGTTTGACAATTACACTCCTTTGAATACGTCGCTGGAAAATGTGTATTTACAGACCTGCAATACTTTTCAGTATAAGAAACCTGCTCCGAAACAATCATCGGAGAAACAGATCCAAATAGAGAAGTTTTGTAGATTCCACGAGAGTTATGGCCATAACACAAATGAATGCCGTCATTTGCAGGATATCATTGAAAAGTTTATACGTGAGAGAAAGTTTGAGCAGTTTGTGCGGGCGCCGCAGTCCGAAGGTGCTAGCCCATCGAATCAGAACCATATGCCAAATCAGACAAGACAGGAGGAACCCGCTCGTACTGGCGAGAGGTTGGTGATAAATACTGTCAGTGGTGGTCCACATCCAGCAGACCGAAGCTGGAGGGAAATGGAGTCATATGCCAGCTCTATCAGGCATGCAGGCTTTGAATGTTGTAGTAATATGGAAGATGGGACTCCGGCCAAGCAACAAAAAACAATGACGGATGACATCGTGTTTCGAGACCGGGATTCCGATAGAGTCAAAGCCTCAACCATTGATCCACTAGTCATTTCAGCCCAAATAGGTCCTGCTTGGATGAAGAGGATCTGGATAGACAGTGGAAGCTCAGTGAACATACTGTTCAAGCGAGCCTATGATCAGATGAAAATGGAAACAAAGGATTTGAAGCCTTGTTAGTCCCGTATTCATGGCTTCAATGGGAGCGCAACCATACCCACTGGAGTAGTTGAACTGCCAGTGGAGTTGGGAATTGGAGAACGCCGGAGAGTCCGGATATTACAGTTTGTTGTATTGGACATAGCCTCGCCATACAATGCTTCCTTGGGCCGACCGGCCCTAGCTAAATTTAGGGCAGCTATTGCCCCTTGGTGTCTGACTTTAAAATTCCCTACTGACAATGGAGTCGGAGTTGTTCAGGGAGACCAGGCTATTGGACGAGCATGTTATGTTGCTGAGTTGCGAGAGGCGCAGCGAAAAGAAAAAGGAAAGGACGTAGAGGAACCTCTCTGCGTCCGCTTTATTGAGAATTGACAATTTGCACCTGGACCCAGGCCCGGGCACCCCAACCAATTCCCAAGGAATCTTAACCCGAGAGATACCGAAAGTGAAGACGAGAGTAAAGACGGTCAAGCTTCCCCAGCCGAACTGATGATCG
This sequence comes from Allium fistulosum, assembly GCA_030737815.1. Lineage (NCBI taxonomy): Eukaryota > Viridiplantae > Streptophyta > Magnoliopsida > Asparagales > Amaryllidaceae > Allium > Allium fistulosum. The sequence continues at coordinate 293,346,658 of CM060906.1, read as the reverse complement.
ATGTTCTGATCGACGATAACGACGATTCGAAAATGATAAAGATTGAATCTCAGCTAAGCCAACAAATGCAAGAGGAATAGGTTGAATTTCTCCGGGTAAACCTCGATGTGTTTGCTTGGACGCACATTGACATGTGTGGGATCTCGCCAGACATCGCGAGCCACACATTGAATATTGACCCGCGGCATGCCCCAGTCAAGCAAAAAAGGCGTGGTATGGATCCAGAGAGATCTGCCGCCCTTTAAGAAGAAGTAGAAATGCTCAAATCGAATGGGTTTATCCGAGATGCATTGTATTCGGAATGGGTGTCAAATCCTGTACTTGTCCGAAAGCCAAACGGGAAATGGAGAACATGCATCGATTACTCAGACTTGAATAAAGCTTGCCCTAAAGACAGTTTTCCACTTCCCCGGATCGATCAGCTCGTAGGCTCAACAGCTGGACATGAGCTCTTATCCTTCATGGATGCTTATTCCGTCTACAATCAAATACCCATGCACTTGCCCGACCAGGAGCATACCATCTTCGTAACCAATATGGGACTTTACTGCTATAAAGTTATGCCTTTCGGACTCAAGAATGCTGGGGCAACTTATCAACAGTAAATTAGTCGAATGTTTGCTAACCAGATCGGAAAAACCATGGAGGTATATGTGGATGACATGCTCGTGAAGTCTCGATTCTCCACTGATCATATCAAAGACTTGGAGTCAATGTTTAGCATCCTCCGAGAATATAGAATAAAGCTCAACCCGTTGTAATGTCATTTTGGGGTCGCATCCAGAAAATTCCTTGGGTTTATTGTCAACGCTCGAGGAATCGAAGCAAATCCTGAAAAAATCTAGGCCATCAGAAATCTTGAGACCCCAAGAACTATAAAGCAATTCCAAAGCCTCAACGGGAAAGTAGCAGCACCGAGCAGGTTCATCTCAAAATCCACTGACAAATACATTCCCTTCTTCGACCTGATCAGAAAAGGGAAGTGAAACTTTGAATGGACTATGGAATGTGAAGGCGCATTCCGAGCACTAGTTCAACATCTTTCTACACCACCCGTTCTATCAAAGCCTACTGATCACGAAAGGCTGTACATTTACTTGGCCATGTCAGAGAATGCTATCAGTGTTGCCCTAGTTCGGGAGGAAGATCAGATACAATGGCCAGTATATTACATTAGCAAGCGACTGACCGAGGCAGAGAGAAATTATCCAAAGCTGGAAAAATTGGCTTATTGTCTTGTTATTGCCTCGAGGAAGCTCCATCCATATTTTCGGGCTCATCCTATCATTGTCTACACTGACCAACCGTTACGACAGGTCCTTACGCGGCCTGAAACGTCTGGTAGGTTACTTAAATGGAATATCGAGCTAAGTCAGTTTGATATTACTTACACTCCAAGGCGAGCCATTCAAGGACAAGTCCTAGCAGATTTCATAGCTGAATTCACTATCCTGGAGGACTTTCCCAAAACCGGTGAATCTCCCAAGTATATCTAGAAGCTGCATACTGATAGTGCATCAAATGACCGTTGTTCAGGTGCAGGGGTTGTACTTGAAACTCCTGAAGGTCGATCTATATGCTATGCTTTAAAGTTTGATTTTCGTGCAACCAACAACGAAGCCGAATATGAAGCCTTGCTTCTTGGATTGAGACTTGCCAGAGATTTAAGAGTCATCGCCGTGGAGATTTATTGTGATTCGCAATTGGTCGTATGTCAAGTTCGGGGGGAAAACCAGGCCAAAGACCGAAGGCTGGCAGCTTACCTAGCTCGGGTCCTGGAGATATTGAATTAGTTCGATTATTATTCCATTTATTGTATACCCCGAGAGCACAATCAAAAAGCCGACTCATTAGCAAAGATAGCTAGTACGGGTGAGGCACAACAAATGGGAATCGTTCCCGTGGAAACATTATCTTCCCCGAGCATCGATCAGATGGAAACAGATTGGGTATTTGAGGTCATTCCCGATAAGGAGTCATGGATGACTCCGTTCAGAAATTATCTCGAGCATGGGATCCTGCCAGTGTGCAGGAGTGAAAAGAGACAAGTTTTTTGAAAAGCTTCGCGATTCACCATCTAGAATGGAGTCATGTATAGAAGAGGATACTCTGTTCCTTTGCTCCGGTGTATCACTCACGATGAGATCAAACGAGTGTTGCATGTTGTACACGAAGGAGAATGTGGCGATCACACTGGAGGGCAAGCTCTTACCAAGAAAGTGCTCTGATATGGATACTATTGGCCGATTGTAAATCGCGACGCATCAAATTACGCCAGAAAATGTAACAGATGTTAGAAGCACGCTCAAATTCCAAGAGCCTCACCTACCGAAATAACTCAGATGGTCAGTCCATGGTCGTTTGCAGTATGGGGAATTAGTATTTTTGGCTCTCTACCTCTAGCCAAAGGTGGTGCGAAGTACGCCATCGTAGCAGTTGATTACTTTACCAAGTGGGCGGAAGCCGAACCCCTTGCTATGATCACAACAAAGAAAGCGATCAACTTTGTAGTGCACAACAACATCTACCGATTTGGTCTCCCACATACCATCATCATAGACAACAGAGCTCAATTTGATAGTGTTGAATTTAAGAATTTCTGTCAAAGGTTCCACATCCAGAAGAAGTTCTCCGTAGTTGCACACCCTCAAGCGAATGGACAGGTCGAAGCTGTTAATAAAGTTATAAAGTCTATTCTGAAGAAACAACTAGAAAAAGCCGGGGGCAAATGGGTCGATGAATTTCCTATGGCCCTATGGGCCTATCGGATAACCCACAAATAAGCAACCGGCCACACTCCTTTTTCTCTTTCCTACGGTTCAGAAGCCATTATTCCAGTCGAGATGGAAGTATCTTCTCATCGCATGACCTATTATGACCCAAAGACAAATGCTATACTACTTGCCGAATCTCTAGATTTATTGGATGAGAAGCGTGAAGAGGCTGATTTGAGGGCAGCCGCATATCGAAGTCGAGTCGCTCGGTTATACAATGCCAAAGTCTGACCCCGAAACTTTGAACTCGGTGATCTCGTCCTCAAGAGAATTTACCCGGTCCCTTCACATATGAAGCCAACCTGGGAAGGGCCGTATGTTATTGAATGAAAGCTCGGAGATGGTACATTCAAATTATTGACCGTTGACGGTCTCACTCTGCCGAGAGCCCGGAACAACGAGAGTCTTCGTCGCTACTACACATAACAGGCTCTATTTATTTATTCAGTCTACTTTTCATTTGCCATTTGTTTATGCATTTTGAAATTTGAACTTCTAATATGGCAACTGACTTTGCCATATTTTCTTATTTCAGCAATAAAATGCAATCTCTTCGAGCCATAGTTGTGATTTATTCGAAATACATCATATGACCATCACTATGCACGGAGAGCTAAGTTCCACCGTATGGTGGGGTTTATTCAAATAGGGAGTGAATGTGATACGACCGGTCACTCACTAAGTGAAACCCGAGCTCGGGGACAAGTCATCACACTGAAGCCAAAAAAGGATTGATACATGATAATCCTCTAACTAACTCCAGATTCCCAAAGTGCGAACTAGAGTATAAACCTGTAAATGTGGTTTCAGAGAGGGTGGATCTGTCCACCTAACAACTTCGCCCGTATTCGAACCAAGTTCGAAGAGGATGAATCCGTCCATCTAACGACCTCACTTGTTGACTAAGGGTGGATGTGAGCCGACCATCCACGATCCTGACAAAATTCGTCGTTCCCGGAGTGCGAACATAATCCTAAAGCCTAGACAGATGTGACTGACCATCTATCGGCTGACTCCAGACTCCTGGAGTGCGAGCTAGAGTATAAATATAAATACCAAATGGGTGTAATTGGCCACCCATCAACTAAATCCGGATTCCCAGAGTGCAAATCAGAGTATAAACATAAGATAACTCTAGATTCTCGGAGTGTGAACTGGAGTATAAACATCGAATAACTCTAAATCCCCAGAGTGCGGATTGGAGTATAAACGCAAACCAGGTGTGACTGACCACCCACGAATCGATCTATGTCCCCATAGTGCGGATGAAGTTCTAAATATCAGACGAGTGTAATTGACCGCCCATAAAATAACTTAAGTCCCCAGAGCACGGACGTGGTTCAAAACCTTGTGCAGGTGTGACAGACCACTGATCTACAAGTGCAATCCCTGGAGTGTGGATGCAATCACCAATAGATGAGCAAGTGTGATTCGACCACCTGAACTCGCCTTGTTTCAATTCTGCTTCAGCAAAGTTCAGCCTGGGGGCAAAACTTAAGTGCCAGCCACTGATTGAGACAATGCAATATCAGAATTCGACTTAGCGCTCGATCGCGACCCAAAACCGTGACTCTGGAACTTAGCAACTAAACCCGGGTCTGATTTAAAGGTTAAAACTCCACAAGTGTGTTGCATAAAAGTTCAAACGTTGAAGCACTTTAACAAATGAACACAAATTGAGCTGAAGACAAAATGAAATTTTATTTCAATTATTCTTTGGAAGAAAAAAGGTAAGTAAAAAACTATACCAAAAGTCCTACTAGCGGGGGCCGAACCCGCATCTATACACGGCCTATAAAAAGAAAACAAAAGTAGATTCCAATCTATCTACCAAAAATGAGCCGAAGAGACATGTCTATTCTTTCTTCTTTCTCGGCTTCTTCTTCGGCGTCGACCCGCTGGATTCGTCGCTTGGTTTCCTTTTCTAACCCTTGCCTTTTGGCGGCCGATCTCCAGTTGGGGGCATTATATCAACTTAATCCTCCGAACTTAAGTGAATAGGAATGCTTCCCGAAGGCGGAGTCGGAGGGATAGGATCAATGTTAGCAGGCGGAGGAGGCACACTTGTATCAACGACCGTTCCTCACGGGGAGATCATCCGCAAGAGGGCTGGGACAGGTCTCGCCATTCCACCTCCAAAGCCACTGCCCCGCTTAGCTGCCTCCATCTCAGCATTGATTTCGGCTATAATCTCCTCTTCGTGAAGTGTTTGCGCACCGCCGGGGACGCCCGCAGTTGGGGCCGAAGAACTAGTCATTGGTGCGCTTCCACCCATAACAAACGGCAAATCGGCAAAGGGGTCACTGTGATGACCGAGAAGTTCCTCCTTCATCTGTTCATCGAAAGTGAGTGTGCTTTCCTATGCTCCGTCAATTGGTGTCGTGGTCGTTGTGGTGGCGCATGATGTGATTCTTGAGTTGCAGGAGGCATGACCGATGTGGCTCTGATCACTGGATAAAAACAAAGGAAGGACTATTAGTAATTATTTCAAGTAACACTTCCAATTTTGAATAAGCATAAAAAATGTTCAGAGTACCTTCCTCAGTTTGGCTCGCGGGTGGCGGAATAGCTTCAGAGACTTGCTCGCGAGCTGAAGATAACTGCGGTTGATCCGAGTTATAAGCAGGAACGGGCTGAGGATTAACCGCAGATGTGGATTCAGGCTGAGTTGGCGCAAGAGTTTCAGAACTTATATCATGGTACTCGACACCAGAGCCTTCTCCAACCTCCGAGTGTTGACCGCCAAGTTTCTCCTTTTCATAGGAGATCATCGTATCGTGGAGAACTTTCCGTTCATCTTCGCTCAACACCCGGTTCTCAAGCTTGAACTCATCAACCGATTCCGCTTGTTGTTCAGTTTTGTCATCCTGCACCAACCGGCCCCAAGCGTTATACAGGTGTGTTGGATAATTGTCGAGCCAGGTTAGATCCATGTACTTCAGTACTCTGGCATTGTACATAATCAGAAGATCTTCAATATCGGCCTCTAACCTAGCCTCTATCATCTTAAATTCCTCCTCAACCTTGGCCTCAGCCTCCCGAACTTTAAGTACGGTCGCATCCTTTTCATCCCGGAGCACCATAGCTTGTTCGCACTCCTCCTATGCTACTTTTTTGCATCGTCCTTTTCCTTGACGATTTCAGAAAATTTGGCTTTAAGCTCATTAAGTTCCTTCAACGTTGCATCCCTTTCAGCTGTGATAGTGGTGTTTCGGTGGCCTATCTCCTCGACCAATGCGAAATGTGTTTGTCGCATCCTTTCCATGGATTGGTTTGCCTCGTCAGCTTTCTTGGTGGCCTCTATTTCAGATTTGCGGGAAGACTCAGCTTCATTATTTAGCACTTGGATTATACGGTCCTTTTGGGTGAGGTGGGTTTCTAGCTTCTCAATTACTTTTGCCCGCTCAAAGGCCACCGTTGATGCTTTGCCTGCAGTTTTCATCCACTCTCGATATTGGGTATATATGGCGTGGATGTAATCATGCATAGTCTGCTCCGCCTCAGCTGGAATTCTCTTGAAATGCGAGGGAAGATGAAGCCATTGAAACAGATGTTAGGGAAGTCTTTTTTCAACTGGGCAATTCTGATTGCTCCTTCCCCAGTGGGCTTAGTAATGGCTTGTTCAATGACTATGGGAGTTTCGGCCTCAGCTCTACGGCGTTGTGAATCAGGCCTGGGATCTTGAGAAGATGGTTTTTGACGTGGAGGCTCTAGAGATTGTTTCCCGTGACCGGAGGGTGGTGTTGGAGCCCGAGGAGGTGGAGAGCGTGATCGGGAGTGATATCTATATTCTCCGTCTCTATCCCTCTACCTCTCATAATGTTCTTGACTAGAATAACCGCGATCACGGTCTCTATCAGCTTCCCTCCTACGGGACTCATAGTATGAATTCGATGACTGGCGTGCTGAACGGAGGCATCCAAGCATAGAATCTCGCCTGGTCATTATATCTGTAGAATAAAAGAAAAATAGAGTTAGTGATCTCTAGAAGTGAATATCTTGTGATTGAAAATCGTGTAGTGCCGTGAAGTGTATGCATGTTTAAACCCCCCAACCAACCGGATATGTCGGCCACACTGGTAGGAGGTGGCTCGCTTAAATCTAAGACACTTTGAAGACCTTCCAATCCGGTGTCGTGTTGAAGCGACACATAGTCCAGAATTGGTATATCAGCGAGCCCTTCGAAAGGATTCTCTACTTGCGAGGGAGGAGCCTCCGAAATTCTAACACTGGAGGCTGGCAGGGACATAACTACGGATTTCCATCTCGAAGATTTATGACACTTGTGTGCTACTGTCTTGCCTTTTCTCCTTCCCTCTAAACCCTGAAAACTGTCAGAAGGCCCGGCTACGGGTTCATCGTCAGTGGGCGTATTTTCTTTATCGCCCTCCTCGGCTATTACAACCCCTGGCGCTTTATGCTTTACCCGTCTTGTCGGGGCTGCCCTAAGCGTTCCCTCCAGTCTTATGCTTTGCTTTTGATCGATTAGCCCGACAATCCTCAAGTTTCTGTCTGTTAGCACCGAGTCCATATCTCTCATTTTGCTCGGCACTTCCTGAAGAATCCACACTATTTCTTTGAAGTGAGCACCTTCGGGTCATGGAATTGCAGTTGTAAAGGAAAGAAGATATTAGTTTCAACATCAATTATGACCATCCCGTTAACTACTGGAAAAATTGCAGAACTTACGTCTGACTAACCATCGACTAGCAAACCCTGAAGGGCATCGGACGTAGAACCATTCCATCTTAAAGTAGCTGAGCCTAGTCCAGGATCCTGCCACCACTTGGCAGTTCCTTACTGCCTCTAGAAATGTGAACGAAGGACTGTCTCCCCGACTCTTAACATTAAACAGATATCTGATTTCTTCTGGGGTCGGGGGGTGGAAAAGATGTTCCATGAAGATGATGAATAGACTATTCAACAATGCATATCCATTTGGATGTAATTATGATGAAGCGATTCTGAAGAAAGACAACACTTCTCGGATATACTGATTGAATGGAGGAAGTTTTCTTACGGTGCAAGAATGGCGATTAAAGGCCGTGAATCCTTCTAGGGGAGCATGTGGCCTGTCGGTTGGTTCGGGTAGCAGAACGCCGTCTAAAGATAAACCATGCCTTAAGCATATTCGCCCTAACATGTCTTCGGAGACGTTGGATGGCATGGAATCTTGTAGGTTCGCACTGAAAGTTGCTCCCGGCAGTTCGTCCGGAGCTGGACCTATAACTTCGGTTGCGATGGTCGGGATCTCTATTATCAAAGAAGACAAGCTTTGAGGCTCCTGCTGTTGTGAACTTGTTGATTCCATAACTAATCAACTCATCAAAAACCATCATTAGATGATAATAAGCCCGTGTGTTCCCTAGTGTGAAGTGCATGAATGTGTTGTGCAATGCGGTGCTACGTAATACTTAAAAGATTCTACAAAATTTAAGAAATATTCAAACGACGAGACTTCAGAATTCAACTGGAGTGACCATCATCGCTGACCGTCACAACCATGCCATCCAAACTTTAGAGACTGATCCAAGTTAAAGTTTATTAAATTCAATCAAGTTACAATTCCATCGACGAGCTTTGAAGGGCAGTTAAATGTGTATCAAAACGGTCGAGTCCAAAATATGCAAGGCAGAAGCTCGCCGGAGTCAAGTGTTGGAATGTGCGTGAAATTTCATATCCATCAAAGTCAAAAACATAGATCATCCATGGCAAAAACCTTAATTTCGTATCGATCTTTACAATCATTTCATATCTATTGAGATTAATCACTTCGTATCGTTCAAAGTATTCAATTCGTATTGATCGAAGCCAACCACTTCGTATTGATCCAAGCCAGTCGTTTCGTATTGATGAGAAGGCGTCAATTTCGTATCGGTCATTTAACATTCATATCGTATCGATCGAAAAGCATTAATTTCGTACCCATCTGACAACTCAGTTTCATATCGATCAGGAAGGCATCATTTTCGTATCGATAATTTTTTGTTGAATATTGATTCGAAGTGACCGTTACGAAGTTGGAGAACCCTCAAGCGATACGAAATTAGAGGGTGGAGATCGATACAAAACTTCACATTATAATCAATACGAAATTAAACATCTTCTTCTTCAATCCATCGATACGAAATGAAGGCCGAACCATGATCTACCAAATGTTTCCAATCCCTCTGAACACCTTCTTCTCCAATCAAACGCGAAAACATCCCAGCCTTCCTCAACCTCGCATTCAACTATCTCCTCTACACAACGTTCGGCCACGAATTCAAATGGAGTGACTTGAGAATTCAAGTCTCATCGTGATAGGGTTAATTATGGTCTGCTATTTACCTATTTCCAGAGGTTGATTCGAGAGGATAGATGTTGGATCAGTTCGATTCGAAGGCAAAGACGATTTCTTAATTCTTTGATACCTGGAGCGATACGAATACTAGAAGAAAAGTGAGCAAGTGAAAAAATTCTAAGTACAAAAGGTATTTATATGGTCTCGTATCCAAGGGAGAAAACGCTTCATATCCTGTAGCCAAAACCGATTACAACGGTCAAAAACTCTATCGATACGAAGAGAATCATTCGTATCCATCGACTCAGTGCGGTGCAAAAATTAGTATTTCGTATCCATTAATGATCGGCCAACATCTTCGTATCCATCAGTGAGAATTCCATCGATACGAAGGATACAGCAGGATCACACATAGGCCACTCAACTCCATCGATACGAAACGACAATTTCGTATCCCCTATTCAAAGACCCTAAGGTTTCGTATCCATCGATACGAACTACATTAAAACAACAACTAAATTCGTGTCGATCGACATCGATATGAAGACACTTTTTTCGACCTTTTACATCGATCCAGGAGAGGATCGATACGAAGGAATATTCAAAAACGACCATCAAGCGTTGTTACAACTCGAATTTCACGTCGATTCAGGAGAGGATCAACATGAAACTCGATAAAAAAAAAGTGACAATGACTTGTGAGCATACGAACGTTAACGGGAGTCAGGTTAACATACATGCATGTATGACGGACTAACATCCAATTTTTAAAATTCACAGGAATTGAATGCTCATCTGGTGACAATTTCAACAACAAACATTAATCTGCATCCAACGCTTAGTTACAACAGTACATAGTGCAACAATTGGCGGTTAATAATTCATTATTACTGGAAATCAATCGAAGCTTATATCTTTTGACGAAAAGACAACAACCAATCAGCGAATCGAAAAGAACCTTGTCAGAATAGAGATCGTAGATTTTCAAAGCACGTCATGTTCTCATAAGACGTACTTTGGGGGGCAAATGTTATCCCGCCTTTTGGCAAGGCCGTGACACCAAGAACTTAACTGGAAACCAAGGGCAGTCCGTCCCGAAGATCGGTTATACACAGGTTCACTATGGATACTGACGAATTTTGTCCGAGTCCAGATCGAGCTACAATTGACAAGGCATGACAAGCAAAGCCATGGAAGTCTATGTTCCAAATTTCAAGTCAATTCGAGTTCGTACGCTCAAGTTACAGATCAATCAAGTTAAGCATGAGACACGCTTAATTCGTATCCATCCTATTCGTATCCATCACCTTGCACCGTGCTGTTCGTATCCAATAACCCTCGGACCTCAACTCGTATCCATCCAGCTTTGTATCAATCGAAGTCGGTCTTCTTCATATCCATCGGCGAGAAAGCTCACTTCGTATCCATCAACGACCGCTACTTCGTATCCATCGGCGATAACATGGAAGTCCATTTTTCATCGATCTAGTTTTCAAACATACTTCATATCGATCGGCCATAGGTCGATACGAAGTCGTCATCTCCCATCGATACGAAATCGATTGCTCTATGATCGATACGAAGTGAGATGCAGTGGATCGATACGAACAAAGCTAAGCTGGATTGATACGAACAAGGCCAAGCCGGGTCGATATGAACGAGGCACATCCATAGGAAAGACTCAATCGTTCTGCATGAAATGTGGATCGATCCTAAAAGCAAGCTGCGCGTCATCAGACATCACATGCAGGACTATCGATACAAAACTATTGATACGAACAGCATCGATGTGATTTTGATAGCCTTCGAAAAACCCAAACTTGCATCGATCATAACTCAAAATCTACAAGTCCAATGCTACCAAATTTTCACAGGAGCTTGCGTACAGCCTAAAGAACGTTCGTGATCGATCTCGACTCGATTGGACAAAGTATTGATCGATATGAAATTCGTACGTATCGATCACGGACCGAAGAAAATGGCATGGGATCGATTGTGTGGGCCCACTCACGTGAGAGAAGAGGTCTTCCGAGATCTGAGTGAGATATTTGCAGCCTATGCCTATAAATAACATCCCTGAACCTATAGAAAAGGGATCTTTTGGCTCTTCTACATCCAGACTCTGCCAAAATCACTGTTGTATTCAAGTTTTACTATTGTAGTTCGTTGTAACCTGCAAGTAAAAGTTAATAAAAGTCAATCATTTCATAGTGGACGTAGGCCATACCCCGAACCACTCTAAATTCGTGTGTTTCTGTGCGTTTTTTCTTGTTTATTTTTGGTGTGTTTGTTAGATCTGCCTTCTTTTTCATTTATATTATTCATTTTGTCTCTTCAAACACATCCAAAGGGTGTTGTGCCCAATTTTGGTACAAATATTGAGTATCCATCCAGGTGTCTTGAAGATGCATAGGGACATGAAGTGGATGTTTTGGTGGAAGGGAATGAAGAGAGATATCTCTATCTTTGTAAGCAGGTATGCGAGCTGTCACCAAATCAAAGGTGATCATTAGAAGACTGCTGGATTGTTACAACCTTTGGAGATTCCAAAATGGAAATGGGAAATGATATCGATGGAATGATGGTTTACCCAGAACCAGGAAAGGAAATGAAGGAGTATGGGTCATTGTGGACCAGTTTACTAAAAGCGCTCATTTTTTACCAGTGAAACCGACTAGAACCACAGCTTCTTTATCATAAATTTTTATGAGAGAGATTGTTAGAATGCACGGAGTCCCAATAAGTATAGTAAGTGGTCGTGATCCTATCTTTACTAGTAAATTTTGGGAAGCATTGCAAGTAGCCCTGGGAACAAAGTTAAGTTTGAGTACTGCTTACCACCCTCAAACAGATGGGCAAACCGAGAGAGTTAATCGCATTTTGGAGGATATGTTGAGGGCCTGCATCTTGGATTTTGGAGGATCGTGGGAGGATCATCTACACTTAGTAAAATACTCCTACAACAACAGTTATCAAGCTAGCATAGGCATGGCACCTTATGAAGTTCTTTATGGAAAGCCGTGCAAGTCACCGGCCTTTTGGGTAGAATCTAGAGATCGTTTAATCCTTGGTCCAGATATGGTTCGAGAGGCGTTTGAGAAGGTTGAGTTGATTAAGAGGAGGATGAAGGAAGCTCAAGATCGCCAGAAAAGCTATGCTGATAAAAGATGAAGGGATCTAGAATTTTTTGTTGGATATCTTGTGTTTGTGAAGATTTTGTTAATTAGAGGAGTGATTAGATTTGGAAAGGCTGGGAAATTAGCTTCAAGGTGTATCAGACCTTTCTGTATTCTTGAAAGGATTGGGTCTCTTACTTATAAATTTGAGTTTCCTGAGAGGATGGCGGGAGTTTTTAATGTATTCCACGTATCTCATCTAAGGAAATACATTCATGATCCATCGTTGATTGTGGAGCCATCAGTTCAGGAGGATTTAAAGATAGGACTAAACTTGATAGTGGTCAGACATCTAGTTCATATTGCAGATCGGGATGAGAAGAGACTTCGGAATAAAGTGGTGAAGTTAGTCAAGATCCAATGGAGTTGGGATCCCAGAGACTGTACATGGGAAATTTTTGATCGTATGAGAGAAGCCTATCCAGAGATGATGTTAGGATAGCTAGTTGTTGATATGTATAGTGTATACCTTATTTTCTATAGATGTTTAGTTTATGACTTATGTTTGTGCTCTATGATATAAATATATGACATTTTGTTATAGCTTGAATTATCTCCTTACTTTCTAATTTCGGGGATGAAATTCTTTTAAGAGGGGAGGAATGTAACAACTCAGATTTTTAGCCATATGTTATTGGAATAATTAACTAATTTTAAATATTGAAATACTAATTTTTATAAGTCGAATAAATAAATTTTTCTGATATGATAAAATAAATATATATGTATAAAAATTTCACCATTTCAAACTTATGATGACAAAAATATTTATAAGTCTATATATATATATGTATATATGTTTATAAGAATAGTGTATATGTAAATATGCACACACACATACATGTATAAGTTTCATGATGGAAAATTTCAAACTCATGGTAAAAAATATGTATATGAAAATATAAATATCTATATATGTATATATATATATACACACGCATGCAAGCTTCATCATGACAAATTTCTAGTCAAGCATACAAAGCATAAAATCCAGCCCGCAAAACATACAATCGAGCATATAAAAATCCAATCACTCATATAATATCTAATTACCCATAAAATCAAATCAACCCAAAATCAAATCATCCCACATTGAAAAGAAAAGAAAAAAAATATGAAAGATGAAAACCTGTACATGTACATAACTCAACCACCATATGTATGTGCACAGCCACCCTATATTGCACTGTACACTTCCCTTTCTCTTATAAATACATGGTTGAGCTTATTCTCAAAAAACAATTTGTCTGCCATTTAAATTTGAGAAAGAAGATCACGTGGTTCAAAAGCTTGAAGAAGGTGATAAACAAAGCACCAATGTTCATTATTTTCAAAAAGCCAGTGAGTAGAACACCTTACTTTTGCTTACTGGTTATCACGTACTTATATCTAACTGAGATTATATGGATGAATCATTTGATTTGTGACAAGTATATATGCATTTTTATGTGTACATGCATTTGTATATGTATGTTAGACTTGGTAGTTCACCCTGCAACTCAATAACACTGTATCTCTTCTCCTAAGCTTCTTTGTTCTTTGTTTTGTTTAAAAATAGTTAAAACCTTTAACTTCAAAAATCAATAGCTCATCATCCATTTTGTTTTAAACTTTGATTCCAAAACCAAAGATGTTAGTTTTTGAGTGTAGAACATTTTAAAAATGATTTCATTCGATTTCATCAAACATAGAGGGAATAAACAACATATAACAATAAGTGGTTCAATAGGGTCGAAAATTCAACCATCGTAATTTAATCAAGGGACCTTATGGTTGTAATCGTTGTTCAAAAATATGATTTTTGGAAGTGATTTAGGAATTTTTAATGCTGTATGGATGAAGAAATGTGGAGATGATCGGTTTTGGGTTTTTGGTAAAATTCTGGCGACATGGTCGATGTTGTGGCGTGGCATTGGACGTGGAGGTGGCTCGGCTGATGGCGCACGCATGAAAAATGGCGAAGTGATTTTTAGGGGCTCGTGGGGGTTGGACAAGGTCGACTTAGGGTTTAGTGTAGTGGTTTTTGGGTTTCGGGTGTGAGCTATGGCGATGACAAGGAAAGGAGGTGATGGTGCGCGCCAGGGGGAATAAGTAGCGAAGGTTGTGGTGGAGCTCGGGGGTAAAATTTTGGTAATGGATGGTGGCATGGGTGGTCGTGGCGAGGTGTTGATTGGGGCTGGGTTTTCGTTCCAGTTTGGGATGACGATCGAATTTTCGAACGTAGGCTGTGCTGTAGGTCCCAGGTGGGTAGGCGAGTTTCTCTGGTGATGGGGGACGTATGGAGATGGTCAGCAACGGGGTATAGGCTGGAGGAGATGTGTACACATGCACGTTTCCATGCACAAACTTGGGCACATCTTTGGGTTTGAATGGAAGAGAGGGAAAAAGAAAACCGGGAAGAAAGAAGAGAAGGGGATTTGGGCTGGAGTTGATGTATGGGCCGGGTTTACATCTGCTTGGGTTGGGCTCGGTGTTTTTTTAAAAGAAAAGTCTAAATAGTTATTTCATTTAATAATTTATAAAAGGAAACTCTATTTCTTATTTATTTTAAATCCAATCAATGCGAGAATATTTACGGCGAGACCCTATTGTGGAGTACTTCCATATGAACTAATATCTTCGAGATTTCTGCAAATGTTAAAATTTAATGATTATAGCAATTTAAAGTGAACGAATAAGTAATTTCTTATTAAATTAATTATTGGTTGTTTAATAAATTAATTATTTAATGAACTGTTAAATTTTAAACTTTATTTAGAATAAATTATTTTATTTTATTTCTTTAATTGACAAATAATCTGGGTTAAAAATATAATTCGACTCAGTTAAGTTAAAAACTAGTTTAGTTCTGATGTGTAAACCGATTTAATATTAATTGAAATCGTTGATAGAAATTTATGATCTATGCTTTGACTTTTATTTCTCTGATATTGATTTCAATTATCTTTTGTCTGTGCCATTAAGTAGCCAAACAAATTAAAGTAGTTAGAATAAAACATTCACATGTTTTATTCGAAGTAAATTGACTTGTACTGATCACTATTCTGAATTTCAGAAAATGTGATGATTACAAGCGAATTAATTTCGCTGGACAGGTCATGATATAGTAAACATATGGAATGAATTTCCATATGTGAATATTGACACTCTGGTTGTAGAATTGTTTATCTAAAACAACTTGGCCTTTAAAAAATTATCGTTTTGGTTTGAGGAGACTGGGATTAGATAACAGTATTATCCGAAAACCACTTCAAACCAATTTAAGCGAGCGATGTGGAAGATTCTAAAGGCAAGATCCAGAATGTAAATTTTTGGAGTGCAAGGGCTATTTTTCACTAACTCCGAGGGTGATTCCAAAATTGAGTGTAGTGGAAATGGTGCCTTTGGTTTCGTTCAAACCCAGAACGGACTTATATGGACGAATGTTATTAGCATATCGTCATTGGAGGGCGATGATCATTCTAAGTGTAATATGTTCTAGAAAGTTAAACGTAGCCTCAAGCCTCATTAAACGGGAATGACTAAAACATGGGAGATGCACCAAGGCTAAGTGGGTCGCTCCTATAAGGGTAAGGTTACCCCTATCTAGAGTCCCTACTATTAATTCGTGTATGCTTCGGTACCGTTGCTGATCCCAACCAAGGGGTGATCTTATCCGGTACTATCCAGGTCAAGGGTAGGATGGTCTTGTGTTGGCACGGGATCCAGGCGAGGTCCTCGGTGTTATTTTATCAAGAGATGCACCGTGACGGGCAGTACCCCGGTAGCCCAGTCATTGTATAGAATCCATTTTCCAATAAGTGCCTTCGGTCTTAGTTGTATACCTATTATGCTGGAATTTAATTAATGTAACAATTTCAGTTATGTTAATTATTAACTTAATAACCCTAGACACTATGATAATATCACTGGATTTTCTATAAAAGTGTTTTGGTTATCGTAAGGTAAAAACCCGTCCATGTTTATGTGCGGCGTGATCTTACGACATACCCTTGAGTTCAAATGATTTTCAATTTAAAGTAATTTAACTGTTTTACTCACACCAAACCCATGTCTTACGCAGAGTTTATTTTCATTCCCTAAAAATCTTGGGTACTCAATTTTTATGTGTAGTCAAGTGATCTAGGTTTCTTACGATTTCATTTTGGGAGGAGCCAAAGCAGATGGTTTCAATGTTAGCTAGATACTATATTATTCCACTGTGTGTACATCTATGTAGTTTGTATTAGTGATGTAAGGACAGGTAGTATAACTGTCCCATTTTGGAACTTGTACTATTATGACTCTAATGTACTATTATGGTTGTATCTGTGTAAAACTTATGTTGTGTAATATATGTTATTCCGTTCCCTTGTGAGATTCTGTGTTTTGTTTAGTTTCTTATTTTCTATCTCTTTCTTTCTTTCTTAACGACTCGTCTTTCTTCGAAATAAGAAAGGTGGTTCGTCACATATTCTCTTTGATATTACTTATGATTTTGGCATTTTAACTCAATATAAAACAGTGAATTCAAATCTATCTTGTTTGTGTGTGTATATAAATCTACTACAAATCTCAAGTTTGTTTTGTAGTTTTGTGTGCGTGTGTACACACATTGCATATCTTATGTTTATGTAAACTTGATTTTAAAACAATGAGTTCAAATCGAAATTTTGGTAAATTTTGATTGTAAAATAGTGAATTTAAATCAATAGTTTTTATAAATATAATTGTAAAACAATGAATTTGGATCTATAGTTGCTGTAAACTTATATATATATATATATATATCTGTGTGTGTAAATTTTTCTTGGGCTTAATAAAAAACTAATTTTCATTTGATTTATGATATGTTATTACAAAACTATTTTTAGGCCAAAATATTTTCTAAACTAGATTGCAAAATCATAGGGGTAAAAATAGGATATGGGATCTAACTATAATTTAACATATATTTGTATAGTTAAATGGTAATACGTTTTCAATTAGTCAAACCATTATTTTAAAAATCAAAAATGAAATTTGAATATATTAACATTTAATATGATTAGTAATTTACATATATATATATTCAGCATTGATTTAAATTACTATATATATATATATTATTAACAAACGTATACACAAGCCAAAAATCATAAAGATATATTAAGCTATATATAACATTTTATATTATATTATACATTCATGTGTGCATACATACCTACATACAAACGTACATACACACATAATATATATATATGTGTGTGTGTGTGTGTCTGTGTAGTTATATAATTAATATGTAAATATATATGTATATGCAACCACATGTGTGTGTATTCATATTTTACAAATTGTATACTTATTATATGTATAATATATAGTTATAAATCCTAATAACTAAATTTGTATTTATTTATGTATATTTTATGGTTACATATATAGTGTCTTGTTGCATAAGTTACCACATTCATGTACAGTAACCTATACATTATATGTCCATATATACACGTATCAATCCACAATTAGATTAGGGGTGTGTGTATGCATATGGATATTTAATATTAATGTATATGTATGTGTAAATATTAACATCAAATAGATTTAAATATGTTTTAAGAATTGATGAGAAAATTAAATAACATAACTATAACTGTAAACTTTCAAATCCTTTTCAATGCATTAAGTAGGTTTAATGCACCAATTGGTAGCACTAACACACCTAATGTAACATTTGAAATACCTTTTAATTCATTAAATGTAGATTAATTCACCAATCTATTTCACTAACACACCATAAGACCTAGTTCTTTAAATTAATTGGAGAATTGTTTTTAACATTTGGACCAAATTATCCACTATCCAATGCACTCAATCTAACATGTTTACCTAAGATGTAACTTTTAGGACCTTAATGTAGGAAGTGGGCATAAATATCCATGTTACTATTTTTAATACCTCACCCATATACACATACTACAAAAGAGTACTACTGAGTAATATTGTACGATAATATGGAGAGTGAGACGATATTAGGTTGTCACACATGAATATTATCTTAGGCTAACATTGGTGCATATTTCAAAAATCACTCACTGCTCAAATATACGTATTCGGAATCAACATAAAGCAATAAACATATGCTTCTCCGAGATAGAACAATACACAACATATATGTGTGTGTATTTAGATGTATATGTATGTATGTATGTATCAAAATACACAGAGTCAACAAATAAATAAAGAAAAAAATCTAATATATAAAATATACGTGTCCAAGTAGGTCTACATTAAAAGAGCCAAATGCCTAGAATCTCCAAAATATACATACCATATAACCATCACATACAACCCAACATAGCATCAACATAAACGTGTATAATACAAAATCCTACTAATAAACTAGCCTCTAATCAATGCCCAACAACCACAAGATGGTTACTTCATCCCTGAACCTAAAATGTTTTGGATTGAAAGGAGTATTGTATAAATAATTAATGGATCAGTCTATGTCTAAGGTGAAGATATAAGCATATAAAGTAATTGGCATGGTATAAAATTAATATAACTCATAAATGGCATATGAACATCTCCAAGTACGTCACTCATGGAAATATTATGTCTATCCACATATCAACTAGTTCATGGTCAAATAGGGTGAAATAACCATACATCCATACACTTCGACCTACATCAAAACAAAAATATGGTTTTCACTCAACAACCAAGATTATCTCTCAGATAATCATGTAGTAGACATGCCCAGGGTTTATCATACTTAACATATAGGGTACATAAATGACAAACATATCCAAGCCACAAACATCATACACTAATAAAGCATGCTCTCGTCAACCTACATTATCTCTTAGATAATCGTACAATAGATGAGCATATAGCTGGTCTTTAGCTAATACTATTCATGAGACTCTCAGCCTTATAAATAATTTTAGTGATCCTCAACCACATAAATAATCATTCCGACTCTTCGACACATATTTAGGTGGCTTGGCTCTAGGCCTCGTTATATCATGTTGTCTCTCAGCCTGGTAAATGATAATTTAGGCTCTCAATCCATAATTAATCAAATCAACTCTTAGTCTCATTGATAGTCACCTTATCTTTTAGCCTTAAAATACTATCTCCACTTCTAGCCTCATCAAATGATCATATCGGCTCTCAATCTCCTAAAGAACCATTTTGGATTTCGTCCCATCAATGATAACACAATAGAGGAGTAATCACAATATCGTATATCTTCACTAGCAATACGGGAGACTGACAGCTCTCAGATTGATCTAGGAGCCATCCCCATGTGCTCTTAGCAGTAATCCTATAGTCTTTAGTTAACTAATGACCATCGTGACATGGTATCCATCTTGCATACCATAACATGCTACATGAATACACAATGCAATGGTTACGACCCAGTATTGCCCTATGGTAATAGGTTGCTGGCCTCTATGACACTATGGTAGTAGCTCTCAACTATATATCTCAAATCTCAAAGTGTGCCATATATTCGAGTCTCGACCCAGCAATCGGGCTGCTAGGATCAACTCTAGCCTAATCTGATTTTTCTTCTCGCACGATAACATGAGTAGATTCTAGTCAATAAACATATGTATGGCTCTCAACATGCCTGCTCTCAGTTGGATACCTATATGTAATAATCTCACATAATACCTCGTAGTCTTTATCGTTGCATAAGTAACATCTACTTACAAGTAGTAATCAAACAAATATCAACTTGGGTGTCCCATACCACCTTGTGTTATTCACTTGTTTACTCAGTGTTCATAAATTACACTTAGAATACATAATATATTATATAACAAGTCCGAACAATAATCAAAGAAATATTATCGAACGTTCCACACCACTCGTATCATAACCATGTTTATTCAATATCCTTGCTACATAGAAATACATTCATAACCATTCATTTCAGCCAATTTAATTTGGAAAGAGATTTTAATAAAAAAATATAATCATATTTATTTCAAAAGCTTCCATAAAATTTTAATAGTCAAAAATACAATTTCCTTTGTTTACTTCAAAAATAGGAATTTATAACTCCTTAAATAAATTTTCCCAAAAAATCTTAAAACTCTTTCTCATATTTTTACATCTCATAAATACCCATCTAAAACCATTAAATACTTCCCAAAATTCATCTTGAATAAATCATAGCTTTTTAAGTATTTTAACCCATAAATATAAATTACCATTTTTAAATTAATTACTTATGTAAAAAATGTTTTTCTCAACAAAACATATTTTACAAAAATAATTTTCATTTGTAGTATATATGTTTACTTATTAAAACTCAATCTACATAAATTTTTATTTTAAGAGTATATTTAAAAAAAACAACAACCCAAAACTCACTTTTATGGAGAAAAATTGCTCCAAATATACCAAACCCGGTCGACCATCCCCGTAGTGACCAGTCGACCGACTACTATATAGGCTGGTGTCGCTAACTGGGGCTACTTGGAGCAATGTTTGCTCCAGGTGCATGTCTTCTACTCTATTTAATCTTGAATTGCCCCCATTTACATCATTTCAACTCTATTTCAGAGCTTACCCAAACCCATACAGCATATGCAATCTTTAAGGAAATGACCCGCGATAACAAACATGATTCATATGAAGTCTTGTTTAATAATTTGGTTGTTTGGTTACTGACAATAAATGATTAACAAATAACAATAATGTGACGGCCTACCCCAAGACCCACATTAACAAAGAGTATTACTGGGTAATACCGTCTGCTATTGCAGAGAATAGGGCTGTTTAGGAGCGACCATCTACAGCCTTGTCTTAAATATCTACTGAATACGTCGGTAACTGCTTCATTTTTTTCTAACTCAAGTGGTTCGACATATCCAATAAATACTTAATACAAAGCCATAGGATCTATCAGAACAAAATACAACAACTCAAATGCTAAACACATCACAGAACATCAGATAATCATATATACACACACATATACCGATACATCACGGAGTATACAAAATGATACATCACATATGTGGTATGACGACCACAATACAAACACGAGTCAAAACAAATTTCAAGTGATATAAGGATATCACTAAACATGAATGCAACTCAAAGGCGATAAAACTTCATAACAAATCTCACAATAAAAGCACGCCTCATCTCGTTGGCGTATCACAAAACATCAAATATGGTTTAGGAGAAAAACATAACTCCAACGAGGAGAAACCTCAAACCCACCATATCGGCAAACTCAAAAGCATTCTCAAAAGAGAAAAAATATTTCAAAATACGCCATAAGGCAATCAAATATAAATCTCCAACATAGGAGAATATAATCCCGAGTAAACGCCAAAAGGCAAATCTCATATAATAACGCCAATAGGCAAATCTCAAATAATAACGCCAAAGGCAAATCTCATATAACGCCAGTGTAGGCAACTCAAATTCCCATAAGGTAATCGCCACACACACACACACACACACATATATATATATATAAATATAATGACCCGAATGGCCAACCATGAAAAAGGCGATACACTTGGGATATCACAATAATCAATGAAATCATCTCAAAAGTTTTGCACGTGCTTTTGGCCGAAGCCTGCCAAGTACTGATCTCTAAAAATAGGTACCTCGCCCGAAGGCAAATACGTCACAATGACAAATACGTTGCAATGGCAAATACACCACAATGGCAAACGTCTCGAAGACAAATATTCCGTAATGGCAAACATCTCTAACCGAAGGTCCAGTACTGGTAATAAGTCTCGAAGACAAATGTGTCACGAACTTTTGGATAGGAACCCGAACAGTGTTAACGTGCGTCCCATACCACACGTTCGCACTAAACGGTTTACTAACCACTAGTAAATTTCACAATCAAAGCAGTAAAAAGTTTACCTCATCTCATCAGTAAACTCGACCCGAATGTCCAAACGATCAAACGGACAAGTTAGGAATTAACCGATAAGACAAACGCACATGTCCCATACCACGTGTTTTACCAAAATGTTTAATTCCTCTTCTCATTCGCTCGAATAGTGCAAAAACATGTATTTTATATAGAAAATAATTTACTTTGGAAAACAAGCTTTTAAAACCAATTTTCGAAATCAATTTTGAAAAACACATTTGAAAATTCCCCTATTATAGAGAATAAATAGATTTTATATTTGAAAATACTTTAAAAATATCATATAGTAATAATTTTAAATGCTCATTAATTTTAAAAATTATTTCAAAGAAGTTTGGAAAAATCCGTGCTCGAAAACGAATAAAAACGAAGAAAATCACTCAAACCGATATTCGAATTTAAATTCAAATTTAATTCAAAACAGTTCAAAATTTGAATTCCAAAATCTCCAAAATCTAGCTAGTCTATTGATAGACATCATGGCCTTCAAAAACGATCAAAAACATCATGAATATAGCAGGAAAAACAAAAAAAATCGGCTGAAAATTTAAAAAAAAAACACAAAAGAAATGGGATGGAAGTGGCCCATAGGCCAGGTCGACCTAAGTCCCCCTAGGTCGACTGGCCAGTCGACCTCGGAGGCCTCTGGGTTGACATGCAGGTCGACCCAAAGAGGTTGGCCTGTCGACCATGCATACGAACTTTGTTCCAGGTCATTTTCAGGCTGCGAACTGATTTTCCAGGCAAGTTTTGACATATCAAATGAATGAATTTTGCAACCAAATTTTGCCGGCATTCAAAACAACACATAAACTACCATCAAGAGAAAACCCGATAGCATTTCTTTGCTGGAATCAAAAGTTATAAGCTCTCAAAGAACCAAAAGAGAACAGATTTTTAACAAAGAAAAACAACAACAGGAAATTCATATAGCAAGCAAATTATTCACTGTTTTTGGCAATTTGGGATTTGCTTATCTAATATTTGTGAGTTTTTTTTTACTCACATTGCTGCTTAGATGAAAAGGCTTAGATTTGTGTTGCAAGTTGAAAGCTTTTTGCTAGATTAAAACCTCTAAGAACCTGTAGGAAACAAGTACAATACATGCAAAAGAAAAACATACAATAAATTAGAGAAACATCTACTGCAATTAGAAACATGACGAAATAATACGATTTGGAATTAGATTACCTCTATATTATTATTCTTGATTGAAAAAGACTTCAATTTTCTTGGATTTTATGAAGAAATTGGCTTGAATTGCAATTTGTTAAAGAGGGTTTCTATTTCTCATTTACTGGCTGAAGAAGGAAGAAGAAGTTGAGAAAAATGAACGTACAGTATTCTTTTTCTCACTTTCTCAAGCCAGGCTAAGTGTTAAGTAGGCAAATGGACCCAAAAATAAAAAGAAATTAATATGGCCTAAGTTATTAAACAACACTTAACCAAAAATGTGCATATATCACATATACACAAAAACAAAAATGCATTTTCTCTAAAGTTTTACATAAGAAAAATATGAAAACTTGTATACATATAAATTAAAACATTTTCTATCATATAAAAAGATAAATTTATATTTTTAAAACATTTTTATTATTAAAACCCTTTTATTTAACAAAAATACACCATTTACTCAAATAAATGAATAAAACTCTATTTTTAACTTCTAAAATTCACCAAAAATACTTTTCTCACTTAGAATAACATTTCAAACCATTTCCAAACTTTATTTATAGAAAAAACATATTTGTAAACTAATTTCCACCTTTTATTTCAATAAACAACCTTTAAAAATAAAATACTTCTCTTAAAAATTGTTAAAAGAAGCAAAAGGGCAATAATTAATATAATTATTGCATTTTCTCTAATGTAAGGTCATTTCCCATTTATTATCACTCTAACCAAATAAAATAAACTTTGGAATTTTATTTTCTCATTTTTAATTCCAAAATTCATTGTTTATTCCAAATAAACAATTTAAAATCTCCAATTTTAATTTAAATCACAATATTAAATTATAATTACCATTATAATTTAATATTGACAGGTAATCTCCAAACCAGGGTTGTTACAAATAATGTCTACCAAAATCATCCATATCTCATCATAAATTAAGCATGCATCTAAATTACACATAGTTGTGAGTAAATAGTTACTCATTTAGATGTTAACAAGAGGAATCTCTTCCGAAATCTTCACTGCTCTTTGATTTTCACCTGCTACTTATTCCAATCTTCCTCATCAACATGCTCAAATTTTCACTATGATGGCTCCTATGGTGTAATCATAGATAGTAACACCCTACCTCTGTGACCATACTGCCAAAGAATATCACATAGTAATATTGTCTAGTAATACAGAGAATGAGGCTTGTTAGGGGCGACCAAACATGAATACTCCTTTAGGTTAAAACTGGTACGTATTCTTATCTCATAAAGTACATCAAATATATGTACTTGGTATCGGCACAAAACAATATGGGTTTACAAAACAGATCAATATATAATATAAAAAGAGAACACAAAGCCTCAGAACACAGCGAACTGTATATAGATTAAAAAATATAACATCCCATAATGATGTATAACATCATCCATATAAATACATCATACTATATATATGATATCACATTATATCAGTATAACTAAGTACAAAATAACTAGCATCACTATCGTCCTCTTCTCCATCACCAACTTGAGTCCCGAGAGAAATACAATATCCAACACATCCTAAAAAAACAACCTCGGTTGTGACGACCGCCCATGACCCCTACACTGAACCTAGAGATAGTGCGTTGTAAAGTGTGCCAGGCGACCATGGACGATTGCCAGGGTAAATTAAAAACAACAAGATCTATCGTATCACTCACAGCGCATGGACAAAATACAATAGAACATATATATAGTGAAGCTTCACAGAATAGAATCTCATCAATAAAACTTCATAATAGTTGAATACAAACATCTGAATAGTCAATACAACAAGCCTCACTACATATCACTCAGAGAATACAAAGCAGCGGAACATCCAGTACATATAGTAAGAAAGAAACAATATGCAATACTCCAGCTCGTCTTCGATATCAGCACCGTGGAAAGCAAGAACAACACCTGTCACCTGCTACCTAGTCTGCCCGTCCCAAAATGGACGAACAGCCCAAGGCAATAAGAGTTAAAACATAAAGCCTTGAGTCAGACAACAGTCTTAGTGAGTAGTAAATTAACTAACAACATACCAAAATAGCATAAAGGAAAAGGAATAGGAATACAACCCTCCCACTCCAACCTCTTTCTACAGTGATAGCCCCCAGACACACACTAAGCAGAAGCAAACATAGCAGAGCATACAATTTAAAGTAAAGCAGTTATCACTCGAGTCAAGGGCGATGTTTTCCAAGTACAAACCCCCAAGGCCTAAACCAAGATCAGATAAGCACCCAGAAAATACCGCTCTTGAGACCGAATGACGATACAACCAAACATCCATGACTCTGGCTATCACTGTTATCATTGCTTCGATATCATCGTTAATTGAATGACCGGCACATTCTTTCAGCCGTCCGTCAAGGGCTAATGGAAACCCCGGTTCTAGACATAACTCCCGCACGTCATCGTGACCCGTGCCTAGGACTATCGAATCTGCCCAGAGTACTTGACTACCAATCCGTAGCCTCCAGGGACTATCGAATCTGCCCAACGTACTCTTGCTTTGAGCATGCTAGAACCTTCAACAACGATGGGATCTCAGCCTTCTAATCATCCTCCTCGACGACTATTTCCATACTAGCTCAAGCGCCTCTCGAGCAACCCATTATCCTCTAACTCGAACCATTTCACCGAGTTATCAACAAGCTTGGAATGATCCCGTCTGGATTAGACCAAGACTATCTCATATCATACTTCGCCTCATCATTATCATAGCAAAGCTCCATCTCAACATCATCATCAAATCTATCCATATGAGCTTCATCATCCGCTACATATGCTACGAGCAGCTTTTCCAATTCAAGAGCCTTTCTCTTAGCTTTTGAATCATCTTCGACCAACTTGTCTAAATCAAATCATCAATCATCTAATCCATAGCAATCAATCAAGTCAAACATTCATCCAAGTAAACAAGCATTCAAATATATGCTAAATGGACAATTTTAACAATAATGGCAATTTCGTAATTAAAGAGTCAAAAGTCTAATAAGCATGAAAACATGAGAATTATCTCTATAATCTTGATGAATGAACTTGCATAGGTTAACACTTAGTAAAATGGTCGTCAAATCATCATGAACAATGAATCTACATGGATCTATACTTCGGTTTACAAAAATGCATGAAAACCACTACTTTATCATCAAATCAAGCCAACGATCCGATATACTCCTTTGGATCCGTGTGAGAGATAATCACCACTCACCAAATCACCTAAACAACCCCAAATCAACACGCTTCAGATCTGGACAGCGAAGGATCTAACTCGATCTATCACGAATCCGCTTCAAATGAAGAAATCTCTCTTCAATGGATGAAGATCTTCAATCTAAGCTCTTCAACCTTCGATTTGATCTACGATATGGATGGATGGAATCACTAGATTGAAGTGGAGAAAAGAAGTGAAGAAGTGTAGAAGTCGAGCTCTCAAAATGGCAGCACTTCGTCGCTTCGAAATCCGGATCCCAAAAATGGAACAAAGCCCTCCTATTTATAGCTGAAATCTCCTTAACTCGTCCGTTTTCTTAAGTCGTCACTCGGAATTAGGTCGTCCACGACCTATAGAGCCACGACCTACGACTTAACAAACCCTAGTCACTACGACTTACGACTTAACTCCCCTAAGTCGTCTACGACTTAACGTACCCAGCAACCTACGACCTAAGCCCATGCGCACTCACGACTAACCGGACCTACCTGTCTACGACTTAATGCGCGCGCGACTTAACAGAGTCTCCGACTTAAAACCCACGCGACTTAATCAAGGGATACGACTCAACATGGTAGCCGACCTACGACTTAGCTAACCTCCTTAAGTCGCTTACGAGTTAACAACTCTCGCGACCTAACACCCCACACGACATAACTACTCACGCGACCTAAATGGGTTATGACCTAACACTTAAGTCGTCGCCGACCTACCCCTTAGATCCTTAACTCGCCAAAACCCTTAAGTCTCCTATCTCTTAGGTCGCGCTACCTCTTAGGTCGTCTACGACCTAAACCAAAACCCAGAGACCTAATCCCTTAAGCTTCCACGCGACCTATCATAAGTCACGAACAACTGGGATGCGACCTAACTATTAAGTCGTCTAGACGACTTAACTATCCAACACCCACACTTAGGTTGCTCACAACAGTTCCTTAGGTCGTTGCCGACCTATCCTCCTAAGGTTGCTAACTCGCCTAGTTTTCCTTAGGTCGCCTAAACCACTTAAGTCGGTCACGACTTATCACTTAGGTCGTTTACGACCTAAGACTTGGACAAAATTTTGCCTAAAATCTGAAATGACTTAACAACGCTAGGAATTCCAGATTTTGACGAATTTGTCGATCCGTAAAAATACGGGTCGTTACATTCTCTCCCCCTTAGGAATTTCGCCCCCGAAATTCCAAACAAACAAAGCAATCAAAGACTATTCTCCACGCCTACCATCCATAGCAATCAACAAACCATGCATCCAATTCTAGCTTAGCATGCAGAATTCTAAAACCAGTACAAGTTACAATATCGTGAGATGACACGACACCTTAGGGCCATACCTTGAAGAGTTCAGGATGAGCTGCTTTCATCCTCTCTTCCACTTCCCACGTACAGTCGTTATCATCGTCACTCCATTGTATCTTGAGCAACTTAACTATCTTCCTCCTAAGCTGTTTCGTGTCGGTTTCCACAACACGAAGCGGCTTACGAGGTCTCTTATCGACTGGATCAACTTCGAAGTCTTCACAGCTATCAGCAGAAACCACTGTATTCGAGTCGTGCACATACTTCCGTAGATACGATACGTGAAAATCATTGTGCACACCCGACATCTTCTCCGGTAATTCCAGTCTGTAGGCGAGCTTTCCAATTCGCTCGATGATCGGGAATGGTCCAACAAATCTCGGAGTCAATTTCCCTTTCTTCCCGAATCGAATAACATTCTTCAGTGGAGAAATCTTCACAAAAACCATATTACCAACGTCGAATTCCAAATCCTTACGACGCTTATCGGCATAACTTTTCTGACGGTCTTGGGCTGCCTTCATTCGTTGCTGAATGATCTCTATACAATCCGAAGTCTGTCGAATCATTTCTGGCCCAAGTATCAGCTTTTCTCCAATCTCTAACCAACATGTCGGAGAGTTACACGGTCTTCCATACAATGCCTCATACGGTGCCATACCAATGCTCGACTGGTAACTGTTGTTGTATGCAAATTCCACCAAATGAAGGTGATCTTCCCATGATCCTCCGAAGTCCAAAACACAAGCCCTGAGGAGATCTTCCAAAACTCGGTTGACTCTCTCGGTCTGACCATCTATTTGAGGGTGATAAGCTGTACTCAAACACAACTCGGTTCCCAAAACTTCCTGGAAGCTCTTCCAAAATCCGCTAGTGAACAATGGGTCTCGATCGCTCACTATACTTTTCGGAATACCATGGAATCGAACTATCCACTTAACATACAACTCAGCCAACTTTGATGCAGTCCTAGTCGATCGAACAGGAATAAATCTTGCACTCTTAGTCAAACAATCTACAATGACCCAAATCCCTTCATTTCCCGTTCTGGTTCTAGGTAGTCCATCAATAAAATCCATCGATATTTGTTCCCACTTCCATGTAGGAACTTCTAATGGCTGAAGTAATCCACTTGGCTTCTTCTGTTCGGCTTTTACCAACTGGCAGTTCATACACTTGGAAATAAAATTTCCAACATCCTTCTTCATACCTTCCCAGTAATAGGTTCTCTTCATATCCCGATACATCTTATTTCCACCTGGATGAATTGTCAACTTCGAGTGATGACTTTCCTTCAGAACTTCACTCCTCAATTCATCTATATCGGGAACAACTAGTCGTCCTTGCTTCCGAAGCCAACCCTCTCGATCGACCTCAAATCCTTTATCCTTTTCTGGATCCAATCCAGATTCCAAATCACGGATAATCTTGACAAGCTTATCGTCTCGCTTTTGGCTCTCGCCAATCCTTTCCACAAGAGTAGGTCTTATTGATAAGTTTGCCAACATCTCAGGTTCCAATTCACATCTAGGCCTGAAGTCAAATCCAGCTAAATACTCGAGACCCTTCCATTCTGAAAACATGGTTCCCAATCCCGCATGTCTTCGACTTAACGCATCTGCCACTGCGTTACCTTTTCCCGGAGTATAAGCTATACCAAAATCATATGATGCTAAAAACTCTAGCCATCGTTGCTGCCGAAGATTCAAATCCTTTTGGGAGAAAAGATACTTCAACGACTTGTGATCTGTAAACAACTCGAATCGAACTCCCAATAGATAATGTCTCCACATCTTCAGAGCAAAAACAATCGCCGCTAACTCCAAATCATGAGTCGGGTAATTCCTTTCATGCGGCTTTAGTTGTCGACTGGCATACGCAACAACTTTATCCCTCTGCATCAGCACTGCTCCAAGTCCAATACCACATGCGTCGGTGTAAACCACCATCTCGTCATTCCCACTAGGAATAGTCAAAACAGGAGCACTTGTCAATCTTTCTTTCAGGATTCTGAAAGCTTGCTCACACTTATCTTCCCACTTGAACACTTGGTTCTTCTTCATCAATCCTGTTAACGGTGCAACTACCTTGGAGAAGTCTTTAATAAACCGTCGATAATATCCTGCTAATCCAAGAAAACTTCTCACATCAGATGCATTCTTAGGTCTAACCCAATCCTGGATTGCTGCCACCTTAGCGGGATCAACCGCTATTCCACTTCCAGAAATAACATAGCCTAAGAACCTCACTTCACTCTTCCAGAAGTGACACTTCGAAAACTTAGCCTTCAGCTGATGTTTTCGTAAGATTTCCAAAACAATACGCAAGTGCGTCTTGTGCTCTTCTTCAGTTCTGGAATAAATCAGAATATCATCCACGAACACTATCACGAACTTGTTCAACTGATCTCTGAACACTCTATTCATAAGATCCACAAAATATGTTGGCGCGTTAGTCAATCCAAACGGCATTACCATCCACTCAAAGAAACCGGATGGTGTTCGAAAAGCAGTCTTCGGCACACTATCCTTACCCACTCTCAACTGGTGAAATCCCGTTGCCAAATCCATCTGAGAAAACACCTTGGCTTCGTGAAGCTGATCAAACAAGTCATCTATTCTCGGCAATGGATACTTGTTCTTCTTAGTCACCTTATTCAGCTCACGATAATCCACACACAACCTCAACGATCCATCTGCTTTGGTTGCGAACACAACTGGTGCACCCCATTCGGACACACTACGCCGAATGAATCCTTTCTGCAAAAGATCATCAACTTGCACCTTCAACTCATGTTGTTCCCTAGGCGCCATCCGCCTAAGAGGCATCACAACAGGTCTGGCTCCTTCAACTAGATCTATACGAAACTCGATCTCTCTATGCGGCGGTAACCCTTTGACCTCGTCAAAGACATCCTCAAATCCATTAGCGATCGGTACCGACGACAGTCCATTCCGTGGAACAACCAGCGAATACATGAAGCTCATGAAGACGCCTTCTTCATGCTTACATCGTATCACAATCTTTCGCCCCTCCACATTCTGAACTGTCACCTCCAACCTTTCGCAATCAACCTTTGCCGCATACTTCCTAAGCCAGTCCATACCCAAAATAATTCTGAACCCCGCAAAGTTCAGAACAAAACAATCACAAACAAAAGAGCAACCATGACTCGATACAATCAGACCACGGCATAACATACACAAACAAGACGAACCACCAACTGGATTAGTCACAACCAATGGCCTATCAACAATATCCGGTTCTAAACCTAACCGGCTTACAAGTTCGCTACAAACAAACGAATGTGACGCCCCAGTATCAAACAACACTCTAACTGGAACACCACATATGGAAAGAGTACCTTGAACTACCACACTCTTTCCTCTCTCTTCAGCGGTAGGAGCTTTCGAAGACGATGGAACAGCTCCCAAAGCATAAGCTTGCACAATCTGCTTGTCCTTTCTCGGTTCTGGACAATTCTTCCTGATATGCCCCGGCTTGTCACAGTTGTGACACTTCATCGGCACCTTCGGATTCTTACAATCCCTAGAGAAATGGCCCTTCTGCTGACAATTGAAGCAGGTCACCTCGCCTTTCGGCTTCTTCTGGCCATCCTTACCCTTTTGCTGCTGCTGCTGCTTCCTCTTCTTGTTTCCACCCTGCTGGGGTTTAGACTCTTCCCTGGTTACAGCAACAACAGATCCTTCCTTAGGAAACAAACTCTCATGCCTGAGAGCTTTCTCCACAAGCTTCTCAAATGAATCGTCCAAATGATCCACCAACTGCCTCCCAAGATAACTGTCCAAGCCTGTCACAAACTTCTCATTCTTCTGATATGCAGATTCAATATACGACCGGGCATACTTGGACAAAGCTTCAAACTCAGAAACATACTCAAGAACTGGTCTTCCTCCCTGCTTGAGCTCCACAAACTTCTTGAACAGAACAGACTTCTGAGCTGTAGAAATGAACTTAGCTTCAAATCTGACTTGGAATTGCTCCCAAGTAATCTCTTCCTCTGGAGTATTGATGGTAATAGAGTTCCACCAATCAGAAGCTCTCCCTTGAAGCTGTCTTGATGCTAACTTCCTCTTAGTAGCATCCTCAATTCCCAAGTCACCAAAGATCCTCCTACAAGCATCTATCCACCTCTGAACCTCAATGGTTGATTCTATTCCCAAGAAAACCTTTCCTCCAAGAGCAGTATAATCTTTGCACAGCTTAGCAAAATCCACCGGTTTTGGAGTTTGAACTTGAACTCCAACATCAACTGCTGTCCCCGGGACTGGTATCCTTCTCATGATCGAAGTCATCATAGCTTCGAACATAGCTGCATAATCAGCAGCCCCTTCAGTAGCACGGCCTTCCCTTGCAGCTGGTCTCCCTCTTCGACTCATTCTTAATATCTATAAAAAGGAATGATCAGAACATCTAGAGAAACAACTGCATAAAGGACTCAAACTCTACTAAGTTACTATATATTATATAGTAATCATTCATCAAAATACAATTACGTCTCTCATACGTAGTTACGTCAGCGAGCGTTGGGTAAAATCGATTAACTAAAGCTCTCATACCAAATGTGACGACCGCCCATGACCCCTGCACTGAACCTAGAGATAGTGCGCTGTAAAGTGTGCCAGGCGACCATGGACGATTGCCAGGGTAAATTAAAAACAACAAGATCTATCGTATCACTCACAGCGCATGGACAAAATACAATAGAACATATATATAGTGAAGCTTCACAGAATAGAATCTCATCAATAAAACTTCATAATAGTTGAATACAAACATCTGAATAGTCAATACAACAAGCCTCAATACATATCACTCAGAGAATACAAAGCAGCGGAACATCCAGTACATATAGTAAGAAAGAAACAATATGCAATACTCCAGCTCGTCTTCGATATCAGCACCGTGGAAAGCAAGAGCAGCACCTGTCACCTGCTACCTAGTCTGCCCGTCCCAAAATGGACGAACAGCCCAAGGCAATAAGAGTTAAAACATAAAGCCTTGAGTCAGACAACAGTCTTAGTGAGTAGTAAATTAACTAACAACATACCAAAAGAGCATAAAGGAAAAGGAATAGGAATACAACCCTCCCACTCCAACCTCTTTCTACAGTGATAGCCCCCAGACACACACTAAGCAGAAGCAAACATAGCAGAGCATACAATTTAAAGTAAAGCAGTTATCACTCGAGTCAAGGGCGATGTTTTCCAAGTACAAACCCCCAAGGCCTAAACCAAGATCAGATAAGCACCCAGAAAATACCGCTCTTGAGACCGAATGACGATACAACCAAACATCCATGACTCTGGCTATCACTGTTATCATTGCTTCGATATCATCGTTAATTGAATGACCGGCACATTCTTTCAGCCGTCCGTCAAGGGCTAATGGAAACCCCGGTTCTAGACATAACTCCCGCACGTCATCGTGACCCGTGCCTAGGACTATCGAATCTGCCCAGAGTACTTGACTACCAATCCGTAGCCTCCAGGGACTATCGAATCTGCCCAACGTACTCTTGCTTTGAGCATGCTAGAACCTTCAACAACGATGGGATCTCAGCCTTCTAATCATCCTCCTCGACGACTATTTCCATACTAGCTCAAGCGCCTCTCGAGCAACCCATTATCCTCTAACTCGAACCATTTCACCGAGTTATCAACATGCTTGGAATGATCCCGTCTGGATTAGACCAAGACTATCTCATATCATACTTCGCCTCATCATCATCATAGCAAAGCTCCATCTCAACATCATCATCAAATCTATCCATATGAGCTTCATCATCCGCTACATATGCCACGAGCAGCTTTTCCAATTCAAGAGCCTTTCTCTTAGCTTTTGAATCATCTTCGACCAACTTGTCTAAATCAAATCATCAATCATCTAATGCAAAGCAATCAATCAAGTCAAACATTCATCCAAGTAAACAAGCATTCAAATATAGGCTAAATGGACAATTTTAACAATAATGGCAATTTCGTAATTAAAGAGTCAAAAGTCTAATAAGCATGAAAACATGAGAATTATCTCTACAATCTTGATGAATGAACTTTCATAGGTTAACACTTAGTAAAATGGTCGTCAAATCATCATGAACAATGAATCTACAAGGATCTATACTTCGGTTTACAAAAATGCATGAAAACCACTACTTTATCATCAAATCAAGCCAACGATCCGATATACTCCTTTGGATCCGTGTGAGAGATAATCACCAATCACCAAATCACCTAAACAACCCCAAATCAACACGCTTCAGATCTGGACAGCGAAGGATCTAACTCGATCTATCACGAATCCGCTTCAAATGAAGAAATCTCTCTTTGATGGATGAAGATCTTCAATCTAAGCTCTTCAACCTTCGATTTGATCTACGATATGGATGGATGGAATCACTAGATTGAAGTGGAGAAAAGAAGTGAAGAAGTGTAGAAGTCGAGCTCTCAAAATGGCAGCACTTCGTCGCTTCGAAATCCGGATCCCAAAAATGGAACAAAGCCCTCCTATTTATAGCTGAAATCTCCTTAACTCGTCCGTTTTCTTAAGTCGTCACTCGGAATTAGGTCGTCCACGACCTATAGAGCCACGACCTACGACTTAACAGACCCTAGTCACTACGACTTACGACTTAACTCCCCTAAGTCGTCTACGACTTAACGTACCCAGCAACCTACGACCTAAGCCCATGCGCACTCACGACTAACCGGACCTACCTGTCTACGACTTAATGCGCGCGCGACTTAACAGAGTCTCCGACTTAAAACCCACGCGACTTAATCAGGGGATACGACTCAACATGGTAGCCGACCTACGACTTAGCTAACCTCCTTAAGTCGCTTACGAGTTAACAACTCTCGCGACCTAACACCCCACACGACATAACTACTCACGCGACCTAAATGGGTTATGACCTAACACTTAAGTCGTCGCCGACCTACCCCTTAGATCCTTAACTCGCCAAAACCCTTAAGTCTCCTATCTCTTAGGTCGCGCTACCTCTTAGGTCGTCTACGACCTAAACCAAAACCCAGAGACCTAATCCCTTAAGCTTCCACGCGACCTATCATAAGTCGCGAACAACTGGGATGCGACCTAACTATTAAGTCGTCTAGACGACTTAACTATCCAACACCCACACTTAGGTTGCTCACAACAGTTCCTTAGGTCGTTGCCGACCTATCCTCCTAAGGTTGCTAACTCGCCTAGTTTTCCTTAGGTCGCCTAAACCACTTAAGTCGGTCACGACTTATCACTTAGGTCGTTTACGACCTAAGACTTGGACAAAATTTTGCCTAAAATCTGAAATGACTTAACAACGCTAGGAATTCCAGATTTTGACGAATTTGTCGATCCGTAAAAATACGGGTCGTTACATCGGTCTATCATAAGGTTGCTAAACAAATAACAGACCCTGGGTCAAGCTAGAACTAGCTATGAGTGTATTAGTGTGTAGAGAAATAGCATGTTGATAAACTACGTAAATAAATATGGGTAAATATCGCAAACTCGATAACTACACATCCCTTAACTCAAGCATAGAATGTCATAACCCCTTGTTATGTCTTATAATAATGTGACTCAAAATCAAAAATCCACTTAACTATGATTCACTACTATCATATTTCTTATTAAGCACACATCAGTTTAAGTTTATCTATAAGTGTCTATATATGAATTGTAACGACCCACTATTTTGGACCATTCAAATCGACAATAAATCCACACATGTCGGACTTGAATAATTCAAAAAAATGGATTGTAAATAAAATTTGGCAAAACTCAGAATATACAGTAAATAAATCACAGATCACAGACACAGAGTAAAATAACAATGCAACGGAAGCAAGAAATTGTAGTTCATGAAGCTACTATATATATAATAACAGAGTTCAACAAGATACAACAGAAGTAACAAGATACAACAGGAGTCTCAATATGATAATCAAGTATAAATCAGAATACATCACTGGAATCAACTAGATAACTGAAAGCGAAATAGATAGCTGGATCTCCAAGGAAAGCTCCAACTCCAAAGGTGAGTCTCGAATGCTGTATCACTCAGTCTGACCCGAGCGTAAAGCAAAACACAAAACACTCGAGTCAGGACATACATACTTATACAATGTAAACCAAC
Organism: Allium fistulosum; assembly: GCA_030737815.1. Classification (NCBI taxonomy): domain Eukaryota; kingdom Viridiplantae; phylum Streptophyta; class Magnoliopsida; order Asparagales; family Amaryllidaceae; genus Allium; species Allium fistulosum. The sequence continues at coordinate 293,310,666 of CM060906.1, read as the reverse complement.
TCAAGTGAACTATAATATAAAGGTACAAGTAACTTAAAGAATTCTTGGGGTCGCCCATTCTTTAAGGATCCGTTAAACTATTTACTATGTAGTAATATTTCGCTAATATAATAATGTCTATAGTAAAATAAATTTACTTTTAAATAGTGTCAAGGCTTTACATTTTCCACCTTAACACATAATAGTGCCAATAGTCTATACAGTACCTGCATACCTCGAGAGGCTACGAGAAGATACTCCATAGGTACGACACAAATAGAAACTCGTAGTAAAGCTCGGTATGGTAGGTGACACAGCACAACGAGGCAATGCCATGGTAGATATACCAATTACGCATCTGGGCTGGTGGAAACGTATAGCAGCCACTACCGCCCACCTCGGAACACACTCCCAATCAAAATCGAAGGGTGGCCACCAAATCAATCACAAAGTAATAGAAATGTATCGAAGAAATGCGTCCGATCAGAGGTGCTACCTCATTGGCCCGAGAATCGCTCCTGTTTTAGCCACCTTATGCCAACTCACGGGATTCGGGTCCATGTTCATACCTTAATAGGATCATCGCCACCATCCTACTTCATTTTGGAATCTCCACCGCGTACACAGTTGTCAAAGTGGTTTTGGTATCGATAGAGAGTACGCCCATATCTGATCCCGGTCTCTTTGCCAACCAATCATTATTATAACCCATGGATATTTATTTCAAAATCATTTACTTTAAAACCCAAAATATCATATCCATTTCAAACTAAATACTATATTATTTCATTTCAAAGCCAAATCAATATATCATTTCCATTTCAAGTCCCAAAGTAATAATATATCATTTAAATTCCAAAACCAAATCAATATATCATTTAAATAAAACCCAAATTTCCAAATCATTGAATACTTCCTTAAATTTATTAAACTTGAAATATCCTTTAAATCATCTTAAACCAACCCACTTTATAAAGTCACATTCTTAAATCTTAAATTTCAATAAGTTCCAAGTTAATATATTTTAAGACAATTCTTAATTAAATACAATTTCACACAATTTCATTTTTTCAAAACCATAGTACCTTTCAAAGTTATAACAACTCTGAAACCCAACACTTTAAAACCATAATATTTTGAAATCATAACAATTTAGAAATGTTATTCTTTGAAAATCATAATACTTAGAAAATCATAACACCCTTAAAGTAATATTCATTTAAACCATTGAAATTCATTGTCAAATAATATTCATTTCAAAGTTGTAGCATTTCTAAGTTCATTAATTAAATTATAAAATTTCCAAAACATTGTATTTTCAGCTAACAACAGCACTTATAAAGTGCTACAGTAGATATATTAGTAATATTTCCAAAACATTATCAAATTCATAAACAGCAGCACTTATAAAGTGCTACAGTAGGTATTAGAATTTCAAAACAGTTTAGTTTAAGAAACAGCGGCACTTACCAAGTGCTGCAGTAGCTCTTTGTTATTTCAGTTTTTTAGTCTATTTCCAGAAATGACAGCACTTAACAAATGCTGTCTTAAGACCACAACATTTCTGAAGTGCTACCAATATTACTTCCAGCTTTATTATAAAATTTTCAGAAACAATAAAACTTAAAATTTGGCCATTTTAACTTATAAAAATCCTATTTTTCACTTCAAAAATATTCATTCGGATATCTTAACTTATGATTCAATACGATAAACACTTAATAAGTAAATATCCAATTTAAACAATAATTCATTCATTAAGTCAAAAGTAAATTATTTTCTCAACTTTTACTTTAACAATTAACTTAATATTTTATTTTAAAATACCCATTTCCCAAATAAAATTTTAATTTCCCTTTATTTACTTAACTTAAAAGTTTTCATTTAAAACCAAATTTCCAAATTCCAAGTTAAGTCATAATTAAAGTTACATTCTTCCATAAAAAAATCATAACTATTTATTTTACAAAACATAACATTTCACAAAAGAACATTTTATCTTAGTTAATATAACAATCAAATCTTTTCCTTTTAGATCTATTCATTTAGACATCAAATAACTATGATTTTCTAGTCAAATAAATTTTATTACAAATGTCCAATTAAAACTGTATTCCATTTAATCAGTTCAAAATACATTATTTATTACACAAAACATGTCTGTTTCATAAAGTAAAATTCATAACAATTATTAGGTTAGATTTAAAACTTCCATATTAAGTCAAATTCAATTATTAAGTTATTGAACATCAATCAATGTCTTTAAATTCTATTTAAAACCAACATATCTTTAAAATTTCCATTAAAGCCACTTATTAACTTATAAAATCTTAACTTATAGAAAACCAACATCTTCTTATATTTAAGTCATTTAAATCAAATCTTTTAGCTCAAATTTCATATATTTAAACATTCAAAATACTTAACAATTTTTTAGGAAAATATTATTTAAAAATATAACCATGGGCCCGTATAATATTTTCTAACCTAGGTCAAGTGATACGAATATGTATCATTTCAATCCGTAATTTAAAAAGAAAAATCCGGGTTATATCATTTCAAACCCGCAATCCCAAGTCAAATAAAATAAAATAAAAATACAATAAAAATCACTCGAGCCTATCATTTCAGCCCATAATGATTTTTCCTTATTCTAATGTTCGTTCGGGTATGTATCATTTCAACTCATAGTGATAGGGAACTTGCAATGTGAGAAAAAACAAATAAATAAAAATATAGCATAGTATATCATATCAGGTTATGTAACAAATATATGAACAGAATTTAACATCGTATAATCATATCACAAGCATATATGAATTTATCAACATAGCATATAAATTTCTACAATTCACATGTCATTGTTTCACAGTTATATAATTACGAATGTCGAGAGTGATAACTCACCTTTTAAAGCTGGAGAAGATAGACAATGAAATTGAGTTACGAATCCAAGCACGAATTTCGAAGCAAAGCACGATGGACACGAGTTCGACGATCAAAGCTGATAAATATGGATTGATGAGATCGAGTCAGACTGGATCGATGGAGACCATTAGTAAAAGCGAACTTATATATAACTATATATGACTATTTATATATGAAAAATCATATTTCAAATTCAAACACATTTAAACTTAAATATATATATATGTATTTAAAAATCATTGTTTTAAATTAGAGAACATATATATACTTTTCTAATATATTTATAAACTCTGAATATATAGTAATATACAAATAATGATATAGGATAATAGATTATACAAACTCATATGACATATCATACAACAGATCTTATAAACTCAGATAATATACATATATATACTTTTTTTAAAATCAACGCTCAGCAGACATGTTCTGAATACCAACCTATACAACATATTTTATACTCTGTACATAACTAGCTGAAACCAACATTTCGAAATCTCATATTTATACTTTATAAACTTACTTTATTAAACCTGTGTTATAGGCCCAACAAAACAAGACATATATGCAACACATTTTACTTTATATTATAAGATTTAGAAATATATGTTATTAAGATATATATACAACAACATACTACAGCAGATTATATACCCAATATATAGACTCGGACTATATGACTTAAAATATAAACAACTGTTTTATATATGCTTACAATATAAACAACTTTAATAAAACTATTAATTTATCTCTTATATTATAATAATACCCTCTGTACATATTAGCAACAATTTAAACATTGTTAGATCGAAGAAAAGTTTGGGAGAATATTATATTTAAGCAACTATATATTTTAAATATCAGTACAAGTGATATGCGAAATCTTAACTATCCTACATCTAAAATACAATATGAAAAATATATACATATGTTTATTAAAACCAAATTCTAGTACTTATTTATATATAAGACTACACTGTCAAAACTTACATGCAAATATATATAGACTAGTAAACTATATAATTAACATATTGTAACTAACAGACCAAACCCAAAATGTAGTATAAACAACATAATATACCTTTTTATATATATATATATATATAATAAAGGAGGAGAAAGGTTTGCCACGAGCAGGAGGTCAACATGCGTGACGACGGACAGAAGGATGGCTAGCTGGTTCGAGTTCGAGAGAGGTGGAAGACGGAACGGTGACCGGGTCGAGGTCGTTGCTGCTGCTGGAGTTGTTGACATAGCGAGTTGGCATGGGGATGATGAGTAGTTAGCTCGATGTCTTGCGGCAAGGCTAGGCGGAGTTATAGGCTGGGAGGCTCGGAGCACGGGGGAGGAGAAGGGAAGATGTGAGGTCGTGTGTGGCGGTTCACGGTGGAGAGAAGGTCGTCGGGCTGGGTTGTAATAGGGAGGCACGATAAATAAAAAGAGAAAGAAAAAAAGAAAAAAATGAAAGAGAAGAGAGAAGGCAGAGAAAAAAAAATGAAGGGGGAGAAAGTTTCTTTTCAACAATGGAAGAAATGGGTGAGAGAGTAGATCTGGGAAGGGGAATGAATTATATGTTAGCAGGTAGGGAAAAGAAAACGAATAGGCTATAGAAGGTAGGAATGCAAATGAATAGACTGCAAAGTGGAAAACGAACCAACGTATAATAAATTGAACGTTGGAAATAGTAATTGTCAGTCCATGAATTCAGAAAAAAAAAGCAACGGCTATAATTGTTGCTTGTCAGTCATGGTTAAAATTTGAAACGCAAAAGAAATCAAATGGTCACGGATCCGATACCGATGCGGTTACCGGTTTCGTGGATTCCGCTGTGTGTCGGACTTCAACACACAAAAATAAATGTACTGCAGAGATCAGCACGATGAGACGATCAAACAGTATACAAATATAAGTGGCAGGATCATCCGATCAAAAGGTCGATATGGATACTGATATACGTTGCTATTCCATACGGAAAAATCCAAACGGAGCTAGAAACGTTCGAAATTTGCAAAACGAATTACGCCATTTTATTCAGAGTGTTCTAAATAAATTTTCTCATGTTGACATATTTAGGTTTCGAAACACTTTTAAATTCAACAGTTATTAACTTATTTAAATTGGAATAAAATTACACAAGAAAATAAACTTTCATATTAACTGATGAAAATTTACCAGCTGTTATGTTTAAGTAGACGTATTTTAAATATCAAATTTTTATTTCAAAATTTTTATTATTTAAAATTTCACAAAATTCCAATTAAATATATTAATAAAACCATTAAAATTTACGGGTCGTTACACTCTCCCCCACTCAAAACTTTTCATCTCCGAAAAGGAACGAGGCACGGAAAACAAGGAAAACAAGATAGAATGAGATAGGATTAAGACAAGAGGAATAGAAGATTGAAATTACACCTGGTAACTGTCGTTATAGGTAAATTCAACAAGATAGAGATTATCTTCCCACTTAGAATGTAGGAGAATGGAAACGACCAGAAAGAAAATAGATTGGAAAACAGAATAAGATAATAAATTTAAAACCATGAAAATTTTAACTTACATTAATAATTAATTTCACTTAAGTTAAATAAATCTTTACTATTTCTAATTTGATTATCTTATTATCTTTAATTAACAATTTCTAAAACCATAGATTTGAACATCATTTATTATACTCATATTTTATTCAACAAATTTTCATTCTTCTTTATTCCAAAATTATTATTAAATTTATTCCACTTAATATATTTAATCATATTATTAAGTTTATTTACACTTTTATAACTACTCAAACTTGTTTATAATTCCTTTAACACCATTTTATATTGTAAATTATTCAATTAACTTTTTATTTTGTTTACCTCTAAAAATCTTTTATAACTAAATTTTTAAGTGTATAACATTTATTATAACCACTCAAATTTTATTTATAAAATCATTTTATATTGTACATTATCCAATTACATAGTTAACTTCTGAATGATTTAGGTAAGTTATATTGGGGTTCAACTTAATAGTATACATATAAAATTTCAAATTCAATTACCTCAAGTCAGAACATTTATTCAACAATCTTGATTTCCTTTTATAATTGAAATTATCCTTTAAGATAAAATTTTAAGAATTAAATTTCCGATTAACTTCAAACTATTCTAGGTAAATAAATATATATACATAATATATATCAAATCAAATTTGAAATCATACACCAATATATATATTATAAATCAAGTCATATTTTAGAAATTCAAATCAATTAAATTTTTCAAAACAAAACTATAGCAAGGCTACAAGATGGTCTCTTCACTTCGAAACTCGAAAATGAACGTCGATGATGCTGCAGTCATCACCGAAATTATTTTCCAGCGACAGAGAAAAGAGCACTAATTTAAACATTTAAAATTCTTTGGAAACAATTTCTACTCGAAAATACTTTAAATAATATATCCTTTTAAAACTTTAAAACCCAAAGTTTGAAATCTTCGGAAATTAAATTCTTAATTCTTGTTTTAAATTCATTTAAATTTCCAAATTAATTTATAACTATATTTTATAATTCAACTATTTATATATGAACAAAGCCAATGATTATAATATATATATAAAAATCAAATATTATTTCTTAACATCCAATTCAATTAACTATAAATTTTCAGAAAATTATACATATATATAATATGATTATACAAAATTTCTCATTTACCAAGTTTGAAAGCAATATGGTGTCAGTTTGCTCTGTTTAAGTGTTTTGAAGATCCTATCGATAGCGTTGATCAGACGAATCGATCGGAAACCCAAATCAATGTCAACAACTCAAACAATACAATGTATATTAAAACATTTGAATATTAGTTTACAAAATACACTTCAAGAATGATTTGAAGATAAGTTGGAAACAAAAGACAAGATGATTAAATAATAGAATAAGGGAATGAATAAGCTTATATAAATCGCGGGCAACCTTAACCGGGTCAACCGTGACTTAAAGAATAAGATCGATGTAGATTTCTGGGACAAACCTACGTCTGATCTCAAGAGATAGAATTCAGGATAAGAAGAGATAGATAGCATTGTAAACCGAGGATTCAGTCATCTTCGGTGAATCAATGCATCTTGTAAAGGAGTTTCACCCCTTTACAATCATTCGAAGATTGGCGAGATCGCATATTCACTATAAAGATCATTCGAAGTGGAATTATGGGATACTCCAGAATCAAAAGAAGACAAATAGGGAGAGACAAGAATGGGTTTGGAACCGCAGGGAACGTTCCAAAATTCAAAGAAATCGGCACGAAAGGAAGGAATTCAAGCTCGAACGAAAGTGATTCTGTAAATAAATTTACTATATATGCTAAGCTTTGCCTAGAGCCAAAGCTCTGTTACCAAATGTAACGACCCACTATTTTGGACCATTCAAATCAACAATAAATCCACACATGTCGGACTTGAATAATTCAAAACAATGGATTGTAAATAAAATTTGGCAAAACTCAGAATATACAGTAAATAAATCACAGATCACAGACACAGAGTAATATAACAATGCAGCGGAAGCAAGAATAGTAGTTCATGAAGCTACTATATATATAATAACAGAGTTCAACAAGATACAACAGAAGTAACAAGATACAACAGGAGTCTCAATATGATAATCAAGTATAAATCAGAATACATCACTAGAATCAACTGGATAACTTAAAGCGAAATAGATAGCTGGATCTCCAAGGAAAGCTCCAACTCCAAAGGTGAGTCTCGAATGTTGTATCACTCAATCTGACCCGAGCGTAAAGCAAAACACAAAACACTCGAGTCAGGACATACATACTTATACAATGTAAACCAACTCAAGTGAACTGTAATATAAAGGTACAAGTAACTTAAAGAATGCTTGGGATCGCCCATTCTTTAAGGATCCGTTAAACTATTTACTATGTATTAATATTTCGCTAATATAATAATGTCTATAGTAAAATAAACTTACTTTTAAATAGTGTCAAGGCTTTATATTTTCCACCTTAACACATAATAGTGCCAATAGTCTATACAGTACCTGCATACCTCGAGAGGCTACGAGAAGATACTCCATAGGTACGACACAAATAGAAACTCGTAGTAAAGCTCGGTATGGTAGGTGACACGGCACAACGAGGCAATGCCAAGGTAGATATACCAATTACGCATCCGGGCTGGTGGAAACACATAGCAGCCACTACCGCCCACCTCGGAACACACTCCCAATCAAAATCGAAGGGTGGCCACCAAATCAATCACAAAGTAATAGAAATGTATCGAAGAAATGCGTCCGATCAGAGGTGCTACCTCATTGGCCCGAGATCGCTCCTCTTTTGGCCATCTTATGCCAACTCACGGGAGTCGGGTCCACGTTTATACCTTAATAGGATCGTCGCCACCATCCTACTTCATTCTGGAATCTCCACCGCGTACACGGTTGTCAAAGTGGTTTTCGGAATCGACAAAGAGTATGCCCATATCCGATCCCGGTCTCTTTGCCAACCAACCGTTATTATAACCCATGGATATTTATTTCAAAATCATTTACTTTAAAACCCAAAATATCACATCCATTTCAAACTAAATACTATATTATTTCATTTCAAAGCCAAATCAATATATCATTTCCATTTCAAGTCCCAAAGTAATAATATATCATTTAAATTCCAAAACCAAATCAATATATCATTTAAATAAAACCCAAATTTCCAAATCATTGAATACTTCCTTAAATTTATTAAACTTGAAATATTCCTTTAAATCATCTTAAACCAAACCACTTTATAAAGTTACATTCTTAAATCTTAAATTTCAATAAGTTCCAAGTTAATATATTTTAAGACAATTCTTAATTAAATACAATTTCACACAATTTCATTTTTTCAAAACCATAGTACCTTTCAAAGTTATAACAACTCTGAAACCCAACACTTTGAAACCATAATATTTTGAAATCATAACAATTTAGAAATGTTATTCTTTGAAAATCATAATACTTAGAAAATCATAACACCCTTAAAGTAATATTCATTTAAACCATTGAAATTCATTGTCAAATAATATTCATTTCAAAGTTGTAGCATTTCTAAGTTCATTAATTAAATTATAAAATTTCCAAAACATTGTATTTTCAGCTAACAACAGCACTTATAAAGTGCTACAGTAGATATATTAGTAATATTTCCAAAACATTGTCAAATTCATAAACAGCAGCACTTATAAAGTGCTACAGTAGGTATTAGAATTTCAAAACAGTTTAGTTTAAGAAACAACGGCACTTACCAAGTGCTGCAGTAGCTCTTTGTTATTTCAGTTTTTTAGTCTATTTCCAGAAATGACAGCACTTAACAAATGCTGTCTTAAGACCACAACATTTCTGAAGTGCTACCAATATTACTTTCAGCTTTATTATAAAATTTTCAGAAACAATAAAACTTAAAATTTGGCCATTTTAACTTATAAAAATCCTATTTTTCACTTCAAAAATATTCATTCGGATATCTTAACTTATGATTCAATAAGATAAACACTTAATAAGTAAATATCCAATTTAAATAATAATTCATTCATTAAGTCAAAAGTAAATTATTTTCTCAACTTTTACTTTAACAATTAACTTAATACTTTATTTTAAAATACCCATTTCCCAAATAAAATTTTAATTTCCCTTTATTTACTTAACTTAAAAGTTTTCATTTAAAACCAAATTTCCAAATTCCAAGTTAAGTCATAATTAAAGTTACATTCTTCCATAAAAAAATCATAACTATTTATTTTACAAAACATAACATTTCACAAAAGAATATTTTATCTTAGTTAATATAACAATCAAATCTTTTCCTTTTAGATCTATTCATTTAGACATCAAATAACTATGATTTTCTAGTCAAATAAATTTTATTACAAATGTCCAATTAAAACTGTATTCCATTTAATCAGTTCAAAATACATTATTTATTACACAAAACATGTCTGTTTCATAAAGTAAAATTCATAACAATTATTAGGTTAGATTTAAAACTTCCATATTAAGTCAAATTCAATTATTAAGTTATTTAACATCAATCAATGTCTTTAAATTCTATTTAAAACCAACATATCTTTAAAATTTCCATTAAAGCCACTTATTAACTTATAAAATCTTAACTTATAGAAAACCAACATCTTCTTATATTTAAGTCATTTAAATCAAATCTTTTAGCTCAAATTTCATATATTTAAACATTCAAAATACTTAACAATTTTTTTAGGAAAATATTATTTAAAAATATAACCATGGGCCTGTATAATATTTTCTAACCTAGGTCAAGTGATACGGATATGTATCATTTAAATCCGTAATTTAAAAAGAAAAATCCGGGTTATATCATTTCAAACCCGCAATCCCAAGTCAAATAAAATAAAATAAAAATACAATAAAAATCACTCGAGCCTATCATTTCAGCCCATAATGATTTTTCCTTATTCTAATGTTCGTTCGGGTATGTATCATTTCAACTCATAGTGATAGGGAACTTGCAATGTGAGAAACAACAAATAAATAAAAATATAGCATAGTATATCATATCAGGTGATGTAACAAATATATGAACAGAATTTAACATCGTATAATCATATCACAGGCATATATGAATTTATCAACATAGCATATAAATTTCTACAATTCACATGTCATTGTTTCACAGTTATATAATTACGAATGTCGAGAGTGATAACTCACCTTTTAAAGCTGGAGAAGATAGACAATGAAATTGAGTTATGAATCCAAGCACGAATTTCGAAGCAAAGCACGATGGACACGAGTTCGACGATCAAAGCTGATAAATATGAATTGATGAGATCGAGTCAGACTGGATCGATGGAGACCATTAGTAAAAGTGAACTTATATATAACTATATATGACTATTTATATATGAAAAATCATATTTCAAATTCAAACACATTTAAACTTAAATATATATATATATGTATTTAAAAATCATTGTTTTAAATTAGAGAACATATATATACTTTTCTAATATATTTATAAACTCTGAATATATAGTAATATACAAATAATGATATAGGATAATAGATTATACAAACTCATATGACATATCATACAACAGATCTTATAAACTCAGATAATATACATATATATAATTTTTTTTAAATCAACGCTCAACAGACATGTTCTGAATACCAACCTATACAACATATTTTATACTCTGTACATAACTAGCTGAAACCAACATTTCGAAATCTCATATTTATACTTTATAAACTTACTTTATTAAACCTGTGTTATAGGCCCAACAAAACAAGACATATATGCAACACATTTTACTTTATATTATAAGATTTAGAAATATATGTTATTAAGATATATATACAACAACATACTACAGCAGATTATATACCCAATATATAGACTCGGACTATATGACTTAAAATATAAACAACTGTTTTATATATGCTTACAATATAAACAACTTTAATAAAACTATTAATTTATCTCTTATATTATAATAATACCCTCTGTACATATTAGCAACAATTTAAACATTGTTAGATCGAAGAAAAGTTTGGGAGAATATTATATTTAAGCAACTATATATTTTAAATATCAGTACAAGTGATATGCGAAATCTTAACTATCCTACATCTAAAATACTATATGAAAAATATATACATATGTTTATTAAAACCAAATTCTAGTACTTATTTATATATAAGACTACACTGTCAAAACTTACATGCAAATATAAATAGATTAGTAAACTATATCATTAACATATTGTAACTAACAGACCAAACCCAAAATGTAGTATAAACAACATAATATACATTTATATATATATATATATAATAAAGGAGGAGAAAGGTTTGCCACGAGCAGGAGGTCGGCATGCATGATGATGGACAGAAGGATGGTTAGCTGGTTCGAGTTCGAGAGAGGTGGAAGACGGAACGGTGACCAGGTCGAGGTCGCTGCTGCTGCTGGAGTTGTTGACATGGCGAGTTGGCATGGGGCTGATGAGTAGTTAGCTCGATGTCTTGCGGCAAGGCTAGGCGGAGTTATAGGCTGGGAGGCTAGGAGCACGGGGGAGGAGAAGGGAAGATGTGAGGTCGTGTGTGGCGGTTCACGGTGGAGAGAAGGTCGTCGGGCTGGGTTGTAACAGGGAGGCACGACAAATAAAAAGAGAAAGAAGGAAAGAAAAAAAATGAAAGAGAAGAGAGAAGGCAGAGAAAAAAAAATGAAGGGGGAGAAAGTTTCTTTTCAACAATGGAAGAAGTGGGTGAGAGAGTAGATCTGGGAAGGGGAATGAATTATATGTTAGCAGGTAGGGAAAAGAAAACGAATAGGCTATAGAAGGTAGGAATGCAAATGAATAGACTGCAAAGTGGAAAACAAACCAACGTATAATAAATTGAACGTTTGAAATAGTAATTGTCAGTCCATGAATTCAGAAAAAAAAAGAAACGGCTATAATTGTTGCTTGTCAGTCATGGTTAAAATTTGAAACGCAAAAGAAATCAAATGGTCACGGATCCGGTACCGATGCGGTTACCGGTTTCGTGGATTCCGCTGTGTGCCGGACTTCAACACACAAAGATAAATGTACTGCAGTGATCAGCACGATGAGACGATCAAACAGTATACAGATATAAGTGGCAGGATCATCCGATCAAAAGGTCGATATGGATACTGATATACGTTGCTATTTCGTACGGAAAAATCCAAACGGAGCTAGAAACGTTCGAAATTTGCAAAACGAATTACGCCATTTTATTCAGAGTGTTCTAAATAAATTTTCTCATGTTGACATATTTAGGTTTCGAAACACTTTTAAATTCAACAGTTATTAACTTATTTAAATTGGAATAAAATTACATAAGAAAATAAACTTTCATATTAACTGATGAAAATTTACCAGCTGTTATGTTTAAGTAGACGTATTTCAAATATCAAATTTTTATTTCAAAATTTTTATTATTTAAAATTTCACAAAATTCCAATTAAATATATTAATAAAACCATTAAAATTTACGGGTCGTTACACTCTCCCCCACTCAAAACTTTTCGTCCCCGAAATGAAACGAGGCACGGAAAACAAGGAAAACAAGATAGAATGAGATAGGATTAAGACAAGAGGAATAGAAGATTGAAATTACACCTGGTAACTGTCGTTATAGGTAAATTCAACAAGATAGAGATTATCTTCCCACTTAGAATGTAGGAGAATGGAAACAACCAGAAAGAAAATAGATTGGAAAACAGAATAAGATAATAAATTTAAAACCATGAAAATTTTAACTTACATTAATAATTAATTTCACTTAAGTTAAATAAATCTTTACTATTTCTAATTTGATTATCTTATTATCTTTAATTAACAATTTCTAAAACCATAGATTTGAACATCATTTATTATACTCATATTTTATTCAACAAATTTTCATTCTTCTTTATTCCAAAATTATTATTAAATTTATTCCACTTAATATATTTAATCATATTATTAAGTTTATTTACACTTTTATAACTACTCAAACTTGTTTATAATTCCTTTAACACCATTTTATATTGTAAATTATTCAATTAACTTTTTATTTTGTTTACCTCTATAAATCTTTTATAACTAAATTTTTAAGTGTATAACATTTATTTTAACCACTCAAATTTTATTTATAAAATCATTTTATATTGTACATTATCCAATTACATAGTTAACTTCTGAATGATTTAGGTAAGTTATATTGGGGTTCAACTTAATAGTATACATATAAAATTTCAAATTCAATTACCTCAAGTCAGAACATTTATTCAACAATCTTGATTTCCTTTTATAATTGAAATTATCCTTTAAGATAAAATTTTAAGAATTAAATTTCCGATTAACTTCAAACTATTCTAGGTAAATAAATATATATACATAATATATATCAAATCAAATTTGAAATCATACACCAATATATATATTATAAATCAAGTCATATTTTAGAAATTCAAATCAATTAAATTTTTCAAAACAAAACTATAGCAAGGCTACAAGATGGTCTCTTCACTTCGAAACTCGAAAATGAACGTCGATGATGCTGCAGTCATCACCGAAATTATTTTCCAGCGACAGAGAAAAGAGCACTAATTTAAACATTTAAAATTCTTTGGAAACAATTTCTACTCGAAAATACTTTAAATAATATATCCTTTTAAAACTTTAAAACCCAAAGTTTGAAATCTTCGGAAATTAAATTCTTAATTCTTGTTTTAAATTCATTTAAATTTCCAAATTAATTTATAACTATATTTTATAATTCAACTATTTATATATGAACAAAGCCAATGATTACAATATATATATAAAAATCAAATATTATTTCTTAACATCCAATTCAATTAACTATACATTTTCAGAAAATTATACATATATATAATATGATTATACAAAATTTCTCATTTACCAAGTTTGAAAACAATATGGTGTCAGTTTGCTCTGTTTAAGTGTTTTGAAGATCCTATCGATAGCGTTGATCAGACGAATCGATCGGAAACCCAAATCAACGTCAACAACTCAAACAATACAATGTATATTAAAACATTTGAATATTAGTTTACAAAATACACTTCAAGAATGATTTGAAGATAAGTTGGAAACAAAAGACAAGATGATTAAATAATAGAATAAGGGAATGAATAAGCTTATATAAATCGCGGGCAACCTTAACCGGGTCAACCGTGACTTAAAGAATAAGATCGATGTAGATTTCTGGGACAAACCTACGTCTGATCTCAAGAGATAGAATTCAGGATAAGAAGAGATAGATAGCATTGTAAACCGAGGATTCAGTCATCTTCGGTGAATCAATGCATCTTGTAAAGGAGTTTCACCCCTTTACAATCATTCGAAGATTGGCGAGATCGCATATTCACTATAAAGATCATTCGAAGTGGAATTATGGGATACTCCAGAATCAAAAGAAGACAAATAGGGAGAGACAAGAATGGGTTTGGAACCGCAGGGAACGTTCCAAAATTCAAAGAAATCGGCACGAAAGGAAGGAATTCAAGCTCGAACGAAAGTGATTCTGTAAATAAATTTACTATATATGCTAAGCTTTGCCTAGAGCCAAAGCTCTGTTACCAAATGTAACGACCCACTATTTTGGACCATTCAAATCAACAATAAATCCACACATGTCGGACTTGAATAATTCAAAACAATGGATTGTAAATAAAATTTGGCAAAACTCAGAATATACAGTAAATAAATCACAGATCACAGACACAGAGTAATATAACAATGCAGCGGAAGCAAGAATAGTAGTTCATGAAGCTACTATATATATAATAACAGAGTTCAACAAGATACAACAGAAGTAACAAGATACAACAGGAGTCTCAATATGATAATCAAGTATAAATCAGAATACATCACTAGAATCAACTGGATAACTTAAAGCGAAATAGATAGCTGGATCTCCAAGGAAAGCTCCAACTCCAAAGGTGAGTCTCGAATGTTGTATCACTCAATCTGACCCGAGCGTAAAGCAAAACACAAAACACTCGAGTCAGGACATACATACTTATACAATGTAAACCAACTCAAGTGAACTGTAATATAAAGGTACAAGTAACTTAAAGAATGCTTGGGATCGCCCATTCTTTAAGGATCCGTTAAACTATTTACTATGTATTAATATTTCGCTAATATAATAATGTCTATAGTAAAATAAACTTACTTTTAAATAGTGTCAAGGCTTTATATTTTCCACCTTAACACATAATAGTGCCAATAGTCTATACAGTACCTGCATACCTCGAGAGGCTACGAGAAGATACTCCATAGGTACGACACAAATAGAAACTCGTAGTAAAGCTCGGTATGGTAGGTGACACGGCACAACGAGGCAATGCCAAGGTAGATATACCAATTACGCATCCGGGCTGGTGGAAACACATAGCAGCCACTACCGCCCACCTCGGAACACACTCCCAATCAAAATCGAAGGGTTGCCACCAAATCAATCACAAAGTAATAGAAATGTATCGAAGAAATGCGTCCGATCAGAGGTGCTACCTCATTGGCCCGAGATCGCTCCTCTTTTGGCCATCTTATGCCAACTCACGGGAGTCGGGTCCACGTTTATACCTTAATAGGATCGTCGCCACCATCCTACTTCATTCTGGAATCTCCACCGCGTACACGGTTGTCAAAGTGGTTTTCGGAATCGACAAAGAGTATGCCCATATCCGATCCCGGTCTCTTTTCCAACCAATCGTTATTATAACCCATGGATATTTATTTCAAAATCATTTACTTTAAAACCCAAAATATCACATCCATTTCAAACTAAATACTATATTATTTCATTTCAAAGCCAAATCAATATATCATTTCCATTTCAAGTCCCAAAGTAATAATATATCATTTAAATTCCAAAACCAAATCAATATATCATTTAAATAAAACCCAAATTTCCAAATCATTGAATACTTCCTTAAATTTATTAAACTTGAAATATTCCTTTAAATCATCTTAAACCAAACCACTTTATAAAGTCACATTCTTAAATCTTAAATTTCAATAAGTTCCAAGTTAATATATTTTAAGACAATTCTTAATTAAATACAATTTCACACAATTTCATTTTTTCAAAACCATAGTACCTTTCAAAGTTATAACAACTCTGAAACCCAACACTTTGAAACCATAATATTTTGAAATCATAACAATTTAGAAATGTTATTCTTTGAAAATCATAATACTTAGAAAATCATAACACCCTTAAAGTAATATTCATTTAAACCATTGAAATTCATTGTCAAATAATATTCATTTCAAAGTTGTAGCATTTCTAAGTTCATTAATTAAATTATAAAATTTCCAAACATTGTATTTTCAGCTAACAACAGCACTTATAAAGTGCTACAGTAGATATATTAGTAATATTTCCAAAACATTGTCAAATTCATAAACAGCAGCACTTATAAAGTGCTACAGTAGGTATTAGAATTTCAAAACAGTTTAGTTTAAGAAACAGCGGCACTTACCAAGTGCTGCAGTAGCTCTTTGTTATTTCAGTTTTTTAGTCTATTTCCAGAAATGACAGCACTTAACAAATGCTGTCTTAAGACCACAACATTTCTGAAGTGCTACCAATATTACTTCCAGCTTTATTATAAAATTTTCAGAAACAATAAAACTTAAAATTTGGCCATTTTAACTTATAAAAATCCTATTTTTCACTTCAAAAATATTCATTCGGATATCTTAACTTATGATTCAATAAGATAAACACTTAATAAGTAAATATCCAATTTAAACAATAATTCATTCATTAAGTCAAAAGTAAATTATTTTCTTAACTTTTACTTTAACAATTAACTTAATACTTTATTTTAAAATACCCATTTCCCAAATAAAATTTTAATTTCCCTTTATTTACTTAACTTAAAAGTTTTCATTTAAAACCAAATTTCCAAATTCCAAGTTAAGTCATAATTAAAGTTACATTCTTCCATAAAAAAATCATAACTATTTATTTTACAAAACATAACATTTCACAAAAGAATATTTTATCTTAGTTAATATAACAATCAAATCTTTTCCTTTTAGATCTATTCATTTAGACATCAAATAACTATGATTTTCTAGTCAAATAAATTTTATTACAAATGTCCAAATAAAACTGTATTACAAATGTCCGAAATATGCAAAACGAATTACGTCGTTTTATTCAAAGTGTTCTAAATAAATTTTTTCATGTTGAGATATTTAGGTTTCGTAACACTTTTAAATTCAACAGTTATTAACTGATTTAAATTGGAATAAAATTACATAAGAAAATAAACTTTCATATTAACGGATGAAAATTTACCAGCTGTTATGTTTAAGTAGATGTATTTCAAATATCAAATTTTTATTTCAAACTTTTTATTATTTAAAATTTCACAAAATTCCAATCAAATATATTATTAAAACCATTAAAATTTACGGGTTGTTACATGAATAATTAGTACTATCTAGTCATTTTATCTCTTCCAAATGCTGAGTCGACACCAAGTGATGCCACCTAGGTACGACATCCCCATTGACTCAGAAATTATGGGTCCCCCCACACAACCTATTGGCTGCACTATACACCTCTTCGGTCCTCACTGGCAATCCTCACCATCAATCAATCACATAATATTTGCATATCCTCACTTGTTGTGACCGTGCTGCAGATCGTTGGACCTGCAACAATGGAGCTAAATTGTCACGACTTAAGGTTCTATCCCACGGTTAGTCTAGCCAAAATGGATATCAAGCTCATTTAGTGTCTCATGTCGCTTCGATCAAATTTTATTTGATCATTCTACATGTTCATAGTGATGATGGTAGTCCACCTAACCATCATTTAATCTAGTGTCACTACGGGATTTCTTAACATTTTTATATTTAAATGAACATGAAACACAAAGAATATCAAGAAAATAATCCATATAGCCTTATTACATGATATAGTATATCTCATATGGCATAATACATAACTTACATAAGCAGTTTAAAGGTGATTCAGCAATAATCCAATCACAATGAAATATTTAGTCATACCCACCACAATAACAAACATCACATATCAAAGCATGCATCCTTCATATCTTAGGATGAATTTATTATATTTCCATTATATATATATATAAATAAATCGTATGCACGATTACATATTCCCAAAACATTTATATTATTTTTCTCAAAATATAATTTTTTAAAACCACCTATATAATTTTAAAGAAATCCTCTTTCACTTTCAAACCACTAAAATCCTTTGAAATTAATTCACATACTTTGAAAACTTTTTTCTTTATAAACCTTTAAAGTCGTAGTAAAGGAGTTTATAAATAAAACATCCCTTTAAACATCAAATCAATAATATATTATTATTGTTATTTCAAGTTATTGTTTCCACTTTCAAAACCTTTTAAAAATCCAAATAATTAATTTCAAGTCTTATATTTAAATTCCTTATTCACTTCCCAATCCATTTAACCATCTTTTAATAATAATTTAACAATTTTGAAATCCCTTTCCATACTTTAAAAATAATAATAAGATTTATCAAATTGGAAATTCATCATAATATTAAATTTATAATTTTACTTCTCTCAAAATAATTTCCATTAATAATAATATTTTCCAACCATTAACTCATATATTTATATATTTTTCTCAAAATAATTATTTTCTCTTTCAAAACAACTTATTTATGAAAATATACCAAAAAGAATAATCTCTTTGTTTTGGAAAATAAATTTTAAATCCTCTTTATAAAAATATCCATCATATATTTTTATGAACATAGATGAATAAATACGTACTCAAAAATTGACATATAAAATAAAGTGGAAATTAGCCACAAGGGTCTCTTTAGCAAATAGAATTAGTTTTTAGGACACACAACTGACTTTCAAGGACAAAACGTAAAATAATTAGTTTCTAGGGCCTAAAAACCAATGAAATAACCAATGAAATTATGTCCTTGAAAGTAATTGGACTGCTGACTTTATCCTTGAAAGTAATTATTCTGCTAACTTTGGCCTTGAAAGTAATTTCTTTGAATGGATGTCCTAGAAACTAATTGGACTGCAAAGTTTGTCCTTCTGGTGAAATGCCCCTAAAATAAATACGTAATTTCAACTTCCGAAAATTAAATTTTTCAGTAATTCTAAAAATTCTCATTTTAAAATACATAACTTTTTTAATTCTTTTATATAACTAAATATTTATTTCAAAAATAATATAATTTTAAGCAAGTTCATAATTTATAAATACTTCCAAAAAGTATTTAACTTAAATTTTCCCCTTCTAATCAATTTCAAATGCAATATCCATTTGTTAATAAAGCAACGCAATGACATGCAACCATCATTTATACAATTTCAAATCATTCTATAACAAAATTATACTCAAGAAATAATGAATCTCATCTAATATCAAAAGGAACATTCATATGTTGCTGAAAATATATTTAACAACTTATTTTCAATTGAAGACAAATTAAATTTACCACAAGAATGCATAAACCATACCGTGCAACTAATTATTCAACCAATTCAATCACCTAATCAAGGTTCACTATGAGAAAAAACGAATTAGACGAATGATATGATCCATTGTCTGAATGAGTACCTATCTGTCGTCTATTTCCGTGCCGTCTCATTACATATCAGACAACAGATATGCACTGTCGTCTGATATGCACTAACACATCAAAAGAAAAAAAAACCATACGTTGTTTGATGTTATAGTATCATTTCTAAAATTTTCTACTAGATAACATATAAATATTGACTGATATGCATATCAATTACACTTATGTTATATTTGCAAAATGAAATAATGAATCACAATTTTATTTAAACAAATATTTTATTTCAAATCAAATTCAAATACAATACAACTTTCATTATACTTACATTTTCAAATACAATACAACTTTCACTATTCTTACATTTTCAAATACAATACAACTTTCACTATCACTCTCATATATATAACTTTTCTCTACACTCTCATATATAATATATATTTTTCTATCACTCACTTACACTCACTCGTGTTTATTTTTGATATTGATCTTCATTTGCTTGCTTCAGCTTGTGTCCAGTTATCTCTTATACCTGTCAAATAAACAACGCAGTAAAATGGAAAAGGAAACAAACCTAAATTGCAAAAATTAGATTAAATTTGAAAATTAACATTGCCTCAGTTTATGGGTTTGTTTTCTCTTCATGTTTTAGACATGGCTGGATAAATATATACGTGCACGGATAACTTATGATATGCATAATGTATCACTATGAATATTACAAGGCCGGACATCGATTAAATTTCACGGACTATTGCAAAGGTCAAGCCTGGAGGCTCAACACAGTGCAAATGTCCACAAGGTCAAGCCCAAGCCTCATCGGGCTCAACTCAGGTGCACAAGGAAATGCAACTCAAACCAGAAAATCAAACTCAAGTGCACACTCGGGTGCTCTAACCAAAAATATACAAGTGCAGCCAGGAAAATGCACAAGAGTACATAGTGAATACAAGTTTCATCAATTCAACATACACAAGAGTACATAGTGAATACAAGGTAAGATCATAAATGAACCAGCAAAATAGAAATGAAGTGGGATGTAATTGGCACACTAATATACAATATACACACATATGTGTATACATGTATACATGTATATACGCAACACATGTTCAGAGATTCAACCAACAACAAGCTTTATGTAATATACATATATACACATATGTAAATACATGTATATATGTACATACTCAATATGGTTCAAGCTCAAGTACATACAAGTATATGTGAGAACTAAAACAACATAACACACATACAAGGGTGAAGATATACATACACAAGCACTAGGGTATAATTATAAAGACTTTTCATACATATACAGAAATGAAGTAAGATGTAACAACACATGTACACATATACACATATGTTTATACATGTATACATGTATATATGCAACACTGAAATCACATATATCTCAAAACAGAAATCCTATTACATATATACATATGAACACATGAACACAAGTATATATATATATATGAACATATGAACACAAGTATAAACATTCACACAAATTAAAACAAGGCACGACCAACAAGACTCACAGCAATAGGCAATGCTATGGACCTGCAATTCAACACAAGACTTGAGAAACCGGACACATATACAACAAGTATACACAACAAGACATATCAAGTGTTGAAGTGCACTGCCTTGAACAAGGCAGTTCTAGTCAACACTGCCTTGAACAGCAAGGTCCAATATAGCAATCCACTAACTTCGACATGTAGTCAAGAGCACATGGTCAGGTGACATAGTGAAAAACAAGGTCCAACCTCGCAATAAAATTAGCAATTGGAAACCAAAGCTGAAATTCAAGAATCAGAAAACTAAATCAAAAAGAAACCAAAATCAGAAATTCAAGAATCAAATCGAATCATATATTCGCATATTTAGGAAATAAATTCCTATATAAGAAACTCAAATCATCATCGACCAGAAAGTAGAAGTCGAGAACAATATAAATCGATAGGGGGATAAATCATACCAATATTAATCGAAGAACACTCGACAAGGAGGAACCGAAATCATCAATAGTCAGTGAGGAAAGGAGCATGGTGATTCGAAGCTTAACTTTCAAGCAGCGACCTTCAAGAAACCCTAATTTCAAAACGAAGACGAAAAAGGCGGCTTTGATTAGGAAGCCCTAAGGAATGAAGCACGCAACCATCAATTTGCACAAAGACGAGAAGACGAGAAGGAGACGACTTCAATTTCATAAAACCCTAAGTTAACGATGAGAAGAAGATGGCGATTTTCTCCTGAATAAAAATAAAAGGAGGGACCGAAATAATAACGGGGGGAACATAACGAAATAATAAAGGGGAGAATAAAATAATAAAGAGGGGAATCAAACAAAACAGCGGCCAAGAAATAATTAAGAGGGAAAAGGTGGAGCCAAAAATAAAAATTTTGATAACTTAAATCGGACGACATATAAAATGTTGTCTGAATAACAAGCTTGTACATAGGGATTTCATAGGCCATTCAGACAATAGATGAAAGATTATGTGGCTCTTCAGACAACAAATGGTTTTGTCATGTGTTGTGTGAAAAAGTGGGATAACAGAAAATCTACCTAATGTCGTGTGATCACGTTATCTGATTCACTTTGTGGCATAGTGGTTCATCACAAACACAATCAAAATACAGCATGCAAGGTGAAACATAATCTATGCATAGGTGTGAGAAAACCAAATTTAATCACCTTGATTGCTCGATTTCCATCATCTTCGTCAACCCAATCTTGCCATATGCACTGCCAAACCACTCGACAAGCCCGATCAACTACCGTGATGCCATCCCCAAACTCAGTCACCATACAATCGCTCCCACCAGCAACCAACCTGCCTTCATTGACATGTAATCCAAAAGGCCCACGTTCCCTTTATACACGTTCACCGACTTCATGTTATCATGCTACCACCTGTTGCAATAGCCCTCTCATAAATGCCACTATCGCCCCTTCGTCGACATGTAGGCTAGATGACCTACGCTCCACCATCTTGTGGCTACTAGCCCCTCCCCCAACGACATTGTCGTTTGCTTGACCTCCGACTTCGTGCGCAAATACACTTTATATATTTTTTAATCGTCGAAATTGGGGGATCTAGGGCAAAATATGGAGACCAGTAAGTAGAATTTGGCGTTGGGTTTTGGGATTGGGAGTGGGAAAAGAGGGTAAATTATTTTATTTTTATGTGGACTTGGGATTAGTTTTGTTTAAGGGCTACTTTTAAATTTTAATTTTTCCATTTATTTATTTTAATTTTCTCTTAAGTTCCTCTTTCAATTATTATAAATAAATTTTAGTTTAATCTAAATTGATTTACACTTCTTTCTACAAATTATATTTCGACAATTACATAATTTCATTCAATTCAATATTTGTTTTTTAATTGTTCATTGCATTAAGGTGAAATAAAATTATTTTTTAATTATTTAAATGATATAAAATTATTTACAATTTACAAAAATATTTTATTCATTAAATTTTTTTATTTGAGTTTACTATATTTTATGAAAAGAATTTATTAATTAATTTAACTAATCAAAATAAAATCATTTATTAAATAGACTACAATTAAATTGAATTCCAATATTTTTATTTTTATTGAATTTTTTTTATTATTGCTTAAAAAATAGGGTTTTTTCATGGATTGAGATGCATATACTTAAATTCAAATGTTATGGAATTTTATTTAAATTTTGAAAGAGAGAGGAAGGGCTAGTTTTTATTTAGAAAAATGAGAAAATAATATCCCCGGCTCTCTTCTTTTGTAATGCAAACATAGCTTTTAGACTAGTCAAGAAAAAAAGAAAAGAGCAGGGATGTTCTCTTATTTGATTTGGGATTGCTTCATAGACTTGCAAATAAATCAAAACCTTAATATTTAATTTCTCCTTCTTTCATTCAATAAAACACAATTTCAATTCAACAAAATTAATTCAAACTCACAAAATTATTTTTTTCACAATTTTTTTATTTATGCATCATTTATGTTTACATAAAACATATCTTCCATATTTCCAATTATAAATCAATATTATCATATTTACAATTTAGCCCATTTATAACTTTAAAAACAATATCCATTTGTTAATTAAATTAGAATTCATTCTTCACCAAAATAAACTCCAAAATACTTTTATTTCCACTATGTAAATATATAAAAATTATTAATTCACTTCTAATTCATTTAAAAATCATTTCAAATTTAAAAATACTAATATTAATCAAGAAATAACTAATATTACCTTTCTTAATAATTCATTGCTTTAGAAGAATATTTGGCAACAAAACAATCCATTTAATAACATTTTATAAAATAATTCTTCTTAATATAATTAAAATTTCAAACCAATTTATCTTTTCCTCAAATCCTACAAAATATCTCACTATTAAAATATACCAATTTCACAAAATCATGCTTCATATATTTTCAAATCATCTCAAATTACCTGTATTTTATTATTTTAGCCCATTTAACATTAAAATTTTAATTATAAAATTCCAAATTACTGCTTCTCAACCCTGAGTTATTATTAACTCCCCTTAAGAAAATTGTGTCATTGCAATTTCCTTTTACGAAATATCCATAACGAGCTAACGTAATTCTAGCATTCTGCACCCATCTATAATTTAAACATAAGTACACAACTATCAAATCCAATAACAACAAGGAAATTAATTCAACTATAATAAGGCACTCAACAAGCCTGACTTATGTATGAGTATTATCAACTTGGGATCCATATATGGTACATGCTCTATGGTCCCCTGTACACCCATTTTAGAGGTTAAAACATATTACTTATTTAATACCTTCAAAAATAAGTATGTAAAATGATATACAGATTTATTTTCCAAACTCTTCTCCGATATATAAAAATATAGAGGTCCCAAAATATAATCATATCACTCAATACTTCAAATTTTGAAAATTGTTTTTTAAACTAGACACTCTTCTTTAAACTTCGGTTGTTATATAATAAACCCCAAAATTTTGTAAAACGCTTTGATCCAAAAGTTCTCCCGAAGAAGACTATGAGACCGAAATAGAAATGTTGCTAAATAGATATGTCGCTATGATAGCGACTGGGCGTGTATGTTGCTATAGTAGCTACATACTACCATAGCTTTCCAACAAGTACAAGCATCACTACAGACCTTTTTGACCCTCAAAAGTCGACACTAATACATCCACGTTATTTACGTGTTGAGCATCCGAGTGATGTAAAGGCAGATTGCTGGGGTGAAAGAGAAGAAAGACAAAATAGAATCTCACATCGTGACGAGTAAAATATAATATATACATGATCTTTACAAAAGAAAACTATAATATACATATATATTAATTAGAGTAAACAAACCTATCATCGGCCTGGACAATTAAAACAGCCCGTCCTAAAAATTGCGGATAAATACAAAACATGAAATACAGCGAAAAATAAAATACATGAATATGCTTTGGAGGCATCTGCCTCGCCTCCTAAGCCCCAAAGCATCCAGCTAAATCTAAAAATATGCTTGGGCTGATCCGAACATTATAAGAAAATAATGTCCCGGATCAGTATGGTAAACCATCGTGAGAAACTCAAATCATATGGATTTTTATTGTTATAAAACCTTTCAAAATAAAGGTATCTCGTATGACCACGCCATACATAAACACGGACAGGTTTTTACTTTACGATAACCAAACCATTTTTATTAGAAAATCAGGTGATATTATAATAATGTCTAAGGTTTAAAATAAATATATAACAGATATGAAATGCTTACATCTCACAATCCAGCATATTTGGTGTAAAACTAAGTTCGTAAGGCACGTATTAGAAAATGGATGCCATCAATTAAGAGGCTACTGGGGTACCACCTGTCATAGTACATCTCTAGAAAAATGTACCGAGGGCCTCTTATGGACCTCCTGCCAACCCAAAATCGGCCCACCCCTTCCTAGATAGTACTGGATATGATCATCCCTCGGTTGAGTCCACCATCACACTATGCCCAAAGCATACATCCAAAAATAATGTCAATCTAGACCAGGGATGATCATTACCTAGTGGTAACGAACCACATAGCACTACTGCATATCCCATGTTTTAGTCATTACCGGGTGTAAGGCTTAAGGCTACATTTTACCTTTTAGCAAATCCCACGTGGATTGTTAACACTGCCCTCCAGTCAATAATGCAATGCCAACATTCATCCATATAAGTTGTTTAAGATATAAACAAATGAAGGCATTACTTCTACTACATCCATTTTGGAATCACCCTCAGGATTTGTAGCAAGTAGCCCTTGCACTTCAAAGAACTCCATCTTCGATTTCCATCATCTTCAGATGTCCTAATTCGAACGCTTATGCTAGTTCGAAGTGGTTTTTTGATAACTCATGCTTATCCGACCTCGGTCTCTCCGAACCAATAATTGATAGTTTAAAACTGACTGAGGTTTTATAGTCGGTTATTTAACTATCAAATAAGCACATAATCCAAACAGAGATTTAACTTCATATGGACCCCAAGCATGATTAAGTACATAAGCAACCACTAAGCCTCTTTAATTAATCCTTTCATTAATTAAAATCACTTTGTAAATACTTATATCAGAATATTTTTACAAGATATATGTTAGTCCTTGAGATGATGGTTTTGATGACAACAACCTTAGAATAATATTATAAAATATAAATACTAACATTATAGTTTAGATATATATGTATATGTAGGATTTAACCATGCAGGTATCAAGAATGAAGACTGTACAGTATAGAGATTCAAGATATCAAGATTGAAGACTCATGAGTATCAAGAATATCAAGAATAGCAAGATTATCAAATGGTACAAGATAAGTATTGAGTCTAGAATTATGTTAAAACTTCAATAGCACTGAAATCTTCACTCCATATTTCATTTGGGATGGAACCCATTTCTACATTTTTAGTGGCTTACAAACCCACGACAAGTAGCTTACAAACTTACGACAAGTGGCTTACAAACCCACGAACATCCTGGTTTTGTACAAGTTCTCGAAACCTGATGTGATGAGATATTCTGCAGGAAGAAGCTTGCAAAACTACTTCAAAATGATTTTCAAAACTACTTTTCAAAATGTTTTAGCCTTAAAAATTATCTTTTCAAATGATTTTCAAAAAGATGTTTTAGCCTTAAAATGTTCTTTGATTTTGTTTTAAAATAAACTCTTGTTTTAAACTTCGTTTGTTTTAAACTATCTTTTAATTATAATATATTTATACTTAGATTTAAATATAAAATTATAGTAAAATTATATATATATTATTCTCTATATTTACTTATGTATTTTAACTATAGTTAAGTATATTTATAAAGTTTAAAATAGTTTTAATATAAGATAGAAGTAATTTTCAAAGAAAAACAAATCACCAAAATTTCCTTTGGGATGTCGACATACCCAAGATACCCATGTTGACATAGTGGCAGTTGGTTTCAAAAATTTGAATTTCAAAAGAAGTGTCTATTCGCCATAACCTTTCACGAATAGACATGGCTGTTGTTCTTCTATAAATAGGGGATGTTTTCAACGAATTTTTAATCATATTTTTCTGGTTTTCACTCCTCTTATTCTTCCACATTTCTTTATATATATTCTTACCATTACTCTGCCGAAATCACCATTGAATCTAACTAGATCATTTCTGGTTTGATTCTCTATCACTATCTCAACAAGACCTCAGTGCTATTCAAAGTTATAGACTTCTTTGTAATCATTCAAGTGAGAAAAGGTGTGATTGTAGCCTTGGAAATCAATCAAGTGAAAAAGGTGTGATTATAGCCTTGGAAATCAATCAAGTGAGAAAAGGTGTGATTGTAGCCTAGAAAATCAATTAAGTGAACTTGTTGCTCGGGAAATCAAGCATCTCTACCCAGAGGATTGTGAATCTGGAGTGGTGTACCTCGTGGCCTTGAAATGGAGGGTTGTAATTGTAAAGATTGCTTTTGAAAGGAAATCCGTACTTGTGTGCGGGACTGGATGTAGGGTAACTCCGAACCAGTATAAAATCCGGTGTGTTCTTTCCTTTACTGCTTTTACTTTATATTTGCATTTGTATTTGAATCTGTGATCATATCTGTGTCTGAATATTGCTTACATTTGTGTTCAAATTAATATAAACTCAAAAAGAATTAGTAATTCCTTAAAACACTATTCACCCCCCTCTAGTGTTTATACTAGCCTTAAGATCCGTAATATGTATTTCTCACATTTGGTATCAGAGCAAGGTTTTCAAAATTTTCATACTCTGATTTTTGAAAAATTTTAAATGGCAATTTTTTTTAAATTTATTAACACTATTTTCATATGAATATGTCATAGAATCATCATGATATTGTTGTTTGAAATTATATTTAGTTATTTTGAAAAGTCACTTGATTCTTTAAAAAGTTATATTGTTTTGCAGGAGAAGAGTTATGTTTAATGATTGTTGGTTAAAAGATACCAGATAATCATCCATAGATCAAGAAGAACAAATGGATATATAATGGCAATCGACAATGAAATGAGTACCAGATCAATACAAAACTTTTGGTTATCATCTACAACTTGACTTGATACTGTACTTCTCTCCATCTGCTTCGCAATGTCACTGGTTTCGTTCGAATCCCTCAAGAAATGACCAAGTTATGGTCAAATGAAGTTTTGGTGAACAAAGAGAAAAAGAAAGCAAAACTGTCAATGTAATTCCTCAAATTGCATCCAAAGATTGAGTATTTTGTCTCAACTCCTTTCCCAGATTGTAGTCCTTGTTCCCACGGTCGTTTTGATGGGTGGAACATCAAATTCCAATCAAAATTGAGTGAGATATGACAGTTTGAAGTTGGCTATCCAAAACTGAGAAACTGTGTACGGGATTTTCTACATTTCTCCTACTGTTCGGCCTGTTGCACCACAATACCGTTCATATTCATCACCAAACTATTTCTAGATCGTAGCCCTTGCCTTCCTCTTCGATTTGCCGCTGGTTTCATCCAATTCCGTTAAGAAACGAAGGAGATATGTCTTCTAGAAGTTTGATAGTATATAGAAAAACGGGAAGAAAAAGTAGAAGAGGAATTTTTATGAAAATTGGTGACTGTTGGGCCTATTTATAGTGGTTGAAGTGTCCATTCATTCAAAATTCAAATTCAAAGTTTTGGCGCCAAGTTGGTCAATTTACTAAATCATCTGTATCTTTCTCATACGGTCTTCAAATTCAGCAAATGAATATACTACGCTGATCAGAAAATCGAGCCCGTCGCAATAGAACAAATCTCATCGTCAAATTCGGAAAGATATAAATGTGTGGTTCACTACAATGGAGGAACAATAAAGTTAGAAAGATGGAGTGCAAAAAGTGGTACGCTTTACTATTACTTCATCTTTATTGTTGCATTTAGGAAAATATACTTATGCATTTAGTTAGGTATAGAAATTTATCTCTTTTATAAGTTTTGATATTTTGGTTCATATATCGATACACCATAGTATACATATCGATATATCAGACTAATCTTTTTAAAAGTCTTTTAAAATGTGTTTCCTTTCAAATAAAATCTCACTACTAATTTATTACAACTATACTAAGTAGAAAAGCATACCTTCATTCGTTATTTCAACTTTTCTAATGTTGTTTTTACTTCTCGTACTCTATTTCTTTTAAGATACTAATTTTATGTCTTTAAGAAATTAATAGAATGAATTTAAAATGTTAGAATAAGGGTCTATTTATAAATTTCTTCAATAATAAGATTATGCCACATCACATGACACTTGTCATATAAATAGATAGTGACATACATGCAAAATGACACATGTCATTACACTTGTTCTTTAATAAGAGCATTTTTACATGCATAATGCCAAGTATCTTTACACATGTTTTTTCCATAATTTTTTATGTATTTTTAAGTGATTTAGTTATATTAACTACTTTAAAAATTGGGTCAAAAATCAATTATTTACACGTCAAAATCTAGTCGTAAAATTAGTGCAAAATCATGTTAAAAATAGGCATGGAATTTTAGATAGCATTTCTAAAATGCTTCTTTTCTTCTGTAACGTTTTGTAAGTACTACAAATTCGTTTTTATAGCATTTCTGTGCTTTGAAACGCTGTAGAGTTTTCAAAACTTTACACAACATTTGGTAAATGTTACAGTATCAGTTTTATAAAGTCCCGAATATATTTTACTTCAAAAACTTTTTACAGCATTCTGTAAATGCTGTCTTTTCTATTTAAAACTTTAAACTATGTAAAAATGATATTTAAATTAAGTATTTTTCTCTGTTCTTTTTAGAGTTATTTTCTAACTTATATTAGAATATTTTAAAATTAATGTTTAGATATTTTTTAGTAATTAATTAAAAATTTAAATGAAAGCGGTCTTAATATAACACATGTTTATTTTAGTTTTTCAATCTTTGTTATTTTATATTTCATTATGATATAATTTTTGATTAAGAAGTGTTTAAACATGTTTCTAAATACTTTAATCAATAATAATTTAATATATAGTTTTTAATTAGTAAGTTAAGTATTTTATAAACATGGAAGTTTAATTCTTAAAAAATTAATTAAGTTAAAAATTATTTTAAAGAAATTAAATAAGGAGGGTATTAATTTTTATAAAAACCATATTCGATCATATATATATAGTATAAATCTATATTTCTTAGCAATTTGATTTTGATATTGATATTGAGTTTGATTGCTACCTTTCATGAATATGTTATAGGTTTAATATCATTAATTACCTTTAAACTCTTGTCTTTACTACTCTTTTAGTCCCATTCATTAGTTTCCTTGACCTAAGTTTAGTAATTGGTGTGTATTATCTTTGTTTGGTTGAAGCGAGTTATAATAAATTGTTTGATATATGTATACATACATACATACATACATACATATACATACATACATACATACATGCATACATACATACATACATATATATATATGCTTGTCAATTAGATATTACTTATCACTCATGCTTATCTTATAATCTGGATATGTCTTACCATAGTATATATATCATCATTCTGTATTTTTTTTACTTCGTTGTCATTTTGTTTCATATTACATATCATTATGCATGCTATTTCATATCACATTTCATTGCATATTACATCATAAATTACAATGCATGAAATATCATAATTATTTGCATCATAAGTTGCACTTCATTCTGCATATCATCTCATGCTACATTGCATATTGTAACATAACCAAATGCGAGAACCCCCTATCATGCTGCACCCGCCAAGTGCATAGGCAGACACACATGTCGACTTAAACCATACAGAAGGGCGGATTGTTATGGGGTAAATAAGATAAAGTGGAGAAATAAAAGAAACAAAATAGAATCTTGCAGCGGAACGATAAAATATAATAATCAAATAACAGTTCATGAAGCTGTTTTACAAAACATTTGATTATACTTATACAATACATATCAGAGTTACACAGACCAGAGAATGATAATAAATGCAGCGGAATACAATGGTGTAGTGTAATATAATAAATAGTAGTAATAAAATCTTCGTCTTCGTCCTCCAGAAATAGGGCCTTCAAATCCTGAAATGCTCAGGCTGACCCGAGCGAATTGAAAAGACAAAACACTCGAGTCAGAACTAAAAGATCTTATGTAAGTTAAATCAATGAAATAAATATGAGTGTAAACGGCGTCAGAGATGTTTACGGGGTTTGACATCTCCTATCCAGTGTCTAACGTGAGTGCAGTAACTTAAGAAATGTTCGGGATTCACACCTCTTAAGGATCCGTTAAACTATCTACTATGTAGTAATATTCGCTATTATAATAATTTCTAATCAGTAAAGTATAATCATATAGAAAATAGCGTTAAGGGGATGGTGAACCTTAACGCGGTCGGATCTTTAAACCAAACTCGTAGTGGGTTCGATATGGTAGGTGACACGGCACACAAGGCAATGCCAGGGTAGATATACCAATTACGCATCCGGACTGGTGGTGACGCATAGCAGCCACTACCGCCCATCTCGAACAACACTCCCAAATCAAGGGTGGCTACCAAATCAATCACAAGTAATAGAATGGTATCGAAGAAGTGTGTCCGATCAGAGGTGCTACCTCCTTGGCCCGTCGATCGCTCCTGTTTTAGCCACCTTATGCCAACTCACGGGAGTTGGGTCCACGTATATACCTTAGGATCATCGCCACCATCCTACTTCATTCTGGAAACTCCACCGCGTACACAGTTGTCAAAGTGATTTTCGGTATCGACAGAGAGTATGTCCATATCCGATCCCGGTCTCTTTAACAACCAAACGTTATTATAACACCGTGGTCATTTAAAAAATATATATACTTTTAAAAACACAATCATTACCCTTTCAAAACATATTCTTTATTTCAAAATAGTATATACATCAAAACCCAAAATATTATTCCCATTTCAAACCATATCCTTTACTTAAAATAGTATATACTTTAAAACCAAAATATTATTGCTATTTCAAAACATATCATTTACTTCAAAATAGTATATATTTTAAAACCAAATTCAATAATATATCATTTAAATAAAATCCAAATTTTCAATCACTATTCTTACTTTTAATTATAAAACTTGAAATATTCTTCAAAACCATCTTAAACCCAAATCACATAATGCAGTCATATTCTTAATCTCAAAATTTCAATCGGTTTCAAATCAATATATTTAAAGATAATTCTTAAATAAATTCTATTTCAAATAAATTCATTTTCAAACCATATTACTTTCAAAGTTATAAAAATTTCGAAAACCAATACTTTGAAAACAATAATACCTTAATTTTAATAAAACATTTCAATTTTGATATATTTCAAGTCTTTAAATATTCCAAAATTCCCAACCAAATATGAAAATCTTATATATACCTTAATTCAATTTACTATTATTTAGTTTAGAAATATTTATTTAATAAATTCAATATCACTTAAATAAAGCTCAAACTTGAAATATTCGTAAATCAAACTTAAAACATCATCAAGTTATACATAGCTTAAATTTTAGAATTTAACCATATATAAAATAATATTTATATAATATCAAAATTTAATATTTATTAAACCGTATATTTCTTTCCAAACCATAGAAAATCCCTTAAAATATTTTATATATAGACCACGGTGCCTGTATATAATTTTCTATCTTATGGTCAAGTGATACGGACATTTATCATTTCAATCCGTAATTTAAAAATAAAAGTTTACGGTTATATATATCATTTCAAACCGCAATCCCGAATGAAATGAAATTGCATAATAACTTGCAATTTATACAATATAAAATATAGCATCCATTCATCTAAATATCAATAAACAACCATTCATTACAATCATCATCCAATTTAAACAAAACATCAATATAAAGCATATAAAATATAACAGGCATCAACGAATAGTTTATATTCAATAAAAATTAATAACTATTCAACTGACAGTTTATATGCAATAATAAATAAATTTAACAGGCAAATTATATAAATAATAAAATTAAATAACAATTTAATTTAACTAAATGCTATCTAACTGAGATGATGATTAAATATATGCCCAAACAATCATAGATAAATTTTAAATCACATCAAAATTTAATTTAACAAACATAAGAAATCTTAGAAGTTGTGAGTGGGTTAAAACACTCACCTTTTGAATTTAAATTGAATTCAAATCCAATTTAAACCCAAAAATTTGACCGTCTCATAATTTGTCCAAACCAACGTCATCAAGTCCGGAATTTTATTACGATCCTAACAAGTGGGTTAAAACACATTTACCGCCACATCGCTAGATCACACGTCACTGCCTTCTTCTTTTCATTCTCTACAACAACGCACGCAATTATCTCTAGGACAATTGACGCTCACGAGACAACACCATTGAATTACGCTCGTTGAGAGCTTCAACATATATAATTTTGAGATGTTTTTGAGGACTTTGAATTTTTTACTTTGATTTTGAAATGGATCTGGATCTGAGATTTTTGTCTGCCATTGAGGAGGAGAAGGAGCTAATGAAATTTTACGCGCAGACAAATGAGAATAGGCGGAGGCTAGGGTTTAGCGGGGTATTTATAGATGAAGTTGGAATAGACAGATGGATCCGAATTTTAATGAATTCACAATTTGTCAATTTAAATCCCAATAATCCATTTATTTGATTTCTAGATCTTATTATGAATAAATGGTCAACTTACCATTTCTATCATTTCTGATTGCAATTAGCTTCAAATTTATTAACCAAACCTCCATATCAAATAAGGATTTATTGCAAAAATTTAGTGTTTACCTTTAATTAAAGTAAATTCAATAAATTATAAAATCTTATTTCAATGAAATTTTATGCCATTCGTATTCAATTCTCTTTATTAAATCAATCATCCTCTTATGTATATATATTTGACATTAGTGTATATCCAATTACCCAAATTGATTTACAGCCTAACATAACATTTGAATTTTATTCCCAATTCATAAATTACTACCTTAACTAAAATTTAACGTTTCCCCTTTAATTTACATTTTCACCTTACGTTACTACACTAATTATCCTTAAAGTAACGTTTATTATTAATAACAATATTATAATTACTTACATTTTAAATGAACTTTATTTACAATAAATTCATTGACCAATTAATTTGGTAATTTATATAGTTGCTATCCTATCCTTAAATTTATTTCATAAATTAATCCATTTCATCTAAATTATTATCTATGTAATATTTCAACATTTAGTTTCATCAAATGTAATTGTTTTCCAATACGTTAATAACTTTATTTCCAAGTCTTATATTACAACAAACTATCCAATACGAAAGTCTTAATATTTTTTTACAAATACTACTTTAATTAACATTAACGCAATACTCAATTTAAATTATTGTAACTGATTTCAAAATTGTAAATTAACAAGCTACCAAAATAGGCAACATACAATAATCGTACTCTAACCTTTAGTCACACTAATACGCTTTTATTTCTCAAAGATCAAAGTTCCCATTTAACTAAATCTCCATAAATGAATTTGACATTATTTTCAAAAATTACTTTATATTAACATTAACGTAAAAATATATTTATATCTATTGCAATCGATTTACCAGTTATACTTTAATATACTAAAAAAATGGTTAACCAAATTTTTTTACCATTTAGCATTCACTTCCACTTACAAGCTACTATTAACACAAATGTTGTCATTGACTTAGCTCTAATTAAGTAAATTAGATGAATGGGCAAATTTTAACAATTATCACTAAATGCCAAATTCTACTCAGATTCATAATTAAATATCAAATACAATTTATTAAAATTACTTACCTATCCTTATTAAATCAAATTGCAATCTATTTAGTACTATCTTCTCAATTAACATAACATTTAGATGTTAGATTTCATTTAATTCCAATTTATTGACCCACTTAAATTTTATTCTTTTCATTCAATATCAATTGTCCATTCTATAAGTAAAATTAACATTAGATTCGTACTCATATAATAGCTTCAAATTCATCTAATAAATATTTACAAAATCTTTAAATACTAAAACCATTTAATTGCAATTAATCCCTTTGATTACAAATTAACTTAACAACCTAATAAAATAAGTAACGTACAATCAATATTGTCATTAACTCCTAATTACACTTTTAGAGGTTCACTATTTACACCCCAATATTGTAATTACTTACATAACACTGGTTTTACTCAATTAACATTTATTACAAACTATTCCAAAATTTATTCAATATTTATTAGTTTTCTTATATTATATTTATAACCAAATGTAACTTTTAACTTGAATTGGTTGGATTTCCTTTCAAGTTATTAATAATTAACTTATACTAACATATTCCTTAATTTATTCCAATTACCGTTACAATGTTTTTATTACAAAATCAATTAATTACTTTCCTTTCTCGTATTAAATTATACACCTCCTTTCCACTATTCATTCACTAGCAGTCTATGTTAATTTCAATCTCTTGTAATAACTCATTTATTATACTTTTGCATATCAATAAACAAGGTTTCAAATAAATGGGGTTTATTAAATTCAATCTTTATACTTAAGTCTATTACAACCAATGTAATATTTTCATAGGTTAATTATTAACATTTATTTCGTTACCACATTATAACCATTATATTTCTTTATAATTAAATTCCAAAAATCTTATAAATAGGCCAATTTAATTTACGAAATTTACGGGTCGTTACAATCTCCCACACTCAAAACTTTTTGTCCTCGAAAAGGAAAAGAAGGGAAAAGAAGAAATAAGGAAACAATATATCTTTCTTAAATATTAAATTTATAAACAATAAGTTTACAAAATAATTTAAAATAAGATATACCAATTTATACCCGTTTAAATCCTTTATACATAAATTATTAAGGTTTGTAAAACATTTTCAAATTTTTCTAAGTCCAAAATTTATGGAAAATTTTGGCAGAGTCTCCTTTGTACGGAGAGGCTCGGGAGAAAATATAATATTAAATATAACAAAATATCACATATAATACTCAAAATATTATATCCCAACAAGGGAAAATATATAAATTAGCGCTATAAACCGAAATCTGAAAACGTGCCTATTTGTTGGGCAATTTACGCTTATATTATGGAACCAAAGCACTAGCAATTGCTTCCATAACCTGCATTTCACTTATATAATCTAAAGGGTTAACAATTATATAAGATGAAATATTTAGGTGGTTTCAAACACTAACCACAAATCAATACAACAACCATAAATTTCAACAACAGTACACAACAAATACAAATCAACCATTCAAGCACACAAAACAAATAGTTGTTCAGGTTCAAAACTTTAAATTGTACAGAATGAAAAATAAACTATCAAGTGTATCTGTAACGACTGGGGTTTTGCCCGCTCGAAAATCAACATCCGTACTTCACATTGTACTAGAATGCCGCAGATTCGACCGTTCAAATCCGATTCGCCGGAGCTATAACACAATTAAGTAAATAACACAGCAGAAGAAAAGAATAATACATTGATATATAATATCTGATACAACAGAGTGATACAATGAATATCAATATACATCAGAGATATGATACAAGAAATAGCAGCGGAAAAGAAAAGATAACAACAGCAGCGGAACAATATCAATAGAAATGATAACTCCAAAATGATCTTCAGACAAGAATGAATCCACAACTCCAAGATAAGCAACTCCGATGAATGAACTAGCTCCAGATAATCTACTAAACCTGAATATCTGAAAAACCCAACTCTAGACTGCCCGTGTGGAAAATGGTGGGCACCCAGAGTTTAGGAAGGGAACAATAAACTCCGGATCAGTCATGGGACTGGTGTGAGCAACAAAAACAGTTTATCTTTAAACAAACACAAAAGGTTTTAAACATTGAAATCCGCAATTCTTTTAGAAAATGAAACTACCATAAGACCTCCCGCCACACACACAATGCAAACGCAGAATTGGAGGAGATTTCTTCTTATGATAGTCAAAGATGCTTACTACGCAAAATCAATGGATTATTATTATTAGTGCATAGTGCAGAAAACATTTCGAAAGTATAATATAAATCTTAGCCAGCATAGACATTCCGAACTATGCCTACTATAGCTACCATTTAAACAGTGGGGCGCCACCATAAGTAAATGGCAGGTTCTACAACTAAAACCGTACAAGTTCCGTATTGGAGAAATGGATTTCCAACAAATGGTCAGGCTAAGGAACTTCCTTCCGTCGCATGGGAACGCCTCTGGCGGGACGCCCCGAGAGACAAACTGCTCTCTGCCAAACAAGGCCGGGTTACCCCTATAACAGGTAACTCACGAATATGCCACCCCCCGGTCCTTTGGGACCTTTATCCGAGGCCTCGATAACCAACATCACACATAATAAAGTGTATCCACATGAGTAAGTATCTGGGCTCCATACCATGATACCACCCTTTTCCAGAAGGAAATGACATACCCTAAAGGGCGCGACCCTCATAACCTTGCCGCAACATTCCTGTTTCGACCATTTCCGGGTTGTGAGGCCCTGATGAAGTCTCGTCCACAAAGCTACGCTTTTTCAAAAAGCCACGCTTCGGGTCAAACAAATGATCAACCTATGATCACAAAGATATAAGATCAAACAAATGATCATATCGCAAATGATCAAACACTGATCATTTCACAGCAGCACTCAGCATGCCACATTACCAAATTGGGATATATCGCTGATAAATTTCAACTACATAACCTCTGAGCTCGTACGTCTCAGAGAAGGGTGTTAAGCTAAGAGAATAAATTCTCCGCCACCAAACAGATATGTATTTGAAAGAAATCGGCTTTATATCTCAAAGTGTAATGTCAGACATACAATCCATACAAGTCTGTTCCAGGATCGAACAGAACCGAAGGCACTTCTCACGAAGCCCTTGCAATTCCGGATAATTTCCAATCACGTCCGGACTTCCCGTCACTAAGGGTGATAAAACCTCTATACCGGGGATCAGCCGATGTAGAGTAACTCGACGGTAATCCTTCCGTTTTCAAAAATATCCGGTCTTCAACACCGGTCTTCAAATGCTATCCATATACGACGTATCACATATTCGGAATGGGTTATACGACCCAAAGGTCCTTTCCCGGCTAAACCGAATAGTGAGCGTAATATTTAAAAACATATGGATATGGGATTTCAATTAAGTCACAACTTATTACCCAAAACTTTCTTTTCAAATGGTTTAACAAATTACCATTTTCAAATCTTTAAACAAAAAGATTCAACCTTTACGGTTTAAACAGTTTCCACACTTTAATCTTTTAAACAAAAGATTCATTCACAGATTTTCCAAATTAATTTCCATTTCAATTTGATTAACTCGTTAAACCTTTAAATCAAAGATTTAACTTATAGCTTTCAAAACAATCCCATTTCGAATGATTTAAACCAATCATTATTTTAAATCTGTTAAAGATAACAGATTCAATTCATAGCTTTTCAAAACAATTCATTCATAACTTGGAAAACCATTTTTCAATTCGATATTGAAATTCCTTTAATTAAACTGGAATTTCATTGCTTATCTGAAAGCTTTTATCTTTTAAAACAAACAGTTTCATTTCAGAAAATCTGATTTATTCATACGAGTTAAGGTTCTTGGGTTAAATTCAAATTCTCAAACCAATATTTTTAAATGGTTTAAATTCATAGAAAACACATTTATAATATCTTTAAATCCCTAGTTCCAAATCATAGGATTCAATCCCCAACTTGAATTCAAATTTAAATCAAATTATTTAAATTTTCAAAACTTGATTAAGTTACTCAAAATAGCTTTTATCTTTGAAATTCCATTTCAAAAGTTTTTCACTTTAAACCCAAATTTCCAATTTCAAAATCATTTGAAAATAAAATTTCAATTTCAAAAATATCAAATTTAAATTATCTGTGACTTAACCGATTTCCACGTGAAATCCTTATTTGTGTGTGTAAAAGTGTAGTCCAGGGGTTTAACACAATAGTGCAACACGATGAATCATCACATATCAGAATACAGGATATAGTTGATAAGCGATATAACTATAACGCTCATCTTCATTCACAGATCACAGATATATATAAATTTCAGATAAATAAACTACAGTAAAGATTACACACAAATCAGAATATATCACAAAGCATCATAGATCAGAATATCAAACAATTCAATCATCCTATCAAATCCAAATATTCATAAGTAAGGTCAGTTAATTGTCTGATTAATTCAAATCAGATATGCCATCAATCATGGTTAATTAACATTAATTAATTTCAAATCATTCGATTAATTGTCCTTTAATCATTTATTAATTAAAGTAGTTATCCTTTAATTATTAAATAATTAACCTTTTATCTTATTGATTAATTAACCCTTAATTAATTACCATTTAATTAATTATCCTTTAATTAATGATTAATTATCCATTTATCTCTTGATTAATTAAATCCTAATTATTAATTAATTATTCTTAATTACTTCCATTAAGTAATTATCTTTAAGTAATTAATTACCCTTAGTTACTTACATTAATTTAATCTTAATAAATCACTTACGAAATCACCGTGATCTTCATTAATCAACACCTTACTTTAAGATAAATCCTTTATCTTAATTAACTACCTCATTTCATCATTTAAATCTTATTCAATAACCTTTGAAATAAATCCATCATTAACTTAAAACCTTTAAGTTAAATTAAATGTTTTCATCCCTTAATAAATTTCAATATTAAGTTTATCTAAAATAAACTTTTCTAAAATAAAGGTTATATAGATTAAACACTTTAAACTTAATTTATAAAAGACTTTAATTTATTCTTCATCTAGTATAAAACATTTATTATTAATAATTAAGAAAGGGTTTAAAATTCGATTTATTAAAGTTCCAAAACCTTGAACAGGTTCAGTTTTATATTTTTAAAAAAAACTGGAATCACATTTTCTTTTTAAACTTTAAAAGAAAACTGTTTAAACGTTTACTTCGGGTACAGCCCGACCCCTGCTTCGAGACATGCCCCGATACACGCGAGTGCCCACAGTTCTTCGAGTCAATATCGCCAACGACTCGAGAATATCTCGAACTTCCTCGTACCTTCAATCGTTCCAGAAACGACATGCACGTGTGCACGGTGCACAGCTTCCCGACCACCTCTGGCCAACCTCCTGATCATCGACAGATTGAAGTCGACCTCCTCACCTCAGGCGAACCCCCAGATCGGTGAACTTCCCCAAAAATCAAGATCGAGCTAGTCGATCACCTGCTTCCCAGACCCAATCACCTACAACCACCACTCCCCATCGCCTCAGGCCATTAGCACTGTCAAAACTTCGGCCAGAGCTTCGTCTATGCCTCCTCTACCACCTCCCAAAAACACGCAGCACTCGATCACCTCCAGATGACGCGGCATCCTCATTTCGATCGTGAACAAAAATGGGTTCTCAACCCTAAATCGATCTCGCCCCTACAATATGATGGTTTTAAAATTCGATTCGCATTTTTCTGAGGATCCCAAACCCTCAAGCTAGCCACGACTTCGATCTCGAGATCCACCAACAGTCAGAACATCAGAAATTTGCAAATCTATGAAATTTGCATAAACCCAAACTGCTCTTAAAATCCTACACTAAAAATTCTTGTTTTAGTTTTAAAAATCATAAATTCCAGTATGTATTCAAGTTATAAACTTGAATTAGCTTTTTAAAATAATTGAATATATCAGTTCATAGCTTCCAGTAAAAAGAATATCCCACTAATCACGTTTAAACTGTTTCGAAAATCTTGTTTTGATGTTTAACATCTTGTTTGTTGAGAAAACAAAACCTAACAAGGATTTAAATAAGAATAACTTGAGTGTTTGAACTAGCTATGTAATCTGCATCAATTACAGAAAAGCAACAGAGCAATATACAAATATTCACAGAATTCTATTCAAAGATCAAACTGACTCCATACCATATAATAAATGAATCATCTTTATTGATTTTTAAATAAACTAAAATTTTAAAGCTTGATGTTTACTCACATTTATGTTGAAGACAGAGACCAGCTCTGTTGCTTTTGAGTTTTTATAGATGATGTTTGCTTCCATTTTTTTTTCTTTCCAGGCTTTTGAAATTTGTAAGCTGAAGCTTCCTTTTCCCTTGATCTCTGAGTTGTATTGATTTGAATAGATTGTTGTTTTAAACTGAATTTTTTTTGTTTATGTTTGAACCTTACTTCAGAAGTTACTTAGTTGTGATGGACGAACCAAGAAAATGAAGAACTTGATATATGGAAATGAGTTACTGGGTATACAATTTGTACAAGTGATACTTGGTTTGGTCAGAGATATTTCATTTCTTTGGAGGCTGATATGATCAATATTATGTACTAGAGATAATAACATTAAATGCTAGCCTCCTTCGTGTCTACAAACACTCATTCTTTATCTTATTTCGTATGTACCTATATCATTTTTCTTTTCCTTTCATTTCAGCTGTAGGTACTTGTATTAATTAGGCTTGTACAACTTGTTTGTATTTACACTGTCTTGTTTTCGTTTTCTTGTTTACTTCCAGGTTTACATTTCAGCTTGTACATGAATATAACCTATTTGTTTTATTTTTTTGATGTTAGACATTGCCTTAGAGAAAAGTCTGGTTTTAGCCTTTAGAAATGTACACATATTTTCTTTTATTTGTTTTGGCCTTAATACTTTGAAACCAAATAAAGTTCTATTTTTATTTTATTCGTTATAATTTTACAAATTTGTTCACTCTATATTTTATATAGTTTATCTTATATTTATATGTATATATTTCTATTTCTATTTTTAACTTAAATATTTATAAATAGAATTTTGTTATACTTACACAACTTCTAAAATCCATAGATTAAGATTGAATTCAAATACCTTTACGTTATTTATAACTCCAATTCAATTTTTATTCGAATACATTATTTCCAATAATTCATAATTAATCCATAACTTAACTAAATCAATATTGATTACTAATTAATTAAACAATTTAAATTCAAATCAAATATATATATCTATATATTTATTATTTCAAATTTAGTCAGATATGTTCAAATACAGATATATATTCTCATATATACAATAATTTAAATTTTTAAACGATTTATACAAATATACTTGGATATCGGTGAAACTCGCTTCATTTTATCGATTTATTCCACAAATATAAATTCAAAATTCCAATTAATTATCATTTTAAATTTATAAAAATTCGGGGTCGTTACAGTATCATTTACTCAACAGTCTTTGATGTAACAAAATAGATAATTTATTCATTCAAACAATTTCAAATTTCCTTACCCAACCAACCATAAACCAAACAATAACAATTCCAACCAACAAATCAAATTAACTTATAATTTTTTTTTATACATTTGTTGTTTGATTTCCTTTTTACTTACACAATGATTTATCTTTTAGTTTACATTTATTTCTAACAAACTTTTAATTTCATTTACTCATTAAATGTTTGTTTCATTTATTTTCACCTATTACTTATAATTATTCATTTTCATTAATTCAGGTCATGTAAGTTCTTTTTATTGCATTACATTTATGCACTTTTCAATTTCAATCATTTATTTAATGCTTACATTTCTATTATATTTAATTATAGTAACCCTTTGAATTACACTTAAATTCTTAACCTTATAACATCAATTCTTATAAGTAAAGGATTTCATTAATTCAT
Organism: Allium fistulosum; assembly: GCA_030737815.1. Lineage (NCBI taxonomy): Eukaryota > Viridiplantae > Streptophyta > Magnoliopsida > Asparagales > Amaryllidaceae > Allium > Allium fistulosum. The sequence continues at coordinate 293,267,336 of CM060906.1, read as the reverse complement.
TTCCTAAGGTTTGCAATCATTTATTTATATTACTTACTTTTCTATTATAATAAACTAGTAGCATTTAAATTATACTTAAGTTTATAAACCTACACATCAATTCTTATTTATTAAAGAATTCCATTAATTATTTTCATTATCTCAAGTTAATTACTTGTATAATATCTATTACATTTTCTTATAACATTTTCAACTTTTATATATTTTGGTAAGTTATATATATGCCTTTAAGAATGTATTGAAAGTTACACTAGTTTCCTCAATTCTTTTAATTAATTAATGGTTCAATAATTTCATCTATGTTCTATAAGTTACAATTTCAAATTATGTGACGCCCCACCTCTATACCTACACTAACCAAGAACACTACGATGTAGTGCTGTCAATTAGCACGGAGAATAAGGCTGTGGAGGAACGACCATCCATGTAACTTCTTTGTGCGAGCACCGATATGTCAGATAGAATAGAATGCTTATCATTTAAGGAGGAAATCCGACATACCGATACAAACTCAAAGCTATCACACAGTGGCTATTTATATAATGTCACATACCGAAATTTTCGACTTTCGAAAAATTTGACATCGATACTCACTTTATCGACTGCCGAGCAATCGAGTGCCGGAAACTCCAATAGTGAGGGTTTTAAGAAAAAGAAAAAGTAGAAGAAGAAGAAGATAGAAGAAAAAGAGAAGAAAGACAGGAGAAGAACAATAGAACAACATCAGAAACAGAAAAAAAACAATATAAGAATCTTACACATCGCAGCGGAACAATATATAATAGATAAATCAATATTCTTTAAAACAAAGAACTATATCATTTTATACATACATCAATCATCAGAGTCAATATACAACAATGGACAGTTATATAAACTTGTCCTCATACAGAATACACAGCGGAATAAATACTATCAGATACAAATACTACGTCTCGTCATCCATCTCATCTCCAAGCTCCAGAATATCCAGAATATCCTGATAACATAACTCTAGGCTGCCCGTGTGGAAATTGGTGGGCACCCAGAGTTTAGAAGGGAACAATAAACTCCGAGTCAGTCATGGTGACTGGTGTGAGATCGTAAAACAGTTATTCTTTAAAATAAACAACATGATAATTTTAAAGTCAATTCGAAATGCTTTTGGAAAATGAAACTACCATAAGACCTCCCGCCACACACACAATGCAAACGCAGACTTGGAGGAGATTTCTTCTTATGATAGTCAAAGATGCTTACTACGAAAAAATCAAATTCTTTTTGATATTATTATTAGTGCATAGTGTAGAAAACATTTCGAAAGTAGAATATAAATCTTAGCCAGCATAGGTACCATTATAGTATGCTTGCTATAGCTGCCATATTAGATGGCAGGTTCTACAACTAAAACCGTACAAGGCTCGTATTGTTTCTTTGGATTTCCAACAAATGGTCAGGCTAAGGAACTCCCTATCCACGATGGGTACGTCCCTGGAATAGACGACCCGAGAACCTAACCGGATCTCTGCCAACACAAGGCCGGGTTACCTCTGCAAAAATAGGTAACTACTGACACGCGTATGCCATCCCCCGATCGTCACCGATCTTCCCGAGGATCCCCGATTCGCAACAACCACAAAGAAATAAATTTTGCAGCAACCACAGAGGTTAAGTATCTGGGCTCCATACCATGATACCACCTTTATCCAGAAGGAATGACATACACTAAGGGGCGCTACTCCCTAGAACCTTGCCGCATTCGTCCTGTTTCGACCATTTCCGGGGTGTGAGGCTCGACGAAGTCTCGTCCACAAAGCTACGCTTTCTACAAAAAGCCCTGCTTTGGGTCAAACAAAATGATCAACCTATGATCACAAAGATATAAGATCAAACAAATGATCATATCACAAATGATCAAACACTGATCATTTCACAGCAACACTCAGTATGCCACGTTACCAAATTGGGATATATCGCTGATAAATTTCAACTACATAACCTCTGAGCTCGTACGTCTCAGAGAAAGGTGTTAAGCTAAGAGAATAAATTCTCCGCCACCAACAGAAATGTATTTGAAAGAAATCAGCTTTATATCTCAAATTGTAACGTCAGACACACAATCCATACAAGTCTGTTCCGGGATCGAACAGAACCGAAGGCACTTCTCACGAAGCCCTTGCATTTCCGGATAATTTTCTAATCACGTCCGGACTTCCCGTCACTAAGGGTGATAAAACCTCTAAATCGGAGATCAGCCGATGTAGAGTAACTCGACGGTAATCCTTCCGTTTTCAAAAATATCCGGTCTTCAACACCGGTCTTCGAATGCAATTCATACGACGTATCACATATTCGGAATGGGTTATACGACCCCATGGTCCTTTCCCGGCTAACCCGAATAGTGAGCGATTATTTAAAAACAAGTGTGGCATTCAAATTCATCCAATTCACAACAAATACCTATCTAAAGGTAATTATTAATAGTCGGTTATTTAACTATCAATAAAGATGCGCAACATCATCAGATTCCAAATAATTTTCCAAATTATTTCATCTTCCAAAATATCTTTTACTAGATATAAAATTTCCACACTTAACCGTTTGAAAACAAATTTCAAATCAATTTCCACACTTCAAAAATAAATCAATATTTATTTTTAAACGACTTCGCTTTCTTTTATAAATTCCGTATCGAATTTATACTTTCGAATATCTACTGATATTCGATTTTCAAATCGTTTTCAATATTCTGTTTCAATTTATCTTTACAAGGATAAATTCTCAAACGTTTCATTTCATTTTGGAAAAGCATTTCCATACTTAATAATAAGTATTTCACAAATCTATTTATTTTCAACGTTTGAAAATACCCGATATACTTAAATCAAATTAAGTATATATTCATTCTTTAAGGAAACATTCTTTTAACATCTATTTGAGTCAAAACGAATGTTGCGTAAAACATCGTTACGACGACTCGAAATCAATAGTATAGGGATTCGGAATTAAGATAAGTATATATAAATCCCAATACTATATAAAACATTTCCTTTCGGAAATCATTTACTATAACAACAGTGTTATAGTCCACCATTTCCTTATTTTTCGAAAACGTCTATTTCAACAATAAATGTTGAAACCCATGTTTTCGATATTTAACACGTTTTAAAACATCTTTTAAAACAACTTCATTTAACAATATTCCTTTTCCCAAAATATATTGATTTTATTCAATAATATATATTTACCGTCCAAATTCGTGAATATAATCACTATCCCAATTTTAACAATTTCTACACATTTAACTTAAAGGATAATTCGCTGTCCAAAATCACGAATATATCTCCTTTAATAACTTCAATGTTAAATTTATCAAATTCTATTGATTTTGAATTTATAAAACAATGTTTATAAATCCCATTTCTATTTATAAAACTTCGATTTCTAAATTATCCAATTCAACTTATATAACTCAATTATATACCGGAAGTTTATATTATAAGTTAAGAACTTATAATCCATTTATTTACAACATCTATTCATTTCTCATCTAAATGTCAAAATCCGATTTATAAGATAATTGCTTATAAATCTTTTTGTTTTACAAAAACTATCCATTTGATAACTTCACAATTTATGAATCTATAAATTTCAATTCACTTATGGAATCCATTTTTATTTGACTTTAACACTTAATAAAACTCATTTCAAAATTCCAATATTTTAAATTTATAAAAATATCAATTTTTATAAATCTTTTTATATGAATTGTTTAAAATACTTCAACAATTCCAATTTAAACTATTTCATAATCTTTATCAATGGTTTATTTCAAAAATAACATTTTTGTCGTATTTCACAAAAATCACAATTTTTACTAACATTAAAATTTTAACATTTATTTATTTAAAATAAACCAATTCAAAAATTTCAATAAAACGTATATTTCTACAAATCACTTTACAAATCCTTTTAAAATCCAAAATCGTTATTTTTAGACTTTAAAAATGGATCCGATGATGCAACGCATCAAATAGTCAATCATGGCATTCAAAAACATCATATATCAATATGATAATCAACAAATATCACAATATCTGTAAACAATAAATACAGTTGAGGAATCCAGTTGGATCCCTCCAACCTGTTTCCCTGCATCCACAGACGTTAGCACAATACCAATTCCGCTCCAGTACGGAATTATCGCGGTATATAGGTTTTATAAAAATCCGCTTACTAACGGCGCAATAGGGTCTCATCCGCTATATGAGGCGGGAATCAATCAATCCAATATATACATATGCCAATATGTATATATTGCTATATATATAGATATATCCTATCATATCTAATACCACATCCAATAGCAATCAAATCATAAATCAATAAATAACTGAAAATTCCACTTTTCATTTGAGTGAGAAAAATCTCACCTTAGCTTTTTATTTGCAATCCAATTATCATTTCAGCTTGTTTCTCCACTTCAGACCTTGTATAAACAATTTTATAAAATTCATTAATATCCGAAATAAATCGAATAACCAGTTACCGTTTAATAGTTTAATTAACAAATAGTTTCGTTTAAACCAATTTCTTTTTATAATTTCATACTTTAGCTATTGGACCGTTCATTAACATTTGATCATCTATTTTAAACGAATAAATTTTCTTAATACTTTTCTTTAAAATAAGTTAATACATTTAAAGTGTATGCTTGTAATTTATTTTCCTTCCAAAGCTACCTATACTTAAAAATTTAATTTATCTAGATTCAACATCTAACTTTGATTTAACTTCACAACATTTACACATTCCATATTTCCAAATCTATTCATGTAACTAGCCAAACAACAATTCATTTTCTGTTTCACCTACATATTTTAAAAGGAAGACATGTATATGTATAAACTATATTTAAATATTTTACTGTTTATTCATTTATTTCCCCTCTGTTAGACCAAATTATTAAATTAATACTCAGCTAAAACAAGGATTATACCTCTTAACTCGCTCGCAAAATCAACCCAACTCGAGCCCATTTTCCTGCTACCACCGCCTGCAGCATTTAGCTAGACCAATGTCTTCGCCACCACTGTTTACCATCGAACAACCTAGCCTCGATTACGTTATTCCTTTCCCTGATGACGACCTCCAAGTACCACCAAAATGGAACCACCTCGTAACTCGACATTGTTCAAATCACATCGCAGCTGCTATACCTTTGGGGAAAAATGCGAATTTCCAGACTCTGCAAACCTCAACACCCATGCGAAGACGCTCGCGAGCCATCCACCGTCTCTTCGAACACCATGAACCCTCGCAGCCATCGCCGCCTGCGCCAATCGTGACTTTCCAGACTCTGCTCGAAAACGAGCCCTCTACTTCGTCATTGCCCCAATCCGCCTTGACGTGAATCCCCATCCTTAAACGACGCGCTGGCCCTATGCGAGCTCGCGAGCGATTCCAACTACTCGCCGCCCTCCTGCCCTAGGCTCGCGACACTCCCCTCAAGCCATGACCCTCCACTGCTACGCACGTGCTCGCGAATCCAAAATCGCCAGAGTCGCCATCAATGTTCGGCATCGCTGTTGCCACGCGCGCGCCCCAAGCACCAGTCGCGAGTCTCCCTTCTCGCGCGATTCGATCTGAGATCGAATTGATTTCGTTCGAGTATATATTTTTTTTTTCTTCTGTTGGATTTAAAACTGAGGAGGGGGTTGCGTGATTGTATAAAAGAGAGGGGAACGCGATTTTTACGTTGATTTCGAACGACAGAAAATGTACGCGCCCATGCCTCTGCACGATTTATTTCGTGATTCAAGGCGTGATTTAAGGAGAAGCTAAAAGTAGCTGATGGGATTAATTTAAATTTGAATTAAATTGAATTCGTTTTAATTTCAACGCGTTTACGTGCCGTATTCTCACATAACAGCTCCAAATGCTACGAAATTTGAAATCCGGTAATTATACAATATTACGGACCCAATGGAACTGGTTTCGTCGAATTCCGAGACTGTTTGAAAAATGACTATTTTTAAATATCGATTCGAACGATTTAAATTCAAAACTGAACGAAACACTTTGAAATACAATTCTGAAGTTTCTATTATCTTCAGTATTACCATTACGAATTTTAAAAGCTTTTCGAAATAATTTTTCTTCAACTTACAAATGAAGATTCAAAGTTTTATTCGACTATCAACAGATTAAATTTTATAATTTAATCGCCAAAATCAAAGTTAAATCGGGGATTCAAATTAAATCATCGTCCAAATATTTAAAATCAATTAAATATTTTCAATTTAATTTGTTCAAAATTCCGGGTCGTTACAGACTTCCCCCCTTAAAAGAATTTCGTCCTCGAAATTACAAGTTAGGAAAAAATGATCCTTAGCTCGTCTACTGTTTTTTCACAATCTAAATAGTTTTATAAATTTATCAAAACAGATCTTTCTAGTAAAGATTCATTATTATTCAACTAAATTTCCAACTTCAATTTTAAGTTTCAAACCACATTGTTTAACTTCTAAATTCAAATTCGAGTTTAAATTCAAATTTAAACTTCAAATTTTCTCAAAAATTTTCTAACACCCGAAATTTTCGAAAAATTTCGCCAGCGTCTCCTTTGCGCGGCTAATACGGCACGACTACAAAACGTCCCTACGGACTCTCAGATTTCAAAAAGAAAAAGAAAAAGCCAAGCGGCTAGAGAGAAATCATCAAAAACTCATATTATAATTCAAATACTCACCTTTTGTCGAGCAATTCAAATTATCTGTGAAATCAAATTCAATTCCCTTTATACCTGTATATCTACTAGCCATAATATCTAGTTATAACATCCAACTATTTTGCAAATTTTATTACAAACTTCTAATATCAACTTCTTATACCATTTCTAGTTTACTATTGAAGTTATATCCATTATCATTCAATTTCACATTTCACATTCATTTGAATTTAATTTACACTTTCAATCTAATTTAGATTCAGTTTACTTCTGAATATTGAATTTCATCAATTATCTTTAGTTCACTTCAAACTAATCTTAAAGCTTCATTTTATTTCACACAATTCAAATTTTTTTCAACATTCAGTTTCAATTTTATTCACTTACAATTGTAAATTCCATTCATTTGAAATTTATTTCTTCTTACTTGAATTTATTTGAAATTCCGAACCATTCTTTCATTTAGTTCACAATTCAAGGTTTAATTTCACTAATTTAACTTTCAATTTCGCTTTCATTAAATCACAATTGATTCACTTGTACTTACATTTATTTAACTTCATTTTTAAGTTAAATTTATTCTATCACAATTCAAATTGTACAAGTTATCAACTTAATAATATTTCATAGTATTCCAGAGTCTCTTCAACTTTTCAAAAAATCATTTTGAAAACAATTCAAATCATCCTTTGAATTTTCTAAAACAAAATCCAAATTTTCAAAACAACTTCCATTTAAAACAATTTGGCAGCAATTCCTCTTTTGGAAACCCGAAAATGAATTCTAATGATGTGGCCACCATCATCAGGATTATTTTCCAGCGACCTAAAAGAGTTTAGAGCTTTCTACTCTCCAAAATACTTTCCAAACCTTTTGAAATTCATTTTCAAATTCAAAAAGAATTTAAACTTTTCAAATCCCCAAAATTTTCAAATTCTTTTCAAACATTTCCAAAATCTTCTCTGGAATTCCGTTTTAAATTACAAATCACATTTATAATTTACATTCTTACATTTCATTTGTATATGGATTAATTTCTTAACTTTGGAGTTACAATTTCCATTTCTTATTCAATTTCATATAAAAATGATAACATTTCAATATTATCACTTTCCTAACAACCATGCAACCATATACTGTAATAATTTACAGAAAATCAATTCTTTTATATACAAAAATAGTTTTGGGCAAAATTATCTCATTCACCCTATTTTTAAAACAATACTATGTCGTCTTGCCTCGTTTAAGTGTTTAGAAATCCCTATCGATAATATGGCGTCCCACATACCGACCAAAATTCACAAACATCTCAACGGATAAGCAAACACAATATAAAACAATTTTTATATTCACTAACAAATACGCGCTCATATCTATTATTACACTCAACTCATTCTAGAGTACTGCTGACTCTATCTCTAATGAGTAACACCCAACAGAGCAGGGTTGTCGCTTAACCATATGCTCTGATACCACTTTGTCACATACCGAAATTTTCGACTTTCGAAAAATTCGACATCGATACTCACTTTATCGACTGCCGAGCAATCGAGTGCCGGAAACTCCAATAGTGAGGGTTTTAAGAAAAAGAAAAAGTAGAAGAAGAAGAAGATAGAAGAAAAAGAGAAGAAAGACAGGAGAAGAACAACAGAACAACATCAGAAACAGAAAAAAAACAATATAAGAATCTTACACATCGCAGCGGAACAATATATAATAGATAAATCAATATTCTTTAAAACAAAGAACTATATCATTTTATACATACATCAATCATCAGAGTCAATATACAACAATGGACAGTTATATAAACTTGTCCTCATACAGAATACACAGCGGAATAAATACTATCAGATACAAATACTACGTCTCGTCATCCATCTTATCTCCAAGCTCCAGAATATCCAGAATATCCTGATAACATAACTCTAGGCTGCCCGTGTGGAAATTGGTGGGCACCCAGAGTTTAGAAGGGAACAATAAACTCCGAGTCAGTCATGGTGACTGGTGTGAGATCGTAAAACAGTTATTCTTTAAAATAAACAACAGGATAATTTTAAAGTCAATTCGAAATGCTTTTGGAAAATGAAACTACCATAAGACCTCCCGCCACACACACAATGCAAACGCAGACTTGGAGGAGATTTCTTCTTATGATAGTCAAAGATGCTTACTACGAAAAAATCAAATTCTTTTTGATATTATTATTAGTGCATAGTGTAGAAAACATTTCGAAAGTAGAATATAAAACTTAGCCAGCATAGGTACCATTATAGTATGCTTGCTATAGCTGCCATATTAGATGGCAGGTTCTACAACTAAAACCGTACAAGGCTCGTATTGTTTCTTTGGATTTCCAACAAATGGTCAGGCTAAGGAACTTCCTATCCACGATGGGTACGTCCCTGGAATAGACGACCCGAGAACCTAACCGGATCTCTGCCAACACAAGGCCGGGTTACCTCTGCAAAAATAGGTAACTACTGACATGCGTATGCCATCCCCCGATCGTCACCGATCTTCCCGAGGATCCCCGATTCGCAACAACCACAAAGAAATAAATTTTGCAGCAACCACAGAGGTTAAGTATCTGGGCTCCATACCATGATACCACCTTTATCCAGAAGGAATGACATACACTAAGGGGCGCTACTCCCTAGAACCTTGCCGCATTCGTCCTGTTTCGACCATTTCCGGGGTGTGAGGCTCGACGAAGTCTCGTCCACAAAGCTACGCTTTCTACAAAAAGCCCTGCTTCGGGTCAAACAAAATGATCAACCTATGATCACAAAGATATAAGATCAAACAAATGATCATATCACAAATGATCAAACACTGATCATTTCACAGCAACACTCAGTATGCCACGTTACCAAATTGGGATATATCGCTGATAAATTTCAACTACATAACCTCTGAGCTCGTACGTCTCAGAGAAGGGTGTTAAGCTAAGAGAATAAATTCTCCGCCACCAACAGAAATGTATTTGAAAGAAATCAGCTTTATATCTCAAATTGTAACGTCAGACACACAATCCATACAAGTCTGTTCCGGGATCGAACAGAACCGAAGGCACTTCTCACGAAGCCCTTGCATTTCCGGATAATTTTCTAATCACGTCCGGACTTCCCGTCACTAAGGGTGATAAAACCTCTAAATCGGAGATCAGCCGATGTAGAGTAACTCGACGGTAATCCTTCCGTTTTCAAAAATATCCGGTCTTCAACACCGGTCTTCGAATGCAATTCATACGACGTATCACATATTCGGAATGGGTTATACGACCCCATGGTCCTTTCCCGGCTAACCCGAATAGTGAGCGATTATTTAAAAACAAGTGTGGCATTCAAATTCATCCAATTCACAACAAATACCTATCTAAAGGTAATTATTGATAGTCGGTTATTTAACTTTCAATAAAGATGCGCAACATCATCAGATTCCAAATAATTTTCCAAATTATTTCATCTTCCAAAATATCTTTTACTAGATATAAAATTTCCACACTTAACCGTTTGAAAACAAATTTCAAATCAATTTCCACACTTCAAAAATAAATCAATATTTATTTTTAAACGACTTCGCTTTCTTTTATAAATTCCGTATCGAATTTATACTTTCGAATATCTACTGATATTCGATTTTCAAATCGTTTTCAATATTCTGTTTCAATTTATCTTTACAAGGATAAATTCTCAAACGTTTCATTTCATTTTGGAAAAGCATTTCCATACTTAATAATAAGTATTTCACAAATCTATTTATTTTCAACGTTTGAAAATACCCGATACACTTAAATCAAATTAAGTATATATTCATTCTTTAAGGAAACATTCTTTTAACATCTATTTGAGTCAAAACGAATGTTGCGTAAAACATCGTTACGACGACTCGAAATAAATAGTATAGGGATTCGGAATTAAGATAAGTATATATAAATCCCAATACTATATAAAACATTTCCTTTCGGAAATCATTTACTATAACAACAGTGTTATAGTCCACCATTTCCTTATTTTTCGAAAACGTCTATTTCAACAATAAATGTTGAAACCCATGTTTTCGATATTTAACACGTTTTAAAACATCTTTTAAAACAACTTCATTTAACAATATTCCTTTTCCCAAAATATATTGATTTTATTCAATAATATATATTTACTGTCCAAATTCGTGAATATAATCACTATCCCAATTTTAACAATTTCTACACATTTAACTTAAAGGATAATTCGCTGTCCAAAATCACGAATATATCTCCTTTAATAACTTCAATGTTAAATTTATCAAATTCTATTGATTTTGAATTTATAAAACAATGTTTATAAATCCCATTTCTATTTATAAAACTTCGATTTCTAAATTATCCAATTCAACTTATATAACTCAATTATATACCGGAAGTTTATATTATAAGTTAAGAACTTATAATCCATTTATTTACAACATCTATTCATTTCTCATCTAAATGTCAAAATCCGATTTATAAGATAATTGCTTATAAATCTTTTTGTTTTACAAAAACTATCCATTTGATAACTTCACAATTTATGAATCTATAAATTTCAATTCACTTATGGAATCCATTTTTATTTGACTTTAACACTTAATAAAACTCATTTCAAAATTCCAATATTTTAAATTTATAAAAATATCAATTTTTATAAATCTTTTTATATGAATTGTTTAAAATACTTCAACAAATCCAATTTAAACTATTTCATAATCTTTATCAATGGTTTATTTCAAAAATAACATTTTTGTCGTATTTCACAAAAATCACAATTTTTACTAACATTAAAATTTTAACATTTATTTATTTAAAATAAACCAATTCAAAAATTTCAATAAAACGTATATTTCTACAAATCACTTTACAAATCCTTTTAAAATCCAAAATCGTTATTTTTAGACTTTAAAAATGGATTCGATGATGCAACGCATCAAATAGTCAATTATGGCATTCAAAAACATCATATATCAATATGATAATCAACAAATATCACAATATCTGTAAACAATAAATACAGTTGAGGAATCCAGTTGGATCCCTCCAACCTGTTTCCCTGCATCCACAGACGTTAGCACAATACCAATTCCGCTCCAGTACGGAATTATCGCGGTATATAGGTTTTATAAAAATCCGCTTACTAACGGCGCAATAGGGTCTCAACCGCTATACGAGGCGGGAATCAATCAATCCAATATATACATATGCCAATATGTATATATTGCTATATATATATATATATCCTATCATATCTAATACCACATCCAATAGCAATCAAATCATAAATCAATAAATAACTGAAAATTCCACTTTTCATTTGAGTGAGAAAAATCTCACCTTAGCTTTTTATTTGCAATCCAATTATCATTTCAGCTTGTTTCTCCACTTCAGACCTTGTATAAACAATTTTATAAAATTCATTAATATCCGAAATAAATCGAATAACCAGTTACCGTTTAATAGTTTAATTAACAAATAGTTTCGTTTAAACCAATTTCTTTTTATAATTTCATACTTTAGCTATTGGACCGTTCATTAACATCTGATCATCTATTTTAAACGAATAAATTTTCTTAATACTTTTCTTTAAAATAAGTTAATACATTTAAAGTGTATGCTTGTAATTTATTTTCCTTCCAAAGCTACCTATACTTAAAAATTTAATTTATCTAGATTCAACATCTAACTTTGATTTAACTTCACAACATTTACACATTCCATATTTCCAAATCTATTCATGTAACTAGCCAAACAGCAATTCATTTCTGTTTCACCTACATATTTTAAAAGGAAGACATGTATATGTATAAACTATATTTAAATATTTTACTGTTTATTCATTTATTTCCCCTCTATTAGACCAAATTACTAAATTAATACTCAGCTAAAACAAGGATTATACCTCTTAACTCGCTCGCAAAATCAACCCAACTCGAGCCCATTTTCCTGCTACCACCGCCTGCAGCATTTAGCTAGACCAATGTCTTCGCCACCACTGTTTACCATCGAACAACTTAGCCTCGATTACGTTATTCCTTTCCCTGATGACGACCTCCAAGCACCACCAAAATGGAACCACCTCGTAACTCGACATTCTTCAAATCACATCGCAGCTGCTATACCTTTGGGGAAAAATGCGAATTTCCAGACTCTGCAAACCTCAACACCCATGCGAAGACGCTCGCGAGCCATCCACCGTCTCTTCGAACACCATGAACCCTCGCAGCCATCGCCGCCTGCGCCAATCGCGACTTTCCAGACTCTGCTCGAAAACGAGCCCTCCACTTCGTCATTGCCCCAATCCGCCTTGACGTGAATCCCCATCCTTAAACGACGCGCTGGCCCTATGCGAGCTCGCGAGCGATTCCAACTACTCGCCGCCCTCCTGCCCTAGGCTCGCGACACTCCCCTCAAGCCATGACCCTCCACTGCTACGCACGCGCTCGCGAATCCAAAATTGCCAGAGTCGCCATCAATGTTCGGCATCGCTGTTGCCACGCGCGCGCCCCAAGCACCAGTCGCGAGTCTCCCTTCTCGCGCGATTCGATCTGAGATCGAATTGATTTCGTTCGAGTATATATATTTTTTTCTTCTGTTGGATTTAAAACTGAGGAGGGGGTTGCGTGATTGTATAAAAGAGAGGGGAACGCGATTTTTACGTTGATTTCGAACGACAGAAAATGTACGCGCCCATGCCTCTGCACGATTTATTTCGTGATTCAAGGCGTGATTTAAGGAGAAGCTAAAAGTAGCTGATGGGATTAATTTAAATTTGAATTAAATTGAATTCGTTTTAATTTCAACGCGTTTACGTGCCGTATTCTCACATAACAGCTCCAAATGCTACGAAATTTGAAATCCGGTAATAATACAATATTACGGACCCAATGGAACTGGTTTCGTCGAATTCCGAGACTGTTTGAAAAATGACTATTTTTAAATATCGATTCGAACGATTTAAATTCAAAACTGAACGAAACACTTTGAAATACAATTCTGAAGTTTCTATTATCTTCAGTATTACCATTACGAATTTTAAAAGCTTTTCGAAATAATTTTTCTTCAACTTACAAATGAAGATTCAAAGTTTTATTCGACTATCAACAGATTAAATTTTATAATTTAATCGCCAAAATCAAAGTTAAATCGGGGATTCAAATTAAATCATCGTCCAAATATTTAAAATCAATTAAATATTTTCAATTTAATTTGTTCAAAATTCCGGGTCGTTACATATAATCTTCGGAAACAAACATAGAAATAATCATAACATAAACCAGTCACAGACATCCATATCATAAAGGCGGAAGAAGGTATGAATATATATATATAACACATGAAAGTGTACATCATGGTAGTGGTCAGAAAGATCCACGATAATACATAAGAATAGCAACACGTACTATACAAAAGAATAAATACACAACATAGAGTCTATATCTCAAATATGTACAACCAAAAACTACTAGTCTAAGTAGTTAGCCAAAAGTCAGAATAATCCAGAAGAGAAGTCAAGCAGAAGCACTTGTAACATCTCGGTCTGACCCGAGTATTATTTATAAGAAAATAATAAACGGATCAGTCTAACTATAAATATCAGATGACATGATATAGAATAAGGAGTATGGCATAAACATATAATAACCATAATGGCATACTACTATAAGTATGTAAATGATAATCAACAAGGGATCAATCAATATCACAAGAATCTTCCCAAAGATCCAAACACATAAAAAGGTAATGACACACGAATTCACCAATGCACAAAAATTGATAAAGCATATCAATGAAAACCATGAAAATTGGTGAAGCACTAAATCCAGAAATCAACACACGAAATCCAGAAATCACTAAGAAGGGGAAGTCTGAGCACACGGACGAGAAGCTATCTCATGGAAGCTATCCATTTATTTTCCGAACACATGGATGACCCGAAGGCCTTTGACACACGAATGGCCCGAAGACCATGGGGTGCTACCCCATATATGTGATGGTGAAACATCACAAAAGCGGGGTCTAGTCTCCCTCGCAGACAAAGAGACATCGCTCAATCGCTAGTCTAAATCACAAAAATGATCATCATGATCATAAGGAAGTGTCGATCACACCAAGCTAGTAAATATATGAGTTTAGCTTCATGTCCCATAACCACTTGCTTAACTTAAATATTTACGAACAAAATGTAGATCTTCACTAGAAAATTGTCACAAAAGGGTTCAATCGAACAAGTCCAAGAGCTAACCGACGAAGTGAACGCAAGCGTTTCATACCACTCGTTTTACTAAGTCGTTTAATTCGATTTCTCATCCGAGTGAAGTAAAGGCTTGTATATACTAATAGATTAGAAAACGGTTTAGGAAAAAGAGCTTTGTAATAAAATAGAGTTGAAATCGTTTTGATGAAAGAGCTTTGATATTTACTACTAGTATTGAAACCTTCATATCTTTAGAGTGACAAGTCACAAAACGATTGTTGAAACAAATCGAATCACATAAATTCATGTTCGAAGACGTGAGTAAAGTCCAAAGAAATCAATCCCAAAACCATCAAAGTAGGAATTTCTGTTGAATGTTTTTCAGGTAAGATCCCCTACGGAGGGGGGTCCAGGGGGTGACAAACCCCTAGGTGGGGGTGCGGGGGCAACGCCCCTGCTACGGTGTTCAACCTAGTGAAGACAAGCGACCACGTGAAGCCAAACGTCCTAAGGGGCCATGCGACCTAATGGGTCATGCGACCTACGACCTAAGTGGAAGACAGGTCTAGCGACCTAAGGGATGCAATAGGTCTAACGACCTAACAGAAGTAGGTCTAACGACCTAACAGATGAAATAGGTCTAACGACCTAACAGATGCAGGCCAAGCGACCTAAAAGAGGTTCGCGACCTAACGGTGACACGCGACCTACGACCTAACTGGGTCGAGCGACCTAACGAGAGGCGCGACCTAAAAGAGGCGTGACCTAAAAGAGGTGGTCCAGCGACCTAACGCTGTAAAGGCCAGCGACCTAAGAAGGGCGAGCGACCTAAGAAACTCGCGAGCTAAAGGCGACGCGACCTAAAAGTGGCGCGACCTAACTGTGACATGATGCGAGATGGCGACCTAAGTGTTCGCGACCTAACGGCTTAACTAGGCACGCGACCTAACGTCTTAACTAGGCATGCGACCTAGCGACGAAATACTGGGCGACCTATCGTCTTATAGGCCAAGCGACCTACGACTTATACTGGGACGAGCGACCTAAGAATCTCGTGACCTAAAGGCGATGCGACCTAAAAGTTTGCCGAGTGATAGTAGGTCGGAAACGACCTAAGGCCATGCGAGTTAACGTTCCAGAACGACCTAGTGTTAGAAAATCACCAAAAACACTGAAAATTGGGGCTTTTCGCCAATCCACTCCAAACCAAAAGCAAATGTTCATACAAATGCAATAGGGAATCATTCCCAACAGTCCAATGGCAGTTATAGGCAAGATGTGAGATCAAAAATCTCACCTTTTCCACGAAATTGATGTTGGAGAGCTTAAGAGCAAAGCAAGAATCAATCACAAGCTTGAATCTATGTTCTTCACCTTGAATTCGGAGTTTGATGTTGAATTTACTAAAGATCTTGAGCTTGGAATTTTAATTTCCCTTTCCCTCCACCATTTTTAAAGAAGCTTGAAGTATTTGATGAAGTGATGAAGAGAAGAGGGGGTTGGGCTGAGTTAGTGTGTGTTCAGCCCAAACCAAAGTCCTAAGCCAAAAAGTGACGAAAATTTCACTATCTCCAAACATATTGAAGTTTACACTCAAAAAGATCGCAAACGTCATTTTGAACTCAATGGAAGTGGTCTCGAGTCCTAATTTGACCGTATGCAAAAAGTAGCTTTTCGGACTAACATCCGACTAACGATAAAATATTTAAATAAGATATTTAAATATAAAATCGTCAAATATGCGGGTTGTTACAGGCTCCCCTCCTTAAAGAAATTGCGTCCTC
Organism: Allium fistulosum; assembly: GCA_030737815.1. NCBI lineage: Eukaryota > Viridiplantae > Streptophyta > Magnoliopsida > Asparagales > Amaryllidaceae > Allium > Allium fistulosum. Next base: position 293,250,636 of record CM060906.1, on the reverse strand, counting down.
GCAATATATATGAGATGGAAATAAAAAGTAACAACCATAAAAGTATATTAACACAAAAGAAAATTGGAAATAAGAAGTTTACCTCAAAGAGCATGAGAAAGTAAGTCCGGATGTGTTCGCTCGATGAATTCTCTAGTTTCCCAAGAACAATCCTTAGGATTTGAGGACCATTGAACTTTAACAAGCGGAACATCTTTATTCCGAAGTCGTTTGACCTCCGAAGCAATAATTCGAATAGGATGCTGCTCATAAGTTAAATTAGGTGAAACTTCAATCTCTTCCACAACACCGGGCTCAAGAATTGAATCGGAATCCCGAAGGCACTTCCGTAATTGAGAAACGTGAAACACGTCATGCATGGCAGAAAACTGAGCCGGTAAAGAAAGGCGATAAGCCATGGAACCAATATGTTCAGTGATAGGAAATGGCCCAATATATCGAGGCGCTAACTTTCACGATCGACTAAAGCGTACAACACCCTTCATAGGTGAAACACGAATAAATACAAGATCTCCCACAGAAAATTCTAATTTTCTTCTTCGGTTATCGGCATAGGATTTTTGTCTACTCTGGGCTTCTTTCATCCTATGTCGAATAAGTTCAATCTTTTCTGTGGAATCCCAAATAAAGTCTGGACCTAAGATCAGCTTCTCACTGGCCTCAAGCCAACAAGAAGGAGATCGGCATGGCCTTCCATAAAGTGCCTCAAAAGGAGCCATACCAATACTAGATTGGAAGCTGTTATTATAGGAAAATTCAACAAGTGAAATATGATCTTCCCAACTTCCACCAAAGTCAAGCACACAAGAACGAAGAAGATCTTCAAGTGTTTGATTCACACGCTCAGTTTGTCCGTCGGACTGGGGGTGATAAGCGGTGCTAAAATTTAGCTTCGTTCCCAAAGCTTTTTGAAGACTCTTCCAGAATCCACTAGTAAACAATGGATCATGATCACTAACAATGGAAGAAGGAACTCCATGTAGTTTAACAATTTCTTTGATAAAGAGTTTGGCCAGAAGTGGAACGGTTCGGTTCGACCGAACGAGAATAAAATGGGCAGATTTAGTAAGTCTATCAACAATCACCCACAAGCTATTATGACCCGAACGAGAACGGGGAAGGCCATCAATAAAATCCATGGAAATTTGATCCCACTTCCAAACTGGAATTTCCAATGGTTGCAATAACCCACCGGGCCTTTGATGTTCAGCCTTGACAAGTTGGCAAGTCATGCAACACTTAACAAAATTAGCAATATCTGATTTCATTCCCTCCCAGTAATAAAGTCGCTTCATATCTGCGTACATTTTACTGCTACCGGGATGAATGGAATATTTGGAACGTTGAGAATCTTCTAAAACATCTTTACGAAGATCACTAATATTTGGTATGATAAGTCTACCAAATTTTCGAATGCCGCCTCGAGAATCGATATCAAAGTCTTTCAAACCTTCAATATCGGTTTTATCCTTAAAATTTTGGCCAAGCAAAGCCAATTCAGGATCTAGTTGTTGAGCTTCAAGAATGCGGTCTAAAAGAGAAGGACGAGCCTCAAGGCTACATAAAACAAGAGATGAACATAAATCGGAGACACGATCTCGAACTTCACAAGTGGATAAATCCTCGAGATCCCTCCACTCGGATATCATCATTGAAACAACCGCTTGTTGTTTGCGACTAAGTGCATCGGCAACTCGATTTCCCTTTCCAGGAGTATAAAGGATATCTAGATCATAAGAGGCAAGGAACTCGAGCCAACGCTGTTGACGCAAATTAAGTTCCTTTTGAGAGAATATGTATTTTAGAGACTTATGATCGGTATAAAGCACGAATTTCTCCCTCAAAAGATAATGTCGCCAAATTTGAAGGGCGAAAACGATAGCTGCGAGTTCTAAATCATGTGTGGCATATCTAGTCTCAGCCGGCTTCAATTGCCTAGAAGCATAAGCAATAACACGTTCTTTTTGCATAAGAACGGCACCCAAACCAACGCGACTAGCATCGGTATAAATGACAAAATCTTGATTCCCTTCGGGAATAACAAGAACAGGAGCATCAGAAAGTAGTTCTTTTAATTTCTGAAAAGAAGTTTCACATTTGTCCGACCAAATGTATTTAACACCTTTCTTTGTTAAGCCAGTAAGAGGCACGACAATCTTAGAAAAGTCTTTTATGAAACGGCGGTAATAACCCGCCAATCCGAGAAAGCTACGGATTTCAGTTACGCTCTCCGGTCTTTTCCAATTTTGAATCGCTTCAATCTTTGAAGGATCCACTGATATTCCGGATTCGGAAATAATATGACCGAGAAACTTCACATTAGATTGCCAAAAGTGGCATTTAGAAAATTTTGCTTTTAATTGATTACTCCTAAGAGTTTCCAATATAATCCGATGATGCTTTTCATGTTCCTCCTTGGTTTTAGAATACACAAGGATATCATCAATAAAGATGAGAACAAACCGATCGAGGAAATCTTTGAAAACTCGATTCATAAGATTAACGAAATAAGCCGGAGCATTCGTTAACCCAAATGGCATAACCAACCATTCATAAGATCCATAGCGTGTACGGAACGAAGTCAAAGGAATACTATCCTCTGCAATACGAAGCTGATGAAAACCGGTAGCCAAGTCCAATTGTGAAAAGACTCTGGCACCACTAAGTTGATCAAATAGATCATTAATCCGAGGTAAAGGATATTTATTCTTAATAGTAAGATCATTAAGCTTGCGGTAGTCGACGCAAAGCCTAAGTGTACCATCGGATTTCTTCACGAAAATTGCTGAAGCTCCCCAAGGCGAGGAACTAGAGCGAATAAATTTCTTCGTCTCCAATTCGGATAATTGTTTGCGCATCTCTTCATTCTCCTTATTGGACATGCGATAAGGAGGACGAGTAATAGGTTGAGCTCCAGGTATAAGATTAATTCTGAACTCAATTGCTCGCTTAGGTGGTAATCCTAAAAGGGCTCAAATATGTCGGAAAATTCACGAACGACGCGAATAAGAGAAATGACGTCTTCCTCATCATCATTATCATTATCACGAGGATTTAAAGAATATAAAGATGCAACCAAAGCGGAATCCGAATCTTTAAGAATAATAGAAATCTGGTTAACAGATTGCGGATGTCGGAGATAAATAGTCCGCTCAGGACATAGGATATGAGCTTCATAACGAGTAAGCCAATCCATACCCAAAATCATTCCAAAGCCTAAGTAACGCATGACATGCAAATCGGCTAGGAAAGAAAAATCACACAAAATAATCTCGACATCTTTACAAAGCAGACTAAGAGTTGTGGATCCACCAACTGGATTCGCAATCCTTAAAGAAGTCATTAAAGCAACAACACATAAAGAAAAAGTATCGACAAGTTCCTTTGATATAAAAGAATGGGATGCACCCGTATCAAAGAGAACTCTAATAGGTTGATCACGAAATAATATAATGCCATCAAGGACAGAATGAGACATACCTTGACCGCGAGATGTGTTGCCAAGGGCTTGAGCAACGTTTAACTTTCCCTCCTTGCTTGGAAGCTTAGGGCATAGATACATATAATGATCCGGACTTTTACAGTAGCGACAAGAACGGGGCTTTAAACACTTGTTCGCAAAATGACCCCTAGCACTACAGTTGAAGCATTTCCCATCACCAGAGGAAAAAGTCTTTGCAGCAGGAGTTGCTTGTTTACCTTTTTTGTTAGGATAAGGACCTTTGAACTTATTAGGCCTTTTCTTGTTGTTGAAGTTTGGTTTAGCAGCCACCACTTCAACATCACTGTCCTTATCAGCCTCTTCAAGTCAAAGAGCGATATCAATGAGTTGATCGAAGGAAACTTCTAATTTTAGAAGTAATGGCTTCTTTAGATTCTTATTTAAGCCATAGACGAACCTCTGGTTCTTCTTCAATGGGGTGTTGATGTATTCAACCCCATATTTAGACAGTGACTCGAAGGATGCGACATAATCTGTCACAGAGGATTCACCTTGAACAAGGTCTATAAAACGACGAGCCAATGTCACCTTCTCTACTTCTGGTACAAACTTTAATTCGAAGCGTTCCCAGAATTGCTCCCAGGTGAGATCAGCTTCATTAATTTCAGAAATGAGAAGTTCGTACCAATCCAGTGCTCTTTCTTGGAGCATACTGGAGGCCACCTGAACACGGTGAAGATCGACAAGATTCATGCGGGAAAAGATTCGATCGCATGTCCTTAACCAAGCCTGGACCTCGATAATAGTTTCGGAACCTTTGAATGGTTTCCCACCCAAGTTGGTATAATCGTTGCACAAGCGTGCAAATCCAGACTTAGGATGAGTAGGTTCCTGATAAGGACCAGCTGCTTGAGCATTCTTTACTAAATCAAGAAGCTGTTGAGCGGTCATAAAAACTCCATCCTGGGGAGTAACAGTAGATGGTCCAGCTCTGGGACGACCTGGTCTAGACATTATCTCCTTTAAGAAAGAGAGAAGAAGAAAAAGGTTATTCACCAAATGAATATAAAGCAATCTTGATAGATAAAACAAGGAATCATAAAGAAAACAGGATGAATCGGTTCGAAGACTCGAACTAAATCCTGAAACACGACTCCTGAGGTGGACTTAGGACGATGATCCTTGTTAAGTTATTCTACATTGTTCCGAAGTTTGGCTCTGATACCAAGCTGTGACGCCCCACCTCTATACCAACGCTAACCAAGAACACTACGATGTAGTGCTGTCAATTAGCACGGAGAATAAGGCTGTGGAGGAGCGACCATCCATGTAACTTCTTTGTGCGAGCACCGATATGTTAGATAGAATAGAATGCTTATCATTTAAGGAGGAAATCCGACATACCGATACAAACTCAAAGCTATCACACTGTAACTTCCCTGAATTTTTGACATTTGAAATGTGAATATTTAATTGGGTTTAAATATTCGAATGATAGATTAATTTGAAATTCAAATATCAGAATGAATTTAGCGATTAAATTATTGAATTTAATTATTAAATCTGGGTAAAAATTTGAATCTTCAGTTTTAAGCTGATTAAAAATAATATGAAGGCTTAGAAATTTCATATTGATAATTCTGAAGGTAATAGAACTTTCGGAATTGAATTTGAAATTGTTTTGTTCAGTTTTGAATTTATATCGTTTAAATCGATATTTAAAAATAGCGTTCTGGGGCACAGTCTCGGAATTCGACGAAACCAGTTCTATGGGATCCGTAATATTATATTATTATCGGATTTCAATTTTCGTAGGGATTGAAGTTGTTGTGTGAGCGTACGATATATAAATACGCTGAAAATTTTATTGAAATTTAATATTTTAACTGCGTCCAAAAAAGCTATCTTCTCCATACGATCGAATTTGGAGACGAAACCTTTTCCATTGTGTTCGGAATAGGCGTATAACATTACGAACGCTTGTCGGCACGTCTCGATAGGACGTCAAGATTTTGAGTTGCATTTGTCGAACGATTTAAATTTGAATTTGAATTTGAATTGGAAAGTTTGTCAACTGCCGTTGATATTATTTCACATCGATACTTTTTCATTTCCATTCGAAACACTGTAGCCTGTTAACTTCAGCATGCAAACGTCTGCTCTTGTCCCTCATTTCTTTAAAAGCAAGCAACAAAACAAAATCATTTCGTTCGAAGTCAACAGCAGCTTCAAAAGAAAAAAATGGTCGTTGCCTCTTCTTTAAATCGAATTCGCAGTTTAAATAAAATCAATGGTCGATCTATTTAAAAACCACATCTCCCTTCTTTCTTTTGATCACAGTTAACTTCAAATCAAAACAAAGCAAACCGACCGAGCCTTCTTCTTCTATTCAAACGTAGATCGAAACGTTGATAAAAAAAAGGGAGAATCTCGTTCTTCAATCTGAATGAGAATCGACAGCGGTGACGCGCGCTCGTTCACGCGAGGAGGATGACGTTCGATTTGGGGTTCATCAACGAGGGCGCGTGCAAGATTAGGGAGTGGAACGTTCTCGCGCTCGCGAGATTAAGGGCAGTCGATCTCGTCGAGGTCGCGTTCTGGTTTAGGGTTTCAAGTAGTCGCGACGTGGAGTTAGGGCGCGTAGTTCGATTAGCATTTTCGTGGGTGATGAGAGTCGCGGTGACTCGCGATCGGGGAAGGCGTACATACGGAAGGAAGGGACAGTAGTGCCTGGGTATGCACACGAAGTGGATCTCAGTGAAATGGATGGCTCAAGTGTGAAGGTAGGGGAGCGATTAGATGGATCCAGGGTTGGTAGTCGAGACTGGGTGGTACAGCTGCGGGGCTGTGGTCAGTTTTTGGTGGGCAGCAGCGTCGATGTTAGGCGGCGTCTGTAGTGGCATCGATCGATTGATAGTCAATTTGGGTATGGCTTCTCCTTTTATTTATTGTTTAAACTTGTTCAAGGAAGAAAAAAATTGCAGATAAGAAATGATTTACAGCAAAGTATATTTAATTCCTATCTTCCCATTAACATATTTATAGCCACATATGTATATATACAGTAAGGAAATTTTAATATAAATATATATATACGTGTGTGTATAGGTTAGAAAATAATCTTTATGAAGTTTATAACTGAAATAGGTTGTATAAAGAGAAATTTTTAAATGGAATTAAGTACTGTTTTTATCATGTTTAAACTGGAAAGTACATATAAGAAAATTTTAAATTTTTGTTCAATCAAACAAATCTATTAAATGGAAATCTATTATTCGATTTTTTTCCGAATATTAATCAACTGTATATAAATTGTTGTTACAAGGTCCAAAATTTGGAGAAAACAATCTGGAATTAAAATGGATGCTAATAAAGCTAAGGTGAGATCTTCTCACTCAAATTGGAAATTTATTTTTGCAGTTATTGATTGTGTTGATTGCTGTTTGGATTGTGATATTAGATATAGTAGGATATATCTATTTATAAATATATAGCAATATATACATATTGGCATATGTATATATTGGATTGATTGATTTCCCGCAATTATATAGCGGATGAGACCCTATTGCGCCATTAGTAAGCGGATGATATTTTTATAAAACCTATATACCGCGATATTCCACCTCGAAGTGGAATTGGTATTGTGCTAACATCTGTGGATGCAGGGAAACAGGTTGGAGGGATCCAACAGGATTCCTCAAAAACATTTGAATTGATTTCATATGTTGTGTGATTGATTATTTATAATCTTTGTATGATTATATCTGTGATTGAATTTGTTGAAGGCTATCATTTAACCGAATGTATTTTTAGTATCGTTGGATACCAGAAATAAATGAAATTGGATTCCTGAAATTAAAATAAATTGAATTTTAGATGGTTTGGAAAAATAAAAAGAAGTTATTTAAAAGGAGATAAATTTGTTTGAAATCAAATTGATAATTGATTGGGTATTTGAAATAAACCTTTGAGAAATCGATATGAAAACTTATTTGATGTTTAATGAAAAATTGATTTTTGTGTTGAGAATAAATTTGGAAATTGATTTGTAAAAATGATTTGGTATTTGGGATTAAAAGTTAGAATCAATTTGAAATGTGATTCGGTGTTGAAGTAAATTCAGAAATCAATTTGAAATTCGATTTGGGATTAAATAAAATTGAGAAATCAATTTGAAAGATGATTTGGTGTTGAAAATGAATATTTGGAAAACAATTTGAAAATCATGTAAAAGTGAATATTTGAGAATGTAAATTCCGAATAGAATTTATAAAGGAAAGGGAAATTTGTTTTAAAAATAAATATTGATTTATTTTTAAAGTGTGGAAAATATGATTTGAAATTGGATTTTCAAAGTGATGAAGTGTGGAAATAAATTTACAAATTTGAAATGTAAATTTGAAATAAATCGATAAGGATTTATCTAGTTGGTTTAAATGGACCAAAATATGATTTGAAATTGATTTTCAAATGTGAAGTGTGAAATATGATTTGAAATTGGTTCAAATGTGAAGTGTGGAAAATGTATATATCTTTTGAAGATATTTTGAAATAAATAATTTGGGAAAAAATATTTGAATTGATTGATTGTTGTGAATGTTGTTGATAGTTAAATAACCGACTATCAATATTTGCCTTTGAAATGACACTTGATTTGTTTTTAAAACAAACGCTCATTATTCGGTTAAGCCGGGAGAGGACCTTTGTGTCATATAACCCATTCCGAATAGTGATACGAGGATATGGATCGTATTGAAGACCGGTGGTGAAGACCGGATATTTTCGAAAATGAAATGACAATCTGTCGAATGTCTCTTCACCGAGTTGCTCCGGTATAGAGATTTATATCACTCTTTTTGTAATGGGAAGTCCGGACGTGATTAGAAATTATCCGGATTGCAAGGGCTTCTTTGGAAGTGCCTTCGGTTCTGTTCGAACCCGGAACAGACTTGTATGGATGTGTGTCTGACGTTACACTTTGAGATGTAAAGCTGGTTTCTATCAAATACATTTCTGTTGGTGGCGGAGAATTTATTCTCTTAGCTTAACACCCTTCTCTGAGACGTACGAGCTCAGAGGTTATGTAGTTGATGGTTACTAGTGATACATTCCCAATTTGGTAATGTGGCACACGAAGTGCTGTTGATCTTTTGTTGAAAAAAGCGTTGCTTTGTGAAAAAAGCGTGGCTTTTTGAAAAAGCGTGGCTTTGTGAAAAAGCGTGGCTTTGTGAAAAAGCGTGGCTTTGTGAAAAAGCGTAGCTTTGTGGACGAGACTTCGTCGAGCCTCACAACCCGGTAATGGTCGAAATAGGAATGTTGCGGCAGAGGTTTGTAGGGGTAGCGCCCCTAGGGTATGTCATTTCCTTCTGGATAAAAGGTGATATCATGGTATGGAGCCTAGATATTTTACCTATGTTGAGTATATTGTGTGGCTGTTGCTTTGTGATTGAGGATCCTCGGATAAAGGTTGGTTACGACCGGAGGATGGCATACTTGTGTGTTAGTTACCTAGTTACAACTGTACAGCGTGAGGTAGCGTCAGTGTGTTAGTTACCTAGTTACAGCTGTACAGCGTGAGGTAGCGTCAGTGTGTTAGTTACCTAGTTACAGCTGTACAGCGTGAGGTAGCGTCGGCCTTTTGTTTGCAGAGATCCGGTTAGGTTCTCGGGGCTTCTTTCCAGAGGCGTTCTATTTCGGTATAAGGAAGTTCCTTAGCCTGACCATTTGTTGGAAATCCAAAGAAACAATACGAACCCTGTACGGTTTTTAATTGTATTACCTGCTATGGAATGTGGCGGTAACCTGCTATTGAACATAGTAGCTATAGTAGACATACAACAATGGTTGTATGATGGCTAAGATTGATATTATACTTTCGAAATGTTTTCCACACTAGACATTAATAATAATATCAACTGTTTTTGCGTAGTAAGCATTTTTGACTATCATAAGGAGAAATCTCCTCCAATTCTGCGTTTGCATTGTGTGTGTGGCGGGAGGCCTTATGGTAGTTTCATTTTCCAAAAGCATTGCGAATTGTTTTATTTTCTTTGTGAAAATAACTGTTTTACGATCTCACACCAGTCACCATGACTGACTCGGAGTTTATTGTTCCCTTCTAAACTCTGGGTGCCCATAATTTTCCACACGGGCAGCCTAGAGTTATTTTATCAGGATATTCTGGATATTCTGGAGCTTTGGAGATGAGCTGGATGGCGAAGCGTACACCCGTACTAGTTTATTATTTCCGCTGTGTATTCTGTATGAGGGACAAGTTTATATAACTGTCCATTGTTGTATTGAGTTGTATATTGACTCTGTTTGATGTATGTATAAACTGATATAGTCTTTTGTTTTAAAGATTATTGATTATCTATTGTATATTATTCCGCTGCGATATGTGAGATTCTGATATTGTTTCTGTTTCTGTTCTTTCTTCTCTTCTGTCTTCTTCTACCTCTTCTTCAAACACTAAAGTTTCGCGTTTCTGCCATTCGATTTTTCGACAGTTGGTACAGTGGACGTATCAGTGTCGAGTTTTCGGAAGACGGATTTGCGGGTCTTTACAAGTGGTATCAGAGCAGCCGGTTATGCGATAACCCTGGCTCTGTTGGGTGTTACTCATTAGAGATAGAGTCAGTAGTACTCTAGAATGAGTGTGAGTGTAATAATAGATATGAGCGCGTATTTGTTAGTGAATACAAAATTTGTTTTGTATTGTGTTGACTTATCGGTTGATTGTTTATAGATTCTGGTCGGTGCAGTCTGGCCAACTGTAATCGATAGGAGTTTCTAAACTCTTAAACAAGATAAACCGACATAGTATTGTTTTAAATAGGGTAAATGAAATAATTTTGCCCAAAACTATTTTTGTATAGAAAAGAAATGATTTTCTATGAATTATCATAGTATATGGATGCTTGGTTGTTAGGAAGAGATAATATTGAACTATCATCATTGTTATATGGAATTGAATGAGAAATAATGGTATAACCAAAATTTTGAAGATAAATTCCTTTAACGAATGAAATTTATAAATATGAATTGAAAGATAAGGAAATAAAATCCATATACGAATGAGATTTGGGAATGGGAATTGTAAATGTAATTTACAAATTGAAATGAGATTCCAGAGAAATATTTGAAAATAAAATTCATTAATGGAATGTAAATAAGTTGATAACTTATTAAATAATTGAAATTTGATTGGAATGAGATTCAAATTGAAAATGAATGAATTTATGAATGAACAAATGAAGCTACATTTGTAAATAAATGAATTGAAATTGAAAAATGAAATGAGATTGATTTGAATCAAGTTGAATAAAATTCCAAACTTGGAGGAATAAAACAAAATGGATTGAATTCAAGTAAACTAACTTGATAAATTATTAATTCATGAAATAATGAATTGGAAGTTGAGTTAGTAAATCAAAATTGAATTGTGAGTTAAATGAAATGGTTTGAATTTGTATATAAATTCAATTAAGGAAGAAAGAAAAATAAATTGGAAATGCAGTACTATACATATATGACATATTATGTTTTCCAAACTAAGGATATGAAAAAGTACCTTCCATTGAAAAAATTGTGAAGGTGTTGGAACTCAGTATGAGTATCCATTTGATCGTGATGGGATCATGTTGATTGATCACGATGTATGCTAGCGAAATTCGAGGGGTGTGATATCCACAGTTACAAGCGATTCCACTGGGATAGTGGCGCAGCCGCCGTGTAAACTGCGATCTAGATACCATAGCGAAATTCGAGGGGCGAGATGCCTACGGTTACAAGCGATTCCACTAGGATAGTGGTGTAACCGCCGTGTGAACTACGATCTATGGCAACAACCATGGCGAAATTCAAGAGATGTGAAATCTACAGTTACAAGTGATTCTACTGGGATAGTAGCGAAACCCCCGAGTAACTGTGATCCATGGGGGAACGTGCTTTCCATATCCATTTTTTTTTAAAAGGATTTTTTTAGTGTTTTCATTGGGAGTAAGAAAAATTTTGAAAATTTTGGAAATTTTTGGCTAACGACAAAAGATTTAAAATTGGGAATTGAGATAAAAGTGAATAAAGCTCAATATTCGAAATTAAAAGATGAATCGAATTCAAGTAAAATTCGAAATGAAAATCTGAATGAATTTTTTTGAAAGTAAGAGTATTGAGATTTGAAATGAATATAAGAAGTATGTAATACTTATATTGCACTTAAGGAATGAATAATGGAATTCTTAAGTAAAATTTAGAATTGAGAAAATTCTTAAGTAAAATGAGTATTGGGAATCCAATAAGTGAATTTAGCTATTGTTGTTAAGTAAAATATACAGGGATTGTAAAGGCGATAGAAAATGGAATTGGATTTTTGATTTTGAAGATAATTTAAATTGCTCGACAAAAGGTATGTATTTAAATTTCAGTATGAAATTTGATGAGATTCTGATTTTGCCACTTGGCATTTTGTTTTCTATTAAGATTTGAGAGTCCATAGGGATGTTTTGTAGTCGTACCGTGTTAGCCGCGCAAAGGAGACGCTGGCGAAATTTTTCGAAAATTTCGAGTGTTAGAAAATTTTTGAGAAAATTTTGAAAGTTTAAGATTTAAATTTAAATTTGAATTGTGAAGTAGATGAAGTTGTTTGGAAACGATGGAAGAAGTTGGAAAGCTAGTTGAATTGATAATGAATCTCTAATAAAAAGATTTAGGTTAGTAAGTTAATAAAACTATTGGATTGTGAAGAATAGTAGACGAGTTAAGGACCATTTTTCCTAACTTGTAATTTTGGGATGAAATTCTTTTAAGGGGGAAAGATTGAAACGACCCTGAATTTTTGACATTTGAAATGTGAATATTTAATTGAGTTTAAATATTCGAATGATAGATTAATTTGAAATTCAAATATCAGAATGAATTTAGCGATTAAATTATTGAATTTAATTATTAAATCTGGGTAAAAATTTGAATCTTCAGTTTTAAGCTGATTAAAAATAATATGAAGGCTTAGAAATTTCATATTGATCATTCTGAAGGTAATAGAACTTTCGGAATTGAATTTGAAACTGTTTTGTTCAGTTTTGAATTTATATCGTTTAAATCGATATTTAAAAATAACGTTCTGGGGCACAGTCTCGGAATTCGACGAAACCAGTTCTATGGGATCCGTAATATTATATTATTATCGGATTTCAATTTTCGTAGGGATTGAAGTTGTTGTATGAGCGTACGATATATAAATGCGCTGAAAATTTTATTGAAATTTAATATTTTAACTGCGTCCAAAAAAGCTATCTTCTCCATATGATCGAATTTGGAGACGAAACCTTTTCCATTGTGTTCGGAATAGGCGTATAACATTACGAACGCCTGTCGGCACATCTCGATAGGACGTCAAGATTTTGAGTTGCATTTGTCGAACGATTTAAATTTGAATTTGAATTTGAATTGGAAAGTTTGTCAACTACCGTTGATATTATTTCACATCGATACTTTTTCCTTTCCATTCGAAACACTGTAGCCTATTAACTTCAGCACGCAAACGTCTGCTCTTGTCCCCCATTTCTTTAAAAGCAAGCAACAAAACGAAATCATTTCGTTCGAAGTCAACAGCGGCTTCAAAAGAAAAAAATGGCCGTAGCCTCTTCTTTAAATCGAATTCGCAGTTTAAATAAAATCAATGGTCGATCTATTTAAAAACCACATCTCCCTTCTTTCTTTTGATCACAGTTAATGTAACGACCCACTATTTTGGACCATTCAAATTGACAATAATCCACACATGTCAGACTTGAATAATGCAAAATAACAGATTGTAATAAAATTTGGAGCAAATAAAATCATTCACAGAATCACAGACACAGAAATATCAGAATAACTCGCAGCGGAATTTAAAGATAACCATAGTGGTTCATGAAGCCACTAAAAAACATAGTCTCAAATCAAATACAAAATACATAGTCTGAAACCTAATACAGTTCTGAAATAAGTACAATAGAAATCCCAAATACACAAGTCTCTAAAACAAAAGCTGAAATAAGGCAACTGAAACTGAAATAGGAAGATAACTAGATAAGCAGAATCTCCAGTGATTCCGAGCTCCAGAAAGTGAATCCAAAGCTGTGAATACTCAGGCTGACCCGAGCGTAAAATAAAACATAACACTCGAGTCAGGATATACATACTTATACAATGTAAACCAACTCAAATGAACTGTAGTAAAGGTACAAGTAACTTAGAAGATGCTTGGGACCGCCCATCCTCTAAGGATCCGTTAAACTATCTACTATGTAGTAATATTCGTTATTATAATAGTGTCTACATAAGTAAAGTATAATCATATCGGAAAATAGCGTTAAGGGGATGGAGAACCTTAACGCGGTCGGATCTTAAAATCATAATCGTAGTAAAGCTCGATATGGTAGGTGACACGGCACAACTAGGCAATGCCAGGGTAGATGTACCAATTACGCACACGGACTGATGGATACGCATAGCAGCCACTACCATTCCACCTCGAACAACATTCCTAAATCGGAGGATGGCCATCTAGTCAAATCACAAGTAAGAGTATAATGTCGAAGAAATGTGTCCGAGAAGAGGTGCTACCTCACTGGTCCGAGATCGCTCCTGTTTTAGCCATCTTATGCCAACTCACGGTAGTTGGGTCCACGTAATATACCTTAAGAACGTCGCCACCATCCTACTTCATTCTGGAATCTCCACCGCGTACACAGTTGCCAAAGTGGTTTTCGGTAAGACAGAGAGTATGTCCATATCCGATCCCGGTCTCTTTAACAACCAATCGTTATTATAACCCGTGGTTATAGATTTAAAACAATTTATCAAATATACTTCGAATTAAATCATAAAAAAAAACAAAGACATTATTCTTTTAAAAATCAAATATTAAATTTCTAAAATCTAACCCTTTCGGAGTTCACTTACTCACTTAAAACAATAACGTTAAAATTTTCAGCTTCCACGGCATTTAAAAGTGTGGCGGTAAGTGATATTTGAAAAACAATTTTATTCAACAAAACAACATTTATAAACTGCTATAACAATTCAGTTTTAAAACAAAAATCATATTTCAGCCTACCGCAGTCCTTAACAAGTGCTACAATAGCCCTTTATTAGTTCAGGTTCAATTTTAGTTTCTGCTACAACAGCACTTACCAAGTACTATCATAGCCTTAGTTCATTTTAGTCTTTTGGTTCACTTATACAATCCACAACACTTAACAAGTGCTACGGATTCTACCTAGTTAAAACTTATAAAATCATACATTAAAATGTTCATTTTCAATCCTTTAACTAATTTATTTAACGAGAAATTTTACAGGTAAAACCAAAACTTACAAATTTGCTTATTACGTTCATTTCAACATTTAAACTTAAACTTCATTTTTTCCACCAATTTAAAACTAAATTTCATTTCAATTAAATTAACTTAAGTTTCATCTTTCTTTTAATCAAAATTTCAAATTTAAGTTTCGTTTTAAAAATCAATATTCCTCCATTTATTTATATTTATCACATAGAAAAATCATTTCTATTTTTAAATAAATCACTTAAAAATTCGATTTAAATCAATTTAATATTATTACAATATTTAAATTATTTAAAAGTATCCAGAAAATACAGAAAAATAACCACGGGTCTGTATAATATTTTCTAGCCTAAGTCAAGTGATACGGATACTATATCATTTCAATCCGTAATTTACAAAGAAAAATCCGGGTTTTATCATTTCAAACCCGCAATCCCAAGTAAATAAAATTTAATTGAAATCGCTCAGGCCTATCATTTCAGCCCATAATGACCTTCCCTTATTCTAAAGTCCGTTCGGGTATGTATCATTTCAACCCATAGTGATTCTATTCTACAGGGAACTTGCAGTGTGATTTAACAGAGTAGAATAACAGTAAAATAAGAACAGAACATAACAGATGATACGATATGCAATTTTAACAATTAACATCAACTATAAATAAATCACAGGTAGTTATAACATCATTTATTTGTTTATTTATTTCTACACATTCAGTTGCGGTCGTTTCACAATCATATAAGTATGGATATTCGTGTGAGATTTACTCACCTCTACGAAGCTGGAGATTCGGAAAAAGAAATACGATGTAAGTTGAAAGCACGCGGATAGCACGATCAATCGTTAGCGGATGCGCCGACTGGATTCAAACCAAAGGCACAATGAATAACCAACTCTAAGATTTCACGAATAACGAAATTTAAATAAGCAAACAAACGGAAAAGAAACAAGTTGAAATCGAAAGCACTAGCCTGGCCACTTTTACAATGGGGATTATAACTTAAAATACAAAGTGACCAAACACACATTTTTTTTCAAAACAAAGTCAGAGCCTAAAATACACTAAGATACCTACCCGTAACCAAAAGCATTTTCTCTTTTTTTTTTCTAAACCAACTCAAAAGAACTACTACAGAGTACAAGGTGACAGAACAAATTTTTTTTTTCCAAAAATGACCAAGTCGAAATATAACCAAAAATCCAAAGATTCAAAAGGACATAACATTTTCCTTTTCATTTCTCAAATACAAATAGCATGGCTCTGACTTGGCAGTAAAACCTCAAGAGTGTGACAACGCATCATGCTATTCAAAAACAAAATTTGACAAAACCAATTCAATTCTTTTTTTTTCAAAATAAGACAGTAAAACTATATTATTTGTCTCGGCTAAACCCAATACCACACAAAACAAAACGAAGCAAGGGTTGAATGGCTGGTCTCATGGTGTGGCTCGGCATGGAGGCCTGGGGACGTGACGTGGTGGTGGCGTATGGGGTAGGTTCGTTCGGAGGAGGACTGAAAGGTGATGGCAGGCGTAGGTCTGGCGAAGGGGTACGGAGGCGTGGCTGGTGTTGGGTTGGTTCGCATGGCGGAGCACGGGATGGGGTCTCGACCTGGAGTTGGTCTCGTGGTTGCCTGGGCTGTAGTGGGTCGCCTGGTAGCTGTTGTGGGTTCGCGGAGGAGGGCAGGCAGGCTTGGGGAGGTAGTTGACGTGGTGGAGACGTGGTGGTTAGTCTCGTGGTGGACAGGGTGGGGTTCGGTCTGGAGTAGGAGGCGGTTGGTCTCGTTTGGGGAAAGGTGGCGAACGGGGTTGGAACCTGGGTGGTTGGTAGGCTTCAGACGTGGTGGGGAATAGGCGTGGGGATAGTGGGTTTTGCCTGGTGGGTAGGCTTCAGATTAGCCAAGATTTGGAAAAAAAATATAAAAGCAAAAACGAATGTAAGCTAGACAGCAAACAAATCAAAGGCCACCAATTTTTTTTTATACTAATCAAAAAAAAAGAGAAAGGTAAGGGATTGGCCAACAGCAAACAGGGAAAACAAAAGTATAAAATAAAAGGAGAAGGAAAGTGCTTACCTTTTGCACTGCTCATGAGATTTGAACAAAAAGCTACAGAGAATGCTTTTTGGAGAAATGAAAATTTTGAACGAAACAAAAATGAACAGCTGTTTTGCTTTTTGTAGAAAGAAGGCAACGAAAAGTTTTAGAACTGTAGGCAATTAAGGCAGTAAATAAAGTTGAACGGTAGGCAATATTATTCAGTTTGAACGAAACGTAAGGAAGATAAAGGGGAAAGTGGAATAATTCTCACGCGCACAATTCAATGCAAGATTTAATTTAAATTTTCAAACTGAAATTATGCAGCTGAAATAGCACTATTAACACAAGAAAAGATCAAATGGACAAAGAACAACGAACGTAAAGTGTAACGCCCAAAGTAACGTACAACCGTTACTTGTTTCTTTTATTAAATAAATTTAATAATGTTAACGGTTTCTTAAAAAAATATAACGTATCTCTTTAAACCAAATTTAAAATAGCTATTATCATCATTAATTAAAATTTGATTCTAATGTAAAGTTAAGAACGGACATAAACATACGTAACGAAATGTAAAGTTTAAATTTTTTCGTTTCACACAAATTACTACACTTTATATTTAGATCAATATTTCGAAATGTTTTATATATTTTTACTAAAATTTCGTTTTAAAAATATCGGGCTGTTACACTCTCCCCCACTCAAAACTTTTCATCCTCAAAAAGGAACGAAGAAGGAAAACAAAGAAAGATAAGACAGAATAGCAAAAGTACCTGAAATAAACAATTCCGGATTCGAAGCACGAATGCTCTCCTCCGTCTCCCAGGTGCAATCCCGTTCATCAGTGCTCCACTGCACTTTGACCAGGTTGACAGATTTTCTTCTTAGCTGCTTCGTACCTCGATCGACGATACGAAGTGGCTTCCTCTCAACAGTCAGATTTGGCTCGATATCCAAACTATCAAGAGCAGAAGGCTGAATAATAAGAGATGGGTCATGCAGATAGCGACAAAGATGAGATACATGAAAGACGTTGTGTATTCCAGAAAATTTCTCGGGTAAATCCAGACGATAAGCAAGAGAGCCAATTCTTTCCAAAATGCGGAAAGGACCAACAAATCTAGGAGAAAGCTTTCCTCTACGACCAAAACGAATAACATTCCTTAAGGGAGAGACCTTAAGGAAAACCAAATCACCAACAGCAAACTCTAAACTCCGTCTTCGACGATCAGCGTACTTCTTCTGTCTATCCTGAGCAATCCTCATCTTCCTCTTAATCTCTTCGACTCTCTCTGAAGCTTCCAAAACCATCTCAGGACCTAGAACCAAACGATTTCCGGATTCAATCCAACAAGAAGGAGATCTACAAGGTCGTCCGTAAAGAGCAGAAAATGGAGATGTCTCAATACTGGCCTGATACCTATTGTTATAAGTGAATTCGACAAGATGGAGATGATCTTCCCAAGATCCTCCATAATCAAGCACACAAGCACGAAGAAGATCTTCTAAAATCTGATTCACCCTTTCCGTTTGACCGTCGGTCTGTGGATGGTAAGCAATGCTCAGATTTAGATGAGTACCCAAAGAATCCTAAAAGGCTTTCCAAAACCTACTGGTAAAGATAGGATCAGATCACAAACGATACTGAGAGGAACACCATGGAGACGAACAATCTCCCTCATGTAAATCTCAGACAAACTAGAAGCTGAACGGGTAGACTTGACCGGAATGAAATAAGCTGATTTGGTCAATCTATCCACAATAACCCAGATACTCTCGTTACCCTTCCTAGTCCTCGGTAAACCATCAATGAAATCCATAGAAACTTGTTCCCACTTCCAATTGGGAATCTCAAGAGGCTGCAATAAACCAGGAGTCTTCTGATGATCTGCCTTGACTTGCTGACAAGTCGCACACCTATTGACGAAAATGGAAATATCTCGCTTCATACCTTTCCACCAATATAGTAAATTTATTTACAGAATCACTTTCGTTCGAGTTTGAATCTCTTCCTTTTGACTCGATTTCCTTTGAACTTTGGAACGTTCCTTGCGGTTCCAAAATTCATTCTTGTCTCTCCCTATTTGTATTCTTTTGATTCTGGAGTATCCCATAACTCCACTTCGAATGATCTCTATAAGAATAGGCGATCCCGCAAATCTTTGAATGATTGTAAAGGGGTGGAAATCCTTTACAATTGGCATTGATTCACCAGAGATTTCTATATCTTTGATTTAGATGCCGCTATCTCTTACGATCGAATGTTGATTTTTCTTGGAATTCTGCATCGATCTGTTCTTGAAGTCACGGTTGATCCGGTTAAGGTCGCCCGCGATTTATATAAGTATATTCATCTTCTATTTTGAAATTTAATTATCTCATCTTCGTTCGAGCCTATATTCGAATCAGAATTCAATTTGATCAGAATACCTCCAATTTGAATATCTATCTTTGCTTTGAAATCCATTCTCGAATCATCCTTTTGAAAAATCGGGTTTATTCGTATTTTGGAAATTGTTTTATATATCGAAATTTTTATAAGTATGATTATATTCTATATATAAAAGTGTAATGTTTTTGATAAAGATTATAAACCCTTTTAAAAATAAGAATTTGAGGTTTTGAAAGGATCTGTAATTTTGAAAAATTATATAAGAAATTTGATTTATCTAAAAATGATTTATAACTGAAGGATTTTAAAATTTGAAATTCGAGAATTGAACTCCGGTATTTTGAAATCGGTTTTAAGATTTTGAAATATATTATAACAATAATATGATTTAAAAGTATTTTCTGAATAAGAAATGTTTCAAATGATTTTAATGAGTTTCGAATGATTTCGAAGAAATTTCAAAAGAAGTTTGAGAAAATAGAAGTCCAGAACTCACTTATGTCGCTGGAAAATAATTTCGGTGATGAGTGCACGCATCATCGATGTTGATTTTCGAGTTTCAGAGTGGGGGAGAGGCCACTTTAGTAGCTTTGCTATGCGAGTGATTTTGCGAAACCAATTTTGATTTCAAATTCCGAAGTAAGATTTGATATTCAAAGTATATATGTATATATATTTGAAATGATTTGAAGTAAGACGGTGTTCAGTCCTTGAGTTTTGGATTTGATATAACCCCATATATTAAAATTGATTTACTGATTTGTTGCTGATTTCCAACTCTTGAATTTGAAAATGATTTCTTCAACTATTTTGAAGGTTCGAGCACTTCCAAATCAAGGTTAACTTTTCAAAGCTAAGAAATTTTGAAAAGTATGAATTATTTGATAAAGTATATAAATTTGTTTCGAATGTTTAAGTATGAAGTAATATGATTTAAATAAGTTGAAACTTTTTTGTTAAGTAAATGAATAAGGCTATTTTGAATTTTTCTAATATGAAATTTAGATTCGAAATGCTTTGAAAAGAATTTGGTCTTCAAAATATTTTGAATAAAATTTAGTTTAAATGTTTTAACTTAGTAACATCCTTATGAAACTATATATTTAACAAGTTGGAATAAATATATAAGTTGTACGTGTGCTGTTTTATTCGCATAATTAATTTGATCCAAGTTTGAGTACACAAGTTCGAGGTGAATACACCATTTCGTGCTTCAAATCAAAACAAAGCAAACCGGCCGAGCCTTCTTCTTCTATTCAAACGTAGATCGAAACGTTGATAAAAAAGGGAGAATCTCGTTCTTCAATCTGAATGAGAATCGACAGCGGTGACGTGCGCTCGTTCGCGCGAGGAGGATGACGTTCGATTTGGGGTTCGTCAGTGAGGGCGCGTGCAAGATTAGGCAGTGGAACGTTCTCGCGATATTAAGGGCAGTCGATCTCGTCGAGGTCGCGTTCTGGTTTAGGGTTTCAAGTAGTCGCGACGTGGAGTTAGGGCGCGTAGTTCGATTGGCATTTTCATGGGTGATGAGAGTCGCGGCGACTTGCAATCCGGGGAGGCGTACATACGGAAGGAAGGGACAGTAGTGCCTGGGTATGCACACGAAGTGGATCTCAGTGAAATGGATGGCTCAAGCGTGAAGGTAGGGGAGCGATTAGATGGATCTAGGGTTGGTAGTCGAGACTGGGTGGTACAGCTGCGGGGCTGTGGTCAGTTTTTGGTGGGCAGCAGCGTCGATGTTAGGCGGCGTCTGTAGTGGCATCGATCGAGCTCATGAATTGATAGTCAATTTGGGTATGGCTTCTCTTTTTATTTATTGTTTAAACTTGTTCAAGGAAGAAAAAAATTGCAGATAAGAAATGATTTACAGCAAAGTATATTTAATGCCTATCTTCCCATTAATAGATTTATAGCCACATATGTATATATACAGTAAGGAAATTTTAATATAAATATATATATACGTGTGTGTATAGGTTAGAAAATAATCTTTATGAAGTTTATAACTGAAATAGGTTGTATAAAGAGAAATTTTTAAATGGAATTAAGTATTGTTTTTATGATGTTTAAACTGGAAAGTACATATAAGAAAATTTTAAAATTTTGTTAAATCAAACAAATCTATTAAATGGAAATCTATTATTCGATTTTTTTTTGAATATTAATCAACTGTATATAAATTGTTGTTACAAGGTCCAAAATTTGGAGAAAACAATCTGGAATAAAAATGGATGCTAATAAAGCTAAGGTGAGATCTTCTCACTCAAATTGGAAATTTGATTTTTGCAGTTATTGATTGTGTTGATTGCTGTTTGGATTGTGATATTAGATATAGTAGGATATATCTATTTATAAATATATAGCAATATATACATATTGGCATATGTATATATTGGATTGATTGATTTCCCGCAATTATATAGCGGATGAGACCCTATTGCGCCGTTAGTAAGCGGATGATATTTTTATAAAACCTATATACCGCGATATTCCACCTCGAAGTGGAATTGGTATTGTGCTAACATCTGTGGATGCAGGGAAACAGGTTGGAGGGATCCAACAGGATTCCTCAAAAACATTTGAATTGATTTCATATGTTGTGTGATTGATTATTTATAATCTGTGTATGATTATATATGTGATTGAATTTGTTGAAGGCTATCATTTAGCTGAATGTATTTTTGGTATCGTTGGATACCAGAAATAAATGAAATTGGATTCCTGAAATTAAAATAAATTGAATTTTAGATGGTTTGGAAAAATAAAAAGAATTTATTTAAAAGGAGATAAATTTGTTTGAAATCAAATTGATAATTGATTAGGTATTTGAAATAAACCTTTGAGAAATCGATATGAAAACTTATTTGATGTTGAATGAAAAATTGATTTTTGTGTTGAGAATAAATTTGGAAATCGATTTGTAAAAATGATTTGGTATTTGGGATTAAAATTTAGAATCAATTTGAAATGTGATTCGGTGTTGAAGTAAATTCAGAAATCAATTTGAAATTCGATTTGGGATTGAAATAAAATTGAGAAATCAATTTGAAAGATGATTTGGTGTTGAAAATGAATATTTGGAAAACAATTTGAAAATCATGTAAAAGTGAATATTTGAGAATGTAAATTCCGAATAGAATTTATAAAGGAAAGGGAAATTTGTTTTAAAAATAAATATTGATTTATTTTTAAAGTGTGGAAAATATGATTTGAAATCGGATTTTCAAAGTGATGAAGTGTGGAAATAAATTTACAAATTTGAAATGTAAATTTGAAATAAATCGATAAGGATTTATCTAGTTGGTTTAAATGGACCAAAATATGATTTGAAATTGATTTTCAAATGTGAAGTGTGAAATATGATTTGAAATTGGTTCAAATGTGAAGTGTGGAAAATGTATATATCTTTTGAAGATATTTTGAAATAAATAATTTGGGAAAAATTATTTGAATTGATTGATTGTTGTGAATGTTGTTGATAGTTAAATAACCGACTATCAATATTTGCCTTTGAAATGACACTTGATTTGTTTTTAAAACAAACGCTCATTATTCGGTTAAGCCGGGAGAGGACCTTTGTGTCATATAACCCATTCCGAATAGTGATACGAGGATATGGATCGTATTGAAGACCGGTGGTGAAGACCGAATATTTTCGAAAATGAAATGACAATCTGTCGAATGTCTCTTCACCGAGTTGCTCCGGTATAGAGATTTATATCACTCTTTTTGTAATGGGAAGTCCGGACGTGATTAGAAATTATCCGGATTGCAAGGGCTTCTTTGGAAGTGCCTTCGGTTCTGTTCGAACCCGGAACAGACTTGTATGGATGTGTGTCTGACGTTACACTTTGAGATGTAAAGCTGGTTTCTATCAAATACATTTCTGTTGGTGGCGGAGAATTTATTCTCTTAGCTTAACACCCTTCTCTGAGACGTACGAGCTCAGAGGTTATGTAGTTGATGGTTACTAGTGATACATTCCCAATTTGGTAATGTGGCACACGAAGTGCTGTTGATCTTTTGTTGAAAAAAGCGTTGCTTTGTGAAAAAAGCGTGGCTTTTTGAAAAAGCGTGGCTTTGTGAAAAAGCGTGGCTTTGTGAAAAAGCGTGGCTTTGTGAAAAAGCGTAGCTTTGTGGACGAGACTTCGTCGAGCCTCACAACCCGGTAATGGTCGAAATAGGAATGTTGCGGCAGAGGTTTGTAGGGGTAGCGCCCCTAGGGTATGTCATTTCCTTCTGGATAAAAGGTGATATCATGGTATGGAGCCTAGATATTTTACCTATGTTGAGTATATTGTGTGGCTGTTGCTTTGTGATTGAGGATCCTCGGATAAAGGTTGGTTACGACCGGAGGATGGCATACTTGTGTGTTAGTTACCTAGTTACAACTGTACAGCGTGAGGTAGCGTCAGTGTGTTAGTTACCTAGTTACAGCTGTACAGCGTGAGGTAGCGTCAGTGTGTTAGTTACCTAGTTACAGCTGTACAGCGTGAGGTAGCGTCGGCCTTTTGTTTGCAGAGATCCGGTTAGGTTCTCGGGGCTTCTTTCCAGAGGCGTTCTATTTCGGTATAAGGAAGTTCCTTAGCCTGACCATTTGTTGGAAATCCAAAGAAACAATACGAACCCTGTACGGTTTTTAATTGTATTACCTGCTATGGAATGTGGCGGTAACCTGCTATTGAACATAGTAGCTATAGTAGACATACAACAATGGTTGTATGATGGCTAAGATTGATATTATACTTTCGAAATGTTTTCCACACTAGACATTAATAATAATATCAACTGTTTTTGCGTAGTAAGCATTTTTGACTATCATAAGGAGAAATCTCCTCCAATTCTGCGTTTGCATTGTGTGTGTGGCGGGAGGCCTTATGGTAGTTTCATTTTCCAAAAGCATTGCGAATTGTTTTATTTTCTTTGTGAAAATAACTGTTTTACGATCTCACACCAGTCACCATGACTGACTCGGAGTTTATTGTTCCCTTCTAAACTCTGGGTGCCCATAATTTTCCACACGGGCAGCCTAGAGTTATTTTATCAGGATATTCTGGATATTCTAGAGCTTTGTAGATGAGCTGGATGGCGAAGCGTACACCCGTACTTGTTTATTATTTCCGCTGTGTATTCTGTATGAGGGACAAGTTTATATAACTGTCCATTGTTGTATTGAGTTGTATATTGACTCTGTTTGATGTATGTATAAACTGATATAGTCTTTTGTTTTAAAGATTATTGATTATCTATTGTATATTATTCCGCTGCGATATGTGAGATTCTGATATTGTTTCTATTTCTGTTCTTTCTTCTCTTCTGTCTTCTTCTACCTCTTCTTCAAACACTAAAGTTTCGCGTTTCTGCCATTCGATTTTTCGACAGTTGGTACAGTGGACGTATCGGTGTCGAGTTTTCGGAAGACGGATTTGCGGGTCTTTACACACACAGTGGCTATTTATATAATCTTCGAAAACAAACATAGAAATAATCATAACATAAACCAGTCACAGACATCCATATCACAAAGGCGGAAGAAGATATGAATATATATATATAACACATGAAAGTGTACATCAGAGTAGTGGTCAGAAAGATCCACGATAATACATAAGAATAGCAACACGTGCTATACAAAAGAATAAATACACAACATAGAGTCTATATCTCAAATGTGTACAACCAAAAACTACTAGTCTAAGTAGTTAGCCAAAAGTCAGAATAATCCAAAAGAGAAGTCAAGTAGAAGCACATGTAACATCTCGGTCTGACCCGAGTATTATTTATAAGAAAATAATAAACGGATCAGTCTAACTATAAATATCAGATGACATGATATAGAATAAGGGGTATGGCATAAACATATAATAACCATAATGGCATACTACTATAAGTATGTAAATGATAATCAACAAGGGATCAATCAATATCACAAGAATCTTCTCAAAGATCCAAACACATAAAAAGGTAATGACACACGAATTCACCAATGCACAAAAATTGATAAATCATATCAATGAAAACCATGAAAATTGGTGAAGCACTAAATCCAGAAATCAACACACGAAATCCAGAACAAATCCCAGAAATCAACACACGAAATCCAGAAATCACTAAGAAGGGGAAGTCCGAGCACACGGACAAGAAGCTATCTCATGGAAGCTATCCATTTAATTTTCCGAACACACGGATGACCCGAAGGCCTTTGACACACGAATGGCCCGAAGACCATGAGGTGCTACCCCATATATGTGATGGTGAAACATCACAAAAGCGGGGTCTAGTCTCCCTCGCAGACAAAGAGACATCGCTCAATCGCTAGTCTAAATCACAAAAATGATCGTCATGATCATAAGGAAGTGTCGATCACACCAAGCTAGTAAATATATGAGTTTAGCTTCATGTCCCATAACCACTTGCTTAACTTAAATATTTACGAACAAAATGTAGATCTTCACTAGAAAATTGTCACAAAAGGGTTCAATCGAACAAGTCCAAGAGCTAACCGACGAAGTGAACGCAAGCGTTTCATACCACTCGTTTTACTAAGTCGTTTAATTCGATTTCTCATCCGAGTGAAGTAAAGGCTTGTATATACTAATAGATTAGAAAACGGTTTAGGAAAAAGAGCTTTGTAATAAAATAGAGTTGAAATCGTTTTGATGAAAGAGCTTTGATATTTACTACTAGTATTGAAACCTTCATATCTTTAGAGTGACAAGTCACAAAACGATTGTTGAAACAAACCGAATCACATAAATTCACGTTCGAAGACGTGAGTAAAGTCCAAAGAAATCAATCCCAAAACCATCAAAGTAGGAATTTCTGTTGAATGTTTTTCAGGTAAGATCCCCTACGGAGGGGGGTCCAGGGGGGTGGAAACACCCTAGGTGGGGGTGCGGGGGCAACGCCCCTGCTACGGTGTTCGACCTAGTGAAGACAAGCGACCACGTGAAGCCAAACGTCCTAAGGGGCCATGCGACATAATGGGTCATGCGACCTACGACCTAAGTGGAAGACAGGTCTAGCGATCTAAGGGATGCAATAGGTCTAACGACCTAACAGAAGTATGTCTAACGACCTAACAGATGCAATAGGTCTAACGACCTAACAGATGCAGGCCAAGCGACCTAAAAGAGGTTCGCGACCTAACGGTGACACGCGACCTACGAGCTAACTGGGTCGAGCGACGTAACGAGAGGCGCGACCTAAAAGAGGCGCGACCTAAAAGAGGTGGTCCAGCGACCTAACGCTGTAAAGGCCAGCGACCTAAGAAGGGCGAGCGACCTAAGAAACTCGCGACCTAAAGGCGATGCGACCTAAAAGTGGCGTGACCTAACTATGACACGATGCGAGATGGCGACCTAAGTGTTCGCGACCTAACGGCTTAACTAGGCACGCGACCTAACGTCTTAACTAGGCATGCGACCTAGCGACGAAATACTGGGCGACCTATCGTCTTATAGGCCAAGCAACCTACGACTTATACTGGGACGAGCGACCTAAGAATCTCGCGACCTAAAGGCGATGCGACCTAAAAGTTTGCCGAGTGATAGTAGGTCGGAAACGACCTAAGGCCATGTGAGTTAACGTTCCAGAATGACCTAGTGCCAGAAAATCACCAAAAACACTGAAAATTGGGGCTTTTCGCCAATCCACTCCAAACCTAAAGCAAATGTTCATACAAATGCGATAGGGAATCATTACCAACATTCCAATGACAGTTATAGACCAGATGTGAGATCAAAAATCTCACCTTTTCCACGAAATTGATGTTGGAGAGCTTAATAGCAAAGCAAGAATCAATCACAAGCTTGAATCTATGTTCTTCACCTTGAATTCGGAGTTTGATGTTGAATTTACTAAAGATCTTGAGCTTCGAATTTTAATTTCCCTTTCCCTCCACCATTTTTGAAGAAGCTTGAAGTATTTGATGAAGTGATGAAGAGAAGAGGGGGTTGGGCTGAGTTAGTGTGTGTTCAGCCCAAACCAAAGTCCTAAGCAAAAAAGTGACGAAAATTTCACTATCTCCAAACATATCGAAGTTTACACTCAAAAAGATCGCAAACGTCATTTTGAACTCAATGGAAGTGGTCTCGAGTCCTAATTTGATCGTATGCAAAAAGTAGCTTTTCGGACTAACATCCGACTAACGATAAAATATTTAAATAAGATATTTAAATATAAAATCGTCAAATATGCGGGTTGTTACAGGCTCCCCTCCTTAAAGAAATTGCGTCCTCGCAATATATATGAGATGTAAATAAAAAGTAACAACCATAAAAGCATATTAACACAAAAGAAAATTGGAAAGAAGAAGTTTACCTCAAAGAGCATGAGAAAGTAAGTCCGGATGTGTTCGCTCGATGAATTCTCTAGTTTCCCAAGAACAATCCTTAGGATTTGAGGACCATTGAACTTTAACAAGCGGAACATCTTTATTCCGAAGTCGTTTGACCTCCGAAGCAATAATTGGAATAGGATGCTGCTCATAAGTTAAATTAGGTGAAACTTCAATCCCTTCCACAACACCGGGCTCAAGAATTGAATCGGAATCCCGAAGGCACTTCCGTAATTGAGAAACGTGAAACACGTCATGCATGGCAGAAAACTGAGCCGGTAAAGAAAGGCGATAAGCCATGGAACCAATACGTTCAGTGATAGGAAATGGCCCAATATATCGAGGCGCTAACTTTCCCGATCGACTGAAGCGTACAACACCCTTCATAGGTGAAACACGAATAAATACAAGATCTCCCACAGAAAATTCTAATTTTCTTCTTCGGTTATCGGCATAGGATTTTTGTCTACTCTGGGCTTCTTTCATCCTATATCAAATAAGTTCAATCTTTTCTGTGGAATCCCGAATAAAGTCTGGACCTAAGACCAGCTTCTCACCGGCCTCAAGCCAACAAGAAGGAGATCGGCATGGCCTTCCATAAAGTGCCTCAAAAGGAGCCATACCAATACTAGATTGGAAGATGTTATTATAGGAAAATTCAACAAGTGAAATATGATCTTCCCAACTTCCACCAAAGTCAAGCACACAAGAACGAAGAAGATCTTCAAGTGTTTGATTCACACGCTCAGTTTGTCCGTCGGACTGGGGGTGATAAGCGGTGCTAAAATTTAGCTTCGTTCCCAAAGCTTTTTGAAGACTCTTCCAGAATCCACTAGTAAACAATGCATCACGATCACTAATAATGGAAGAAGGAACTCCATGCAGTTTAACAATTTCTTTGATAAAGAGTTTGGCCAGAAGTGGAACGGTTCAGTTCGACCGAACGCCTAGTGCATAGGCAGAAACACATGTCGACTTAAACCATATAGAAGGGCGGATTGTTATGGGGTAAATAAGAAAAAGTGGAGAAATAAAAGAAACAAAATAGAATCTTGCAGCGGAACGATAAAATATAATAATCAAATAACAGTTCATGAAGCTGTTTTACAAAACATTTGATTATACTTATACAATACATATCAGAGTTACACATACCAGAGAATGATAATAAATGCAGCGGAATACAATGGTGTAGTGTAATATAATAAATAGTAGTAATAAAATCTTCGTCTTCATCCTCCAGAAATAGGGCCTTCAAATCCTGAAATGCTCAGGCTGACCCGAGCGAATTGAAAAGACAAAACACTCGAGTCAGAACTAAAAGATCTTATGTAAGTTAAATCAATGAAATAAATATGAGTGTAAACGGCGTCAGAGATGTTTACGGGGTTTGACATCTCCTATCCAGTGTCTAACGTGAGTGTAGTAACTTAAGAAATGTTCGGGATTCACACCTCTTAAGGATCCGTTAACCTATCTACTATGTAGTAATATTCACTATTATAATAATGTCTAATCAGTAAAGTATAATCATATAGAAAATAGCGTTAAGGGGATGGTGAACCTTAACGCGGTCGGATCTTTAAACCAAACTCGTAGTGGGTTCGATATGGTAGGTGACACGGCACACAAGGCAATGCCAGGGTAGATATACCAATTACGCATCCGGACTGGTGGTGACGCATAGCAGCCACTACCGCCCACCTCGAACAACACTCCCAAATCAAGGGTGGCCACCAAATCAATCACAATAGAATGGTATCGAAGAAGTGTGTCCGATCAGAGGTGCTACCTCCTTGGCCCGTCGATCGCTCCTGTTTTAGCCACCTTATGCCAACTCACGGGAGTTGGGTCCACGTATATACCTTAGGATCGTCGCCACCATCCTACTTCATTCTGGAAACTCCACCGCGTACACAGTTGTCAAAGTGGTTTTCGGTATCGACAGAGAGTATGTCCATATCCGATCCCGGTCTCTTTAACAACCAAACGTTATTATAACACCGTGGTCATTTTAAAAATATATATACTTTTAAAAACACAATCATTACCCTTTCAAAACATATTCTTTATTTCAAAATAGTATATACATCAAAACCCAAAATATTATTACCATTTCAAACCATATCCTTTACTTCAAAATAGTATATACTTTAAAACCAAAATATTATTGCTATTTCAAACATATCATTTACTTCAAAATAGTATATATTTTAAAACCAAATTCAATAATATATCATTTAAATAAAATCCAAATTTTCAATCACTATTCTTACTTTTAATTATAAAACTTGAAATATTCTTTAAAACCATCTTAAACCCAAATCACATAATGCAGTCATATTCTTAATCTCAAAATTTCAATCGATTTCAAATTAATATATTTAAAGATAATTCTTAAATAAATTCTATTTCAAATAAATTCATTTTCAAACCATATTACTTTCAAAGTTATAACAATTTCGAAAACCAATACTTTGAAAACAATAATACCTTAATTTCAATAAAACATTTCATTTTTGATATATTTCAAGTCTTTAAATATTCCAAAATTCCCAACCAAATATGAAAATCTTATATATACCTTAATTCAATTTACTATTATTTAGTCTAGAAATATTTATTTAATAAATTCAATATCACTTAAATAAAGCTCAAACTTGAAATATTCGTAAATCAAACTTAAAACATCATCAAGTTATACATAGCTTAAATTTTAGAATTTAACCATATATAAAATAATATTTATATAATATCAAAATTTAATATTTATTAAACCGTATATTTCTTTCCAAACCATAGAAAATCCCTTAAAATATTTTATATATAGACCACGGTGCCTGTATATTATTTTCTATCCTATGGTCAAGTGATACGGATATTTATCATTTCAATCCGTAATTTAAAAATAAAAGTTTACGGTTATATATATCATTTCAAACCGCAATCCCGAATGAAATGAAAATGCATAATAACTTGCAGTTTATACAATATAAAATATAGCATCCATTCATCCAAATATCAATAAACAACCATCCATTACAATCATCATCCAATTTAAACAAAACATCAATATAAAGCATATAAAATATAACAGGCATCAACGAATAGTTTATATTCAATAAAAATTAATAACTATTCAACTGACAGTTTATATGCAATAATAAATAAATTAAATAGGCAAATTATATACAATAATAAAATTAAAAAATAATTTAATTTAACTAAATGCTATCTAACTGAGATGATGATTAAATATATGCCCAAACAATCATAGATAAATTTTAAATCACATCAAAATTTAATTTAACAAACATAAGAAATCTTAGAAGTTGTGAGTGGGTTAAAACACTCACCTTTTGAATTTAAACTGAATTCAAATCCAATTTAAACCGAAAAATTTGACCATCTCATAATTTGTCCAAACCAGCGTCATCAAGTCCGGAATTTTATTACGATCCTAACAAAAAAAACCGTGCGTGAAACGGAGTTCGTATGCGAGAGTTATAGCGAAAATTGTGATTGAAATTAAATTTAAATAGAAACAAAAAGAGAACACATTTACCGCCACGTCACTAGATCACACGTCACTGCCTTCTTCTTTTCATTCTCTACAACAACACACGCAATTATCTCTAGGAAAATTGACGCGCACGAGACAACACCATTGAATTACGCTCGTTGAGAGCTTCAACATATATAATTTTGAGATGTTTTTGAGGACTTTGAATTTTTGACTTTGATTTTGAAATGGATCTGGATCTAAGATTTTTGTTTGCCATTGAGGAGGAGAAGGAGCTGATGAAATTTTACGCGCAGACAAATGGGAATAGGCGGAGGCTAGGGTTTATCGGGGTATTTATAGATGAAGTTGGAATAGACAGATGGATTCGAATTTTAATGAATTCACAATTTGTCAATTTAAATTCCAATAATCCATTTATTTGATTTCTAGATCTTATTATGAATAAATGGTCAACTTACCATTTCTATCATTTCTGATTGCAATTAGCTTCAAATTTATTAACCAAACCTCCATATCAAATAAGGATTTATTGCAAAAATTTAGTGTTTACCTTTAATTAAAGTAAATTCAATAAATTATAAAATCTTATTTCAATGAAATTTTATACCATTCGTATTCAATTCTCTTTATTAAATCAATCATCCTCTTATGTATATATATTTGACATTAGTATATATCCAATTACCCAAATTGATTTACAGCCTAACATACCATTTGAATTTTATTCCCAATTCATAAATTACTACCTTAACTAAAATTTAACGTTTCCCCTTTAATTTACATTTTCACCTTACGTTACTACACTAATTATCCTTAAAGTAACGTTTATTATTAATAACAATATTATAATTACTTACATTTTAAATGAACTTTATTTACAATAAATTCATTGACCAATTAATTAGGTAATTTATATAGTTGCTATCCTATCCTTAAATTTATTTCATAAATTAATCCATTTCATCTAAATTATTATCTATGTAATATTTCAACATTTAGTTTCATCAAATGTAATTGTTTTCCAATACGTTAATAACTTTATTTCCAAGTCTTATATTACAACAAACTATCCAATACGAAAGTCTTAATATTTTTTACAAATACTACTTTAATTAACATTAACGCAATACTCAATTTAAATTATTGTAACTGATTTCAAAATTGTAAATTAACAAGCTACCAAAATAGGCAACATACAATAATCGTACTCTAACCTTTAGTCACATTAATACGCTTTTATTTCTCAAAGATCAAAGTTCCCATTTAACTAAATCTCCATAAATGAATTTGACATTATTTTCAAAAATTACTTTATATTAACATTAACGTAAAAATATATTTATGTCTATTGCAATCGATTTACCAGTTATACTTTAATATACTAAAAAAATGGTTAACCAAATTTTTT
Source organism: Allium fistulosum (assembly GCA_030737815.1). Taxonomy (NCBI): domain Eukaryota; kingdom Viridiplantae; phylum Streptophyta; class Magnoliopsida; order Asparagales; family Amaryllidaceae; genus Allium; species Allium fistulosum. The sequence continues at coordinate 293,218,154 of CM060906.1, read as the reverse complement.
TACCATTTAACATTCACTTCCACTTACAAGCTACTATTAACACAAATGTTGTCATTGACTTAGCTCTAATTAAGTAAATTAGATGAATGGGCAAATTTTAACAATTATCACTAAATTCCAAATTATACTCAGATTCATAATTAAATATCAAATACATTTTATTAAAATTACTTACCTATCCTTATTAAATCAAATTGCAATCTATTTAGTACTATCTTCTCAATTAACATAACATTTAGATGTTAGATTTCATTTAATTCCAATTTATTGACCCACTTAAATTTTATTCTTTTCATTCAATATCAATTGTCCATTCTATAAGTAAAATTAACATTAGATTCATACTCATATAATAGCTTCAAATTCATCTAATAAATATTTACAAAATCTTTAAATACTAAAACCATTTAATTGCAATTAATCCCTTTGATTACAAATTAACTTAACAACCTAATAAAATAAGTAACGTACAATCAATATTGTCATTAACTCCTAATTACACTTTTAGAGGTTCACTATTTACACCCCAATATTGTAATTACTTACATAACACCGGTTTTACTCAATTAACATTTATTACAAACTATTCCAAAATTTATTCAATATTTATTAGTTTTCTTATATTATATTTATAACCAAGTGTAACTTTTAACTTGAATTTGTTGGATTTCCTTTCAAGTTATTAATAATTAACTTATACTAACATATTCCTTAATTTATTCCAATTACCGTTACAATGTTTTTATTACAAAATCAATTAATTACTTTCCTTTCTCGTATTAAATTATACACCTGTATAATCCTTTCCACTATTCATTCACTAGCATTCTATGTAAATTTCAATCTCTTGTAATAACTCATTTATTATACTTTTGCATATCAATAAGCAAGGTTTCAAATAAATGGGGTTTATTAAATTCAATCTTTATACTTAAGTCTATTACAACCAATGTAATATTTTCATAGGTTAATTATTAACATTTATTTCATTACCACATTTTAACCATTATATTTCTTTATAATTAAATTCCAAAAATCTTATAAATAGGCCAATTTAATTTACGAAATTTACGGGTCGTTACACATATGACATACATTTCATACTGCATTACAAACTACATATTGCATACATATATACATAATAAGTGTATTTTATTTAGGGGGAGTTTGTAGTATTGTCTTATAGTATAGGATTATTAGTTTTTGATTTGTTTGGTATGTTTTGATTGATTTGTTTGACTTAATTGACTTGTTCGACTTGATTGACTTGTTTGACTTGATTGCCTTGATTGATTTATTTTACTTATTTGACATGATTGGATTTGATGTGCGTGTTAATTGGATTGTTTGAAATATACTTATACATATTTATGTATTGAATAATTATAATATATGTAACGACCCAATATTTTCAACCATTCGCATCCACACATGTCGGACTTGAATTGCTCAAAATACCGCGTTGTAAATAAAAATTTGGCAAACTCATCATATACAGTAAATAAATAATCACAGACACAGAGTAATATAATGCAGCGGAACCAAAGAAATAGTAGTTCATGAAGCTACTATATAAATACATCAGAGTTAAGTAAGATACAATAGGAATACCAAGATACAACAGGAGTGACAGTATGATAATCAGGTACCTCTCAGAATACAACTGGAATCAACTGGATAACAAAATGAATAGATATTTGGTTCTTTAAAGCAAAACTCCAGCTCCAAAGGTGAGTCTCTAATGTTGTATCACTCAGTCTGACCCGAGCGTAAAGCAAAACACAAAACACTCGAGTCAGGACATACATACTTATACAATGTAAACCAACTCAAGTGAACTGTAATATATGTACAAGTAACTTAAAGGATGCTTGGGATCGCCCATCCTCTAAGGATCCGTTAAACTATTTACTATGTAGTAATATTGCGCTATTATAATAATGTCTAATATAAAATAAACATACTTTTTAATAACATTAAGGAGTGACCCAATATTCCCCTTAACACGTAATAGTCCTAGTAGTCTATCCAGTATTAGCATACTCCCAAAATGAGGGCTACCCTCGATACTCCATAGGCTACGGGAGAAATCACAAATCGTAGTAAAGCTCGATATGGTAAGTGACACGGCACAACTAGGCAATGCCAGGGTAGATATACCAATTACGGATCCGGGCTGGTGGTGACGCATAGCAGCCACTACCGCCCACCTCGAACAACACTCCCAAATCAAGGGGTGCACCCAATCAATCACAAAGTAATAGAATGGTATCAAAGAAGTGTGTCTGATCAGAGGTGTTACCTCATTGGCCCATCAATCGCTCCTGTTTTAGCCACTTTATGCCAACTCACGGGAGTTGGGTCCATGTATATACCTTAGGATCGTCGCCGCCATCCTACTTCATTCTGGAAACTCCACCGCGTACATAGTTGTCAAAGTGGTTTTCGGTATCGACAGAGAGTATGTCCATATCCGATCCCGGTCTCTTTAACAACCAATCGTTATTATAACCCGTGGTTATAATTTTAAAATAATATTTTATACTTCAAAATAGAATATCATTTCAAATCCAAATCTTTATCAAAATAAAGATTTAATCAATTCCAAACCATTTCAAAATATTTAAAATATCATATCATTTCAAAACTTCATTTCAAATCATTTCAATATATCAAAATATCATATCCTTTCAAAAACTTCATATCAAATCATTTTAATATATCAAAACATTATATCATTTCAAAACTTCATTTCAAATCATTTTAATATATCAAAATATCATATCCTTTCAAAAACTTCATTTCAAATCATTTTAATATATCAAAACATCATATCATTTCAAATCATTTATTTGAGTTCAAATCCAAATATTCAACTTTAAATACCTTTTAAATTCAAAGATATCATTCATTTATTATCCTTTCAAGTCACCTTTTAAATAGTTTATATTTCAATCAAAATAATTCATCTAAACCATTTAAAAGTGTAATTATTATACTTTCAAATCAAGTATTCAATTTCCAAAGTTTTAAACTATTCTGAGTTCATTTACTAAGTAAAAACCATAAACATTGAAAATTTCAGCCTTTCACAGCATTCAGAAAAAGCTAACATTTTTAATTTAGCAAAGACAGCATTTTAAAACTGCCGTTAAATTTCAGTTTAGTTGCAATTTAGTTTAAAATAGCAAAGACAACATTTCCAGAAATGCTGTAATAGCTCAGGTTTCAAATTAAAGGGTTTCGTTAAATTCAGCAAAGACAGCAGACCACTACTGCAATTACAGAACTGTTGTAATAGACCTGAGTCAAGTTTTAGTCTATTTAGTTCAACTACAGCAACTACATCATTTCAGAAATGCTGTAATAGCTCTTTTATTCAATTTTAGTTCAAATCAGAAATCATAGCATTTCTGAATGCTATTAAATTAATTTCCAGATTTTAGTGTATTTCCAGCAAATAATAAACTTCAATTTAAACCATTTAAACATTATAAAAATCATATTTTTAACATTCAAAAATGTTCATTTAAAAATACTCTTTTAACTTATGATTTTTATAAAGTAAATTTTACAATAAAATCCAACTTCCAATAAATCACTCATTAAATTCAAGTGTATAATTTTCCAAATTTTGCATTTGACAATTTATTAACACTTACATTTAAATTACCATTTCACACATTAAACTAAATTTCCAAATTTATTTAATTAATTTAAACCTTTAATTAAAACCAAATTTCACATTTCCAAGTCAAGTTAAAATTTAAAATTTCACATTTAAGCCTTCATTCATTTAACCATTTTAGTTCATAGAAAAATCAATAATACTTTACCAAGTCATTTAAATTCAAAATTAAATCAAATTATCATATTTCCCATTTTCCAAATAAAATTAAATCTCCATTTTATTCATAACTTAAATTCATTTTAAAACCAAAATCCAAATTTCCAAACTTAAGTTATATTTCCAATTTCAATTTAACTAGTCATTTATTCAACATTTTTAACTTATAGAAAAATCATAATTTCTTTATTTAAACAATTTAAAATCCAATTTAAATCAAATTAGCATAGATTTACACTTTTAAACATATTTAAAATATTCAAAATACTTTATAAAATAACCACGGTCCTATATATAGTTTTCTAACCTAGGTCAAGTGATACGGATATGTATCATTTCGCAGTTTACGAAGAAAAATCCGGGTTCTATCATTTCAAACCCGCTATCCCAAGTCAAATTAAATTAAATAAAAATCACTCAGGCTTATCATTTCAGCCCATAACGATCTTTCCCTATTCTAAAGTCCGTTCGGGTATGTATCATTTCAACCCATAGTGATTCTATTCTACAGGGAACTTGCAGTGTGATAAACAGGTATAAATGAACAGTTTAATAATAAATAACAGTAACAGATAATATGACAGATAATTAAACAGGTTTAACATCATATAAATAAATCATCACAGACAGTTATAACATCATATAAAATTCTACATATTCAATCGTTGTCGTTTCACAATTGCATAAGTATAAATGTCTAGTGAGATTTACTCACCTTTATAAGCTGGAGATGACAACCACAAACACACAACAAAGATTTCCAGAGGCACGAAAGCACGACAATGATTTGAGTGTGAGAGAGACAAGGTAAATTGCCTTGAACAAATTCAAACAAAACAAGTATACACAACATAAGTTTCAAACAAAATGAAATTAACAATGCTAGAAATGATTGAATAAAACTAAACCAAAGCTATTTCACTTGCTTTCAACATCATATGCTTCAACTATAGATCAGGTTTGCACGGCCAAAGCATGGATTTGGAACTGGTTTGGGTTGAACAGGGGTCAGCCTAGCATGTATTGGATGGTGGAGCAAAGGTATGAGCATGAACAACATCACAAAGGCAACACAACATGATTTCTATGCAAATATAGGCTCGGCCAAAGCAAGGGCAGGCACGGCCATGGCTTCAGGTGGGGTAGGGATGACGTGGCAGGGGATCTCAGGTCATCTATGGCAGGCGGTGGTGGTGCAAGTGGCGGCCAAGGAGGAGTTTGAGGTGGTGGACATTGGTGGAGCTCGGCTAGGTGCATTTAGGTGATGTTTGTTCATTTTTAGGTGGATTTTCTTCAAGGGAGGCCACAGCTATGGCATGGGGATGGGCTGGAAGTGGTGTTGACTGGATGTGGTGGTGGTGGAGGCGGCCTAGGTGATGGAGGAGGGCTGGCTGATCCAAAGAAGAAGAGAAAGCAAGTGCACAAATCAATGTAAACAAAAAGAACAATGAAAAAGAAAAGAGGAGGATTGAAGCCATGACTTACAAAATGGTTTCAGAAATTGCTATGGCCGAAAATGATGAGGAAAAGAAGTTATTTTCATGTGAAAAGCAATAAGGAATGTACGGCTACAAAGAGAAAATGAAAGGCCAAGGCAATGAAGAGGCAGGAAAGGAAGAGTCACAAGTTACAAGCACAAAGTCTCTTTGAATTTCCAAATTCCTTTAAACAAAATAAACTAAATAAATTTCAGTAAATACATTTTAAAACTGAAACAAAGTAAAATAAAAATGAAGATAAATAATTAAAATTAAAGAAAATAGAAAAAGAATTAAAGAAATTGCTTAAAAATTGAAACAAGGTCCAGAAATTACAAATAAATCACCATTGACTTTGAAAAATTATTTACTTCATTTAAAAAAAATTCTAAAACAAAATTCTAAAATAAAATAATTTCTAAAGTATTTTCAAAGTGAAATAAATAATTTAATTTAGAGAAAATAGAAAAAGAACTAAAGAAAATGTTTAAAAATTGGAAATAGGACATGAAAATTACAAATAAATATCACTAGCCTTATAAAATTTCTATTTCACTTTAAAACAAATCAAAGTCCAATAAATAAAATAAGTTGAGAAACAAAATAAAGTAGGAATGAGAATAAATAAGTTCTTAAGAAAATAGGAAGATAAATAAAGAATTACTTTAATTATTTAAAACTAGGAATTAAAGTTTATAAACATAATACAACTGGCATTTAAAATGTCAATTACACTTTTAAAATGTTTTAAAATTAAAATATATACATAGCATGTTATTTACCAATATAAATGTAATTTAGAACATTACATGACCAAATAAAAATATTATTTATATAATTAAAAATAAACAATTTTGTTAAATACAGCAAATTACACACAATATTGTAAAAAGAATAACTTTCACATTATAAATCAGATTTCAATGAAACGAAAAGCAGTATTCTTAAACTTTTATTTACTTTCATAATAAAAGATAAAATTCAAAAATTCAAATATTTAAATTTAAAATTTAAAAGTCAAAGTTGATCATATTGACCAAAAATCCACATTTCAGGAAAATATTCTATCTATACATGTTTGAAATTGTAATTCACATAAAAAATCAAAATCTATATTTAAAATAACAAAAATTTATCCATTTTAATAATTAAAATCAAGTTTTTAAATCAGGAAATTCAATTTAAATAATTACAAAATACAGGGTTGTTACAATATAATTATGTTAGTGTTTTTCACATTCCATATACTTTGTTCTAGTATTAGTTTAAGGGGGAGTTTTATAGTTTAATGGTTTTAGGATGGTTTTTGTTGATGACAAAGGGGGAGAAGTATAAAATAGGATAAGTTAGGCATAGATTAAGGGGGAGTTATCAGTTTTAGGGGGAGTTATTAGGATAGAAGTAATATTTTATAAACAAAGGTTGTCATCATCAAAAGGGGGAGATTGTTAGTCCTTGAGATGATGGTTTTGATGACAACAACCTTAGAATAAGATTATAAAATATAAATACTAACATTATAGTTTAGATATATATGTATATGCGGGATTTAACCATGCAAGTATCAAGAATGAAGACTGTACAGTATAGAGATTCAAGATATCAAGATTGAAGACTCATGAGTATCAAGAATATCAAGAATAGCAAGATTATCAAATAGTACAAGGTAAGTATTGAGTCTAGAATTATGTTAAAACTTCATAATAGCACTGAAATCTTCACTCCATATTTCATTTCGGATGGAACCCATTTCTACCTTTTTAGTGGCTTACAAACCCACGACAAGTAGCTTACAAACCTACGACAAGTGGCTTACAAACCCACGAACATCCTGGTTTTGTACAAGTTCTCGAGTCCTGATGTGATGAGATATTCTGCAGGTAGAAGCCTGCAAAACTACTTCAAAATGATTTTCAAAACTACTTTTCAAAATGTTTTAGCCTTAAAAATTATCTTTTCAAATGATTTTCAAAAAGATGTTTTAGCCTTAAAATATTCTTTGATTTTGTTTTAAAATAAACTCTTGTTTTAAACTTCGTTTGTTTTAAACTATCTTTTAATTATAATATATTTATACTTAGATTTAAATATAAAATTATAGTAAAATTTTATATATATTATTCTCTATATTTACTTATGTATTTTAACTATAGTTAAGTATATTTATAAAGTTTAAAATAGTTTTAATATAAGATAGAAGTAATTTTCAAAGAAAAACAAATCACCAAAATTTCCTTTGGGATGTCGACATACCTAAGATAACCATGTCGAAATAGTGGCAGTTGGTTTCAAAAATTTGAATTTCAAAAGAAGTGTCTATTCGCTATAACCTTTCACGAATAGACATGGCTGTTGTTCTTCTATAAATAGGGGATGTTTTCAACGAATTTTTAATCATATTTTTCTGGTTTTCACTCCTCTTCTTCTTCCACATTTCTTTATATATATTCTTACCATTACTCTGCCGAAATCACCATTGAATCTAACTAGATCATTTCTGGTTTGATTCTCTATCACTATCTCAACAAGACCTCGGTGCTATTCAGAGTTATAGACTTCTTTGTAATTATTCAAGTGATAAAAGGTATGATTGTAGCCTTGGAATCAATCAAGTGAAAAAAGGTGTGATTGTAGCCTTGGAAATCAATCAAGTGAAAAAAGGTGTGATTGTAGCCTTGGAAATCAATCAAGTGAGAAAAGGTATGATTTTAGCCTAGGAAATCAATTGGGTGAACTTGTTGCCCGAGAAATCAAGTATCTCTACCCAGAGGATTGTGAATCTGGAGTGGTGTACCTCGTGGCCTTGAAATCGAGGGTTGTAATTGTAAAGATTGCTTTTGAAATGAAATCCGTACTTGTGTGCGGGACTGGATGTAGGGTAACTCCGAACCAATATAAAATCCGGTGTGTTCTTTCCTTTACTGCTTTTACTTTATATTTGCATCTGTGTTTGAATCTGTGATCATATCTGTGTCTGAATATTGCATACATTTGTGTTCAAATTAATATAAACTCAAAAAGAATTAGTAATTCCTTAAAACATTATTCACCCCCCCTCTAGTGTTTATACTAGCCTTAAGATCCGTAATCCGCATTTCTCACAATATACATATGTATACTACTCATTAACAATGAAGTCGGACAAGTTAGAGAGTTATCATTGCCTCGACAAAAATTCTTAATTCTCAAAGATAGAGACGAGTTCCCCCCTTATAATTTGGTGTTAAGTATGGAAAAAATTCTTTCCATACCACAGTAATTTAAAATGATCTTTTATTGGAATCAAATCTCATTTCCATTTATGAAATTCTTTTTTATAGATCTCCTTTATAAAACTCCTTTTATAAATCTCCTTTATATTTATGAAACCATTTTATAAATCTCCTTTATATTTATAAAACTCCTTTTATAAATCTCTTTTATATTTATAAAACTCCTTTTATTTATAAAATACCATTTAAATCCATCTTTCTATACAACATTTTATATAAAACGTTTCATTAATATTTATTCCAAAATATTTCCATCTTCTTTTAAATAGAACCACTTTATTATACAATAAATAAACCCTTTCTTCTTTATAATAAACATTTGTTATCATATTAACTTTTATGTAATATAAATAATTCTTGAAATACTTTTAAAACATTTCCATATAAGAAGAGACTAACCAAAAATGTTTGAGTAAAATATAAAAGTTCAAAAACAATTCCTAAATAAAATGCCCTGAGAATTCAAAAAGCCACATTAAAAATCATTCTTCGAAACAAAACCATTTTTCCAATCAAAATAGCAAATAATAGTATTTCAAAATACTATAATGAGGCCTAGAGCTACTATAGCACTTAACCCATGCTTTCATTAATCTATACTAAAAAGTTCAACCTTTTCAACAGATCAAAGTCATATCCAATATGGCCAAACTACCAAGCTTTTGGCCATCAACAATTTATTCAATAAGTATATAAATGGAATTAAAATCAACAGTCGAGAGGAATCTGGACCTCTTTACAGAATTTCATGAGTTTCCTGTATTTCATTTCATATACTATTTGCTTTCCAAAATGGGAATTCAACCAAACTATGCAATATATCATTCAAAATGCAAACAATAGTCTATGTCTATCATAAATCATATAGTGTTCATCCAAAGGTGAAATAACTCACCAAAATTCCAGCCAATGCTTGTGCGTTCCTACTTGATCTAAAATCAAACATCCAAAATTGAAGAAATCAGTTCGAGTGTGTAGATAACTCTCCTATGAGCGCAACGCAAAAGACCATGTTCTATTTAGACCTCGTATGCATGAGTTATTAATTTTATAAGAATTTGATTAATTAAAAATTAAATTATTAAATTAATTAACTTACTAATCCATCTTCGCCAATTCCTAATCTCAAAACCTGTACACGCACAAAGGTGCACAACTCAAGCCGTGCATCACCTCCCCCTTGCCGGAGCTACACTTCACTGATCGACGAACGGCCACCACCGATGAACTTACCTACACATCATCTCCACCTTGGACCTCATATCTTTAACTCGATCCACCCCCTTGAAAATCAACCGAAGCTCCAAATTGCAACAAGTATCAGGTCGTGTTCCACAATAGTGCACTTAACCACACCAAATCGCCACTACTTGTGCGTCTTCATCCCTAAGTCAAACGCCACACTCTGTTTTGCCGATCATTGCCTAAATCTCCGTCAATCCTTAACCCTAGCTCGGGCACCTCCTACATTGCTCCTTCTCTTTCATCACCACACATGTACAAATGCCTATGGATTTGAAGCCCTCATCACCATGAGTCCAATGGATCTGATTTCATAACTTTTCGTGGCTTTTAGCTCCCGATTTTGATTTTGGATGGTGAGGCATAGTTTTGTTTACTGGAGAGAGGGAAAGTGAAAAGAAAGAGGGAAAAGGAAAAAATGAAGAATGGTCCAAGTAGGGTGATGGTATTTATGTTTTATGATTTTTGGTACTTTGCTACACAATATCACATTCGCGTACAAACCGCGAACAACAAAAATAAAAATATGGTCGTGCACAACAATTCGACATGATCACAAAAAAACAAAAAATACACTAGTCATCTTATTTTGAGAAGTTTTAAAAAATACCAATGTTTGCTGCAAAATGCATCAAATAATAATTTAAATGTTTTCCAAATTAAAAATTATGGAAAAGTCCTATAAATTTATTTAAAAACACGTCATTAAAATCAAATTGTTTTATTAACAATTTATTTTCTTGTTATTTATTATGTATGAATAAAATTTGAATATTTAAATTAATTAAATATTCTCATTCGAAATGTTAAAATTTTTGGGTTGTTACGTTCTTCCCCCTTAAATGAATTTCGACCTTGAAATTCCCAAAGGAAGAAAATGTTTCCTAACCCTAAGGTTGTTAAAACTTCTCATGTTAGTGAAAATTTCAATAGCACCTTCTTTGCGTGACTAGGTACGAAAAATTCACAACATCAACATAAGCCCATATTTGTTACCTTCCATATCTTAGGACAACACAACAACAATATATGCATATGATATACCATATAGAGCGTGTATGTTACATAGCAAACACACCCGTTAAGGATAAACATGTACCAATTTTTGAGCAAGCTAACTCTACTCATGAAACCAAAAGCAACTAGCAAGCCTTTGCGTCCATGTACCTATACCTCGCTTAAATAACCGAAACAGAGAGCTAAACATGACAATTGAAACAATATAACAACTCATCCATCAGATATCATGAATCTAAGCATGCTAAATGATATATAGAAATCATCTCACATCAACATGCCATCTCAACCATGCAAATTGCATTTTTAATGTAAGAAGCATAAAACTACATTAAAGCCTGTACGATGTACATATGTCATCCGTATGCAATATCAAATCCGATCACTTGCTCGATCACATAAACTTCTCTTCTGAACTAGTATCGCTCACTTTACTTCCCCAATGCGGACTACGATCAGGTTCCTTGATTAGAAACCTCTCTTCTTCTTACATAGCCATATACCATGATAGAAAACTTTACAAACATATCAAAAATCTATATCAAGTGTTCGCCGTCAAGTATCGAGTGAAAAACCCTTGCTCGGATCGGTGTAAATCACCTCGGAATCATGTACTTGAATCTAGATCAAGAACAATTATGCGAATAAAATGATCTACTTACAGCTTACATATTATTCTAATGATTTCTTAACTACAACAATTCCTTTTACTTCCCAAAATTTTATATGAAAACATTTCAAAAACATAACTTAAGTTTAAAACTTGTATAATACCCAACTATATCCTAATAGTATATACAACTATATGATTTTATCTTTTATCTTTTAAATTCAGATGCAGACCTAAATAAATTTGGGTCTTAAACTTGAGCAGACCTCTTCGACATCTTTACCCATTCGGTCAAGCAGCTAAGAAGAGTAGGATGCTGCTATCCAATTTAGTCCTAGAGTCTACTTTTCCTTAGACATCTCCAAGGTAATACGTTTATTAGTCGGCCCAATAACATCAAATTGTTTATACAACTTAGATGTTAAAAAAAAAGACATGGTTTTAATTAAACAAAACTTATTAAAACCTTCTTCTCAAATTTAACCCATTCAAAAAATATTGTTCAATTATTTACCTTTATCCAAGGTTATGAAAACAAATTTATCAAATAACCTTCTATTTTATATTAAATTTCATTAAAGGAAATTTAAGAACTAAATACCGGATTTTATTTCAAAACCATTTTGAAATGATACTGTATACTTTAATCCATCAAAAATATACATATAGATCGAGTAACCCTAAACGATACCAAGGAAATGGTCCTTCCAATTAGTACTATACATCCCCTTACCAAGAAGGGTATTACTTAAGGGAAGTGCTTACCATCCGAACACATCCCTTGTCCATTTTTAGTCACTTTCAAACCACTCGAACTGGTTAACAAAAAATACTTCTTTTCTTTTGAATCCCATTTCAAAAAAATAATGTATATATTCCCATATAAATTGTTTTAACAAAATATCTATTATCACTTGCTTGGGGTTCATTCGGATTCAAACTCATTTCGATCGTACAATGAGAACGAGAATAATTTACTAAGTGCACTACACCGTCCGCCTAAGTAAACATCCGATTGTCACTCAAAAGATTATTCAGATCATCACAAAACAAATTGAGAAGTTTTCCCCGAACTATCTAAAGAAAATGTACCTTAATTAAAATTCTCTTTGAAGATAGTTATACTTATAAATACTTTTAAGTAACACTATTATTACATTTTCCAAAATTCATTTGTAATCTTTTCCAAAGACACAGGAATTTAAATTCTTAAAAATCCTCTTTTTATTTGTAAAACCCATTTTATAAACCATATTTATAAAATCATTTTATCTAGAATAACTTTCCTTTGACAAAGTAAACTTATTAAACCTACAATATTAACGAACGCCTTATAGTCAAATCATGAAACTAGATTTATAAGGCGTTCATTTTAATCTAATAAAATAATAAATGCTCATAAACTGGTCGAGCGTAAATAATCAATTAACAAATAATAGTCAATATTTTCAAATAGGACGAGCATGACTAATCAAACAATAATTGAATATTGTCATTTTCTAACAAACAAACACCTTATAAATAACTATATCAATTTTTGGAAATTATCCTTTAATATATAAAACACAGTCATAGGTAAAATTACTTCATTTACTAATTTCAAAAACAATACTGCATCAGTTTGCCTTGTTCGGATATTTAGAAACCCTTATCGATATAGTTGTACCTTCTACATCGACCAAAATTCATAAACCACTTACAAATCAATCAACACAACATAAAACATTTTTATAGTACTAACAAATACGTGCTCTTATATATAGTACACTAAATTTATTCTAGGGTGTTTCTAACCCTATCTCTAATGAGTCTACCCCACCAAGGCCTAGATGTTTGCTCAACCTAATCTCCGATACCACGCTGTAATGACCGGCCTTTTTGACCCTCAAAAGTTGATGCTAATACATCCACGGTATTCACGTGCCAAGCATCCGAGTGCCGGAAAGACAGATTGTTGGGGTGAAAGAAAAGAAAGACAGAATAGCATCCCATATCGTGACGAGTAATATATAATATACATATGGTCATTACAAAAGAAAACTATAATATACATTCATTAACCAGAGAAAGCTAACCTATCATTAGCCTGGAAAGTTATAACAGTATGTCCTACCAAAAGATGATTAATACAAAACATGAAATTCAGTGGAAAATAAAATACATGAATACTTCTAGCAGGCATCCAGCTCATCCCCTAAAGCTCCAAATTGTCCAACTAAATCTGGAAATATGCTCAGGCTAACCCGAGTATTATAAGTAAATAACGCCCGGATCAATCTAGTAAACCAACATGAGAAACTCAAATAATATGGATTTTTAATGTTATAAAACTTTTCAAAATAAAGGTATCTCGTAAGACCACACCACATATAAACACGGATGAATTTTTACCTTACGATGACCAAACCATTTTCATTAGAAAATCCAGTGATATTATAATAACGTCTAGGGTTTAAAATAAATATATGAAAGAGCTGAAATGCTTGCATCTCACATTCCAGCATATTTGTATACAACTAAGTCTATAAGTCACGTACTAGAAAATGGACTCCATCAATAACAGGGCTACTAGGGTACCGCCTATCACAGTACACCTCTAGAAAAATATACCAAGGGCCTCATATGGACCCCTAGCCAACACAGAACTGGCCTACCTCTTCTTTGATAGTACCGAATATGATCAGTCCTCAGTTGAATCCTTAACCGCACTAGGCCCGAAGCATACATCCAAAAATAATATCAATCTATATCAGGGATAATCATACCTTATTGGTAGCGAACCATATAGCCCTGCTGCATATCCCATGTTTTAGTCATTACCGGGTGTGAAGCTCGAGGTTACATTTTACCTTTTAGAAAATCTCACTTGGAATGCTAATACTGCCCTCCACGCAACAATTAAATGCCAGCATTCATCTAAACAAGTTGTTTGGGATATAAACAAACCGAATGCGCTACTTCTACAATATCCTTTTTGGAATCTCCCTCAGGATTAGTTGCAAGTAAACCTTGCACTTCAAAGAATCTCGTCTTCGATTTCCATCACCTTCAAGATGTCCCAATTCGAATGCTTATGCTGGTTCGAAGTGGTTTTCAGATAACTCATGCTTATCTGATCCCGGTCTCTCCGAACCAACAATCATAGTTTAAATATGGCTAGGATTTGATAGTCGGTAATTTAACTATCAAATAAGCAAATAAATCAATTAGAGATTTAACTTCATATGGAAACCAAGCATGATTAAGCACATAAGCAACCACTAAGCCTCTTTAATTAATTGTAATAACCCATATATTTTACGATTGAATATTTAAATATTTTATTTAAATATAGAATCGTTAATCGGATATAAGTCCAAAAAGCTACTTTTTGCAAACAGTCGAATTGGGACTCGAGACCACTTCCATTGAGTTCGAAATAGCGTTTGCGACTTTTTTAAGTATAAGCATCGATATGTTTGGAGTTGAGTGAATTTTGCTATTTTTCACTTAGGGCTTTGGGTTTGGGTTTTAGCCCAATAACCTAACATAACCCCCTAGCTCAGTCCCCACTCTTCTCTTCATTCACTTTCATTTCCTAACACTTTCAAGCTTTTGAGATTAATGGGGGGAAAAGATTGGAAATAGAAACTCAAAACCCTAGTTTCCTTTGCAAGCTCCATTCCTTGCTCCAAAATCAAAGAGAAGCTTAGGTAAGCCTCCTCTTCATCTTCTCCAACCCATTCTCTCTTCAATTTCAGAAATTTCCTAAACCTAACTTAGGGAATGTTCTTCTTTTTAGCTTAGATTCAAGCTACTTTGGGTTGAAGTGAAGAGTGTTGATCCTTCCTTTGTGATTAATCTTCTCATTCATTGTTTTTAGGATTAAAGGTGAGTTCTTTAACTCACATCTATGTCTATAGCTATCTTTGTTGTTAGGTATGAATTCCTAACACTTGTGCATATTCATTTGCTTTTGATTTGAATTGATTTGGTGAACATTTCAATTTTTGGTGTTATGAAGTCAAAACTTTGAAAATCCTAGCTTTGATTTGTGAACATGTTTTTGGTGGTGAATCGGAGAGCCTATAGGGCTAGGTTGTCGATTGGCACTGTTTGAAGAAGAAGAACGTTTGTTTAAAGTTTCGCAACCTTTCAGAATATAGCCGTTTATATAAAAAATGTTCGTCACCAGACGTCTGTAGGAAAGCTCAGACGTCTGGAGTTTGTTTCAGAGAATTTCCTGAAACTTACTGCAGACGTCTGAGTATATACTATAGACGTCTGGAGTATGTTATTTCCAGAATTTATAATGTGTTGTGCGTGTCACTTCATTGGAGATTGTACAATAATTCTATATACTACTTACACATTTGTTTACAGAATAATCTCCTTGTAATCTTCAAATCATAGCTCTTTGACGTGATGAATATCTTGAATACCTGCATATGTTAATATATATGTATATATATAATATTGTATAGTTGTTGTCATTGAAACCATAGAATGGAGGTTCCAACAGAATTGGTATCGATTTCTTTGGATTTAATTCACGTCTTCGAATGTGGATTTTTGTGATTTATTGTTTCTACAATCATTTTGTGATTTGTCACTTCTAAATACAAAGGTTTCTATACTAGTAGCAAATATTAAAACTCTTTTACAAAGATGATTTCAACTCTATTTTGAATACAAAGCTCTCTTATAAAACTGTTTTCTAATCTATTAGTATATACAAACCTTTATCTCATTCGTACGAGAAAATCTAATTAAAAGGCTAAGCAAAACAAGTGGTATGAAACGCTTGCATTTTCTTCGTCGGTTAATTTATGGACTTGTTCGATTGAAAATCTTGTGACAATTTTCGAGTGGAAATCTACAATTTGTTCGTAAATATTTAAGTTAAGCTAGTGGTTATGGGACATGAAGCTAAACTCTTATATTTACTAGCTTAGTGTAATTCACACTTTTTATGGATCCATGATGATCATTTTGTGATTTAGACTAGCGATGTGCGATGTCTATTTGTCTGCGAGGGAGACTAAACCTCGTTTTGTGGAACTTCGGTTCAATTTGTCGGGGTAGCGACCCGTGGTCTTCGGACCGTTTGTGGAGCTTCAGCTCAAAAATTTATGGTTAGCGACCATGGAATAGCGTTCCGTTTGTGATACACGTGTTGGTGAGTTTCCATGCTCCCGTTTGTGATAGGCCTCCCCCTTTGTGATTTCTGGATTTCTAATTGATGATTTCTAGAATTTGTGTTTCACCAACTTTTGCGATTGGCATTAATATGTTTGTCAATATTTATAGTTTGGTGAATAAAATAAAGAATATGATGTTCTTTTTGGTGCTTTGAGATTTTTGAGATATTTTATGATTTTATTGTTGTTTAAATCATATTTGTTCTAGTATGACATCATTGTCATCATACATTCTTATTATATCTCTGCTTATATCTCATTCCTTTATCTGATATTTATAGTTAGACTGATCCATTTATTATTTTCTTATTAAATAATACTCGGGTCAGACCGAGATGTTTCAGGTGTTTCTGCTTGACTCCTTATCTGGGATCATCTTCAGACTTTTGTCTAACTACATTACATTTGTAGTTTTTGTTGATATACATTCGAGATATAGAATCCATGATGTATACTTGTTCTTTTGTCTAGCACTTGTATCTATTCTTTTGTGATATTGTGGATCTTACTTGACCACTACTCTGATGTACACTTTTATGTGTTATATTCATATCTGTTTCCGCCTTTGAGATATGAACACCTGTGATTGATTTATGTTATGTTTATTTCTATACTTGTTTCCGAGGTCCTCTTAGCCACTGTGTGGTAGCTTTGAGTTTGCATCGGTATGTCGGATTCCCTCTTGAAATGAAATGCCTGTTATACTATCTGACATATCGGTGCTCGCACAAGGCAATTACACAGATGGTCGCTCCTCAACAGCCTTATTCTTCGCGCTAGTCGACAGCATTACCTAGTGGTGTTCTTGGCTAGCGTGAGCATAGAGGTGGGGCGTCACAGCTTGGTATCAGAGCCAAACTTCGGAACAATATAGAATAATCTAGCAAGGATCATTGTCCTAAGTCTTCCTTAGGAATCGTGCCATAGGATTTAATTCGAGACATTGATCTCGTTCTATCCTATTTTCTTTTGTGATACCTTGTTTTATCAATCAAGTTTGTTTGATATTCATTCTAAGATTAACCTTTTTCCTCTTTTCTTTCTTTCTTAAAGAAAAGAAATGGTTAGACATGGCCGTCCCAGCGCCGGTCAATCTAGTGCTACTCCCCAGGATGGAGTATTTATGTCTTCTCAGCAACTTCTTGATCTTGTAAGAAATGCTCGAGCTATCGGACCTATTCCTGAGCCCACTCATCCTAAATCTGGGTTTGCACGCTTGTGCAGTGATTACACCAATTTGGGTGGAAAGCCATTTAAAGGTTCCAAAAGCGTTATAGAAGTCCAGGCTTGGCTTCGAACATGCGACCGCATCTTTTCTCGCATGAATCTTATTGATCTTCATCGAGTCCAAGTGGCTTCTAGTATGCTCCAAGAAAGAGCATTAGACTGGTACGAGCTTCTGATCTTCGAAATTATTGAAGCGGACCTTACTTGGGAGCAATTCCGGGAAAGGTTCGAGTTGAAATTCGTGCCGGAAGCTGAAAAAGTAACTCTAGCCCGACGCTTTATTGACCTTGTTCAAGGTGAATCTTCTGTGGCAGATTATGTCGCATCTTTTGAATCTCTATCTAAATATGGGGTCGAATATATTAATACCCTATTGAAGAAAAATCAGAGATTTGTCTATGGGTTGAATAAGAACCTTAAGAAGCCTTTACTTCTGAAACTAGAAGTCTCTTTCGATCAGCTTATTGATATCGCTCTTCGACTTGAAGAGGTCGATAATGAAAGTAATGTTGAAGTTGTGGGTGCCAAACAGAACTTCAACAATAACATGAAGAGGCCTATTAAGTTCAAAGGCCCCAATCCCGATAAGAAAGGGAAGCAAGAAACTTCTGTAGCAAAGACTCCTACCACCAGTCGTGGACGATGCTACAATTGTGATTCTATGGACCTCTATGCAAAGGAGTGTCCGCAACCCCTCTTTTGTCGCTATTGCAAAAGTTTGAGTCATCATATATCTGCGTGTCCCATACTTCAAGCAAGAAGGAGGGAAAGCTAAAGGTTGTGCAAGCCTCTACTAGCACTTCTCTTGGTCAAGGTATTTTCTTTCCTTAACGATATTTGTTTTGTGATTATTCTTTCCGAGCCGATTTGCATGTTATGCGATTACTTAGGCTTCGAGATTGATTTTTAGGAGAGGATTGGCTTAATCATTATGAAGCCCATATCCTATGTCCAATGCAAACTATTTATCTTCGACATTCTCAATCTGCTAAGCAGATTTCTAGTGTTTTTAATGATTTTGATTTCCAAATTCGGTGATATCATTTTAATTCTTTAAACTCACTTGATGAGGAAAGTGTTATTTCCCTCATTCAAGTAGGTTGTGAATTTTCCGGTATATTTAAGCTTGTCTTAGGATTATCACCTAAGCAATCTTTTGAGTGGTGCTAAGGTCTTTTCAGCTCGACCTTGCCACCGGTTTTCATCAGCTACGAGTTGCGGAGGATAGCATTCCACTTACCGCATTCCGCACTCGTTATGATTCTTGTGAGTGGTTCGTTCTGTCATTCGGATTGACGAACCTTCTACCTTATTTCACCCATCTTATGAATCGAGTATTCTACGAACATCTCGATTAGTTTATCCTTATATTTATTGATTATGGATGAAAATAACAAATTTAAAATTTGCAAATCTTTTAATAAGATATTTATAAGTATGATTGGGTTTTGTTCTTAAAACGAGCAAAGAATATTTGTAAATTTTAAAGAGACTTGTTTATCATAGAAGATGATTTTGTGTTCTTTTGCCCATTGAGTGCTTTAAGAATTCTGGTCGATGCGCTTGATCAACGTTATCGATAGGAATCTCCTAAACGCTATGATGAGATAGTCAAACATAGTAAAATTCATGTAAAAAGTAAATTTTTCTAAGAAGATGATTACATAAAGTTAATTATAATTTTGAAAGTCTTAGCTTTTCGGGAAAGAGGATCATTTAAAAGAACTCTTTTCCGATGTTTTTATTCTTGTGATTCCCGAAGGGAATCAAGACTTTATTGTTTTTACCGATACTGGTCGTATTGGTTTTGGTGTCATTCTCTTGCAAAGGGAATGTGTTATCACATTTGCTTCTTGACAATTAAAGCTTGTCGAGACTAGATATGCCACTCATGATCTAAAGCTCGCGGCCATTATTTTCGCTCTTAGAATTTGGCTCATTATCTTTTGGGAGAGAAATTTGTTCTCTACCCCGATCATAAGTTTTTGAAGTATTTATTTTCTCAAAAGGAACATAATTTGCATCAACAATGTTGGCTCGAGTTCCTTGCATCTTATGATCTTGATCTTCTTTGTACTCCAGAAAAGGGTAATCGAGATTGCTGATGCCCTTAGTTGTAAGCAACAAGCAGTTGTTTCTTTGATGATATCTGAATGGAATGATCTCGAGACTTTATCCACTTGTGAGATTCGAGATTGTGAATCCAATTTATGTTCATCTCTTGTTTTGTGTAGCCTTGAGGCTCGTCCTTCTCTTTTGGACTATACCTCTTTTAGCTGAACTCTATGTCCTGTTATATTGCATGGAGTTCCTACTTCTATTGTTAGCAATCGTGATCCATTATTTTACTAGTGTATTTTGTAGGGTCTTCAAAAGCTTTGGGGACAAAGCTTAATTTTTAGCACCGCTTATCGTCCTTAATCCGATGGACAAATAGTGTGTGTGAATCAAACTCTTGAAGATCTCTTTCGTGCATGTGTTCTTGATTTTGGTGGAAGTTGGGGAGATCATATTTCTCTTGTTGAGTTTTCTTCCTATAATAGCTTCCAATCTTGTATTGGTATGGCTCCTTTCGAGGCACTCTACGGAAGGCCATGCCGATTTTCTTTGCGTTGGCTTGAAGCCGGTGAGAAGCTGGTTTTAGGTCTAGATTTTTATTAGTGTTCATTTGTGTTTCACCTATGATGGGTGTTGTGCGTTTCAGTTGATCGGGAAAGTTAGCGCCTCGATATGTTGGTTCATTTCCCATCACCGAACGTATTTATTCCGTGGCTTATCGCCTTTTTTATTACCGGCTCAATTCTTTGTTTATTCGTGACGTTTTCCACGTCTTTCTACTACGGAAATACCTTAGGGATTCCGATTTTTATTCTTGAGCCCAGTGTAATTGAAGAAATTGAAGTTTCACCAAATTTGACTTATGAGCAACATTCTATTCGTATCATTACTTTTGAGGTTAAACGCCTTCGAAATAAAGATGTTCTTCTTGTGAAAGTTCAATGGTCCTCAAATCCTAAGGATTTCTCTTGGGAATTTTAAGAACTCATCGAGCAAACACATCCGGACTTACTCTTTCGTGCTCTTTGTGGTGAACTTCTTATTTCAAATTTCTATTTGTGAGGAATCCAGTTGGATCCCTCCAACCTGTTTCCCTGCATCCACAAACGTTAGCACCACAGCAAATATCAATCTAGATTGATATTAATATTCATATTCAACCAATCATACAATTATTTAAATATTAACTATTTAAATCAACTGAAATTCCAGATGTGAGTGAGATTAACTCACCTTGAGTTTACATTGCCAAACGTCTCAATTTTAAATTAAATCGAGCCCGTTCGATTTAACCTAAAATTTTCACAAGTCCCAAACACCTCTAGATCTGCATTGCAGCGTAGATCCCATCGCTGTGATTCCGGCGCTTCCTGTTTCGTTGGAATCTGATAATGTATGAGATAGTTATGCAGTTTTAAAGTTTGGATATAATTTATAAAAACAACTTCATTTTATTTTCTTTTTATTTACAAACCCTACCGGAAAAAAAATATCGACCGTACAAATCTAAATGGAAAAATCCAGGCCGCATAATGCTTCTTCCCTCTCGTACGTTCCAGATCCAAACGAAACCCAAAGTCGTCGTCCCAAAGCCCACTACCGCGCCTTACCTACGCGACTGGAAATCGATCCACCCCCACCAAAATGTGAGCCATCCCTACCTCCACCATCGGCCGCAAAATGGCGAAGCCCGGAACCTCCATTACACAGAAAAACGTGCACGAACGTGCCGCATTCGTGACCCGATAGCCATCGATCCACTTCGCTATTTCCAATCTCAACCGTCCACTTTGTAGATCTCGACGAGCTCTACGACTCTCATGTTGGAAGAATTTGCCAAAAGTTAATGGATGAAGAGGAAACGAGGATGAAATGAAATTGACTATCGGCCATTGAATGAAATTAACGGCGGCTCAAGACATAGATCTAGGGTTTTCTGAAAACGTGCATATATATACGATTTAATAAAATATTTTATTATAAATTTTCACCAATTTACAAGATTTTCGAACGAACTCCGAATTAGACATGCCGCCAAGCGTTTATAAGGTTTTACCCACATTCTGAACACAATGGAATGTGTTTCGGAGGCTAATTTGATCGTATACACGAGTTACGGAAATAAATGATCACTTTTAAATTAAATCGATTAAAATAATTTCTATGCGTTTTGAGCTGCCACGGTCAAACGACAACTCCGATTGCTACGAAAATTAAAATCCAATAATAATTAACTATTACGGATCAAATGGAACTGGTTTCGTCGAATTCCGAGACTGTGTCCCGGAAGGCTATTTTTAACTCGTCGATTAAATCGAGCGATTTTCGAAATCGTCGAAATCACTTAAAATTGCACTATTAAAATTTTACTAACTTAATTATAAATCATATAGGATTTATAATCACATTAGAAATCATTCTGATTCATTCCGAATCAAAATTGGATTATTTACATTATTAAAATATTAAATTCCATTATTAAATTAATATAAAACTCCAAATTTTAAACTTATCGACCTTTGATTCCATCCAAAAGTCCAATACTAAAATTCAAATCAAACTAGACTTAAAACAAATCTTAGAAACCATTTTCACATCTATATACAACCAGATTCACCAATTTTCCAAATTTCAAATATTTAATTATTATTTATCCAAATCCAATTTAATAGTCATATTTGAAATTTTAACTAATTATATTGATTTAACCAAAATCTTCTTGTTTCAAAATCAATTCATAATTCACATTCAACATTTAAAATGAATTAAATGTTCAAAATCTAACGACCAAAATTCCGGGTCGTTACATTCCTCCCCCCTTATAAAAATTTCGTCCCCGAAATTTGCTAAGTTAGGAAAATGCTACTAAACTCAAAAACTTATCCAAAACCCACTCAATTACAACTTACATTCACTTTTTAAAACCCTTTAGTTCTATCCAAAACCATTACTTTTATTTCTAACTCAAAAGCTTTATTTTCAACATTATTTCAAAAACAACTTTCCCAGTAAACCCAAATTTTCAAAATTTCCAAAATTTTCTAACTCCCAAAATTTTTGAAAATTTTTGACAGCCTCTCCTTTGTACAGAGAGCCTTTTACAATATCACAAATATGATAAATATAAATACATCGACCCACACGGTCGGAAAACAAAATATTTCACAATATATTTCATTTTCCAATTTTATTGCATAGGCGTACCTTTTAATTAGCATTTTAAAAGCAAGCAGCTAGTTTATATTGCATTTACGCGCTCCAACTCTTTCAATTTCCTCCCGTACCTGTACTTACTCAAACAAACACATCAGTTTTCAATAATATGATATTTTAGAAAACCTACCATACATTTATCTTAGCTAAACACAACAATTACATAGCCCAACAACCAATTTCATAATCCTACATGTAACCATATTTTATAAGAAATCACAAGGTTCAACACTATTTTAATTTTCCCTAACCAATCCAAACTTCATTTTTATTCCACTCGAATGATTTACATTCAAGTTTACCATATACAATTCATATTCGCTACAACCAATTCATTTTTATTTCAATATGATAACATATGCTTTACTTTCATCAATTTACTTCAATCCAATTCCAAATTGATTCACAATCAAATTTATTTAACTTCTATCAACTCATAGAATTTTAATTACTTCGTTTACGTCAAACGATGATTTATTCCATGCAATTTGACGATATCCATGTGAATTAATAATTACTTAAGTTTTATAACCAATTTAAATTGACGCCAACTCAATTTATATTTAATTCCATTCCATTTTTAAATTTATTCACAATCATTCACTTGAATTTATTCACAATTCAAACCATCACTATTATAATACCATTAACATATTCAATTAACTAATTTATCCCAAATTAGTACACTCCCCTCTTACAATTCAATATTTGATTTTTATCTTCAAAAATCACTTTAATTAATTTTCTCGAGTTTAACCTATTTTGTAATTCATGTTTGGATTTTTATTTCATTTCGAAATTTTTCACAACCCAAATATTCTTACTTCCTCACAATTATTAAACTAAATCCTTACTCGTACATTTCAATTTCCTTATCCAAACCGGTTTCATTCAAAACCATTCCATACAACTCAACAACAAACATTTCATAATTTACTTAAGTTATTTCGACTCCACAATAACTCCATTTCTTCTTACATCAATTTTATTTTATTTTAATTTGATTCCCATCCAATCAAATTCCAATCCATTACAAATTTTAATTCAACTAGTTTACTTGCAATTCATTTAATTTTTATTCACCTTCTCAATTCATTTTTGGATTTATTTATTAATAACATGATCATTCCACTTATTCTAAACCAGAACTGGGTTTTATTTTGCTTTTCAAATTTTTAATAAGCTACCAAGATTTTATCCATTCTAATACAAATTCCATTTAATTTAGTTTACCCTAGATTCATCTTCAACTTCTCTTTATTTAATTTAGCTTACGCTAAATTCATCTTCAAACAATTCTTTGGATTTAGTTGAGTGGGCATCTACTTCATTCAATATCATTTCAACTAAATTAAATTTTCTTTCAATTCAATTCTTTTCTAATTTTAATTCAAGTTCAACTAAATTTTATTCGGCCAACTTAAATTCATATCATTTCCTTACTGATTTAAATAAGGATTTAGATTTCATTCAATATTATTTATAACACAACTGAATTTTTGATTTCAGTTCAATTCAACCCAAACTCAACTAAATTTACTTCTCAATATATAAGCTTCAACACTTATTTATTAACCTAAGTCCATCCACATTTCATATTTCACTTTGCCTTTTCTCACTTTACATTTCATTTAGTATTTAAATTTGGATTTTCCATAAAATACCAACCATTTTATTTAGGTTTACAATTTCATTTCCTATCCATAATTTCACCAACTTATTTATTTAAAAGCTTATATTGCTCATATGAGTCATTTTCATCCTATAATCACAATTCCAGATTATATATATAACACCTAATAGCTTAAGGGTATAAATTTTTCATTTCACAATTATAACCCACAATTATAATCATTTTACATTACAACTTTATCCAGATTAATTCAATTCCAATTCCAATTTATTTAATTTACCCTGAGTTAACTGCAAATATATTTTATTCACTTTCATTCACTCAAGTTAAATTTTAATTCCAGGACTAAATTTTTCCTTTCTTATTAATATCAACTTCACTTTATAAGTTCAATAGTTGATTCATCTTAACTCTGCACATTATTATTTTTATAGAATTCCCAGAATTCAATTGCCCGGTTTTATTCCAAAACCATTTTGAAATAATAATCAACACATACCCACTTGGTATATCAAATCAGATCTCTGGATTCCAAAACACTTGGTTTTACCAAACAAATTTCCCTTTTGAAATTTCTAAAACAACTTGTATACCCAACAAGTCCAAACAAATATCATAACCAATCACCACGGTAGCAATCCATCACTTTAGAAACTCAAAAATGAATTCTGATGATGTGGCCATCATCACCAGGATTATTTTCCAGCGACTAAAGTGAGTTCAGTGCTTCTTTACTTCCACAAAATCCCTTTCAAAACAATTTCCATTCAAAAATATTTCCCCAAAATAATACTCCATTATTACCTTCAAACACTTCGAAAACATTCCAAACATTCCCAAGATTTTAAATTCCCAAACTTTTTGTTTAAATTCATTTAAAACACCTTTCAAATTTTCCGGGATTCAAATTCTGATTTAAATCAAAATTTTAGTTATACTTCTTTAGGACAAGTCCTACTTATAGAATTCTATTGGTTATAAACCATTTCAAATTTTAGATTCCTATTTGATTATAATATTAACAACCAAACATCCAAATATATATAATAATTTCAGAAAATTATTCCTTTTATCTCAAAATATAATTTTGGGTAAAATTATTTCATTTACCCTCTTTAAACCAATACTATGTCGGTTTATCTTGTTTAAGAGTTTAGAAACCCCTATCGATACGGTTGTACTTTCCATATCGACCAGAATTCATAAACACTCAACCGATAAGTCAACACGGTATAAAAACAATTTTTATATTCACTAACAAATACGCTCTCATATCTATTAATACACTCAAACTCATTATAAAGTACTACTGACTTTATTTCTAATGAGTAATTTTCCCCACCAAAGCCTAGGTTATCGCTAACCTAAGCTCTGATACCAAGTGAAACAACCCGCCCTTCTCGACTCTCGAAAATCGACACAAAATTCACCACAGTATAATATGTCGACGATCGAGTGCCGGAAAAGGCAGATTCTTGAGGAAAAAGAAAGAAGATAGAAGAAAGAAGGAACCAAACAACATCAGAATCTCACAATCGCAGCGGAACAAAATATAATAAATAATAACAGATCTTTACATAAAATGAAACCATATCTATTATATACAATACATCATCAGAGTATATCACTAGTAAAGAATAATTACCAGCCTGGCAGTTATATCAGCCTGCCTCACAACTTGCTGGCAATTTCAAACAACCATAGCAGCGAAATAAACAAGTACGAATAATACGTCTTGGACTCCAGCTCCACACTTGAGCTCCACAGCATCCTATCCTGTAATCTATAATACTCGGTCTGACCCGAGCATTATAATAAATAACACCCGAGTCAGTCTGGAATACTAGCGCGAGAGAAATACATCCAAACTGATTATTAAAGTTTCAAAAAAATTCCTTTGAAAATCAAAAGCATCTCGTAAGACCACGCCACAAATAAACATGTCGGGTTTTTACCTTACGATAGCCAAAACACTTTTTATCAAAATCCACTGATATTATAATAGTGTCTATGTACAAATACTTATTCAAATAGCCGAAATTATTACATCTATTAAATTCCAGCTAATAGGTATACAAACAAAACCGTAAAGGCACGTAGGGAGAATGGATTTCCAACTAATGACTAGGCACTGGGGTACCACCTGTCACAATACCTGGTCTAGATCAGCGTACCGAGGACCACGCCTGATCCCCTGCAACACAAGGCCGGAACTACCCCTTACTGGATAATTCCAAGTAAGATCACCCTACGGTTGGCATCAGCAACCGCACCACTAAGCCAAAATAAAAGGGACATCTAGACAAGGATGACCTCACCCTAATGGGCGCTACCCACTTAGCCTTGCTGCATAACCCCCGATTTTCAGTCATTCCCGGTTGATGAGGCTCGAGGCTAAGCGTTACCTTTTTAGATAATATCACTTAGAATGCTCATCGTCCACCTGACGATGTTCTGAAAGCATTCATCCATACAAGTCCATTCCGGGTTTGAATGGAACCGAAGGCACTATTCCTACTACATCCATTTTGGAAGCACCCTTAGGATTAGTAGTGACTAGCCCTTGTACTTCACTGCTCCATCTTCGATTTCGAACTCGTCTTCCTCACGAAAACGTACAAACCGAATCGAAGTGGTTTTCGGGAAATAGATCCCGATCCCGGACTCTTCGAAATGATCAGCGCATTGGCCAATATTGATAGTCGGTTATTTAACTATCAAATAACATTCATAAACATCCATCAAAACATAAATAATTCCTCAAATTTATGTTTTCCTCAAAATATCTTCGTGAGATATATTTTCATTTTTCAACCCTTTGAAAACAGTTTAAACCAACTTCCTTTTTATGGAATAGATTCCCAAACATTTTCTATCCCCCACTGAAAGTACCAAGTCCAAACATTTTAGATTTTAAAACAATTAAATCACTTTATTCTAAAATATACCTTAAAATATTTAAATTAAACTACTAAAACACTTTATTCAAAATATATTTTAAGAATATTAAGGTAAAACTATTTTATAACATATAAAACTAATTTTAAAATAAAAGTTAAGTCTAACTAAATTTTAAAATAAGAGTTACAAACTTCTATATAAGTTTCAAATAAAACTTTAACCAAACTATCTTTAAATAAATCCATTTTATAAAATATCAATATTAATAACATTCTTTTTAAAACATAATACCAATTAACCCTTTAAAATAATTACTATTATAACTAATTTAGTAAATATTTACTTTTAAAATTTTCACAACTCAAATAATTTCTTAAAACATTCTTTTAAAAACAATTTCAAAACTTCTAACTTCTGCTCAAAAATTTGCTTTAAAAACGTACTTGGCTTTTCAGGGAAATTCACTTTCATTTCAGAATAAACCAAAGAATTCTCCTTATAAATCCTGCTTGATTTATCTCAATTCAAATTTACGTTTGAATCCTTTAAATTTCTTCCAACACTTTAAAATAAACACCTTTTATTTTTAACACATTTTCCATTCCTGGAAAATCACTTCCAAAATATATACTTGAATTGTTTAAAATCAGTTACCAAATTCTCCATTCAAAATGAAATTTTGAAATCTATAAAAGTTTCCTGCATAACTTAAATCAAAAATTTCTTTTTAACATAAAGTTATTATATCAATACTTATAATAAAATTTCCCTTAGAAAACATAATACCAATTTATCTTTAAAATAAGTAAATACCAAATTAGTTAATAAATACTTATTCTATTTGTGAGGAATCCAGTTGGATCCCTCCAACCTGTTTCCCTGCATCCACAGACGTTAGCACCACAGCAAATATCAATCTAGACTGATATTAATATTCATATTCAACCAATCACACAATTATTTAAATATTAACTATTTAAATCAACTGAAATTCCAGATGTGAGTGAGATTAACTCACCTTGAGTTTACGTTGCCAAACGTCTCAATTTTAAATTAAATCGAGCGCGTTCGATTTAACCTAAAATTTTCACGAGTCCCAAACACCTCCAGATCTACATTGCAGCGTAGATCCCGTCGTTGCGATTTCGGCGCTTCCTGCTTCGTCGAAATCTGATAATGTATGAGATAGTAATGCAGTTTTAAAGTTTGGATATAATTTATAAAAACAATTTCATTTTATTTTCTTTTTATTTGCAAACCCTACCGGAAAAAAATCTCGGCCGTACAAATCTAAATGGAAAAATCCAGGCCGCATAATGCTTCTTCCCTCTCGTACGTTCCAGATTCAAATGAAACCCAAAGTCGCCGTCCCAAAGCCCACTACCGCGCCTTACCTACGCGACAGGAAATCGATCCACCCCCACCAAAACGTGCGCCATCCCTACCTCCACCTTCGGCCGCAAAATGGCGAAGCTTGGAACCTCCATTGCATAGAAAAACGTGCACGAACATGCCACATTCGTGACCCGATAGCCATCGATCCACTTTGCCATTTCCAATCTCAACCGTCCACTTTGTAGAGCTCGACGAGCTCTATGACTCTCCTATTGGAAGAATTTGCCAAAAGTTAATGGATGAAGAGGAAACGAGGAGGAAATGAAATTGATTATCGGCCATTGAACGAAATAAACGGTGGCTCAAGACATAGATCTATGGTTTTCTGAAAACCTGCATATATATACGATTTAATAAAATATTTTATTATAAATTTTCAACAATTTACAAGATTTTCGAACGAACTCCGAATTAGACATGCCGCCAGGCGTTTATTAGGTTTTACCCGCATTCCGAACACAATGGAATGTGCTTCGGAGGCTAATTTGAGTGTATACACGAGTTACGGAAATAAACAATCACTTTTAAATTAAATCGATTAAAATAATTTCTATGCGTTTTGAGCTGCCACAGTCAAACGACAACTCCGATTGCTACGAAAATTGAAATCCGATAATAATTAACTATTACAGATCAAATGGAACTAGTTTCGTCGAATTCTGAGACTGTGTCCCGAAAGGCTATTTTTAACTCGTCGATTAAATCGAGCGATTTTCGAAATCGTCGAAATCACTTAAAATTTCACTATTAAAATTTTACTAATTTAATTATAAATCATATGGGATTTATAATCACACTAGAAATCATTATGATTCATTCCGAATCAAAATCGGATTATTTACATTATTAAAATATTAAATTCCATTATTAAATTAATATAAAACTCCAAATTTTAAACTTATCGACCTTTGATTCCATCCAAAAGTCCAATACTAAAATTCAAATCAAACTAGACTTAAAACAAATCTTAGAAGCCATTTTCACATCTATATACAACCAGATTCACCAATTTTCCAAATTTCAAATATTTAATTATTATTTATCCATATCCAATTTAATAGTCATATTTGAAATTTTAACTGATTATATTGATTTAACCAAAATCTTCTTATTTCAAAATCAATTCATAATTCACATTCAACATTTAAAATGAATTAAATGTTCAAAATCTAACGACCAAAATTCCGGGTCGTTACAGAAACTCAAGAAATATGAGTAACATAACAGTAGCTATTGAAATCGTGCAGAATCCTATAATAGTTTTCCCATCAAGAAACCAATCATTCTTTAAGTTTGAAATATAGTGATATGATAGATAATGCCTAGAGTATAGCACATAAATCATATCAAATAGTTGCTATGTGAATGCTACAACAATAATTGGTATACAATCAATAATTCTAAAGCGCATTCATATAATGGATTTTCCACGGAGATCTCCTCGGTCTGACCGTATCCGAACTCCATGACAAGGATCAAAAACTACCTTCCGAGCATCTTATATATTTAGATAGGATATACTCTAAGGTAAAAAAAACTAGATCACCCTCGCTGTGCGATCTAGATCATATCAACTCTCATTACCAACAATTGAGAAGCATCTCTAGATCTGGAGTCGATATACCCTTGAGGTCAGCTAAACCCCTGGCCATGCCCCTTCTTTGTTTTTTGTCATTTTCCCGATGTTGAGGTCACGTTCGGCATCCTTCACACGAGTCTTCATCACTCGAACAGAATAAGAATCCCTAAATGGATTCCTTTATCTTGAACAGATCACGAATCACTACATGGATTCGAGCATCTCGAACAGATCTCGAACCTCCACATCAATTCCCTGCATAAGTCCTCCAACGAATGCAAACGCTATCTTCTCTCTTAGAAAACTCTTCAAGATAGACAGTCCCATACGATAGCATCGTTTGTAATGTTAACGCTGACCTCTCCGTTGGACTTAACCTTAACATTGACAGTTCAACTCTATAACATTTCACTTCACAACTGCTTCCAAAACATAGATCGCGTACACTAGTTTTAAAGTGGTATTCAATAAGTAAAGCACTTACTGATCCCTATCTCTTAAAAACTAATTTGATAAATTTTTGGCTAACTCAATTCCGGTTCTTTCAAACGTAAGTGAAAGCTAGAGACATTTCGTATCAATGCTCCTCCCTAGGGGTTCTCATTGATATGAAGTTGCGAAGCCTTTTGATAACTTCTTAAGTCATATTTGGTCAAGTTCAATAATCGACTAATCGGTTATCTAGCCAAAACAATTGCTTATACAAATCACGATTCGTACGCTTAACTCGTTTCTAACATTCCAACTTAAATATTCCTCGTTCAAGAGTGAAGCCAGGTAAGTTAGAACACTGGTTACATCAAAGCCTTTCCTAGATACTTCATTCTTGAATCTCACAAATAGATAGGTCTACCTTGTCGACTTTTAGTGTTAAGTATAATATTAATGATTTCCATAAACAATAAGAAATCAACATGATTAACACGTTTTTGACATTTTCCAACTTACTATTCCTCGGTCAAGCAGAAAGCCCGGTAAGTTAAAGCTCTATTGCTCCATTCCCACTCGACGTCAATCTTAACTCTCACAAATAAATAAGACTTACTTTATCGGCTTTTAGTGTTAAGCATAATTAATTAATTTTCAAACAAGTAATTAGCAATTCTAACTCCTTTTTGAAAACATTTGTATATACTTTTAAAATACTTATAATAGGTTTTAAAAGATTTATCCAAAATATTACTTGAAGATAACAATTTTATAATTTTCCTTAAAAAACTTGAAGAGGACATGTTTTCTATATATTTCAGTAAAATATCTCTTCTTTAAAAATTCACACTAATTCTTAAAAATTCATAATTATCTCAAACCACTTTTTAAATGCTCTAATATGAGTTAGTAAATACTTGCATAAAGAATGAAACAAAATGCTTAAATTTAAATATCTTTTCTAACCTTTTAAGGTCCAAAATCAAGGCTAAATAAGGCAGTTTTGCACTAGTGATGTTTTGGCCGTTTTCGAGATGTTACTTAATTTTTTACTATTCAAGCTTTTAATAGCAACAAACATGTATATAAGACATTATAAATATGGTGAGAATCCCCTAAGGATCTCTTTAAAAAGTCCCATAGCAATCGCCAAAAATAAGGCAATTCACAACTGCGTTTATAGCGACTATTGCTTTAAGTGCACTTTCAAATCCGTGTCCGATCTAAACTAAAGTCCATATATAACCTATGTGCTTTGTTCAAGGTCGTGTCACAAGTTATACAAGTCCATTCAATGTTTGTTCAAGTCCATATACATGGATCACATATGTCACTTACTTTAAAGTAAGAATTCAAACCAATGTTTTAACACATATCAACAAAAATTCAAACAACATAAACAAAATCAAACACAACATATATATGTTATATTTTCCATTCAAAGTGGAACCTTAACTCACTTTTAACCTCTCAAACAACCAAGACCAATCTAACCATGCCTAACCCCTTCTTTCCAACACCTTTGCTTCTTCCTTTCATTGCCTTTGTCACTTGCTTCCTCCCTCCAAACACCCCTATAACTCATGTCCTTCATGGATTATGGAGGTTTGGCTTTTCTTATTCAACATTTTGGCATGGTGGAAGGTTTTCTAATAACATAATAAACCTTGTGGCAAAGTTTGAAGTGATTTGGAGTTGATTTGAAACTTTTTCGTTTTAGAACATAAGAGAGGAAGAAGAAGAGAAGCCATTAGAAAAGCTTGGATTTGTTTTTGTGAATTTATGAATGATACTAAGGGTATGCCCTCTCTTATATATCCTTGTCTAAGGGGTCATTACCACCATCTACCTTCCATGGAAGGTCACAAAGGAGCCTCCTTCTCACATGCACCTTAACGTCACTTCCCTTTATGATAATTACCATTATACCCTCACCATGACAATATCTCTTATTCATTAGAACATTCTAGAACCTTCCAAGGACAATGAAGAAATGTGAATGTTAATTAGTTTGTAATGTGTTCATTTGATCATTATTCAAGTACACAAGAGTTCGAACAACTTATATCTATCGAAAAGATGTTTACCGATAAACCGATTTCTGGCATATTATCGATTTTTCTTCGAATAATATATTTTTGTATATTTTTCAAAAACAAGTTTACCATCATTACTTATGATTTAAAAAGGGGTTAAAAAGCTCATTAAATCATTTTAATAACATTTAATTCAAAATTCAAATATTTAAATATGAAGTGTCTGAAATCCCGTGTTGTTACAATTTGCCTGTCCTTACTTGTTATGCCTATGAAGCCGATTATTGGACTTATGACAATGGGGCCAAATTATCATGACCTGTGGTGCTATCCCATAGTCAATCCAGCTAGGATGGATATCTAGCCAATCTGGTGTCCCTTATCGCCTAGATCAAATTTAATTTATTCGTTTTACATGTTCGTATTTATGACGGTAGCGCACCTAGCCATCATTTAACCCCGTGTCACAAGGGGTTATCAACATGGTTCAACATTTAATACACTTGATATTGATTCCAAGGGGATACCATTGTAGAATTCTTATTCCTGAAACCTACATTTTTATTCCAATCCCTATAGATTTCAAGAGGTTTATTTTATAAAATTCTCATATCATATTTTCTCCAAAGTATTTATTTAAAACCTCTTATTGAATTATAGACATCAATCCTGCTAATTCCTTTTAAAATAAATAATTCATTCTATTAAAATTTCCACTATAATCATGAAAATGCTATAGCGGACTTTTGAAATTTTCAAATAACTATTAGAATTAAATTAGAAGTACAACATTTTTAATCCAAGAAATATTCTAAAAAATTAATTATTTAATTCCAAAATCAACATTTAAATTCCTTATTTATTTTCAAATCCTCTTAAAACATGATTGTAAAATATTTTATTAAACTAAAATCCTATTAAATAAAGTCTTTCAAATTTTTATATAAAGGCCTCATCTTATATTCACTTTTATAACCAAAGTCCAAAACTTCCTTTTCTATAATGAATTCAACTAAATCACTTTTATAATATTTTCAAAGGGTAAATAAATCAATTTCCTTACAAATGAGATAATCAAATACAAACTAAATTACTTTCAAGGATCATACAACACAAAATATAATAATTAATTTTGATTAATAATATTTTTCATACAATAAATAATTCATATTTAAATTTTTTATTATTTCAAAAGTATTATTTTATAAAACTTAGTTTTTTTTCAATTTCTGTATAACTAAACTCATTGCTTTTGGAATATAAATTTAAAAATCCCTTTTTATAAAAATCCATCGAATATTTTTATAAACATAGATAAATAAAATATTTATTCAAAATTCAACTTATAAAACAAACTTCTAAATATTTATTCCTTTTCAAAAATTCTAAAAATATTCATTTTAAAATATGTGTCTTCTCTTTTTTAAAATTTTTTTTACATAACCAGATGTTATAATTATTTGTTTCATTATATTAATATTTAAGCAAATTCTTATGTTATAAATATTTTCAAAAGTATTTAACTCAGAAACACATCTAATCAATTTCAAATGCAATGTTCGGACATTACAAAGCAAAGTAAGCAATAATGCAAACCGTGTATATACAATTTCAAACCAATCTATAACAAAATTATACTAAACGAACAAGGAATCACATTCATTATCAAAAAGGAAATTCATATGTTGCTGAAATTATATTTACTAGCGTTATTTCAGCCAAATTCAACCAATTTTCCAATTAAATTTAATTAATATCAATTATAGTTCATCTCAACATTAAGCAAACAATGGCACACAATGAAAAGGAAATCAAACAGAAAGACGCTAAATCATTGTTAGTTAAAATAACCCATTGAAACGATGCATTAAGAATGAATTTACTTCAATTAAAGCCTCAACAACCAATGCGCTCAAACGTTGTGTCGCTTAACCCAATTTGATGTCATTGCCAAAACGTGTTCACACGTCCCTTTTGCTGCACCACAACTACATCCAGGCATCACCGATTATGCTGCCATGGTTGCCTCCTTCTAACGTTCCGTTCCTAGCCTAAGCCAACAACTACCTTCAGCCACGTGCGTGACCGGTTCAACGACACTATCCAGTATCGCATGCCTCCGCCAGCTACTCCAGGTGTGCGCCCTTCTCTAGCCTCGTTTTTTTTACAACTTGATTTGGGGCTGGGGCTATGGCAAGGAGAGGACAGGTAAGGATAATGAAGATATGGAGAATGAATGAAAAAGGGTTAGTTTTATTAACTAACGACATTTTTGCATTTAAGACCATAAGTGAATTCAGTATTCTTTTATACCTTTAATTTTCATTTGAATAACTCTTCCAATAATTTATAAATATCTCTTCAATTCAATTTGACTGCCTAGTATATGTTTCACAAAATATATTTTCAAATTTTAACAATATATCTAAATTCAATAATCATTTAATTTGAACTACCTATTATATGTTTCCCAAAATAGGGTGAAACAACCATACATCCATACACTCCAACCTACATCAAAACACAAATATGGTTTGCTCTCAGTAACTAAGATTGTCTCTTAGATTAATCATATAGTAGACCTGCCTGGGGTCTGTCATACTTAATATATATAGGGTGCATAAAAAGTAAACATATCCAACCGAAAAATACATCGCACACTAATAAGTCATGCTCTCAGCAGCCTAGGTTATCTCTCAGATAAACATACAACAAACGAGCATATAACTATATGTCAGTTGGTTATCCAAGAGTATATCAGCATCCCTATACATCAATTAGGTATCCAAGAGTTGCATTAAAGTTGTCTCTATTCCATGGATATCTATTCAATTGCTTTATATAGTAGAAATTTTGTTCTCCATGCCAAAGAGAAGATGTACTCTTTGGAGATCATTCCATGCATTTATCTGGTATGTATTACCTTCAAATTGTTTTTCATCTCTTCCACTTTTGGACTTGGGTCCAAAATTCATCTCGACATCAACCTGTTCTAATCGATACAGAGTATAATCACTTGTTCATTTTGGTTGTACTAAATAAGCCAATACTTAAACTATTTTCTCCTCACACCTTCTTTTTTCTTAAAGTCTCCAAGCATTCAACTCGGTGCTGATTAAAAGCAAATTAATCCCTTACTTTGCAACCACTCACTGTTGACTTCCTATTGTCGTCGTCACCATCTTCATGTCACCACCGCTATCAAATCTCAATTCTGACCACTATCGCTCCCCTTGAAGAGTACGTCACTGAATCCCCTTGCTTCTAAATCCAGACCTCAGGCTTCCAAGGTTGGTGCTTAGTAATGGTGGTGTCGGGGTCAAGACATCGTGGTTGTAGGATCGTTTTTGGATTCACCAATGGTTGTTCTTGGCTAAGAATCAATTAGGGGTCGATTGGTGATTGAGTGAACTACAAAGCTTCGACCTTAATAAGGCTCGGGTTGGTTTAAAGGCCCGATTTAAAATAGCTTGGTGTTTGCTTTATAGAATAAGATTGATTGTGAACTCCAACTTGTCTCGATGCATGCTTCGAATCCTTCCTGAGATTTTCCACCTTACCATTGCTTGAGATCAACACATTTTCAAATACCTAGGAAAATTTCCATTGGATTCCAATTAATCACCAATCATTCCCTTGAATTCTGATAAGACGGTTCCTTTCTAGGGTATGATCTTGTTGAATGCACTCCATCTTTAGAACGATTCCATTGCATTATTTATCTGACTACCACACTCCTTGTGTTCCTGCAAAAAAAACTTCGCATTGCTCCAAAAAACGATTTCATTATCAATTATTCGACGATAACGAGTAAGATTCGATGCATAGTTCATGTGTGCAACCAGGCTTATTTTCCAGCACGAGCGGGCTATCTACACAGAATGATACGTTCGATGTGTATAAGATATAGGACTTACACCATATAGATTGTCACTTCCAATTGCCCTGGCCAATATACAAAATCCGATTGGTCCACACACGTTGACATCCACTAGATTCTCGGTGTCGATCGTATAGGTTAACATTTAAAATATAATTCCAAAATAAACATAACTGACCGTGTTGAACACCATCTTTTACTATTCAGAATGACTTGCCATTCTCTCTGATTCAACTTTGGCACTAGGTCTACCACTGCTTAGGCTTCAACTTTCATGCCTTTTGGACATAAGTGTTCATTTACTGTTGTGTTGCAAAGAATGATTGTACCAAAAAAGCCGATTTGAGAATAGCCTCCTCCTTTGAACGAACACATTGGCTTAAGGGTCATGGATGATCCACCCGAACAAATTCCAATGGTTCTGTAACAACCCACCTTTTTGACCCTCGATAGTCAACACTCAATACATCTACGTTATTCAAATGCCGAGCATTAAAGTATAGGAAAGGCAGATTGTTAGGGTAAAAAGAAAAGGAAAACGAACTGGAAAAACAGAATCTCACAGCGGAACGACAACATATGATATAACAAAGACTATAAAAGCTGTCACTCTAAAATACATGGTATATCAGAGTTTAAATCAAACCTCATCGGCCTGGACAGTTATAACTTCTTGATCTTACAATTGCTGATGGGTATCTATAATAAAACAACAGAAAATAAAAATACTACATCTGATGAACATCCACCTCTAATCCATAGCTTCATTTCACACCAACGACAACCAGGAAAAATACTCAGTCTGACCTGAGCATTATAACAAAATAACATCTGGATCAGTCTGGAAAACCAATGAGAGAAAACTCAAAAAATATGGTGAACATATAATAATTCTGTGTGACCATGACGCTAAACAAGAAATGGGTTTTACCTCGCAAGAACAACATCCATAGATGTAAGAATGGAAACAAGTCAGAACAAGATCAGACTTGAAAGAATGGGAACAAATAATTAAACATCGAGAAGAGCTCCAGGCACTTCACAATTCAATTAAGAAAATGATTCAAAGATTTGAATCAAATAAGGAAAGAGAATTTTTCCAACAATGACTAGGAGGGTGCAGCCCCTACCAAAAGTATAGCTCTAGAAAATATACTTAAGAACTACGATGGCTCTCGGAAACCTCCAAACTGGACCACGCCAACCTTACCGATTATCCGAGTATTTCATATCTTTATGTGCATACATCCGAAACCAATCTTGAGTAGATGTGACAATACCCTAATGGGAGCAACCCTACATAGCTTGCCCCCACTTGCTCTTTTGTTTTAGTCATTTCCGACAAAGGATATCAAATCAATAGTCGATGAATCAACTATCAAAAAAAAACTAGTACTACTCCGGGGAAAATAATAAAGCCAAACGGGATATGGCAGTATTGCTTCCTATCTTGACTCGACTAGCATTCTTAACTTTAAGAATTACAAGAGTTTAAATGTCCCAAACGGGCAACAAAATTGCTTTGAATCGACGAACACAAAAAATATAGCAGGATCAGTAGTCAATAAATCAACTACCGGGATTAAAAAAATGGTCTTATATTAAAATTAATCTCTTCAAACATTTTATTCACACTTGTACTTGATTGCCACATCACAATATTTGTAAAAACACTAGCAAAAACACCGTTTAAAATATTCTTTTTTAAAAAGAAAATTATATTTGTAACTCCCCACCCCGAGACCCACATTAACAAAGAGAATTACTGGGCAATTCTATCTACTAATGCAGAGAATAGGGCTGGTTAGGAGCGACCATCTATAATCTTGCCTTAAACATCTACTGAACACGTCGATGAATGCTCTATATTTTTTTCCTATCTCTCGTGGATCGACA
This sequence comes from Allium fistulosum, assembly GCA_030737815.1. Lineage (NCBI taxonomy): Eukaryota > Viridiplantae > Streptophyta > Magnoliopsida > Asparagales > Amaryllidaceae > Allium > Allium fistulosum. Next base: position 293,179,261 of record CM060906.1, on the reverse strand, counting down.
TATCCAATAAATGCTTAATACAAAGCTATAGGTGGCTAATGGACAGAACAAAATACAATAACAGAATGCATATCATATCACAGAACAGTAAACATCATATATATATAAATACATATACACTAAATACATATACACTGATACATCCCAGTACAATACAAAATGATACACAAAAGTGGTTCAGAGACCACACTATAAACATCTAATCAAAATACATATCAGAGTCCAGCAAAAAGAAATATAAACTACACAAATGTGCTAGGCTAATATCCAAGCAGATTCATCAAAGCTAAGCCCCATAACTGATAGCTAACCTGAAACAACTCGGTCTGACCCGAGTATAATACACAGGTCAGTCTAGCTAAAATAATCAGTTAAGAAGAATAGACGATAATATGAAGCATGTGATACAAGGAAATAATTCTTCTCGAATGAGAAGAGATAATAGTAAAGAATGTCCATATCTTAAGTGAATAAATATCACTTAAGCATAAAGAACCTCAATAGAAGTAACTCAAAATAAATTATTAAGTATAATAGTCGCCTCATATTATCGACGATAACCAAAATTAGCTATAAGGGTTTCTCTAACCTTATCTCTTAAACAGAAGAAAACTCAAATGATAAATCTCAAAATGGAGAAACCTTAAACACAAAATACGCCAAAATGGAAAACTTAGGTATATTCTCATAATAGAGAAATCTCAAACCAAAGTATGCAAAAAGGCTAACTCAAACATCTCCAAAAGGATAATATAATCTCAATCTCAGAAATAGGACCCAACAGCCCAAATAAAAAGCCCAATGGCTATAAATAAAATATGGACACAACAGCCCAATAATAGCCCGACCACTATAAAAGGAGAAAGGACCCAACAGTCCATTTGTAGCTACAAAAACCCAAATTGGACCCAACAGCCAAATAAAAATCCCAACAGCTATAAAATATGAAAGGACCCAATAGCCCAATCTATGGCCCAACAGCCTACCAAGTACCATGTACTAGAGACCCCCAGCCTCTTTTAGGACCCAACAGCCCCTAAATAGCTCCTCACACTATATATATAAGTATACGTACACGTAGAACCCAACAGCTCAAGTACTGGCATTCACTCGTGAATGTGTCACAAACTCTCGGCTAGGAACTCGAAAAGAGGTAACATGTGTCCCATACCACACGTTCTCACTAAATGGTTTACTAACCGTTAGTCAATGCCATACTAGAAAACATCATTAAACTCATACAATCTCGTGACTTGTCTCATCTCATCGATAAGTATAAATAGACCTCGTGATGGTTTCTCATGAACCCTAAATCTCAAATAGGAAATCACAAACTCAAAACTTGCCTCATATCATCGGCAAGTATAAAAACATCATAATGGCTCTCATCGACCATAACTCCTAAAATAGGAGATCTCAAACCATAAAACTCGCCAAATATTGGCCATCCCAGATAATTCCTATATATAGGAATTATAAAACTCAAAATGCGCCATAAAATGGCAAAATAACTCAGAATCAATAACATCGAATAGCTTTGACCGTGCAAGTCCGGAATTAACCGAGATAGTAAACGCACATGTCCGTTACCATGTGTTTTACTAAATCATTTAATTCTCTTTCTCATATGTTCGAATGGTGCAAAAATGTGAATTTTATATTTAAAATAATTTATTAGAGAAAACTAGCTTTTAAAACTATTTTCCGAAAACGATTATTGAAACCCATATTTGAAATTCCTTTATTATAGGAAATAAATAGATTTTATATTTGAACATATTATATAATAATTCTTTTGAAATGTCCATTTATTTCAAAAATTATTTCAAAATGATTTGGAGAAAACCGTGCTAAAAAACAAGGAAAAACAAGGAAGATAGCTCAAACCCGATAACTTGAATTCAATTCGAATTCAATTTAAATTCAACCCAAAATCAATTCAAATTAAATTTAATTTTGAATTCCAAATACTCTAAATTTAGCTAGCTTATTGATAGGCATCATAGCACTTTAAAACATCATAAAAATGACATCAAAATCAAGTGAAGGGGAGAGCAAAACAATAAAATCAAGCATCAGGATTACACAGCACAAGAGAAAAGGGGCTTCAGGCAAAATTTCCTTAGAGGTCGACATGCAGGTCGACCTCTCTCTCGTCTAGGTCGACCGTACGGTCGACCAAGAGAGCTTGAGGTCGACCACTAGGTCGACATGCATGTCGACCTAGGGTACGAACTTTGCCCAGTAAATTTTTCAGCCTTGACCTGATTTTCTAGCACCAGTTTGACATATCAAATGAAGATGAAATGCTACGAAATTTGACACGCATGTAAAACAACATCTAAAATATGATTCGGAAAAGATCTGGTAGTAATTCATCAAAAGAACAAGAAGATATTGACTCTCAAAGTGGCAACCAGAAACAGGGAATAACTGTAAACTAAAAGAAATCAAAAACTGTTTACAGTAAACAATAATTTGCACAGATCTTTGCATTAGAGGTTTGTTTCAACTAGAATTGTGAGTTTGTTAACTCACCTTGCACTAGAGAAGATAAAACCTGAATTTGCTCGAAAGAGTTGATGTTTTTGGATCAAGAACAACTTCAATTTCCTGTAGAACTTAATATACTGACATGCAAAGGAGACAAACAATTAACAGACAATATAAATTCTCAAATTTGGATTTTTGATGAAATATTTAGTTTTGGAGTGGGTTACCTTCTGATTTCTCCTTAGATTAGCTAGAAACAACAATTTATTGAAGAGAATTGAAGATTTATAGCCTTGAATTTGAAAAATAGTGAAGTTTCCTATTTATTGGTTCTCTCTTTTACTGGAGAAGAAGAAGGTGAAGTAGAGTACGTACAGGTAAGTTTTTCACTTCTCATTTCTTCTGGTTACTTCTAATTAATGGGCTCTGGACCCAATACAATCAAACAATTAATCTATGTAAACTAGTTAACACTAAAACTAGTCTATTTACTTATGTAATAAATTAAAACAACCTTTTCTTCAAGTTTTTAATACAAATAAAACATATAAACGTACTTACATGTTTAAATAAAATATTTTACACTTAATAAAAGATAAAATTTAGTTTTTAAAATATTTTTGTTATTAAAATTCTTATTTTACACAAATAACTAATTTTTACACTAATAAATACATAAATCCGCATTTTTAACTTTCAAAAATTCTACAACAATTATTTTCTTGCATAGAAAAATATGACAAACCATTTCAAACTCAATTTTATAATCAAAACTCATTTTTAAACCAAATTCACCTTTTAAAACAAAATCAAATACTTCCTTTAAAAATTATTAAAAGAGGTAATTGGCAATTTAATAAAATTATTGCATTTTCTCTAAATAAAAAAAAATCATTTTCCATTCATTATTAACCCTAAAAAACCAAATAAAGTTTCCAAACTTTATTTTCACATTTTATTTCCAAAATTCATTATTTATTCCAAATAAACAATTTAAATCTCAAATTTTTTATTTTAATCACAATATTAAATTATAACTAGCAGGTAATCTCCAAACCAAGGTTGTTACAATATTTCTAAGTGTATCAAAAAGAAGGGTCAAATCAAATATCACAAAAACATTATTTACTATAAACCCAAAAACAATTTACACTTAGCTTTATTTTTAAACATTCCTTTTTAAATATTTACTCATTTATAAACTATCATTTGAAACTTTAAAACAACATTTATTATCCCGAAAGATAATAAATTAATTCAGAAAACTTTTATAAATTTCAAACAATGTTAATCTTGAAAGGAATTTAATTTAAAACAATGTTAAAATACTATTATAACACCTTTATAAAATTAAAACCATATTAGTTATCCTAAAAGAAAATTAATTAAATTTATTATCATTTTATATATTCCAAAACAACATAAATTATCCTGGAAGATAATTAATCAAATTTATAATCTTTTATAAATTTAAAGCAACATTAATTATCTAGAAAGATAATCAATCAAATTTATAACCTTTTTATAAAGTTAAAATAACATTAATTATCCTGAAAGATAAATTATTAATTTATAACCTTTTTGTAAAGTTAAAAAGAACATTAATTATCATAAAAGATAATTAATCAAATTTATAACCATTTTATAAATTTAAACAACATTAATTCTCCCGAAGGATAATAAATCAAATTAATATTCTATTTTATAACTTTAAAACAACATTAATTATCCTGGAAGATAACTAATCAAATTTATAACTCCTTTTATAAATTTTAAATAATACTTATCCTTTATTTCAAAATCCTAAAAAATACTTGGAAATATGGTTTAAACAACTTTCAAAGTGCAAAAACACGACCAAACATTTATTTTGTAGAAATACAAGCACAAGTTCAAGACACAAGGGTTTAAGGAGATGATATTTCATAAGTGATGTAATCACATTAACGATACTTATAAAAATCAAACAGTATGTCACAAATATTTCAACCAAACATCAATATAAACAACGTAAGAATATAAGTAAGATGCATATAATAGTAAATTAATAACGGCATGAAACCCCTTCGGGTCTCTCTGCAAAAGTCCCTTGCAAAACAGTGGTCATTTATAAAATCCGCTTTTCAAACAGAAATTCAAATCCAAACAAACAAACAATAATAACAACCATATTATTGTTAACAATTAGTAATCAATAGATACTTTATCATTTATTGATTAATCCACATATTAATTAACTTCAAAAATAATCTTTTTACTTTGCAAGCAATGAACGGTGATTTATTATGCTCGATAGATGTCCAAAATAATCTATTTAATTTAATTAAAGTGGAACAGTGTTTTATTCTGCTAAATAGACATCACAATGAAGTATAACTAATTCAACTACATTAAACGTAATTATATCAAATCACTATAATTTTATCATTTATAATTTATACTTTATTAAAACTATCAACTATCATCTAAGTATTCAACAATAATCTATAGCCACACAGACATTATATAATTTATTTAGAGGTGAGTAAACTCATTGAAATTCCAGTTGACTCTTTTGTGTTTCGATTTGATCTAAAATTAGACAACACTCGGTTTTAGCTCAAAATTATACTAACTACAAATTAACCAAATCCAATTCCAATGCGTCGATAACATCGATACTAGTCTAACGCAAAAGATCGCGTCCAAATCCAACATCGTATATGTAAAATATGGAACTTATAAGTTTTAGGATTAATTATATTAATTAATTTAACTTAACACTTAATTACAATATTAATTAACCTTCTTCACCAAACTATTCAAATTCCTGCTTGTAGCTGGTACGTGCATGACCCATTGCACACGATCTTCCATCGATGAAATCGTGAACCGACTTCGCCATTGTCTCCCTCTTTGTGAGTGCTTCAATGCCGACCGCATGATGTTAAGCTCGGTCACCTCTATGGAAGTCCCACCCCAAAACCTGATACCTCAATCTAGGACAATGCGACCTTCAAACCTCAACCACCTCCTTCCAAACTCTGGCAGTCCATGCTATTTCTCCCCACAAACTCAGATCCAAATTGATTTTTCTAAACTCAACTTAAATCTCATCAAAAATCAAATCCTGGCTCACCATAGCAAAGTTAATCATCCAAACTCCCAACCGCAACCAACAAATGATACATAGATTTGTAGATCTAGTCACTATGAGTTCAAAGATTCTTATTTAGCATTTTTTTCTGTTGAGTGTGTGAATTGATTTTTAAATGGGAGGGTTTTTATTTTTGTATGTTACAGGAGATAAAAATGAACAAGAGAGAGAAGAAGGAAAAGTGAAAGTGTGTTGAATACTCTAAGTGTTGAACTTAGTTTATTTCACAATTTTTGGCTTCTCGCTACATAAAATTCCGTTTATGTACGAATCGCGAACGACAAAACAAAAATTTGATTGCATGCATAAATGCGATATGGTCCCATAAGAATAATAAAATACACATGTTATTTTATTCTATGAAATTTCAAAAATACCATCGTTTGTCGTACAATACGTCAAACGCAAATTAAATTATTTTCCAAAGTAAAAATTATGGAAAAATCTTATAAATTCATTTTGAATTACTACAATAAAAATCAAGTCGTTTTATTAAAAATTGATTTTCTTATTATTTATTCGAACCATTTATTAATGTAAATAAATTTACAAAATGAGCTCACCATTATTATTTATTAATTAAAAGAAGTTAAGTAAGGATATTAAATCCATTTAATTAATATTTAATTCACAATTTAAATATTTAAATAATCCCTATATTTGAATATAAGTTATTTATATTTTGAAAAATTAATTATTGAAATATTTGTAATTAATTAAATATTCAAAATCAAAATGATAAAATTCCAAGATGTTACATTCTCCTCCCTAAAAGAATTTCATCTCGAAATTCCTAAAGGAAGAAAATATCTCCAAACCCTTAAGTTCAAAAACTATTAATTAAAATGAGTTAATAAACTTTTAAAGTCCTTTATGTTATGGAAATTTTTTGCAGCACCTCCTTTGCATAGCTAGATCCAGAAAACTATAACTTCCCACAATCGGCTCAAATCAACAAAAGAAAACAAAAAGGCAAGTGGCCTCCCATATCTGGGGCATGAAACCATCAATCAATCACCAATTTCTAAATCTGCTACTTACCTCTTTTGCGTTTAATTTTAATTTTTGCAAGCAACTTACTATCTCGATGCAAATGTAGATACACTAGAAACCAAATAGCAATCTCTTGCTTCCCTCTACCTATCTTGTACTCATAATTCAAAAGAGAACTATGCTGACAAAAAGCAATACACAAGCCATTTCTATCATAAGGAATAGCAGCATAAAAAATATAATAATCATATGCAACAAAAGTACAAAGAATACTCTGTTGTAAAACTAAGTATCCAATCTTTTCAAAAGCTAAATTTAGAATTAAATGCCTGGGTTTTATATTCAAATTTTTTTCCAAATCCCTCCAAAAAATGGAATATATAAAAATCAATTATAACAAGGAGGGGGCTCCTCCTACTGAAGCATTGTATAACTCTAGAATCAAAATAACACGGAGCATCCAATGGTATTTCGGTTCCTCCTAAAAGAAAAACTAGAGTATTCCAAATCGGAGAAATCCCAATCGCCCAACTTTAGTCATAACCAAAAATATTTGAGAAATCACTTCACAGGACTCTTTTCAAATATCTTGAAATAACATTACTCCACCAAAATTTTCAAAATATTATTATTATTATTTCTTTCACAAATTTTTCAAAATCACTTTTCAAAAGCACCGGGATTTAAATCCTAATAAACAACAATTTTATAAATCATAGTCTATAAAATTACACTATCAATTAAATCAAATTAAATAAAGGAATAAACTAACACTTAACATTATTTAAAATATCAAATGACTTAATAAATAAGATTTTGAATTTTGCTTAGGTTTACAGCTTTCTTGATTGTCCAAGGATATAAATAATTCCCTAAGTGTACCATTACGCTCATCAGTATTTGGTTATTTCTTAGAAGAATATCTAGCTACCTTAAAAAAATTAAAACTCATCCCTAAACTTCCCTAAGCCACAAAACAAAGCATATTAATATACCTAAGCCCGTATGATGTACATAAATCATCCGCGCGTAATATCTGATTCGTCCACTTGCTCGAATACATAGACTATACTTTTGAACTAGTATCGCTCACTCGACCTCCCTAATGTGAACTTTGATCAGGTTCCTTAATCAGAAACCTCCGTTCTCCTTACATAGCCATATACTATAATAAAAAAATTCTATATCATATCAAGAATCCAAATCAAGTGTTCGTTGACAAAAATCAAATAAGAAATCTTTTTCGAACTAGGGTGAATCACCCTAAGTTATGTATTCGAAACCTAGATCAAGAACCATGCGAATAAAATGATCCACCTATAACTTACATACTTAATCTTATAGGTTTCTTAACTATACCAACCTTTTTCTAAATTACTTTCATTTTCACTTATAGTATTTCATTTAATCAACAAACAAGTGTCAATGCTCCTAAACTATCCGAGCATAACAAATCAAACAATAATGGTAATTAATAATAATTATCATTTTCAAACAAACAAAACATAAATAACCATAACAATTCGAAAATTATTCCTTTATATATGTAAAATATATAACCTTAGATAAAATATTTCATTTACTAAATTTTTAAAAATCAATGTCATGTCCATTCGCCTTTTCCAAGAGTTTAGAAATCCCAACAAACACTGTGACATTCCATGTCTCGACCATAATTCATAAATAACTCAATAGACCAATTAACATGTTATGGCCCAGGATTTTCGACCCTCGAAAATCGACATCAATACATTCACAGTATAGCATGACGAGCAATCGAGTGTCGGACATACCAGATCATTAGGGGTGAAGAAGAAAAGGGATAAAAGAAAACAGAAATAATAACATAGAACCTCACAATCGCAGTGGAACAAAATATAACATGTAATAACAGATCTTTATACAAGGAATTATAACTGAATATACATACAATCATCAGAGTACAACAATAAAGAATCAATCTGGACAGTTATAATAACTTGTCCTCATGAGTGCTGAATATATAGCATACACACATAGCGGAATATATTTAAATACATAGAATACGCCTGAGACTCCTCCATCTCGACTCCTGAGCTCCATATCATCCTATCCTAAATCTGTAATACTCGGTCTGACCTGACCATTATAATAAAACAACACCCAAGTCATTCTGGAAAAGTTAGTGTGAGAAAACAACACTCAAATTGAATTATTGCTGTTATCAAAATCCTTTGAAAACAAAGGTATCTCGTAAGACCACAAAACACATAAATACGACGGGTTTTTACCTTACGATAACCAAAACATTTTATAGAAAATTCAGTGATATTATAATAGTATCTACTATCTAAGTACAAATACTTATTAAAATAGCTGAAATTATTACTTAATTAAATTCCAGCATACTAGGCTCTACAATCAAAACCGTAAAGGCTCGTAGTGGATATTGGATTCCACACAACGACTGGGCTAGGAGGGTACCGCCCGTCATAGTACACCTCTAGAAAAATGTACCGAGGACCTCGCCTGGATCCCCTGCCAACACAAGACCAGCCTACCCGTGACTTGGATAGTACCGAATATGTTATCACCTCGGGTGTTCCCACCCTAATCGAACACTTTCTTTTCCATGCACAACCATACCCATAATTATAATAATATATCCGAGGGTATCTAGAAAAGTGATAACATACCCTGCTTGGGTGCGACCCACTTAGCCCTGCTGCATCGCCCCTGTTTTAGTAATTTTTGGTTGATGATGCTTGAGGCTACGTTTACCTTTAGAATAGCATTCATACTTGGAATGCCAACACTGCCTTCCAGGCAATGATGCAAATGATGGCATTCATTTATACAAGTTATTCTGGGTCTGAATAAACCGAATCTCCAAAATCACCATCTTTATTATCTTCACGATATCACAATTCGTAATGCTCAAATCAGATCAAAGTGGTTTTCGAATAATTGAATTCGATCCCGGTCTCTTCGAATAATTGAATATTCCAAAACCATTCATTTCAACACTAAGAAAAATACTATAAGTCTGTTTCCCAAAAATCATTTATAATACCCGTACTTCGAAAATATTTCATAACTTATCTTAAAAATTTCTGGAATTTATGTTAATTCCTTTACATTTTCCAAAATCGGTTATACTCACTTATAATCTCGTCTATCCATTTATAACTTCTTTATGAATTCAGATTCAATCTCGAAGTTCTTGTTTCTAACATTTCGGAAATTTCCTTAAGTTCCCAGAATTTCATCATAAGATTTTCTCTTATAAAATCACATCTGTTAAATAAACCCTGTGTACAAATCTTGAGAGAATTTATAAATAAATTCCAATCATTTCAAATCTCTCTATGTACATAATAAGTATTTTTAAAGTATGATAATTTATTTTTAAAATAAGTTTAAGTAATTATTTAAAATATCAAAATACCTTAAATAAACATCGATAACTTATTTCCAATTCATTTTTAAATAAAAACTATTCGATTTACAAAGCTTATTAAAAAAAATTGATTTCATTTCAATAAATATTAAATATTTGAAAAATCCACTTCCCGAAATATTTCAATACTAAAACAGCTTAACCATCTAGTTTAATAAATAAAAATCCCATTATTAAAACAAAATTTAACTTTTCTATAAAATTTAACATAACTATTTTACATTTATAAATCTCTATCAATTTATCACAAGTCTATTTTCATTACCAATTTCACAACTATTACCAAATTCTAAAGCAAGATTCACTATTCCTTTCTAAACCAATTTCCCATATCTCATTTTAAATTCACATGGTGAATTTACATTCCCAATTTATCAACTGATAATCATTACACTTTATTTATAAACATCGTTTATAAATTTTAGAAATTCATTTCCAGTCTATAACAGATTTATATTAACAACTCCATTTATAAATCAATTTCTATTTAAAATCCCATTTACAAATCTATTTCCCAATAAATTTCAATTGTTTCTCAAATTCGTTTAAAATTCCGATTCTAACTTCTTTGCCATATTTTTGAGAAATACTACTTAAAATTCATTATACAAATTCTTTATCAATTATTTTAAAATCTCTAATTAAAACATTTTATGAACAGTTGAGTACAAACCCAAAGTCAAATCATTATTTTATCCGAATCAAGTTCTTCTAAAATAATCCAAGTTTCGATATAAATATTCTTATATCCAAAATATATTTTAATTCCTTCAAAATCTCTATTCAACTTCTAATTATAATTTAAGAAATATTATTAAAATCCCTTGTTTCAATTTCCTTGTATATATATAAATTTCAAAACTATATTTATTTTTGAAAACTCCTTACGAAATAGTTACGAATATTTCCAAAATCAAATCTTTTATTTAATCCAAACCATTCCTTATTCAATATTCCAATTTCCATATAAATATTTTTATTTCCAAAAATCACCTTTAAATTTCTTTTAAGATTCAGAAATATTATTTATGGTATTTAAAATACCAAAATTAGGGCCAGTGCTACTATAGCATTCAAACAATCAAATCCCACAATAATCCATAACAGATTGTTCAATTTCATCATATATCACTATATATGAAGGACAATCAATATATTTGAGGAATCCAGTTGGATCCCTCCAACCTGTTTCTCAGCATCCACAGATGTTATATAACATAAAATACCAATCCCGCTTCGAGGCGGGATATCGCAGTAATATAGGGTCATCCGCTTTTATGCGAGGTGCATAGTGTCTCATCCACTCCAATCGGCGGGAAATATACCCAATTACTAATATATGCTACTATATATATATAACATCCAACTGATAATAATATATTAATTCAACCAATTATCCAATACTTAATTTTTAATTATTATAAATTAAACCAGTCAATCAAATTGAGTGAGATTTACTCACCTTGATTTTTAAATTGCCAAACATCCAGATTTGAATTAAATCTAACCACTTTCGATTTAATCTAAAATTCCAGCTAACTCTGAAAAATCCCAAACTAATTCCAGATTGTATATTTCTCGGCTTCAAATTCAACGTGACCGATTATGTGATTTTTGGACCTCCTATGGATAAGTTATTAAAATTTTAAGTTTCGATAATTACATTTATAATCATAAACTAATAACATAATTAATTTAATTTCAACTTTACCCTCTTATCCAACTTGAAATACCGCTCCTCTTCCAACATCTGCAGCCACTATCACGATCCCAAAATCAAATGCCTGAACTCCACTTCTAGTGCCGATCAGCTCCAAGTCCATCACAACACGCGACCACGTCATCAGCCACCTCCATCATGAGCCCGCCCTGGTCGTCGCCGCTGATGCTTATCGCAAGCGCCTTCGTACGAGACTTCAACCAACAACGACCTGGAAGTAAACGCGACTTCACCCCCCCCCCCCCACGGCGATTGCACCTCGGCCAAGCACCACGACTCCATAGCGCTGCTGCGCGCGCTTCCTCCTCCATGGTAAGATTTCAACTTCGGCCATCGTTCGCGACCTTCATTATATATATTTTTATCTCAAACTGGCGATTTCGATTTGAAAGAAGAAGAAAAAAGGACATACGCAATTTTAATGTCAAGAAAGATGGCTTAAATGGGGATAGGGTGCCTCGTCTCAGGGGTAGGGTATGTCGGCTTTGATGTATTTGATTTTTAATTTTAATTTTATATTCAAAATATCTCGTAATATATACAGGGAAATCTCGAACCCCTATTGAGGTGTGCCGCTAGGCGTTCCTAATGTTATACTCTTATTCTGAATGCACTAGAACAACTTTTGGAACCTAATTCGATCGTATGTGGAAGATAGCTTTTTGAATCCAAATTAAACTATTATATTTTCAATATTAATCTCAATGCATTTCTATCCCGTACGACCAAATGGTAACTCCAATTGCTACAGAATTTGAATTCCGATAATAATACACTATTATGGATCCAATGGAACTAGTTTCGTCGAATTTTGAGACTGTGCTTCAGATTGCTATTTTAACGTGTCGATTAAATCGAGCGATTTTCAAAATCGTTGAATTGCTTGAAATTTTAGTTTTAAAAACTTACTAACTTAGTTCTAATTTAAATAGAATTTATACTCACATTAGAAATTGTTTGGATTCATATTCAATTCAAATTTCAATTATTCACCATTTCCGTATTACGATAAATCGATATATTTGAAATTTAAATTCATTCTATAATTTCTACCAAAGTCTTCATATTCAAGAGTCAATTTCTATTACAAATCTAATATTTAAAACCATTTAAATGTTCAAAATTAAATGACGGAAAATCCGGGTCGTTACATTCCTCCCCCCTTAAAAGAATTTCGTCCCCGAAATTGCTAAGGTAGGAAAAATGCTTAAACACATTTCTTTTCAAAACCATTTGGTTAAAATTCTGGTATTACCATTTCCTAAGTCTTTTAGTCCCACCCAAAACCACTAATTCCAATTTATTCATCAAATTCCATTATTTCAAGTTATAATTTCAAATCAAATTTAGTTAACAAAACTTTTCCAAAAGCTTTCTAACTCCCTAAGTTTTCGAAAAATTTGACAGAGTCTCCCATGTACGGAGAGCCTTTTGCAACATCACAAATATAATAAAAATGATATCATCAACCCACATGGTCGGAAACACAATATATAGCAATATTTATATTATTTTCGCATTTATAGCATAAGCGTACCTTATATTAGCATTATTAAGCGAGTTCGCTTAATTTATATGCAATTGTGCAACCAAAATCTATCCAAACAGCTCCTAGTACCTGTACTTACTCAAAATAAACGCATAAGTTCCATAATTATAAAATTTAATAATATCACATGCATTTAACTAATTAAACACATAGATTTCATTAAGCAAACTTGACAGATCATGTATTTTATAATGCATATGCAAATACAAGGTTCAAACATTCACTTATTCAAATTTCCATTGATTTATATGAAATTTACTTGAATTCGATCCATATTCACACCCATGCCCTTCACAAAGTTTTATTTGCTTCATTTTATATTGATTCTCATTCAATTTATTTGCTTCCATTTACTTAGTATATCCAATTTATACTATATCACTTGGGGATCATTTCATTAATTCATTTCAACCACTATCAATTTCATTTGACTATTTCAGGAGTTTGCTTCATTACCTCACTTTACAAGTGATTTATATTAAAATTACTCAATTCCAATTCACCTTCCATTTATAATTCAATCAACCACGTTCAAACAAATTTAATTTGCCTATAAATAAGTCGAATTCCATTTATACTCAAGTCTCATTTCAATATTCAATCCACTAATTAATTAAGCTCATTAGTTTACTTCCATTTTATAATCCAGAATCAGATTTTCATTTCAATAATTACTTCAGTTTGTTTGACTTGAGTTTAACTCATTTTATAATTCAAATTTGGATTTTCATTCCTTGTTATCAAAATACAACCATTTTAACTTGGTCATACTTTTTCACTTTCCCAGTTTAATAAGTTATACAAACTTATTTATTCATAATTCCCTAAATTTCTACTTAAGTTTACTCACATTCTACATTTATAACATATAGTTATATAATCACTTCACAATTCAAATTTTGTTTAACCTCGTTTCGAATCCAATTCAATTCGATATTGTTCCATGTCTAATCCAACTTTATTTAACTTTTCTTAAGTTAAATTCAATCCATTTTAACTTACTCAGATTAAATTTTAATTCCAGGATTAAAATTCTCACTTTCATTTCCCATTTACACCATTCTCAATTTATGAGTTCAAAATTTATTTCATGTTACTTTCACAAAACATTTAGATTGGAAGTCCTAAATTCAATCATTCGATTTTATTTCTAATCATTTTGAAATCATAAATATATATAGCCTATTAGTATATCAAACCATATTTCCAGAATTTCGAAAACAAACTTGGTTTTATCCAAGTCAACTCTTTTTGGGATTTGAAAAAAATTTGTTTACTAAACAAGCTTGGAGCAAAAAAATCTTAGCCAATTACTATGGTATCAATTCGTCACTTAGAAACTCGAAAATGAATACTGATGATGCGGCCATCATCACTGGAATTATTTTTCAGCCTGAAGTGAGTTCAGTGCTTACTTACTTCCAACATCCATTTAAAACACTTCCATTCAAAAATATTCCAAAAATAATATCACCATTACTCTTTTCAAACACTTTGGAAAACATTTCCAAAATCTCCGAGATTTAAAAATTCCCAAATACTTGGTTCGAATTTATTCAAAACATTTTCCAACATTTTCAGGATTTAAATTTCCAAATTCTGGTTTGAATCCACTTTTAGTTACAACTCAAATGTATAATCATACTTATACAATTTCTATTTGGTTATATAAACCATTTCAGATTTTATAATCTTGTTTTGATTATAATATTAACAACCAAACATTCCAATTATACTATAATAATTTCATGAAATTATTTCTTTTATATCAAAATATAATTTGGTTAAAATTATTTCGTTTACCGACTTCAAAACAATACTGTGTCGGTTCACCTTGTTTAAGAGTTTAGAAACCCCTATCGATACAGTTGTACTTCCTGTACCGACCAAAATTCATAAACACTTAACCGATAAGTCAACACAATATAAAACATTTTATATCCACTAACAAATACGTGCTCATATCTATTAATACACTCAAACTCATTCTAGGGTACTACTGACCCTATCACGAATGAGTAATCCCCACCAAAGCCAAGGTTCTCGCTTAACGTCGAGCTCTAATACCAATTGTAAAGATCTAGGCTTTTCAACCATCGACAACAGGTACACCCATCGTAGCTTACACTGGTACCTCGAATTTGCTTTTACGGCCAGCCTCTCGACTATAAGCACCTAGCAAACCAACCACTCAGGGACATGTAGGGGTAAGAGTCATCCGTTTGCTAACTAACATGAAGCGAGAACCCCTTATCATGCGTGAACCAATCACCAAGCAAGTGTAATGGCCTAGGATTTTCGACCCTCGAAAATCGACA
Organism: Allium fistulosum; assembly: GCA_030737815.1. NCBI lineage: Eukaryota > Viridiplantae > Streptophyta > Magnoliopsida > Asparagales > Amaryllidaceae > Allium > Allium fistulosum. The sequence goes on along the minus strand of CM060906.1, from coordinate 293,163,613 downwards.
TCAATACATTCACAGTATAGCATGACGAGAAATCGAGTGTCGGACATACCAGATCATTAGGGGTGAAGAAGAAAAGGAATAGAAGAAAACAGAAATAGTAACACAGAACCTCACAATCGCAGCGGAACAAAATATAATATGTAATAACGGTTTTTATACAAGGAACTGTAACTGAATATACATACAATCATCAGAGTACAACAATCAACAATCAATCTGGACAGTTATAATAACATGTCCTCACAAGTGCTGAATATACAGCATACACATACAGCAGAATATAATCAAGTATGTTGAATACGCCTGAGACTCCTCCAGCTCGTCTCTTGAGCTCAATAGCATCCTATCTTGAATCTGTAGTACTCGGTCTGACCTGAGCATTATAATAAAATAACACCCGAGTCAGTTTGGAAAACCAGCGTGAGGAAACAACACTCAATTTGAATTATTACTGTTATAAAAATCCTTTGAAAACAAAGGTATCTCGTAAGACCACATCACACATAAATACGATGGGTTTTTACCTTACGATAACCAAAACATTTTATAGAAAATTTAGTGATATTATAATAGTGTCTAAGTACAAATACTAATTAAAATAGCCGAAATTGTTACATTAATTAAATTTCAACATACTAGGCTCTACAATCAAAACCGTAAAGGCTCGTAGTGGATATTGGATTCCATATAATGATTAGGCTTTTGGGGTACCGCCTTTCACAGTACACCTCTAGAATAATGTACCGAGGACCTCGCCCAGATCCCCTGCCAACACAAGACCGGCGTACCCCTGACGTGGATAGTACCGAATATGTTATCACCTCGGGTGTTCCCACCCTAATCGAGCGCTCACTTTTCCATGCACAAACATATCCATAATTATAATATATATCCGAGGGTATCTAGAAAAGTGATAACATACCCTACTTGGGTGCAACCCACTTAGTCCCGCTGCATCTCCCCTGTTTTAGTCATTCCTGGTTGATGAGGCTTGAGGCTACGTTTACCTTTAGAATAGCATTCATACTTGGAATGCCAACACTTCCTTTCCAAGCAATGATGCAAATGATGGCATTCATTCATACAAGTTGTTCTAGGTCTGAACAAACCGAATCTCTAAAATCACCGTCTTCATTATCTTCACGATATCACAATTCGTAATGCTCAAATCAGATCGAAGTGGTTTTCAAATAATTGAATTCAATCCTGGTCTCTTTGAAATGATTAACGAATTTGGCCAGATTTGATAGTCAGTTATTTAACTATCAAATTACACACATAACGGTCACTGGCCCAAATTTTATGAATCTTTCAAACAACCATTTCAAAATAACTTTACCAAAATATATATATATATATTCAAATATCTTCCGGTATTCCAATGTTTGAAAATAGTTTCAAATCCTTATATCCTTAACGGAATATTTTCAAATCATATCTTACTTTAACACTTAGTGAAATATTTCCAAATTCGATTTATAATCCATTACTTAGAAAAATATCCCTATATAAATCCCTTCATCACTTAAATATTCCAAAACCTTTCATTTCAACACTTGGGAAAATATTATAAGTCTATTTCTAAAAATCATTTCTAATACCTGTACTTCGAAAATATTTCATAACTTATCTAAAAAATTTCCGAAATTTATATTAGTTCCTTTACATTTTCCAAAATCGATTATACTCACTTATAATCTCGTCTATCCATTTATAACTTTTTTATGAATTCATATTCAATCTCGAAGTTCTTGTTTCTAACATTTCGAAAATTTCCTTAAGTTCCCAGAATTTCATTATAAGATTTTCTCTTATAAAATCACATCTGTTAAATAAACCCCGTTTACAAATCTCGAGAGAATTTATAAATAAATTCCAATCATTTCAAATCTCTATATATATAATAAGTATTTTAAAAGTATAATAATTTATTTTTAAAACAAGTTTAAGTAATTATTTAAAATATCAAAGCACTTTCCTTTGCTAAAAAAAATCAAAACACTTAAAATAACAATTGTTAACTCATTTCCAATTCATTTTTGAATAAAAACTAATCGATTTACAAAGCTTATTAAAATAAAGTTGATTTCGTTTCAATAAATATTAAATATTTGAAAAATCCACTTCTCGAAATATTTCAATACTAAAATAGCTTAACCATCTAGTTTAATAAATAAAAATCCTATTTTTAAAACAAAACTTAACTTTTCTATAAAACTTAACATAACCATTTTACATTTATAAACCTCTCTCGATTTATCACAAGCCGATTTTCATTACCAATTTCACAACTATTACCAAATTCTTAATCAAGATTCACTATTCCTTTCTAAACCGATTTCCCATATCTCATTTTAAATTCACACGGTGAATTTACATTCCCAATTTATCAAATGATAATCATTACACATTATTTATAAACATCGTTTATTAATTTTATAAACTCATTTCCAGTCTATAACAGATTTATATTAACAACACTATTTATAAATCGATTTCTATTTAAAATCCCATTTACAAATCTATTTCCCAATAAATTCCAATTGTTTCTCAAATTCGTTTAAAATTCTGATTCCAATTTCTTTGCCATATTTTTGAGAAATACTACTTAAAATTCATTATACAAATTCTTTATCAATTATTTTAAAATCTCTAATTAAAACATTTTACGAACAGTTGAGTACAAACCCAAAATCAAATCATTGTTTTATCCAAATCAAATTCTTTTAAAATAGTCCAAGTTTCGATATAAATATTCTCTTTTAATTCCTTCAAAATCTCTATTTCAACTTCTAATTATAATTTAAGAAATTTAATTAAAATCCCTCGTTTTTTTAGCAAAGGCTAGCGGGGTTAACAGGGCCCCTACTAGATTTTCTTGCAAAGAACAATAAAATAAAGATGCTCAAAACAGACTTTAAGCATCAAATAAGCACACTAGGAAGTACAGGAAATAAACAATAAGCACACAGAGCGGACATAGAGTACAGAAAAAGAAGGAGACACAAAAGAACCCAAAGAGAACCTAAATTATCTCCAAGCAGCAACCGAAGCAGGTGGGAATATAGACATTCTCAGCGATGCTTCCAGAATTTCCTTTTTGAAAACATATAAGATTACGTTCACGCCAAACCAAAGACAGGTATTTCTTCAAACACAGCATTAGCAGTCGAGATTTCCTAGTTCTCTATCTTGTTGATTTGTAGATCAAGTTCAAGTCAATAGTTGATGGGGATGACAACAAACTACTTCCAGCAACCAACATCATTCGTCTCCATAAAGATAGATTAACATCACAGCCAAAAAATATGTGCTCGCAAGTTTCATGACTGTTAGAACAAAAAAAACACAAGTCTCCAAGGTTGAGACCCATTCTCAATAAGACAGATCTAGTTAGCAAGGCTTGGTGAACAACCTTCCATAGCATCATATTTTCATTTGGAATGGTGCCAGCATTCCAGATTATCTTCTTCCATTTGCAATTTGGCATACTATCAAGCCCAAAGAGCAAACATAATACAAGAGAGACAGAATGTTGCCTAGCCCTCCAGACCACCTGATCAGTACTCACTGTTTGAAAACGGCTACCCTGAAGTTAAGTCCACAATGTTCTGATAAGCTGGTTAGAAGTGTAAGGAAGATGAAGGTAGCCATGAAAAATATAATCAGAAGCCTTAGCTTCAGATGGAATTCCAGTTTGAAGAATTTTCTGGTGACTCAATAGGTTGGTAAGAATCGATCTAGGGGCAACCCAGGGATCATGCCAGAACTTAACTTCAGAAAATGTAGCCATTCTCATAACAATCAATGGTAGGAAAGTGTTCCTCAACCCAAGCAATTTTCTCCAAGTCGAACTACAAATTTGTAGGACTTTCAAACTCCAGAAGTCCTTCCTGCCTATTCTATGTGTCCACACCCAGCTCACTCATACACTTCCCTGCCTAGAAGGACAGAGTTGAAGTGTGAACTAAAAGCTGCTACATTCCAATGCAATATATTAATAACTCCAAACCCTCCTTTGTCTCTTGGCTTTTCAAACAGACTGAAGGAGCAAGGCATGGGCTTCTCTTTATGGATTGATCCACACCAGTAGAACCTCATCGTTGCATATCTAATCATTATCAAAAGTTTATTAGGCAAGGTAAAGGCTTTAGCCTAATAAACAACCATGGAGAAGCTCACTGATTTGATGAGAGTAAGACGACCAGCCTGAGATAAAAATCTATTTGCCCACCTATCCAAAGAAGATGTGATTCTGTTGTATAGGGGAAGGTAGTCAGATAAAGAAAGTCTGGAAGAAATAAGTGGAAGACCTAAATAAGACATGTTTGTGTCCATCAGCTAAAGGCCAGAGGCTTGCATTTGACTAGTATATAGTTGTAAATCAGTAATAGAGAAAATGATGCTAGATTTAGATTGGTTTAGTCTGAGACCAATCATTAAGTAGAAGGATGTCAAGGTGGTTAATATACACTGGATGGAAGTGAGCTGAGGTTTCATGAAGATCATGATGTCATCAGCAAACATCAGGGTTGTTACATTATGGAATTTATACTTCGGGTGATAGCTAATCAGGTTTGCACTATACTTTAGGGTGACAAATCTAGTGAGTACCTCCATCACAAGAATGAATATATAAGAGGAGATAGGATTACCTTGTCGTATCCCTTGCTTGCTTTTGAAGTAACCGACTGATCGACCATTAAGGATGAGGGAGAAGCTTGGAGAAGAGATATATTCATACACCCACCCAATATATGGTTTAAGAAATCTCATTAAGGCCATGATGTGAACTATTAAAGTCCAGTAAATAGAATCATACGGCTTCATTAGGTCAACCTTCATCATGGCAGCTGGGGTAGCATTTGATCGTCCATACCCACTAAGGAGTTCCTGGGAAAGAAGATGTTATCTAAAATGCTTCTTTTAGGAAAGAAGGCCACCTAATTCTAAGAAATTAAATGTGGAAGAACTCGAACAAGTCTAGTTTCAAGAATTTTGGATATACACTTATATATACTACATTGCAGCAAGAGATTGGTCTGAATGATGAGACAGAGCTAGCATCAGAAGCCTTAGGGATTAGAACTAGGTTAGTAGCATTAACTTCGGAGAGGAGAGAACATTTGTCAAAAAAGTTGTGCACAGCCTTATAAAAATCATGATGAAAGATATCCCAGCTTGACGTGAAGAAATGCACATTGAAACTATTCGGGCCACCACTCAATTTCTTATTCATTGCAAATAATGTTTACTTAATCTCTTCATCGGTAATTTTAACAACAAGCAAGGCAGATTGTTCACTGGTGAGGATAGGAAGGGATATTTCATCAAACATGTTGAGGTCAGGTGTGAAGTTGGTTGAGTTACCTAGTAAATCAATGTAGTAACTAAGGAAGGCAGAGTCAACCTGTTCAGGAGTGGAGAAAAGAGTACCATCCTGGCCACATATCATACAAATATTTTCTCTTGCTTGCTTGATTTCGATCGAAGCATCAAAGAACGCCCAAACTGGAGCCAATTATTGTGAAACTGTTGTTCTTTCATACTTCTTTCACTATTAAGAGCTTGGTTGAGTAAAGTGTAAAGTTTCCCTTCCTCCTGAGCAGCGTGAATGTTGTCAGGGTTGCTCATTATGTGCTTTTGTGCCATTTTAAACTTTTGCTTAAGAAGGGAAGACTGCTTTGATCCATCCCCATACAGATTGTAAGCCCAAGTTCTCAGAGCCTTTTTAACTAGTTTGAGTTTCCTGCATAATTTAAACATAGGATTACCATAACAGTTTGGAGACTAGGCATTGTTTACTATAGGTGTAAATTCAGTGGAGAGAGTCCAAGCATTGAAGAATATAACACTTTTTTCTCCTTAGCCACAGTAGAACCAAAAGATAGAATTAAAGGAGAGTGATCTAATAGAATGGGGTGAGGAACAAAAATGGATAGATTAGGCCACAATGAAATGGATTTGAGATTACAGAAGGCAAGATTTATGGTTGAGAAAGTTCTCACACCACTCCTACTTCTGTTGTTCCATGTATATTTAGCCCCAGAAGTTTGAATTTTGACAAGATTAGAACCAAAGGATGCAATGTTAAGAGGGAGGATGTGCTTGGGCAGTAAGGATTGACCACCATGCTTGTCATCTAAGTGAACGAAGCAGTTGAAGTCACCCATGACAAGCCATGGATGAGTTTCTTGCCTAAGATGAGGAATAAAGTCGAGAAAATTTTGCCTGGATATAGAGAAGTTATCAGCATAAACAAAAGTTAGATAAAAGGAAGTGGGTGACTGAAGACAAGAAACGTGAGTGTGAATGAATTGTCTGGATGACAGGATAGTAGATAATGTGAAGATGTTAGGGTCATATAGGAAGAAAATCCTTCCATATTCTGCATCACATAGATTATGAAGCAGATTCTATGAAGGGTTTATATAGCTTGCAGCTCGATTAGTAAGTAGAAGATTTAATTTTTTTCTAGTATGACAATGATTTTCAAATCATAGGATTTTATAAGATTCTTAACTTGATCAAGCTTTAGGTACGACTATGAGCTCCTCTAATGTTCCACACTCCAATACTTTGTGTCATCATTATCTATAGAGATTGATGGATGGTGTTTTTCTTGCTTATGGTTGCAGGAGATTGGGAGTCTGTAAATGCAGCTTTGGACTTGACATTTTTGGTTGAGGAGGTTTTTTGAAAACTTCAGTGCCACCAAGGCTATTGTCAGCTTGCAACCCTTTATCTGTACTTACCCATCCAAGGATACTGGAATTATTGACATAGGGGAACAATGGAGAGTCAGATGGTGGAAAAGGTAAAGGTAGTGAAGAGGTAGAAGAGATAAATTTTGAGATGAAAGATGAAAGAGAAGAAGGTTGAACAAAATTTTCATGCATGGAGTTTACGAGCTGGATAATTTGATTTTCAAGTTCCATGCAAAAGTTTGAATCTGATTCTTTTGAACTGTTTTGTTTGCATCCTTCATTATGTTGGTCAAGTTGATTCAGGTGAGTTTTAGAGTGACTACTGTCTATTTCATTTCCATTTTGAGTGTGCACGTGCACAAGAGATTTACAGTGCACCAAATTACACACATCTATCTCACCACTGCATCTCTTGAGACTTCAGGGACTACCCTAGGAAAAATAGAATTTGCTTCGAGACATGTCTCCCTTTCATCAGTTGTACTACCAGACACAGGCAAAGGAAGATATGAGTTTGGCAAGGTCATGCACCTAGGATAAACAACATTTGCTTCGGGACCAGAAGGTGGAATTTCACAACTTGCTTCGAGACACTCCCCTTCCTCAACATCATTAACATTTGCACATCCATTTCCCTGAGCTTCTACATCTACAACATCAAAACAATTTTCATCATCATTTTCCAAAGCTTGAAACTTGTTCAAAGTAACATTAATTCCACCAGTATGACTGACAGATTGATTTTGGTCAGTATTGGGTTTAAGGGAAATATCGACCTCCTCAATTTCAACAGTATTTTTTATGGCCACTTCAACTGCATAATCATTCCGATTAGCTCTATTTATCATCACAGTGCTACATTAATATTTCTTTTTGTTATGTGATACTTTCTTCCAGACTTGTTTTATTTTCTCAGGCTTGGTTGTGAGTTCATTTGAACTTATACATCCCTCCTCATCACCAACAGGATAAGTACCATTTAGTACCTCCACCTTATTTTCACTGCATGCCAAAAGACATGTAAGATCGATGTGGCCAAACTCAGAGCATGAAACACAAATTTTTGGTTTCGAAAGATAGCTAACTTGCACCAACTGATCACTTCCACCAAGCGACTTAACTGGAAACTTGTCCACGAGCTCTTGATCAGGTTTCACCTCTACAAGACATTTTGCAAATGTAATCCTCTCAAGCTTTTCAGTTGATTGATCCATGCATAAGAACTTCCCTATTCTAGAAGCTAACCAGTTTATACCATAGTGGGACCGAGCATACAGTGTTATGCTGCTTAATTTAATCCATACAGGAACTGACCGAATAGTGCCACAACTATTGCCAACAGTTGCATCCCATGGCTTCAAGATAAAGAGCTTGTTTTTCATTATTATCGGATCAGTCTCAGCTATCCTATGTCGGTCATCATCAAAGGAGAATTTAAAGAGAAAGAGGAACCCATCTGATTTAACAGACACTTCATCCTTCATCTTCCACACCCTTTTCACGTGAAAAACAACTGTAGAATACGGTAGAGGTTTATCAAGGAAGAAACCCACCAGGTAGTCCTTCCAAACTTCATTACCAGCCTTGGTGATATCATTCTACGATGAAAGTACATCATCGGAGAAGCTCGGAGGTATTTCTTGAGGACAGTAATTACCGGCATTGCGTGGCCTAGACTTGAAAAGAGACGTCTAGGGCAGAGTGTTGTTAGAGGACAAAGGAAGGGGAGGAGAAATAGACGAAGAGCAAGGAAGCACACAAGGGACAGAGAGAGGAGGAGGGACAGGGATAGAAGGGGCAAGCTTGGGAGGAGAAACTGACGTAGAGACAGAGAGGAGGAGGGTCTGGGGCAGGAGGAGCAAGCTTAGGGGAAGCAGAGAAAGGAGCATGGTAAAAGGACGAAGTAGAAGGAGTACGGGACGAAGCATGGTGAGGGATGGTAGAGTCAGAAGGAAATGACATGGGAATGGTCCCCGTGGATGGAAGAGAAGAAGCTATATGAATGTGGTTGTCTCAAAATCCCTTGTTTCAGTTTCCTTGTATATATATAAATTTCAAAACTTTATTTATTTTCGAAAACTCCTTACATAATAGTTAAGTATATTTCTAAAATCAAATCTTTTATTTAATCCAAACCATTCCTTATTCAATACTCCAATTTCCATATAAATATTTTTATTTCCAAAAATCACCTTTGAATTTCTTTTAAGATTCAAAAATATTATTTATGGTATTTAAAATACCATAACTAGGGCCAGTGCGACTATAACATTCAAACAATTAAATCCCACAACAATCCATAACAGATTATTCAGTTTCATCATATATCACTATATATGAAAAACAATCAATATATTTGAGGAATCCAGTTGGATCCCTCTAACCTGTTTCCCTACATCCACAGATGTTATATAACATAAAATACCAATCCCGCTTCGAGGTGGAATGTCGCGGTAATAGAGGGTCATCCGCTATTATGCGGGGCGCATAGTGTCTCATCCGCTCTAATCGGTGGGAAATATACCCAACTACTAATATATACTACTGCATATATATAACATCCAACTGATAATAATATATCAATTCAATCAACCATCCAATACTTAATTTTTAATTATTATAAATTAAACCAGTCAATCAAATTGAGTGAGATTTACTCACCTTGATTTTTAAATTGACAAACATCCAGATTTGAATTACGTTCGATTTAATCTAAAATTCCAGCTGACTCCAAAAAATCCTAAACTAATTCCAGATAGTATATTTCTCAGCTACGAATTTAACGTGACTGATTCCGTGATTTTTGGACCTCGTATGGATAAGTTATTAAATTTTTAAGTTTCGATAATTACATTTATAATCATAAACTAATAACATAATTAATTTAATTTCAACTTTACTCTCTTCTCCAACTTGAAATGTCGCTCCTCTTTCAACATCTGTAGCCACTATCACGATGCCCAAATCGAATGCCTGAACTCCACTTCCATCGCCGACCAGCTCCAAGGCCATCACAACACGTGACCACATCATCAGCCACCACCGTCATGAGCCCGCCCTGGTCGTCGCCCCTGATGCTTATCGCAATCGCCTTCGTACGAGACTTCAATCAACGACGACTTGGAACTAAACCGACTCCTCCCTCCATGACGATCGCACCTCAGCCAAGCACCATGACTCCACAGCGCTGTCGTGTGCGCTTCCTCCTCCATGGCAAGATTTCGACCTGGGCCATCATTCGTGACCTTCATTATATATATATATATTCTCGAACTAGCGATTTCGATTTGAAAGAAGAAGAAAAAAGGGACATATGTGATTTTAATGTGAAGGAAGGTGGCTTAAATGGTGATAGGGTGGCTCGTCTCAGGGGTAGGGTAGGTCGGCTCTGATGTATTTGATTTTTATTTTTAATGTTATATTCAAATATCTCGTATTATATATAGGGAAATCTCGAATCCTATTGAGGCATGCTGCCAGGCGTTCCTAATGTTATACCCCTATTTTGAATGCATTGGAACAAGTTTTGGAACCTAATTCGATCGTATGTAGAAGGTAGCTTTTTGAATCCAAATTAAAATATTAAATTTTCAATATTAATCTCAACGCATTTCTATCACGTACGACCAAACGGTAACTCCAAATGCTATGAAATTTAAAATTCGATAATATTACACTATTACGGATCCAATGGAACGAGTTTCGTCGAATTCCAGGACTATGCTCTGAATTGCTATTTTAACGCGTCGATTAAATCGAGCGATTTTCAAAATCGTCGAAATTGCTTGAATTTTCAGTTTTAAAAACTTACTAACTTAGTTCTAATTTAAATAGAATTTATACTCACATTAGAAATCATTTCGATTCATATTCAATTCAAATTTCAATTATTCACCATTTCCGTATTACGATAAATCGCTATATTTGAAATTTAAATTCATTCTATAATTTCAACTAAAATCTTCATATTCAGAAATCAATTTCTATTCCAAATCTAAAATTTAAAACCATTTAAATATTCAAAATTAAATGACGGAATATCCGGGTCGTTACATAACATAATACTTTTTTACAGCAATAACAAATACGCTCTTGTATATATAATACTCTCAACTCATTCTAGGGTGTCACTTACCCTATCTCTAATGAATTTACCCTACCAAAGCTAAGGTTCTTGCTTAACCTTTAGCTCTGATACTAGAAGTAACAACCCTCCTTTTCGACCCTTGAAAGTCAGCACTCAATACATCCACGGTATTCAAATGCCTATCATCCAAGTGCCGGAAAGGCAAATTGTTAGGGTAAAAAGAAAAAAACAAACAGGAAAAATAGAATTTCACAGTATAGTGACAACATATAATACAACAAAGACAGTAAAAGTTGTCACTCTAAAATACACGGTATACCAGAGTTAAAATTAAACCTCATCGGCTTGGATGGTTATAACTTCCTGACCTTACAATTGCTGAAGGGTACATATAATAATACATTGGGAAATAAAAATACTACAACAGGCGAACATCCAGCTCTACTCCATGAGCTCTATGGCAGATGAACATCCAGCTCTACTCCATAAGCTCTTTGTTCCACCCACGATAACCAGGAAAAATACTCGGTCTGACCCGAGCATTACAATAAAATCACACCCGGATCAGTTTGGAAAACCAGCGTGAGAAAACTCAAGAAATATTATGAACATATAATAATTCTGTGAGACCATGTTGCTAAACACGGAACGAGTTTTACCTTACAAGAACAACATCCATAGATGGAAGAATGGAAATAAGTCGGAACAAAATTAGACTTAAAAGAATGGAAACAAATAATTAAATATCGAGAAGAGCTCCAAGCACTTCTTGATGTAATTAAGAAAATGATTTAAAGATTTGAATAAAATAAGAAAAGGGAAAATTTCCAACAATGACTAGGTGGGTGCGTCCCTCTTACCAAAAGTATATCTCTAGGAAATATACTTGAGAACTACGATGGCTCTCGAAAACCACCAAGCAGAACCTCACTAACCTTACCAAGTATCCGAGTATTTCACATTTCTGCGCACATACAATTGAAACCAATCTAGAGTGGATGCGACAATATCCTAATAGGAAAAACCTCAGATAGCTTGGCCCCCACTTTTTCTTTTGTTTAGTCATTTCCGACAAAGGATATCAAATCAATAGTCGATGTATCAACTATCGAAAAAAAACAAGTGCTGCTCCGGGGAAAATAATGAAGTTGGTCAAGATATCGCAGTATTGCTCTTATCTTCACTCGACAACATTCTTAACTTTAAGAATAACAAGAGTTTATATGCCCTAAACGAGCAATAACATCGCCTTGAATCGACGAATACAAAGAAGATAGCAGGATCGATAATCAATAAACCAACTATCGGGAATAACAAAATTAAATCTCTTAAAACATTTGACTCACAGTTGTACTTGATTGTCACATCACCATATTTGTATAAACACTTAAAAAACACAATTTAAAATATTCTTTTTAAAAAGAAAATTATATTTCTAAGTGTATTTAAAAGAAGGGTCAGATCAAATGTCATTAAAACATTATTTACTATAAACTCAAAAACAATTTACACTTAGCTTTATTTTTAAACATTCCATTTTAAAGATTTTCTCATTTATAAACTATCATTTAAAACTTTAAAACAACATTTATTATCCCGAAAAATAATAAATCAATTAAAAATACTTTTATAAATTTAAAACAAGGTTAATCCCAAAAGGAATTTAATTTAAAATAACATTAAAATACTTTTATAACTCTTTTATAAAATTAAAACCACATTAATTATCGTAAAAGAAAATTAATTTATATTATAATTTATTTATATATTCCAAAATGACATAAATTAACCTGAAAGATAATTAATCAAATTTATAATCTTTTTAAAAATTTAAAGCAAAATTAATTATCATGAAAGATAATTAATAAAATTTATAACCTTTTTATAAAGTTAAAACAACATTAATTATCCCAAAAGATAATTTATCAATTTATAACCTTTTTATAAAGTTAAAACCACATTGATTATCCCAAAAGATAATTAATCAAATTTATAACCTTTTTATAAATTGAAATAACATTGATTATCCAAACAGACAATAAATCAAATTAATAATCTATTTTATAAATTTAAAATAATATTAATTATCTCAAAAATAATTAATCAAATTTATAATTCCTTTTATAAATTTTAGACAGCACTTATCCTTTATTTCAAAATCCTAAAAAATACTTGATAATATGGTTTAAACAACTTTAAAGTGCAAAAATGCAACCAAACATTTCTTTTGTAAAAATATAAGCACAAGTTCAACGCACAAGGGTTTAAGGAGACGATATTTCATAAGTGATGGTACAGCGATAATCGTTGTAATGACCCTTACACAAATCAAATAGTATGTTACAAATATTTCAACAAAATGTTAATATAAACAACGTAAGAATATAAGTAAGATGCATATACCAGTAAATTAATAATGGCAAGAAACCCCTTTGGGTCTCTCTACATAAGTCCAATGCAAAACAATGGTTATTTATACAATCCGCTTTTCAAGCGGGAATTCAAATCTAAACAAACAATCAAACACATATTATCAATAGTTAGCAAGCAATAGCTAACGTTTATTTATTAATTAATCCACATATTAATTAACTTCAACGATAATCTTTTTTTGCTTTGCAAGCACAGAATGGTGATTTATCTTGCTCGATAGATGTTCAAAATAATCTATTCAATTTAATTATAGCAAAATGGTGTTTTATAATTCTAAATATATATATCACAACGAAGTATAACTAATTCAACTACGTTAGACGTCATAAAATTAAATCACTATAATTTTATCATTAATTTATACTTTAATAAAACAATCAACTATCAACCATGCATTCAACAATAATCTATAGCAACATAGGTATCATATAATTTATTTATAGGGGAGTAAACTCATCAAAAATCCAATTGATGCTTTCGATTTCCGGTTAGATCTAAGATCGAACGACGTTCGATTTTAGCTCAAAATTCTACTAAATCCAAATTCAATGAATCCAATTCCAATGTGTAGATAACATCGATATGAGTCCAACCCAAAAGATCACATCCAAGTCCGACCTCGTATGAGCAAGATATGGAACTAATAAGTTTTGGAATTAATTATATTAATTAATTTAACTTAATGCTTAATTACAATGTTAATTAAACTTCTTCCCAAACTATTCAAACTCCTACTAGAAGCTGATACGTGCACAACCCATTACACATGATCTTCTATTAATGATTTATCCTTCATCCTTCGACGGAATCGCGAACCAACTTCATTATCTGCTCCCTCTATGCGAGTGCTTCGATGATGACCTCATGATGTTAAGCTCGGTCGGCTCTATGGAAGTCCGACCCCAAAACCTAATGCCTCGACCTAGGAATGAGTGACCCCCAAAACCTAAATGCCTCCTCCTAAATTCCGGTCACCTATGCTATTTCGCACCACAAACTCAGATCTGAACTTGATTTTTCCAAACTCAACTTAAATTTCCCCAGAAATCAAACCCTACCTCACCATTGCAAAGTCGATCATCCAGACTCTCAATCGCAACCAACAAACGACACATAGATTTGTAGATCTAGTCGATATGAGTTCAAAGATTCTTATTTTGCATTTTTTCGTCGAGTGCGTGAATTGATTTTGATTTTTAAAGGGGAGGGTTTTTATTTCTTTATGTTATAGAAAATAAAAATGAATAAAAGAGAGAAAAAAGAAAAGTGAAAATGTGTTGAATATCAAGAGTGTTGAACTTAATTTATTTCGCAATTTCCAGCATCTCGCTAAACAAAATTCTGTTCGCACACAAACCGCGAACGATAGAACAAAAATACAATCATGCATAGAAATGCGATATGATCCTAAAACAATAATAAAATACACATACTATTTTATTCTGTGAAATGTCAAAAATATCATCGTTTGCCGTAAAATATGTCAAACGAAAATTTAAATATTTTCCAAATTAAAATTTATGAAAAAATCCTATAAATTCATATAAAAAACTACATTAAAAATCAAGTCGTTTTATTAAAATTATTTTTCTTGTTATTTATTTAAAACATTTATTATTATAAATAAATTTAAAAAATGAGCTCAATGTTATTATTTATTAATTAAAAGGAGTTAAATAAGGTTATTAAACCCATTTAATTAATAAGTAATTCACAATTCGAATATTTAAATAATCCATGTATATGAATATAAGCTATATACTTTAAAAAATCAATTTTTTTTTGAATTCAGGTTCAAACTTTCTATTACTATAATCAAAGTATATACAAATTCATAATACAAAACCAAAACAAGGCAAAACCACCTCTCAAACAAAAGCATTACAGGCCAAGACTAAACGAAACAAAAACTTCCAGCCCAAAGCCCACAAAACAGAAACCAAGTACCAGAAGCTTCGAGATAAATCTCGAAGCAAATAAGGCAAACCGACACTTCAAACCACTTCATTTACTTCCTATCTCTTCTCGGAGAAAATAAAAAGAAAAACAATGGCGGCGAGCGAGAAAAGAATTCTCGACTGCTTCCAGATCGTAGCTTCTTCCTAAGGAACCAAGGAGATGAACATCAGCAACAAATCAGAAGACAACAGCCAACAAAGAATCTTCGGTCCAACCAAAATGGAACAGGCAGGTATTAGATCTGACAGAACTATCTAAGAAATTCAAAGCTTCGTACTAAACTTCTTTCATGACCAGGTCAAGAATACGAAGCGCTCGAGACATCCTGCAAATTGCTAGGATCGTCTTCAACTTCCAGATCTAAGATGCAACCAGCACTTCCTCAAGAAGATCAGAGAAAAAAATAGCGAGATAAGTCACTATTAACCAAAAAGATTCTTCTTTATCGCTTTAAAATAGTTAATTCTATGAATCTTCTTCCAGATAATTCAAAGAATCAATACTAAGATTCTCAAGTCACAAGCAATATTCTTAAGAGTCCAGGATGAAACTGCAAAACACTCGGATCAACCTGCAAATCTGCATACTTAAAACTAATTCAATATTTATTGTTATTTGTAAAATTTAATGTAATTAAGTGAGAGGAGGAGAGAAACATTGTAAATAATACAAGTACATGAAAACCTGGAGCCACAGATCATTGAGACAGGAGGAGGCAGGGATAATACTTATGATAAAGCAGAAAAACCCCAATTCATCGTTGGGAGGTATATCCCCATTTCAATGCTATAGTTTCATTCAAGTCAGTGATATTCTTGAAATGTTTAGATTTAGACATTCTAATATTCATAGTCTGGAAAATATTAAGACAAATCTGCGACCTATTCATAAATCGATTCTGAAAAATCCTGTCATTCCTTTCTTTCCAAATGTGCCAAACACAGACAGAAAGAGATAGTTGAAACAAGTCTGAATAGAGACTTTTTGAGCTTGATAGAGAAACAATTTGTTGTAAATCATCTTTCAAAGAAAAGGAAAAAACACTTTTCGGCGATTTGAAAATTTTCTTACAGCTCCACAGCCAAACATTTTCTGTAAAATTACATTGAAAAAATAGGTGGTCTATATTTTCAATGTGATTATTACAAAAGACGCAGTTTAGGTCCACGACTATCTTTTTCTGTAGTAATCTTTCTTTTGTCAAAAGATAGTCATTAATGGCTTTGAAAAGGCATATCGCCATCTTAGGATCGTGAATATTGTTCCAGACCAAAGACGCCTAGTCCTTAATTTCAAAACTAGATCGAATCGAATTCCAAACTTTTTTAAACTGATACATACCATCCTTAGTACACTTCCAAGACCAGAAATCACTCTCTCTGTTCTTGTGAATCTTGATACCTTCAATTTCTGCATGAATTAGGAATAAGAAACTATACGAACCCCACTTCCACTTGCCATTACTTAAGATCTTACTGAGAGGCAAATTTTCCGTACCAGTTCTGAAAGCGGTGTCTCTCCCTATACGTTCCATTATAGAACTTCCATTTAACCATGGATCAAACCAAAGAGAAGTAGTTTTACCATCTGCAATGTTAAGAGAAAGGCAATTTAAAGCTTCGTGTCTGTTTTTTAAAATAAATTTCCACACTCCCGAATCGTCCGATCGCTGATTAATTTCCCAAAAACTTTTAAGACCAATATATTTACAATGTATTAGTTCCGCCCAAATGCCTTCTAAATTGATTAATTTCCATATTAGTTTGATATATAGAGCTTTTTTCATCTCTTCTAGATTTTTCAATCCCATTCCTCCTTCTTCTTTTTGCCTACACAAAACCTCCTAAGGAATCTTGCTGCTACGACTTTTCTAAAGAAAATTCAGAATCAAATGTTTAATTTTTTGAAATGTAAAAACTGGGAGGCAAAGTCATTGCATCCAGAATTGAATGATGGGGTAAATGGTAGATTTAATAAGTTCTAGTTTCCCAGCAAAGCTCAACATTCTTGTTTCCCATCTATCGATCTTAACCTTGATCTTCTCAATTAACAGGAGAACAATCCTTATCCCTCAGGTTAGCACTAGACAGAGGGATACCCAGATACCTTATAGGGAGATCCGATTGCTGTATATTGAGGATCGTACTAATATCGTTACAACAATCCACCCCTTTCCCAAAGAAAATGTTAGATTTCTCATAACTTAGCTCCAAGCCAGTAACCTTCTTCATGATCTTAAAAACATCACTAATAGCAATAGCATTTTGAGCATTGGCTTTAGTAAAAACAATAATGTCGTCAGCGTAAATAAGGTGAGTCAATTTATTGTCAAAGTCTGTAATTGGAGAAATAAGACCAGCCCTGACTTTTTCATCCATCAGTAGAGTAAAAAATTCCATAACCAAGGTAACCAGTATAGGGGAAAGCGGGTCTCCTTGTCTAAGCCCGTTAGAACTCTTGAAATAACCGTGCGCTTCTCCATTAGCAATAATAGAAAACATGGGAGTCTTAATTAAATTTTCGATAATTCTCACCCATTTATCTAGGAAACCCAAGCTTATTAGCATATGTATGGCAAAAGATCGATTTATCGAGTCATATGCTTTCTTTAAATCGACTTTAATACACATATATTTATTGTCCTTTCTACCAAGTCCTCTGATAATTTCATGAGCAAACAAAATACCGTCCCCTATTGATCTACCATTAATAAAAGCCGTCTGATTCGGGGACACCAACTTATCTAAAAGAACACCCAGTCTGTTACACAGGATTTTGGTGAAAACATTATATAGGGTATTACAACAGGCAATGGGTCTAAAATATTGGATACACGTGGAATGGTCTTTTTTTGGAATCAAATGTATGAACGTATGGTTCCACTCATTGATAATAAGACCCTTTTGAAAAATATCATTCAATGCTTTGAAAATTAAGTCTTTCGACAGATTCTAGTGAGTTTTAAAAAACAGCGAGTTAAAACCGTCCGGACCTGGAGAGGAAGAATCTTTAATATCCCACAAAGAAAATCTAATTTCTTCCAAAGATATACCATCATTCAAAAAGTTAGCTTCGTAATCAGAAATAATCGATTTACAGATAACCTCAGGGAACTGATCACATAATGGAAGGTTAAAAATTCGTTTGTAGAAATCAATAGCCGTTTCTGCAAACTTATCTTCCGAAATTACCTTCCCATCGACACCAATGTTAGCCATCCGCTTTCTACTTCTTTTACTAGACATTTTAGCGTAGAAGAAAGAAGAAGCCTCATCACCCATCATCAACCATTCGCATTTAGCCTTTTGTTTGGTATCCAGAAATTCTTTCTTGAGTGCTATTTCCAGGTTTATCTTGGCATTTTGAAATTCCATAGCTACAACAGGATCATTAGATTTTTCCAAAAGTTTCTGAAGTCTTGAACAATTCTCTCTCTGCACAATCACCTCTTGTTTGGTATCACGAGATTTAGCACTCCAACTCTTAAGCTCTCTCTTGATATTCTTAAGAATACTAATGATTTGAAACAAAGGTCTATCTATATGATTAGAAACCCAATATTTCTCAATCAGAGGAAAGTATAGATCACATAAAGGCCAATGGTTCATGTATCTGAAAGGTCTATTCTTAATCCTTGGCTTAGCAGAAAGCGAGACTAGGACTGCATTATGATCGCTCACAGAAGGAGGCAAATATTCAGCCGATAAGTCTGTAAATAAGTTGATCCAGTCTAGGTTTGCAAAAACCCTGTCAATTTTAGAAAATATGTTACGACTCGGACCAGACCACCAAGAGAATTCGTAACCTTTAATATTAATCTCATTAAGACCGGTAAGATTAGACATTACATCTAGTTCAAATAGGTTATCTAAATTAACTGGGTTACCTCCCTTTCTATCTGAGGGACTGCGAATACAATTAAAGTCCCCAAGAACAAGCCATGGCCTATAAATATTGATAGCATCCTCCTGTAAGTTCTTCCATAATCTACTTCTTAATGCAACAAAATTATGAGCGTAGACGAAGGTGAGATTGCATTTGAATTTCGAGGAATTAATCAATTCAATGGAGATATGTTGATCACTCATGCTAATATAATTAAAATCCCAAGAATCTCCGTCAATGAGGACCATAATCCTACACTTAAAATAACAAGAGACATTACTAATAATTTTCCATCTGACATCCAACGTTTTTTCCAACTTCAAAATATCTGTCAGCAACATCTTATTTTCCAAAATACCGAAACAACTAATTTTATACTTATCATTAAGTTTTCTCACTTCTCCCATTCTGTTGGGGTTATGAAACCCTCTTACATTCCAACAAGCTATAGACATTATAAAACCTTGTTATTGCGGGTCCTCAACGACCTACTACTGGAGGATTCCCCTTTGTCTTCCGTAGGAATACCTAGCATCTGAACCCACTTGGGATTCTTACGAACAAGCTTATCCTTCTGAATGTTCTCAAACTCTATACCTTGAAGATTAGGATTAGGGAGCTCCACAGGGACCTCCTGAATCGGGTCTACATTATCATAAGTATTCTGTTCCTCTACCCTCTCTGCCGATCCTAAATCCTGGTCCAGAATATTTTGCACCTGTAAATCAATACAAGTTTCAGTACCTCGTCTATAATTAACATTATTAATTATACAATCATCAATAAATATATCATTAGAAAATAAAGTTTTAGGAACAGAAGGAGACTCCGATGATGACGAAGGGCGTTTGAGAATAATTTTGTGGGGCAAAGGTGACTTCGGAGGAGAAGAACTCGGACCTCTGGCTCCCGGGGTAGTAGGAGACACAGGAAAGAGTGGCTCAAAGGTTCCTTGATTAGGAGGAACATCTGACCTGGCTAGTGGGGCAGTGTAGCAATCTTCACTGACTCCTACCTCGGTACGAGTGGCAGGTTCTGACTCTGGAACTTCTGAAGTTTCCCCCTCACCGCGCTCTTCTGAGGATGCAGCTCCTTCTAAGACTTGGACCAAAGAAGTAACTTTTGTTTGGTTTTGTTCAGAAAAAGACTTTCCTCTAACTTCTGTCTCCGATCCATTAAAAGCTATCTGTTGGCTATCCCAAGACCCTTCCTTAGGTAGGCATTCAACAATTAAATTTTGGTTATCTTTAAAAACTACTGACTGTAAAGTTTCAGTCAAAACCTCCTCATTAAAGACAATCTCCACAGGATTCCTATTGATTTCGTTCGGATAATCATTGGGGCATCCACCATTCAACTGCTTTTCAAGGTCAATTGAAATCTCATTTCCGCCCTCCTCCCTTACATCTTCCACACTACCATCCAAACTCTGTACCACGAGGCTATCCTTATCGGAGTTAGAACCTTGAGACAGTTTGGGAACCCAAGACTTGGTCATTGGGCATTCATCAGTTACATGACCAAAACACACGCACTTACCACAAATGGGAGGTGGATTCTCGTATTCCACTTCCTGAGTAAAACTCCTCCCATTGTCATCCATGCCTTCTATAATGTTGGGCATACCATAAGTAGCATTAACCTCAACCGGGACTCTGGCATAGGCTAATCTAGATTTATTTTTTGTGGCCTCATCCATCTTAATTGGTATTCCAATGGTACTTGTTAAAGCACTAATAGCCTTATTGCCCCATAGTTTAAAACTTAAACCCGGAAGTCTGACCCACATAGGCAAGGATGTAAGTAGATCTCTATATGTTCTCATGTCTGGAGACAATCTCTTCATAATAATCAAGTTCTGGTCCATGAACCAAGGACCTGATTTCAAAATCTTATTGCAATCCTCCTCAGAGCCAAATCTTACTACAAAAAATCCGTTATTCCTTGAATGAACAGAAAACGTTTTCTTTGTAGCCCAAACCCTGTTGGCATACCCCTCAAAAGTTCTCAGCCATGGTTTATACCCTACCACATATAGTAATATGCATAACTCCCAGCCTCCCTCCGCTTCTTTGATAGCATCAGAGGAAAGAGAACCAATCCTTTTACCATTCGCTACTTTGGGCTCAATAAACTCAAGATCTAGATTACCTAGATCTCCTACCACTCCTACTTTCACTGCCTCACTGTACGAAAACTTTTTAGCGTTTTATGAGACAGTAAATTTGATTTTCGGGTTGCTACCAGGCAGCAAATCTTTCTGCTTCGTTGATTTCAAAATCCGCCCTACAGGGTTCGCCTGCACCTTCTTCCCCTTGTTCCGATCTGGAAAAGGTCCAGATCTGCTCGGTCGTTACCCTCCCAGGTTGAGCCTTTGTTCAGGACCCACAGACGCTGGAGCCTTGCCCCTTTTCCTTCTCACCTCCTCCCATCCTTCATCATCTCGCAAAGATCCCATGGTTTTAATTTGACGTCCAGTTTGAGGAGATAGAAGTGAAGACAGAAAAAGAGAAAAATCAGAGGAAAAACACGAAAATTTGGAAGAATCGAAAGAAAAGAAAGGAGAAAAGGGAAGAAACCCTAATCTCCAGATCTAGATCTGGAAGCCATTATCAAAACAAGAAGCCCTAATGAAAAAAAATCAATTATTTTAATATTTAAAATTATTTAAATATTCAAAATCAAAACAATAAAATTTCGAGATTTTATAGTTCTAACTTTCAAAACACATCAAACCATCTACCAGTGATATGTGATTCCAAAAAGTGATGTCCTGCTTGTTACACAAGGCCAGTGAGCATAAAATCCTTTAAAAGGCTACATGGTGTGCAATAGATATATCTGCCTAGGTGGTGATGTACCGCCTTTTAACCTATTCTTGTGTACGTTCCTCCAAAAGCCCGGTTTTGCTCCAACCTAAGTTTGTCCCAATGGATACACCTTATTGAGCTCCCTTTACATGTTATTCATGAACTAATTTCAGCAAACTCTGACCTTTAAAGAGCTAACTTATGTCCTGAGCTTCAACAAATGGAGAGAGTCGCCTTCCTACATGATCATTGAAGCCTGGTGCTGTTGTAAGGCCATCGAAGAGCTTTATAATAAATGTTCATACTTCAAGAACAAATATTTCTTTGTTCAATGTCCATATGGATTCAATAGGCTTTGGCTTTCTGGAAGTAAGATTCTTTCCTTTTTGTTCTTTTCAACTTTTTGACTTTCATCTTCCAGTCATTCGACTTGTTATCTCCTTCCTTCTTAGATATTCCTTCTTGAGACATAAGTACAAAGCATTCTGATACACTTAAGACCCTCAAGAGCATCCCCATCCGATATCGCTCCACTACATGTCTCCTAATGAATGACAACCTATGCTAGTGCAACCTTTTACATTGTGATCATTTCGTTATTCCTACTGAAACTCCTCCGAGTAGCTCCCGAAGTCCCATTAGGTATTCTGCCCCCATTCGTAGTTCCAAAGATGATATCCAAGGAGGCGTTGAAGACCCATCTGGCTTGGTTAATGTTAAAGAACAAGTTGATAGTGCAGCAGAAGAACAGGTTGTCGAAAAAGTGCCAATGGAAGTAGAGAGAGTTGAGATAGAGACGATTCAAGAAGAAAGACAAAGAGAGGAAGGTAAAGAGAATGAAGAGGAATATAGAGAATAACAAAATAGCAATGAAAGAAGCGATGGAGATGACAACATTGGCCAAGAGGGAGATGAGTCATACAGAGA
The DNA here is from genome assembly GCA_030737815.1 of Allium fistulosum. Taxonomy (NCBI): domain Eukaryota; kingdom Viridiplantae; phylum Streptophyta; class Magnoliopsida; order Asparagales; family Amaryllidaceae; genus Allium; species Allium fistulosum. The sequence continues at coordinate 293,140,805 of CM060906.1, read as the reverse complement.
AATGTCTCCCAAAGGCATCGAACTTCCTGCATCATCGCATCGAAAGTATATAGTCATTAAGATTTAAAAGCAAACAATAGAAACGAGCATGGTGCATTAGTCGAGGCGTCTCTTTCGGCTAGTCCTTCAGATGATATATTTGCTTCATTGAGCAATTTTGACATTCCAATAGTTGATCTTCTTAAGGAGTGCCCCTTCGAATTCAACTTCCCTTCTGAGGGCTTCCTTGCCGAAGGAGGCAAGACTCCATTTTTAATTCGTTTCGAACATAGTTCGTAGAGTACTTAGGAGGACACGGACATGCCATACACTCCTAGGAACACGAACACACATTCCTTGCATTCATTTATATTCTGATGTTCCAAAACTGTTGCACTCCTTTTTTATTTCAAGTGCAATGGGCATAGATCAATCCACTAATCTCCAGTACGATATTTCCAAAGAAAGGAAGCGCACTCCCAATTCCTATCCACGCCACTCCAACTATCGCAGGGAGTAGGAAACAGATAAGAGAGAGCTTAAAGAAAAGAAAGAGAAGAAGAAGCGAAATAAGATTGCTGGACTGAGAGGGATCGAAAGTTGAGGCAGACCGAAGAAAGGCGGCCTTATGACCACTGAAAGAGGCACAAAGATTTATACGACCGACACGGTTCGTCCTTCGGTGTTCCTCCGCCTTGATTTCAACCTCAACTTCCTTTGTAGCAACAAACTTTGGCTTCACTTTCCCTTACTACTACCATTCCTCCTCATTCCAAAGGAATCGCTAATCCTCCAACTCCTCCTTTATCCTTGCCCAGCCACATGCAGATCGCCTACCTTGATCTTTGCTTAACCGGTGTCATGTGAGACTCTATCCCTACTTCCTTTCGGACATAGTTCGTAAAGTACTTAGGGGGACACCAGCGTGCAACACACTCCTAGGATCAAGAACACACATTTCTTGCATTCGTTTATATTATGATGTTCCAAAATTGTTGCACTTCTTTTTTATTTCAGGTGCAATGGGCAGAGATCGATTAAGAAATCTCCAATATGATATTTCCAAAGAAAGGAAGCACACTTCCAATCCCTAACATCCCCACTCCAGCTATCGTAGGAAGCAGGAAAGAGATGAGGAGAGATCTCGAGGAAAATAAAGAGAATGCAATGCCCTACCTTTATACCCATACTACCCAAGAATATTACAAGTAATATTGTCAAATAATACAGAGAATAAGGCTGGTTAGGAGCGGCCATCTGTAAAATTGCTTTGGGCGAGTATCGAATACATCGAATAACGCGATTATATATTTCTTTTCCTTTCTTACAAGTGGTAATTCGAACTATCCGATCCAAATGCAAAATAATAATACAGAGTTTTAATATAATTCAAAACAATAACATACTATAGAACATAGAATCAAATGTCGCAATGGAAATAATATACATCATTATCTCTTAAATTTTTGAGTCTACAAAAGAAAATACTAGACTCACATTTAATTATATATACATATATGAACACTGACAAATCTCAAATATACAGAACTCCAAAAGTCTACAACATGTACAAGCATAGAATAGACATATACACTATAATCAAACGTGCATCTAAAATATAAACACCATCGATAAAACTCCTTGGGCTAGCTCATATCTAAAGCCACTGAGTCCTTGTACCTATCAAGTCCCAATTTGACCCGTGTATTAAAATAACACCTGGGTCAGACTATCTCTAATTATCACAAAAGGTGGGATAATGATAATAACAAACTTGCATAAAATATCAAGGATAAATATCCATAAACTGTACTTCACTAACATAATAATACTTCATTTAATGATTCACAGTTTATAGTTAAGTTCATGCTTATTTACCACATTCATCAAAGTCAAAGAAACCACTATAATAAGGGCATAGAAAATCACAATCACATATGCAAGCAATAGTCATGCACTTCGCAATACAAGAGACATCCACTTAGTGCCAATACTAGAGGTTGCATTTTGCAAATCATAACTCGCTTGAAAATGAGTTTCACAAGATAGACCTGAAAACCCATTTAATCCGCTTAAACGGATTTACCCAAGATTGAGTTTTAAAACTTGACAAAAAGATAAGTGTTATCCACTTTTAATTAGTAACCATAAGAGTGTTGACTAATATCCTATAACCACTTGACGATGCTCAAATATTTACTAAAATCTAGTAGATTCCACTCGTACAAATAAATGTTCATTTGAACAAGTCAATGAATTAATCGGTGAAACAAACGCAAGTGTTTCATACCACTTGATTTATTAGATCGTTTAATTCAATATCTCATTCAGCTGAGAACATGCAATTTTTATATTAAAATTAGTTGCTTTGAAATCATACATGGAAAAATATGGGTTTATAAAGCTAAGATCTATATGTTGGTAAACCCTTGGCAAATCTCTATATATATGTATATATAAATATAATTTTAAATCATCGTTCTAAATCTATTTGAAACCATTATTATTCTAAATAATTATATATATATATTTATTTATTTATTTACTTCCAAATATTCTTAGATAGAAAATATATTTATACTTGAAAAGCTTATGTGAAAACGATTTGATTTGGAAACTATCCTTTTGAAAACTCTAATTGAAATTGTGCAATAAAACCTGTGTAATATCATGTATCCATAGAGCATTTCTATGGAATAGTAAACCCAAGATGAATTCACAAATTCAAGAATCAACACCCAAGAATCGCATCAAAATCATCATGAAATAAGGCATCAAAACAATGCAAATACATCAAGGGATCGAACGGGCAAACAAACGAGCAAACGGGGCTATCAAGGAGGCACACTAGCATAGCATAGGACTTAGCTCCGGCCATGATCGGTGTGAGATCAGTGGATCGATGGCGCTGTCTAGACTAAGTTCCAAGCAGTGTCAGTGGCCCTCCATTGGTCCGTTGGCGATGGTTTCTCAGGCGTCGGTTATTTTGACTTCTAAAGCATTGAATTCAATAGCATGCAAGTTTATAAACAACTACAATTAGATGCTATATGGGATCATTTGGGTTTCAGCAAACAGAAAATTGAATAACATAAGGTAGATAATAACAACAAGATTGAGATTAATTCAACATAGATTCATTCAATTCAACAAGCAGCAACATGCATTCAATTATAGGGTAGAAGTGTGAGATTAACTCATCAATACAAGCTTGAATTGATTGTAATGGCTCGGATTCTCCTATGTTAGCTTCTTTTAGTAATTAGTCCTAGGTTTATTTAAGAAATTGCATAAGCAAGATCACAAACCAAGATGAGAAACCGAGATTAAAACTCCTATAAGGATATTAGGAGATGAAGGAGATTACCTTACTTTGATTTCTTTGCTTATTAATTAATTTCCATTTGATTTTATCTTGAATTTAGGGATAATTTGATTTCTAGGGTTTTGAATTTAGGAGATATATGTTTCAAGTTTATAATGTTTTAGAACTGAAGTGAGAAAATGTACGTATTTGTTCAGTTCTTCTTACTAATCTCTACTACATGGGCCTTGGATGCTCCACATACCCAATAAGAAGATATGTTGTTATTTTCTTTTGTTTTCTTCTTATATAAAACCCCAAATTACACTAAAACAATGTTCTTTGAATTATAAATTGATTTCACAAATTATAATAAGACAATCAACATGTCAAATTTCCATTCCCATTAATATCGAGATATTCTAAAAACTCAATATAACTTTTGAAATCAAAAGTTGTTCTCATGTTATTAATAAAAAGGTTTAATAATTTAAAATCTCATTCTTCAATAAATCCCTATTGCTTTTTTTAACTAAATCCATAATACTTTGCTGGAATAATTTGGAATGGAAAATATTTAATTACAAATCATTTCTTATAGATAAATGGATGAATAAAACATTATTATTCACATGTAGCTATTATAATTATCACCGTAAATCTTATAATTCACTTCCTCCAAAATTATCCTTATATTATAAAATATAAGTCCTAAATTACATAAAAATGATGTTTCATTAAATCCCAAATATATTTCCCTCCATTTGGAAAAACTACTCATGAATTTCTTATTTATTTAAATCCAATTCCATCTTGATTTGGAAATATAAACAACTAAAATTCCCAAATTCCACTTGAAATTAATTATGATGAACTAAATTATGTTTTAGGGTTTAATTCCAAGTAATCTCAACCAGGGTTGTTATAGAGAACGAGAAGCGAAAGAAGATTGCCAGACCGAGAGGGATCAAAAGAAGAGGTATGACGAAGAAAGGCAGCCCTATGACCATGGAAAGAGGCAAAAAGATTTTTTACGACACTACGGTTCGTCCTCCAGTGTTTCCCCACACTGATCTCAACCTCAACTTCATCCATAACAACAAACTTTGGCTTCACTTTCACTAACTACTAACATTCCTCCTCAATCCAAAGGAATCACTAATTCACGAACTCCTTCTTTATCCCTATCCAGCCGCATGCAGATCACCTTCCCTGATCTCTGCTTAATCGGTGTCATGCGAGACTCCATCCTTACTTCCTTTCGAACATAGTCCGTAGAGTAGTTAGGGTGACACGGGCACGCCATACACTCCTAGGATCACAAAAAACATTCCTTGCATTCGTTTATATTCTGATGTTCCAAAATTGATGCACTCCTTTTTTATTTCAGGTGCAATGGGCAGAGATCAATTCAATAATCTCCAGTATGATATTTCAAAAGAAAGGAAGCGCACTCTCGATCCTTATTCGCCCCACTCCAGCTATGCCGGAAGCAAGAATTAGATGAGGAGAGAGCTCAAAGAAAAGAAAGAGAATGAGAAGTGAAAGAAGATTGCCATACTGAGAGGGATTGAAAGAAGAGGTAGGCCGAAGAAAGGTAGCCTTATGACCAAGGAAAGAGGTACAAAGATTTATACGACCGTCACGGTTCGTCCTTCGACGTTCCTCCGCTTCGACCTCAACCTCAACTTCCTTTGTATCAACAAATTTTGGCTTCATTTTCACTTACTACTACCATTCCTCATTAATCCAAAGGAATTACTAATCCTCCAACTCCCCCTTTATCCCTATCCAGTCGCATGTGGATCACCTTCCTTGATCTTTGCTCAACTGTGTCATGCGAGCTCCATCCTTAGTTCCTTTCGAACATAGTTTATAGAGTACTTAGGGGGCATCGACATGCCACACACTCCTAGGATCACGAACACGCATTCCTTGCATTCGTTTATATTATGATGTTCCAAAATTGATGCACTCCTTTTTTATTTCAGGTGCAATGGGCAGATATCAATTCAGTAATTTCTAGTATGATATTTTCAAAGAAAGGAAGCGCACTCCCGATCCCTATCCACCCCACTCCAGCTATCGCAGGCAGCAGGAAATAGATGAGGAGAGAGCTCGAAAAAAAGAAAGAGAACGAGAAGCGAAAGAAGATTGCTAGGCCGAGAGGGATCAAAAGAAGCGGCATGCCGAAGAAAGGTGGCCCTGTGACCATGGAAAGAGGCACAAAGATTTATACGACTGCCATGGTTCATCCTCCGGTGTTCCTCCACCTTGATCTCAACCTCAACTTCCTTCATAGCAACAAACTTTGGCTTCACTTTCACTTACCACTACCATTCCTCCTCAATCTAAAGGAATTACTAATCCTCCAACTCCTCCTTTATCCCTATCCAACTGCATGTAGATCGCCTTCCCTGATCTTTGGTTAACCATTGTCATGTTTGATCAGGACATCAAAAATATTCTTAAAGAAGAGGCAGACCTCAAGGTTAGATGAATCCAAGAGTTGGTCCATCAAGGATATGAGTGGAAGAAGCTTTATATGCCCTTTCCAACTTTAACTAAATTAACCAAACCAATAACCAATCGTTTGAATTTGAAAGAAAAAAAACTTATAACAATCTCACGGAAGGGTACAAAGGGGATTTGAAGAAAATGAGGAAAGAGAGAGACACAACATTGAAATCTGAGACAAAGGCTGAAAGCCAGATAGAGGAGATGAAGAGAGCCAATAACCAAGCTGAGATCGTAATTAAAGAACCGTTAAGGACTGCTCATGAAGAAATTGCAACTCTCAAGACATAGCTTGCTAACCAGGACATGGCCCTCCAATAGAAGGACGTTATCAAAGGATAAAATTATCAGTGCCAAACAGTTGAAGTCCAAAAGCTCGATGCTAAAAAAGAGTGACTTGAATCTAAACTGCTCCTAGTAAAGACAGAGAGATTGGAGGCTCAAGTTAATTAACTAAAGCTACGCATGCCCTAAGTGAGCTGAAAGAGTAGAAAGCCAAAGAGATGGAAGATTTATACACTACCATTCAGAAGTTCTTTGCTAATGTCATCCAATACTAGAACATGAAGTGGTTGGTAAGTACATACATTATTACCATCGTCGATGCTTAGGAGCATGTGTTACACCGTTTAGAGGTGGTTGGAGAAGGCCTCACCGAGGATGATCTTAAAGCCAAGTACCTCGATGCTGAAGACATTCTAAAACTCGAAGAGGGGAAAGCACCAAGGGAGATGCTATGGCTGAAGCTCCTGCTAACCTGAGTGCATTGGGTCATGCAAAATCGTTAATTCCTAAGTCCTTAGAGCTTGCAAAGGATATCCCTACAACTAAAGTGGTCAACTCCGAGGCTACCTAAATGATTCTAGCTTCTATAGCTACCACTTCCGTTGAATAGTATATTCTAGTTTCCATATCTCACCCTATCATGTTAGCCCTTGAAGAGGGTGAAATTGTTGCATCTCCCACCAAGGAGACTCCGTTTGGCAAAGATATATCCCTCGTTTCTCTAGTGTTTGAGATACTCTAGTTCTCACTTGAGACTGTAACTAACCTTGACTAGCACCACTGTCCCAGTGGTTAAGCACTTCGACTTTCATGCAAAAGGTCATAGGTTCAAAACTTGCGTAGCGTGATTTGAATGTATATTGACATGTAGTGTGTTGTATACAACCTATGATTTGTAGTACTAATATGTATTACCACATAAGTATCCAATTTAAAAAAAAAACTATCATTTAATTCTCCATTTGTGAAGTCATAGGTCATCCTTCTCTCCCGCCTCCTCCACTGTTAATTACTTAAGGCATAGGCACTGCTGCTATCATAACCGAGTTAACCTCCATAACTACAAGACTAGTCGTTCTGAGACTTCCCTCTTACTCTACTCTGGTTCTTGATTTGGAGAAAATTGCAATTTTAGAGGGATTGGATGATGCTTCCTAGTCCCTAGAGGAGGATATCACCATGACCAACGCCTCAGGCTCAACCGGGCCTATTTCAATGGTGGAGAAGTTAAAGATAGATGCATCCAAAGTCAAGATTAAGTTTGAGTTTGGACTTGAAAAACCTACAAGTATTAAGTAGCCAAAACCTTCTTCCTAACTTCTTCCTATCACTATTTGGCCTCCGAAGTGTTGCGGTACTTGGGCCATTACAGAGACCTCTGAACCTACTACTAACCATCTTGAAGATCCTACCACCATTACTACTAAAGTCGACACCACCCCTTCTGAAGATAGCACAAAAAATGAGAAGGGCTAAAGGAGGCCACATGATAGCTCAGGCAGCAAGGCTGGAAAAGAAGAAGAGGAAGGGTATCAAGAAATAGGCTTCTGGCCATCATCCAGCGACTACGAGACAGTTTTCATTTATCACCTTTTGGGATTTAGTTTTTGTTTTTCAAATTCATTACATAAGTCATGCTTTTGCAGGATCAACCCCCACACTTACTGTGTATAAAATTTGACTGAAATGAAAAAAATGCTTTTTTGCTTTAACATTTGTCCCATTTACATTTCCGCACTTTATATTATATTTCTGCCTATATACAACTGTTTGCATGTATAATATAACTACTTGTACCATAATTCATACATATTATACATGTTTGTTTCCGTGTGATGCTTTTATTTACTATAACTCTGTACATATAAAAAATATTCCTACAATTGCTTTACCTCTATTTCAATATTCACTTCTGTTTTATCATCGCCAAAGTGTTTCCATTTGGCCAAACAAAAATATTGCTCAACCAACTATGTGGTTATTCTTGTTTATTCTAAGTCGAGTTTCCTTCAACCATTAACAAGTTGTAGACAAATCAAGTTCCATGTTATTTCCTATCTTTGGAAAATAGAGTTTTGAACGTCTATTTCCTAACATGCCCGATCATGTAGATAGCCAAGCATGAGCGATGTTGTCTATAGGTTTACACCATCGAACCTCAATGAAGCAAACCTTGCTAAGCCTCAAGTAAAACCATATCTTTTACATAATTTTATCATATAGCGAGCCCTATTCCTAGGACTCGTAGCTCCCAATGACAAAATTCTGGCATCGATCTCTGACCTTGCCTGTTTTCGGGCATTAGTCAGATAATAATGTCATTGGGGGAAATCATACTATTGCCTCCAGACCGATTATACTCTCCTAGGCCTGGTCCTTGACCAAGGAGTTTGACGGTATCTATTTTCGATTCTTAATAACTATCCTCGCTTGTTCTCGGCCAAGCGCATCTTGCTTGGCTACAAGCACAATCGTAGAAGTCATGTCCATTCATTGGTTCCAACCTTTAGGAACCGACAGTTAAGATGCCTATCTCCGAGCATCGACTCCCAGCTTTGCCGATTCCCTAGAGTTGACAGAGAATATCTGTTGACTATCATTGCTCATCGTCAACCTAGCATATCATGCCAAGCTACAAGCATGGTCACAAAAATTCCATCCGCGCACGATTTTCTCTCTAAAAACTAATGCTATTTTCTACCTGAGTCTAGATGTTCCTTATTGACCTTGCTTACTTCTGAGAAATGGTCAATATAAAGGGGATAGGGGCGAATTATCTAATCGACCCTTATGGTTATGCTCCTTGTGCCTAATCCTGGGCTAAAGGATTAGGTGCCTACTTCTAGGTAGATGACCGCACTATTAATCCAACAGTACATGTTTTACTTACAAGAATATGGTTCTATTAGTTCAAGTAGCTAATTTTATTTACAAATGAAAAACATGGCAAGTCCTCCCTTATTACATTGCTTCCAGAATCCTTGGATTGCTTATTTTGCAAAAAAATAAAATAAATAAAACTGAACGAAATAGAGTCGCAACATATCGCTATTCCATGCCCGTGGAATTGGGATTCTATCAAGAGTAGCTAGCTAAAGCATTCCATCTCTAAACTTTTGTTCAATTGAATAATGACATTCCCATTTCAGAACAAATGCCCCAATACCTAGGAGAATTCATTTCAAAACGAGATCCCCCACCTCAAAGGTACAGTTTTGGACCTTGGTGTTAAAGTGTCATGCTACTCTTTTCTGGTGAGCAGCTACCCTTAATTCCACTTTCTCTATCTTCTATCCACCAAATTGAGGGACTGAAGCAAGACTTCCTCGTTTACTTATGGGTCATAATGACTTTTACGATAAGAAGGGAGTTCTAATTCTATAGCCTTTGATACATAGGTCAAAGCGAATGGCGTATGTCCAGTCACGGACTTGTGGTTCGTCCTATAAGCCCGCAATGCCAACGGAATCTCATTGACCCAGTTGCCCTTGGCTTTAGTTAAGCAGTTCTTCAAGATGGACTTTATGATTTTATTCACCGCTTCCACCTGAATGTTCACCTGTGGGTGTGCTATTGCCAAAAGCTTTTCTCAATCTTGTATCGGTTGTAGAAATTCTTGAACTCGGTACTCTCGAATTAAGTTCTATTATCCATTATAATCTTCTAAGGTACCCCTAACCTACAAATGATATTCTTTATCATAAAGTTGATCACCTTTTTCGATACCTCGAACCTATAAATGATATTCTTCATCACAAAGTTGATCACCTTTTTTGCTGTGATCATGGCAAGCGATTTTGTTTCAGCCCACTTCGTGAAGTAATCTACTACAACTATAACATACTTAGCTCCTCCTTTCCCATCGGTAGCACACAGATTATATCAATTCCCTAAACTACAAATAGCCATGGGCTAACCATTTATGTGAGCACTATTGATGGGGCCCTCTAAACCTTTGCAAATTTCTAGCAACGGTCGCATTGTTTGATGTAATCAGCCGCTTCCTAATTTATAATTGGCTAGAACTATCCGTAGCGAAGTACCTTCTTTGCTAATGTACGCCCCCCAATGTGATCTCCTTAGCTACCTTTATGAATTCTCATGAGGTTTTTCCTACCCACATTCTTGGTTACATACCCAAGCAAGGGGATAAAGGATCCTCTCTTGTAAATTATTTCTTCTTGCATCATGACCCATGGTGCTTTTGAAGGAATTTCTTCTATTCGTTCCTTTCTCTCAGGAGAATTCCCTTGAATGAATAATCCTTGATTAGAGTCATCCATGACTCCTCTTCCTTTATAGTCTTCAAAATACAGTCGACGTCCATTTGGTTGATACTTGAAGTTAATAAAACATCCACTGGAACTAATCCCAACAGTTGTGCATCTCCAAAACAAGCTAATCTGGCCAGTGAATCAAACTTCGTGTTTTCCTTTCTAGGGAATCCAACAGCTCAAGTGTTTTCGTCAGGTAAGGAGCAAGTCTTGCACCCTTGGCCTGATATTCCTTCTTCACTTGACAAACCACCAACTGGGAATTACTGAATATATGCAGCATCCTTATCCCTAGCTCCTTTGCAATCTCGAGTCTCAGTATCAACACCTCGTACTCAGCTGTATTGTTAATTGTGGGAAATTCCAACTTCAATGCACAATAGACTGATCGTCCTTCCAAAGTTAAAAGCACCACTCCTTCGCCTGAACTATGTTCGTTCGAAGCACCATCCATAAATAGTTTCCAATGAGGAAGTGTGACCATATCATCTTCCTCTTCACCATCTCATGCGGTAAACTCTGCGATAAAGTCCACAATGCCTATCTATTTATCACCCACCTCGGATGGTAAGTAATATCATATAGACTTAGTTTAATATTCTAATTTAGCAACCTTCTCAAAGTCTTGGGTTGGTACAGCACTTGCTTCAAAGGTTGATCCATAACACCATAATCGAATGAGCCAGAAAATATGGTCACAACTTCCTCAACATTATCAGCAAGCAATAAGCAAGTTTCTCTGAAGTTAACTGGCTTTCTAACCAAACATGTTTTCATTCAAATTTAGACGTCAGGATGAAGATGAAATGATTCATGGATTTGGGTACATGCTTGGAAAGACTATAGGAAGGAGCTCAAGAAGTTACAAAAGGTAAGGAGAAAAGTGGAACACTCGGTACCGAGCACTTCTGATTGGTATCGGGCACTATTCTTGCCTCCAATAGACCCCTAAGGCTCTTATAGATGTAAGTATGGCTAAAGTGATTGTTAAAAGGTACTTTTCATTGAAGGGTGAGCAACTCCAGAGGAATTCCGAAGGAAAGAAGACAAGTGCAACTGATACCAAAACCACTAAAAACAACAAGATCTCTAAAGAAAAGTGCTCGGAGCACAATGGATCAGATATAGAAGATCAAGGGAAAGAAGAAGAAGAGAAGGCTTCCCCCCAAAAATTCAGGTCGGTATCAAGCACTTCTGGTCAATACCGAGTTGATTTTCTTGCTTAATGGGCTTGCTTATCTACATCTACACTCTCAGATCTGGATCTGGACTTGGTGATTCGTGGGCCTTCGGTTCTGCTGGATGATTTCCCTATAAATACAGACCATGTAGTAACTGAAGAAGGACTTTTGGGTCACTATCGTTTTCATCTTCCATCTCTCCTTACCACAGTCTCTAAGGTAGGTACTATTGGCAGTTCTAGGCTATAAGAACTCATCAATCTCTTGTATTAGTGAGTCTTAATCAAAAAAATCAATAAATTATAGTGGACACAGGCCAAAGATTGTCGAAGCACTTTAAAAAGTGTGATGTTCTCTTTGCTTCTCATATATTATTTACTAGGTCTCTATTATTCTACAGGACTTCGGGTGTTATGCCACTTCTGGTATCAATGTTTTGGTGCTTTCACTAAGAAAGGAGATTCTCCGGCGTAGGTCTAGCTTTCTACTTTAGATTGCAGAGTTCAGAGGTTAGTTCCAGAAGGTTTTCTTTAAGGAACTTGATAAATTGGCATAAAAGACTCGATGGCCCTTAGGAGATCAGGAAGATCATCAGGAGCAATGGCTGGAGATGAAGGAAATTCTCATCACATGGAAGTTGGCCACTAATAAGTGTTGCAAGTACCATCTGCTCCTTAGCAAATAGTTACCAGAGTGGAATTTGACAAGATTACATAGGAGCTAAATTAGAAGATGGCCAACAGTCAGAAGGTTCAAATGGAAAAGATGGATGCTAGTATAACACTATTGACCCAGCAGATATAGAGGACTAGGAGGATTAGGAGGGAAGTTTCTCCTTTTGGATCTAAAAAAGAGAATTCGTCTGTTTCTGGTCAGATGGGTGAAATGGAAAACAAAAACAGAAGGGAAGAGTTGGTGGAGCAGCGTAAGGAGTAGTTGGAGGAAGTCAGAGCGCTTTTGCTAGTAGGAATCATCTCGGTTGCCACCAGAATCAGGTTAGTACCAAGAAGAATCATGGAGGACTGGGTAATAGGGAGTTGAGGCCATGGATTTGTCTGATTCAGAGGATGATCTATAATATGACAGTGATGATTATATGGGTTTGATATTACTGCTTGTGATGTTAGAGTTCAAACAACCACAATGGAACCAACTGGACGTCAACGGAAGATCGTAGGAGCGGTTTTCCAAAAGACTGGATAACCTAAATGTTCACGGGCAAACTGAGATCATTTGCAATGCCAAACACTTGGAGTAGCCCCTGATAGTCGACCTCCAGAGTACCGAGCTAGCGAGGAGTATACATCAGATTTGGTTAAACGGTTGGTAGAAGAAAGCAAAGGTAGAAAGAACAAGCATTAGGGCTCCACACCAAGCAGAACTCTGCTCATAGAAACATTCTGAGGGAAGATTATCCTTGGAAGGTTACGATACCAACCGAGCCATCGTATAATGAGACTACCGATCCCAAGTAGCACTTCTTCAAATATGAATGGCACATGGATCATGCTAGGGCGACAAACGTAGTTCGATGTAGGTGTTTTCCTATTTTTTTGGAAAGTGTTACAACGATGTGGTTTACTGGGTTCTAGCCGAAGTCCATATCGACTTTTGATGAGTTGGCAAGGAAGTTTATGGAGCAGTTTAGACTCTATACTGCATGGCCAAAGGATGTGATATCTCTGTCAAGCCTGTCTCAAGGACTTAAGGAGTCATTGAAGGGGGTGTTGAATCGATTTAATGTGACAATTATGGAGGTTAGTAATCTGAAGCAGGATTTGGTATTTATGGCTTTGGTCCGAGGTGTACACCTAGACATGGACTTTAGTAAATGGTTGAATATGAACAGCCGACGGCGATAGAGGAATTCCACCGAAGGCCAATCGGTTCTTGCATTTTAAAGAAGCATGTTAGGCAGCCGGACAGGCTAATGATGGATAATCAAAGGAAGTAATACAGAGCGACGTGGCCATTAAACAGACTGGGGAAATCCCTGGTGATGTAGCAGTTAATGTTGGAAATTCGAATAACCAAAAGAAAAGAAATCATGGCCCTAGTGGTAGGCGAAATGAAATCAAGAAGCGCCTAAGGAATATGAGGCCTGATGAATATGCACTCTTGAACGATATGCTAGAAAATATATACCTTGTTATTCAAGGAACGAAATGATATAAAAGGCCGCCTAGGAGGGAGGCAACCGAGGAGGAAAGGCACTCAAGAAAGTACCGTTGTTTCTGTGAAACCTATAGACACAACATGAATGAGTGCTGGCATTTAAGAGACTTTATTGAGTAATTAATAAGGGAGAAGAAGCTTCGATAATATATGAGAGAGCCATAGGATGGCAGTCAGAATGAAAGACCCTAAGGGCCATCTACCCAAGGGAATCAGCCTAGACCTAGCAGAGAGGGGTCCCAGAGAACTTATGGAAGGTTAGTTATCAATACAATAACAGGATGACCTCACCCAACGGAGAAAAGTTGGAAGGAAATTGAATGGTATGCGAGCTCGTTAAAGCATACACCGTTGGAGAGTTTCTTTTCCATAGAGGATGGGACTCGACTAAGCAATAAAGGGTGGTTATAGATGATATTGTGTGTGGCAACAGGGATGTTGGTGGTGTCGTAGCTCCAACTTTCGACCCCATCGTGATAACGGCTGTTATAGGGTCGGCAATAATGTGTCGGGTGCTGTGGATAACGGAAGTTCCATGAACATTTTATTCAGGAGAACGTTTAAGCAAATGAAAATTAGCATGAAGGATGTCAATAAGGTCGGCTATAGAATTGAGTATTTATGATATTGGAATATTGACCATTACCAAATTCTACAAGTTCAAAGCGATATAGTTTCGACGAAGAGAGTTGGTGTAAATAAAAATTACAAACCGAGTAACATTTAACGAAGTAAAGTTGGATTTTACCGAAACCAATTAAGTGATAAATTTGGGCAAAATGTCAGACCACTTGCTAAGTGAAGTATAAACGTTAATATTTGAATATTTCAATATTAATCGCTGACCAAATTTGCACCTGACGAGTCACACCACCGAAACGATGAATTCTTCTTTGACCAAACGATTTAATTAATTTATAATGGTTATAAATTAAACAATATTTATGAAATATTATTATAAATTTGATTTTGATTTGATAAACAAATATTAAATGAATTTATAAAAGTTATACATATTAATTGATACACGATATCGATAAGAGTTTTAATTAGATTTAAAATGAAAAATATTTATTCTTATCATAAATGAGTTCATGGCCCATTAGAAGGGCTGGTGGTATATGCGACCATAATAGGTGTATAAGCGGCTCTAATATGTAGAGAGATGGCTTGATTTTGGATGGCTCAGATTAAAGGAGATTAAGTAGAAGATGAGATCCTACATTCTCTTCTTTCCTTCCTCTATTTAAGCATCCTTGCCTCCATTTGATATGGATCTTTTGGAGCCTCAATCTCTAGACATTGCTTGCCGAAATTCCCCTTCTGGTCTCTCTATTTTATCAAGCTCAAATCAAGTCAAGTCAACTATTATTCGATAGCCGGTGGTCAACGGTTCATGGATGACATTCTTTTAGATCAGAAATTGTTTCAAGGAGAACACATCATCATTTCAAGGTGTACTTCAAGGCATTGGAAGTAAGGTATATTTCTGATCAAAATATAAATATAATTGCTTGTGTACAATTTTTTATTATATATATTTTATATTATTAGTTAGGGGATGATTCTGATATGTAAGTGATATTGTCACAAAATTGGTTTAGTTTTATGTATGTACATACCTATTAATTTTTCCTGTATATTCATATCTCTAATGGCATGGCTCAAAAATAAAAAAACAATTTTTGCAGATTATTTAATAATATATACATATATATTATAATTATATGCATTTATATATATAGTTTATAATTTAATTACATCATTACACTATATAAATATGTTATATAAATTTTATATGTAGTGTATTATGGATATATTTATATTCGACAGTAATAAAATAATTATATATATTTATTATTATTTAAATATTATTTATGTCATTTAATTACATAAATTAAATATATATTAAAATATATATTATAAAAAATCATGTCTCACATTTTATAAATAATATTACTACAAAATATATGCTCGGTAGAATAAAAACCATTTTTTAAAAAAAAAATTAAATAGAGGGAATTGGGCAGAAGGTCAAATTTTGAAAAAAAAATTAGCTTGAAGGACATCAAGTTTCGTTTTTGAGCCGAAGGACAAAATTTGAAAGAAAATTAGATGAAAGAACACTGCTAGTTATAACTAGCATTATATTCAGTTTTTACACTATACAAAATGCTAGTTATAACTAGCATTATATTCAGTTTTACACTGTACAAAATGCTAGCTATATTTAGCATTGTCCTTCAGCCTAATTTTTTTCAAAGTTTGTCCTTCAACCAAAAAATGAAACCTGTTGTCCTTCAGCCTAAATATTTTTCAAAGTTTGTCCTTGGGCCTATTTTCTACTTTTAAATATAGGCCGAAAATCAATAATTAATTATAAAAAAAATTAAATCATAAAATTATGAAATAAATTTTCTATGTATAAAATATCATTTCAAAATTTACTAGAAATTTAAATTTCAATATTATATTTTGAAATTATTTTATATTTTAAATTAAAACCGTACGAAGATAATTAGATATAATATTTAAAATTATGAAAATTATTTTTGATTCATGCGCAAGGCTAGGTAAAATATAGTCAGGAAAATAGACACAAGGACACACTTAAAAAAAATTAGGTTGAAGGACAGCAAGTTTATTTTTTTTGGCCGAAGGACGATGCTGGTTATAGCTAGCATTTTGTATAGTGTAAAACTGAATATAATGCTAGTTATAACTAGCATTTTGTATAGTGTAAAAGTTGAATATAATGCTAAATATAACTAGCATTTGTTCTTCAGCCTAAAAATAAAAATTCAATGTCCTTTAGCCTAATTTTTTTCAAAATTTGTCATTTTCTCTAGTTCTCTCATATGTATTTTTATTAAAGATATTTTATGTATTTATAAGTAATAATTTATAATTTTAATATTTTATTATACATTTATAAACAAGTAATATATAAATATATATATATATACACATATATTTAAAAAAAATATTTGCATATGTATATTTTTTCCGTTTTTAATAAAAAATTAATTATTTAATTTTATATTATTTATTTTATTTGATATATTTATAATTGATTTAAATATATTCATATAATTATATATATATTTCTGTTAACTAAATATATTCACATAATTTTATACACACACATATTACACATGCGCACACAGAGATATATATATATATAAATGATACACACATATATATAACATGACATAAATTAAATAATATTATATTATTTTATAAATTTAAATAAAATAAAAGATTTTATTTAAATAAAATTTAGAAATGTTTTAAATAAATTAGACTTCATAGAGATCTAATAAAGATATAATAGGGTAAAAAAAATTGAAAAGTCACCAATAACTTTCATTGTGGGCTGCTCCAGTTTCAACATGAAGAACAACTCATTTCTGAGAACACTAACTATGCAGGATTTCAGAAATAAATATAGAACATGCATAGAGGAAATCCAAAGCAAAGTAAACTGCAATATTAGGTAATAGTTCAACCATCACCAGACAAAGCAACATCTTAAAAAACAAAGTAGAAGAAGCACCTTTTGAGTTTAAAGCAAAACAGGCTACTGACATAGTTGATAATCCTTAATAGAACGATATAGTGAATCAAATCAGAACTAAAGGAAGGAAATCTAAGACAATTGATGTTACAACGTCCTCACCAATAATAAAGGAGTGAAACTACATCAAATTAATAATGGTTACGTGCATTTGAAATGTAAGTCAAATGAACTCATCATCTAGACAACTGGATGTGATTAAACTAATAAAATCTCATTCTTTTTCATTCATTGCATTATTGGAGAACGGGCTCTCAGTGAATAAAATAAAGCAGTTTGTTAGTCAACTTGATGTTGATTGGTAGTTTATAGATGACAATAATGAGCAGAAGAAAGGTAGAATTCTATTGTTACAGGACCCAAAACAATGGAACAACTTAATGATGCACAAGATAGTTCAATATATTATTTGCATTATGCAGAATCCTAGGGGTTAACCATACGTTGCACCGTGATATATGCATGTAATTCTGTTGACAAAGAAAGGAACGCTGGGAGTTTATCAAAATTCAAGCTAACATTGACTAAGTTACCTTGGATTTTGGTGGGTGATTTTGATGCAACTCTTTAAAACAATGAAAGAATTAATTTTGGTATGTGTAGCTTATCAATTGATATATATTTTATAGAGTGTATTTCAAATGCTAGACCAATAGAGCCACCATTTCAGGCAATTTCTACAAATGGAGAGGTGGCATTGATTTTAGCATTCATAGTAAAATTGATTGTTTATTTACAAACTATGAATGCTACAATACATTGCCACTTCTAAACATACAATTCTTCTAGTGATCATACACCTATAGTTTCCAAGTTTCAAACAAAGATATGATCGGCAGTTAAAAGAGTGCCTTTTAGATTCAGTGATGCATGGTGTATTGATGCAGCCCAGCCTGATGTAGTCTTAGGTCGCGAGCGACCTAACGAGCTGTTAAGTCGCGTGCGACCTAACGGGGTGAAGAATGACGAGATAAGAGGAAAGAAAGATGCAGTACTGAAGGATGATGCGAGTTATGCGAGAAAGAGTGGTTCAGTGACCTATGATAAGTCGCGACCTAGAGCCAACGAGCTACGACCTAAGTTAGGTCGTGGGAACGAATTACGACCTATGTTAGGTCGCGGAATTTCTTATATTGTTTTTTCTTAAGCCGTTCTCTTGTGCCGAAGCTTAAGTCGCTTTCATTTTAGGTCGCTCGACCTTATGCCGCTGTGAAGATAGGTCGCTGCCGTGTATTTTAAGTCGCGTGAGTCCTAGGTCGCGTGAAGATACTTATGTTGCTGTGTTGCTTAGGTCGTTATGTGTTGTAAACTGTTGTGTTGTTATGTCGCGTGATCCTTATGTCGTTTATGTGTTGTATTCGTTAACTCGTGTTGTATATATGTTGAGTCACTTTGTTGTAAGGTCGTGTGATGTTTCTGTTTAGGTCGTTAACGACCTATGTTAGGTCGGTCGTGAATATGTAAATATGTTAGGTCGTGGATCTTGTATCGTGATGCTTTGTGATGTAAGTGTGAGTTGTAACCCTATAAATAGGGATGTGGGTCATTTGTAAAAAGGAGTTGATTTTGAATAAAACTTTGTTTGTGTGCTTTGTGCCACTTTGAAATTGGTAGTTGAGTGTTATCTCATATCTCCACTTTTGGCATTCGAGTGCGCTCGAATCAACGATTGTTGAAGCCAATTCACGGAATCAAGTGCGCTTGATCAACGTTCGAAGAATTGTAGATCTTCTCTCACGGTATCGTGCGTGATCAACATGTCGAAGATTGCTAGAATCCGGTATCTCTTAGGATCAACGGATTTGGGCGTTTGGTATTTTCAATCCACCGATTGCTACTTTCATCGTTGTATTCATTTCTGTTATTTTCCGCTGCATCATTTGGTATCAGAGCGAGGTTTAGCCAACCATAGCTAAGCCGAGCCTGTTGGAGCAAAGTTGAAGTGTTCAAGTTCAGATTTGTTCAAGCCGAGAGTTGAAGTTTGTTGAAGATTCAATCATGCCTCCGAGAAGAGCTAATCGTCATCAAAATGTTAAAGATTTGTACAAAAGAGAAGATGCCGAACAAATGGAACAATGAATCAGTAATAAATTCAATGAGAAGTTGGATGAAGGTATTGGTAGGTTGGAGAAATTGATGATAGATATGAATCAAAGGAGAAGGAGAAGGTCGCCAGTCTCGAACCATGGAGGAAACAGGGTTTCGCTATCGGTTACGGAAGCGAGGAGGGTGTCGCCACAATCTTACCGAGATAGAAGAGAATCATCAGTTTCAACGAGAAGAGAACATCATGAGCATAGAAGTGAAGAGAGAAGTATGAATATGAGCCATATCGTGACGTTGAAAGACAAAGTAGAAGGGATATGCGTGATCATAGAGATGTGGATGGTCGAGATCGTTATCGAAATACATTTGAATTTGATGAAGATGATGATAGATGTAGTGTTCATTATCGAGATCGAGACCAAGTACGAAATGCATATCGGGATGTTGAAGATGATCGACGATGGGAGTCGGGACTGAAAACTGAAATTCCAGAATTCAAGGGTAGTATGCAAGCTAAAGAATTCCTTGATTGGTTATCTAATGTTGAAGAGATTTTTGACTTTAAGGAGGTTCCTGAGTATCGAAGAGTTAAGTTGGTTGCTACTCATTTGAGAGGAAGAGCTATGGCTTGGTGGCAACAAACTAAGCTAACACGGGAGAGAATGGGAAAATCTAAAGTTGTCACTTGGTAGAAAATGAGAAAGATGATGAAAGCAACTTTCTTGCCGCACAATTATCAAACTCTTATGTATCAACATTTGCAGAACCTAAGACAAGGGGCGAGATCAGTGAATGATTATGCAGATGAATTTTATCAATTGATTGCGAGGAATGACATCATTGAGACGAAGGAACAGTTGACCGCTAGATTTGTTAGAGGGTTGAGAATGCAGATTCAAGATATGGTGAATATGTTTGATCCCGGATCTGTTGCTAAAGCACATCAAAAAGTTCTAGCTTGGGAGAAGCAAGGTAGGAAAGGTGGTGGTGTGTTTACAAATTCCAACAATCAAATGAAAGGTGCTAGTAGCAATGCGAATGTTTCCAAGGCTGTTGCAAAACCGGTTGTTAGTGAAGTTGCTAAGACCAAGGTCAATAGTGGTATCAAATGCTTCAATTGTCAGGAGTTTTGTCACAAAAGCAATGAATGTTCGAAGCCAAAGAAGCGAGTGATGGTAGCTGAGGTTAAGGATGAGGATATTGAAGCTGAATGTTCCAATTCACCACAAGTTGAGGAGGAAGAAGAAGTGTCGGGAGATGAAGGGTATTCATTAATGATGAGGAGGTCTTGTTTAACACCAAAACAAGAGGATGATTCTAGCTGGTTGAGGAGCAACATTTTTCAGTCAACATGCACTATTCTGGGGAAGGTTTGCAAGTTTGTTATTGATGCGGGCAGCTGTGATAACATCATTTCTACAGAAGCTGTGAAGAAGTTGGCTGTGAAGAAGTTGGCATTAAAGACTGAGAAGCATCCAAAACCTTACAAGTTAGCTTGGTTGAGGAAAGGTGGGGAGGTGAAGGTTGGACGAAGAGCTTGTGTTAATTTTTCGATTGGGAAGAAATACAAAGATGAAATTTGGTGTGATGTTGTGGATATGGATGTATGCCATTTGTTGTTGGGGAGACCATGGCAGTATGATAGAGCTGTGCAACATGATGGACGTACCAACAGCTATAGTTTCATGTTCGAAGGCACAAAAATCACTTTAGTTCCAAGAAGCGACAACAAGAAGAAAGCAAGTTGGAGGAGATTGAAGAACTTAAAACTTTGCTATCTTTGAAGGAGTTTGTTAAGGAAGTAGAAGAGGAGCCTGAAGTATTTTTGTTGATTGGACGTGAGAATAATGAAGTTGTTGAAATTCCTGAAGAAGTAAAGCCAGTGTTGGGAGAATTTGACGATGTATTTCCTAAAGAGCTGCCAACGGAGTTGCCACCATTGAGGGACATACAACACCAAATAGATCTTGTTCCAGGAGCTGTGTTACCACATAAACCACATTACAGGATGAGTCCAAAGGAACATGAGGAGTTGAGAAGGCAGGTGGAGGAATTGCTTGAACAAGGGCGCATACAAGAGAGGTTAAGTCCTTGTGTTGTACCAGTATTGTTAGTGCCGAAGAAGGATGGTTCGTGGAGGATGTGTACGGATAGCAGGGCACTCAACAAAATAACTATCAGATACAGATTTCTGATGCCGAGACTTGATGATCTATTAGATCAAATCAGTGGGTCTGTAATCTTTTCGAAGATTGATCTTAAGAGTGGTTATCATCAGATTCGAAAGACCAGGGGACGAATGGAAGACAGCATTCAAGACGAGAGAAGAATTATATGAATGGCTGGTTATGCCGTTTGACCTATCGAATGCACCCAGTACATTTATGAGGGTGATGAACCAAATTTTCAAACCGTACGTTGGGAAGTTTGTGGTAGTTTACTTTGATGATATCTTGATTTATAGTGCTAGTACAGAGGAGCATATTCAGCATTTGCGGAAGGTGTTAATTATTCTTCGTCAAGAACAATTCTACGCAGCAACGAAGAAATGTGTGTTTATGGCACGGAGTGTCTTATTTCTGGGATATGTTGTATCGGAAGAAGGAATACAGGTGGATCAAAGTAAAGTTGAAGCAATCAGAGATTGGCCACAGCCCAAGACTATAACAGAAATCCGAAGTTTTCATGGGTTGGCTTCATTTTATCGAAGGTTTATTCCACACTTTAGTAGTGTGATGGCGCCTGTTACTGATTGTATGAAGGGCAAGCAGTTTTCATGGTCGGAGGAAGCAGGGGTTGCTTTTGAGCGAATCAAGGAACTCTTGACATCAGCACCAATTCTAGTATTGCCGGATTTTCAGTTGTTGTTTGAGTTACATACTGATGCATCTAAGGTTGGAATTGGTGGGGTGTTGAGTCAGAAAGGTCGACCAATTGCTTATTTCAGTGAGAAGCTTTCGGGAGCTAAGATGAGATATAATACTTATGATGTAGAGTTCTATGCTATTGTACAAGCTGTGAAGCATTGGAGACATTATTTGTTCCATAAGGAGTTTGTCTTGTATACAGACCATGAAGCGTTGAAGCATTTGCAAGGGCAGGATAAAGTCGTAGCTAGACATGCTTCGTGGATCGCATACTTGCAACAGTTTACATTTGTGGTGAAGCATAAGTCGGGAATTACAAACCGTGTGGCAGATGCATCGAGTCAAAGGAATCATTTGTTGACTACAATGAAGGTTGAAGTGACGGGGTTTGATGTGTTGTCAGAATTGTTTGTTGATGATCCTTACTTTGCGAAGATTGTTGAGAAAGTCAAGGATGGGAGTACTGATGAGTTTGTGATGGTAGATGGATTCTTATTCAAGAGGAATCGATTGTGCGTACCAGATTGTAGCTTGAGAATGAAAATTGTAAAAGAGTTGCATGAAGAAGGACATGTTGGTCGGGATCGCACATTGCAGTTGATTTCTCAGTCTTATTATTGGCCTTCGATGAAGAAGGAAGTTGAAAAGTTTGTGAGTAGATGTCATGTTTGTCAGGTTTCGAAAGGGACAGCTACAAATGTGGGATTGTATATGCCTTTACCTGTTCCTACAAAACTGTGGGTAGATGTAAGCATGGATTTCGTGTTGGGCTTGCCAAGGACTCAACGGGGAAATGACTCTATATATGTTGTGGTGGACCGTTTCTCGAAGATGGTACATTTTGTTGCTTGTAAGAAGACGGCAGATGCAGTCCATGTGGCACAGTTGTTCTTTAGAGAGATCTATCGCTTGCATGATTTACCAGAATCTATAGTTTCAGACATGGATACTAGATTTCTGAGTCATTTTTGGCTGAGTTTGTGGAAGATGGTGGGAACGAAGCTGAAATTCAGTAGCGCTTATCATCCACAGACAGATGGATAGACTGAAGTTGTGAACAGATCCTTGGGTAATCTATTGCGATGCCTCGTGGATGACAATTTGAAGAATTGGGATGTGAAGTTATGTCAAGCGGTTGCTCATAATCATGCTAACAACCATAGTACGGGTTTCAGTCCATTTCAGATTGTATATTCAAGCTTGCCAAAGGGGCTGTTGGATTTAACGATAGTGCCACAACCGAAGGGGACAGTTAAGCGGGCTGCTGATTTTGTTGATGGGTTGACAGAATGCCATAGAATCGTTCAGGAACGATTGGAGAAGACGAATGAGAAGTATAAACGATCTGCGGATCTGAAGCGAAGAAGTGTTGAATTTAATGAAGTAGATTCAGTATATGTTGTACTAACAAAGGATCGTTTTCCAGTGGGAGCATACAATAAACTTAAAGCTCGAAAGATTGGTCCTGTAAAGATTGTGAAACGGATCAATGAAAATGCTTATAGGTTGAAGCTGCCGGAGGATGTGTACACCTCTGACGTGTTTAATGTTAAACATCTTATACCTTATTATGGAGATGAACAATCCAATGAGGAAGAACTTTTAAATTCGAGGACGAATTTTTTCCAACCAGGAGAGGATGATGCAGCCCAGCCTGATGTAGTCTTAGGTCGCGAGCGACCTAACGAGCTGTTAAGTCGCGTGCGACCTAACGGGGTGAAGAATGACGAGATAAGAGGAAAGAAAGATGCAGTACTGAAGGATGATGCGAGTTATGCGAGAAAGAGTGGTTCAGTGACCTAAGATAAGTCGCGACCTAGAGCCAACGAGCTACGACCTAAGTTAGGTCGCGGGAGCGAATTACGACCTATGTTAGGTCGCGGAATTTCTTATATTGTTTTTTCTTAAGCCGTTCTCTTGTGCCGAAGCTTAAGTCGCATTCATTTTAGGTCGCTCGACCTTATGCCGCTGTGAAGATAGGTCGTTGCCGTGTATTTTAAGTCGCGTGAAGATACTTATGTTGCTGTGTTGCTTAGGTCGTTATGTGTTGTAAACTTTTGTGTTGTTATGTCGCGTGATCCTTATGTCGTTTATGTGTTGTATTCGTTAACTCGTGTTGTATATATGTTGAGTCACTTTGTTGTAAGGTCGTGTGATGTTTCTGTTTAGGTCGTTTAACGACCTATGTTAGGTCGGTCGTGAATATGTAAATATGTTAGGTCGTGGATCTTGTATCGTGATGCTTTGTGATGTAAGTGTGAGTTGTAACCCTATAAATAGGGATGTGGGTCATTTGTAAAAAGGAGTTGATTTTGAATAAAACTTTATTTGTGTGTTTTGTGCCACTTTGAAATTGGTAGTTGAGTGTTATCTCATATCTCCACTTTTGGCATTCGAGTGTGCTCGAATCAACGATTGTTGAAGCCAATTCACGGAATCAAGTGCGCTTGATCAACGTTCGAAGAATTATAGATCTTCTCTCACGGTATTGTGCGCGATCAACGTGTCGAAGATTGCTAGAATCCGGTATCTCTTGGGATCAACGGATTTGGACGTTTGGTATTTTCAATCCACCGATTGCTACTTTCATCGTTGTATTCATTTCTATTATTTGCCGCTGCATCATGTATGCTAACTAAATATATGTAGCTTATAGAACTGCACCTACATAGAAGCCTTTATGGGAATCCTTTGTATAATATGATGCAAATATTGGATCAATCAAATGTTCTCTCAAGCAATGGTATAAGAATTCATGTAATTTCAGTAAAATATATGCACAAATGAAAGAAGAAAATAATAACACTTATTTGAAGTTGATTGATGATCCAAACAACGAAATACTTTAGAGGCGGTATAGAGATGGCGTGGAAGAATTGTCAAGAGTGATCCATTGCAAAGCAATTCAATATTTGCAGCTAGCAAAATACTCGTGGCTCACTCAGGGTGATCAAGGAACCAAAATTTTTCATTCCAGAATGGCTAATACAAGACAAACCATCAAAGCAACTCAACTCATGGACCAGTATGGAAACTGTCAAAGCTCATCCAACGGTATTATCAATAAAGCTATATCACCTTTCTCCGATTTATTTAATAATTCATCTTTGAATCATCTTTTTCCTGAAATCTGTTGTAAAAAATCTTGACTGATAAAGCAAGGAAAGATTTAGATAGACCTTTTGATATAGATGTGCTCAAACACGATGTATTCCATATAGATGTGCTAATTAGTTCAAACATCCAAGTATGTCATGTACATATTCTTACAATCTTCATTTGATTTCAATTAGGAACAGGTACCCGATGCAATGTATTATTACAGTTTCCATGATGTCATAAGACATTATATGCAATATGATTTTAGAGCTATATTAAATTTATGTAAAACATTAGATGAATATTATTTCTTGCAGGATGTTTTTTCTTGCAGGATGTTTCCAACCACACGAACTAAAATAAGATTCTTCAAAGTGGACATCAATAAAGCTTATTTGGTCAAAATGTTGAGATACAGCATTGAATCGATTTCAAGCGTCATCAAATACTTTTTAATTAGCATATTATACTTATTACAAGTATAGCATTGAATCAATTTCAAGTTCAACAAAACAATTATTACAAGTACAGCAATTAAAAAATGCAGTAATCAAATCAAAGAAAATTCGGTAACAAAATTTCTTTGAAGCGAGTACAATAGCGACGAGTAAAAATACCTGCAACTTCGTCGACGGCAAAGCAACGGCGGCGAGTACAACGGCGACGAGCGAAAAAAGAGGCGAGCAACAACGAGGACGGGGGCGACGTAGGTAGAACCAGAGGCGCGCGCAAAGGAGACGAGCATCTTTGGGTTAGGGTTTGCAAGATTTGATAGAAGAGGGAAATGACAGAGGGAAATCAAGATTGGGTTAGGGCTTGGAATAAGAATACTTTGCGGGCTATTTTCTTATTTTGGAACGTTTAGCGGGCGAATGAAATATGGGAGGGAAACATCAATTTTGGCACTTTTAGAAACCTAATTTAGAAAGACAACTATCCAAAAGAGTTGTTATAGATAAATAATTACAACTGGCATAAGCAAACAGTTGTTACAAACTATATATTACAACGGCTGTAAAAAAAAATTGTTGAAAGTGCATTTTTTACAACTGCTAAAAATAAACAGTTGTTATAAAACACCTATTACAACTGTCCATTTTTGCAAGTTGTAAAAGAGTAGTTGTAAAATTGTTGTTTTGTTGTAGTGATAGCACTCTACAAAATTTTACAAAATTCATTGGGACAAAATAAAAATGATTTGCTTGAAGTAATGTTGGGCATTCAAAACTAAGGAAAATTCATAAAGGAGCTTAACCAAACATTTATTTGTTTAACTCCCAAGAAACAAACACCTTAGTCAATATTAGACTACATGTCATTTTCCCTCTGCAATGTGTTGCACAAAATATTTACAAACTTTTGGTGTAACATAATGAAGACTTGATGATGGCCTTATTTCAATCAACCATAATGCTTTCATTCCAGCAGATGCATAAATGAAAATTCTTTTTCACACATAAAATGGTGGGTTCTAACTTCTAATTGGAGAACATCTAACAAATGTGTTTGAAGATTGACTTACACATATGGTAAAATTAATAGAGAGTTCATTCATTATATGATGCTGAGTATGGGTTTTAGTAAGAAGTTTTCTCAATTACTCATTTACTTATGCATATCAACTCCGACTTTTTCCATCCTCTACGATGATCAACCACAGATTTTCTTTACAAGTTACAGAAGGCAGTGGGATCCTTTGCCATGTTACCTTTTTTTCATTGTAATGGAGTATCTCGCAATTTTATTTGATATTGAATACGTTAAAGGTGATATTTCCCAATTTATAAAGTGGAACCTACTATAACCCATTTACTATATGCTGATGATATCCTTGTTCTGAATAAAGCAAATTTAAATAATGGTGAGAACATGCAGAAATCATGACAAGTACTAAGGATGATGTTGGCTTAGTAATGAGTAAATATAAATCCACCTTATTCTTTAGTAATGTGCTAAGAATAAGGAGATCATCTATAATATATTGAAAATCGGCATTGGAACATTACTCATCACATATTTGGGTATTCCACTTTCATGTAACAAATTGAAAGACAGTTATTTTGGTTCTTTAGTGACAATATTAATAAAAGAATTAATCATTAGATCAATAAACTGTTGAATATAAGTAGTAGGGCGGAAATAATCGAGTCTGTGCCATATCCAATGGTCAAATTTTGGATCAAGTTTTGCCAAATTCCATGCTCGATGTTACAGAAAATTAACTCTATATATGCAAGCTTTCTCTGGAAAACTAAGTCGCGTAAAATTAGTTAGGATAATGTATGTATAGCAAAGGAAGACGAAGGTTTTGACAAAAGAAGATCGGAAGATAACTTGCAAGCTAATGTTGTCAAACAAATTTGGAAGTTTTTGACTTGTGATTCACTTTGAGCACTGTGGACCAAAAATAAATATTTCTGGACCATTCAACTTGATAATAATGCATCTAATGTTTGAAATACTCTACTTAAAGCAAGGAAAATGTGTAAAGGACTAATAAGTAGAGTAACTACTGATGGCAATAATATGGTAAGTTGTTTGACCTATGGGTTAATTGATCACCTCTAGTTGATCTAATTGGTTGGAAGCAATGCTGGCATTAAATGGCCCAAAAGGAAAGTTTCCACTCTCCTATCCTAACGAAAATGGAAAGTCAATTCCTTTTGTTTACCACCTAATACCTACCAGACAATCTCACAAATTAAAACTGATAATGTAGCCCCATCAGATTATTAGATATGGTAATCAGATTCAAAAGGGGAATTTAGTTCGAAAGCAGCGTCAATACTTTAAGAGTAAACAACAATGAAATAGACTGGTGCAAGCATGCTTGGAACAAGTCATGTGCCCCAAAAATGTCTATTTGTTCGGTTTTAGCTAAGATGGACAAGCTCTGTACTAAAGACCGCATCAGTAAATGGAACAATGGAATAGATCTCACTTGTAACTTATGTTACCAGGAAAACGAAAAAAAAGATCATCTTTTCTTTAGTTGTGTTTACTCTAAGTGTCTACAGGATAATATCAAGGAGAAGCTAAACGTGGCAACAAATTTAGCAAACTTTATTGAATCAATGTTCAACCAAATCTTAGTATCAAGCAACAGTAAAAGATTTTGGTTTAATTGATGATTGTTTGATCAGAAATGATATTGAAGAGTATTGAGAATGAATGAATGTTTTATTGATGATAAAATAATGTTACATTAGTTTGCTTACATACAGTTCGTACAGTATGAATTTTCTGAGATACTTGGGTTGAATATAGGCCCATTAACATTCGGGTACTCATATCTTTTGCAACCCGCTTTGTTTGCTTGAATAGAGATAAGTGGATCTCTGCCTAGTATGATGCTACCTTGTTCTACATTCGATTGGCTTTGAGGTTGAGCACTACCCAGATCTTTGCGCGCTTGAGTCTTTGATTTTGAGTTCTGGCTCAAATCCTTGTCTGGTATGCTACTGCTTTGGCTGACTTTCAAATTACTTTTGAAACGGCTGAAATTCCTTATTGCAAGTGTCTTTGTTAGTACATAAGCAATTTGGTAAGTGGTAAGTATATGATTTACTTGAAATTTTCCTTTTAAGATCTGCTTCGAACAAAGTATAAGTCTATTTCTATGTATTTGGTTCTTGAATAAAGCACTTGGTTTGCTGATAGATATACATCACTTAAGTTATCATACCATAGTGTTGATTTGCTATTTGTGTTGACTTTTAATTCATGCATTAGTGACTGAATCCACATGATTTCAGCAGTTGCATGCACTTGCTATGCTCCTGTATTCGGCTTTAGTGTTGGATCTGGAGACTGTAGATTGTTTCTTTGAACACCATGATATTGGATTATCTTCAACATATATACAGTATCTTGATGTAGATCTTTTATCATCAGAATCTGTTTTTCAATCTGCATCTACATATCCATTTATATTGAGATTCTTGGATGCTTTTAGTGTTAACCCATAGTCTGATGTCCCTTTTAGATATCTAAAATTTCTCTTGACTGCTTTCCAATACTTATCCAATGATTTTTACATAAATTGACAAACCTTGTTAACACTGAATGAAATATCAGGTCTAGTTGTGGTTACATATTCTAATGCTTCAACTAGGCTTCTATATTGTTTGTCATTAAATATGGATTTTCCCCGGTTTTTAGAAAGATGTTACTTGCTTATCATAGGTGTTGGTTGGGGATTTGCTCCTTCCATTTTTTATTTGATCAAAAGTTCTTTTATATACTTTTTCTGACATAAGATGATTTTTGAATCCGATTTACTTTTAATTTCTATTCAAAGGAAATAGTTCATGTGACCCCGGTCTTTGATTGAGAACTGTTCATCTAAGTAGTGAATGATATTGTTGATCTCTGTCTCATTATCACATGTGATAATTAAGTCATCAACATAAACCAATATATAGACAGTGACAACTTTATTGATTTTGGTAAACAAAAATTATCTAATTTGGTAGACTGAAAATCCATATTACATAAAGTGGCATTTAGTTTATCAAACCATACCTTTGGTGGCTGTTTTAGATGATATATAGCTTTATTTAATTTGCACACATAATTCATGTTTTGCGCATATCCAAGTGGATGTTCCATATATACTTCCTCTTGTAGGATACCATTTAAGAAGGTAATGTTAACATCTAAATGACTGATATTCCATTTCCTGTACGGTGCTATGGTCAATATGATTTTTATTGTTGTTGGTTTGACTACTGGTGAAAAAGTTTCGTTGAAGTCAAAAACATGCTCTTGAGTATATCCTTTTGCTAACAATCTTGCTTTATATCTTGCCACTGTTCCATCGGGGTATTTCTTGAGTTTGTATGTCCATTTACATCCAATTATATTCTTGTGCTCTAGTGGATGAAGTAGATCCCATGTTTTATTTTTTATGAGTGCATTATATTCTTCATTCATGGCTGCTTTCTGGTTTCTGTCATTAACTGCCTGATCAAATGTTTCTTGTTCTTCAATTATTGTTGTTGCAGTAGATTTTTGGTTTGAAAATTCCACTCTTCGACCTTGTTACCATGCGATGTCTTATTCTGACCTGTGTTTCTATGTTTGATGGTTCTATGACTTGATCAGTATGGTCTAATGATTGACTTTGCTGATTACTTGAATAGTCCATATTGATGCTTTGTGTCTAATCATTTGAACTTGTAGGTGTCTGGTTGAGATGACCAGATAATTCTCCAGATACATGACATGGTTCAGTGGACAATATGAGTTGTGGTTCTGAGATTCCTGTTGTCATCTCAATCATTGGCTGATTCCATACATCGGAACACACAAGTATTGCTGGAATGGATAACTTTGGATTATATACATTCTGTATTGTTTTATATCTATGCTAACAAAAGAAAAAACTTTCTCATTATAAACAACATGTCTACTTACAATTTTCTTTCCATTACTGTCAAGACATTTATTCCTTTCTGTTTTATTCCATAACCTAAGAAAGTACATAATGATGACTTGAAATTTAGTTTATGAGAATTATATGGTCTTAAGTATGGAAAACATAGACATCCAAAGGTTTTCAAGCTTTGATAATCTGGTTTAATTCAAAATAATTTTTCTACTAGGCTTGTCCCTTTTAATACTCTTATTGGAAGTCTGTTAATTTGAATAAACTACAGTACTAAAAGAGTCAGGCCAAAATTTTAAAGGTAAAGATGCTTGAGCAAGTAAAGCTAAACCAATTTCAGCTATATGTCCATGTTTTCTTTCTATTATACCATTTTGTTCTTATGTATAAAGGCAAGTATTTCTACGAACTATTCCCTTGTCTAGAAAGAATTTACTGAGTGACTTATACTCGGTACCACCATCACTTTGAATAATTTTAACATGATGGTTGGTTTTCTTTTCAGCTTGTGTGACAAAGTATATCACTGCATTGTAAGCTTCTGACTTTGTTTTCAGAAATAAATCCATGTGTATCAAGTGTATGCATTAACAAAGGATATATAATATTTGTAACCATAATTAGAACTAATAGGTGTTGGACCCCAGAGGTCGGTTGCAACCAGCTCTAATGGCTTACTATACTTAATTTGTGAATCAGCAAAAGCCAGTTTATGGCTTTTGCCCCATTGGTGTAATACCCCAAAATTTTGTGAAAAATCATTTTTGAAAAATGATTTAAATTTTTGAAATATTTAGATTTAAATATGGTGAAGTCTCTGGAATAAATAGTGTGCAAGTATATGTGTGCACGTGCACACTGAAATGGCACAAGGAAGAACTCCAGATTTCTTGGATTTAAAACAAGAATTAAAGAGCAATACAAACATGATTTTGCAACATGGTTATTTGATTTCTGGAATTATATGGATCATCTTAGAAAATAAGAAAAGTAGGTTTTACTTTAAGTCAGTAAACAAATTTTATTTAAAACCCAGAAGAGAAAATTATGTATATTAGTAAACCTGTATACATTTAGGTGCATATGCTTCTGAGATTAAAGAGAAATTAAATAAGCCTAGATAAGATATGTGTACAAATATATATATTTTTAAGTACTGAAAAGTATATATATATATAAGCAGGTAAAACTATAACATTAAAATGACATGAAATGTGATACAAGTTAATAAGCTTGTATAGGCAAAAATAGTAAAGGAGAATTCTCAGGGATAATTGAAAAATAAAATAAAATAGTCACACTTTTAACATGACTAGGTGAGTGGCCATTTTCTGTAAAGTAAAAGAAAGAAAATGCAGCCTTTAAATTGGTTAATATGGCCGGGGTATTATGAATGCAAAATGCATGATGCTAGCCAGGACAAAAATGGAATTCTGTTTCAACCAAACCCTAGAGGAAAAATGCATATAAATAAGCAGTAGAATTGTCTTTACCCCGGGCTGCACAAAACTAAGAAAAGAAGAAAAAAAAAATATTGGAAGGAAGGAGAAAACACTCAAACAAGAATTTTCTGGATTAATAAGAAGAAACATTTAGGTGAGTAATCTCACTGAGTTCATGGCATTAAGACCTGAGTTGAGGCAGCCACTTTCTATTGCCATTTATATATATATTCTGATTTTGATGTATATGATTTCATCAATGCTTTCTGGATGTCTTATTTTAAATCTGATATGATTTAATATGGATGATTTTGATGATCTTTGATTGGTTGAGACATTTGTCTTTGGATGTGTATCATACTGTTTTATTTATACTCATAAAGATTGAAGTCTAGGATCTTAAAATTATATAGAGAATACTCTCAACTGTTATAGATCTATGGCATGGAAACTTTACAAAAAAAAATGTTAGGAGCTGCATTATACTTGGTATAAGTGCTGAGGCTTGAAAAGAAAAATGTTAAGGGTGCAATAGAAATTTTCTAAGTGCTGAGCCCTTAATTAAATTAAAAAAAAAAAAAGGGAAACCCACAAGCTAAAATTATGATTGAACCAGATCTTGAATCTGAATCAATTATAAAGGCTTGCAGATCAAATATAACATGCCATGTCTCTTTTACAGTTGAAAATGTTCTTATATTTACAAGATCAAGACATATTGATCCCATTCAGGAGATAACTATCTGCTTATTTCTGAAGAGAATTATGCTAGGAAAGATTATGGAAGTTTCCATGTTTGCAGTGACCTGTTCACTTAGCATATTTGATGTTAGGATTTAAGACAATACACTAGTAAATAAACTAGGGAAGGGAAGGCCAAGAAGACTGCTGGAATGCTTGTCATATTTGAAGTATGCAAGTTGGCACATGGTTTGTTTAAGCCCTGAGATCTTTGTGCAATGATGTGAATTAGTTCATTGCAATGTGTCCCAGTGATTCCTTAATAGCAGATGAGGCAGGGATTTAAATTGAATAATACAACCTGTATATGAAGAAATAGGAGTATGGGTATTTCTTAGGTTGAATGGTATGGAACCAAGATGGTTCCAGTGAATGCAATGGTTGCAAATAGATAATTATGTTTGTATGATTAGGTATGCAAGTGAGAGAATGATAAATGAATATATCATACCTGAATCAACTTAATTATACTATGATAAAGTAATTGATTGCAGAAATTTGCTTAAATAACAAGTTAGTACCCTTATATTCTCTATTGCTTAATATCATGAATGAATTGATGTTACTCATACCAGATCATAGATCTGACCCTTGTTTGCTCATGGCATCTGGGGTGTCTCATTTTAAAATGAGGCAGCCACTTATGCTCTTTCAGGTAACCCAGGCACTAAGTAAAAATGAAGTAATGGCTATTATGGAGGAGTGAATGAACATGCTAGCTAGTTTCAATAAGAGCTTAAATTGATTATATCTGCATGTATTCAGGAAAAATACTATGTTTCTAAGATTTCCAGTCATGTATTGAATATTTTATGGTTAGTGATCAAGTTGCCCTTATGATCTGTAAAGTGTCAGATTAAAATTTGTTGTTCTGTTGAAATGGTTGTGTGTTAAGGTTTGATTTGTTTTTGAGGTGGTGTCTGAAATATAAACAAGAAGAAATATGCTCAAGTATGTTCATATAAATAAAAAGAAAAAAATCTGGAAGAAATATACAATTATGTGATAGCATAATTTATATATGTATTAGCTAATCTTGTGACATAACAGAGCACTGAGTTTTAGAACAAATTCTGGATTTAGCAAGAAGAAAACTTAAAGGATTTTATTTTCTTTTTTTTACTGAAATGCTTTGTAAATAAGTTTGAATTCATTTCTGAATTGTATTGAGAAAAGTAAAATATTTTTCTAAAAGCTTCAGACAGAATGTAAAGAAAGGTATCTCCATTGCTTTGAACTAATGTGGTAGATATAGGATTCATGAGTTAACCAGCTCCAAATGAATGAAGTATGGGTTGATCATGATAGATTGTATTCTGAAAATAAAAGTGCATTTCTAAGCTTAGTACCTTTAGCAATTGTTTCACCCAGTTTTCTGGAAAATAAGCAGAGATATTGACATGTACATGTATATCTGTGTACATGTTGATATTTGAGCAAAAATATAATTATAATTCCTAGAACAGCTATAGGAATGGGATTCAAAAATAGTAAAGTAAGAAGAATTGTTTTGTATGTTAGGTTATAGGCAAACATTAAATATATATGTACAGAGATAGGTAGATATCAGATTTTAAACCAAAAAAAAAAGAGAAGAAAAACAAAAATTGTGTTTGAACCGACCTGCATAGTACTCGAACCAGTGACCTCTTGTGTATAAGTTAGGCGCGTTTCCATTACGCCTAGATGTTGCTTGTGTTCACTTAGGATCCACTTTCTTTTATACTGAATTTGATGCTATCCAGACTTTAACACAATCATCTATATTGGAAGCTTGTTTACCACTGATTATTACTTGATCATTTCTAAATTATAATGACAGACTAAAATACAGGTTTCCAGTGGATTTTAGGGCCAAAAATCAGGATACAATAATTAATCTGAAATGCTAAAAAAAAAAAAAATCTAAATCAAACAGAATGTTCTTGTACCAAAAAATAAAGTATATATACTCTGAATTTAAAACAAGAAGAACACATACATCTTCATATGTATGTGTATGTTACTAGATATACACTGATATATTTATATTGGTAAGTTATTTTGATCCTGGATATATTTTGTTTATTGGAAAAAGAAAATGACCTTGGGAAATATATTTGTAAAGAATGATATATCTATATATCATCTCTTAGCAAAAAAAAAAAATCCTTATGAAATTAGGGTGGAAATAGGAGGGTCATTTCAGTTTGGTATCAGAGCACTTGGTTGCATTAATTGTTAAGTATTATAGAAATGTATTATGTCTATTTGTTCTGGATGAAATAATTTAGATAAGAAATTAGAAATTATAGAAGTACTCATAATATACTAATACCATTTACCCAGAATTTAGTTAGCAGACCATGGTAGGAAGAGGATCTCATCACAATGCAGGACCCAGTGCACCTCAAATGCTTGATATGCAAGAATTTGTGAGGGTTTTAAGAGATGGAATTGGGCATAGGCCTGAGAACCCACATGAAGAGCTTTCAAAACTACTGAAGACTTATTCCAATTTGGGAGGCAAGAGTTTTGAAGGAACAGAGAGTGTGATGGAAATTCAAGCATGGTTGAGAACACTTGATAGGATTTTCAATGACATGCAGTTGGATGACCAAAGGAAGAGGCAAGTAGCTTCTAGACAACTGAAAGGAGTAGCTTTAAGCTGGTGGGAGGTGATCATAGCTGGAAGAAATGAAAATGAAATCACTTGGAATCAGTTCAAGGAGATGTTGGAGGCAAGATTTGTACCAGCATCAGCCAAGACCATTTTGCTTGAAGAATTTATCAAACTTAGGCAGGGAACTTTGAATGTCACTGAATACACTCAAAGGTTTGAGGGGCTATCCAACTATGGAGCAATGCTAGTGGCAGATGAAGCATCCAAAAATGATAGGTATATAAAAGGACTAAACCCAGGACTTAGCAGAGCTATGCTACCATATGCAGATAGAACATTTGATCAAGTAATTGATCTGGCTTTGAAACTGGAACAACATGATAAAGAAAGAGAGAAATATAGGAATTTTAAGAGCAACAACAAGAAGGATAAGGGAAGATATCACCCTTATGATAAAAAGAAGGAGGAGGCAGACAACAGGAAGAGTAAAGACACAAAAGCCAGTGATACTAAGAAGAAATTGGTTTGCCATCATTGTGGAAAAGAAGGACACATCAAACCAAGGTGCCCAGAGTTAAAAGGAGGAGCCTTCAAATGCTACCTATGTGGGAAAGAGGGGCATATGAAGAGGAACTGTCCTGAGAATAAACAGCAAGGAAAATTGGCAACTTTGGATGGGAAAGGCAAATCTGCAGTGAAAATTGATGCTGAAAATCATGGCCAAGTGGAAGGTACATTACTCATTTGTGCCATACCCATACCAGTAGTATATGATACTGGAGCAACACACTCCTTGATTTCCTATGAATTAGTTAAAGTGTTAAAATTAAATTGCATATTGGTTGAAACCCCATTGCTTGTACAAAGTCCCCTAGGGAGTTCTAGTGTTTTGAACATGAATTGTGTGGATGTGGAGTTAAACATAGGAGGAAATATTTTTATCTCCAATTTATATGTTTTAAATTACCCAAATATAGGAGTCATATTGGGGGTAGATTGGCTAAGGCAATTTAAAGCCATAATTAATTTAGACTCATCCACCATATCATTGCAAAATTCTAGAGGCCAGAGAATCACAGTTCTATGTGAAATAGCTAAGGAAGGGAAATTGTATCATTTAGTTGACTTAGAAAAAGATCTGAGTGAACTAACCATTGAAGAAATTCCCATAGTTAATGAATACTTGGATGTGTTTGGGGAAGTTAAGGGTGTTCCACACCACAGACCAGTTGAGTTCCAAATTAATCTCATTCCAGGAGCAAGTCCAATAATCAAGAAACCTTATAGAATGGGGCCAAGTGAACTGAAAGAATTGAAAAATCAGTTGGAAGAATTAGAAGGCAAGGGATTTATAAGGCCAAGCAATTCCTGCTGGGGTTCTCCAGTAGTGTTTGTAAGAAAACATGATGGTACCTTGAGAATGTGCATAGATTACAGGGAACTAAATAAAGTAACCATCAAGAATAAATACCCATTGCCTAGAATAGATGATCTCTTTGACCAACTCAGTGAAGCTAAAATATTTTCTAGGCTAGACTTAGCATCAGGATTCCATCAAATGAAGGTTGAAGACTCAAGTGTTAAGTATACTGCATTTAACACAAGATATGGCTTATATGAATTTTTGGTTATGCCATTTGGTTTGACAAATGCTCCTTCATATTTTGTTGATTTGATGAATAGAATATTTAGAGATTATTTAGACAAGTTTGTACTGATTTTTATTGATGACATTTTGATTTATTCCAAGACAGTGGAAGAGCATAAAAATCATTTGCATTTAGTTTTGTCAAGGCTAAGGGAAAATGATTTAAAGGCAAAATTTTCAAAATGTGCATTTTGGAAAGAAGAAGTGCATTTCCTTGGGCATGTTATCTCTGCCAAAGGAATATCAGTAAACCCTAACAAAGTAGTGGCAATCCAAGCATGGAAAAGGCCTAGCACCATCAGTGAGATTAGATCATTTATGGGGATGGCAGGATATTATAGGAGATTTATAAAAGATTTCTCAAAAATATCATCACCACTTACCAATTTAACTAGAAAGAACCAAGCCTTTGTATGGACAGAAAAATGTGAGCAAGCTTTTATCAAAATAAAGGAAGCTCTGATTAATGCACCGGTATTGAGAGTGCCAGAAGGAAATGAAAATTTGGTTGTGTACACTGATGCAAGTGGCTCTGGGTTAGGGGCTGTGTTGATGCAGCAAGACCAGGTGGTAGCCTATGCATCTAGGCAATTAAAGCCACATGAAACCAGGTATGCAACCCATGATCTTGAACTAGCAGCAGTTGTGTATGCTTTGAAACTTTGGAGACATTATTTGTTAGGTGCCAAATTCATTTTGTACACTGATCATAAGGCACTGAAATATTTATTCTCACAAAAAGATTTGAACATGAGGCAACATAGATGGGTAGAGTTCCTAGCTGCCTATGATCTAGATATACTGTATACACCAGGCAAGGCAAATAAAGTTGCAGATGCCTTGAGTAGACAACATGCCAAAGTAGCCATGTTGATGATGGAAGAGTTTAGGGATTTGTCTATACTTACTGATTTGGAAATTGAAGAAAACAGTGAGGAACAAATGATGCCCATTGAAGAAGGTGAAGGTAAAGGGAAGTTAAGTATGATATCTCTGCAATCAGATTTACTTCTTAAGATTGGGCAAATGCAGGAACAAGACCTAAACATGGTGGAAAAGAAAATGCTCATATCAAAAGGGGAGGAAGTAATAAATTATCAAATTGATAAAAATGGTTATTTAAGGAATAAAAATAGGATATGTGTTCCAGAAAATATAGAATTGAAGGAGGAAATATTAAATGAGTACCATAGGAGTAAATACTCCATACACCCAGGTAGCACCAAGATGTATCAAAATTTGAAAAGAAATCTTTGGTAGAAGGGGATGAAGTCAGATGTGGCCAGATATGTTGCAAGGTGCATGACTTGCCAACAAGTCAAGGCAGAGACACAAAGGCCATCAGGACTATTGCAACCCCTTAGCATACCACAGTGGAAGTGGGAGGATATATCTATGGATTTCATAGATGGTCTTCCTAGATCTAAGAAGGGAAACACAAGTATATGGGTAATAGTGGATAGGCTAACTAAGGTAGCACATTTTATCCCAGTTAAAACAGAAAGAAATGCTCCAAAATTGGCTCAAATATTCATGAAAGAGGTAGTAAGGTTGCATGGCATACCCAAAACCATTGTGAGTGATAGAGATACCATCTTCACCTCAAGGTTTTGGAAAAGTTTTCAAGAGGCTATGGGGAGTGAATTGTGCTTAAGCACTGCCTACCATCCACAATCAGATGGTCAAACTGAGGTGGTGAACAAAGTCTTAGAGGATTTGTTGAGAGCATGTACACTGGACTTTGGAGGCAACTGGGAAGACCACCTCCATCTAGCTGAATTCACATACAATAACAGTTACCAAAGCACCATAGGGATGGCACCATTTGAAGCCTTATATGGCAAGCCATGTTTATCACCTATATGCTGGGTAGAGACTGGAGAAAGGGCTGTTCTTGGACCTGAATATGTTAAAGAAACTACAGAGAAAATTGGGTTAATAAGAAAAAGAATAGCAGCAGCTCAAGATAGGCAAAAGAAATTTGCAGATAGGAAGAGAAAGCAAGTGGAATATGAAGTGGGAGACTTTGTTTTCATCAAGATTTCACCTATGAAGAAAGTCATGAGGTTTGGCAAGCAAGGTAAGCTCACACCAAGGTATGTTGGACCCTATAAAATTCTGGAAAGAATTGGTTCATTGGCTTACAAATTAGAACTACCAGAGGAAATGAAAGCAATGCATAATGTTTTTCATGTGTCCCAACTTAGAAAATGGGTACATGATAAAGAAGACATTTTGGAAGAGCCTACCAAAATTCAAATAAACCCTGACTTGGTTTATGAAAAAGAACCAGTGGGGATTGTAGCCAAGGAAGAAAAGAAATTAAGGAGCAAAACTTTGAAGCTAGTTAAGATCCAGTGGAGTAGTGATCCTAATGACTGCACATGGGAGTTAGAGGATAAAATTAGAATGGATTATCCTAAGCTTTTTGCAAATTAAAAGGTAATTTTTTTTTCTGGAAAAATTATTTGTTATGCATGGTTGATATGGTTGAATTTGTTTGCTTATGCATATATTTGATAAGTTTTCAGAAAAGAAAAAGATGCTCACTATAAATGTTAGACAAATTGTGAGGACACAATTCCAAAAAGGAGGGGTGAATGTAATACCCCAAAATTTTGTGAAAAATCATTTTTGAAAAATGATTTAAATTTTTGAAATATTTAGATTTAAATATGGTGAAGTCTCTGGAATAAATAGTGTGCAAGTATATGTGTGCACGTGCACACTGAAATGGCACAAGGAAGAACTCCAGATTTCTTGGATTTAAAACAAGAATTAAAGAGCAATACAAACATGATTTTGCAACATGGTTATTTGATTTCTGGAATTATATGGATCATCTTAGAAAATAAGAAAAGTAGGTTTTACTTTAAGTCAGTAAACAAATTTTATTTAAAACCCAGAAGAGAAAATTATGTATATTAGTAAACCTGTATACATTTAGGTGCATATGCTTCTGAGATTAAAGAGAAATTAAATAAGCCTAGATAAGATATGTGTACAAATATATATATTTTTAAGTACTGAAAAGTATATATATATATAAGCAGGTAAAACTATAACATTAAAATGACATGAAATGTGATACAAGTTAATAAGCTTGTATAGGCAAAAATAGTAAAGGAGAATTCTCAGGGATAATTGAAAAATAAAATAAAATAGTCACACTTTTAACATGACTAGGTGAGTGGCCATTTTCTGTAAAGTAAAAGAAAGAAAATGCAGCCTTTAAATTGGTTAATATGGCCGGGGTATTATGAATGCAAAATGCATGATGCTAGCCAGGACAAAAATGGAATTCTGTTTCAACCAAACCCTAGAGGAAAAATGCATATAAATAAGCAGTAGAATTGTCTTTACCCCGGGCTGCACAAAACTAAGAAAAGAAGAAAAAAAAATATTGGAAGGAAGGAGAAAACACTCAAACAAGAATTTTCTGGATTAATAAGAAGAAACATTTAGGTGAGTAATCTCACTGAGTTCATGGCATTAAGACCTGAGTTGAGGCAGCCACTTTCTATTGCCATTTATATATATATTCTGATTTTGATGTATATGATTTCATCAATGCTTTCTGGATGTCTTATTTTAAATCTGATATGATTTAATATGGATGATTTTGATGATCTTTGATTGGTTGAGACATTTGTCTTTGGATGTGTATCATACTGTTTTATTTATACTCATAAAGATTGAAGTCTAGGATCTTAAAATTATATAGAGAATACTCTCAACTGTTATAGATCTATGGCATGGAAACTTTACAAAAAAAAAATGTTAGGAGCTGCATTATACTTGGTATAAGTGCTGAGGCTTGAAAAGAAAAATGTTAAGGGTGCAATAGAAATTTTCTAAGTGCTGAGCCCTTAATTAAATTAAAAAAAAAAAGGGAAACCCACAAGCTAAAATTATGATTGAACCAGATCTTGAATCTGAATCAATTATAAAGGCTTGCAGATCAAATATAACATGCCATGTCTCTTTTACAGTTGAAAATGTTCTTATATTTACAAGATCAAGACATATTGATCCCATTCAGGAGATAACTATCTGCTTATTTCTGAAGAGAATTATGCTAGGAAAGATTATGGAAGTTTCCATGTTTGCAGTGACCTGTTCACTTAGCATATTTGATGTTAGGATTTAAGACAATACACTAGTAAATAAACTAGGGAAGGGAAGGCCAAGAAGACTGCTGGAATGCTTGTCATATTTGAAGTATGCAAGTTGGCACATGGTTTGTTTAAGCCCTGAGATCTTTGTGCAATGATGTGAATTAGTTCATTGCAATGTGTCCCAGTGATTCCTTAATAGCAGATGAGGCAGGGATTTAAATTGAATAATACAACCTGTATATGAAGAAATAGGAGTATGGGTATTTCTTAGGTTGAATGGTATGGAACCAAGATGGTTCCAGTGAATGCAATGGTTGCAAATAGATAATTATGTTTGTATGATTAGGTATGCAAGTGAGAGAATGATAAATGAATATATCATACCTGAATCAACTTAATTATACTATGATAAAGTAATTGATTGCAGAAATTTGCTTAAATAACAAGTTAGTACCCTTATATTCTCTATTGCTTAATATCATGAATGAATTGATGTTACTCATACCAGATCATAGATCTGACCCTTGTTTGCTCATGGCATCTGGGGTGTCTCATTTTAAAATGAGGCAGCCACTTATGCTCTTTCAGGTAACCCAGGCACTAAGTAAAAATGAAGTAATGGCTATTATGGAGGAGTGAATGAACATGCTAGCTAGTTTCAATAAGAGCTTAAATTGATTATATCTGCATGTATTCAGGAAAAATACTATGTTTCTAAGATTTCCAGTCATGTATTGAATATTTTATGGTTAGTGATCAAGTTGC
The DNA here is from genome assembly GCA_030737815.1 of Allium fistulosum. Taxonomy (NCBI): domain Eukaryota; kingdom Viridiplantae; phylum Streptophyta; class Magnoliopsida; order Asparagales; family Amaryllidaceae; genus Allium; species Allium fistulosum. Next base: position 293,098,796 of record CM060906.1, on the reverse strand, counting down.
CCTTATGATCTGTAAAGTGTCAGATTAAAATTTGTTGTTCTGTTGAAATGGTTGTGTGTTAAGGTTTGATTTGTTTTTGAGGTGGTGTCTGAAATATAAACAAGAAGAAATATGCTCAAGTATGTTCATATAAATAAAAAGAAAAAATCTGGAAGAAATATACAATTATGTGATAGCATAATTTATATATGTATTAGCTAATCTTGTGACATAACAGAGCACTGAGTTTTAGAACAAATTCTGGATTTAGCAAGAAGAAAACTTAAAGGATTTTATTTTCTTTTTTTTACTGAAATGCTTTGTAAATAAGTTTGAATTCATTTCTGAATTGTATTGAGAAAAGTAAAATTTTTTTCTAAAAGCTTCAGACAGAATGTAAAGAAAGGTATCTCCATTGCTTTGAACTAATGTGGTAGATATAGGATTCATGAGTTAACCAGCTCCAAATGAATGAAGTATGGGTTGATCATGATAGATTGTATTCTGAAAATAAAAGTGCATTTCTAAGCTTAGTACCTTTAGCAATTGTTTCACCCAGTTTTTTGGAAAATAAGCAGAGATATTGACATGTACATGTATATCTGTGTACATGTTGATATTTGAGCAAAAATATAATTATAATTCCTAGAACAGCTATAGGAATGGGATTCAAAAATAGTAAAGTAAGAAGAATTGTTTTGTATGTTAGGTTATAGGCAAACATTAAATATATATGTACAGAGATAGGTAGATATCAGATTTTAAACCAAAAAAAAAAGAGAAGAAAAACAAAAATTGTGTTTGAACCGACCTGCATAGTACTCGAACCAGTGACCTCTTGTGTATAAGTTAGGCGCGTTTCCATTACGCCTAGATGTTGCTTGTGTTCACTTAGGATCCACTTTCTTTTATACTGAATTTGATGCTATCCAGACTTTAACACAATCATCTATATTGGAAGCTTGTTTACCACTGATTATTACTTGATCATTTCTAAATTATAATGACAGACTAAAATACAGGTTTCCAGTGGATTTTAGGGCCAAAAATCAGGATACAATAATTAATCTGAAATGCTAAAAAAAAAATCTAAATCAAACAGAATGTTCTTGTACAAAAAAATAAAGTATATATACTCTGAATTTAAAACAAGAAGAACACATACATCTTCATATGTATGTGTATGTTACTAGATATACACTGATATATTTATATTGGTAAGTTATTTTGATCCTGGATATATTTTGTTTATTGGAAAAAGAAAATGACCTTGGGAAATATATTTGTAAAGAATGATATATCTATATATCATCTCTTAGCAAAAAAAAATCCTTATGAAATTAGGGTGGAAATAGGAGGGTCATTTCAATTGGACAGGAAGTACAAATATACGGTAAGGCAAAATCATCAAAAGAAATTTTATTGTCTATAAGAACTTGTTTTACAATATTTGCATTGGGATGACCTAGTTTGTAATGCCACAAACCAAAGATACTTTTGTTCCTTTCTACCTATGATATCTCAGGCCGATTACAATACTTTTCTTTCTTTATAGAATTTTTGCAATTAACAAGATTAAACTAGTACAATCCTTTGATTGCATCACCCTGCAAAAGAGTTTCTTTAGTTAGTATGTCTTTAATTAAACAATATTTAGGATAAAACTTAAAATAAACATTATTATCATTTGCAAATTGAGATGCACTCATGAGATTCTTCTTTATTCTGGGCGCTCTTAATAAATTATTAAGAGATAGTTGTCTTTTTCTTTTGATATGAGCATTACTAGTATGAGTGATGTTAATAAACTCACCATTTCCCATGTATATTGACTGTTTACCTCTGTACTCCTTACTGCCAAGTTTTAGATTGTCAGGATTGCTTGTGATACGGTTGGTTGCTCCTGAATCAAGGTACCAGGCTTCATTTTGCATGTGTTCTGGCCTTGTTATTTCACTTAGATGATGATTTCTGGTATTATCTAGATGACTATTTATATCCTGTTACACTTGTGCCATATTAGCACTGGGATTGCCACTTCTTTGATTATTTGAGTTATGACCTAGTACATTGTTAGCACTAAATCTAAAATAACACTTTATAGCTGTATGCCCAACCTTCTCACATATCTGACACCGTGACGACCTACATTTTGGAAGGTTTAAATCGGCAATAATCCACACATGTCCGACCTAAACAATCCGAAACATAGAAGGTCAATGGGGTTAATTAAGATAATAAGAAACGAAGAAGAAAACAAACACAGAATCTCATAGCGGAACGATAAAATATAATAATCAAATAAACAGTTCATGAAGCTGTTTACTATACTTTTGATTATAATCTATACAACATTTATCAGAATTATATATATACAACAGAACACATAAAAGAATGCAGCGGAACAAACAATGATGGAATAATACTAGTAATAATATACCAAATCTTCATCTTCGTCCTCCAGAGAATAATCTTCGATAAGGTAAAAACTCATGTCTGACCCGAGCGTAATGAAAAGACAAAACACTCGAGTCAGGACTAAAATATCCTTATGTAAGTCAATCGTTAACACATATAACATGAGTGTAATAGCGTCAGAGATGTTTACGGGATTTCACATCTCCTATCCAGTGTATAACGTGTGTGCAATAACTCAAAAGATGTTACAGGATTTTCCATCTCTTAAGGATCCGTCAAAATATTTATATATAGTAGAATACGCTACATATATAATGTCTAGTCAGTAAAATAAATATTTTTCTTAGCGTTAAGGCTTTACATTGATCCCCCTTAATGCATTTTTAAGCATTGTCGTACAGTTTTCATATAAAACACCAGTAACCCATTGGTGGATAGGGATGCGCTGTGATACGACAACACTAAACCAAAATCGTATGGGTCTCGCATAGGAACTAAAGTATGACAAGGAACGTGAGGCAATGCCCAAGGTATGATACTACCAGTTTACCCTTCCCAGCTGGTGGTAACGCATCATAGCCATGATCGCCCACCGCGTACATCCATCCCATATCGAGTCAAAAGGAGATTATCCCAAAATCGAGGTGCACCAATCAAAACCAACAAGAAGATTAATAATATGGACCAAGTCCAAGAAAATCGAAGAACGGATGTCCGCTCGGGGTAGCTAGCCTGCTTGGCCGATACGGCTCCTGTTTAGTCATTTCAAATTGGCACAAGTGTCAAGCTAATCCATCATCGTTCTCTTTCTTCAAATCCAGCAAACGGACGCCAAATCCAACCACTTCATTTTGGATCATTACTCCACGTACACAGTTGTTAAAGTGGTTCCAATATTGACAGAGAGTATGCCAATAAGAGACCCCGGTCTCTTTAACAACCAAACGTCATTTACACACCGGTTGATACTTTTATATTTCGAAAACAATTCGTACTTGATTCAAAATATCATATTCTCTTCAAAACCAAATCCATTTCGAAATTACCATATTTACTCAAAATATACCATTTAATTTCGAAATCATTTTCGCCTTAATATCCCGATTTTGCTTCCAGAATTGTTTCGAATTTCAATTTAGGTTATAACTTCATTTTAAACCAATTCGTATTTAAATCCAAGATTTAAATATAAACATTCCACCCTTTTGACCAGTTTGAATTTTTAGAAAATAGTTTAAATAGTTAAAATAGTTTAATAGAAAATAGTTTGAGTATTGAAAATGGTTTATATAGTAAAATAGTTTGGAAAATCAAAATAATTTGAATATTTAAAAAGATAGATTTTTAATAGTTTATACTAAAAGAATTTATTTGAAAATAGTTTCAAAGTCAAACCGATTCAATTCCAAATTTCCCAATTCAAATCACTTTAAATTTCCATTTCCATTTAAATCGATTCAATTCCGATTTCAATTCGAATTTAACTTCGATTCCAATTTTAATTCAAATCAATTTCAAATTAATTTCAATTCCAATCCCAAATTAATTTCAATTCTCAATTAATTTCAACTCAATTCCCAAATTTAAACCATTTCAATTTATATCAATTCCAAGTTCGATCTTCAAAATATCGATTCAAAACACTTAAATCAAATTTACCTTCAATATTCAATTTAAAATCAAAAATTTCAAATATAGTTCAATTCCGAGCACAATTTCGAAATATCGTTATATCACTTTTACTTAGTAATATTCAAAGTTCGAATAAAAGTCCCATCCTTTAAATCAAATCAATTTTTGAAATTTAAATCATAATTCGATTATAACTTAAAAATCTCAACTTCAATTATTTAAAACATTTCGTTTACCAAATTTAAATTTCAATATTCCGAGCTCAAGTTCGAAAATAATTTGATTTCTATAAATTTGGTTTTTATTTCTTTAAATCAAAATCATTTAAATAAATTCCAAATCAAAAATTTAAAATCCTTTAATTTAATCAATCCGGTGTCCGTATATAATTTTCTATCATATGGCCAAGTGATCAGTTATTTCAATTTAATTTCAGGGATGGATATATATCATTTCAATCTAAATCACAGTGTCATAGGTATATATCATTTCAAACTATTTCTTAATTTATTCGAAATAATTCAATTTACAGTTTTATATACTGTAAATAATTTACCAGGTGATAACAGGATATATATAAAAATAAATAAGCATCCAATCATCCAAATATCAATCAATTGGCATCCATCACAATCAATCATCCAAACAGTCAAAATAATTCACAACAGTTTCATAGTTAATAATTTCGGGGATTTTAGTAGCAATCAAATTCCAATTTCAAATTTAACTGTCAATTTTAATTTTTAGCAACTAATTCGAATGACAATTAAATTTATCAAACAACGATCAATAAATTTATATTACTTCATAATTTCAAATTTAACTAGCATAAAAATATTCTAGTACTTCGTGAGCATTATAAAACACTCACCATTTATTTTTGTTGTCGCTTTCACATTCTGATTCCGATTAAATTCGAACGAGCTAAAATTCTAGTAGCTCCAAATTCAGTCAATCCAATTCCTATGCATCGTATACGTCGATACGAATGCAACGCAACCAACCGCGTCTCGATTGGACCTAAAACGAACGAGATATGATATTTCTAAGAATTTGAATTTATTTAACAATTTATATAACTTAAGTTAAATATAATTACATTACCCACTTACCTAGCCCATTTGAAATCACAAAACCGTGCACAAGCGTGTGCACGTACACACCTGCCTCCGGCCAAGATACTCGCCGCCGATCATCCACGCACATCGCCCACCACCACCGCGTCACGTCCAACCACCTGGAACACGACCGAAGCCCTCGGTTCGAATTTCAAACTCAAACCCGAAACCTGGAACGAAGCCATGCCCCTTCAAACACCTCGCCACGCTACCCATGCCACCATCCATCACCAGAATCTACTCCGAGCTCCACCACGACCTCCTCTTCCTTTTACCCCCTTGGGTCACGCCTCCTTTGTCCTCTCTTCGTCGCCAAAGCCATAAACCCGAAACCCAAATCAACCTACCCTAAAACCCTACAATGACCTCGTATAGCTCGCACACTTCACAAAAAATCACAGCAACATTTTTCGTGGATGCTCCATCCCCTACACCTCCTCCACACCGAACAATACGCCTTTAAATCGATCATGTCGCCGCAGTTTGGCCAAATGCCCAATTCCGTTCATCTATAGAATTCTACCTCCACACGCCCTTAAAAATTACCAAAACACCTTTAAAAATCGAGTTTTTCAACGATGAACATAATTGTATGATCCATTTATCAAATTATGGAATTCGAATTTTCACCATAGTTGAAATGTTTCTGTAAAAATGAGGTTTTCTTCATCCATGCTTGATGGAATTTGGTGGAATAAATTTTAACGTAATCTATACCCGAAAACAAACAACTTTCCTTTTGGAATCATAGTTTAAAACTGAGTAGATGGTGAGGTATTGATTTTTTGATGTTGCAAAGGCTTAACTGTTTTATTCAAAAACATGTACAAGGAAGAAGGTATAGGGTTTCTAAGTTATAAGTGGTACTGATCATGATATAGGGAAGATGATACAAGATTTAATGGCAGATTTTTTTTGTATGTTATACGTGAACAAATGAACAAGTATGGTTCTATATATATGTGAATGAAAGGGGGCATTGAAACAAAAAGGCGGTTGAGATTGTATAGGCTTCCATCTTTCATTTTTTTTCCTTTTCTTTTGCTGATTTGATTTCATGGCTTGATTAGATATATTATATGCTGATTTGATTTTATCTTTCGTGTGCTTGATTTTAAGTTTTGTGGGCTTGACTTGAAATTGTCATCATGAAGCTTACATGTGTATATACACACACACACACATATACATAGATATATATACATTTACATATATATATGTTTATTTACCATGAGTTTGAAATTTGTCGTCATGAAACTTATACATGTATATATATATATTTACATATACCTTATTCTTATAAACATATATTCATATATATATACATACTTATATATATTTTTGTCATCAAAAGTTTGAAATTTTCATCATGGAACTTGTGTACACACACACACACATATATGAATATTTTATCATAAGTTTGAAATGGTGAAATACATATACATATATATTTAACATATTCAAAAATCTACATTTTAAAATTTAATATAGTTTTCAAACCTTATATATTCAGTTATCTCCAATGTAACAAAATTTATTTATTCGACTTATAAAAATTAATATTTCAATATTTAAAATTAGTTAATTATTCCAATAACAGATGGCTAAAAATCCGGGTCATTACATTTCTTCCCCCTTAAAAGAATTTCGCCCCCGAAATTGCTAAGGCATGACCCATTAACTTTTTTTTCAAAAACCCACTAGGTTAATTTGCTATTTCACCTTCCTAATTCATTTAGTTCCAACCCAAAACAATTAGTTTACATTTCTAAATCAAAATCCCTTATTTCAAATTCAATCCAAAAATCAACCTTTGGTTAACAAAAATTTCCCAAAAAAATTTCAAAATTTTTCTAACACCCTAAATTTCCAATTATCATCGATTTTGTTTCCACAACCCAACTCCATATTTATACCATGGAGTTATTACGATTACAATTTAATTCACTAATCAATTTGTCCAATTGGTTCATTTCCAAATTAAAAGTCTGATTTTTATCTCAAACATCACTTCATTTGGTTTTGGCTTGGGTTCAATTCTAATTTATAATTCAAATTCTAATTTTCATTCCTTTAACAAGTCAATTAACCCATTTAATCGGTTTCTTTTTCATTTACTCAAATTTATAAGTTATTTAAACTTATTTATTCACAATTCCATAATTTTTCACTTAAGTTGTATTCCATTCAAAATTTTATAACTTATAGACTTACAGTTATATAATCATTTTCCAATCCAATTTTTTTTATATTCAATTCAATTCGATATGGTTTCGAATCCAATCCAATTTTATTTAACTTAGCTTAAGTTAAATTTCACACATTTTAACTTACTCAAGTTAAAGTTTAATTCCAAAAATTCAAATTCCATACTTTTCTTACTTATTAAAATCATTCTCAATTTATAAGTTCATGACTTATTTCTTGATGTTTTTCCCAACATTATTATTAAAATTCCAGAATTCAAACACCCGGTTTTTATTTCAAATCATTTGAAATCAATATATATAGCACTTTTGGTTTAATAGATCATTTCTTTGGAATTTCAAAATCAACTTGATTTTATCCAAAATAATTACCTCAGAATTTCCAATACAACACTTGTTTTTCAATAAAAAATTTCATATCAAATTATTTCTATAGTAATCCGTCACTTAGAAACTCAAAACTGAACGTCGATGATGTTGTAGTCACCACCGAAATTATTTTCCAATGACCGAAGTGAGTTCAGTGCTTTTATTCCCTTTAAAACCATTCTTAATATTTTTATTCAAAAATACTTCCAAAATAATACTATTATTATTTTTCCAAAACACTTTGAAATACATTTCAAAATTTTTGGAACTTAGATTCAAAACTTCTCAATTTAAATCCATTTTAATTTATAAGTCGCATTGATAAATTATACTTACATTATTTCACTTCCTTAAAACATTTCACAAATGTTTTATCATTGTTTATTTTATATAAACATCTTTTATTAAGGCGCAACAACCAATTAATGATAATAATCAATATTATCATTCCTAACAACTATACTCACTATATATACCCTAATAATTTCTAAAATTATTCCTTTATATAAATATAATCCAGGTAAAATTATTTCATTTACCCAGTTTTAAAACAATACAATGTCGAGTTGCTCTGTTCAAGTGTTTAGAGATCCCTATCAATAACGTTAATTACTTTTATTGACCAAAATCCATAAGCCACTCAATAGATCAACCAACACACTATAAAACAATTTTATATCACTAACAAATACGCGTTCATATCTATTAATACACTCAAACTTATTCTATGGTACTACTGACCCTATCTCTAATGAGTTACCCCATCAAAGCCAAGTTTATCGCTAAACCAAAGCTCTAATACCTAGTCTGACGACCCACATTTCGGAATGTTGAAATCGACAATAATCCACACATGCCCGACTTAAACAATCTGGAACATAGATGATCAATGGGGTTAATTAAGATAATAAGAAAAGAAGAAGAAAACAAACACAGAATCTCACAGCGGAACGATAAAATATAATAATCAAATAAATAGTTCATGAAGCAGTTTACTATACTTTTGATTATAATTTATACAACATTTATCAGAGCTATATATATACAACAGAACACATAAAAGAATGCAGCGGAACAAACAATGATGGAATAATACTAATAATAATATACCAAGTCTTCGTCTTCGTCCTTTAGAGAATAATCTTCGATAAGCTGAAAACTCAGGTCTGACCCAAGCGTAATGAAAAGACAAAACACTCGAGTCACGACTAAAATATCCTTATGTAAGTCAATCGATAACACGTATAACATGAGTGTAATAGCGTCAGAGATGTTTACGGGATTTCACATCTCCTATCCAGTGTATAACGTGCGTGCAATAACTTAAGGATTTTCCATCTCTTAAGGATCCGTCAAAATGTTTATATATAGTAGAATACGCTACATATATAATGTATAGTCAGTAAAATAAATATTTTTCTTAACGTTAAGGCTTTACATCGATCCCCCTTAACGCATTTTTAAGTATTGTCGTACAGTTTGCATATAAACACCAGTAACCCGTCGGTGGATAGGGATGCGTCGTGATATGACAACACTGAACCAAAATCGTATGGGTCTCGTATAGGAATAAAAGTATGACAAGGCACGTGATGCAATGCCCAAGGTATGATACTACTAGTATACCCTTCCCGGCTGGTGGTAACGCATCATATCCATGATCGCCCACCGCGTACATCCATCCCATATCGAGTCATGGGAGGTTATCCCAAAATCGAGGTGCACCAATCGAAACCAACAACAAGAGTAATAATATGGACCGAGTCCAAGAAAATCGAAGAACGGATGTCCGCTCGGGTTAGCTAACCCGCTTGGCCGGTACGGCTCCTGTTTTAGTCATTTCAAATTGGCACAAGTGTTAGGCTAATCCATCACCGTTCTCTTTCTTCAAATCCAGCAAACGTACACCAAATCCAACCACTTCATTCTGGATCATCATTCTACGTACAAAGTTGTTAAAGTGGTTCCAATATTGACAGAGAGTATGCCAATAAGATGCCCCAGTCTCTTTAACAACCAAACGTCATTTTACACACCAGTTGGTACTTTTATATTTCGAAAACAATTCATACTTGATATCAAAATATCATGCTTCAAAACCAAATCCATTTCGAAATTATCATATTTACTCAAAATATACCATTTCATTTCGAAATCATTTTCGCCTTAATATCCCGATTTCGCTTCCAAAATTGTTTCGAATTTTAATTTAGGTTATAACTTCATTTAACCCAATTCATATTTAAATCCAAGATTTAAATATAAACATTGCACCCTTTTGACCAGTTTGAATTTTTAGAAAATAGTTTAAATAGTTTTAAAATAGTTAAAATAGTTTAATAGAAAATAGTTTGAGTATTGAAAATGGTTTATATAGTAAAATAGTTTGGAAAATCAAAATAATTTGAATATTTAAAAAATAGATTTTTAATAGTTTATACTGAAATAATTTATTTGAAAATAGTTTCAAAGTCAAACCGATTCAATTCCAAATTTTCCAATTCAAATCACTTTAAATTTCCATTTCCATTTAAATCGATTCAATTCTGATTTCAATTCAAATTTAACTTCGATTTCAATTTTAATTCAAATCAATTTCAAATTAATTTCAATTACAATCCCAAATTAATTTCAATTCCAATTCTCAATTAATTTTAACTCAATTCCCAAATTTAAACCATTTCGATTAATCTCAATTCCAAGTTGGATCTTTAAAATATCGATTCAAAACACTTAAATCAAATTTACCTTCAATATTCAATTTAAAATCCAAATTTTCAAATATAATTCAATTCCGATCTCAATTTCGAAATATCGTTTTATATCACTTTTACTTAGTAAAATTCAAAGTTCGAATAAAAGTCCCATCCTTTAAATCAAATCAATTTCTGAAATTTAAATCATAATTCGATTATAACTTAAAAATCTCAACTTCAATTATTTAAATCATTTAAATAAATTCCAAATCAAAAATTTAAAATCCTTTAATTTAACCAATCTGGTGTCCGTATATAATTTTCTATCCTATGGCCAAGTGATCGGTTATTTCAATTTAATTTCAGGATGGATATATATCATTTCAATCCAAATCACAGTGTCATAGGTATATATCATTTCAAACTATTTCTTAATTTATTCGAAATAATTCAATTTACAGTTTTATATACTGTAAATAATTTACCAGGTGATAACAGGATATATATGAAAATAAATAAGCATCCAATCATCCAAATATTAATCAATTGGCATCCATCATAATCAATCATCCAAATAGTCAAAATAATTCAAAACAGTTTCATAGTTAATAATATCGGGTATTGTAGTAGCAATTAAATTCCAATTTCAAATTTAATTATCAATTTTAATTTTTAGCAGCTAATTCGAATGACAATTAAATTTATCAAACAACGATCAATAAATTTACATCACTTTATAATTTCAAATTTAACTAGCATAAAAATATTCTAGTACTTCATGAGCCTTATAAAACACTCACCTTTTATTTTTGTTGTCTCTTTCGCGTTATGATTCCGATTAAATTCTAACGCGTTCGAATTTAGCTAAAATTGCAGAAGCTCCAAATACAGTCAATCTAATTCCTATGCGTCGTATTCGTTGATACGAACACAACGCAACCAACCGCGTCTCGATTGGACCTAAAACGAACGAGATATGATATTTCTAAGAATTTGAATTTATTTAACAATTTATATAACTTAAGTTAAATATAATTACATTAACTACTTAACCAGCCCAACACGTATGCACCCGGCCCAAAATTTTAAAACCTGATCCACTCCACTCTTTTCCATTTTTTTTTCTTTCTCTTCTCCCACATTTCTTTCCTCCCCTCTTCCATTTGAAATCACAAAACCTTGCCCGAGTGTGTGCACGTACACACCTACCTCCGGCCAAGATACTCGCCGCTGATCATCCACACACATCGCCCACCACCATTGCCTCACGTCCAACCACCTGGAACAAGACCGAAGACCTCGGTTCAAATTTCAAACTCAAACCCGAAACCTGTAACGAAGCCATGCCCCTTCAAACACCTCGCCACGACTACCCATGCCACCATCCATCACCAGAATCACCATCCATCACCATCCATCTTCCTTTGCCTCTAGCTCTAGCAGATTGATTACCTCTTCAATATGTTTGATCTGACTTATTATTGTATTGACATTTTGTTATCCCGCCTTTTGGCAAGGCCGTGACACCAAGGACTTGACTAGAGACCGGTGACAGATCGTCTCGGAAATCGGCTACGCGCAAGGATCGCTATGGATATCGACGAAATTTGTCCGAGTCCGGATCGGGCTACAATTGATAAGGCACGGCAAGCAAAGCCGTGGGAACCAACGATCCAAGTTTCAAGTCAATCCGAGGTCGTATGCTCAAGATATCGTCGACAAAAGATGGAGTAGACCATCCTTAGTTCGAATCCATAGGCGAAGCCTATGTTCGAATCCCTCGAGAATAACACAGGCTCGAATCGATCTCAAGAAAGCCATGCTCCGAATCCATCAACCATACACTAGTTCGAATCCATCCTCGAGGCCTCGCTTCGAATCCATTAGCACCAAGCTCCAGTTCGAATCGATCGAAGGAAGGATCCTTCGAATCCATGCAGGCAGAGGAGCTCCGACTCCATTCCAAAGCACCAACATCATCGATTCGAAGGAGGCCAACCTTCGACCCCAGTACCTTCGAATCCATTCAGTTGTAGAGACTTTGACTCCACTTCATAACTGTCTTCGAATCCACCCTGATGAAGCAAATTCGAATCGACCGATAATGGCATACCTTAATCGATTCGAACTATCGCTGGTCCAATCGATTCGAAGGAAACACATCTTCGAATCCAGCATCTTCGAAACCCCCAAGTCCACACAACCAAAACCAGGGGTATGACCCAGAAAACTCGGAGAAAAGAGAGGAATGACCCGAAGCACGCGTACCACGTCATCGCCTTAACGTACAGAAGCCTGGATTCGACCCTATGGATTCGAACCATATCGATTCGAACGAATCCATAGGACGAAGAACACGAAAATCCTCAACTTGAATCGATCATAACTCGAGTTCTACAAGTCCAAATGCCATGAAATTTTCACAAAAGCTTAAGCACATGACGAAGAATGTCCACGCCAAATTTCAGCCCGATTGGATGATTTCTTGATCGATTCGAACCAAGGGTCGAATCGATCCCAAAGTGGGCCCGGATCTCCAGATTTCGGCCATGTGGGCCCCCTGACGTACCAGAACTGGTCTCCCCTCCTTTTAGGCGAAATATCAGCCTCCTACACCTATAAATAGAGCCCCTAGTCATTCAGAAAAGGGGTCAGAGAATTCTAAGTACTGAAGAGCGCCCAGATTCTGCCAGATTTACTCCAGAACACCGCCGTTGCTTTAGATTGAGACTTAGCATATAAATTCAGTTGTATTACAGTATAAAGAATTGTAATATTCAAGTATCGAGCAATAAAATCATCAAACTTCATAGTGGATGTAGGCTACAAAGCCGAACCACTCTAAATCGCTTGTCTTTGCAATTTACTTTCTGTTATTTGGAGTTTTTGTTAGATAATCCACAGCGTTAACTTTCATTCTTCGCGTTTATCTCTTCAAAGACTTCCGAAGAGTGTTGTGCCCATTTTTGGTACAAACACTTTGGTGCTTTCATTGAGAAAAAACCAGCTTTTTTCTCCTGCTCCTTGGATCTACCATCGATACCGGATTGCACAAATCCAAGAGGAAGATCCAGATCTCTAATTCATAATCCTCCCATTCTATTCAGATTTGCATAAAGTCTAGGAAAAGGATTCATCATTCAAAATGGTTAGCACAAGAACCACTTCTACAGCTGCTGGACAGGAAGGTAGGGATGGACAGAACCCTGCTCAACAGCAGCCATCCAACCAAGATAATGTCGCTCATTCAGAACCGTCTAGACCAGTCACCAGACAAGAATTCCATATGTTGCTTCAAGAGCTGACTCAAAGTCGGCAACAATTGGCCGAACAGTTGCGTGCTAATATTGAATTAACAAACCAGCTGAACCGCCAAGGCCGCAGAAGGTCCAGACGAGATGATATCTCCCGATCGTCTACTGAAAGTTCCGCCTCATCGGACTACTATCACAGATCTACCCGTCCTCGATTAGACGGGAGCCATGCACAAACGGTCGGATATCAACCCGCCCTGACTGTTGGACAGTTGAGGGCAGGACCGTCGACCAGCTTTCAGGCCGGGCCCTCAACACAAGGAGGCCCTACTACACAGCGTACCACGGACAATCGTGCCACAGCTGCCACAACAGAAACAAGGGTTGATACCCGAAATCTTTCAGAGCCAAACAATCGGCAATATGGGCGTACTCCTAAACCCTACATCCCAGAAGACGCCGAGCCAAGGAGGCGAAATTTGGACCGTCGACAGCGCCCGGTCCGAACTCGCGCTGTGGAACCCGACCACACCTTAGCTCAGCATGCTCAAAATGTAGCAATGCCAGACATCTGACTATGATACGTCAGATGATCCGCGAAAGCCAAGGCCTTACCAATGATGGCTGGGGACTTTCCCGTAGTCATACTCCCTTCACAGACGAGATACTGAATGCTGAACCTCCCCGGCGATTCAGAATGCCAACCCTTCCTATGTACGAAGGAAATTCTGATCCCAATCAACACATCTTGAAATATGAATGGTCGATGAGCGCCGCAAGGGCCGATGACGCAGTAAAATGTCGAAGTTTCCCCATCTCTCTAGGTGGAATTGCAACGATGTGGTTCACGAGATTGCCACATGGGTCTATCTCTTCATTTGATCAACTGGCTAAGAAATTTATTGAACAATTTCGCATGCATGTCGCTAGACCCAAAGATGTCAACACCTTATCCAGTGTTACCCAAGCTCGTGGGGAAACGCTAAGGCGTTACTTAGAGAGATTCCATGCGGCATGTGTGGAGATTAGTAATCCCAACGATAACTCAATTTTAATGGCATTGACAAAGGGGATTGACCCTGATTCTGAATTTGGAAACTGGTTAGCTGGAAAACCACCCGCATCGTTGGACCGTTTCTACTCCAAAGCCGCACAATTCTTACGGCAAGAGGACGCGAAACAGTCTAGGAAGCAGGACGATGCGGGACCCAGGAGCGAAGGAATACAGAGCAATGTAGCAGTTAAACAGTCCGGTGACAATTCCGGAAAAGTTCAGTTGAACATACAGAACAAGCAAACTCAGCCAAGAGGTAACAATGGTCAGAATAAGAAAAGAGATCCAAATCGAGGTCCATGGCGTGAGGCTCCAATGTTCGATAATTACACACCATTGAATACATCGTTGGAAAATGTGTACCTACAGACTTACAATACTATGCAATACAAGAAGCCGGCTCCGAAGCAATCGTCGGAGAGGCAGATTCAAACAGGGAAGTTCTGTAGATTCCACGAAAGTTATGGCCACAACACCAATGAATGTCGACACTTACAGGACCTCATTGAGAAGTTGATCAGGGAGAGGAAGTTAGACCAGTTTGTGCGGACACCGCAGTCTGAGGGGGCGGGCCCCTCAAATCAAAATCACGTATAGAATCCAGAAGGATAGGAAGAACCATGTCGTGTCGGAGGAAGACTGGTAATTAATGTTGTAAGTGATAATCCTCGTCCAGCGAAGCGAAGCTGGGAAGAAATGAAATCATATAACAACTTAGCTAGACGA
This sequence comes from Allium fistulosum, assembly GCA_030737815.1. Classification (NCBI taxonomy): domain Eukaryota; kingdom Viridiplantae; phylum Streptophyta; class Magnoliopsida; order Asparagales; family Amaryllidaceae; genus Allium; species Allium fistulosum. The sequence continues at coordinate 293,083,343 of CM060906.1, read as the reverse complement.
ACAGACTTTGAGTATGATGATAACTTGGACAATAAACCTTCGACCAAACGAAAGAGAGCGATAATTAACGACATCACTTTCCGAGACAACGATACTGATTATGTCGGAAGCCCGACTACTGACCCACTCGTGATATCGGCACAAGTAGGTCCAGCTTGGATGAAGAGGATAATTGACTGCGGGAGCTCTGTGAATATCCTTTTTATACATGCTTATAATCAAATGAGGATGAAAGCCAGGGATTTGGAACCTTGCCAAACTCACCTCCATGGATTCAACGGTAGCGCTACCGTACCTATTGGGATGGTGAAGTTACCAGTTAGGTTGGGATCTAAGGAACATAGGAGAGTTCGGACATTATAGTTCGCTGTGTTGAACATAGTCTCACCATACAACGCTTTCTTAGGACGACCTGCCCTTACTGAATTCAGAGTCGTAATTGCCCCGTGGTGCTTAACCTTAAAGTTCCCTACCGCCAACGGAGTTGGAGTCGTCCAGGGCAACCAGGTTGACTTGAGAACAGTCATACGCCGAAATCGAGTCGCCCGATTACGCAATGCCGAGGACCGACTTAAAACTTTTGAAAACAACAAGATTGTCATCAAAAAAGAATACCCGGAATTCCCACACATGAAGCCAACATGGAAGGGGTCACACGAGATTAAGCAGGAGCTCGGGGATGGTATATATGAGTTAACGACCGCTGATGGTCTAGCTTCACCAAAGGCCTTGGATAGCGAAAGTCTTCGTCGCTATTGCACATAACAGGCTATGTTTATCTATTTAGTTTAAATTCTGTTTTAGAATTTGTTTCTGCATTTCGAAATTAGAATTTGTAATAAGGCAACTGACTTTGCCATGTTTTCTTATTTCAGCAATAAAATGCCATCTCTTTGAGCCAGAGCTGTGATTCATTAAATACAATGTACAACATCACGATGCACGAAGAGCTAAATTCCATCACACAATGGGATTTATTCAAGTAGGGAGTGGCTATGAAGCAATCAACCACTCACCAAATGAAACCCGAGCTCGGGGGCAAGCCATCACATCAGGCCAAGAAATGGGTTGATACACGACAACCCTTCACTTAACTCCGTACTCCCAGAGTGCGAGGCGGAGTATAAACATTTTCCTAAATCCCAGAGTACTCCGAGAGCGCGAGCTGGGTACAAACTTTTTACTTAACTCTGTACTCCCAGAGTGCAAGGCGGAGTATAAACATTTTCCTAAATCTCAGAGTACTCCGAGAGCGCGAGCTGGGTATAAACTTTTTACTTAACTCCGTACTCCCAGAGTGCGAGGCGGAGTATAAACATTTTCCTAAATCCCAGAGTACTCCGAGAGCGCGAGCTGGGTACAAACTTTTTACTTAACTCCGTACTCCCAGAGTGCGAGGCGGAGTATAAACATTTTCCTAAATCCCAGAGTACTCCGAGAGCGCGAGCTGGGTACGAACTTTTACCTAACTCCGTACTCCCAGAGTGCGAGGCGGAATATAAACATTTTCCTAAAACCCCAGAGTACTCCGAGAGCGCGAGCTGGGTATAAATATCGACAAACTCCAGACTCCGAGAGCGCGAGCTGGAGTATAAACATTACTCAACTCCGTACTCCCAGAGTGCGAGGCGGAGTATAAACATACGTCAACTCCACACTTATCCCCAATACTGGGGGAAGAATCATAACACATAACAAGTTGAAGGAAAAAAGGGAATAAATTTGCATTTCCACTATCAACCAAAAGAATCTGATTACAAAGTGTTTCAAAAAGTTTCTGCTAGTGGGAGCCGAATCCACATCTATACACGGCTATAAAAAGAATCAAAATCAACAAAATGCTACCCTACGCAACAGAGATTTGAAGAAAGAGTTCAATCTTTCTTCTTTCTTATCTTCTTCTTCGAGGTAGCTCCACCAGATCCGCTGCCTGATTTTCTCCTCGACCGCTTACTCTTTTCAGGCTTGCCCTCCGGCAGCGATATAATGTCAACGTCTTCCTCAGAACTGGAGGCGACGGAAATTCTTCTAGGAGGTCGAGCTGGAGGCATAGGAGTAGTAGCAGGAGGAGGGACAGGAGCAGTTTCAATCACTACAGTGCCGCCCGGTGAAATCACCATTAACGGGGCAGGCCCGGGCGGATTCATACCAGCATTCCCTGCTGCCATCTCGGCATCAATCTCAGCAATAATGTCATCCTCACGGGATACTTGGGCCGCATCGGATGTGCCAATAGCTGGCATAGATGAACTAACGGCCGGAGCAGCCCCACTCACAGCATCAGACGGGTTGACAGAGGGATCGATGGGTTCATTGAGAAGCTCCTCGATCATTTGAGCGCTGAAAGAAAACATGTTTGCATCTCCCTCTTCGCCAACCAAGGTAGAAGTCGTGATGGCTTCAGTAACAACAGCCCCTTGCGTTTGGTATGGAACTGATAGTGCAAGAGGCACAGAAGCGACGACTTCAGTCACTGAAATGCGACAAAACGAAGATTGTTAGCCAAGTGCGTTGCTTAAGGTTCTTCACAACTAAAATACGGGAAGCGTTCAAATACCTTCCTTAGTCTGGACGGGAGCACGAGCAGGGACGTCAGCGGAAGATAATTGTGGCTGGTCGGGATTATATGCAGGGATAGGCTGGGGATCAACCGCACCAGTGGTTTCAGGTAATGTTGGAATTACAGCCTCAACATTTTCCTCGTGATGCGCAATCCCCGAGCCTTCACCCGTCTCTGAAGGTTGAACACCAAGCCTCTCTTTTGCTAAAGAAATCACCGCCTCATGAAGGACTTTCCTCTCCTCCTCGGTAAGCAGACGCATCTCCAGCTCAAAGTCATCAAGCGATTCATCTGGATGCGCTGCCTTCTTCTCGTCCACCAGCCAGGTCCAGGCGTTATATAGAATCATGGAGTCATCTCCCAGCCACGCTAAATTTCTGTGCTCCAGCACATTCGCGTTGTACGTGACCAAGAGATCGTCAAACTCAGCATCCAGCCTGGACCTCTCCTCCAAAATCTTTTCCTGGATTTCTGCTTCCGCAGACTTAGACTTGACCGCCACCGCAGCAAGTTCGGTCCTGAGAGATACTGCTTGATCGCAAGCTTCTTGTGCAGCGGCGTTTGCATCGTCCTTCTCTTTTACCATTTCAGCAAATTTGGCCTTGAGCTCGTTTAGCTCTTTGACGGCTAAATCTCGCTCAGCTGCAATGGTGGTGTTGCGGTGGCCCATCTCCTCTACCGTGGCGCAATGTTCTTGTTGCATCCTAGCCATTTTGGCCACGGCGTCCTCATGCTTCTGGAGTGCTTGAAGTTCAGAATTCTGGGATGTCTCCATTTCAGATTGAAGAACTTCAATGATGCGTTTCTGTTTAGCAATTTCAGCATCGCGTTCAGCAATAATCTTCGCCCGGTCAAAAGCTACTCTAGAAGCCTTCACGGCTGCCTTGTACCACTCCTTATACTGAGCGTAGAAGTCGCGGATATAACTATGAGTAGTGGTCTCAGCGTCCGGAGGAATTCTTTTAAAGTTAGGAGGGAAGACATAGCCATCCATGCAAATTTCAGGGTAGTCATTTTTCATTTGGGCGAGTTTAGCAGCTCCCTCGCTTGTCAACTCAGCCGGAGCTTGTTCTATTATAGCGGCTGCTGTCGGTTCCATTCTTGGCCGCTGAGCTTCAGGCCGAGAAGATTGAGAAGGCAGCTGCTGCTGATGAGAAGGCCCTGGGAGGTCTACTGGGGCCCTGGGAGACGGAGGAGAGCGAGATCGGGGTCGGTACTGATATCCCCGGTCTTTGTCAGAATAATCATAGCCAGAACGGCCACGCGAGTAATCTCTGTCTCTATCATAACGTTCTTGACTTGAATAGCCTCGCCCATGATCCCTATCTGTCTCTCTCCTACGGGAATCGTAAAATGGAGAAGATTGGCGCACATTCCGAAGCCTATCCAGAGTAGAGCCACGTCCTGACATCTCACCTGCGATAAGAAAGAATTACGGATTAAGATCCCATAAAGCAATGTTTACTATGCAAAAGTCATGAAGTGCTGTGGAAGTGTGTGTAAATGTGTAAACCCCCAAACCGACCGGAAGTGTTGACCGCACTTAAAGGAAAGGGCTCGTTCATGTTTAGGACATCTTGAAATTCCTCCAACCCAGGATTATGAGAAATCGATATATAATCCGGGATAGGAATATCGTCAAGCCCTTTGAAAGAATCTCTCGAATGAGAAGGGGCGGCCTCAGAAATCATGACTCCGGAAGCGGGAAGAAACACATCTACAGATTTTCCCCCCTTGGACTTAAGTTTTTTGGAAACGGCGGCCTTGCCTTTCCGTTTTTCTCCCGATTCTTCAAAGTTTCCCGAGAGATCAGCCATCGGCTCCGAATCTGTGTGGGTTCTTTCTTCGTCACTCGCCTCGATTATTCTGATTCCGAATGACTTCTTCACCTTTCTCTTCTTGGTTTTCTTCTTATCTTCCTTCTTGGAGGCGGGCTTTGCCAATCCCTCGATGACTATACTTTGATTGATGTCGATCAAACCAAGAATTCTTAAGTTATAATCGTTCAGCACCGAGTCAATATGTCTCAACTCGCTTGGAACTTCTTGAAGACTTCGGATGATACCCTTGAAACGCCCTCCATCGGGTCTGGAAATAATGGCTGTAAAGGGAATGAAAGGTCAATTTTAACACCAAAAAGCTATTGGTCAAGAAAACAGGTTAAGACACTTACGTCTAGACAACCATCGCCTAGCGAAACCTGGAGGACACCGAACATAGAACCACTCGTTTTTGAAATAACTCAGTCGGGTCCAAGCTCCAACTACAACTTGGCAATTCCTAACTGCCTCCAGAAATGTAAAAGACGGGCTATCACCCCTGCTCTTGAAGTTAAATATGTGTCTGATCTCGGTGGGCCTTGGCGGGTGAAAGAGACAGTCCATGAATATGACAAAGGCACTGTTCAGCAAAGCGTGCCCGTTGAGATGAAGTTGCAAAGGAGCAATTCCTAGGTAGGATAGCATCCCTCTGATATATTGGTTGAAAGGAGGGAGAGTTCCGGCCGCGCAAGCATGGCGATAGAATGCTGTATATCCATCAGGCGGATTGTGCGGTCTATCATCGGCACTGGGCAATAATACGTCGTCCAGAGATATGTTATGTTTCAAGCAAATTCGGCCCAATAAGGATTCGGAAATGTTAGATTGGACAGAGTCAACGGGGTCCTCAATAAATATAGCCTCCGGCAATTCATCTGGAGCTAGATCGATTACATCGGCAGGAATATCAGGAATCTCAAGCACCGGAGGAGTCGAGCTCTGTACCTCTTCTTGTTGGGAGCTCGAAGATTCCATAATTAGCTAACTCATCAGAAAGCAACGTTAAGTTCATAAACAGCCCGTGCATGCCCCAGTGTAGTGTGTATGAACGTGTCGTGCAGTGCAAGTGCTGTGCATTACTTAAGCAAATTTAACAGATTGAAGCAAGATGTTCGTACAACATAACTTGGGAATTTGAGAATGAAAATGACCGTCATCACTGACCGTCACTTCCACACCATCCAAACGCTACGAACCAACTTCAAGTATAAATCAGTTGTATTATTGGTTAAGTCATAGTTCCATCGACAAGCTTCAAAGGAAATTCAGGTTTAATCTTTCAGTCAAGTTCGATTATGCAAGGCCGAAGCTCGTCGGAGTCAAGTGTGCTAAAATTCACTGGGTTCATCAAAGTTCAACTTGAAATTGGTCATGGTTCAGATGTTGGAGCAAATCAGAAGAGTAGAAGCCCCTGAAGCAAGGGTGTTCGAATCGATCGACTCGAATCGATATGAGTCGAATCGATGGAGGTCGAATCGATATGACTCGACTCTGCATAAGTTCGACTCAATGAAATCTTTGGGTGGAGAAGCGCTTCGAATCCATGAGCTATGCATAAACTTCGAATCGATCAATGCTCAGCACTTTCGAATCGATTGGGATATTGCTACTTCGAATCGATCAATACGATCTTTCAAAACCATCGAAATTTCGTATCGATTCGAACCACCTATCCCTGAATCAATTATAAGTCTTATTTTCTTCATCGATTCGTTCTACTTAACCCTGCATCGATTCGAAATCTTGCATCTTCGATCGATTCGGGCTACTTGTCCCCGAATCAATACAAGTCGAAAAAGCTTTCTCTTTCATATCCATCGAGTCGACCCATTTCAGTTCCTACTACTCCTCATGTTTCTCAAAATCATCGATTGAAGTCAATGTTCGAATCCCGGTTTCATCGTTCTACACTCGAATCGATCCCTTAGATACCTGGACGGATTCGATTGCAATTTAAGACTCGGTGAAATCTGATTGATTCGTGCGAGACGTGGAGCTCTGGGAAGTCGATTCGAAGAAACAGCTGAAGCAATGGTGAAAAGTAAAAAGTGAGAAGTGAATAGGACCCCGGTATATATAGGGGAAATATGGCGATTCGCCTCCCGGTATAACTAACCGGCTTCTACAGGTGAGGAAATCGAATCAAATCGATTCGTTGCGGCAAGTACGAATCCATTGTGAGCCACTAGTTAGAATCCATCACGACACAGAGTCGTTCCACCAGTTCGAATCCATCCCTTACTTCGAATCCATCCGGTTTCGAACCCTTTGCAACGTCGAATCCATTTCAGCAACATCGATACGAGACAACATCGACTCGAAGCACAAACCCCACGAACCATCATTTCGAAAAGACATCGGTTCGAGCATTCGCGACTTCGACACCACCAATTCAGAGAACTTCGAATCCACGCAGTATTGATTCGAATAACCATCGATTCAAAGCAGTTAACAGAAGATGAACCTAGGTCACTATGCACCATCGATTCAAAGTACCTGCTTCGAAACCATCAACTCGAAGCGGATCAAGAAACATAGCTTCGAATCCATCAAATACCATCGGTCAAATGGACGAATCGTTTCAATATGGAAAATTGCTTGTCCACTCTTGTACCGATTCAGGAGAGGATCAATACAAGAGAATGATCATAGGCAATCATAAAAGCGATGTTTTAACTCGAGTCTCAAACCGGTTCAGGAGAGGACCGATGCAGATTTCGATAGCAAACCAAACTGACAACGACTTGCGATCACGCAACCTTAACCAAAGACAAGATAATACACGTATGCACGTATTTCTGACTAATGTTTGGTCTTTATCGTTTATAGGAATCAAATGTTCATCTCATCATGACTCAAAAAACCTAACAGCCAGTCACAATTATACGACGGTCGATTACTACGATACAGAATGCAACTTTTGGTAAAGCATGTCATAGCCGTTCAGTGAGAGATTACAACTTTTCAAAGCACGTCATGTTTACACAAGACGTACTTTGGGGGGCAAATGTTATCCCGCCTTTTGGCAAGGCCGTGACACCAAGGACTTGACTAGAGACCGGTGACAGATCGTCTCGGAAATCGGCTACGCGCAAAGATCGCTATGGATATCGACGAAATTTGTCCGAGTCCGGATCGGGCTACAATTGATAAGGCACGGCAAGCAAAGCCGTGGGAACCAACTATCCAAGTTTCAAGTCAATCCGAGGTCGTATGCTCAAGATATCGTCGACAAAAGATGGAGTAGACCATCCTTAGTTCGAATCCATAGGCGAAGCCTATGTTCGAATCCCTCGAGAATAACACAGGCTCGAATCGATCTCAAGAAAGCCATGCTCCGAATCCATCAACCATACACTAGTTCGAATCCATCCTCGAGGCCTCACTTCGAATCCATCAGCACCAAGCTCCAGTTCGAATCGATCGAAGGAAGGATCCTTCGAATCCATGCAGGCAGAGGAGCTCCGACTCCATTCCAAAGCACCAACATCATCGATTCGAAGGAGGCCAACCTTCGACCCCAGTACCTTCGAATCCATTCAGTTGTAGAGACTTTGACTCCACTTCATAACTGTCTTCGAATCCACCCTGATGAAGCAAATTCGAATCGACCGATAATGGCATACCTTAATCGATTCGAACTATCGCTGGTCTAATCGATTCGAAGGAAACACATCTTCGAATCCAGCATCTTCGAAACCCCCAAGTCCACACAACCAAAACCAGGGGTATGACCCAGAAAACTCGGAGAAAAGAGAGGAATGACCCGAAGCACGCGTACCACGTCATCGCCTTAACGTACAGAAGCCTGGATTCGACCCTATGGATTCGAACCATATCGATTCGAACAAATCCATAGGACGAAGAACACGAAAATCCTCAACTTGAATCGATCATAACTCGAGTTCTACAAGTCCAAATGCCATGAAATTTTCACAGAAGCTTAAGCACATGACAAAGAATGTCCACGCCAAATTTCAGCCCGATTGGATGATTTCTTGATTGATTCGAACCAAGGGTCGAATCGATCCCAAAGTGGGCCCGGATCTCCAGATTTCGGCCATGTGGGCCCCCTGACGTACCAGAACTGGTCTCCCCTCCTTTTAGGCGAAATATCAGCCTCCTACACCTATAAATAGAGCCCCTAGTCATTCAGAAAAGTGGTCAGAGAATTCTAAGTACTGAAGAGCGCCCAGATTCTGCCAGATTTACTCCAGAACACCGCCGCTGCTTTAGATTGAGACTTAGCATATAAATTCAATTGTATTACAGTATAAAGAATTGTAATATTCAAGTATCGAGCAATAAAATCATCAAACTTCATAGTGGACGTAGGCTACAAAGCCGAACCACTCTAAATCGCTTGTCTTTGCAATTTACTTTCTGTTATTTGGAGTTTTTGTTAGATAATCCACAGCGTTAACTTTCATTCTTCGCGTTTATCTCTTCAAAGACTTCCGAAGAGTGTTGTGCCCATTTTTGGTACAAACACATTTACCTTTGTAACTTGTTGCATAACTGATAGATTGATCTATATCAACTGGTTTATTGAGTTTAATCCTTCTTTCATATGCAAGAAGTGTTGAGTGCATATATTGTATAGACGGTATGATTTCTTTTGATGGTATAACTGCCATTATTGCCTCATATTCCTCACTTAAACCATTAAGAATTGTTAATACTTGTTCAGTATCTGGTACCTTATGCATGCTTCCTCTAGTAAATCACATATTGTTTTGATCTTTAACAAGTACTCTTTCATAGGCTGACTGTCTTTTCTGACATTTTATAGTTGTCTCTTATAGTGAATAACCTTGGCAGCTAACTGTGTATTGAATATTCTTTCAATAGTTGTCCAAATTTCATTTGCTGATTTACAACCAATCACTTGTGATATAAATTTGTATTTATTAAAGATAATAACCATGAGCTTATTAAGCTATCTTGCCTTTGATGCTTTATGAATTCTTCATTACTTATCATTTTGTTTTCTTGATCAGCTATGAATCTAGGTGGAACAGGAAAGGTACCAAGAATAAACCCTTTAAGGCCATAGCTTCTAATAGCAGTTTCAATCTGAAGTTTCCATAACATATAGTTATCTTCTTCTAAGTAGGTAGTAATCAATTGACTCTGAGGACTTACAACTGTCTTGATGAGACTTTCTGTGGCTGTGCCTATTTGTTGTTGTGGATTAGATGAGTTATCTGAAGTTGCAGAACTGCCATTACCTTCTGCCATGTTGAAACAATTTGATGCAAGAAAGACTTGAAGATTCAGAATTTATCGGATATAAGCAATGCTCTACACTGTAGAAGAATCGAGTTTGTTGCAGCCAAACCTAGATGATTAGTCTATTCTGATAGGTTTCCAGCAAGGCACTTACTTTCTTTCTATTTTGATGGATTTCTTGATTCTGATGTTGATTTTCGGAATCTTTTCTTGTCTAGAATTTGCTTATTTTATGGAAACTTGTTGCAACCAAGGCTTTCTTGGTGGGGTACTGGTTTCTTAAAGCAAATTCTCTTTACCCAGATGATAAGAATAACTCTAATGGGTAATATGATTACCAAATGATGATATCTTTCTGATGGTGTATCGGATTTGTTATCTTCCATATGTAGATCTAATGCTATTAAGTTTTGATGCTCCGATAACATAAAATGTTTTGGTTTAATCGATGATCGGTGATTGTTTGATTATAAATTATATTGAAGAGTATTGAGAATGAGTGAATGTTTTATTGATGATAAAATAATGTTACATTACTTTGCTTATATGCAGTTTGCACAGATGAATTTTCTGAGATATTGTGGCTAAATATAGGCCCATTAACATTTGGGTGCTGATATCTTTTGCAACCCACTTCATTTCCTTGAATAGAGATAAGTGTGGCTCCTCAATATGCTTCATTTCATTCTCTAACAAGTAGTAATCAATCAGACAAGAAATCGGCTGATATAGTAGTAGCGCCCCCAATATGGAATATATGAGGCAGGAGGAATGAAAGAAGTTTAATGGTATCCAAATGCCTTATCAGATCAAATTAATTCAAATCCCTTAAGACTGCAAAATACTACTCAATAATGCAGGAATTAAACAAGAGGAAGTTAGAGGTAAACAACTTATCGTTAAAAAAATTGGTTACGATGGAGGAAGAGCCGAAAGTGCAAAGAATCTCTAATATGGCCAACAATTGTAAATGTGTACATAACCAAGCTAAATAATGATAAAATAATGTAAAGTAAAAAAACAATCACATCGAGATTTTTATACTGGTTTGAACCTCCTGTTCTACGTCCAAACCTGAAGCTCCTCATCAGATTTCCACTGATTAATCACCCTCACTTAGCTAGAGGAATAGGCACTACAAGAATTTGCTGTTTTAATAATATTGTATCAACACGAATTTTGACTTATGTTACAAACTTCATATAATCTCCATTGATGATTCAATGATGCGCGCAATATGAACAGGGAAGTGGAAGGAGTGTTTTGAGTGAATAAGTACTGAAAGTTTTTGAAAACAATAGCCACAAAGAAGTTTAGAAAGCAAGAGAGTAAGTTAATTTCAAAACTTCTTGTCTTAGGCTTATTTATAGTAATCAATAGTTATTCTAAAAAGTAGTTCAATTCCAAAAAGTCAGGCTCTTTAGAAGAAGAACCATTGAAGAGTTATATCTCATCTATATTTTTATTTTGGAAAATTCAGTTATTATAGCCGTTACTATTCACTCAGTCGATTGGAAGTGATGACCAATCGACTGGCTATTTGTAAATATCATTCTAGAGAAGAAGACCAAAAACAGAAGGATAAAAGGCTTGGCTAGTCGACTTGCTTAGTCGACATGCAATGTAGTCAGTCGTCAGGCTTAGTCGATTATTGAGTAATTTCAGTTGATTGTTGCTTCATGTTCTTGTTTTTTACTTAAAGCTATGAAAAAAATCAATTGTAATTATTTTTGGTATTTTTGAAATTTAGTTACCAGTGATTTGTGAATATGCATATAAACCACCTAGGAGATTTTACAAATTATTTATAAGGACAAAAAAACATACTTTTTTGACTTGTAGACGACTATTTCTTTCTTTGCTACTTGTCTCTTCAAACCATCGATGCCTTTAAAGTGTTGTATAAAAGATGCTACAGGAGATACTTATATATTTAATTGTCATCATTAAAACAATCAGGATTTAAACATTCTCCTCCTTTTTTATGATGACAACTATATGTATGATATATATATATATATATATATATGTATGTATGTATAATCTCCCCCTTAACGAATGCTCCACTTTTCACCATACTTTCTCCCCCTTTGTCATCAACAAAAAGAAATAAAAGTAGAATGAAAACAAAAGACATACGCATATCGGAATGAACACAGGAATGAATATACTCACATAGACTTTATACAAAAATAGATGCATAGATAAGAGTAGATGCACATAGAAATATATAAAGATGTAGTCACAAGAGTGCACAAATACATATAACAAGTTAAATAGTACAGACCATAAAATATGTCTTCAAGGTACAAATTTCGTAAAAATAAAAGACATAGATAAATAAGGGTAGGGTTGATGTAGAGAAACTTTAGAAACCTTCTTAATCTTGCTCATGATTGGAAGTGGCGTGTGACCGAGATAGAGGAGATCGTGAACAAGAAGAGATCTTATACCAAATCTTCTCAAGAAAACCCATTGTGGTTTTCTCAAAATTCTTTAGCTTTTTACATAGCTTTTTCTGGTTTTGAAGAAGAATTTCCTGGTTTTGAATAATGGTGGATTGACAGGAAACAGTTTTTAAAGGATTAACCAAGGAAACATCTTTATCACTATCAGTGGTTCATGATTCTTCTTCAACTTCTTAATGAGACGGAGGGTATGATGAAGTTTATGGCTGAGACGATGATTGACCAATGTCTCACGAACAATATTAGCAAGATATACATTATAAGGAGGAAGCGGTTCCATAGATGATGGAAGTTTCATTAAGGAAATCGACTTTCAGTCCATTACATTAGGGGTGTAGAAGTCAGATAATGCTTCAAAGTTGATTCCAAAATGAATAGAAATTTTAGTTAAATATGAACCGTAGAAAATGGTTTGCCAAGATCTAGCAAACTGAAACTATTAATCTCATCATGGATAACTTTAGCACAATTTATTCATATTTTCAAGTAAATTGCATATAGGACTTTATAGTTGTTGTCGTACATTTTCTCATAGTTACTCGTTCTAAGAAAGATTATATGAAGCACACCTTATTAGGAGTTCTTACTTGAGGTCGTGAGTCAATGAAAATGTTATTCGTTCATTCTGTTTGAAATAGACAACTTGTTTCATTATATGCAAACTCGTCTTGGTCTATTTCAACTAAGCCCTCACCTGATGAAGAACACCCCAAAATTGTAACCAAGTCCTTAACATATAGTTGAATACCTACCCCTAATACTTAACTCCAAAGAAGACCATTGTTATTATTAGGTTTGTAATAATTACTACAAAGGTTAGCATAAAACATTCGGATGAGAAAAGGGTAAATTTTTACCTTATTCTGATTGATATCAATCAAAGGCAAGAATCCATTTTCTCACACAATTTCTTTTACTTCGAATTTGGAAAAATATGACATTTTATAGAAGGTCTCCTGGAAGTTCCTCTTGAGATTGAGTTTATTAAATCATTTTAGGATAGCCTTTTTACTATAATTCATCCATTCTACAAGTTAATCAGCTTATGCAAACTCGGGATGAGATGGTATTGAAGAATAGGCTTTTTCCTTCTGTGCGAAGATTTTCTTCTCTTCGCTGGTAATTTTTGTCTTGGAAGCATTAGAGAATTGTTGAGAAGCTTAGATCTGGTTAATTTTTGATTTTGAAAAAGAGGAAAGTGAAAAGAAAGAGAAGAAAACTAGTTATAAATGATTAGGCACGACTTTTAAAAATCAGAATAAGATAATTTCAGTTGATTGAAAGAAGAGGGTGTCGACTGAATTCAAAGAAAAAATATCCCCGAGAGCACAACCTTATTTATTCGACTAAATAATAAAAGATAGTCATCAGGCTAAGGAACTTTCAATCGACCGGTAAAGATGGGGTGTTGACTGAATTCAAAGGTAAATGTTTCATCAAAGCAAGGCATGGTTCAGTCGACTGAAACATAGCAGGTGTCAATTAAAAGTTTGGAATTTCCAATCTTAAAATTTTAGTAATTATATCACACACACGCGTATTATAAGTTATTCTTGGGATTTTTAAAAAATTAGTATGCAATTAACTCATTTAAAGAACAAATATCTAATTCCCTACGCAATTTTAAAAAGTTGTTTCGCATAATGGTTTAATGAAAATATCTGCTATTTGATTTTCTCTATTGACAAATTCTAGAGAAATGGTTTCTTTTTCTATGTTGTTTCTTAGAAAATGATGAGCATATCAACATGCTTTGTCCTAGAATGATTTGTAGGATTTTTAGAGAGATTGATTGCACTTGTATTGTCGCACTATATAGGAGATTTCTTAATGTCTTTCCCAAAATCTTGAAGTTTTTGTTACATATAGATATGTTGAGCATAAGCCAAAGTGGCTGAAATGTACTCGGCCTCACATGTCGATAATGAAACATAATTTTGCTATTTTATTAAATCATGAGACAAAAGATTGACCAACAGAGCGGCAAGTTCCACTAGTACTCTTTTGATCCATCTTGCAACCCCCAAAATCAAAATCACTATATGAAACCAATTCAAAGGAGCAGGCATACGAATAGAAAAGTCCATAATCTTTGGTGTTGGTCAAATATCACAAATTCATTTTACGGCTCGATGATGTGATTCTTTGGGGATTGCTTGAAATCGTGCACACAAGAAAACACTCATCACAAAGTTAACCCTATTCACAAAGATCCATTCATGGATTTCAAAACAATTTCATTTCAATTGAATTAACTCGTTAAATCTTTAAGTCAAGATTTAACTTATAGTTTTCAAAACTCGTTTCTAAAGATTCATTCATAGCCTTTCAAAACAATTTTATTTCAAGTTGGATTAACTCATTCGGTCTTTGAATCAAGGACCCATTTCATAATTTTCAAAACATTTCAATTCTATTTTAAATTTGAAACCTTTCAACACAATTTGGAAATTCATTTCTTATATGAAAGCTTTTACTATTTGAAAACAAGTAGTTTTCGTTTTCGGAAAAATCCAGTTATATTTACACGAGTTAAAACCCTTGAATTAAATTCAAATTCCCAAATCAATATTTTAAAATGGTTTAACCCATATATAACTTGTACAACATCTTTAATCCCTAGTTTCAAATTTTAAGATTCAATTTCAAACTTGAATTCAAATTTAAATCCAATTATTTAAATTTTCAAAACTCGATTAAGTTATTCAAAATAACTTTTATCTTTGAAATTCCATTTCAAAAGCTTTTCACTTTAAACCCAAATTTCCATTTCAAAATCAATTGAAATTAAAATTTAAATTTCAAAAACATCAAATTTAAATTATCTGTGACTTAACCGATTTCCACGTGAAATCCATATTTGTGTGTGTAAAAGTGTAGTCTAGGGGTTTCACACAGTAGTGCAATATCATACAATCATCACAGATCAAAATACAAAAATATAGTTCATATAGAATCCATGTCCTAGGTCTATCAAAAAACATTGACGAATCCAAACTATTCGAGACTCTCGTTTCGTTTCCGTTGATAAGCGGTATTAACTATCACGCTTATCGCTCATTCACAGATCACAGATATATATCACAGGTAAGTAAACTACAGATCATAACATAAATCAGGATGTATCACAAAGCATCATATATCAGGGATATCAAACAATCAAATCATTCAATAGAATCCAAACATTCATAAGTAAGGTCAATAAATTATCTGATTAATTCAAATCAGATTAAGTTCTTATGAATTATTAATCCTTGTTAATTAACATTAATAAATTAGAAATCATTTTGATTAATTATTCTTTGATCATTTATTAATTAACCATTAATAATAAATTTACTAACCTTTAATTATTCATTAATCAATCTTTAATTATTAAATAATTAACCTTTAATTATTTAATTCACCATTTAATTAATTATCTTCAATTACTTGCTTTAATTAATTATTCCTCAATTAATTATCATTCCTTAATCACCTTCATTAATTAATTAACTTCTAATTAATAAATTATCCTTTATTAATCACATTTAATAAATTAGCCATTACTTTATTATTGTTTAATCACTTGAGTAATCAACCTTTAATTGTTAAGAAATTTTCTTTTAATTACTAATATTAAAAAGTCATTAATTACCTAATTAATTTTAAATTAATCATAAATCTTACTTTTGCAAATCTCTTTTAATAAATTTTAAATCAAATCTTAGCTTAAAACTTACCAACATTATTAACTTAATTAATATTAAACTTTAATTAACAAAATAACTTAAAAAGTATTAAGGCTAATTCATTAGGGACTGAAACCAAAGTGAACAATACGTTTACTCGAGTAAAACTCGAGTCTTCCTCTACTCTTTCCCGTGCCCCCCTCTCTTCCTCATACCCTTCTTCTTCTCTACTTATCCTTTCTTCTTCTTCTTCGTTTTTTTAGGTAAGTTAAAATATAAACTGCAGTTATTCGACCTGACTCATGCACCATGGTTCGACTTGAAGCAACCCCTCGACTTCCCCGAGTAGCAACTCGCGACGACCATTACACGAAGACGCTGACACCATCGTTGCCGTGCACGTGCACGGCACGTCGCCGTGATTCCGGCGAACCACGTCGCCTCCTGCAAGTCGCACAAACACTTCAAACTCGAAATCAAAACCCAATTCGATGCGAAATGCACGAAATCAAAAAGTACTTTGTCGCTTGAACCAACTACTCGAACACCCCAAGAGAAAACGCCTCGACCCTCGAACGCCGACCACCAATGGCGACGCCGCTTCGGCCACACCACGGCCATACCCTTCTCGACCATCTCCCAGAAACTCGAACAGCTCGATCAAACCACGGTGGCAAAATCAACAAAAATAAACAGAAACAGAAAACTCGAACCCAAACCCTATATTTGTTTCATCCCAAAAATCCTTGCATTAAATAATTTTTCTAACATTTTTCCTAAATTTGTGAATCATCAAACTAGCTATACAACAAATTTCAGCAGCTAATGTTTGTTAATCCAATAGAAATTGGTAAAAATGCATTTTTGGTTCATTTTCAAACTGCACCTTGAATACTTACTTAAAAATCATCATTCTTGTTTTAAAAATCTTACTTTGGTATGTTTATTCCAGATATATATTCAAATCCACAAAATAAAATATTCAAATTTGAACATATGATTTCTTTTTACTATAAATTTGAAATAACAGAACCCCTGTTACACTGTCAAGCCACAAACTATTTCCAGGTTATTGTTTTAAGTTTTAAACATCTTGATTATTTTGAAAAATCAAAGCTTTACAATGATTAACAGCAAATGACTTTTGTTTTTGAAACAAATATACATCCTGTATGAATTTTCAGAGAACACAGAACATCACAATCATATTTAAGTTTATAATGAAGTCTGTACTGGTTTAAATAGATTTAAACTTTTTAAAGATATATTTACTCACAGCATCAAGGTCAACCACAGATTCAAAATGTAAATGGTAGTTTGCTCACAGAAGCCATTGAGGTTTGAACAGAGGAACAGGTAGATAGATACTCAGATATTCAATTCATTCATTTTCGCAGGCAAACAAAAGATATAAATAAGGGTTTGCGAATTTTCTCACCTTGAATTGAATGACAGAGGGCAGAGCAGACTTTGAAAATGAAACTGGAAGGCTTTTAATGGTTATTAAGTTGAATTAGATCTGATCTTTGCATTTGCTTTGCTTTCCAGGCTGAAGACTTTGCCTTGTTTCCAGATTTTAATCTTTGGTTTCAGTTGATGGTATTGTAGTTCATGTTGAATTTTTTAAATTGAAGTTGGTTTAAGTTTTGAAATAGTATTCATTTTAGTTTTGCTCAAACTTGAAGGAACGAACAGAAGTGAGGAAGGAAGTTGATATAGAGGAGAGAGTGTACAGGGGGATGTATATTGTTATGTTTGGTTTGTACAATCAAGGACAAAGATATCCTTTTCAAATAGGAGGCTAAACGAATTTAGTCATGGGCTAGAGATATTTGTTTCAAATTATTGGCTGAAATCTTACTTTGCTTATTTTACTCGGCTGATGCATACTATATAGTGTACTAAAGGCAAGGGCATTAAATGCCTTGGTACTTTATGCCTCCTATATTTACTTGTTTTGTATTTAAATGATTTATTTACTTCGGCTAAAATGATCTTTGCCATGCTGAAAGGTAGATAGCATTTAATGCTTCATGCTCCCCACCATTGTTAACATGCAGCTCTCTTTTGTATGTGCTTTATTTTATATTTTTATTTCTTTTGTTCTTACTTTGTATTAATTTGTTTATATATAAGTTCTTATAAATTTTTGTTTATACTTCTTCTTTTGCCTTATGGCTTTGTAATATAAATAAGTTCCTATTTTAATATGTTGTTAAATTTCTAACAATTGTATTTACTTGATATTTTTCTTGTATTTCTCTATATATATTTATTTTATTTTGTTGTTAGATTTTATTTAAGTGTTACTTTTTATTTTTATAGTTTGTCTCTTATTTATTTATTTCTATTCATAACTCCATTATTTATTTTACTTTAATATTTATTGTCTTATATTTAATTTATAAATTCAAATGATTTATACAGAATTCATTCGAACTCGGGGAAACTCGCATCACTTTATAATTAATTTTACAAATTTTTACTCAAAAATTCATTTAATTATCAATTTAAATAAATTAAAATCTAGGGTCGTTACAAACTTCCCCCCTTAAAAGAATTTCGTCCTCGAAATTCGAAATTCGCAGGCACAAAACAACACAGAGATAGATAGATTCGATCTCCTATAACTCCTCAAACTTAAGATATGAATTCCAAACTCAAGTCGGAATATCTCAGAATACATACCAATTTATCCCTCTTCGGACTTTGGTATTCAAAAGAAATTAGAATAGAATTTCAAAATTTGGTTTCAAACGATATCGTTTTATTGATTCAGTTCAAATTTATCCTCATATTCTATTAATCAATTTAACTCAATTTAAAATTTCCAATTCATATTCATTAAAGTTTAAATAAAAAACTGATAAGAAATCGATGAATATAAGAAGTAAGGATTTCTACAATGATTCGTAGGGCCATCATCGCACCGAAACTTCTTCTTGTAGCTGGTACGAAGAAATCAAAAGAATTTGGAAACGAATCAAAAGAAAATTGATAGAGAAAGTTATTTCCACTGTTGCAGGGTATTGACCATTCATAGTCGTACTTCCCTGTCCCCTATCTCGTCCTCTTCTCGCACTCATACTCACTATTAGTAGATAGCAAGAGAATTTACTGAGACATTCAGACAGATATCTTAGGGATACACTCATTCTAGAGTTTACTTCACTCTATCTCTAATGAGCTACTTAACGTGTTATACTCCTGAGCTAAAGTTCAACCTTAGCTCTGATACCAAATGTAACGAGTGCGGATTTTGCCCACTCGAAAATCGACATCCATACTTTACATCGTACTCGAATGCCGTAGATTCGACTGTTCAAATCCGAGTCGCCGGAGCTTATAACACAGTTAAGTAAACAACACAGCGGAAGAAAAAGAATAATACATTGATATACAATATCTGATACAATATCTGATACAACAGAGTGATACAATGAATATCAATATACATCAGAGGTATGATACAAGAAATAGCAGCGGAAAAGAAAACGATAACATCAGCAGCGGATAATCTCCATCTTCAAAACGCCAATCCAGATATAGCTCGAACTCCCAATAACGAGGCACAAAGATAAGAAAGTGCAGTCCATATCCAAAGACTGAACTAGCTCCAGATAATCTACTAAATCTGAATATCTGAAAAACCCAACTCTAGACTGCTCGTGTAGAAAATTTTGAGCACCCAGAGTTTAGGAAAGAAACAATAAACTCCGGATCAGTCATGGGACTGGTGTGAGCAACAAAAACAGTTTATCTTTAAAAACAAATAGCAGAGAATTTTAAAGTCAATTCGCAATGCTTTTGGAAAATGAAACTACCATAAGACCTCCCGCCACACACACAATGCAAACGCAGAATTGGAGGAGATTTCTTCTTATGATAATCAAAGATGCTTACTACACAGAATCATTTGATTATTATTATTAATAGTGCATAGTGTGGAAAAACATTTCGAAAGTAGAATATAAATCTTAGCCAACATACGACCATTATCGTATGCCTACTATAGCTACCATCTAAACAGTGGTGACCACCGTACGTAAATGGCAGGTTCTACAACTAATACCGTACAAAGTTCATATTGGAAGATGAATTTCCAACAAATGGTCAGGCTAAGGAACTTCCTATAGCCACATGGAAACGCCTCTGGAAGGACGTCCCGAGAACCTAACCAGATCTCTACAAACACAAGGCCGGGTTACCCCTAACTGGGTAACTACTGACACGAGTATGCCATCTCCCGGTTGTAACCAACCTTTAACCGGGGCCCCAGCAACAAATCAGAAAGTAAGATATATATATATATATATACTTGAGACATCCACATAAGTTAAGTATCTGGGCTCCATACCATGATACCACTTCTATCCAAAAGGAAATGAACATACCCTAAGGGGCGCTACCCCCAATAACCTTGCTGCATCTTTCCTGTTTTGACCATTTCGGGGTGTGAGGTTCGACGAAGTCTCATCCACAAAGCTACGCTTTGTCACAAAGCCATGCTTTGGGTCAACAGATGATCAAAGTAATGATCACAAAGATAAATGATCAAACAAATGATCATATCACAAATGATCATACAATGATCATCACACAGCAACACTCAGCATGTCACATTACCAAATTGGGAATATATCGCTGATAACCTTCAACTACATAACCTCTGAGCTCGTACGTCTCAGAGAAGGGTGTTAAGCTAAGAGAATAAATTCTCCGCCACCAAATAGAAATGTATTTGAAAGAAATCAGCTTTATATCTCAAAGTGTAATGTCAGACATACAATCCATACAAGTCTATTCTGGGTTCGAACAGAACCGAAGTCACTTCCAAAGAAGCCCTTGCAAATCCGAATAATTTTCTAATCACGTCCGGACTTCCCATCACAAAGGTTGATAAAATCTCTATATCGTGGACCAGTCGGTGCAGAGACATTCGACGAGTTGTCCTTTCGTTTTCGAAAATATCCGGTCTTCACCACCGGTCTTCAAATGCTATCCATATCGATGTATCATTATTCAGAATGGGTTATATGACACAAATGTCTTTTCCCGGTTAACCCGAATAGTGAGCGCAATATTTAAAAACATATGGATATGTGATTTCAATTAAGTCACAACTTAATAATTCAACTTCTTTTTTAAATGGTTTCAATCGATTACCATTTTAAATCTTTTAGACAAAAAGAGATTCATTTCACAAAGTTAACCCCATTCACAAAGATCCATTCATGGATTTCAAAACAATTTCATTTCAATTGAATTAACTCGTTAAATCTTTAAGTCAAGATTTAACTTATAGTTTTCAAAACTCATTTCTAAAGATTCATTCATAGCCTTTCAAAACAATTTTATTTCAAGTTGGATTAACCCATTCGGTCTTTGAATCAAGGACCCATTTCATAATTTTCAAAACATTTCAATTCTATTTTAAATTTGAAACCTTTTAACACAATTTGGAAATTCATTTCTTATATGAAAGCTTTTACTATTTGAAAACAAGTAGTTTTCGTTTTCGGAAAAATCCAGTTATATTTACACGAGTTAAAACCCTTGAATTAAATTCAAATTCCCAAATCAATATTTTAAAATGGTTTAACCCATATATAACTTGTACAGCATCTTTAATCCCTAGTTTCAAATTTTAAGATTCAATTTCAAACTTGAATTTAAATTTAAATCCAATTATTTAAATTTTCAAAACTCGATTAAGTTATTCAAAATAACTTTTATCTTTGAAATTCCATTTCAAAAGCTTTTCACTTTAAACCCAAATTTCCATTTCAAAATCAATTGAAATTAAAATTTAAATTTCAAAAACATCAAATTTAAATTATTTGTGACTTAACCGATTTCCACGTGAAATCCATATTTGTGTGTGTAAAAGTGTAGTCTAGGGGTTTCACACAGTAGTGCAATATCATACAATCATCACAGATCAAAATACAAAAATATAGTTGATAAGCGTTATTAACTATCACGCTTATCGCTCATTCACAGATCACAGATATATATCACAGGTAAATAAACTACAGATCACAACATAAATCAGGATGTATCACAAAGCATCATATATCAGGGATATCAAACAATCAAATCATTCAATAGAATCCAAACATTCATAAGTAAGGTCAATAAATTATCTGATTAATTCAAATCAGATTAAGTTCTTATGAATTATTAATCCTTGTTAATTAACATTAATAAATTACAAATCATTTTGATTAATTATTCTTTGATCATTTATTAATTAACCATTAATAAAAATTTACTAACCTTTAATTATTCATTAATCAATCTTTAATTATTAAATAATTAACCTTTAATTATTTAATTCACCATTTAATTAATTATCTTCAATTAATTGCTTTAATTAATTATTCCTCAATTAATTATCATTCCTTAATCACCTTCATTAATTAATTAACTTCTAATTAATAAATTATCCTTTATTAATCACATTTAATAAATTAGCCATTGATTTATTATTGTTTAATCACTTGAGTAATACCTTTAATTATTAAGAAATTTCCTTTTAATTACTAATATTAAAAAGTTATTACTTACCTAATTAATTTTAAATTAATCATAAATCTTACTTTTGCAAATCTCTTCTAATAAATTTTAAATCAAATCTTAGCTTAAAACTTACCAACATTATTAACTTAATTAATATTAAACTTTAATTAACAAAATAACTTAAAAAGTATTAAGGCTAATTCATTAGGGACTGAAACCAAAGTGAACAATACGTTTACTCGAGTAAAACTCGAGTCTTCCTCTACTCTTTCCCGAGCCCCCCTCTCTTCCTCATACCCTTCTTCTTCTCTACTTATCCTTTCTTCTTCTTCTTCTTTTTTAGGTAAGTTAAAATATAAACTGCAGTTATTCGACCTGACTCATGCACCATGGTTCGACTTGAAGCAACCCCTCGACTTCCCCGAGTAGCAACTCGCGACGACCATTACACGAAGACGCTGACACCATCGTTGCCGTGCACGTGCATGGCACATCGCCGTGATTCCGGCGAACCATGTCGCCTCCTGCAAGTCGCACAACCACCCCAAACTCGAAATCAAAACCCAATTCGACGCGAAATGCACGAAATCAAAAAGTACTTTGTCGCTCGAACCAGCTATCGAACACCCCAAGAGAAAACGCCTCGACCCTCGAACGCCGACCACCAGTGGCGACGCCGCTTCGGCCACACCACGACCATACCCTTCTCGACCATCTCCCATAAACTCGAACAGCTCGATCAAACCACGGTGGCAAAATCAACAAAAATAAACAGAAACAGAAAACTCGAACCCAAACCCTATATTTGTTTCATCCCAAAAATCCTTGCATTAAATAATTTTTCTAACATTTTTCCTAAATTTGTGAATCATCAAACTAGCTATACAACAAATTTCAGCAGCTAATTTTTGTTAATCCAATAGAAATTGGTAAAAATGCATTTTTGGTTCATTTTCAAACTGCACCTTGAATACTTACTTAAAAATCATCATTCTTGTTTTAAAAATCTTACTTTGGTATGCTTATTCCAGATATATATTCAAATCCACAAAATAAAATATTCAAATTTGAACATATGATTTCTTTTTACTGTAAATTTGAAATAACAGAACCCCTGTTACATTGTCAAGCCACAAACTATTTCCAGGTTATTGTTTTAAGTTTTAAACATCTTGATTATTTTGAAAAATCAAAGCTTTACAATGATTAACAGCAAATGACTTTTGTTTTTGAAACAAATATACATCCTGTATGAATTTTCAGAGAACACAGAACATCACAATCATATTTAAGTTATAATGAAGTCTGTACTGGTTTAAATAGATTTAAACTTTTTAAAGATATGTTTACTCACAGCATCAAGGTCAACCACAGATTCAAAATGTAAATGGTAGTTTGCTCACAGAAGCCATTGAGGTTTGAACAGAGGAACAGGTAGATAGATACTCAGATATTCAACTCATTCATTTTCGTAGGCAAACAAAAGATATAAATAAGGGTTTGAGAATTTTCTCACCTTGAATTGAATGACAGAGGGCAGAGCAGACTTTGAAAATGAAACTGGAAGGCTTTTAATGGTTATTAAGTTGAATTAGATCTGATCTTTGCATTTGCTTTGCTTTCCAGGCTGAAGACTTTGCCTTGTTTCCAGATTTTAATCTTTGGTTTCATTTGAGGGTATTGTAGTTCATGTTGAATTTTTTAAATTGAAGTTGGTTTAAGTTTTGAAATAGTATTCATTTTAGTTTTGCTCAAACTTGAAGGAACGAACAGAAGTGAGGAAGGAAGTTGATATAGAGGAGAGAGTGTACAGGGGGATGTATATTGTTATGTTTGGTTTGTACAATCAAGGACAGAGATATCCTTTTCAAATAGGAGGCTAAACAAATTTAGTCATGGGCTAGAGATATTTGTTTCAAATTGTTGGCTGAAATCTTACTTTGCTTATTTTACTCGGCTGATGCATACTATATAGTGTACTAGAGGCAAGGTTATTAAATGCCTTGGTACTTTATGCCTCCTATATTTACTTGTTTTGTATTTAAATGATTTGTTTACTTCGGCTGAAATGATCTTTGCCATGCTGAAAGGTAGATAGCATTTAATGCTTCATGCTCCCCACCATTGTTAACATGCAGCTCTCTTTTGTATGTGCTTTATTTTATATTTTTATTTCTTTTGTTCTTACTTTGTATTAATTTGTTTATATATAAGTTCTTATAAATTTTTGTTTATACTTCTTCTTTTGCCTTATGGCTTTGTAATATAAATAAGTTCCTATTTTAATATGTTGTTAAATTTCTAACAATTGTATTTACTTGATATTTTTATTGTATTTCTCTATATATATTTATTTTATTTTGTTGTTAGATTTTATTTAAGTGTTACTTTTTATTTTTATAGTTTGTCTCTTATTTATTTATTTCTATTCATAACTCCATTATTTATTTTACTTTAATATTTATTGTCTTATATTTAATTTATAAATTCAAATGATTTATACAGAATTCATTCGAACTTGGGGAAACTCGCATCACTTTATAATTAATTTTACAAATTTTTACTCAAAAATTCATTTAATTATCAATTTAAATAAATTAAAATCTAGGGTCGTTACACAAATTATTTTATTATATTAACTATTTTATTTATAACTATTTTAATATATATATACACTATTATTAATATCTAAACTGTTTAAGAAGAAAGTGTTATGGATTTCAAAGTGTTATGATTTCCAAAATATTACGCTTCCAAAGTATTATGATTTACAAAGCTATGTTTTCAAAGTGTTATGATTTCCAAAGTGTTATGGTTTCAAAGGTTTATAAATTAGAAAGAGTTATAATTTTGGAAAGTGTTATAATTTTTGGAAATGAATATTATTTTAAGTGAGCAATGATCTCAAATTTATATGGTTTGAAATAGATATGATATTTCGAAATGACCACGGTGTTATAATAACGATTGGTTGTTAAAGAGACCGGGATCGGTTATTGTCATACTCTCTGCCAATACCGAATACCACTTTAACAACTGTGTACGCGGTGGAGATTCCAGAGTGAAGTAGGATGGTGGCAATGATTCTATTTGAGGTATATACGTGGACCTGACTCCTGTGAATTAGCTTAAGGTGGTTCAAACAGGAGCAATCGACGGGCGAAGTGAGGTAGCTCCTCCGATCGGACACATTTCTTCGATTACCATTCTATTACTTCGATTGATTTGGTGCACCCTCTGATTTTGGGAGTGTCGATCGAGGTGGGCGGTAGCTGCGGCTATGCGTTACCACCAGCCCGGAAGTGTAATTGGTATATCTACCCTGGCATTGCCTAGTTGTGCCATGTCACCTACCTTATCGAGACCACTACGAGTTTGTTTTGTACCATACCTATGGAGTGCCATCTGATAAGCCAAGTTTACGGGAAGTTACGGTACTATATAGACTATGGGAATATATAAAAACGTGTTAAGGGGGATGTAACGACCCAAAATTTTAGATATTTGAAATTGGAATATTTAATTGATTTTAAATATTTAAAAGTTAATTTTTAACTTGAATTTCAAAGATAACCAGTTATTGGATAATTAAATTATTGGATTAAACCATTGAAAATTGGGTAAAATATTGAATCTGGGGTTTTAGGCCAGTTAAAAATAATTTGAAGGCTTATAAAATTTATATTGATAATACTAAAAATAATAGAAGTTTTGAAATTGAATTTAAAAGTGTTTTGTTCAGTTTTAAAAATATATCGTTTAAATTGACATTTAAAAATAGCCTTCCGGAACACAGTCTCGGAATTCGACAAAACTAGTTCCATTGGATCCGTAATATTATATTATTATTGGATTTCAATTTTTATAGCATTTGGAGTTGTCATGTGGCCGTACGAGATATAAACGCGTCGAAAACTATATCGAAAATTCAATATAATAACTAGGACCTGGGTCCAAAAAGCTATCTTCTCCATATAATCGAATTAGGACTCGAAACCTTTTCCATTGCGTTCGAAATAGGGGTATAACATTATAAACGCCTAGCGGCACGCCTCGATAGGATGTCAAAATTTCAAGTTACGATATCGAGACGATTTAAAATTTAAATTTAATAATATTGCGTATTTTGACCAGTCAACCTCCAGTTGAAATAATGTCACACCAGTGTATTTCCCTTCATTACAGAATACTGTAGCTCATCTGCTACACGCGACCATCGCTTCTTGTCTCCCCCATCTTCTTTTTAAAATTTGCACGCAACAAATCATTTCAGAGAAGAAAAAATAATAATAATAACAGCTGCCTTCAAAATTTATAACCACGAATTCATTTTCCTTCCCTCGTTCATAGTTCAAAATTCACGAGCCTCTTTCCCCCTTCAATACCGAAAATCATCTTCTTTAACAAAATCAAATTGTTCGAAAAAAATGGCAGACAAAATAGAAAAATCGAAATTCAAATCGGAGATGAAATCTGTAACGTCCCGAAAATTTTCGACTTTCGAAAATTCGACATCGATACTAACTTTATCGACTGCCGAGCAATCGAATGACAGAAACTCGAAATGTTATGGTTTAGAAAGAAGAAGAGGTAGAAAAAGAAGAAGATAGAAGAAAAGACAGAAGAAAAGAGAAGGAAGAACAATAGAACAACATCAGAAACAGAAACAATATCAGAATCTCACATTCGCAGCAGAACAACATATAATAGATAAATGAATAATCTTTAAATCAAAGAACTATATCATTTTATACATACATCAATCAGAGTCAATATACGACTCAATACAACAATGGACAGTATATAAACTTGTCCTCATACAGAATACACAGCGAAATAAATAATGTCAGATACAAATATTACGTCTCGCCATCCAGCTTGCTTCCAAAGCTCCAGAATATCCTGATAACATAACTCTAGACTGCCCGTGTGGAAATTGGTGGGCACCCAGAGTTTAGAAGGGAAACAATAAACTCCGAGTCAGTCATGGTGACTGGTGTGAGATCGTAAAACAGTTTTGTTTATCTTTAAAACAAATAGCAAAGAATTTTAAAGTCAATTTCGCAATGCTTTTAGAAAATGAAACTACCATAAGACCTCCTGCCACACACACAATGCAAATGCAAAATTGGAGGAGATTTCTTCTTATGATAGTCAAAGATGCTTACTACGCAAAAATCAAATCATTTTTGATATTATTATTAGTGCATAGTGTAGAAAACATTTCGAAAGTAGAATATAAATCTTAGCCGACATAGGTACCATTATAGTATGCCTACTATAGCTACCATATTAAATGGCAGGTTCTACAACTAAAGCCGTACAAGGCTCGTATTGTTTCTTTGGATTTCCAACAAATGGTCAGGCCAAGGAACTTCCCATTGCCACATGGAAACGCCTCTGGAATGACATCCCGAGAACCTAACCGGATCTCTGCCAACACAAGGCCGGGTTACCACTGCAAAAATAGGTAACTACTGACACGCGTATGCCATCCCCCGATCGTAACCGATCTTCCCGAGGATCCTCGATTTCCAACAACCACAAAGTAATAAATTTGCAGCAACAACATAGGTTAAGTATCTGGGCTCCATACCATGATACCACCTTTATCCAGAAGGAATGACATACACTAAAGGGCGCTACTCCCTAGAACCTTGCCGCATCCTTCCTGTTTTGACCATTTCCGGGGTGTGAGGTCCGACGAAGTCTCGTCCACAAAGCTACGCTTTGTCACAAAGCCATGCTTCGGGTCAAACAAATGATCAAAGTAATGATCACAAAGATAAATGATCAAACAATTGATCCTATCACAAATGATCAAACAATGATCATTTCACAGCAACACTCAGTATGCCATGTTACCAAATTGGGAATATATCACTGATAAATTTCAACTACATAGCCTTTGAGCTCGTACGTCTCAGAGAAGGGTGTTAAGCTAAGAGAATAAATTCTCCACCACCAACAGAAATGTATTTGAAAGAAATCAGCTTTATATCTCAATTTGTAACGTCAGACACACTATCCATACAAGTCTGTTCCGGGATCGAACAAAACCAAAGGCACTTCTCACGAAGCCCTTGCAAATCCGGATAATTTTCAATCACGTCCGGACTTCCCGTCACTAAGGGTGATAAAACCTCTAAATCGGAGATCAGCCGATGTAGAGTAACTCGAAGGTAATCCTTCCGTTTTGAAAAATATCCGGTCTTCAACACCGGTCATCAAATGCAATTCATTACGACGTATCACATATTCGGAATGGGTTATACGACCCCATGGTCCTTTCCCAGCTAACCCGAATAGTGAGCGCTTATTCAAAAATAAGTGTGGCATTCAAATTCATCCAATTCACAACAAATACCCATTCAAGGTAATTATTGTTAGTCGGTTATTTAACTATCAATAAAGATGCGCAACATCATCAGATTCCAAATAATTTTCCCAAATTATTTTATCTTCCAAAATATCTTTACTAGATATAAAATTTCCACACTTCAAAATAAATCAATATTTATTTTCAAAACGAATTTCCATTCCTTTTATAAAGTCCATAGTGAATTTATATTTCAAAATATCTACTGATATACAATTTTAAATCGATTTCAATATTCATTTTCGATTTATCTTTACTAAGATAAATTCTCAAAACGTCTCATTTCATTTTGGAAAACATTTCCATACTTATTTAATCATAAGTAATTCACAAATCTATTTATTTTCAACATTTGAAAATATTCGATATACTTAAATCAATGTTAAGTATATATTTCATTCGTTAAGGAAATCATTTACTATAACAACATCTATTTGAGTCAAAACGAATGTTACGTAAAACATCGTTACGACGACTCAAAACCACTAGTATAGGGATTCGGAATTAAGATAGATATATAAATCCCAATACTATATAAAAACATTTCCTTTCGAAAATCGTTTACTATAACAACAGTGTTATAGTCTACCATTTCCTTATTTCTCGAAAACATCTATTTCAACAATAAATGTTGAAATCTATGGTTTCGATATTTAACACATTTAAAAACATCGTTAAAACAATTAACTCCATTTTTAATATCGCTTTTCCAAAACATATCCATTTCACTTAATAATATATTCACTGTCCAAAATCGTGAATATACTTCACTAACCAAATTTCAATATTTGCTACACATTTTATTTCAAGAATTTATCCACTATCCAAAATCGTGGAGAAAATTCTCTTTATAACCTTCTATATTTAATTCATCAATTTTGATTGATTTTCGGATTTATAAATCAACGTTTATAAATTCCATTTCTATTTTATAACAACTTTGATTTATCAATCTCCTTTATTAACAAATTCGATCAATATTTCATTTAAAGGCAAAAATCCAATTTATAAGTTAAATACTTATAATTCATTTATTTACAAAATCGCTCCTTTAAAACTTCACAAATTTTAAATATTATTACTTATAAGATTTCATTTATAACTTTATTTTCAACAATAACCGAACTACTTTTATAATTCCATTGTTTTGATTTATAAAATGTATATTTTATAAATCTCATCTATAAACCATTCATACTTATTCACAAATCTCAATTAAAATGCCGAAATCCGATTTATAAGTAAATTACTTATAAATCTTTTGTTTTACAAAATCTATTTATTTTGTAACTTCATAATTTATAAATATAAAATTTCGTTCACTTATGCAATCCATTTATTCTTCATTTTAACACTTATAAAAACTCGTTTTATAATCCCAATATTTTTAAATTTATAAATATCAACTTTTTAAATCTTTTAAATAAACCGTTTATAACACTTTAAAAATCTCAATTTAAACCATTTTATAAATAAATCAACTTTTATTTCAAAAATCACACTTTGGTTATATTTCACAAAAATCTTAACTTTTATAACTTTAAAATTTGAACGTTTATTTATTTAAAATAAATCACTTCAAAAATTTAATAAAACGTATATTTTCAAAGATCACTTAAAAAATCTCTTTTAAAATCAACATCGTCATTTTTAAATTTCAAAGGTGGATCCGATGATGCAACACACAAATTTGTCAATCACGACATTCAATATCATATATCAATATGATAACAGAATATATAAAAATATCTGTAAATAAATAAATACAGTTGAGGAATCCAGTTGGATCCCTCCAACCTGTTTCCCTGCATCCAAAGATGTTAGCACAATACCAATTCCACTTCGAGGTGGAATATCGCGGTATATGGGATTTATAAAATATCAATCTGCTTAATAATGGCACAATAGGGTCTCATCCGCTATATAGTGCGGGAAATCAATCAATCCAATATATACATATGCCAATATGTATATATTGCTATATATATAGATATATCCTACTATATCTAATATCACATCCAAATAGCAACCAAATCAATAACTGCAATCCAAATTTATTTTGAGTGAGAAAAATCTCACCTTAGCTTTTAATTTGCAATCCCATTTCCATTTTTGATCATTTCTCCACGGTTTAACCTTGTATAACAATTTACACAATATATCAATATTCGAATTAAATCGAAACTTAAATTATTGTTCTATTTATTTACTTAACCAATTTCTCCTTTAATAATTTAATTAACTAGTAATTTATTTTAAACTAAAAATTTTCCTTTTAGAAAAGGCATTTTAGTAACAAAAATAATTAGACAAGTTAATTTAATGAGTTAATCAACCTAATTCATTATTTTAAAATGAACTAGTAACATTTAAAATATAGATATATTTATTTTCCCTTTGAACTGCCTATACACTTATAAAAACATTCTATATATATTTCATAAAATCTATTTTATATAAATTCTTATATTTTTCCAAAATCTATAATAATTTCTGTTTTACATATATATATTAAAATTAAATCAGGATCAACTTAATATTTTAAACAAACTGCTTAACAGATCAAGTTACTTTAATGTAAAAACATTTTTTTCCTTTATTTACTTAGCTAATGACGTAGTCCAAAGCTGGTTTTCCCTTAATAAATCTTTTTAGCGACAAAAATAAAATGGATTAAGCTTATCAAAAAAATTTAAATCTCCTTATTTTTATTGTATATGTACATCTAATCTAAATTTAAATTTAACAAAATAAAATAAAACTTAAGATTCGAACCTCAACCACCTCGAACGATCTGCAGCCCATTCTTCGACCGTGAACGAACTCACGACCACCTCTCTGCTTGACGCCGTGATTCCCATCACCGAAGTCACTTCCACCGTCTCTACTCTCGATTGAATCGAGAATCTATACCAGCCTTCATCGCCACGCCTTGCTGCCGCGATTCCTTCCAGGTCGCGATTCATGTTCGCTCGAGTCGTTGCCACAAATCCTATCGACTCCGACCCTACTTCACGCGGCTTCCCTAGTTCTCGTCTTCGACGCCGCCTTCGAGCTGAACTCGCCTAGACGTCGTGACTTCGACTTCCAACTGGGCGACTCGAGATCTTGATTCCTTTCGAATATGCTTTGGCTATTATACTGGAGAGGGAAAATAGGGTTTTCGATTACAGAGGGGACGAAAAATAGTACACGCGATTTTAATTTTTCTTTTTGAACTGGAGAGGAGGGATTTCTTTTATTTTGGAATGAAGGCGAGTTCGATCGAATAGAGGGGGGAAAAAGAAACGGCCATTGATTTTCTTTGAACTGCTCGAAATTTTAAATTAACAGAGAGGGACGAGATACTTAAAGTCGAACGAAGTATGGCCTGCATGATTTGGCATCGTGATTTTAACAGGGAGAAGCACGATTTCTTTCCCGATCTTAGGCGTGATTTTAGGGGAGAAAACGTGGGTAAGATGTCGGCAAAAGTTTATAAAATTTAAATTAAATTTAAATTGAATCTTGATAAAAATCCAATGCGTTTACTCACTGTGTGCTCACGTATTAACACCGAAAAATACGAAATTTGAAATCCGGTAATAATTCAATATTACAGACCCAATGGAACTGGTTTCGTCGAATTCCGAGACTGTGCCTCGGACGGCTATTTTTAAATATCGATCCAAACGATATAAATTCAAAATTGAACAAAACAATTTGAAATTACATTC
Organism: Allium fistulosum; assembly: GCA_030737815.1. Taxonomy (NCBI): domain Eukaryota; kingdom Viridiplantae; phylum Streptophyta; class Magnoliopsida; order Asparagales; family Amaryllidaceae; genus Allium; species Allium fistulosum. The sequence goes on along the minus strand of CM060906.1, from coordinate 293,050,975 downwards.
TGAAGCTTCTATTATCTTCAGTATTATCATTACAAATTTTAAAAGCTTTTGAAATATTTTTTTTTCTTCAGCTTAAAATTAAAGATTTAAATTTTTATTCAACATTCAATAGATTAAATTTTATAATTTAATCGCCAAATTCAAAGTATGTTTTGGGGATTCAAGTTAAATCATCGTTCAAATATTTAAAATTAATTAAATATTTTCAATTTAATTTGTTCAAAATTCTGGGTCGTTACAAAATCAAACACCCCTCTTCTCGAAATGATGATGGCTCTCGAAATCTCAAATGTCCTCAATCTTGTTTCACGAGTTCCCTCCGAGTGATTGTGCGACTTTCCCCGATGATGCGACAGGTTCATGGAGGCGACGGTTTTGGTCGATCTGCAGTTTTTGGCTAGGGCTGGCATCGCCTTTTGATCCAGGGGTAGGTGGAGGTTCGTCTTAGCGATGATGGAGGGGAGCCGCGTGAAGCTGGGGAGGCGGCAGGGGAAGTTCTGGTGTCGCGATGGCGAGGCGATGCTGGCCGAGGTTGGAGGCGCTAGGGCGAACAGCGGCAGTCTCTGGTGGCATTCAGTGAGGGTTGAGGAGGGTTGTCGAACTCGAGCTCGGCTGTGATGTGTTTGGGCAGTAAGGTATCGGCTTTGTTTCAATTTAATTTAATTCCAATAAATACATATAGAAGAAGAAGAAAAAATAAAAATAAAATAATACACATGCTGTAACATACTGATTCATTTTGAAAAATATATGGGTAATCTCTTTTTATAAATTAAATGGTGAATTAAACTATTGTAGTTGCAAACTGAAAGAAAAATATATATTTGGCCAGTATTTATTTAAAAACTGGTTAAATTAAATTAATAAATGGTAATTTATTTTTCGATTAGATCAAATGTTAATTAAATGTATAATGTTTGTTCAAGGTCCAAAATCGTGATGGAAATAGCCGGTTTGGATCAGATTGCAAAAAAAAAACCAAAGGTGAGTTAATATCACTCAAATTAGATTACTGATATTTAATTAGTAAATTAAATTATTGGATTGATTGCTTGAATTGATAATTTATCATCAGTCTGGATATGATATTATATATAGTAGTATATATATATATATATATTGGAGTGATTGATATTCCAGCATTATATAGCGGATGAGACCCTATGCGCCCCGCATAATAACGGATGACCCTATATACCGCGATATCCCCCTCGAAGTGGGATTGGTATTTTTAGATGGTGCTGACATCTGTGGATGCAGGAAAACAGGTTGGAGGGATCCAACTGGATTCCTCGAAAATATTGAAAGTTATTTTCATAGTCTGTGATTGTGATTTATTTGATAACCTGTGATAGATTATATTGTAAATCGAAGCTATTGAATGCTATGGTTTGGCTGAATATGTTTTGGATATTTTAGGATACCAAAAGTAAAAGTATCTGATTTTTTGAAAGAAAAAAGGGAAAGAAAATGAAGGAAAATGGTTTCAAAGTAATTAGTTTATGGTTATATAAATTAAGTAATTGAAACCTTAAGTTAGCTTAAATCCTAGGATTAGTAATGGCTAGGATAAATAAAATAATTTAAACTTAAATTAATTATGTTAAGGTAATTATATATATGTTAATTATTTATTAATCACTATGGTTTATTAAAGTAAATAAATAGTTGTAACTAGTTAATAGTTAATGATAAAATAAAATGACCTAAACCTTTAATTTATTATAAGTCTTAAGTTAATTATACTTGTTGATTATTAGTTAATTCCATATATTTAATTAGAATAAAATAAAATGGTTTTTAGTTAGTTTAAGGATAATTAAACATGATTTGAAAATAATTAATTAATTCTATTTTAAAGTAAATTAATGATTTGTGTGACTAGTTAATCTAGTCTATGAATAGTTTAAATTGGAATAACCTGAAGTGAACAGTTATATATAAAATGAGAGATGTTTTATTTGAATAGATATGGTAATGGGATTTTTATGTAAAGGTTGACATTCTGAGATTGTTTTGTTTTGTTGAAAACAACTTGGCTTAAAAGATGGCGTTTGGATTCGAAGAGATCGGGATCGGATATCAGCGATATCCGGAACCACTTCGATTTAATAACTACTTCAATCTTTACGGATTTGATTTGTAGAATCAAATAGGCTGAAATTAAATAAATTAAGTAAATCGGACTATTTTGAATAAGTAACTACCCTTAGGTATTATTTTAAATAATGGATTTAGCAACAAATGTTGGTTATAACAAGATAAGAACTCGTAATGTTGGATGAGTTACCTTGGTTTTCAAAAACGTTTTTTACAGCATTAGTATTCAAATTAAATGGGTTTACTCACGCTGGTTTCTAGCCAGACTCGGGTGTTACTTTATTGTAATGCTCAGGTCAGACCGAGTATTACAGATTTTCAGGTTCGGACGTTTGGAGCTCAGAAGACGAGCTGGATGGCAGAGACGTATAGATTATATTCCGCTGTATATTAGGGGTTGTATAAACAGCAGTTGAGGACAAGTTATTACAACTGTCCAGTTTTTGTTGTACTATGATATCTTGTGTATATATTGACAGTTACAGCTTTTCATTGTATAAAAATGATGTTATTTGTATATTATATTTGTTCCGCTGCAATTGTGAGATTCTGTGTTGTTGTTTCTGTTCTTCTTCTACCTCTTTTTCTTCTTAACCCTAACAGCCTGGGATTTCTGGCACTCGATTGCTCGACACTCTATACAGTGAACGTATTAGTGTCGATTTTTCGGGGCCAAAAATCTTTCGGGCCGTCACACGTGGTATTAGAGCTGAAAGGTTAAGCGAGAACCTTGGCTCTGGTGGTGATTACTCATTAGAGATAGGGTTAGTAGTACCCTAGAATGAGTTGAGTGTATTATATGAGAGCGTACTTGTTATTTTCTTATATCATGATTTTAAAAACGGTTTTAAAAATTGATTTTATATAAGCTTAAATTTTGATATATAAAGAAGTAGTTTTTCTAATTATTATAATATATTAAGATAATTGGTTGTTTATTATTAAAATTAAATAAGATTATAAGATTTAAGTGGTAAAAACATATATAACCAAATAGAAATTTGGGTAAAATAAGCTAAGTAAAAATGGATTCAAACCCTGAAATTAAATCCTGGAAAATTCAAAGGAATTTTCAAAGTGTTTCAAATGAGTTACCCTTATTATATTTTATACTGAATTATGATGGAATGTATGGTGTGTTTGATTTCTTGATATGATAATAACCGTAAATTGGTTGTCGGGTCTTAATAAAGGGATGAACATGTGTAGGTAAATATATATATGATATCAAAGTTGATTTGAAATAAACATAAGTTTTGAATTCTGAATTTCCCTTGAAGTGAGAGTATAACCCCAAAGAGAAATAAGTTTTTAACTTATAAGTGGGAAGTGATATTGGTAGAAAATTTAAATTTGGAACGAGAAATTTAAATTGAGTAGGCTAAAAAGAATTGAATGGATTGAGATTTAACTTAGGAAAGTTAAATAAGTTGGACCTATAATCTAAAACTGGGAAATTTCAAGATGAAATTGGGATTTAACTTAAGGAAGTTAAATGGGTCAAATTGAAAGGAGAGTTATGTATGGTCTCAAACGGGTTTCAAATTCTGTAAATTGGATTGTTTTGAATGAATTAAGAAGTGGATTGAAATGATATATGTCCATTGCTGAAATTAAATGGAATTAAAACTTTATTTTGAAACTACTTAAATGATTTTGATTTTTAGAAATAAAAGTTGAACTTAGGAAAATGGAATCACGTTGGACTTAAGATTGAAATGTTAAAAATGGACTTATTAACCGGAATTGTTTAAAGGGATTGGGTTTGAAAATTTGAAGTATAATTGGGAAATCAATTGAATTATGAAAATTTATCTGCTTAAGAAGATTTTAACTCTCACTCGAACCTCAAATAAGTTTAAGTAAAGGAAATTTAAAATGAATATTTGAAATTTGGACTCGAAATTAAATTATTTAAAGACTTGGGGTGTTAAATAAAATGTTAAAGGCTAACTTGATTTAAGTAATTAAATCGGTATTTTGAAATCGAACCTGAATTTATATAAATCTAGATGGTTGGAAATTGAGAATGGAATTGAGATTAATTTGGAATTGAATTGAACTAATTGGGAGTGTAATCGAGGTTAAATAAGTTTAATTCAATTGGGAATTGATTTGAATTAGAATGGGAATCGAAGTTAATTCAAATTGAATTGGAATTGAATCGATTTAAATGGAAGTGGAGATTTAAATTGAAAATTGATTGAATTAGAGATCGGGAAATTGAACCGGTTTGACTCTGAAATTATTTTCAAATAAATTATTTTAATATAAACTGTCTTAAATATATTTTTTCCAAGTTATTTACTATACAACCTTTCTTTTTAAAACTCAAACTATCTTACATTAGTAGTTTCTCAAGTGAAGGCTTGCAGTTTTTACTAAACCGAGTAGTCTGGAAGCTTCTAGCGGGTTTGGGTGTTAGTTTGTTTTGTTTATTTTGGTTATGGGCCTTGTATTAGTTTATAGAAGATATCAGGCCTGGTTTTGTTGGCTTTTAGAGTTTTGTTGAACATTGTATATTCCTTTGTTTTCTTGGTTATTAATAGAATGTTTGAACCCTTCTTCAAAAAAAAACTATCTTACATTAGCTGTTTAACTATTTTACAACTATTCTACAACTATTTTACAACTATTTAACTATTTTGCAACTACTTAACTATTTTAAACTATTCAGACTATTTTCTAAATTTCAAACTGGTCAGAGTGGAACCAATTGATTTTTAAAGGCTTTTGATTTTGGGAAAAATCAATTTTTGGAACTTGGAAAGCCAAGTTTGAGAACTATCAATTTTTGAGATATCGATTTTGAAGTTTGTATGTGATACATATAAAGAGTGTGTTTTGAAAGATACTATATGTGTATAGTATAAAATGTTTTGAGAATGCTATGGGGAATAAGGCGCTCCCATTTAGAGTTGAAACTTATAGTAGGAGATCCACTGGGTGGTTCTGCCTTGAGCCCTAAGGGGGGTTCTAAATTTGAATCCCAGAGGACGTCTGGACAAAACTTTAGTTCCTGAGGATTGTGATTGGGGTAGCGTAATTCGTGGGGGCGCTGATGCCTACAGAGACATTGGGGTTATGCTGTGACGGCAGTGTAACTCTGGTGTAACTACGATCTATCACCGTTCCATAGCGTAAGTCGGGTGGCAGTGATTGCCTACAATCTACGTTTGATTTTGTTGGGATAGCGACGTAACATCGGTAGATTGCGATCTATGTGGTTTAGTTCCATAGCGAAATTTGTGTGGCAGTGAGTGCCTACAGTTTACACTAGTCCCACTCAAACAGTGACATCACTTTGTGTAATCTGCGATCTATGTGGTGAAGTTTCATTTGGCAGCATAATTCGAGGGGTGTTGATGCCTATAGTTACACAGGTTTTTGCTGTGATAGCAATGTAACCCTGAGTGTAGCTGCGATCTATGCAGTTTCCATGGCGAAAGTCGAGGGGTGCAGATGCCTAAAGTTTTCTATGGTTTTCGCCGAGATGGCGACGCAATCATCGTGCTTACTGCGACCCATGGAGGGGGTGATGATTTCCATAGCATTCTTACAAAAAGTTTTTCAAGTATTTTCACTGGGTGTTGAAAATGAGTTCACTGAGTACTTATAGATTTTCAGTCTCGCGCATGATCAACGTATGACTGAAATTCTATGAGAACAAGGATGGACTTGTTGAGACATCGAGTTATAAAAAGTATTTTTATAAAGATAGTTTTGGTGATGAATAAAAATGAAAGGTAAATTGAATTCAAATAGGATTGGAAATTTAAGTAAATGAAAATAGATATAAAAGTTTTAGTGGTAAAGTGAAAATAAATATAAGAAGTATATAAAATATTTATACTGAACTTAAGAAATGGATGGTGAAATTTTTAAGTAAATTTGGAGTTGAGAAATATACTAAGTAAATATTTGAATGAAGGTTTAATAAAAGTGGTGAAAAGGGAAATTGTGAATAAGTGAATAGAAATCAAAATCAATGTGAAGAAAAAAAAAGAATTGATATAAATAATAATCAATTAGAAATAAATACGTAGGATGTACGTATATTATTTTATCCGCATAGCGATTTGATCCAGATTCGAGCACAGAATTTTGAGATAGTTATATCGATCCGAGTTGGGATTTTTTCACTCAATTTTCGACGGCGAACCCTGGATATGGATTTTTGGATGGATTCTGGAATTTCTCTATCATAGTCAGGGCTATGCAAGGAGAATGACGGTTTATGATCAAGAAACCAGATCTGAGTCCGCACTAGAGAGTCAGGTGAACGATACTAGTTCGGAAGTGAAATTATGTGATCGAGTAAGGGATCGGATTTGATATTTGCGTACGAATGATATACGGACATCGTACGGGCTTAAATGAAATAGATATTGGAAATTTTGTAAAGAAATGAATAAAATGATTTTGAATTCTGTAATTGGATATTATTGCTAAGTAGGATACATGTATATAAAAGCAAAGGAAAATCGGTGTTTTGATTTCAGAAGATAAATTTTGAATTGCCCGACTAAAAGGTATGTGTTTAAATTTTCGTATGAAATTTGATGGTTTTCTGATCTAGCCACTCGGCTTTTGTTTTCTTTTGAAAATTAGGGGCCTGTAGAGGCGTTTTGTAGTTGTTCCGATCTAGCCGCGCAAAGGAGACGCTGGCGAAATTTTTCGAAAATTTAGAGAGTTAGAAAAATTTTGAGAAAATTTTGATAAGTTTAAAATTTTGGTTTAAACTATAATTTGAATTATCGAGGGGATAATATTATCGAGAACCTATGGATGGGTTTGGAGAGTAGTAAGGGTAATAAGGTGTCTTTAATAAAAAGATTGTTTTGGAAATTTGTTTGAAATCTGGGTGGTTTTGGGAAAATGGTTAATGGGTTGTGGACCATTCTTCTTAACTAGAAATTTCGGGGACGAAATTCTTTTAAGAGGGGAGGAATGTAACGACCCAAAATTTTTGGATATTTGAAATTGGAATATTTAATTGATTTTAAATATTTAAAAGTTAATTTTTAACTTGCATTTCAAATATAACCAGTTATTGGATAATTAAATAATTGGATTAAACCATTGAAAATTGGGTAAAATATTGAATCTGGGGTTTTAGGCCAGTTAAAAATAATTTGAAGGCTTGTAAAATTTATATTGATAATACTAAAAATAACAGAAGTTTTGAAATTGAATTTAAAAGTGTTTTGTTTAGTTTTAAAAATATATCGTTTAAATTGACATTTAAAAATAGTCTTCCGGGGTACAGTCTCGGAATTCGACAAAACCAGTTCCATTGGATCCGTAATATTGTATTATTATCGGATTTCAATTTTCATAGCATTAGGAGTTGTCAAGTGGTCGTACGACATATAAACGCACCGAAAACTATATTGAAAATTCAATATAATAATTGGGTCCAAAAAGCTATTTTCTCCATACGATCGAATTAGGACTCGAAACCTTTTCCATTGCGTTCGAAATAGGGGTATAACATTATAAACGCCTAGCGGCATGCCTCGATAAGATGTCAAAATTTCAAGTTACGATATCGAGACGATTTAAAATTTAAATTTAATAATATTGTGTATTTTGACCAGTCAACCTCCAGCTGAAATAATGTCACACCAATGTTTTTCCCTTCACTACAGAATACTGTAGCTCATCTGCTACACACGACCATCGCTTCTTGTCTCCCCCATCTTCTTTTTGAAATTTGCACGCAACAGATCATTTCAGAGAAGAAGAAAAAATAACAGCTGCCTTCAAAATTTATAACCACAAATTCGTTTTTCTTCCCTCATTCGCAGTTCAAAACTCACGAGCCACTTTCCCCCTTCAATACCAAAAATCATCTTCTTTAACAAAATCAAATTGTTCGAAAAAATGGCAGATGAAATAGAAAAATCGAAATTCAAATTGGAGATGAAATCAAACACCCCTCTTCTCGAAATTATGATGGCTCTCGAAATCTCAAATGTCCTCAGTCTTGTTTCACGAGTTCCCTCCAAGTGATTGTGCGACTTTCCCCGATGATGCGACAGGTTCATGGAGGCGACGGTTTTGGTCGATCTGCAGTTTTTGGCTAGGGCTGGCATCGCCTTTTGATCTAGGGGTAGGTGGAGGTTCGTCTTAGCGATGATGAAGGGGAGCCGCGTGAAGCTGGGGAGGCGGCAGGGGAAGTTTTGGTGTCACGATGACGAGGCGATGCTCGCCGAGGTTTGAGGCGCTAGGGCGAACAGCGGCAGTCTCTGGTGGCGTTCAGTGAGGGCAGTGGAGGGTTGTCGAACTCAAGCTCAGTTGTGATGTGTTTGGGCAGTAAGGTGTCAGCTTTGTTTCAATTTAATTTAATTCCAATAAATACATATAAAAGAAGAAGAAAAAATAAAAATAATACACAAGCTGTAACCTACTGATTCATTTTGAAAAATATATAGGTAATCTCTTTTTATAAATTAAATGGTGAATTAAACTATTGTAGTTGCAAACTGAAAAGAAAAATATATATTAGGCCGGTATTAATTTAAAAACTGGTTAAATTAAATTAATAAATGGTAATTTATTTTTTGATTAGATCAAATGTTAATTAAACGTATAATGTTTGTTCAAGGTCCAAAATCGTGATGGATATAGCCGGTTTGGATCAGATTGCAAAACAAAAGTCAAAGGTGAGTTAATCTCACTCAAATTAGGTTATTGATAATTTAATTAGTAAATTAAATTATTGGATTGATTGCTTGAATTGATAATTTATTATCAGTCTGGATGTGATATTATATATAGTAGTATATATATATATATTGGAGTGATTGATATTCCCGTATTATATAGTGGATGAGATCCTATGCGCCCCGCACAATAGCAGATGACCCTATATACCGCGATATCTCCCTCGAAGTGGGATTGGTATTTTTATAAGGTGCTAACATCTGTGGATGCAGGAAAACAGGTAGGAGGGATCCAACTGGATTCCTCGAAAATATTGAAAGTTATTTTCATAGTATGTGATTGTGATTTATTTGATAACCTGTGATAGATTATATTGGAAATTGAAGCTATTGAATGCTATGGTTTGGCTGAATATGTTTTGGATATTTTGGGATATCAAAAGTAAAAGTATCGGATTTCTTGAAAGAAAAAAAAGGGAAAGAAAATGAAAGAAAATGGTTTCAAAGTAATTAGTTTATGGTTATATAAATTAAGTAATTGAAACCTTAAGTTAGCTTAAATCCTAGGATTAGTAATGGCTAGGATAAATAAAATAATTTAAACTTAAATTAATTATGTTAAGGTAATTATATATAGTTAATTATTTATTAATTACTAAGGTTTATTAAAGTAAATAAATAGTTGTAACTAGTTAATAGTTATTGATAAAATAAAATGACCTAAACCTTTAATTTATTAAAAGTCTTAAGTTAATTATACTTGTTGATTATTAGTTAATTCCAGATATTTAATTAGATTAAAATAAAATGGTTTGTAGTTAGTTGAAGGATAATTAAACATGATTTGAAAATAATTAATTAATTATGTTTTAAAGTAAATTAATGATTTGTGTGACTAGTTAATCTAGTCTATGAATAGTTTAAATTGGAATAACCTGAAGTGAACAATTATATATAAAATGAGAGACATTTTATTTGAATAGATACGGTAATGGGATTTTTATGTGAAGGTTGACATTCTGAGATTGTTTTGTTGAAAACAACTTGTCTTAAAAGATGGCGTTTGGATTTGAAGAGATCGGGATCGGATATCAGCGATATCCGGAACCACTTCGATTTAATAACTACTTCAATCTTTACGGATTTGATTTGTAGAATCAAATAGGCTGAAATTAAATAAATTAAGTAAATCCGACTATTTTGAATAAGTAACTACACTTAGGTATTATTTTAAATAATGGATTTAGCAACAGGTGTTGGTTATAACAAGATAAGAACTCGTAATGTTGGACGAGCTACCTTGGTTTTCAAAGACTTTCTTTACAGCATTAGTATTTCAAATTAAATGGGTTTACTCACGCTGGTTTCCAACCTGACTCGGGTGTTACTTTATTGTAATGCTTGGGTCAGACCGAGTATTACAGATTTTCAAGTTGGGACGTTTGGAGCTCAGGCGACGAGCTGGATGGCAGAGACGTACAGATTATATTCCGTTGTATATTAGAGGGTGTATAGACAGCAGTTGAGGACAAGTTGTTACAACTGTCCAGTTTTGTTGTACTCTAATATCTTGTGTATATATTGACAGTTACAGCTTTTCATTGTATAAACATGCTATTATTTGTATATTATATTTGCTCCGCTGTGATTTTCAGATTCTGTGCAGTTGTTTCTGTTCTTCTTCTACCCTTTTTTCATCTTAACCCTAATAGCCTAGGGTTTTCGGCACTCGATTGCTCGGCACTCTATACAGTGAACGTATTAGTGTCGATTTTTCGGGGTCGAAAATCTTTCGGGCCGTCACAGGGGATATGGGTAACGCCTTAACGCTATTTTAATTGTTTACTTTACTATAGACATATTATAATAGCGTATTGTACTACATAGTAGATAGTTCCACGGATCCTTAGAGGATGGTTATCCCAAACATCCTTTGAGTTACTTGTATTTTAGTTTATATTTCACTTGAGTTGGATTTATTGATAGAAGAATGTTAATCCTTGTAACGATTTGGACTTTTGCCCACTCGAAAATCAACATCCATACTTTACATCGTATTCGAATGTCGTAGATTCGACCGTTCAAATCCGAGTCGCCGGAGCTTATAACACAATTAAGTAAACAACACAGCGGAATAAAAGAATAATACATTGATATACAATATCTGATACAGCAAAGTGACATAATGAATATCAATATACATCAGAGATATGATATAACAAATAGCAGCGGAAAAGAAAACGATAACAACAGCAGCGGATAATCTCCATCTTCAAAGCGCCAATCCAGAAATAGCTCGAACTCCCAATAATGAGGCACAAAGATAAGCAAGTGCAGTTCGATCCAAAGACTGAACTAGCTCCAGAAAATCTACTAAATCTGAATATCTGAAAAAAACCCAACTCTAGACTGCTCGTGTAGAAAAATTTTGAGCATCCAGAGTTTAGGAAAGAAACAATAAACTCTGGATCAGTCATGGGACTAGTGTGAGCAACAAAAACAGTTTATCTTTAAAAACAAATAGCAGAGAAATTTTTTAAAGTCAATTCGCAATGCTTTTTGGAAAATGAAACTACCATAAGACCTCCCATCACACACACAATGCAAACGCAGAATTGGAGGAGATTTCTTCTTATGATAGTCAAAGATGCTTACTACGCAAAATCAAATCATTTTTGATATTATTATTAGTGCATAGTATAGAAAACATTTCGAAAGTATAATATTAATCTTAGCCAACATACGACTAGTATCGTATGCCTACTATAGCTACCATCTAAACAGTGGTGACCACCGTACGTAAATGGCAGGTTCTACAACTAATACCGTACAAAGTTCGTATTGGAAGATGGATTTCCAGCAAATGGTCAGGCTAAGAAACTTCCTATGCCACGAAGGAACGCCTCTGGAATGACGTCCCGAGAAATAACCTAACATTATGGTTAGATCTCTGCCAACACAAGGCCGGGTTACCTCTGCAAAAATAGGTAACTACTGACACACGTATGCCATCCCCCGATCGTAACCGATCTTCCCGAGGATCCTCGATTTCCAACAACCACATAATAAGCAGTATCAACATAGGTTAAGTATCTGGGCTCCATACCATGATACCACCTCTATCCAGAAGGAATGACATACACTAAGGGGCGCTACTCCCTAGAACCTTGCCGCATCCTTCCTGTTTTGACCATTTCCGGGGTGTGAGGCTCGACGAAGTCTCGTCCACAAAGCTACGCTTTGTCACAAAGCCATGCTTCGGGTCAAACAAATGATCAAAGAAATGATCACAAAGATATAAAATCAAATAAATGATCATATCACAAATGATCAAACAATGATCATTACACAGCAACACTCAGCATGTCACGTTACCAAATTGGGATATATCGCTGATAACTTCAACTACATATACTCTGAGCTCATACGTCTCAGAGAAGGGTGTTAAGCTAAGAGAATAAATTCTCCGCCACCAACAGAAATGTATTTGAAAGAAATCAGCTTTATATCTCAAAGTGTAATGTCAGACATGTAACCATACAAGTCTGTTCCGGGATCGAACAGAACCGAAGGCACTTCTAACGAAGCCCTTGCAAATCCGGATAATTTTCAAATCACGTCCGGACTTCCCGTCACAAAAAGAGTGATATAAATCTCTATACCGGCGCGACTCAGTGCAGAGACATTCGACAGGTTGTCCTTTCATTTTTGAAAATATCCGGTCTTCAACACCGGTCTTCAAATGCCATCCATATACGACGTATCACTAATTCGGAATGGGTTATATGACACAAAAGGTCTTTTCCCGGCTAACCCGAATTGTGAGCGCAATATTTAAAAATATATGGATATTGGGATTTCAATTAAGTCACAACTTATTACCCAAACTTCTCTCTTTAAATGGTTTAAAAAATTACCATTTTCAAATCTTTAAACAAAAAGATTCATTTTAGCAACCTATAATGGTTTAAACAATTTCCACATTTTTATCTTTTAAACAAAAGATTCATTCAGAGATTTTCCAAATCAATTTCCGTTTCAATTTAACTCGTTAAATCTTTAAATCAAAGATTTAACTTATAGCTTTCAAAACAATTTCATTTCGAATGGTTTAAATAAATCATCATTTTAAATCTGTTAAAAATAAACAGATTTAATTCATAGCTTTCAAAAAGAATTCATTCCTAACTTGGAAAAACATTTTTCAATTCAAACTTGAAATTCCTTTAATTAAACTGGAATTTCATTTCTTATCTGAAAGTTTTTATTCTTTTAAAACAAACAGTTTTCATTTTGGAAATCTGATTCATTCATACGAGTTGAAATCCTTGGGTTAAATTCAAATTCTCAAAATTTTACTTATAAAATGGTTTAACTTCATACAAATACATTTATATCATCTTTAATCCCTAGTTTCAAATCATAGGATTCAATTTCAAACTTGAATTCAAATTTAAATCAAATTATTTAAATTTTCAAAACTTGATTAAGTTATTCAAAATAACTTTTATCTTTGAAATTCCATTTCAAAAGCTTTTTACTTCAAACCGAAATTTCCAATTTCAAAAACATCAAATTTAAATCATCTGTGACTTAACCAATTTCCTCGTGGAATCCATATTCGTGTGTATAAAAGTGTAGTCCAGGGGTTTAACACAATAGTGCAACACAATGAATCATCACATATCAAAATACAGTAATATGGTTGATAAGCGATATAACTATAACGCTTATCGCTCATTCACAGATTCACAGATAATAAATTACATCACAGATAATTTTATCACAGATCACAACATAAATCAGGATGTATCACAAAGCATCATATATCAGGGAAAGCAAACAATCCAACATCCAATGAAATTCAAACATTCATAGGTAAGGTTAGTTAATTATCTGATTTATTCAAATCAGATAAATTTCTTATGAATAAATTTCTAATCCTAGTTAATCAATTATTAGTCAATTACAAATTATCTTCATTAATTATTCTTTAATCATTTATTAATTAGCCTTTAATTAATACATTATTTCTAAATCAATACTTTTCACTTTAAAATTTATTTCAACATTTATATTTAAAACTTAATTTTATTTCCAAAATCTAGATTTCCAATTTTGATTTAAGTCCATGTTTTAAAATTTGATTCGGCTTTGTTTAAATCTTTCCTTTACAATTTAAATTTCATTTTAAATTCAAATTACTTAAATACTTAAACACCTTGAAGTTATTAAAGAATTTTGAATTTAAAAACTCAATTATATCCAAACTGGGGTTCATCCTAAACTTGAATTTATATTTAAGCTTTTGTTTTGAAACTTAATTTGACTTTGTTTTAAAATTAAAAGATTAAGTTTTAAATCTCAAAACAGGAACAGGTTAATTTAAACTAAATTTAAACTTTGTTTGATCATTCAAAATTTAGTTTTAAGTTTTCAAAACAACAGAACATGCTTCTATTTAAAACTGGAAAACACTTATACCCGAGCCACTCGAAAATTTACTTCGAGCCAAATCACACAGCAATCGCGAACTCACTCGACTTGGAGAAAAACTATAGCCTACTTCGAGCCTCACCCGAGTCGAACCTCATCTGCTCCAAAGCCTACAAACCAGATACGATCGTGCACGTGCACACCATATCGGAGCCTCTCCGATCAACTTCGACGCCTCCTACCCATCGAGTATCCCCTCGACATTGTACCCCGATCGCCTAAATCCCCATATTTCTCTCGAAAACGAATTCGAGCGTCAAGTCAAAACCTGGAACAACTGAACCCCTACCATCCCCAAAACCTGCCAATGCACCACGCTCGCAGCTCCGACCACCGAAGGCGCTGAAATTCCGGTCACGCTTCGACAATCCACCAAGCAACCTTCCACCTGAATTTAGTGCGACTCGGTCGCGTAATGACGACGAACTCACCATACTTACAAACAAGTTCAAAAGCTCAACAAAAACCCTAAATCGATCTTGCTTCATAAATTTACCCAATGGAAAAATTATTTCATATTTTTCTCGAAATCACTGGTGTCCATACTATCTTCATATCAAATTTCAACATTTTAAATTGATTCGATTGTTAGAAAATGGGAAAAATGCAATTTTTGTTCAACTCGCAAATACTCTCAGCATACTGAACTAAAAATTTTGAATTTACTTTCAAAAATCATAATTTTTGATAAGCTTCCAGATAGTATAATTGAAACTAAGTTTTATAACATTCGAATTTCTACAGGATTTGAATTCTAACTGTATTTTCAAATTTCTCAGAGAATCTTTATTTTATTTTGCTTGAATTCATTTTTACAATTAAAGATATGTCCAAACAAACAACTTTTGTTTGAATTATGAGATCAAACAATGATCAGAGGATGAGTTTTCGTTTTTTTTTTCAAATAGGTTTGAATCCTGTAATATTTAAAACATAGACCAATGTCTGTTCTCAAACATGCAGAGCTATATACACATATATATTCACAAACTTATACACATGTAAGAAATTTTCCAACCTACTTTAACATGTTTTCAAAACAACAGATCTAAATCCAGAAATCAAAGGGTTTACTCACCTGAAACTGTTGAAACAGAGGTAGCAAAAGCCTGGAAAAGGTTCCAAAATCTGGAATTGAATTTTCATTTTGATCTGGACTTTGATATTAGTGAACTTGTATTTGATTTACTGATTCAGGCTTGAAATTTTCCTGAATTGATCTTGCACTTATTTGCTTTTGCTCTAATCTCTCAGGTTTTGATTTCTAGGCCTTTTTGATTTTGTAAATTTCCTTTTCAGCTTTAAAACTGATTTGCTAATTGATGATGGACGAAATGAAGATGTTGATATATATAAAAAGAGTTGTACAGTGTGTTATAGTGTTGTTTGTACAAATAGGTGTTATAGGCTTACTTCTTTTATTGACTAAAGAAACTATTTTAAAAACTGAAATGACTTTTAACATTTTTTTCCCTTTTTCTTTCGGCTGAGAAGATTGCATTTATGCTTGTATTAAATGCATGTGTTCCCCTTTTGTCTACAGCCTCACCTCACCTGATTTTTTTTTACTTTGTATGTCCTTAGATATTGTATTTTGGTATGTACCTAGATTTGTTTGTGTGAAGATATTTTTGTTTCCTTTGTTTATGCTTGCCTACTTTTCAGCTGCATACTTGTTTCAATATGCTATTGTACTTGGTTATGCATGTTAATGTATTTATTAACTTCAGCCTTACTTCGGCTGAGATGATGTTATGGTGGCTGGAAATCTTTCTTTGCTTTGTTTATTTTGTATGTACAACTTGCATATACTTTTGTTTCCCTCTTGCTTGTCTCATACTTATTATTATACTTTGCATTTCCAAGTTCTACAGGCTACACTCTTTATTATTCTTGTCTACATATCATATTTATTATGTTGTTATACTTTATATCTTACAAAGTTCACTAACATGTTGTTTAAATTCCTTTATGTGAATTTAATTCATTTATTGGTTAAATTTAACATTTATTTAACTCACATACTTTTAGCCTTGTAATATAAATAATTTCTATTTTAGTTTGTTATTAGGAATTTAGCTATCGGGTTATGTTTATATTTTTAAACCATTTATTTACACTTTGAATCCAAATTAAATATATAAATATATATATATATTATTTCAAATTTACTCATATATGCTCATATACATATATGTTCACATACATACAATATTTACAATATTTTTAAATTAAAATGATTTATACAGAATTTATCTGTATTCGGGGAAACTCATATTACTTTAATCGATTGATTTTACAATTTTATTCAAAAATTAATTAAATTATTAATTTAAATTAAATTAAATTTCAAGGTCGTTACAAACTTCCCCCCTTAAAAGAATTTCATCCTCGAAATTCGCAGGCACGAAAACAGCACAGAGATAGACAGATGCGATCTCCTATAACTCCTCAAACTTACGATATGAATTCTAAACTCAAATCGGAATATCTCAAAATACATACCAATTTGTCCCTCTTCGGACTTTGGTATTCACAAGAAATTATAATAGAATTTCAAAATTTGGTTTCAAACGATATCGTTTTATCGATTCAATTCAATTTAGCTCTGTATTCTATTAATCAATTTAACTCAATTCAAAATTTCCAATTTCAAATTCATTAAGGTTTAAATCAAAGAGCTGATAAGAAACCGATGAAAATACTAAGTAAGGATTTTCTACAACGATTCGTAGGGTCATCATCGCACCGAAACTTCTTTCTGGAGCTGGTACGAAGCATTCAAAAGAATTGAAAAGACGAATCAACGAAGATTGATAAGAAAGTTGTTTCCACTGTTGCAGGGTATTGACCATTTATAGTCGTACTCCTTGTCCCCTATCTCGTTCTCTTCTTGCACTCATACTTACTATCAGTGGATAGCAAGAGAATTTACTGAGACATTCAAACGGATATCTTAGGGATTACTCATTCTAGAGTTTACTTCACCCTATCTCTAATGAGCTACTTAACGTGTTACACTCCTGAGCTAAAGTTCAACCTTAGCTCTGATACCAAATGTAACGATTTGGAATTTTGCCCGCTCGAAAATCAACATCCATACTTTACATCGTATTCGAATGCCGTAGATTCGACCGTTCAAATCCAAGTCGCCGGAGCTTATAACACTATTAAGTAAACAACACAACGGAATAAAAGAATAATACATTGATATACAATATCTGATACAACAAAGTGATACAATGAATATCAATATACATCAGAGATATGATATAACAAATAGCAGCGGAAAAGAAAACGATAACATCAGCAGCGGATAATCTCCATCTTCAAAGCGCCAATCCAGAAATAGCTCGAACTCCCAATAACGAGGCACAAAGATAAGCAAGTGCAGTCCGATCCAAAGACTGAACTAGCTCCAGAAAATCTACTAAATCTGAATATCTGAAAAAACCCAACTCTAGACTGCTCGTGTAGAAAAATTTTGAGCATCCAGAGTTTAGGAAAGAAACAATAAACTTCGGATCAGTCATGGGACTGGTGTGAGCAAAAAAAACAGTTTATCTTTAAAAACAAATAGTAGAGAAATTTTTTAAAGTCAATTCGCAATGCTTTTTGGAAAATGAAACTACCATAAGACCTCCCACCACACACACAATGCAAACGCAGAATTGGAGGAGATTTCTTCTTATGATAGTCAAAGATGCTTACTACGCAAAATCAAATCATTTTTGATATTATTATTAGTGCATAGTGTAGAAAACATTTCGAAAGTATAATATTAATCTTAGCCAACATACGACCGGTATCGTATGCCTACTATAGCTACCATCTAAACAGTGGTGACCACCATACGTAAATGGCAGGTTCTACAACTAATACCGTATAAAGTTCGTATTGGAAGATGGATTTCCAACAAATGGTCAGGCTAAGGAACTTCCTATGCCACGAAGGAACGCCTCTGGAATGACGTCCCGAGAAATAACCTAACATTACGGTTAGATCTCTGCCAACACAAGGCCGGGTTACCTCTGCAAAAATAGGTAACTACTGACACGCGTATGCCATCCCCCGATCATAACCGATCTTCCCGAGGATCCTCGATTTCCAACAACCACATAATAAGCAGTATCAACATAGGTTAAGTATCTGGGCTCCATACCATGATACCACCTCTATCCAGAAAGAATGACATACACTAAGGGGCGCTACTCCCTAGAACCTTGCCGCATCCTTCCTGTTTTGACCATTTCCGGGGTGTGAGGCTCGACGAAGTCTCGTCCACAAAGCTACGCTTTGTCACAAAGCCATGCTTCGGGTCAAACAAATGATCAAAGAAATGATCACAAAGATATAAAATCAAATAAATGATCATATCACAAATGATCAAACAATGATCATTACACAGCAACACTCAGCATGTCACGTTACCAAATTGGGATATATCGCTGATAACTTCAACTACATAACCTCTGAGCTCGTACGTCTCAGAGAAGGGTGTTAAGCTAAGAGAATAAATTCTCCGCCACCAACAGAAATGTATTTGAAAGAAATCAGCTTTATATCTAAAAGTGTAATGTCAGACATGTAACCATACAAGTCTGTTCCGGGATCGAACAGAACCGAAGGCACTTCTCACGAAGCCCTTGCAAATCCGGATAATTTTCAAATCACGTCCGGACTTCCCGTCACAAAAAGAGTGATATAAATCTCTATACCGGCGTGACTCAGTGCAGAGACATTCGACAGGTTGTCCTTTCATTTTTTAAAATATCCGGTCTTCAACACCGGTCTTCAAATGCCATCCATATACAACGTATCACTAATTCGGAATGGGTTATATGACACAAAAGGTCTTTTCCCAGCTAACCCGAATTGTGAGCGCAATATTTAAAAATATATGGATATTGGGATTTCAATTAAGTCACAACTTATTACCCAAACTTCTCTCTTTAAATGGTTTAACAAATTACCATTTTCAAATCTTTAAACAAAAAGATTCATTTTAGCAACCTACAATGGTTTAAACAATTTCCACATTTTTATCTTTTAAACAAAAGATTCATTCAGAGATTTTCCAAATCAATTTCCGTTTCAATTTAACTCGTTAAATCTTTAAATCAAAGATTTAACTTATAGCTTTCAAAACAATTTCATTTCGAATGGTTTAAATAAATCATCATTTTAAATCTGTTAAAAATAAACAGATTTAATTCATAGCTTTCAAAAAGAATTCATTCCTAACTTGGAAAAACATTTTTCAATTCAAACTTGAAATTCCTTTAATTAAACTGGAATTTCATTTCTTATCTGAAAGTTTTTATTCTTTTAAAACAAACAGTTTTCATTTTGGAAATCTGATTCATTCATACGAGTTGAAATATTTGGGTTAAATTCAAATTCTCAAAATTTTACTTATAAAATGGTTTAACTTCATACAAATACATTTATATCATCTTTAATCCCTAGTTTCAAATCATAGGATTCAATTTCAAACTTGAATTCAAATTTAAATCAAATTATTTAAATTTTCAAAACTTGATTAAGTTATTCAAAATAACTTTTATCTTTGAAATTCCATTTCAAAAGCTTTTTACTTTAAACCGAAATTTCCAACTTCAAAATCAATTGAAATTAAAATCTCAATTTCAAAAACATCAAATTTAAATCATCTGTGACTTAACCAATTTCCTCGTGGAATCCATATTCGTGTGTATAAAAGTGTAGTCCAGGGGTTTAACACAATAGTGCAACACAATGAATCATCACAGATCAAAATACAGTAATATGGTTGATAAGCGATATAACTATAACGCTTATCGCTCATTCACAGATTCACAGATAATAAATTACATCACAAATAATTTTATCACAGATCACAACATAAATCAGGATGTATCACAAAGCATCATATATCAGGGAAAGCAAACAATCCAACATCCAATGAAATTCAAACAATCCAATAGGTAAGGTTAGTTAATTATCTGATTTATTCAAATCAGATAAATTTCTTATGAATAAATTTCTAATCCTGGTTAATCAATTATTAATCAATTACAAATTATCTTGATTAATTATTCTTTAATCATTTATTAATTAGCCTTTATTTAATACATTATTTCTAAATCAATACTTTTCACTTTAAAATTTATTTCAACATTTATATTTAAAACTTAATTTTATTTCCAAAATCCAGATTTCCAATTTAGATTTAAGTCCATGTTTTAAAATTTGATTCAACTTTGTTTAAATCTTTCCTTTACAATTTAAATTTCATTTTAAATTCAAATTACTTAAATACTTAAACACCTTGAAGTTATTAAAGAATTTTGAATTTAAAAACTCAATTATTTCCAAACCGGGGTTCATCCTAAACTTGAATTTATATTTAAGCTTTTGTTTTGAAACTTAATTTGACTTTGTTTTAAAATTAAAAGATTAAGTTTTAAATCTCAAAACAGGAACAGGTTAATTTAAACTAAATTTAAACTTTGTTTGATCATTCAAAATTTAGTTTTAAGTTTTCAAAACAACAGAACAGGCTTCTATTTAAAACTGGAAAACACTTATACCCGAGCCACTCGAAAATTTACTTCGAGCCAAATCACACAGCAATCGCGAACTCACTCGACTTGGAGAAAAACTATAGCCTACTTCGAGCCTCACCCGAGTCGAACCTCATCTGCTCCAAAGCCTACAAACCAGATACGATCGTGCACGTGCACACCATATCGGAGCCTCTCCGATCAACTTCGACGCCTCCTACCCATCGAGTATCCCCTCGACATTGTACCCCGATCGCCTAAATCCCCATATTTCTCTCGAAAACGAATTCGAGCGTCAAGTCGAAACCTGGAACAACTGAACCCCTACCATCCCCAAAACCTACCAATGCACCACGCTCGCAGCTCCGACCACCGGAGGCGCTGAAATTCCGGTCACGCTTCGACAATCCACCAAGCAACCTTCCACCTGAATTTAGTGCGACTCGGTCGCGTAATGACGACGAACTCACCATACTTACAGACAAGTTCAAAAGCTCAACAAAAACCCTAAATCGATCTTGCTTCATAAATTTACCCAATGGAAAAATTATTTCATATTTTTCTCGAAATCAATGGTGTCCATACTATCTTCATATCAAATTTCAACATTTTAAATTGATTCGATTGTTAGAAAATGGGAAAAATGCAATTTTTGTTCAACTCGCAAATACTCTCAGCATACTGAACTAAAAATTTTGAATTTACTTTCAAAAATCATAATTTTTGATAAGCTTCCAGATAGTATAATTCCTTTTGATAGGCTACACTCTTTATTATTCTTGTCTACATATCATATTTATTATGTTGTTATACTTTATATCTTACAAAGTTCACTAACATGTTGTTTAAATTCCTTTATGTGAATTTAATTCATTTATTGGTTAAATTTAACATTTATTTAACTCACATACTTTTAGCCTTGTAATATAAATAATTTCTATTTTAGTTTGTTATTAGGAATTTAGCTATCGGGTTATGTTTATATTTTTAAACCATTTATTTACACTTTGAATCCAAATTAAATATATATATATATATATATTATTTCAAATTTACTCATATATGCTCATATACATATATGTTCACATACATACAATATTTACAATATTTTTAAATTAAAATGATTTATACAGAATTTATCTGTATTCGGGGAAACTCGTATTACTTTAATCGATTGATTTTACAATTTTATTCAAAAATTAATTAAATTATTAATTTAAATTAAATTAAATTTCGGGGTCGTTACAATCCTGACTTGAGTGTTTTGTGTTTTGCTTTATGCTTTGGTCAGACTGAGTGTCACAGCATTTGAGACTCACCTTTAGAGTTGGAGCTTCGCTTGGAGATCCATCTATCTATTCAGCTTGTAGTTATTCAGTTGGCTCCTGTGATATATTATGATCTTGTATTTGACTATTGTATTGAGACTTCTGTTGTGTGTTGTTTAACTTTGTTATATATATATAGTAGCTTCATGAACTACTATTCTTTTTGTTTCCGTTGCTTATTGATATATTACTCTGTGTCTGTGATTCTGTGATTGATTTATTTACTATATATGCTGAGTTTAGGCAAATATAAATTAACAATCCAGTAATTTGAGCAATTCAAGTTCGACATGTGCGGATGCGAATAGTTGAAAATACCGGGATGTTACATGTGGTATTAGAGCTCTGGTTTTAGGCAAAACTTAGCATATAGAGTAGATTTAATTACAAAATTACCTTCGTTCGAGCTTGAATTTCTTCCTCTTTGATTCGGGTGTCTTTTGAATTTTGTAACATTCCTTATTCTGAAATCCATTCCTGTCTCTCCCTATTCGTGTTTCCTTGATTCTGGAGCGTCCCATAGCTCCACTGTATGATTTGTAAAGGGGTGAAACTCTTTTACAACAGCATTGATTCACCAAAGATTTCTGTATCCTCGGTTTAGATGATGCTATCTCTTGCTATGCCCGAATTCTATCTATTGTGATCAAATGTCGATTTGCCTCATAATTCTGTATCGATCTTATTCTGGAAGTCTCGGTTGACCCAGTTAAGGTTGCCCATGATTTATATAAGTCTATCCATCTATCTATTTTGTTATTTAATTATCTTATCTTCTTCTCGAGGCCATCCTCTAGTTAGAATTCTATTTGATTGGGGTCCCCTTGAATTTAGATCTCTATCTTTGTTTTGAAATCCGTTCTGGAATCATCGAGTGAGGGAGTGTATTTTATATTTGAAATTAATATAAAAATGTTTTATATATTGTGTTGTTTGAGTTGTTATTGTTGATTTGGGTTTCGATCGATTCGTCTGATCAACGCAATCGATAGGAATTCCAAAACACTTAATCAGAGCAAACTGACACAATATTGTTTTTAAATTTGGTAAATGGAATAAATTTTGTTTGATTATATTATATATAGGTATAAATTTTCTAAAAATTTTAAAGTTGATTGAATTGGTTGTTAGAATGATAATACTAGATTATCATTTATTGATCTTCCAATGAAATGAATATAAATTAAGAATTTGAGAATTAAATTTTCGGTATTTTGAAAAATTTGGTTTAAAATTTTAGGGCATATTATTTAAAAGTATTTTAGAATAGAAATTATTTTCAAAGAATTTTAAAAGTTTTAAATCAGTACTCTCCTCCATTGTCGTTGGAAAATAATTTCGGTGATGACTGCAGCATCATCGACATTCATTTTCGAGTTTCAAAGTGGAGAGACCACTTAATAGCCTTGCTACACTTTTGTTTTGCAAAATGAAATTGATTTAAATTTCTTGAGTATGACTTGACTTATAATATATATAGGTATATGATTTTAGATTTGATTTGATATATGTAATATATTTATGTATACATTTATCTCTAAATGGTTTGAAGTGAATCGGAAATTTAACTCTTAAATTTTGAATAAATATTTAAAGCTTGAAATAATTGAATTGGGAAAGTTCTATTTGTATAATACTCAGTTGCATTCCAATATAACTTACCTAAATTTTTCTAAGGTTGGATATGTAATTGAATAATATACAATATAAAATGATTTTTATAAATAAAAGTTAAGTGGTTATAATAAATTTCAATTTAATTAAAATATGTGATAAAATATATTAAGTGGAATAAATTGAATAATAAATTTGGAAAAAGAAAAAATTAATTAGTTGAATAAAATATGATTATAATAAATAGTTATGCACCTAATTTGTGATTAAAAAAATGTTAATTGAGATAAATTGAATAATAATTAGATAATGAATAAGTGAATATAATTTAGAAATGGTTAAGACTGAATTATAAGTGAAATTTACTTAAGTAAATCAAATGGATCTAATAAATGAGATCAACAAAAATAAATTTTGTTTTGAAAGAAATTTTTGTAACAAATATTAATATAAACTGAAAACAAATCAACTTAATGAAATATGAATTTAAAATCAATTATTGAATATTAATTAATTTAAATTGAAATTTATATGGTTTAAATTAATTGTCTTATCTTGTCTTTCAATCTATTT
Source organism: Allium fistulosum (assembly GCA_030737815.1). Classification (NCBI taxonomy): domain Eukaryota; kingdom Viridiplantae; phylum Streptophyta; class Magnoliopsida; order Asparagales; family Amaryllidaceae; genus Allium; species Allium fistulosum. The sequence goes on along the minus strand of CM060906.1, from coordinate 293,026,651 downwards.
TCTTTATGGTTGTTTCTATTCTCCTACCTCATTCCTTTTCGGGGACGAAAAGTTTTGAGTGGGGGAGAGTGTAACGACCCGTAAATTTTAATAGTTTTAATAAACATAATTAACTGAATTTTTGTGGAATTTTAAATAATTGAATTTGGAAATAAAAAATTTTGATATTTGGAATACGTCTAATTAAACATAGCAAATAGTAAATTTTCATCTGGAAATATGGAAGTTTATTTTATTGTGTAATTTTATTTAAATTCAGATCAGTTAATATTTGATGATAATAAAATGTTTTCCAAACCTGAATATTTTTACATAATAAATTTGTAAATCATCTTCTGAGTGAGACGTCATATTTCGTTTCGTCAAATTTGGACTGCTATTACTCCCTTTATCTTAATTCCGGCATACCCGATTTTACCTTTTGGTTTCCTGGTCCATTCGTTTGCTTCCTGAGACAACTAATGGTCAGTAGTGATTAATATTTCGAGAAAATTTATTGTTGGAATTTTTAACTTCACTGTTTCGTTTTATTTCATTTGAAATCTTAATATATTGGTTTCGGTAGTTCGTTCATAATTCTTTCTGTCTCCCCCTCTTTCTTTGTTCTTGTTTTGTACAGAGGAAATGGTATAAAACTTTGCTTAATTTCTGAAGCAAAATTCTCCTTCCTCCCATTTCCACTGCCCTGTGACGCTCGGCCTCCCCTCTCTTCTTTCTCCTCCAACCTTCCAACCACCAAGCAGCCACAACCCAAAGCCTCCCGACACCTTGTCCCTCTTCCCAACCCAGCGAGTGCCATCATCTTCCCTCCACGTCGCAGCTTCCACCAAGGTCGAACCACGCGTGCCTCCTCTCCTCCTTCAAACGCAAACCCCACCTCCTTCCGAAAACCTCAACTCAAAGCAGCACCCCAATAGGCGACAAATCCTTCACCGATCAGCTCAGCCGAGCATTGGCTTCTCTCCTCTGGCCGATATATTGGTACCACTAGCCTTCATCTTCTCCTTTATAAAATATATATACTATTTTTTTTTGATATTCAGTAATATCTACTTGCCTACTTTTAGTTATTGGTTCTTCACCTTTACAAACGCTCCATATTAAGTACTATATATAATTTATATTATGTTAGTTATATATTATATATATGGGTTAGTTTTTAAAGTAGCAATTACTGTTATTTATATATGTATGTGTTGATTTTGAAAGTGTATATAAATACATATATATGTGTGTGTTACAGAAAAAATATGTGTTTTGAATATATATTATGATTTTATTTCAACATGTGTTTTAAGTATATATATATTGTGTTAGTTTTATAATATTAGTTAAAGTATATGCATAGTTTATATGCTATGGCTTGCTACTTTCCATTTCTATTTAACAAAGTTTATAATAATATTGATTTTTTTAATTTGTACTTGTGTATATATAAAGGTGTATATGATCTGGTTGTTGTATATGTGAGTTTATATAACTGTATATATAAATTACAGTAAAATATATAAGATTTTGTATAAGTCTACTATATATATATAGTCTGCAAAGGTTTTGAATATGATATGTATGAGTACTTTGATTTTTATGAGTATATATATATAGCAGTAAGATGGGTTCTTATATCACAGTAGATTTTAAGTATAAAAGTAATGGATTTTGTAATAAAATATATATAGACTTTCAAATCATAAGTATGTAAGTTACACATATGTTTATATATTAGTCCATATATCTATCCGTTTATATAAGTATTGATTTTAAATATATTATGTATATATGTTGATTTTAATATACGTGTTTTAATTTGAAACAATGAATTTTGAAATATATATATATATATTTTATATATGTGTGAATTTAGAATATGATTTATATATATATATAGTTATATATAAGTTCAGTTATATCAATTATCTCCATCGATCCAGTTCTGATTTGATTTCGTCTATTCCTATTTATCAGCTTTGTTCGTCGAATCGTGTCCATCTAGCATTGCTTTGGAATTCATAGCTCATTTCTTTGTCAATTTTATCTAGCCTCGAAAGGTGAGCAATTACTCACGATTAACGTTCTTATATTTATTAAATTTGATTTCAATTGAAACAACGGTTGAAATATGCTGCTGTTAGATATTTAAATTGCTATATATATGTTATTATATGTATCTGTTCACCTAAGAAATCTGACACCATGATCTGTTATTTATTTTATCATTGATGATATATGCATGTTGCTGATTATTATATTATTATCATATATGTTGTCACTCTACAAGTTCCCTGCTAGTATAGAATTCCCTATGGGTTGAAATGATACGTACCCAAACAATCTTGTAGAATAGGAGAAAATCGTTATGGGTTAAAATGATATACCCAAGCGATTTTCATTGACATTGAATTTGGGATCGCGGGTTGAAAAGATATATACCCGTAGATATTTAAATTACAGATTGAAATGATAGATATCCGTATCACTTGACCATAGGATAGAAAATTATATACAAACACCATTGGTATATATATATTTGAAATGATTTCCATAGTTTAAAAAAAAGGATATATATATGGTTTTACATAAATATTGATTTTAAATAATATATATATATATATATTAAGTTTTAATATAAATTAAGTTTAATAATAAAATTTAATTTAATAAGGATTGATTTAATTAATATATAATATGTTTAAGTATTTATTTAAATTTATATTTCAAAAATAGATTTTTTAATAATTTTAATAAATTAAGGTTGGGAAGATAAATTTAAGATGATTTTGAAATAGTATTCTTTTAAGAATTATTTAATAAAAATAGATTTGAAACTTATTGAATTTGAGATTTTAAGATATGGTTTTGTAACTTGACTTTGATTTAAAGTGATTAAATGAATATTTCAAGTTTAAATAAATTGAAGAAAATATTTAGTTTAAATTGTAATTTAAGGCTTATTTAAATGATATTGGATTTTATTAAGTGAATATTTCAAAACTAAATAATAATGAAGTTAAATTGAGATATAAATTAAATATCAAATTTAGTTTTGAAAATGTTGAATATTTAAACCTTTGAAATATATTGAAATTGAAATGGTATATTTTGTGGTTTAAATCTGTATTTGAAATCGATATAATTTGGAATGGTTTATTGAGAAACTGAATTGAATTGAAATTGATGAATTGAGAACGGATTAAATTGAATTTTGGAATTTGAATTGATTTGAATCGATTTGTGAACTTTGAGGAAATTATTTTAATATATATTTATTTCAATATAAACTATTTTAATATAAACTATTTCAAATAAAACTATTTTTAATATATTAATTACTTTAATATAAACTATTTAATTTATAACTATCTTATATACAAATTATTTTATTATATTAACTATTTTATTTATAACTATTTTAATATATATATATACAATTATTAATATCTAAACTGTTTAAGAGGGAAAGTGTTATGGATTTCAAAGTGTTATGATTTCCAAAATATTACGTTTCCAAAGTATTATGATTTACAAAGCTATGTTTTCAAAGTGTTATGATTTCCAAAGTGTTATGGTTTCAAAGGTTTATAAATTAGAAAGAGTTATAATTTTGGAAAGTGTTATAATTTTTGGAAATGAATATTATTTTAAGTAAATAATGGTCTCGAATTTATATGGTTTGAAATAGGTATGATATTTTGAAATGACCACGGTGTTATAATAACGATTGGTTGTTAAAGAGACCGGGATCAGTTATTGTCATACTCTCTGCGAATACCAAAAACCTCTTTAACAACTGTGTACGTGGTGGAGATTCCAGAATGAAGTAGGATGCTGGCGACGATTCTATTTGAGGTATATACGTGGACCTGACTCCCGTGAGTTAGCTTAAGGTGGCTAAAACAGGAGCAATCGACGGGCCAAGTGAGGTAGCTCCTCCGATCGGACACATTTCTTCGATTACCATTTTATTACTTTGATTGATTTGGTGCACCCTATGATTTTGGGAGTATGGATCAAGGTGGACGGTAGCTGCGGCTATGCGTTACCACCAACCCGGAAGTGTAATTGGTATATCTACCCTGGCATTTCCTGGTTGTGCCATGTCACCTACCTTATCAAGACCACTACGAGTTTGTATTGTATCATACCTATGGAGTGCCCTCTGATAAGCCCAGTTTACGGGAATACAAAGAGATTGCATCTTCATGAAAATGAGAAAGTAGATCCAACACAAAGCTAAGGGAATTATCTTTGAAAAGAAAAAAGAAAGAGATTTTGATCGAATTACCAAAAAGTGGAAGAGTGTGCTTGATCGATCCTATAAAACAAATAAAGCACAACACTCCCTAAAAAGGAAATTGAACATCAAAGATGAGGAGTCCATCGCAAGCAACAAAAGAGGTAAACGCCAAGCGAGATGGTCATCCCCTAAAAGATTACGGCTCTCGAAGGACTACTTTCTTACTACTCTTATGAGAATATCTATCTCTTGACCAAATAAAAGCTCAACTATTAGCCTTCACAAAAGAAGCGAACGAAGAATGAAAGAACTCTTGGAGGAATATATTGTCATTATCTTCGTTCTAATGGCCATGAGACCAATCAATGCCGAAGCTTGGAAGGAATAATCAACAACCTCTTAGGACAGAGGATGCTCAAGGAATTTGTACAAAGATGACAAGTTGATAATCGAGAATTTTTTTGAGTAAAATAAGTGTATCTACATGGTTAATGAGTATAATTATCCTAAAATAAAAGGAAAAGCTTAAACCACTACCTAAGATGGTAGTAAGGAGCAAAAAGCCTTTGTCCCCGTCAAGATGGCCTGGTCAAAGCACCTTCTAGAAGGAGGTTGGAGTAAGCCTTTGGTCCCATCTGAAAAGGCCTGACCAAAGCATCTGCAAGCCTTCAGCTCCTTCTTACGCAGCCTAGCTGGAGCGTCTCCTAGAGGGAGGACAGATTAAGCCTTTGATCTTATCTAAGATCGTCTGACCAAAGCATCGAAACATGCTTAGTATCATCTCTAAGTCCTTATTAAAGTGCCTACTAGAGGGAGGTCAGGTAAGTCTTTGGTCTTCCTTAAGATAGCTAAACAAACGCACTGGACAACAGACCTAAATCATCACCTAAGACGGTGATAAGGGGTTAGATCCAAGTTGAGATCATCACCTAATTTGGTACTAAAGAAATCAATTGAGTCAATCGAACTCTGTCCAAATGAATGGATCAAAACAATCTTCTACAGAAAGGTCTGTCAAAACCAAGCTTTTTGTGCTTCGAAACAAAATCAATCAATCTTCTAGAGGAAGATCTGTCAAGTGTGAGCCATTTGTGCTCTAAAGCAAAAGCAGTCTTCAAATTTCATATGGATTTTTTGGTCTTCTGTTATAACCAGATAGGTTTGTTGGTTCTCTATCATTATTGTTAGATGGTTTTTGGATTTCTATTATGACCAAGTTGTTTTCTAGCGTTTTATTTAAAAGGATCCCATTGTTTTCAGTCGGGTTTCTGGTCTACTATAAGAAGATTTTCTAGAACAAGGAAAATAACCGATGCTAAAAGTAAACTATCTTACTTCAAGGAAAAAAACGGAGCTTCATTAAATCGGCTTTCAATCTTTTAAGTTCAGATTGGAACTCAACTTTCTTAAAACAATGAAAATCTCCATTGCTAGACCGAGAGGCAGACTCTTACATCAAGATTAAAATTTATGGTCTTCATACCAACTGAAATGCTGAATGCTCAATCATTAAGGTTTCTGGTTCTCCAAATAGGCAGATTATTGGCTTATATGGTAAAAGATCAAAATTCTGGAAAGTAGGATATACATCTCAAATAATTCAGCATATTTAAAAGTTCATATGAAGCATTCAAGTTAACATTTATTTGATAAAAATTCATTTATTACCTAATATGTTGTATACCAAAGTCATAGGTATATGAATTGAACTACAAAAAGGAATCTATTTAAAGATCTATAAGTAATTCTCTACTAAAGTTCAAGGTTTTGTGCCATCCTACCTAGATCTTTAGCAATCAGTGAAGAATCGGTAATGTGGCAAATGACCACATCCAAAAGATCTTTGAGTTTCTTCTCTTTCCATCAAATGATTTCAGCATCATCAACTAAGTCAATTTGAGTCCTCAATGCATGCTTAAGAGCCTTGTTGGCTCCTTTTAAGATTCGGACCATGCTCTTTAATTCTTTAATCTCCTACCCGAGAGTGTGCTTTTCACGCTTAAGTTTTTCAACCTGAATTTCATAATCATTATGGCATTAAGAAATTTTTCATTCCATTTCTTATTAAAAAATTGCATGCATTTGAATTTGACTTTCCTACCCCACTAGGAGATCGCTTCGTTACTTAGACCCGGATATGGGTTTAATAAAGTAGGAAATTCATAGCTAACTAAAGATTGAGATCTTGTCATCCTCTTAGGAGGAGGAGGAGGAAGGCTATAGTTGACTCCACTCGTAATGAGTTCCAAAGATTGGTAGGATACTTAACTCTTCATTAAATCCACTTCAAGATCATTTATTCACTGATGTAATTTAGCCATTTCTATATCAATATCGACTGAAGGTCCAAACCCTAGGACTGTGCCAATCTTCTTTTTCAACTCTTGAATTTTTTGTCCTTCTCTTTAATTTGATCTTCTAAGCTAGAGGTCATTTCTTTATAGTTGTTAAATATTGATCTTAATTGATAATATTTCTTATGCCACTCTTGCGCTTTTGGATTGTCCGAAAACCGTATAGCTGAAGAATGTTGAGCTGACTGCCTCTTTTCGAGATCGGCTATCAGTTTATCTTTGATAACGTTCAATCGAGAAAGAGCATCTGTAGGACCAGGTCCAAGTGCTAATTGGATTTCGTATTTAGAATAAGTAAAACAGAAATTAAACATAAAAAATAAGCTCTTCCATTAATAATAGAAAAGTTTACAAATAATAAGGAAATTCAAATTACATCACGATTCCATTTTTTAACACGTAAATAACTCTTAATGTTTTGAAACACCAATGTTGTTCTTTTTTCAAATGACCCGATCGACAAGGTAAGGGTAGAATCAAAAGGAGCTTTAATCCTTTCTAGGGTATTAATTGGGAAGAATTAATGATAATCCTATTTTTCAGCTGAAGAGCTAGTGTAACCACACATCAATTTGGCATGATAAGTTTGAATTTCACCAAGTAGTCTGTCTTTCTCATCACCCTAGAAATCAAAACGAAGGTGAGGGAATCGTGTGTATACTTCATGTAGATCTCTTAGAAAACAGTGCCTTGCTATATATGATGTTTTGATGGCTAAATACTTCTCCTTAAAATCTCTCTTTAACTTGGTAGACTTAGTTAAAAGTTTCGTAGGAACAAGACTATTGGAGAGTTCCTTAATCTGTATAATATGTGAAAATTAGAGAAACAAAAGCAATAAAGTTTATAAGCTACTTGAATTACATATTACAATTATACAATCATTCGGGTTCATACAATATTGATCTCTTATGAAATTTAGAAATCTTCCCTTATTGTAATTAATATTTTTGGGAGGAAACATCTTAGGTGAAAGGGAAAACTAGTGATCCTTGGTAAGTTCCAACAAGCTTTAAGATAATAATCACTTCCATGATCATCTAGATATCTTTTATGGAGGCGTCTAAGCAAAACCCCAATATTTTTGTCCAAGTAAGAAAAGTCCATAAATTTACCCCTGGAATAGACAATATAGAGGAACTCCACCAAGGCGTTTCTGTCATCAATTAATATCCAAAAAAGAGTCATTAATTTAGTATTTTCTCTCACAATCCTTTTCCAGTATAGACGAGTTCTTTTCAAGCGAGGAGCGACTTGTTTCTCATTAAAAAATTGTAACCGTGCGATATTACGAGATAGGTTTTTGTATTTGTCGGACAGGACTTTGTACTCTTTAACTGACTTTTCAAGCTCCATATTCAGTCGATTCTCCTTATTCACACTCTTTTCATAAAGAGTCTCGTAATAGTATTTGTCCTTTTTCTTTAACTAAAATAGTAAACTTATCAACCAAGAGCTAAGCAAGAAGTCTTAAACATCTAAAATAAATAACTCCATACCTGTAGGGTCAAGACTTGAGTTTGAGTTTTCTCCTTCATTTGATGGCTGGGGCGAGCATTATCTTCAGAAGAATCCTTTCTTATAGTATCCTAAGGATCAGGAAAATCAATGAAGCCTGCGCCTTGGACAAATGAGTCTAGGTTAGGATCACCTGATCCACTTACCCCATCTTTGGTCATTAAGGACCTTTTTCATCGCCATCACCATCACAATCATTGCCACCATTGTTGTCATCGTTGTCGTTATCATCCCTGTCGTCATCGTCGTCATTTTCTTCTCCATCAGATTTTGTTCCCTCATTGATAGGGGGATCGTTAAAGGTTAACCACTTTTCGGTATCGACCTTTTCTTCGGTAGGAAACTCTTTGTAAAGAGATTTCTTGTCTATCTTCAGCTTAAGATTAAACTTCCTTTTAAACTTTTCATTCCAGTTTGGGAGGGATGGAAAATCTAAGTCTGAGCACTTTTAAATCTTATTAGCATATGCCAGAAACAAGGCTTCTTCATAACATTTCTTAGTTATTTTAGGAAGACCGTCGTTGAGGAAAGAGATGACTTTATTTTTGGCATCACTGATAATACTATTCGAGTAGGCTAAGATGCTAGTTTTCCTTTGTAACTTGTCCTCCAAGGATTAGTTCTTATTAAATAGCTTAGCCTTTTCTTCGTTGGCTCTCTCAATATCCGCTTTTAACATTTTCACTTCCTTCTCAATTAGTTTGGCTTTCTCTTTATTAACCTTCTTGAGGTCTATTTTTAATGCCTTCGCCTCCTTTTCTAGCAATTGTTTAGCATTTCTCTCTTCATTGAGCAAGGAGACAAGTTTTTATTTTCAGTAACAACTTCATCTCTTTTGATGCAATATCAATTATGTTATGATTAAGTGAAGAGATCCGTCTTTTGATCTCAACTCCTTCGTTAGAAGGCCCGTAAGAAGCCTCTTGAAGGAGAAACATGTTCTTTTCCATGTGGAATGCATAAGACGTTTAAGTCAGGACAAGACGGTTATTACTTTGATGATTTTCATAGTCTTTTGTTTTATTTACTTTTTTAGAATAGTTATGTTCGTAATTTAGTTTTCCTTAATCAGCATGGTATAACAAACAAAATTTAGCAGCAATAATGAAAATATAACCAATTTTCTGAAAAAAACATCAGAGACATATCTCCATCAAATTCCACAAACTTTACCATTCCGGCTTTCGTAGCAAAGTTTATTTACTATTTCCAAATTACATTTTCTTTGTAGTGTTGCATTTGATTAATTCAATTTAAATGAAACATGTTTCATTTATAAGATATCTATCGATAAGTTTACACTAGTGAACTTCCTCAATTGCTCATCAACTTCGGCACTAAATAAGCCCATATGCTTATTTTGCTTAAGTAAGCTCTTTTTTCCACTTACATGATAAATTCACATCATTTTCCAAGGATATCAGTAAATATGCTATTATAATACCACCAGCTCCCATCAGCTAGGTACAAAATGTGCAAGTTGTTATTCAAAAATAGCAAACATGAATTTGTAAATAGTGGATAATTCCTATAAACTTACCAAAACAAGATCTTACACAGATGCATAGACAAATAATATGGCTAGTGACTTGAATCCCAATGTAAATCCACATCATATAACCTAATTTTTCAACTACTTATGATGTTTTATAGTAAGATTTATGTATTTCTTTGGTTTTAATTAAATTTGATGTTATGCATGGATGTTAATGTGTTTTATATTGAAATGAATCAAATGATACAATTTATTATAATCCAATTTAATTAAACAGAAGGAAAATATGAAATTAGAGATGATAATCTTCCTTTCACCATTGTTCGTGTCTAAGGCTCTTCTAATGATATGATAATCTTCCTTTTATAAACGTAAATTTAATTTGAATTTTTAAGGTTTAATTTTAGTAGGATTCAAAGCTTACTAAAATTTAATCGAATGTCGTTATTTAAGTTTAATATTGAGTTGAATATTAAATCAAATTAAATGTTAAATTTTAATCGTCAAAGAAGAATTATGAAGAATTGGAAAATAATATGCAAGTAAATTTTATATTGCAATTGTTTTGCAAGCTCGACAACAAATGTTTATTATGAGTAAGAAAGCCTTTTTCAACTTATATTTCAACATGAAACAACAAGCACCAATTTACTTTCTACATATATTTATTCTTTATTTATGTTTTGTTGATAACTGTTGCAAATGTTAGTGATTATCAAAGTAAATATATTTAGACATATGAAATAAACATGATGGGCATTCTTTAATTTTTACTTATTTGCAAGCTTTGAAAATTTTTCATTGAATTGTTATGGTATTGATAATCTTCTGTAAGGATGTTGAAGAGTAGATAAGGAATAAATGATTGTTACAATACTTGGAATAATAGTAAACAATGTTAAGATGCTTTATTTTATTTACTGCAAATGAAAAATAAGTAATATATTTCTCAAACTAGCAAAAGATTTAGTATTAAGACAATTTTAGCAAAGTTGGTATGAGCATATATGATAGTGTGTAACAAATCATCAGTATGTACTAAAACGTATTGAAACAGGGTGAGGTAGTCAACTATACACGAACAACATAAATAACATACAAACGTACCAGTTATTGACTCAGACTTATTAATATCACCACACTGATAAGTAGCATGCTAGAGCTTGGGCCAAATAAATAGGAATATGTGTAGCATGCTATTTGTAATTGCAGTTTTCTAATCTATGGATTAAGTGCTATTGGAGCTTTAGCCTTCTGTAAAAATTAAATGTCACTTAAAAAATATGAAGTTAAACTAGTAATTATTAAATAGAAGTAAGATAAAGGGCCTATACTGTTTAGGTTAGAGTAGCCAATTCATGATTACTATTTTTTGTATCAATTAGTGCCTTGACCTTCTTAGCTTTGGCCTCCAATCTTACAATGTCAGATTGTAACCTACATAGAAGTTTATCTTGGTTCACAATGGAATAACCGATTCAACAAAAAAAAAATGAATTTCTACTTTGGTGGTCAAAATATGAAGAAAAAATTCATACAGATGACCTAAAATATAGATATTTCCTTTAGATTTAAAGATGAACATTCAAATACCAATAGGAGCAACAATTAGTTCAAAGTTATTTGGATATTTCTTTCCATTTTATACAGGGCCGGCCCAATAGGTTGGGTTGCCCGAGTCGAAATAGAAATGAAAATTGAAAATTGAAAAGATAGAGAAAAACAATGACTTTTGATGTCTATGAGAGTTGAACTTGTGCCACTATGTTGCAATAATAGTTGAATAACCATTCAACCAAACATAATTTAGTATAAGAATGTTATAGTAATCTATTTAAAATATAAAAACACCACCACCATTGTTCTTCTTCTTCCTCCTCATGTTGCCCCCGTTCGGGGGTTGCCCGATTCGAGTGCCTCAAAGACCTTGCCCTTGGGCCGGGCCTGATTTTATATATGTACTGATGTGTCGTATATTTCATGATAATGTAATTTTACCTTAGTAATGCAACTTAATAAAATCATAATCCATCAAGTTTGTAAGTATGGTGATTGTGGTTTAAAATAATAAGAACCTCAAAATACTTTACACTATAAGATGGGAAATAGCTCATGCAACTTGAGAAACGGTGCAACGGTGCAAGCATGGGATCATAGAATATTTAATATGGAACAGAATTATGAATTGGTTTCAGTATTATGCCATCATATTACATTATTAATGAAATAACTTTGCCGAAGTACAATCTTAAGTAAAACAAATAGTTCTCCACATTTATATTACAAGCTATGTTGATAGAAAGCAGTTAAAATATCATTCATGTCATTGAATCCCGCATAGAAAGGTGCTACAAACCAAGACTAACAGATGGCAGCAGGTCAAATGCACAATAACAATGAGCAATAAACTTAGGCAAGTCACCCTTTTTTTCTTTTTTAAAGGAAGAAAGCTATTAAGATGCATACGATAAAAGAGTCAATGCAATGGCCATTTCCCTAAAGTTTCTTTAAGAAGTATAATGACCTGTAAATTGTCTCTTTTTGAAAGTAACTTTTGAGATCGTGCTAACTTGATTGTTTAACATATTGATAGTTATAAACAACATAAAAATATATTTATAGCTAATAAAGCTATATTAAGATAACAAATGTGCGTGACTTGAACTAATCCAATGCTCTTAGAAGAACATTAGATATATCTCTTTAACTCGGCAATTTAATATTCAAAATCTAGTTATATTACTACTTGATTAGACTTTTCTGGTTATGTTTTATGAATGATATTAATGTGGCCTGCTTTTAATTTAAATGCAAAATATTTTGCAATTTTTGTTTTTTCCAGGTATCCACACCGAAATAATTAGTATATGTAAAAAAAATGAAGGAAAAAAGCACCAAACCTATAAATATTTACTCACTGAACAACAAGATCTGATTATTTATGCAACTTTATTGATTAAACTTTTGCCTCAAAATCTTTTGACTCTTCGTAGCATGTGAGGCTGTGATAAATCAAATAAGAGTTATATATATAGTTAATATACATCACACTTATTTTGGACTAAATTAAGACAAATACCAATTAAACTAATCGATTGTAACATTTTCTCAAATCCTGCAGGTCGGCACATAATTCTTTAGTACATAAAGTGACATTAAATTCTCTTTTACCCCTTAAGTTAAACCATGAAACATTCAAACATATTAGTAAAGACTGGCATGGCCGAGCTATCAACTAGACATATGCAAATTTTCATTTGGTAATAGACTATCTAGTAGGAAAAAAAGGAGAAATGCTAAGTGAACACAGCTCCATAATTCTCAAATCGTATAAAAAATACAACCTCTGAGTTTTAACCCAAAATAACAATGTAATGTCTCTGATTGTCAACCAAGATGGCTCGGGCTGCCACTGCACATGTTCAATTCCTTTATTTATCCTTTTAAAAAGTAAAAAAATTAATGAGAGAGAGAGCATACTTGATGAAACACTTACCCAGTTGAGTCGCGGCCGACCTACCCAAGGTCGTAGACGACCTAACTCTGCCGACTTAAGTCGCACATCATCTCCGACTCACCAATTCACCTACCCCATCCAATTGCCGACCTATCTCCAATCGACATCACCGACCTACGACCTAAATCCATGCTCCGACCTATCGACTTACGACCTAACATCAAAAGCCTCGACCTACGACCTAACATCGCAAATGAAATCCAGATGCTCCGACCTAACTCCAATTCCATTACGACCTAATTCCCTCCCTGTCTTCTCCATATGCGCGCGCGAGATAATTTTGAGTCGCGAATGACTCATGAAGCTCCAGTAAGTCGCGAAGAAGAAAATAGGTCGTTGCCGAGTTATCTTTAGAAAGCGAAGCTTGTTGCCGAGTTATCCATAAGTCGTTACCGAGACATCGCTTAAGTCGAAGACGAGATAGTTGAGTCGTCACCGAGTTAGCATTAAGTCGTTGCAGTTTTTTTTTCTTTAAGTCGTGTGACCATTGTACTTGTAATATTTTTAAGTTTTTCTGAACTGTGTTGTAAGTCGTATACGACTTATGTTAAGTCGGAGATGTTGTTAAGTCGGTTGCCGACTTAGGAGTTGTATTTTTTTTCTGCTTTGCGTGTTGTAGCCTATAAATAGGCGAGTTGTTTCATTTGTAAGGGTTGTTGATTTTTGAATAAAATTCTCTTTTGTTAGCTTTGTGCTTTCAATCTCAATTGGTAGTCGAGTGTATCTCCTATCTCCACTAACGTCATTCGAGTGCGCTCGGATCATCGTTTGTTGAAGCCGATTCACGGTATCTTGTGCGCAAGATCAACGTCGAAGAATCGTAGATCTCTTTCCCGGTATCTTCGGATCAACGAGTCAGAGATAGCTAGAGTTCGGTATCTTCGGATCAACGAATTCGGGCATTTCAGTATCCATCAATCCACGAATTGTTACATTCACCGATTGAAGATCGTTTTGAATTATCCGCTGCGTCAGTTTGGTATCAGAGCTTGTTTTAGCCAATCATAGCTAAATCGAGTCTTGGAGCCGAGAATTTGAAGTGTTGAAGTTGTGTTCATCGTGTTCATCATATTTTTGCAACAAAGTTGGAGTTTCGATCCATTTCAATTTGGATCAAAGTTCGAAAGGTGTTTGAATCGTGAAGTGTGAATTTGTTGAAGTGTTTGTGAAGAATTCAATCATGCCGCCAAGACGAGTTCAACGTCATCGCAATATTAATGCTTTATACGGAAGAGAAGAGGCCGATGAAATGGAGCAACGAATCAACGAGAATTTCAATGAGAAGCTTACTGAAGGGATTGGTCGATTAGAGAGAATGATGCTTGAAATGAGTCAAAATCAGAGAAGGGTTTCACCTGAATCGAGCCATGGAAGAAGTAGAGTTTCACCACATTCTAATCGGGAGAGAAATGTTGATAGTGATCATAGAAGCGTGGATCGAGATTGTGATAGAAATGTTGATGATCGAGGTCGTGATAGAAATGTGACTGATCGAGATCGGAGGAATGTGGATCGTAGGAATGTTGGTGGAAGAAATGGTGGTGGTAGAGATGTTGGTGGTCAGGATCGACATCGATATACATCGGATGGTGAAGAAGAGTATGATGGTGGTAGTGTTCATGGACGAGGACGTGGACGAGGAAGAAATCAATCGGAGTACGATCACAAGTGGGAATCGGGAATGAAAACTGAAATTCCTGAATTCAAAGGTGGTATGCAAGCCGAAGAGTTTTTGGATTGGGTGGCTAATGTTGAAGAAATTTTTGATTTCAAAGAAGTTCCAGAACGTCGTAGAGTGAAGTTGGTTGCTACAAGGTTGAGGGGTAGAGCTTTGGCATGGTGGCAGCAAACCAAACTTACACGTGAACGAATGGGGAAGTCAAAAGTTGAATCTTGGGAAAAGATGAAGAAATTAATGAAAGCGACGTTCTTACCTTACAATTATCAATCTTTGATGTATCAACGTTTGCAGAACTTGAGGCAGGGCACAAAGACTGTTAATGATTACGCAGATGAGTTTTATCAGCTTATTGCAAGGAATGATATTATGGAAACGGAAGAACAACTGACATCTAGATTCATTGGGGGATTGAGAATGCAGATTCAGGATATGGTTAATATGTTCGATCCAAGATCTGTAGCAGAGGCACATCAGAAAGCGTTGGCTTGGGAGAAGCAGGGACGACGAGGAGGTGGTGTGTTTACGAATTCCAATAATCAAGTGAAGGGTGTTGGTGGAAGTTCTAATGTTTCTAAACCTGTCAGTAAACCAGTGGTGAAGGAGGTTGAGAAGGCAAAGGTTAACAACGGTTTCAAATGTTACAACTGTCAGGAGTTGGGTCATAAAAGCAATGAGTGTCCAAAGCCAAAGAAGAGAGCAATGATTGCTGAGGTTGAGGATGAGGATGAAGAAGCTGAATGCTCTAATTCTTTACCGGTTGAGGAGGAAGACTTACTGTCGGGAGATGACGGGTACGCATTGATGATGAGAAGAAGTTGTTTAACACCGAAGCAAGAAGAGGAAAGTAGTTGGTTGAGGAACAATATCTTTCAATCTACATGCACTATTCTGGGAAGAGTTTGTAAATTTGTTATTGATGCTGGGAGTTGTGATAATATTATCTCTACAGAAGCGGTGAAGAAGTTGGAGTTGAAAACCGAGAAACATCCTAAACCGTACAAGTTAGCTTGGTTGAGGAAGGGTGGTGAAGTGAAAGTTGGACGTAGAGCTTGTGTGAAGTTTTCAATTGGGAAGAAATACAAAGATGAAATCTGGTGTGATGTCGTAGATATGGACGTTTGTCATTTGTTGCTGGGGAGACCGTGGCAGTATGATCGAGCTGTGCAGCATGACGGACGGACCAACAGTTACAGTTTCATGTTCGAAGGTACAAAGATTACTCTGGTTCCGAAGAAACGCCAACAGGAAGAAAACAAAGTGGAGGAGATTGAAGAACTGAAGACGTTGTTATCTTTGAAGGAGTTTGTTAAGGAGGTCGAGGAGGAATCGGAAGTGTTCTTGTTGATTGGGCGTGAGAGCAATGAAGAGGTTGAAATTCCAGAAGAAGCGAAGTCAGTATTGAAAGAATTTGAGGATGTATTTCCAGACGAGTTGCCTAAAGAGTTACCGCCGCTGAGAGACATTCAACATCAAATTGATCTTGTTCCGGGAGCAGTATTGCCACATAGACCGCATTATCGAATGAGTCCGAAGGAGCATGAAGAATTGAGGAGACAGGTAGAGGCATTGCTTGAACATGGGCGTGTGCAGGAAAGTTTGAGTCCATGTGCTGTGCCAGCTTTGTTGGTACCGAAGAAAGATGGGACGTGGAGGATGTGCACGGACAGTCGAGCATTGAATAAAATCACTGTACGATACAGATTTCCAATGCCAAGGTTGGATGACTTGCTGGATCAGTTGAGTGGGGCTACTATCTTCTCGAAAATTGATTTGAAAAGCGGATATCATCAAATTCGGATTAGACCTGGAGACGAATGGAAGACATCCTTCAAGACGAGAGAGGGGTTGTATGAATGGCTGGTGATGCCGTTCGGTCTTTCGAATGCACCGAGTACGTTCATGCAAGTGATGAATCAAATTTTTAGACCTTTCATTGGGAAATTTGTGGTGGTATACTTTGACGATATCTTGATTTATAGTAGGAGTCTGGAAGAGCATGTTCAACATCTGAAGGAAGTGTTAATTATTTTACGAAAGGAACAATTTTATGCTGCGACAAAGAAATGCGTGTTCATGACGCATAGTGTTTTGTTCTTGGGGTATATTGTTTCGGAGAAGGGCATCCAGGTAGATCAGAATAAAGTTGAAGCAGTCAGGAATTGGCCACAGCCGAAGACAATTACAGAAGTGAGAAGTTTTCATGGGCTAGCATCATTCTACCGAAGATTCATTCCACACTTCAGTAGCGTGATGGCACCGGTGACTGATTGCATGAAGGGGAAACAATTTTCTTGGACGGAGGAAGCTGGGATTGCTTTTGGAAAGATCAAGGAGTTGCTGACATCTGCACCAATTCTTGTATTACCAGATTTTCAGTTATTGTTTGAACTGCATACTGATGCGTCAAAGGTTGGAATTGGAGGGGTGTTGAGTCAGAATGGGCGTCCTATTGCATATTTCAGCGAGAAGTTGTCAGGAGCAAAGATGAGATACAGTACCTATGATGTGGAATTTTATGCTGTTGTTCAAGCGGTGAAGCACTGGCGACATTACTTATTCCAGAAAGAATTTGTTTTATACACTGATCACGAGGCGTTGAAACATTTACAAGGACAAGACAAGATTTCAGCAAGATATGCATCGTGGATTGCTTATTTGCAACAGTTTACTTTTGTCGTTAAGCACAAGTCAGGGGTAACCAATCGTGTGGCTGATGCTTTGAGTAGGAGGAATTATTTGTTGACAACAATGAAGGTGGAAGTGACAGGTTTTGAATTATTGCCAGAATTGATTGAAGAAGATCCTTACTTTGTGAAATTTGTTGAAAAAGTAAAGGAAGGAAATACGGATGAATTTGTGTTGGTGGATGGTTTTCTGTTTAAGGGAAATCGTTTGTGCATCCCAGACTATAGCTTGAGAATGAAGATTGTTAAAGAACTACATGAAGAAGGCCATGTGGGTAGAGATCGTACGTTGCAGTTAATTTCTCAATCTTATTTTTGGCCGTCAATGAGGAAAGAGGTAGAAAGATTTGTGGAGAGGTGTCATATTTGTCAGGTTTCGAAAGGAACAGCGACGAATGCGGGGTTATATATGCCGTTACCCGTGCCTATCAAACCATGGGTTGATATCAGCATGGATTTCGTGTTGGGATTGCCGAGAACTCAGAGGGGAAATGATTCTATATTTGTTGTGGTGGACAGGTTTTCGAAGATGGCACATTTTATAGCCTGTAAGAAGACAGCGGATGCAGTTCGAGTAGCACAATTATTCTTTAAAGAGGTGTATCGATTGCATGGTTTACCAGAATCTATTGTTTCCGATAGGGATACCAGATTTTTAAGTCATTTTTGGTTGAGTCTATGGAAGATGGTGGGAACAAAGTTGAAATTTAGTAGTGCATATCATCCTCAAACGGATGGACAAACTGAAGTTGTGAATAGATCATTGGGTAATTTGTTGCGATGTCTTGTGCAAGATAATTTGAAGAGCTGGGATATGAAATTATGTCAGGCGGAATTTGCACACAATCATGCTGTCAACCGCAGTACGGGATTTAGTCCATTTCAGATTGTATATTCCAATTTACCCAGGGGACCGTTGGATTTGGCAGTAGTATCACAACTGAAGAGGACAGTTAAACGAGCTGCTGATTTTGTTGATGGGTTGACAGAATGCCATAGAATCGTTCAGGAACGATTGGAAAAGGCAAATGAGAAGTATAAACAAATGGCGGATAAGAAACGAAGAAGTGTAGTCTTCAAAGAGGGTGATTTTGTTTACGCGGTATTGACGAAAGATCGTTTTCCAGTTGGGACTTACAATAAGTTAAAAGCACGAAAGATTGGTCCAGTAGAAATCTTGAAGAAAATCAATGACAATGCTTATCAGTTAAAGTTGCCAGATCATATTCACACTGCAGACGTTTTCAACGTTAAACATTTGGTTCCATACTATGGAGAGGAATTTGTCGAAGGTGACAGGGGTGTGAATTCGAGGACGAATTCCTTCCAACAATGGGAGGATGATGAAACACTTACCCAGTTGAGTCGCGGCCGACCTACCCAAGGTCGTAGACGACCTAACTCTGCCGACTTAAGTCGCACATCATCTCCGACTCACCAATTCACCTACCCCATCCAATTGCCGACCTATCTCCAATCGACATCACCGACCTACGACCTAAATCCATGCTCCGACCTATCGACTTACGACCTAACATCAAAAGCCTCGACCTACGACCTAACATCGCAAATGAAATCCAGATGCTCCGACCTAACTCCAATTCCATTACGACCTAATTCCCTCCCTGTCTTCTCCATATGCGCGCGCGAGATAATTTTGAGTCGCGAATGACTCATGAAGCTCCAGTAAGTCGCGAAGAAGAAAATAGGTCGTTGCCGAGTTATCTTTAGAAAGCGAAGCTTGTTGCCGAGTTATCCATAAGTCGTTACCGAGACATCGCTTAAGTCGAAGACGAGATAGTTGAGTCGTCACCGAGTTAGCATTAAGTCGTTGCAGTTTTTTTTCTTTAAGTCGTGTGACCATTGTACTTGTAATATTTTTAAGTTTTTCTGAACTGTGTTGTAAGTCGTATACGACTTATGTTAAGTCGGAGATGTTGTTAAGTCGGTTGCCGACTTAGGAGTTGTATTTTTTTTTCTGCTTTGCGTGTTGTAGCCTATAAATAGGCGAGTTGTTTCATTTGTAAGGGTTGTTGATTTTTGAATAAAATTCTCTTTTGTTAGCTTTGTGCTTTCAATCTCAATTGGTAGTCGAGTGTATCTCCTATCTCCACTAACGTCATTCGAGTGCGCTCGGATCATCGTTTGTTGAAGCCGATTCACGGTATCTTGTGCGCAAGATCAACGTCGAAGAATCGTAGATCTCTTTCCCGGTATCTTCGGATCAACGAGTCATAGATAGCTAGAGTTCGGTATCTTCGGATCAACGAATTCGGGCATTTCAGTATCCATCAATCCACGAATTGTTACATTCATCGATTGAAGATCGTTTTGAATTATCCGCTGCGTCAATACTATTGTTACAAAAGAAAGTACTGAAGTAATATTACAAAATTAAATTACAACAAAAAAAAATAGCAAGATGACTAACTATGATTGAGAGTACTTAACCTTACCTACTCCTACAACTCTTAACAGAATATCTACTGAACTTAGTCTCCGATCACATTTAGGCACTGTAAATAAATCAAGTGCAAAAAGTTATCCAATTTAGTAGCTGCCAACTCTTAAATGAAATATGAAAAATAATAACGTACAAGAAGAATATACATACTATCATAACAGATTGCAACAAAGACAGAAATAAGGTTATATTATCAGAAAACACCATTATCAAAAACTATATAAAGAGAGGTCCCTTTGTGTTAACGTACAAAGATTAGCTCAGTGTTTGTGATTTAAAGAAGGATACTTAGAGCCACTGGCTTCATCTTAAGAAGACTGGTGGAAAGTTTAGCATAACTTACTATGGGGGATTACAGCAAGGCATGGCTAATGCCACTAATGATCCTCTAAAAGCTCTAGCTCCCTACAGGCAATGAATTTTAGTTCCTCTTAGAAGATTGGTGGAATTCAATTGGAGCAAGATAACAAAACTACCTAAATTGAAATTCAAACAGAAATTGAAAACCCCATTGCAATTTAAGATAATAAAACAATGAAAAACACTAGAATGAGGTGGAGGCGGTGAGAGGATGAGGCGGTTGCGGTGAGAAACAAGGCGGAGGCGCAGACAAAACGAGGCGGAGGCTGACAAAATGAGGTGGAAACGGTGACAAAACGAGGTGGAGGCGGTGACAAAATGTGGTGGATGCCGTGCTCGAACCATGGGGATGCGGTAACCCTAGACTAAAAGTGGTAATAATGAAATGAGTAAAACGTAATACGATCGTTAGAAGTGGGATTAGTAATAATAAAAGAGAAAATTACAATTCTGTCCACTTTAGTTTTGTCTATTTACCAAATAACCATTTTTATTAATGGTAATAAATGTTGCAACTCTTTCTAACGAAAATAACAATTGAAAATTGGTAAAATTGATAACGGTAATAACCGGGGCAAATTTAAAACAAAAAAGTGTTGTAAAATGGCATATTTGGTGTTGTGAGATAAACATTTTTTTATTTTAGTTTATCTCATTTAGGATTCATGTCTGTTTATAAGATGTATATTGAGTTAGAGATTTATGCCGAATGTATAATATTTGAGTCTAGTGTTATATTTTGTAGACTCAAAATTTGTATTTATATATGAGATTTATTATTCCGCTGTGATATGTGATTACTGTTTTATATGATATACTGTTTTGATTCTAAGAAACCGATGTATTTATTTCTTGAACTGAGACTGTATACATCAAATTCAATTCCAGATTAAGTAAGACCGTAAGTATGATGTGGCGGTGATAGTTTAAGGATATAATCACAATCTGTCTCTTTTAACAAGCCGAATTCTCCATGTTATTAGACGAAATATTTATAATGTTCTTTAATAATATGGGTATAGTGGTGGGGTTATTGCAGTTGGTATTAGAGTTGGGTCAGAACATTATAGCGTATAATATCACAGATCCGAGACCTAGTGAGACTTAGAGTCCTGTACCCTATGGTGTATGGTAGATAGTTATAGTAATTATCTAATTAGGGATAAGAATATAAATTGATTATCGAGATAATCAACTTGGATGTATTTTAAAATTTTAATTAGCTAAGTTGGAATTTGTAATATTAAAATTTTGGAAAATAATGTCTTTAAATATTTTAGAGTTTAGGAAATATTAGGGTATTTAGAAATAAATTTTAAAGAGATAAATTGGAATGAATTAATTTAAAGTGAACAATTTTCTTTTGATAAGAAATTTTGGGAAATTTGAATAAATAAGTTTAAGTTTTAAATGATCTAGGAATAATCAGAGTTGCACTGCAGAATTTTTAGAATAGAATTGTTCCACTGTAAGTGACTATTAAGTTTTGGTTGATTGGTTGTTAGGAATTGGTTGCTTTGTATTTATTTAAATTGGATGCATGGATGGTAGTGATAATAAAATAAGTATAACTATGGAAAATTTGTGATTAATTATTGTGTTGACTTGTCTGGAATTTATTTAAGGATTTTGATCGATATGTGGGCCGTCATGTTATCGATAGGAGTTCCTAAACATCGAATGAGGAATTTTGACATAGGAAATAATTAATTTGGAAATATGGAAAATAGTTAAGTTTAAAATAATTCAAAATGTTATTTTAGCCATCGAATAAATTGTGAGAAGTGGATAGCATGGCGAGGCAATGTTGATATTATATTTCATGACTTTGCAGCCATATGATGAAAATGAATCATTAAATTTTGTGGCTTAATATTATTTTATATAATAAGATAACTTAAGGAGTATGTTTTAAGTTTTGGAATTGATTTATATAAAATTTAAATGGAACTTAATTTAAAAGTTTTGAAAAGAGAATAATTAAAAATCTACTTCCATTTATGAGTTCAACTTTCAAATTCTTTGATTCGAATAATAATAAGATAAGTTTAAAATTTCCTGGGATTACTTGTAATAAAAATTTTGCTAAAGAAAATTTGGAAATTTACTTGGAAATTTACATTATGGATTTCTTTCATTAAGCAAATTGCGGGGACGCAATTTCTTTAAGGGATAAAGCTTGTAACAACCCAAAATTTTTAGTTAATTAAATAAAAAAATAATTATTTAAATTGGAGAATTTAAATCATTAGTTTGAAATTTGTGGTCTTTTATAAAAGATGATTTGTTTTAGAATGATTAATTCCAAATTATCGTGAATTTTTAAAGTGTTAGTATTTCTGGTGTTGAAATTACTTTGGAAATATTATTGATATTTTATTTAATGATGGAGAATTTAGAATAATTGATTGGGATTCTTGTGTTTTTAAATATGAATAATTCCTTTTGGAATGAGAATTTTAAGTTTATATTATATGGGAGAAATTAGAATATTTAATTGAAGTGAATCTTTTTTCTAATAAAAGAGAATTTAGAGATTTTATTTTGTTAAATTATTCAATCATTGACTAGCAAGTTTGAGAAGTATATTACCAAAATTTATTTAAATGGTTGTTTGAAATTACAATCCTAATAAAATAATCATAAAAGATAATTTGATATATAACAATAATTACTTGGTGGAATTGTAAATTAATTAATGAGAAATAATGTAAAAATTAATTTAAAGGAGAAAATAAATAAATAAGTGACGGTTATTGTAACTAATAAGGAATTAGTGAAATGTGATGGTTTATTAAGGTGCTTGGAGTATGATTAGTATTGTTTCAAATAATAAGTGTTGTAATTAAATTGAATTGTAGATGAGACTTGCATTAAAACCTAATTAGAATTAGTTAAGCTGATTTGGGTCTTGCCCATTTGAGAGAGGAGATTAAGGAAGTAAGAAAAGAACAATACGTTCTTTTCTCACTTCTTCCTGAAACTAGAAACAAACTATGGTATCTATTCCTTTAGAAAATCTTAAAACATCTTCAAATCCTCCCTAAATTATTGAATTGATTGTTGAAATTAATATTGTAACTAATTCAGGTACGCCATCTCAACTCTATTTCTTTCTAAGATCAATTTCAGTTAGTAATTTGGGTATTGAATCCATGTTTTCTATTTTCTCTTCGCATGCATTATTGAGGCTGAAATCTATGAATCAAGCTCTAGTCTACCTCTAATCGGTAGTAATTCATGTTATTGAGGCGAGTTAAACTCACAAGACCTATTTCTAGATGATTGAATGTAGAAATCTTTGTTGTTGTAAATTATTTGCTTGATTTGGATGAATTCATTAATTGTTTGCTGAAAATTATTTGTGAAAATCGCTGTAGTAATAAAACAATATCTTGGTGTAAAATGATCCGAAATTGCTCTCTTTTTTTCGTAGAAAGTTCTTTCAATAAGCTACATGTTTTCTTTTGATCATTTTTTGAAATATTATTTTTTAAGGGGTCTAAATTGAGTCTAAAACTGATGGTATAGCTTAGGCTAGTGTAATTTTCTGAGTTGAAACCTGAGATTAAAATCGCCATAACATTTTAACCGTAGATCCAAATTGTGCGAAATTTTGTTTAATGGAAAGCAAAGACTTTAAGGAAAAAAATTCATGTCGTAAGTTTTTGAAAATACTGTTATTTTATGGGTCGATATTGCATTTCAAAACTGAGAAACTAGAATGAGTAATTTTGTGAAAAGTTGTTTTTATGCAACTGAGTTTTGAGTAAACTTTGTGTAATTTTGTTTGTTAATTTCTTGACCACTTTTCTATGTTTATGAGCTATGATTTTAGGGGCCTTGATTGTTTTTGGTCTTTCTTAGCCTTGTTTGAACTTTGTTTTGTGATGATTTTGGTTACATTTCCGAGTTGGTAAACCACTTTAATAATCTTATTTATATTGAAATCTTGCTCTATATTTTAAGTGCTAAATATACAATTTGTTTATGTCCATTTGCAAAGTTATTTAAAAAGGAAATTCCTTTTTGAAATAAATTGTTTTCAAAATATAAAAATATTTATATATGGAAAAATGTGTAATTTGGGAAAGATTATTTTGAGAAGTTATATTTATATACATGTACTTAAAATTTCAAAGTGATTGCAGGAAAGTTTTGTACAAATATTGTTTTGAAAGAGAAAGATCATAAAAGAAATTGAATTATTTAAAAGTTACAGATGAAGTTGTATGAAATATTTATACATATGTGTGTGTGTATATATATATATCACTACTATTTTCAAAATTATTTTCATAATTCTCTAATAAATGTATTTCTTATTACTTATTAGAGTTTAAATTAAACCTTGGATTTTATGCGATTTTGGAAATTTTTATGTGACTTTTGAATTTTTAAATAAAATGTTTTTAGAACCTTAATTCTATAATATGGGGAATACTAATAATCGACTTATTATTACTAATTGGTTTAAATGCACTCAAGTAACACTTTGTCGAATATGGTACAACTCATTTAATAGAATGTTTGAGTGGAATTTACTAACCTATTAGCGAATACTTGAATTTCACCGGATAGTATGGGATGCTTTGGTTAAATTCTTGTGATTGCTTATAGGAAAGTATTTAACAATTTAGAGTTGTATTTTCTTTTGGTGTTTAGCATGGGGCTGATAGATCCTAAAGAGAATATATTTTAGGTTTTCTAGTAGTATCCGTAATGAGTGAGGTTTACTAGCTTTTGGTAAATACTTGAAATTCACCAGATGGTATGGGACGTTTTGGTTAAGTTATCATGATTACTAAAAGCGATAGTATTTTGGCACTTTAGAATTTACTCTCTTTTGGTGTTTGGCATGGCACCGATAGATCCTTAAGAAGTATACTTTTGGATTTTTATACGATCCTTATGATCGAAATGAGTTATATCTGTGAGGAATGCAGAATATGGATCTTAAGGCTAGAATGAACACTATAGGGGGGTGAATAGTGTTCATAAGAAATTACTAAATCTTTTTGAGCTACTGTTGATTTGTTCACAAATGTATAAATATTCAAACACAGATATAATCACAGAATCAAACACAGATGCAGAAATAAAGTAAATGCAGTAAAGGAAAGAACACACCGGATTTTATACTGGTTCGGAGTTACCCTACATCCAGTCCCGCACAACTAAGTACGTATTTCCTTTCAAAAGCAATTGTACAATTACACCCTCGGTTTCAAGGCTACGAGGTACACCCTCCAGAATCACAATCCTCTGGGTAGAGATACTTGATTTCCGGGGCAACAAGTTCACCTAATTGATTTCCAAGGCTACAATCACACCTTTTCTCTCTTGATTGATTTCCAAGGCTACAATCACACCTTTTCTCGCTAGATAGATTACAAAGAAGCCTATAACTCTGAATAGCACTGGGATCTTGTTGAGATAGTGATAGAGAATCAAACCAGAGATGATCTAGTTAGATTCAATGTTGATTTCGGCAGAGTGATGATAGGATTTTGAATAAGAAAATGTGGAAGAAGAAAAGAACTGAAAAACCAGAAAATCTAATCAAAAATTCGTTGAAACCAACCCCTATTTATAGAAGAACAACAGCCATGTCTATTCATGAAAGGTTATGGCGAATAGACACTTCTTTTGAAATTCAAATTTTTGGTCCTAACTGACACTATGTCGACATGGGGTACTAGGGCATGTCGACATACCAAAGGAAATTTTGATGTTTTGTTTTTCTTTGAAAATAACCTTTATCTTATATTAAAACTATTTTAAACTTTATTAATATACTTGACTATAGATAAAATACATAAATAAATATAGAGAATAATATATATATAATTTTTCTATAATTTTATATTTAAATCTAAGTAAATATTAAAAGTTAAATATATTAAAAGATAGTTTAAAACAAACGAAGTTTAAAACAAGAATTTATTTAAGAACAAAATCAAAGAATATTTTTTAAGGCTAAAACATCTTTTTGAAAAGATAATTTTTAAGGCTAAAACATTTTGAAAAGCAGTTTTGAAAATCATTTTGAAGTAGTTTTGCAAGCTTCTTCCTACAGAATATCTCATCACATCAGGACTCAAAAACTTGTACAAAACCAGGATGTTCATGGGTTTGTAAGCCACTTGTCGTAGGTTTGTAAGCTACTTGTCGTGGGTTTGTAAGCCACTAAAAAGGTAGAAATGGGTTCCATCCCAAATGAAAATACGAAATGAAGATTTCAATGCTATTGTGAAGTTTTAACATAATTCTAGACTCAATACTTATCTTGAAATCTTGAACTCTTGATAATTTTGATATTCTTGATACTCATGAGTCTTTAATCTTGATATCTTGAATCTCTATACTGTACAGTCTTCATTCTTGGTACCTGCATGGTTAAATCCTGCATATACATATATATCTAAACTATAATGTTAGTATTTATATTTTATAATCTTATTCTAAGGTTGTTGTCATCAAAACCATCAACTCATGGACTAACAATCTCCCCTTTTTGATGATGACAACCTTTGTTTATAAAATATTACTTCTATCCTAATAACTCCCCCTAAAACTGATAACTCCCCTTTAATCTATGCCTAACTCTCCTATTTTATATTTCTCCCCCTTTGTCATCAACAAAAACAAACTAACTCCAAACTATATAACTCCCCCTCATTCTTGTACTTAAGTACCTGCATTAAACTATATAATAGAGTATATAATAGATATATTAAGAAATAACTATACTTATAGACATGATATTCAATTAATATATCAATGTATATTTATACATTCATCAATCCACACCAAGTGTCAATCAAACCAATCAAAACACACAATTTCAATCAAAGCAATCAAATCAAACAAAGCAAACAAACCAACATCAAACGTTTCGAGGAACTTCCACCCATCCTTCTTCTCCGAAAACAGGGTCTGCTTTGATGGCATCCCAATTTTCATTGTCATTTGTGAGAGAGACAGGAGGATGTGCTTCGTTATCATCCTTATGCAGTGAAGAAATCATCCATCGCATTGCATCGAAATGCCTTTCTTGCTCCTTGATCATCTGCATTTGACTCAACTCTAAATGTCGCTAGTTACGAAGAATGAACGAAAGAATATTCTTGAACGAATTAAGAGTCTCTTTAAGATTCTCGGTTAAATTGTGAATAGGATTTGGCATTTTTGAATTTGTGAGAAGAATGAGAGATAAAGAAGATAGAAAATAATATTGAGTGAAGAATTCTGGAAGAAATAGGTATTTATAGGTGTAGGAATTCGTTTGAAATGAATAGACATATGGTAGTTATTCAAATTTCAAATTTGAAATGAAATGTCATTTCTGACCAGTACATGTCGACATGGTCAAGGAGGGGATGTATACATGGTCCAGTGAATTTTGATGACTTTTTTTTTTGATTTTGTGAATAATTGTGTGTGTGTATATATATATATATTTATATAATATACTAACATTTATTCAGGAGATTAGTAAGCTAGATAACAGAAAAGGAAATCAATTTCATTGCATAATAGGATAATACAATGATTAACCATAAAGAACTACATAAACATTCAAACTAAAGCAAACTAGAGTAATACATCATGAAATGAAAAGATACAACTAGTTAGAGGATGATGAAGATGAAGATAATCCAAGTTTCTTGCTGACTTTGGAGAAAAACTTGGTCAACTTGGATGACATTTTGTCCAACTTCTTACTAACGGATCGTTTAAGAATCCGTTGATTCTTAACAATTATCTTTTGGTTTTTGAGAAGGGTTTTGTTGGTAGGATTGGAGGGATATTCAATACTTTCTAGGGATGTTTCACCTTCTTCTTCTTCTATTTCCATTTCACCCCCTTCTTCTTCTTCTTCCTCCTCTTCCATTTCTTCATGAGCCAAACGCTCTTCCTTTTCGGCAAGAGTCCCATAAGGTTGAAAAACATATGGGATTTTCATGTGAGAAATGTTTGAGATATTAAAAACTTTTCTTAAAATAAATTCTTCTCCTTTGAAATTTACTCCAAAATAGTTGAAAATCCGAGTAAGGTAGATTCTATGATATAAAGTGTTTTCTCCCATTTCAAAATTTTTAGGACGAAGTTCATCCAAAATAACTTGCGCCCAATTGATATCATAATTTCCGAAAATAGCAAAAAGTGCTTTGCACACTTTTGAAGTAGGATTGTTAAAATTTTTCGATCTTGGGGTCAAAGTATGTTGTAAAAGAAGATTGACAATTCTTGCTTTAAGACGAAAGTTTCGGTTTTTAAATTCAAAGTTTTCATCTCCTTCAAAAATATGATGAAATGTCTCACGATCATGTTCATCGATTGAAAACTTGAAAGATCCATTCCCGTGCTTTTGCAATTGAGAATGGTACCCAAAAGATCACAATTCAAAACAATTTTAGTGCCTTTGACACTACTCCAAATTTCATTATCATTTTCTTCATAAAATTCTCGATTGAGATTTGCATAGAAAATTTTAACAAGATTTGGGTAACAGACAAAATCATTTTGAGAAGAATCAACAAGACTAAGAATTTGATTGTTTGCAAAAAGAGTATCAATTTCATAAGAAGCAAAATCTTGAAAAATAGCAAACTTTCCGGGATGGACTTTTCCATAGTTAGCATAATTGATGTATGCTTTTATTGCCTCCGGATTATTGAGGAGTTGCTCTTTCAAGTTTCTGGAAAGTCTCATGGTGGAGGGGTTGCTTGAAGAAGCCATTAAAGTAGAGAGTAGAGAGCTTGGAGTTTTGAAGAGAGAGTTTGAATTTGAAAATGAAAGTGAAAAGTTGTGATAAAAGATAGTGAATAAATAGATTTTTGAAAGACATGTTCTCTGGTCAAAAGATGCCTTTTCAGAGTATTGAATGAAGTGAAAAGGTGGAGGGAAATTCAAGCATTTGAATTCAAATTTTGAATTTCAAAATTTGTACCCATGTCGACATCATGATAGGGACCATGTCGACATGTGCCTGAAATATTCTATGATTTAATTTTCCTAACTACTCTAATATATATATATATATATATATATTTATGACTAAATATATATATTTGGAATAATATTATGATTATATTATATTCCATAAAATATATATATATATAAATAATAATAAAAATAATAAAAATAATAATAATAATAATAAAATTATAATAAAATAATAGAAAATAAATTTAAAATTCAATCAACACACCAATTCAAAAAACAATCAATTAAGCAATCAATCATCTAATTCTAAGCATGCAATTTCAATCAATTGTATTGTAAATGTGTACCTTTTTCTGAGTCCGTTTCCTTGAATTTGTTGAAGTCGTGAACTGCCGTGAAACACAAATTTGAGTTATCTATCTTCTGATCATCATCGCTTGAGGACGAGTGTAATATCCCGGAAATTTTGACAATATCAATTTAATAATCTGTTGAATAATTAAATTGATATGGATAATCTTTGATAATAAGATTTGAATTTAATTTAATAATCTGATTAAATTAGTATTAATGGATGATTTTATCTTTTAAAAAGTTAATAAGATATTTTCTATTTGAATATATACATATTTATTTATATATATTGTAAATAGAAGCTTTGGGAAAATTGGAAATTTATATTTAATTTTATTTAAACTTGAATTTAAAGTTTTGAAATTCAAAAGAATATATATTTAAATTGTTTTGGATTTTATAACATTTGTATAAACTTTTATTTATAAATGTAATTAGCTTTTGTTTCTCTTTAATATATATAGATAAGTGTTTAATAAATAAGAAAAAGGCTTTTTAATTACTTTTAAAATAAATAAAAATATGAATAATTACTTAAAAGACATGTGTCTTTATCTAAAGCCTTGTTTTAACATGTGTAATGTAAGTAATCAATGTTTATGACAAGTGTCTTATTTATTTTCTTTTTCTTTTATTTTTATAAAATCACAATTTACTTACATATATACATTTGCATTTCTCTATTCCATTCTTTCTATTCTCCCTTTCAAAACAAGATAAACAATTCTCTAATAAAAATCTGAAATCAGAAATCAGTTGCCTCAAACCAAATCAAAGATCTGTAACACTCCTCAAACCATAATTGCAAATCAACTTGTAACATTCTTCTTCTAAATCAAAAGATATCCTGATTTCTAGTCAAAATCTGGAATCAAATTCAAAAGCCTGCATTCTTTTCCAAGTCAAATTTTGGAATCAATTCAAGTCAGTAGCTGTCTGCATTCATTTCTTCAAACCGGAAGCAACATGCAAGATTCAGTAGCCAACAATTCAAATTTTTGTTCAAGAGAGGCATTCCAGTTTTAAGTCAAAACCAGTTTCAAGATTTTCAAAATATATGGCTCTGTCTCTGTTTTGCCTGGTGAGTAACATTTTTAGAACTTAAATAAAAGAATCTGTTTGCATGTTAACTCTGAAAGAAGTATGTTATTGTGTGTATATATATATATGTGAGTTTTTATAGATATATATATGTGGATGTATAGATATATATGTACATGTCTGTTATATGTATGATATCCCTGTTTTATATTTTTTTAAGCTCTGGTTCTTGATAAAAATCCCTATTCCCTTATCTGATCTCTGATAGACTTAGGATTTAAAACAAAATTAGTTTGTTTCATCATAAACTGAAATTTAAAAAGCTTAATTAAGTCAAATTCAAACCTGAGTGTCTCTGTAAACTAAAACAACAGAGCAATGTTATATAAAAGTAAAAATTCAAACTTTGTAATTTATAACTTCAGGTTTATAAATTGAATAGATAAGTTATAATATGATTTTTAGCATTAATATCATAATTTTTAATTTGGAAATAAAGGTGCAGTTCTGGTTTAAGTTAAAAATGGATTTTTGGGTAGTTCTGTTGATCTCTATGGTTTGAAATGTTGTATTCTTCAAAAATGATAGAGGAATGAATGGTGATGGTAGGAAAATTATCTGGAAAGTGTTTAATTCAAGATTAAGGTAGCAGTAGTGGATTATTTGCTAGAACCCTAGTTTTAACGAGTCTTGTTAATTTGATCACTGTGGTATATCTAGTGGATCGAGTGCTTCAA
Source organism: Allium fistulosum (assembly GCA_030737815.1). Taxonomy (NCBI): domain Eukaryota; kingdom Viridiplantae; phylum Streptophyta; class Magnoliopsida; order Asparagales; family Amaryllidaceae; genus Allium; species Allium fistulosum. Next base: position 292,995,260 of record CM060906.1, on the reverse strand, counting down.
GATTTTTAGGGAGGGAAGCTTGGTCGTTGATGAAGTAGTGGTCGGCGTTGTAGAAGCTCTGGTGGTCGGGATTTCGAAGACGAGGGGTGTTGACAGGCTTTGGAAATTGTAGTCTGTGTCCCAGTTTTGATTTTAGGCTCGAATTTTGATTTCGCTTCTAGATCGAAGATTGAATGGTCGGAATTAGATCGGGAGGTGATCGCCGACTTGCGTGTGTGGTCGCGAGTGGTCTACGTTGATGGCGACGGTAGTGCAGGTGCACGGTGATAGTATTGTGTCAGATGTGATTTGGGGAAGAAGGTACTCGAGAGTTATCCGAGTAGAATCGTGTTTTTGCTCGAAGCACTGGAGTGTTGAATCGAAATATTTGTGAAGAGAGCTCGGGTGTGTTGGACTCAAGTGTCAGTGAGGCTACTCGTGTTTTCTTTGGTTTTGTTCGTGAGTGTCTCGGGAAAATTAGGGTGGCGACTCGAAGCAAAATAGGCTGGGCTCGAGTACTTTTGTTGTTGACAGGCTATTAAACTGTCTGTTTATAAACTTTAAACTGATTTAAAATTTGTAAAGGAAATTTTAAAACAAGAATTTAAATCAAGTTTAACTATATAGATTCAAGTTAGTTTTGAATCTTAAAGGTATGAAATAAATAAGTTATAAATTTATATGGTTTAAATAGGTTTTAAATGGTAGTTAGATTTAATTAAATGTTTAAAATAAAAAGGAAATTGGTTTAAACTCTTCTTAAATTTCTTTTATAAGAGATAAGAATTTTTAGTAAGTAAAAGTTTTTAAATTGGTTTTAAAAACTTTGTTAAAAATAAATTGATATTCATTTTAAAAACAGAATTTAAAATGAAATTTAAAAGTAGATTTGAAATGGATGTTTCAAATATGAATTGTAAATGATAACTTGTTTATCAATAAGAATAAAGTTTATCTTAAAGTAGTTAGAGATTTATATTCATTAAATTAATTAGAAAATTTATTGGATAATTAAATTGTTTGATTAATTAATCATTTGGATTAATTAAATAGGTAATTAAAGGTTTAAACTAATTTATTTATGATTAAGATTAATTAATTAGGGATGATTAATTTATAATTGAGGATTATAAATTAGAGTATTAATTAATGGTTAGGAATTAATTAATAAGTAATTAAATATTAATTAAGTTATGGTTAACACTTAATTAATTTAGTAATTAGAGATTAATAAATTGGTTATTAAGATTTATTAATTTAGAATTAATAAAAATTAGTATAAGTTAATTACTTAAGGAAAGTAATTAAATAGTAGTTAATGAAGTCATTAACTATGGATTATTAAATAATAAATTAATAAGATTAATTTTAATAGTTAATTAGATTAATTAATTTGAAGATAATCATTTATGAATTTGTTTAAATGTAATTACTTATTGGAAGTAATTAAGAATTAATTACTTATTGTAATTAATTGAGTTAATTTGATTTGTTAAATTAATTAATTAAGTTTAATTAATTTAGAATAATCAAGAGATGATTTGATAATAATTAAATAATGTAATTATTAAGGTAAGTTTATTTAGAGAAGTAAATAATATGATAATTACTGGAAGTAATTAGTTGAATAATGATTTTTATTAATAGAAGTAATTTGAGTTAATTACTTTGAATAATTAATCAAGGGATTAATTAAGAAATTAATTAAGGAGTAATTAATTTAGTTAATGAAAGTAATTAAGGGTAATTAATTACTGATTAAAGATTAATCAAGGTGATTAATAAATGTTGTTTAATTAAAGATTAATTACTTAATGTAATTAATTTAATTGAGTAATTAATAATTAAGTTGTAATTAAGGATCATAAATTAATATAATTAATGATGTAACTAAGATTGATTAATTAAGTAATAATTAATAATTAAGTGGTTAAGGATAATTAATTTAAGTAATTAATTAAAGATAAATTACCTGAATGGAATTAAAGGGTAATTAAAGGATAATTAATTAATTTGTAATTAATTAATGATTAAGTAAGCAGGATTTATAGAATGAAGTAATTAATTTAATTCATTTTAAATTAATTAGAAATGGTATAAATCATTACTTAAGAATGGATGATAATATTGAATGCTTTGCATTGATTGATATCTCTGATGAGATATATGCTGTGTGATATGGATGTTTAGTTGAATTGTGATGATAATATGGATTATCTGATAATGTTGATTATCTATTGTGAATTATCCTTCTATGTGTATAAAGATAATTGAATTGAATTTGTTTTAACCTTTAAAACAACTTGGCCTTAAAAGATACGCTTTGGATTTCGATGAGACCGGGATCGGGTTTCCGTATACCGGATTTCCAGGTCTGGAGACCCGAATACCACATCGATCCAAATTAACGATAGGTCGTGAATCAAGTGAAGATGAAGATTCAGAGTGCAAGGGTTATTGTCGTTAACTCTGAGGGTGATTCCAAAACGAGTGTAACGAGATAATGCCTTCGGTTTCGTTCGAACCCGGAACGAACTTGTATGGATTGAATGCTTTCAGCACATCGTCAGGTGGACGATGAGCATTCTAAGATAGATGTGTTCTTTTTAAAGGTAATCGTGACCTCAAGCCTCACAAACCGGAAATGGCTAAAACAGGGGAGGTGCAGCAAGGTTAGTGGGTAGCACCCAAGTAGGATAAGGTTACCTCTGTCTAGATGTCCCTTTCTATTTTCGACTTAGTGGTGCGGTTGCTGATCCCAACCGTGAGGTATCTTGTGCGGGAATTATCCAGTAAGGGATGTTCCGACCTTGTGTTTCAGGGGATTGGGAGTGATCCTCGGTACGGTGATCTAGGCCACGTACTGTGACGGGCGGTACCCTGGTAGCCCTGCCATTGTATGGAATCCAATTTCCAATAAGTGATAACGGACTTGATTGTATAACCCACTTTGTTGGCTAGTATGCTGGAATTTAATAATGTAACAATTTCAGCTATTTCATATTTATTTGAAAACCCTAGACCCTATTATAATACAATCGAATTTCCTATCAAATGTTTTGGTTAGCGTAAGGTAAAAACTTACCCATGTTTATGTGTGGGAAGTCTTACGTGATACCTTTTCTTTCAAAAGGTTTTGAAGTTAAGCAAGTTTAACCTGTTACTCACACCAGACCCATGTCTGACCCAAGTTGTTTATTTCTGTTTTATAAACTCTTGGGTACTCAAATTTTTACGAGTAGCCAAGGGATTCAGGTTATCCTTGACGAATTGTGGAGGAGCAATGGAGCAGGAGGCTTCGGCGTTGTAGATAGATAGTAGTTTCCGCTGTGTTGATTTTGTATTGATCTCTGTATTGTATTGAGATGTAATAACTAGACAGATGTTTATAACTGTCTAGTATATGATATGTAATCTATGTAACTCTGATAAGTGTTGTATATGATACTATGTAATAGTTATATGATATATTATATTTTGTTCGTTTCCGCTGTGAGATCGTTGTTGTTGTTTTCTTTCTCTTTCTCTTCTTTTCTATTTTCTACCCCCTTTCTTTCTTATTAGCGATACGACTTTCTATGGTGAGAAAGCCTAGGTCGTTACAACGAGTCTGAGTCATCTAGAGTAGTAGTAAATGCACGCTTCCGTTTCTTTACTGATTCATTGTTTATAGGAGGATTTTGCCTTTCTGGATACAGACAATCTCTTTTGATATGGCCTGGTTCGTCACAGTTGAAACATTTGACATTATTTGTTACTACATTCTGATTTCCCGGATTCTTATAGTTGTTTCTCTTGAAATTATTCATCTTTCTGTATTTCAAGAATTTTCGAAAATTTCTGGTCATAAGAGCTATCTCTTCATCATTATCACTATTTGAGTCTGATTCGTCGGTCAATGCATTGAATGCCATTGATTTCTTTTTAGATGCTTTGCTTTCTCTTCTCCCAATCATTTGGACTTCAAACGACATTAGATTTCCATTTAATTCTTCTATCTTTAAAGTGCTGATGTCGTTTGCCTCTTAGATTGCAAGTGTCTTTTGACCCCATTCTGGAGTGAGAGAGTTTAAAATTTTCCTGACTTGATCTTCTTCGGAAAACACTTTTCCCAAGGATATGAGAGAATGTACAATATCCTGAAATCGACTATACATATCAGAAATAGACTCATTAGAATTCATTTTAAATAACTGAAACTAATTTATGAGCATGGAAATTTTGGTCTGTTTAACTTTGCTTGTTCCTTCATGAGTAACTTGCAAAGTTTTCCAGATTTCATGTGCAGACTTACAAACTGACACTCTATTAAATTCATTCCTACCAAGTGAACAAAATAGAATATTTGCTTTAGAATTATTTTGTGCAACAGCCTTTTGCTCAGTGGTCCACTGTACAAAGTCAGTTGTGGGTTCAGAATATTCATTCTATGTGATATTCCAAGTGTCTAATCCTACAGATTGTAAATATATTTTCATCCTACATGCCCAATATGCATAGTTACTGCCATTAAAAAGTGGTGGTCTGACAGTAGACTGACCTTCTACAAATGAACTAGTATTAGAAACAGTACCAGTGTTGGTAGCCATTTAGAAAACTTTTCAAAATTCAGATTATGACACTTTTGAAAACCTTGCTTTGATACCAAATGTGAGGAATGCAGAATATGATCTTAAGGCTAGAATGAACACTAGAGGGGGGTGAATAGTGTTTATAAGAAATTACTAAATCTTTTTGAGTTACTGTTGATTTGTACACAAATGTATAAATATTCAAACATAGATATAATCACAGAATCAAACACAGATGAAGAAATAAAGTAAGTGCAGTAAAGGAAAGAACACACCGGATTTTATACTGGTTCGGAGTTACCCTACATCCAGTCCCGCACAACTAAGTACAGATTTCCTTTCAAAAGCAATTGTACAATTACACCCTCGGTTTCAAGGCTACGAGGTACACCCTCCAGAATCACAATCTTCTGGGTAGAGATACTTGATTTTCGAGGCAAGAAGTTCACCCAATTGATTTCCAAGGCTACAATCACACCTTTTCTCGCTTGATTGATTTCCAAGGCTACAATCACACATTTTCTCGCTAGATAGATTACAAAGAAGCCTATAACTCTGAATAGCACTGGGATCTTGTTGAGATAGTGATAGAGAATCAAACCAGAGATGATCTAGTTACATTCAATGTTGATTTCGGCAGAGTGATGATAGGATTTTGAATAAGAAAATGTGGAAGAAGAAGAGAAGTGAAAAACCAGAAAATCTAATCAAAAATTCATTGAAACCAACCCCTATTTATAGAAGAACAACAGCCATGTCTATTCATGAAAGGTTATGGCGAATAGACACTTCTTTTGAAATTCAAATTATTGGTCCTAACTGACACTATGTCGACATGGGGTACTAGGGCATGTCGACATCCTAAAGGAAATTTTGATGTTTTGTTTTTCTTTGAAAATAACCTTTATCTTATATTAAAACTATTTTAAACTTTATTAATATACTTGACTATAGATAAAATACATAGATAAATATAGAGAATAATATATATATATATATATAATTTTTCTATAATTTTATATTTAAATCTAAGTAAATATTAAAAGTTAAATATATTAAAAGATAGTTTAAAACAAACGAAGTTTAAAACAAGAATTTATTTAAGAACAAAATCAAAGAATATTTTTTAAGGCTAAAACATCTTTTTGAAAATCATTTGAAAAGATAATTTTTAAGGCTAAAACATTTTGAAAAGCAGTTTTGAAAATCATTTTGAAGTAGTTTTGAAAGCTTCTTCCTACAGAATATCTCATCACATCAGGACTCGAGAACTTGTACAAAACCAGGATGTTCGTGGGTTTGTAAGCCACTTGTCGTAGGTTTGTAAGCTACTTGTTGTGGGTTTGTAAGCCACTAAAAATGTAGAAATGGGTTCCATCCCAAAGGAAAATACGGAATGAAGATTTCAGTGTTATTGTGAAGTTTTAACATAATTCTAGACTCAATACTTATCTTGAAATCTTGAACTCTTGATAATCTTGATATTCTTGATACTCATGAGTCTTCAATCTTGATATCTTGAATCTTTATACTGTACAGTCTTCATTCTTGGTACCTGCATGGTTAAATCCTGCATATACATATATATCTAAACTATAATGTTAGTATTTATATTTTATAATCTTATTCTAAGGTTGTTGTCATCAAAACCATCAACTCATGGACTAACAATATCTTCTCCGATCTTTGAGTTATGTCTTTACGATCATTGTGATCAGTATGGACTTGATTTTTCTTAGACTTTGAGGTTTTGTTTTTGCGGTATGGTCCGTCATTGGTATCAAATCGGTATGAGTGATACCGCCTTTTGTTTTCCACGATATGAGTACGATCATTGAGATCATTATGTATTTGGTTTTCTTGGATTTGGAAACATTATTCTTGGTTTTGGAATTTCTAGGTTTTTGATTCATTCTACGTTTTGGGATTTTAATATTTCTTACATGTTAAGATTTATTTTGATGATTTATTCCATGTCTTGCGATTGAAATATGATATGTGTCTTGAGATGGGTTGTATGTTAAACTATTCCAGTGCCATTTTTATATTTATGGAATTTGCATTTATTATACTGTCATATGCTTGTGTTATACCTTATTCTTACCTTTATGATATTTAGAGATAATCTGACCCGTTTATTGTATACACTCGGGTCAGACTGAGACTTTTCAGATTACATGACAAGTTGACCTTTGGATGGTTGTGCTAGCAAGGAGATAAATATTTTTGACTTTCAGTCTATCTCATTTAGGATTCATGTTTGTTTATGAGATGTATATTAAGTCAGAGATTTACAACGGATATATAATATTTTAGTCCAGTGTTATATTTTGTAGACTCAAAATTTTTATTTGTATATGAGATTTATTATTCAACTGTAATCTGTAATTACTATTTTATATTATAAAATATTCTGATTCTGAGAAACTGATGTGTTTATTTTTTGAACTGAGACTGTACAAGTCAAATTTAATTCTAGAGATTAAGTAAAACCATAAGTATGATGAGGCAGTTTTGGTTTAAGGATATAATCACAGTCAGTCTCCCTTAACAAACTGTATTCTTCATGTTATAAGATGATATTATTTATAATGTTCTTTAACAATATGGGTATAGCGGTGGGGTCGTTACAGGGTCTTTCAGGGAAGGAGATAGCCCTAGATCAGCGTACAAGCGACTAAGAGCAGTCAGAGAAGTAGGAAGAGAAATCTTGAGGAGGGAATCCGATGAGTGGGCCACCTAAGTAGATTGTTGAACTTTATGCCCAAGAGATTCCATATTGGAAACCTCACGACTCGAGTCAATGGTCACATGTTCCTCTTCATCCACAACAGTAGGAGTGAAGTCACCTATAAGCTTAGGCCTTTTGTTTAGGGGAGAAGATGGAACATAAGTAGGAACTTCATCATCTGCTTCCTTTTCCAATGCTTCAATTATTTTGGAAATAGAGTCTTCAATGGAAGCAGGTTGCTCAATTATGATGAGACATGAATTTCATCTTTAGTTTTCCTCTTTTTAGGAGCACCATCTTTAGCTTTTATCTCTTTAGAAGTGATGACAAGACCAGACGAGCCTAAAATAAAGAAAATAAGTCAACAAGACAATGACATCAGGAATTCCACTCTAGTTATATTAAAAACTTACCAATGGGCTCAAGATGCACTAGAGGAGAAGTAGAGAGAGCATTATGGTTATTGATGACCAGCAAATGTTTCCCTTGGGCATTTCTTTTCATCATTGGGGATTCCCCAAGTATTATATGATGATCTAGAATCAGTGGGTAGTGATGAAGATTCGCTTCCATCAGAAGTGTGAGCCTATCACCCATGCTCTTAGATGCCAGTATTAGGGATTTGACAATCTTGCTATCAAAGGAGCTCAACTGCTTAGAAGTCGAACCTAAAGGAAATCATCCATTGTGGGGGAAATGAAAAATATAATATAAGTATCAGGAAACAAAGACTTACCTATAACAAAGAAAGTTCCTCTGATCCAAGAATATCATCTGATATAGAACAATTGATTTTCACATCCCTTGGTCTTATTAACGGTATTGATGATCAAGCTTTTCAGAAGGGGACGAATATGATATAGTGGATTACCCTGTTGTTCACCTATCTTGGCAGGGCTAACTATGGTGTAAAGAATTTCAGCACTAAGAGAGGAAAGCTTGGCTTCCCTAGTAAGAACTTCCAAGCAGGTCAAGTCTGTATATGAATTTGGAGTTAATTGAATTGGAGTAATTTTAGGTGCTCCAGGAATCTCAAAATAAAGTCAGGAAAGGGAAGATGTCTCGAGTGCCATATATGTATTATGGTGAAGGCGAAAAACTATTCTAGGGGATCGTTAATTCTGCCAAAAGGACAGAGAGGAATAGCTTCTATACCTGTAATTTCAAACTGCTTAATAATGGAATCCACTTCTTCTTGAGTGGTAATATACAATGGATTAAGAAGATGATCTTCTTTTTTAGTAGATGAAGAAGCTTTTGGACCTTTATTGGTCTTCTTTATTCCTTTATGGGCTGTATTTTTGCCTTGCATTTATGTGCCAGGTGATATTATTCCAAATTAGAGAAGTATAATTAGAATGCTCATGATATAAAATGAGATATTATATTCTAAAACAAGGAATAACTAATCGATTGCCTAAATTTTGGCACTAAAATGTGGAAAGTCTATAGTCCTAATATTTACAACAAATCAATGGTTATTGCATAGTCAATGTTGAACTTATGGAAAAATTAAATTTTTAAGTCAATTAAGAGTGTGCAAAAAATGTTAAACTTGTGGTATGAAAGAAAGCCTATAGGTGTTTACACGAAACTTAAAGTAAGAATTATCATAAGAGTAACCAAAATTGCATCACTAAATCTATGTCAAATGGATGAATTGAAAGTCAAATGTTGTATTAGTTATGCTATAAATTACAGTGTAATGTTGTAGTCATGGTCAATACAGAAGTGATAAAATAGCCAGCCTCGATGAGTAATGTCAACATAGGCCTATAATATTTTTATATATGACCCATGAAATTACTACAATGATTATGTCGTAAAATAACAATGTCGTTTAAGGTCTATTAAGAATGTTGGAAACGATTACCAAAAAGGAAAATAACTTATACTAAGGTTATCAATGTCATAAGATAGCCCCATAAATCAATATCGAATCTAAGCAGTAATGCTTTTAGTTAATGTCGAACTTGTGTATGTCGCATCTATGGTTTGTGATCAGCATAAACACTCTCATGATAACAGCTCTTATATTTCCAAATAGGTTGTCGCACCTCTTTTTAGTTATTACCAACATAAGTGTTTTACGCTATAAGTTTTATAAGTTTTGGAATTGATTATTAGAATAATATGCAAGGAGAAAACTCAATTGATACCGAACATCAAAGTGATATCGACTATCCGGTTTATCAATAAAACATTAGAGCAAAATATCAATGTCAAAATAAAATGGGGTAAATTAGTCAATATCGAATATCCTTGTAATGTCATAAGGCATAAATATTGATATAGAGCAAGGTGATATCGGGTTTCGGGCATAATAGACTATCCATTTTACCATTAAATTAGAAATGCCCAGGTTTTCAAATCAATGTCGCCCGACTTTAATTATTTAAATAAATCATTTAAGCAACATAGAAATTCTTTCCTAATTCAATCTAAAAGCACAATTGGTCATTAATCTAAACGAATACTATGAATATCAACATTAAAATCATGTAATTAAACCTAAATGTCAATTTGAAATCGATAAAACCCAAATGACTCCCTAATAATGATTTTGATATAAAACTTCTTAATTCAAGTTAATCGATGTAAGTAAAGTCAGAAATTGAACCTTAATGATGGCTTAGATGTCTGAAATATGAGATTTTTGATGATTTTGAGAATCTGGGAATTTCTTTTGATTGAGATTGAGATGTAGGTAAAAGAGGAAGAATGATAAGATTTGACTATTTATAGTGAAAAAGAAGACATGCAGCTACCATTGGATCAATTTTAAATGTACGGTGGGATCTGCAAAGAATACCAATAGATGGTAAAGAGCCAATGTCGAAGGTATTCACTTGAAAAGTCAATACTTCCTTCATACTAGAGGGTAAATGTTACTATCATTATCAATTCCAAAGGTATACGACATGTCGAATAGCCATGTTCCCACATTCAAGCAATGTCAAAAGTATGAAGAAAAACCAATACTGAAAGCATACAATGTCGCCCCTTATCAATAAAGAATAATAGACAGTATCACAGGTCACTAACAAAGCCAGCAATACCGAATGCCATCAATGCCATATACCGCTTATAAAGTTGAATGAGTGATAACGTGCCAGAGAAATTGGAAACAATGTCGCATGTTAGTAAGGGAATGACAATATTAGAAAGCTCTATGTCGGAAGCCATCAATGTTATAATGACATGATATAGCATTGATGACGCATCACATTAATGTCGCATTCCATCAATAAAGCACTTCTTTCATATAGCCAGAAGAATCAATGTCACTTCAGATTAATATCGCATCTCTCCAATGCCGCCTTATTCTAATGTCACCCTTCAAAGTAATGTCGCATCTCATCAATGCCAATTCACTATCGATGCCGTCTCCTATCAATGCTGCTCATCACCAATGCTGTCTCTAATTAATGACGCTTATCATCAATGCCGCCTATTGTCAATGCCCCATGTTATTAATGCCGCTAGTTATCAATGTCGTTTTTTATCGATGCCGGTTGTTATCAATGTCGTATGTTATCAATGCCTCTTGTCATCAATGTCGTTTTCTATCGAATGCCACAATTATCAATGCCGATCATTGCTAATATTGCCACATATCAATGTCACCACTTATCAGGTTCACCACATATTGATGTCGTGCCATAGTAATGCCGCACTTCATCAGCCTTCAAAGGAGGTCGCATAACCTCAATACAATGTTGATATCAAATGTCATCAATGAAGGCTATCATTGTAGCATGGATGCTAAGCATTGAAGTTCACCATTGTGCAAGTGGAAGCTGAAGTGTAACACCATGTACCATCAATATGGTTAATGTCGGAGGTCAAGCATGCCGCATGGACATGTGGTAGCCATGCCGAATGGACATGTGGCAGCCATGCCGCATCCCTTAATCCCTACAAATATAAACCTAAGGACATGAAGAAAAGGGCGAATCATTCTTTTTTTGTCTCTTACATTTTAAACTTTGTAACCCTAAATTGATTTAAGGATTTTAATGTCGATTGTACTATTGCATATAGGACCTTGTACATTCAATAATTACATAACAAACGAATAAAGAGGACTTGAATTATGACTTGTTTTCGAGTTTCAAAGCACTTGTGATTTTTAATCACAATTTGCTTCAAATTCCAAAAGCACTAATAATCTTGATTTATGCTTGCATAAGATTGCTCTACATAGATTGACATTGTATAAAAACAACCCTGGTCGAGATTACCTCAAATTTAACTTAAAAATATAATTTATTTTATCTAAATTAATATTAAGATAAATTAGGAATTTTATTAGTTATAATTTCCAATTAAAATGAATTTAGGATTAAATAAATTGGAAATTCAATGAATAACTTTTTGTGAAACTTAATTCTTATATTTGATATACAAGAACAAGTTTGGAGAATGTGATAATAAAATATATGAAAATAATTTGTAATGTAAAAATGCGAATTATAAAGTTTTGTTCACTTATTTATTATAATTCTAGATTTGTGATAGAATATTTTCGTCTCAAATTATTGCAACAAGTGTTGTAAATTTAATAAAATGTCAATAATTAAAGTTATTGTTAAAAGTTAGATTTTTACAATTAGCAGTTTAATTCTATCAAAATAATAAGAATAACTCTTATTTTCAAAGGCTATATTTAATTTTATAAAATATCTCAACATTAATAGAATGAGGATTTTTAACTTGTGATTGATTTTGGTAGATTATGAGAGATCCAATTATAGTTTATAAACCATTGTTTAGTGTAAAATAGTGTTTTATAATAAGTAAAAAAATAAGAATTTGTAACACTTCTCTTAGTAAATTAGTAATACCTTGTTATTGGATCTATATCTCAACCCATTTGGCTCATGTAGGAGAAATAAGAGAAGGGAAAATAAAACTTTCGTTCATTTTTACTACTCATGTTTCTCTTTTTGTCAAAACGTAAACAAACCTTATTGCTTCTTAACCTTAGAATCTAAATCACCCAAAACCAAATGCAAAATCAAAGGGGTTTTGATCAATAAATACAGAAATCAACTTCAGGTAACCTCCTCCATCTTCTAGTGTTTCTAATTCATTAACTAATCTCAGTTTTTCTTAGGGTTTTTCCTTTGTTTTCAAAATTTTGAAATAAACTTAGGACTAATTGATGAGAGAAGCTATCCTAGGAGAATTTGGGTTTCTAGAATCAATTCAAGCCTATAAATGAGTTACCACTCATACAGTCTATCTCTAAACATATACATTGCTGCTGTGTTGTTGAATGAATTGATGTTGTATTGTTTTCAATTCGATTGGGATATTAATATATTTGGTTGCTTTGATCTATGGTAGCTAAAACCCTAACTTAGTAATCTCTTATCACATTAATTTCATGATGTTTGTGTACTTGCATGATCAAAATTCATCATCTTGGAGACCATAGCATGTTACAGTTCGAAAATTATCGGAAATAGGTCGTTGGAGGGCAACCTTGAGCTAGAAATGCTCTAGGTTTAGCCCAAATCGGTGGGACACCACCGGTGCACCGAAGGAGCGTTTTCCTGAAGTAATTTCAGCTCCACGTTGATGCCCCGATTATCTGTTCCATTGTTCGTTTTCTCGGGTGTTTCCTGAATGTTATGTGCATTGTTTTATGGCTGAGTTCATACCAACTGAAATGTTATTTCCAGATTTCGATTTTGGAATTTGTGAATTTGTTTTGGATTTTTAATACCATAGAATAGCTCTATAGGTTTATAGCTCAACACACAATTTTTTACCATATGGTTTTTAACTTGAGTTTTCAAAAGGGTTGAAATCATTTTCTCTAAATCTTTTTAAGCATAAAATTATTTCTTATATAAAGAATTTTTAAAGTATAAATATATATTTATTAATTTATTATTTATATAATGATAATTATTTCGAAGTATAAATTAGTTTATTTCTAATCAAATGTTTAATACCTATATGGATTTGGAAATAGAAATTTTTGTAGATTTTATAAAGTGAATGGACTTATGTATGTGTACGTATTTTGGAATAAGAATTGTGAACTTTGGATCTTTTAAGTAGGGATTAACTATATATATATAAGTATCTTTGATATAAAATTGGAATTATGGATTATTTTATCTAAGGATAACACACACACACACGTATACAAATTTGAGAAATAATTGAGTTTATGGATTTTTAAAATGCGTAGTTTGAAAATAATTATATAAAGAAAGGGTTTTAGAAATCATTTTCTATATGTTAAATTATATTAATTATTTTCGAAATTAGAAATTCTTATCAGATTTTATTGGATTTAACACTTGGCTGTTTATATGCTAATTTGGCAATTTTGTGTGACTTTTGGATTTGGAGAAGATTTTTAAAATAAATTGTTTTGAGAACCTTAATTCTATAATTTGGGGAATACTAATAATCGACTTAGTGTTATTGATTGGTTTAAATGGTTTCAAGTAACGCTTCGTCTAATATTGTACAACTCATTGAATAGAATGTTTGATTGGTACTGACTAGCCCATTAGCGAATACTCGAATTTCACCGGGTAGTATGGGATGCCTTGGTTAAATTCTTGAGATTACTATTAGGAAGTATTTAACACTTTAGAGTTGTATTCTATTTTGGTGTTTGGTGGGACCAATAGATCCTTAAGGGAATATAGTTCAAGTTTTCTAGTAGTATCCGTAATGAATGAGATTTACTAGCTTCTAGTAAATACTTGAATTTCACTAGGCGGTATGTGATGTTTTGGTTAAGTTCTCAAGATTACTAAAGGTGATAGTATTTGGCACTTTAGAGTTTACTTGCTTTTGGTGTTTAGTTGAGGGCCGCTAGATCCTTAAGAAGTAAACTCCTGTATTATTTTTATACGATCCTTGTGATCAGAATGATTTATATCTTCTTCGGTCTGGTTTTCATGGATTTTAAGATTCTGTTTTCACATTATGGACGATCATTGGTATTTGATCGGTATGAGTGATACCACCTTTTATTTTCCTATGGTATAAGTACTATCATTGAGATCATTATGGATTTGGTTTTCTTGGATTTTGAGATATTATTCTTTGTTTTGGAATTCCTGGTTTTTGATTTATTCCATGTTATAATTGAAATATTTTTGTGTCTTAGGATGGGTTTTGATGATTGCGATTTATTTTGTGTTCTTGGATTTAATATTCTTGCGCCTTGAGATGTAATTAGAGTTGGACTATTCCTGTGACTTGTTATGTATATTTATATGTCATATATCCTTATATTATATCTTGTTTCCACTCTTTTGGATATTTAGAGATATTTTAACCCGTTTATTTTGTAATACTCGAGTCAGGTCAAGACTTTTCAGGTTACAAAATGGGTAGACTTTTGAAAGGATGTTTTAGCAAGGAGATACAAAATTTGACTTTTTAGTTTATCTCATTTAGGATTTTTATGTATATATATGAGATGTATATTTATGATAGTGATTTGAGTTGGGTTGATATTATGCAATTCTAGTATTTTCTTCGTATACTTACAACATGTATTTGTGTAAGTTGTATTTTATTCCGCTGTGACTTGGGACTATTGTTATATGCTATAATGTTCTGATTTTGAGAAACCGTTGTGGGTATTACTTTAGACTGATACTAAACACGTCAAATTTTATTCCAAAGATTAAACCGTAAGTATGACGTATCAGTATTAGTTTAAAGATATAATCACACCCAGTCGTCCTTAATAAGCGTATTCTCCGTATTATTAGACAACATTTTTTATAATGTTCTTTAATAGTATGAGTATGGCGGTGGGGTCATTACACATTGCTTCAACATGATCATGCTTGTGACGTCATCATAGGTTTGAACAAACCTAATTACCCAAGCCCTTTCTCAACCAAGTGTCGCTTTTGCCAATACTACAAGGGACATCTGGTCCTTCTTACAACCATATCCCTCTTTCCTTATACTTTCTGGGGTTGATGAAGAAATTCGTTAGCATTAGAAAAATCTTAGAATTTTTCCAAGTCAGATTGAATGCAACAAATTAAAGACTGAATTGGTTTTGTAAAAACAATCAAATCATCAGCAAACATTATAGAAGTCAAAATAGGTCTTTTGCAATATGGATGAAGAATGAATCTTTTTTTTCCTTCACTGACTTTGCAAACAAAACAGTTAACACTTCCATTACAATAACAAAGAGGGAAGGAAATATAGGGTCTCCTTGCCTAAGCTCTCTTTTAGCAGGAAAATAACCATGATTCTCGCCATTAAGACCAATAGATTGTAGAAATACATGTATGAATCTAAGTAGTGAAAATAGGAGGAAAATTCGTCTTGTGTAGAATCTGAATTATGAAGTTCCAGTGGACCAAGTCAAATGCCTTTTAGAAATATTAGACCTAAAGTATCCTCTAAATTATTCATGGGTTAACATGATATTGACTTGAATGTTTCTGCCATTAATAAAACTACTTCGTTTCGGGAAGATAATAGTAGGAATAATATGCTTCATTCTACTGGAAATGATTTTAGCTATACTTTTGTTAATAACATTGCAACAAGCTATAGACCTAAAATTAGTAACACAGGTAGGATTTTCATTTTTAGGAATGAGGCAAAGGTTAGTAGCATTAATACCTGCCATAAGTCTGTTAGATCTGAAGAAATTCCTTATAACTTCGAAGAATTCAGCTTTTATAATGTGCCAAGCCTTTTTAAAAAAGTGACTTACCAAAACCATCAGGCCCACATGAACTTTTGGAATTTATAGAAAAACAACATGAGTCATTTCAGTTTCAGAAATCTCATTGGCTTGATCTTCATTTATTCTTGGCAGATTTAGATCATCTAATATAGACATGTTGTAGTTTTGATGGTCCTGACCCAATAGATTGGACTAATAATCAACAAAACATTTACTTATTTCATCCTAGGTAGAAATTTTTTTACCTTCCAAATCTTTTAGTTCAAGGATGTTCTTTCAAAAGTTATTGCACTTGAGGGATTTGTGAAAAGAATTTGTATTCTTGTCACCTAAGGAATTCTGTTTATCTCTGAGTTTTTGCCTAATCATAATTAGTTCAATTAGCAATGCATCAGATAACTATTTGCTTAGATCATATTCCTTTGTCTATAACAGACTATCACCAGGAGAAAGAAATAAACTTTGCTATGTTAGATGAAGATCAATTCTTAAGGCATCAGAGACCTTATTACCTATATCATACATAGACTTGCTCCAAGATTTAAGGGAAAGTTTTGTTGCTTTAAGCTTCTATTGAAGCACAAAAATGTTATTCCTTATAACATGGTGCTTCCAAACAGACTCAACAATAGGTAAGAAATCCTCATGTTTAGTCCAGGCATCAAAGAACTTAAAAGATGATTTAATTTGAATGTCTGTAATCCCTCAATTCAACACTAGAGAACAATGATCAGATAAACTAAGAAGACCTACAATACATATAAGGCTGCCCCATGTAGACATAGCATTAAAATTAAATAAAGCACTATCTAATATGGACAATGGTCTAACATTAGATCTGCTTTTATTAGAGTAGGTGTACTTAGGACCAGTAAAAGGAGAAGGTAGCAATTCAGAAGATTGAACAGCTTCATACAGAGGCTTAACATTATTAGAGATAATGGTTTCCCACCTTTCCTCTCTTTTAATAGCATCATACAATTAAAATCCCTAATGTCAAGCCAAGGATCATCAGATTTAAGGGAAGGTAATTTATCTAAGAAAGCCTTTATACTAGCCAGGGAATTATCTGCGTAAATAAAAGTATAGAAAAAGGAAGAATCGGTATAGATACTAGTATAAAACGCATGTATGTGCAAAAACTTTGGTGGTCAAAATACTTTTATTTCAAAAAGTTTGGTTGGTGGTATTGGTTGCAAGTTTATAGTGGAATTTCGTTGATGGGTGGTCGTAAAGGGGTTGGGGGTGGAGCTTGTAAACCGTTGGTAAGATTCCGTTGATGGATGTAGGGTATTTTCGGAATTTCCAAAAGACACGGTTGAAGTGCTAATCATTGAATTCTTATTATTAATAGTAGAGATAGAGATGTATTACTTTGCAATGAATGAATTGCCTATCTTTAATCATAAGATCAAGATAAAAGGTATTAGGATTTCATAATAATAATAACCTACCATAAGGGGCCAAATTTAAGTTATGCTCTAATTCCAAGAAGGAGCAATTAACTTATGAGCTTGACTAGTTAAATCTAAATTTAACTTAGTTTAAGCAACACAAAACAGATGAATTTTTTTATGGATCAAATTTCTTATCTCCACTTTCTTTGATGAGAGGTGAGCTCCTTTAATACTCCAATAGCTGATTTTGTCTAACATCAGTAGACTTAGCTTTATTTTTAATCTTGTGAGACCTTGTGGAAGGAGGGGAATAAGGCTTGAAACTTGTATTGGAGAAGAATTAAGAGATTCCATAAAAGTAGAAATCTCTTGTTGCGTTAATTCATTACCATATTCATCAATAGTATCAACAGACAAGATGATAGAGTGATTAGGTTCTAGAATACCATGATTATCAGCTGTGGGAATTCTGATTGAATAACAACTTCAGAAGAATTAAATGTAATCTATATCTTGCGAATAATATAAACCCTAAGATCTAGAATTACATGATTATCACATATGTAATGAATTAATAAAACATACCTCTAGACATCTTGTATACGAATCAGCAATGGTTGTTGTCGAAGGCCATATCAATGGATAAAGGAGAATAGTTTCTCTCTCTTTTCCTATATTTTCTTTATGTGTTTTCTTATTTCCTTTGTGATGGACAAAGGTTAATATTTATAGGCAGAGAGAGGACCGAATTTCTAGATTTGTAGACTTAATCTTGATCGTCCATCAAGATCAAGATGAGAGAAATTAACGCTCTAGATTATAACCGTTTTATTTATTAACATATTAATAGGAAAACTCTTTAGGTTCTATTGACCACATAATGAGGAAGGAAACGTTTGAGGAAGGAAACTGTCCATTAATGTACCACATAATGAAGAAGGAAACGTTTCGCATTAATTTCCTTACAAAACGGTCAAATTTCCTTACAGTCTCCCACTTGGTCAATAGTAAAATCCATTAATGTTTTCGTATTAAGGTCATAAGGCGCGCATGATATGCTAAACTTTTCTTTAGTCAGTTATCATAAGTGTCTTGGCTAATCTAGTGGTCAATGGAAGTCATGACGTGTACACGTTATTTTGCAACATGCTTACTTCCATGTACTATGACATTGACAACTTTCATAACTGGACCATAAATGAGCATAACTTAATGGTCACATAATGTCTTGAAGCAAAAGACTGTTTCTGTTATCATTTATCTAAATGTAAATGTGTACATATTATAAAACAGAAATAAAAGATGTCTAAATTATTACGAGCTCAATAATTGTTATGTCTAGATAAGTACAAAATAAATGGCATAATAAGAAGATAATTAGGAACTATCTGCAAGACCCATGCTATCAGTATGTCTCTGAAAGGTCTTTAGAGGTAGTCCTTTCGTGAATATGTCTGCCACTTGTGAGTCTGTGCTTATCAATTCAACAATAATTTTCTTTAGTTTAACATATTGCTTCAGTAGTAGGTATTTAAGGTTCATGTGTTTGGAACCTTTGGTTATCCTATCATGCTTGGAGAAAAAGGTTGCAGCTTCATTGTCGCAGTAGACAGTTAGTGGCTTAGAGATAAAACTTAAAGTGCTAAATTGTGAGACAAAATTACGCAGCCATGTTCCCTGAATTGAAGTCTCATAACATGCTACGTATTCAGCCATCATGGTGGATCCGAAAAGCATCTCAGATTTCTGGCTTCTCCATGATATTGCACCTCCACATAAGAGGTACACATAGCCAAGAGTGCAGATCCTAGTGTCAGGACATCCAGCAAGGTCTGAATCAGAATAACCAGTTACTTGTAGGTAACTTGATTTTCTATAGGTGAGCATGTAATTCCTTGTTCCCTTTAGGTATCTCAGTACCTTCTTTGCAGCTTTCCAATGAGCGATTCCTGGGTTACTTCGAAATCTACCTAGCATACCAACTGCATGACTGATATCAGGTCTTGTACAGACCTTTGAATACATCAAGCTCCCTACAAGAGATGCATAAGGATATTTGGTCATTTCTTCTCGTTCCATAGGAGTCTTTGGGCACTGCTCAAGAACAAGTTTGTCTCCTTTTTATAGTGGGACAGGACTAGAGGAACAATTCATCATGCCAAATCTCTCAAGAATTTTATCAATATATGCTTTTTGAGACAATCCTAGAATTCCTTGTGATCTATCATGGAATATTTCTATTCCTATCACATAGGAAGCCTCACCCATATCTTTCATTTCAAAGTTCATTGAGAGATAATCCTTAGTTTCACGTAATAAACCAAGATCGCTGCTGGTTAATAATATGTCATCAACATACAGAATCAAAATTATAAACTTGCTCCCACTGAACTTGAGGTATATACAAGGGTCAACTATATTTTCTGTGAAATCGAAAGCGGTAATGATTTCATGAAACTTTAGATACCATTGTCTAGAAGCTTGTTTCAGTCCATATATTGATTTCTTAAGTTTGCAGACCATGTCTTCCTGTCCTTCAATTATGAAGCCTTCAGGTTGACGCATGTAGACTTCTTCTTCCATGTCTCCGTTTAGAAAGGCTGTTTTCACATCCATTTGATGTAACTCGAGATCATAATGAGCTACTAATGCCATGATAATTCTAAGAGAATCTTTCCTGGAAACAGGAGCAAAAGTTTCATTATAGTCAATGCCTTCTTTCTAATTAAAACCTTTGAAAACAAGTCTAGCTTTATATCGTTCAATTTTACCATTGCAGTCACGTTTGGTCTTGAAGACCCACTTATAACCGACTGCTTTATGTCCTAGCGGTAATTGAACGATTTCCCAAACTTGATTATTATCCATAGATTTCAGTTCATCTTTCATGGCATCAATCCATTTAATAGAATTAACATCCTTAATGGCTTGTGAATAAGAAATTGGGTCCGTAGTTCCTTCAAATTCTATTAGATGAAGCATATAATCATCAGGAATAGCTGATCTTCTTTGTCTTTGAGATCTTCTTAATGCTAGTTCCTGTGGTACTTCATCAACTTTATGATTGGTGATAATTTCATTATGGATTTGTTGATCATTTATTGGGTTTTCCTCATTGTGAACAGGTTCAACAATGGGATGATTCCCAATATCTTTCGAAATAGAGGGTAAGATAATGGGTACCCTTATTTCATGAATGACCACTTCTTGTTGTTTTGTACTCCCACTGATTTCACCATTCTCATAGAATTTGGCATTTCCGGTTTCAACAATTCTTGTACTATGGTTAGGACAATAAAATCTATATCCTTTAGATTTTTCTGAGTAACCTATAAAGTAACCACTGACTGTCTTAAAATCCAATTTCTTTTCATTTGGATTGTACAGTCTAGCTTCAGCTGGGCAACCCTAAATTTGGAGATGTCTTAAACTAGGTTTCCATCCTTTCCAAAGTTCAAAAGGAGTCTTTGGAACAGTCTTACTTGGAACTCTATTTAAGATGTAGACAGTTGTTCGTAATGCATCCATCCATAATGATATAGGTAAATTTGCATGACTCATCATGGATCTAACCATTTCCATGTATGTACGATTTCGCCTTTCAGCTACACCATTCTGCCATGGAGATCCAGGCGTTGTGTATTGTGCAACAATTCCAAGTTTTTGAAGAAGTCTAGCAAAAGGTCCAGGATGTTGTCCCGTTTCATCATACCTTCCATAGAATTCACCACCCCTGTCTAACCTAATGATTTTCACTTTTCTTTCTAATTGCCTTTCGACTTCAGTAATGAACACTTGTACAACATCCACTGACTGAGATTTTTCATGCAACAGATAAAGATAGCAATAACGTGAAAAATCATCGATAAAAGTGATGAAGTATTTCTCTCCTCCAAAAGTTGGAACATCAAAAGGTCCACCAATATCTGTATGTATTATTTCAAGAAGTTGTGTACTTCTTGTGGCTCATTTCTTTGTGTTTTTTTGTTGTTTTTCCTTTAATACAATCAACACATGCTGTAATGTTAGCAAAGTCTAGGTCCGATAGGACACCATCTTTCACTAACCTCTTGATTCTTTCACTGGATATATGACCCAGTTTTTTATGCCACAAGAAGTAAGAGTCATTCTTGGATGACTTTCTTTTAGTTTCTTTTCCATGCAGGGTGAGTTGGATTTCAGCATTTTGTTTAAGATGAAGTTTATAAAGTCCATCAATTAATATTCTAGAACCAATAAGACTAGAATTTTTAAATAAACTAAAATTTCCATTTCCAACTTCAAAAGAATATCCAAATTTATCAAGTACACTTACAGAAATCAAATTACGAGAAATAGACGGAACATAAAGAGTTTGACATAAATCTAACTGATAACCGCTATCTAAAATAAGACGAAAAGTTCCAATAGCTTCAACTAGAGCTTTATCTTTATTCCCCATGAAAATGAAATTCTCACTTGGGTTTGTGGTTTAGATCGTAATGAATCCCTGCATAGAATTCGAAACATGAACGTTAGCAGCAGTATCAATCCACCAAGTAGAAGAAGGTACATTAGTAAGATTTGATTCGAAATGACTTACGAAACCTATTGGGTTACCTTTCTTTTCGAACCATGCTTTGCGCTTAATGCAATCTACCTGGAAGTGTCCAGGTTTCTTGCAGAATTTGCAGACGTCATCCTTCTTTTTCTTCTTGGATGGTTGAGTGGCATCATCAGATTTGGGTGGTGCTCTTTTATGCTGTGAGTTATTCTTTTTGCCAGCTTGTTTTCCAACCCCTTGAGTGAAATAAGCAACTTTAATGCCTTGCGAGCCTTGCCTAGACTCCTCTTGAACCAGTTTGTTAGTCAATTCATTTAGACTCCACTTTTCTGTAATAGTGTTGTAATGAATTTTGAATGGTTCATACTGAGGAGGTAAGCTAGTGAGAATGAATTGGACGATAAAAGCATCGTCCATAACCAATCCCAAGTTCTTAAGTTTGGCAGCAAGGTTAATCATTTCAATGACATGAGCGCTTATTGAGCGAGAACCATCAAACTTCATTGTTACAAGATCTGCCATAAGTTTTCTAGCAAGGGATTTGTCTGCAGTCTTGAATCGATTTTCAATGGATTGCAAATATTCTTTTGCACTTTCAGTTTTCGGTAGAGAGGTTTTGATGTTGGTATCAATCACCATTCGCATAAACATCATGCTGAGCCTATTAGATCGTTCACAATCATCATGGAGTTTGTTTTCCTCAGGCATACTTGTGTCAGTAAGTGGGGCTGGCTTTTCCTTAAGGAGAGCCATTTTCAGTTCAAGTACGCCTAAAGAAAACTCAACTTGCTCTTTCCATTCTGAGTAGTTGGTTCCATTGAGTTTGACGATAGACGTAGCATACGAATTAAGGTTTGAGTGCATTGCAACTGCAGATATAAAAGAAATGTAGGCTTCTTTATTAGAATAAAACACAACATGTCATAATAAGAGGTTAGGTTTAGCGCCTCCTGTGGGTAGGCAGTAGAACCATACTCATGAAAGAATAATAAACATTAATGTTTCATGCGTTATTATGCAAGCAGCAGCCGCCTGTGGACGGGACCGCATGCATCAGACCAGAGGAAACAAGAAAATTAAGTGCGGAAGCGAAAACTAAAACAAGAGAGAAAAGAGATAAACATTAATGTTTTTTTTTGCATAAACTTTTGTTATTCTTTCAAGTAATCCACAGCAAGGATAATAAATGTCTAGTAACTCCAAGTAAATTCCATATATGAATTTAACATATTAATAATTATTTTGCAAATCATATATAGACAATTATCTTGCAAGTTCCAGGTCATGAATTTAATGTCAAACTAGAAAACAATTGTTTTCAACATGTATACTTTCTGAAAAGTATTCGCATACAATAAGTTGTTCCATATTATACAGTAGGTCAAATATTAAAGTAGAAAATTAACTTTTGCGGAAATATGAACTTTCCGGATCCAGATCTAAGAATACAGTAAATAGAACAATATTGATAATCATGATTACTTTAGGAACTTAAATAATATGAATATTAAACTTGAATCATATTAATATTATTAATCATTATCATTATCATAGTAAAATTACAAACATCATATCATAGATCTATGGTAGTTTCGTTTTATATATTGATGGATAATCATGAATTCTAAAATAGGCTCTGATACCATATGTAATCTATATCTTGCGAATAATATAAACCCTAAGATCTAGAATTACATGATTATCACATATGTAATTAATTAATAAAACATACCTCCAAACATCTTGTATACGAATCAACAATGGTTGTTGTCGAAGGCTGTATCAATGGATAAAGGAGAATAGTTTCTCTCTCTTTTCCTATATTTTCTTTATATGTTTTCTTATTTCCTTTGTGATGGACAAAGGTTAATATTTATAGGCAGAGAGAGGACCAAATTTCCAGATTTGTAGACTTAATCTTGATCGTCCATCAAGATCAAGATGAGAGAAATTAACGCTCTAGATTATAACCGTTTTATTTATTAGCATATTAATAGGAAAACCCTTTAGATTCTATTGACCACATAATGAGGAAGGAAACGTTTGAGGAAGGAAACGGTCCATTAATGTACCACATAATGAAGAAGGAAACGTTTCGCATTAATTTCCTTACAAAACGGTCAAATTTCCTTACATTAAATACCTCCATGAACTGATTTTGATCCTTTACTTGGTCTTTTATATCAATATCAGCAGTATTTGTTTCTTTAGATGCAACATTTCCATCTTCATTTTGCACTTCCTCTATAATACTCTCAAAATCTTCATTAGCTTCAGATATAGCTTCAGGTATTGTATTTCATTTTTCAAAAGCATTACTTTCCATTAGAACAACATCTTTATGAACTTTAACTCTTTGCAACTTATTTTTGTATTTCACTTCTCTCCATACATTACTAGACATGCCAGAATTACTGGTATTGCCCTTGAGCGAATCCTTTGACAATATTTTTACCTTTTTGATTTTCTTTAGTAGGAGTTTCTTTAACTTTTGTATTGTTACTTGTATTGTGTATGCACTTTTCCTTCACATGTCCTTCACAAATATATTGCGTATGCACTTATAATCTATTTTATTAATATATTAAATTAATTAATATGTATGTTTATTTTAGTATTGATTTGTTAAATAATAGTAAAATAGAAGAAAAATCATTCTTCTCCTTAATTCTCTCTTATTGATTTTTCTTCTTTATTATGTCTATTGATTTGTCATTAAGCTTCTTATGATTCCAGTAAGTTAAAAATAAAGTAGTATCTTCATTGTTTATATTTTATTATTTACACTCACACAAATATACACACACACATAAAAATTTTGTATGTATGTATGCATGTATATGTTGTAATGAATATTGAGTATTATGTCTTTTGTAAAAAATGAATAGATTGTTATTTCATAATACTTCTGTTACACGGCATAGAGTATATATATATATATTGGTATAAAGTTGTATTGGGCCTTAGTTCCCAGAACCCGGTTAGATGAATAATACATATTACCAAAAGCTTTCAAAAATACAATACTCTTCATACCCCACTCAAACCCTACTACGTTAGGGTTTGCGATTTTCACTTTAATGCCGCCCCTTCTTCAATTTCTCGAATCTCTTCAGAAATTTGCAAAAAATAGATCTTGCTTTAGGATACAATAATTCAAATCTTGGTTAGAATTGTGAGGATAATCCTGATTTGAGACATTGGGGGCATATGCGAGTATAGATTCAAGAGTTGTAACTGTAAAATCAGATTTTTAATCTGGTTTTGTAGTTACTGTAGCTTCTTCTGGATGCTAACTTGATGATTGAGCTTGAGATTTCTGAAAGCCTAGTAGATTGCTGCTAGCTTCGACAACCTTCAGATCTGGCTTTAATGGAAGGAAGTTCTTCTTCGATAGAGGCTTTGTAAGTATTTTAAGCTTGAGATTTCTGAGAATCCGGTAGATTGTTGTTAGCTTCGGCAACCATCAGATCTAGCTTTATTGAAGGAAGTTCTTGTTCGACAGAAGCTTTGTAAGAATGTCAGCTCTCTGGTAAGTTGCTGGTAAGTGATTTACACTGATATTTCCTTTCATTACTTCCTCTCTGAAAAAATATATGTCAAGTTTCATGTGCTTAGTCCTTGAATGTAAAACTAGGTTGGCAGTGAGTGCAATCGTGCTCATGTTATCACACCAGATTGTAGCTTTATTATGAGCTTTTATTTTTAGTTCGCTCGGTAGAGATATAATCCATATGATCTCTGCTGTAGCGCTGGCTATACTCCTGTACTCAGCTTCAGTACTTGATTTAGAGATAGTTGATTGTTTTTTTGAGCTCTATGAAACCGAATTCTGACCCAAATAGATACAGTAACCTGTTGTAGATTTTCGATCATCCAAATTTGTTGCCTAGTCTGCATCTGCATATGCTATGATATTGAGTGTTTTGCTTGATTGTAGAATTAGACCATGACTCAGTGTACCCTTTAAGTATCTCAGTATTCTCTTCACAGCTTTCCAGTGTTCATCTAGTGGGTTTTGCATGAATTGACTTGCTTTGTTTACACTGAATGAAATTTTCGACCTTGTGATAGTTGCATATTATAAAGCTCAAACTATGCTTCTATATTGTTTGACATTTGAGATTGGTTCCTCTTTGTTTTTGGATAGGTGTAGGTTACGGACCATAGGTGTAGGTAGTGGATTTGAATTTTCCATCCCGGCCCTCATAAGAATCTCTGTAATATATTTTCTCCGACTCAAATGCATTGTTGAAGTTGATTCTCTGTTCACTTCAATCCCCAGGAAATAGTTCAGGTTGCCAAGGTCCTTAATAGAAAATGCTTCATTCGGTTGTTTAATGGTGTTACCGATTTCCATCTGATTACTTCCTGTAATAAGGATATCATCAACATATATCAATATATATGTAGTTTCATTATCATTAAATTTAATGAATATTGAATTATCAGATTTAGTTGATGTATATCCCATTTTGACCAAGGTTGACTTTAGCTTGTCAAACCAAACCCTTGGTGCTTGCTTTAACCCATAAATTGCCTTTTTTTAACCTGCATACAAGTTGCTGTGAGTTGTCCTTTCTGAATCCAAGTGGTTGTTCCATATAAACTTCTTCCTGTAAGACACCATTTAGAAAAGCATTATTCACATCAAGTTGCCTTATGATCGAATTTCTATGCAAGGAAATTGTGAGAATTATTCTAATTGATGTTGGTTTCACAATAGGTGAAAATGTTTCACTAAAATTAAAACAACTCTGTTATAAATACCCTTTTTCCACCAATCATGCCTTGTATTTAGACATTGAACCATTGGCATCTCTCTTTAATCTATAGGTCCATTTGCATCATATGATGTTTTTGTCTTTTGGTAGTGGAACAAATCCCATGTCTTGTTTCTTAATAGTGCTTCATATTCTTCATTCGTGGCTACTTTCAATTTTTCATTTTGAATTGCTTGATAATAAGTGCTTGGTTCTTCATTTTCAGCAATTGTATAGTATATTTTGGCTTGAATATACCTCTTTTTTCTCTTGTAATCATTTGATGACCAGTATTTTCAAGAATAATTTGTTGAGCAGTAGGTTGAGCAGTGTTGCTTGTTGAGGCTTCCTGCTAATTAATTGGTGGTTCTGAATCATCAATTGATTGGCTGGATTTAGACAGTCTGCTATTATGTTGAATATCTTGATATGAGCTTTCAGAGTCATTTCTTTGATCATCACCTCCTACTGAATTTGGTGTGTCTTGCTCTGATCCTTGACCTGTCTCATTGACTTTCTACATTACCAAATCAGGTAATGGTGGTATAGAATACCTTGCATTGTGCACTTTCTGTGAAGTTTTTATATTCATGTCATGGATGGAAAATTTTATTCATTAAATACCACATACCTAGATATAAATATTTTCCCATTGCTATCTATACACTTGTAGCCTTCCTTATTTGCTACATATCCTAAGAAAGTACACGGTGATGATTTAAAGTCCAACCTATGAGCATTATATGATCTTAGGCAAGGAAAACACAAACACCCAAATATTTTTAAATCATGATAATCTGGTTTCTTAGTAAATAGAACTTCCATAGGACTTTTAAAATCCAGAATTTTTGATGGTAGTCTATTTATTAAGTATACACTAGTAGAAAATGCATCAGGCCAAAAACTTTGTGGTAGTGAAGCTTGAGCCAATAGTGCCAAACTAGTTTCAACAATGTGTTTGTGTTTCCTTTCAATTAAACCATTTTGCTAAGAAGTATAAGGACATGATGTTCTATGAACAATTCCTTTTATTTTGAAGATAATCTTTTAGAGGATAGAATTCTGCACCTCCATCAGTTTGCAATATTTTTACTTGACAGTCAGTTTGTTTTTCACCAAGATTAATAAATTGAGTCACTGCATTATGTGCTTCAGATTTTGATTTCAAAAAATAAATCCATACATATCTTGAGTAAGAATCTATAAATGATATGTAGTATTTAAAACCATAATCAGTACTAATAGGTGCAGGACCCTATAAATCAGTAGTAACTAATTCTAATGGTTTTGTATATATAGTTGTAGAATCAGAAAAAGCTATCTTATGACTTCGGTCAATTTGACAAAATGTACAAACATATGGTAAATAGATATTCTTAATAGAAATATTATTGCTACTTAATACCTGCTTTACAGCTTTTTGAATTTGCATGACCCAATCTGTAATGCCACTTATCAAAGGTCTTACACATATTTACTTGAGCTATTTTTGAATTGTTTCACCACTTATCTCTATGCATTTGATTTCTTGTATTTTCAACATTAAACTTGTAAAGTCCTCTACACTCTTTACCTTGTAGAAGAATTTCATCAGTCAGTAGATCTTTAACAAGATAGTAATTAGGGTAAAACTTAAAGTACACATGATTATCTTTAACAAATTGTGAAACACTAAGCAAATTTTTTTAGATTAGAGGTACTCTAAGTAGATTATTTAAATAGAATTTTCTTGCACCTTTGATATAGGCATTACCAATATGAGTAATGTTTATGGACTTACCATTTCCCATGTGTATACCTTGCTTACCTTTGTATTCTTGATTCCCAAGATTTAGATTTCCAAGATTGTTGGTTACATGATTTGTTGCCCCTGAGTTTGGAAACCAACTTTCATCTGAAATATCTTCAATTTTTGCAGTGTTTTCTTTATGATTCTTTGCATCTTGCGGCATGTTGATCATATTTGCACTCTGATAATTTCTTTGATTGCTAATTCCTTGCTGATATGGTGTGTAATTACTGTCAAATCTGAAATAGCATTTGTTTGCACTGTGCCCATATTTTTCACAAATTTGACATCTCAATCTGTTACTGTTATTGTACCATTTGCCACCTCTACCTCTAGACCTATTAGATGATCCACTTCTCTGATTTTTGTTATCGTACCCTTTTTCTTGATTCTTGGATACTTAATTGGCAGAGAAATCATTGATGACTGGTTTCTTTTGCTCAATTCTTCCTTCATGAGAAAGAAGAATTGAGTGAACATACTCAATAGAGGGAGTCCTTTCTTCAGATCAGATTATAACCACAACTGGTTTATATTCGTCATCTAAATCACTTAAAATTGATAACATCTGCTTTGGCTTAGATACTTTATGTCCTGCTGCAGCCAGTTGATCACATAATATTTAGATTTTATTTAGATATTCTCTCATATTCATACCTTCCTTCTTTAAATTTTGCAGTTGTCTTTTATAGTGCAGCGCTCTTGCTGCATATTATGTGTTGAATGCTTGTTCTATTCAATGCCAAATTTCATGTGATGATTTGCACCCTATGAGTTGTGGTAAGATACTTGAACTGATGGAAGATAATAGCCAAGAACTAATGAG
The DNA here is from genome assembly GCA_030737815.1 of Allium fistulosum. NCBI lineage: Eukaryota > Viridiplantae > Streptophyta > Magnoliopsida > Asparagales > Amaryllidaceae > Allium > Allium fistulosum. The sequence continues at coordinate 292,965,960 of CM060906.1, read as the reverse complement.
ACTACCTTGTCTTTGATGATTCATATAATCTTTGTTCACAATCAGTTTTCCTTCATTATCAGTTACATACTTTGGTGGAGTAACAAGTGTGCCAAGAACATATTATTCAATGTCATACTCGCTGATAGCTATTTCAATTTGGAATTTCTAGAGTAAATAGTTGGATTCATCTAATTGAATCATGATAATCTTACTTTATGGTTTTATTATTGTCTTGAGCAGATCTTGATTGGTTGATTGCTGTGATGTGGCAGTTCTTGAATTGTTTGGAGAGTTTGCTGCCTTATTATCAGTGCCTTCGGCCATGGTAAAAAACTGAAAGACACAGGTGAAGATGGATGATCAAATAATGAGTAATATTGTTCTGATGACCGAGGATACTGTGTAGCAAGAAAGGATCAAATGATGAGCCTTTTTCTAATGATGTTTTCTTAGCGAGGCACAACAAGGTAAAAGATTATGATAAAGATGGTTGAACAGAAAAGCAGATTTACAGTTCTTAAAACAGAACTATAAATTTGTGTTCAAGAAGTGGGATATGATATATCTTCGATGATGATGATGATGATCTGAGAAGAACACCAATAGTGCAGCCACCTTCAGATGATGACTCTATTCTGATGGAGGTAAGACACTTCTTGGTTAACCGCTAGGTTGAAGAAGGCTCTAATAACATGTAAAGAATACTGAGTATTATGTCTTTTGTAAAAAAATGAATAGATTGTTAATTCATAATACTTCTGTTACACGGCATAGGGTATATATATTGGTATAAAGTTATATTGGGCCTTAGTACCCAGAACCCAGTTACATGAATAATACATATTACCGAAAGCTTTTAGAAATACAGTACTCTTCACATATGTCTATTACAATTTGATACTCTCATCAAAATCTAATCTAAATATTTCATATAATTAAAGATATAATATTCTAAAACTTTATTAGGAAATATTACTTTCAAATTTAATTTAAAACTATATATTTCATTTTGAATATTTAGAGTAAAAAAATAACGCTATCTATAACAATTTATAACTATTTAAACATATAAATTATTAAATATGATATTTAAAATGTAAACGATTTAATTTTTTCTTAAGAAAAATAATTTAAATTATTTTACAACAACAATATTATGTTGACACCGAAAGGTATGAAAATAACAATATAAATTTGTTGTTAATTTATTTGTATACCCATTTACTATAGATATAAATTAATCAAATATTATAATCAATGTATTATTTACTTAAATTTCAAAAACAATTTTTTAGAATTATTTTAAATTTAAAATGTATATTTATAATCCAAAATAATAATATATATGATTATTCAAGGATTTATTTTTATGTAACTTGAATTATTGATAGAATGACTTGTTAAATATATTATATTAAATAATAATAAGGTAGACAAAATTATGGCTTGTTAGGGTAATTTTACAAATGACCGTAAATAAACCCAAATAAACGCGGAAACAATAAGATCATGTTGCGGTGCGATAAAACAAATAGCAATAGGAGAATACAAAATAGCAAATCATAGAAGAAAGCAAACATAGAGTTCATGCACGAATTTATAGTGGTTCCACTATCGTGAGATAGCATACATTCACTTTGGGGAGAGAAGATTTTATTGCTTTCTAAGAAAATAGAATTTTACAAAATAGATAATGGAGGATAAGAAGAAGAATAAGAAATATAACTTGAGAGGATGATACTAATATTTATAGAATAACTATCTTTATATAGAAATTATTACTTAGGGTTGAAGCGATGATTTATGGTTATAAATCAACGCCTCATCAATTCCCGTATACATATGGGAAGCGTTTATCTGTTTGATTCCCAATTTTTTCCCAATTTGCACGCTATTGATAAGATTCCTTTTTTAATCAGTTGATTAGGGAACTGTTTGATCACTTCATCTTCCAAATCATTTTCCTTCTCATGAAGTTAATTCATTGCCCTCTTTAATGCAATAAAAGTGGCAAAATATTTGAGTCATTATCTCAAATATCTTCCAAATCTTATTTACTTGTAAATATCGTATAATCAGAATCAACAATCTTAGAAATCTTTTCTAATATGGAAATATTATATGATCGAAATCTAACAATCTCCACCTTGATACTATATTTCAATCCAAGGTTACCAACTCCACCTTTCTTCCTCTCTCTATGAAGAGCCCTAGATTATTACTAGCTTCTACACTTTTGCTCATAAGCTTCATTTGATATCTTATCTCTTCACTCAGGAGTCCCGTCTTCAAATCTTCTAATGTTATTAAGCTTTTTCCATAGATCAGGCTATTAGCGAATACCATGTATCGCTCTGGAAGAGAGAACTATACTACTATAGCCTTTTTCTCTTCGTCCACATTCAAATTAATAACTTTCATCTTCATCATCAAGTCATCGAAGAAGTTGAGATGTGTTTTCAACAACGTACCTTCCCGCATCTTGTAAGTGAAGAAAGTCTTCAATAAAATTAGCCTATTTATGAGTGACTTCTTCATGTAGAGATTCTTCAATTTCTTCCATAAGCCTCTAGCGGTAGTTTCACTACTAATCTCAGGGATGGCGTTCTCACCGATGGCCAATAGGAGAGTAGTAAAGGCTCATTCTTCCATATCCTTTCTTTCCAATTCTAAGATATCCACTGACAATGATTCTGCGTCAAACACAATCTGATGAACATAATTTCTTCTCAACATCGCCTTCATCTTCCACTATCGCTTTCCAAAATCATTATCTCCGTTCCACTTCTCTATAGCCAACTACGAACCGGATGTTGCACATGAACCCTTAGTGTAGGGTGCGTACTCCTGTATAGGGCTAACCTCACTTCCATCTTCAGATCCTGCCATCTTATTGATCACCTTCTAGCCATAGGCTTCAACAACAACCTTTAAAGCTCTGATACCAGCCTGTTGGGTTAATTTACAAATGACCGTAAATAAACCAAAATAAATGCGGAAGTGATAAAATCATGTTGTGGTGCGATAATACAAACAACAACAGGAGAATACAAAACAGCAAATCACAGAAGAAGCAAATAGAGAGTTCGCACATGGATTTTTAGTGGTTCCACTATCACGAAATAGTGTACATCCACTTTGAGAAGAGGAGATTTTATTACTTTCTAAGAAAAGAGTTTTTTGCAAGATTGATAATGGAGGCTAAGAAGAACAATAAGAAATACAATTTGAGAGGATGATACTAACCTCTATAGAATGACTATGAGATTATTACTTAGGGTTGAAGTAATTGATTTATGGTTATAAATCAGTGCCTCGCCATGGGAAAAGTTTATCCGTTTGACTTTCCAGTTTCCTCTAATTTGCATGCACCTGATAAGATTCCTTTTTTAATCAGCTGATTAGAAAATTGTTTGATTACTTCAATCTTCTAAATCATTCTCCTTCTTATGAAGACAATTCATAGCTCTCTTTAGTACAATAAAAGGGGTAATATATTTGAGTTATTATCTTAAATATCTTCCAAATCTTCTTACTTGGGAATATTGTATCATCGAAATCTAACATATCTCACTTACGAATTTTGAGAATTGAAGTATTTTTTTGAATTTCATATTTCATATAAAAACACTATCTTATATAGCTTTTTATTTCTATGATTATTAATAAGTCTCCCATTAATTCTAACTTATCATTTAGTTCCAAGTATAAATTCTACCGTTGTTTAACTTCAACTATATGATCTCCAGTACTTCTGTCTAAAGTGTCATACTCTTATCTTCTGAGCTAGAGTTCCTTAACAATTGACTTACAAATAATTTTATGAATAGAAAATAAATCCAAGCCAAAGCATAGAAAAATCAAAGAAATTTCTAATAATTTTCTATGATATCTTGTAATTTTAGTATAAAAAATAAAAAAATTATAAATCTATCTACCTACTTGTTACCCGGTATCCTGACCCGGCTATATTAAACCGATTACGCAAGATAGATTCGGCTATTATCAAGAAGGATGACCATGGAGTAATGGCTGTAGAACCCGGAAGTAGAGTTCGGATGGTTATATGAAGCCAAGATTGAATGGAGTTGGTAGATAGATGATGCAGGATGCTAGAAATATGAAAATTAGCTTGGACAAGCAAGGGATCGGCATAGCTTAGTAGTATCACATGGATTAGCGTGACATGGTGGAACTCCATAGATCGGTGTGACATGGTGGAACTGAAGGGATCGACATGAATGAAGCAATCGAGAGATCGGCATGAATGGAGGTGTATGGATCGACATGGTTAGTTAGACGAGGGGTCGGCATGACTGAAGCAATGAAGGGTTCGGCATAGGTGGTGGTGCATGGATGGGCCTAGTTTATTGGTTTGAAAAGCTATGTTTCAACTCGTAAGCTAGGGATCAGCAAAGCATAAGAGGCTCGGCAAAGACTGATAGTAATGGATTGGCATAATCCATTTGGAAGGTTTAGTAGAAGGTAACTCGTAATTGGAGTCGAATCAAAAATCCATCGGTTACATGAGCTCCACTAGTCCAATCGACATGATATTTGAAGAGCCAAGATTTCTAAGTACGAGGAAGACACCATAGGGATCGCTGCCCTAGAATTGACCAATGAAGGGATCGGTACCGATCCCTATTCATTAGGATTTGGGCCTAGCGGCCCCTAAATGAAGGCGACCAATATTTCTTGCTGTTGATTTCTCTTAATTTTGATGGAAAGGCGACTAAGAAATTAAGAGTTCATGGAAAGCCAACGACAACTAAATGAGCAGATTCATACCAATATTTTCCTGATGAACCAGATTACCCAACAACAACATGGGAAGGCCGGAAGGGATCCCACTCCTTGCTCAGCATCAAAAATTTCAAGCTCATCGAATGAAAACCAAAGGCTTAGGCATCGCAGGCTAGAAGGAGATCACGTAGAAACAACGAAGCGCCGCTTGGCAGGCCAATATGGTATGCCAAGACCGATCGGTTCCATCCCTCCCTAGGGATCAGTACTGATCCCTCCTCTATAGGAGGATTCCCCCACTACACGTAGGTAATCGTGTTGTAGTTCTTCCCAGAATCTTGGATGCTTGAGTTCGATCGAATGCTGACCAGGTACCCCGCCTGAAAGACAATGAGGTAAATGTTCAAGGTGCTCATCAAGAGGATGGTGAATCAAGAAGGCATGAAATGGCTCGTAGACACCGACCGGACCATTCATGTGAGGTGGAGCACGACCACCGCTTGGCACCACCCATCCAAACGTTGGACTTATCGGCAATGGTTGGACAGTTGGTGAGAGAGAACCAACTCTTGACTAATGATGATTGGGGAATCTCGAGAAGCCATACCCAGTTTACTGACAACATTCTACATGTAAAATACCCGAGAAGATTCAACATGCCATCAATGCCGGCATATGATGGAAAAACCGAACCCAGGCTGCATATCATGAGATACAGATGGCTCATGGATTCTGCGAGAGCTAATGACGCAACCAAGTGCAGATGCTTTCCCATAACCCTTTCTGAGATAGCAACAATATGGTTCATGAGACTACCTCTGCGATCAATTTCAAGATTCGATGAGTTAGCAACAAGTTTGTAGAGCAATTTCGAATGCACACGACTCGTCCTAAAGACGTGATGTCCCATTTCAGTGTGATCCAGGCACTAATGTAATTGTTGAAAGATTACTTAGAGAGATTTCATACCGCCGCCACAGAGGTTAGTAACCCCAATGATCATGCTATACTTATGGCTGTGACGAGAGGGATTGATCCGAAATCTGAGTTTGGCGAATGGCTGGCCGCCTACCATGTTGGAGCACTTCTTTTCAAAGACTGCTCAGTTTTTAAGGAAGGAGGAGGCCAGGTCCTCCAGGAAAAAGAACGTTGTAGGACCGAGTGTAGAAGCATTACATATTAATATTGCAATAAAACAGTCCAATGACAGCTTCGGGAAAGTCCAGGTAAATGTTTATAAAAAGCCGAATGAACAAAAGAAAGACAGAGACGGGAATCAAGAGCGGAAGAGGGATTTTGGGAGACTAAAGCCTAGGATTCCAATGTATAAAAATTATATGCTGTTAACACGTCCCTGGAGAACATTTATCCATCCACTTGCAATACCATGCATTACAGGAAGCCGCAACCAAAAGAGTCGTCAAAGAGACAGAAGCAGACCGGGAAATATTATCGATCTCACGAATGTTATGGGCATAATACAAATGAATGTAGGCATCTCTAGGATGTTATAGAAAAATTAATTCGAGAAAAGAAGTTGTAACGGGTTGTAAAAACTCCACAGGATGGTGGACAAGGGACATCTGACCCCAATCGAGGACAAGCTCCACGTAGGGCTAAGGAGCCTGCACGGACCAGTGGAAAACTGGTGATAAATATGATAGTTGGGGGACCGCACCCCACGGACAGGAGTTGGCAAGAGATGGAGCCCAATGCTAGCGCGATAAGGCATGCAGATTTTGAATGTTGTTCGAATACGAAAGATGGAACTCCGGAATAACAGTAGCGCACCATGGCGGATGATATTATGTTTAGAGAAAGGGATGCAAACAAAGTAGAGGCTCCAACAATTGACCCGATGGTCATTTCAGCTACGATTGGTCCTGTGTTGGTAAGAAGGATTTTGATTGATTGTGGAAGTTCGGTGAATATAATCTTCAAAAAGGCATATGATCAGATGAGAATGGAAGCTAAAGACTTAAAACCATCTAAAGCTCGTATTCATGGTTTTAATGGCGTGGCGACCGAGGCTGTAAGATATGTGGAATTACCTGTTGAATTGGGAGAAGGTGAACGATGGAGAGTGCAAATTTTAACGTTCATCGTTTTGGATGTTGACTCTCCGTACGATGTTTTTCTAGGCCGACCGGCCCTAGCTGAATTCTGGGCAGCTCTTGCCCCATGGTGTTTAACTTTGAAGTTTCCGACGGATAATCGTGTAGGAGTTATTCATAGCGATCAGGCGACTGGACGTGTTTGTTATGTAGCTGAGTTGAGGGAAGCTCAGCATAAGGAGAAGGGAAAGGGTATGGACAAAGCTGTCCGCATCCAAACCACTGAAGATAGACAACCAGCGCCTGAGCCTTGGCTCGGGCACCACAGTCAGTTCTATAGAGATATAGATCCGAGAGATGATGAAGAGGAGCATAATGAGATCAAGGCAGCACCGGCTGAGTTGACGATTGATATCATGGTTAGCCATGTCGACCCAACACGACTCTTGAAGATTGCATCATAGCTCAGCCCCCGATGATGAAAGAACTTGCTAGTTTTCTTCGAGCGAATCTAGATGTATTCGCTTGGACTCACTCTGACATGTGTTGAATCCTGCCTGCCATTGTGAGCCACGCATTGAATATTGATCCGAAGTATGTTCTGGTGAAGCAAAAAAGACGAGGCATGGATGTAGAGATCTGCCGCTCTTAAAGGGGTGGTGGATAAAGTAAAAGTCAACGGATTTATCCGCGATGCCCTATATCCTGAATGGGTATCTAATCCCGTACTTGTGAAGAAGCGAATGGAAAATGGAGAACATGCATTGATTATTCAGATCTGAACAAAGCATGTCCAAAAGATAGTTTACCCCTTCCAAGGATTGACCATCTAGTTGATTCATCTGTAGGACATGAATTATTATCGTTTATGGATGCATATTCGGGATATAACCAAATCTGGATGCATATCCCCGATCAAGAGCACACCAGTTTTGTTACAGATGTTGGATTGTAGTGTTATGTAGTAATGCTGTTTGGATTGAAGAATGCCGGAGCAACCTATCAACGCTTGGTTAACAGGATATTTAGAGATTAGATTGGAAAGACAATGGAAGTGTATGTGGATGATATGCTCGTGAAGTCACAACGGTCAAGCAACCACATTAGAGACTTGGCATAAATGTTTGACATCCTCCGATATTACAAGATGAAAATCAATCCTTTGAAATGTTCATTCGGTGTTGCATCAGGAAAGTTCTTGGGATTTATTGTCAACGCTCGTGGAATAGAAGCTAATCCAGAGAAGATTCAGGCTATCTATGATATCCAGCTGCCAAGAACCATTAAACAAGTGCAGAGTCTAAATGGGAAGGTTGTCGCTTTAAGTCGATTTATCTCCAGAGCTACCACCAAATGCATTCCTTTCTTTGATCAGATTAAGAAGGGAAAATGAAACTTCGAATGTATGCATGATTGTAAAGACGCGTTCCAAGCACTGCTGAATCATTTGGAGAGACCCCATATCTTATCAAAGTCGATAGATCATGAGGGGTTGTTCATTTTTTTGGCTGTATCAGCACACGCTTTAAGTGCCACCTTGGTTTGTGAGGAAAATCGGATCCAGAGGTCGGTGTATTTCGTTAGTAAACGATTGCAGGAGCAGAAAGGAATTATCTAAAAATAGAGAAATTACTGTACTGCTTGCTAATTGGGTCACGGAAGCTTCATCCGTACTTTCAGGCACATCCGATCAGTATTTACATCGACCAGCCGTTATGACAGGTCGTATAGTGACATGAGACGTCTGGGAGGTTACTCAAATGGAACATTGAACTCAGCCAATTCGACATTACTTATCTCCCTCGAAGAGCTATCCATGAACAGGCTTTGGCGGACTTTACAGTAGAGTTTACTACGTAGGATGATCTTCTATAAGGAAGTGTAATCCCTACTGTGCGATGGAAGTTATACACCGATGAAGCATCTAATGATCATTGTTCTGGAGCTAGGATTTTGCTTGTAACTCCTGAAAATCGGTCGATTTGTTATGCTTTGAAGCTTGATTTCCCAGCAACAAACAACGAAGCTGAGTATGAAGCTCTTATTGCTGAACTTAAACTCGCTAAAAACTTGGAGTTAATTCTCTTGGAATCTGTTGTGATTCGCAATTGGTGGTGTATCAAGTTAGAGAAGACTACAAGGCTGAGGGACAATGGCTTGCCCCTTATTTTACCCGAGTTTAACAATTGTTGACAGAGTTTGAATGTTATGGCATTTCATATATTCCACGCGATCAAAACAGAGAGGTAGATTCGTTGGCATAATTCGCTAGCACCGGCAATGCACAACAGATGGGTTTGGTACCGGTTGAAGTATTATATACCCCAACTATAAACATGATGGAAATCGATCAAGTACTAGAGGCAGAATCTAAAAGGGAATCGTGGATGACTCCAATTAAAGACTATTTATTGCACGGGGTCCCACCTGATAAAAGAAATGAAAAGCGATAGGCCCTTCGCAAAACTTCACGATATATTGTGCAAGAAGAAGTCATGTATAGGAGAGGTTTCTCAGTCCCTCTACTCCAGTGTATCGCTCATGATGAGATAAAACATGTTTTGAAAGAAGTTCATGAAGGAGAATGTGGCTATCACACTGTGGGGTAAACTCTGGCAAAGAAGATACTCCGATATGAGTATTATTGGCCAAACGTGAATCGAAATGCAGCTGATTATGTAAGTCGATGTGATAAATGCCAAATATATGCAAAAGTCTCGAGATCTCCGCAAAAAGAAATCACAAAAATGATCAGCCCATGCCCGTTTGCCATGGGGGTATAGATATTATCAGTTCATTACAAATCTCTAAAGGTGGCGTGAAGTACGCTATTGTGGCAATTGATTACTTCACCAAATGAGCCGAGGCTTAACCTTTAGCTACAATCATGACCAAGAAAGTAATCAACTTTATTGTCTGAAACATCATATGCCGCGTTAGTCTTCCACGGACTATTGTAACAGATAATAGGACTCAATTCCATAGTACTGAGTTTAAAGACTTCTATCGAAGATACCACATTGAAAAGAGATTTGCAACGGTTGCTCACCCTCAGGATAATGGACAGGTTCAAGCTATAAATAAAATCATCAAGTCAATTCTGAAGAAGCGTTTGGAGAAGGCTCGGGGCAAGTGTAACATCCCTAATTTTTGATAACATTATTCAGAAAATTTAATTAGATAAATTAAATAGAATAATGATGATAAGAAGGCTGAGATTTGAATAAATTACATAATAGGGTCGTGCTTATTAACAAAGTAAATGGGCTTTAAATTGGTTTAAAGGTTAATTAACTTACACATGGGCATGTTAGTAAATCGCCAATTATTTTACACGGCTATATCCTTTTGTAATTGTCCATTCATGTTTCAATTCCACTTTCACAAACGAAAAAAAAATCAAAAACCTAAACTAAAGCCGGCCATTACCAAGGAAGGAAAAGAAGAAATTTTATTCTAAAGCTAAGGATCAAAGCTAGGGAGGAGTAATCAAAAACAAATCTCAAATTCGTTATCAAGTTTAAGGTGAATAATAGTTCATTCCATCTCCTTTTGGTTTATATAATTCTATGATTTCGGATTTAAGTGTTTATTTCATTTTATGATATTTTGGATGATGTTATGCTGAAGTTATGGATTGTTTGATTTAAACAATTTATTTATATGCAAAATTCGCATGGTTTTAGGGGTAAAACCGTAGGTTATTGATTTTAAAATGGCATGGAAAATTTTTATGTTAAGTAAAACATGAATTTGGAAATGGGTTTTAATTTTTAGAGTTTTCCAAGCTATGGAAATTTTATTATGAATTTTTGTTGAAAAATATGATGTAATTGGGTTTAAAATTTATTTTGAACATTTCAGGTAGAAATTAAGTCTGAAATTTTAATACGATTGATTACATGATGAAATTGAATTTCTATGATTTTTGGGGAATTTTCCCAATTGATTTACTAGGGGAAATAAATTACTTTAAAAGAAGGGTTTTTTAGCAAATGTCGGTTTTTGTTACGTGGAAAGGTTTTAACGTTAAAATCTTTTAATTTGGATCTGAATAAATGCAGCAGTTTTAAATGGAAAGTATTTGAAAAGTTTTATGGCAGCCAATCAGTGTTTTACAAATAGGCAAGTTGTTAAAAAGAAAATACTAATGTTACTATATTTCAGCCTTTAAATCAGAAAAAGGTGTTCCGCCTTTATTAGTAAGCGCCTTTCGACTCAACCGATTCCGCCTCACCCCAGTCGAAACCAACATAGTCGAAACCAGTACACAAGATATCACTTAGATGGTATGTGGTGGATTGGTAGGAAGGCGGAAGCCTTGGTGTCGAAAGAGTAGCTTCCAATGGAGTTGAAACCCTTCTTTGTTTTCATAAGTTAATATTCTTGCCTTGTTTTACCTAAACTTTCGACACAATCGAAACCTATGCTTTCGAAAAAAATTTATAAGTAGCTTTCGAAGAAGGTTGCCATATTATGTAAGAAGTTAGCTTTCGAAGGGGTACCTTTTTCTTAAAAATCAGAGCTTTCGACTGGATTGGTTTCGACCTAGTTGAAACCTAGCTGCTACTCTACCTTTCGACTATATTGACCAGTAATGCTTTCGAAAGGTTATCCTTATTTTTACCTTAAACTAAGCATTTTCCTAATTGCTTTTGAAAGGGTTGAGGGTTACAAAGGTGATGGAGTCAAAAGGGGGTTTCAAATTTGTCCTTCAAAATTTTGTTTTTAAATGTTTTTGCTTTCGACTAGATGGTTCCGACGTAATCAATTTTTCCACAAATTAATTTTTGTTGGTTTCGAAGGAGATACTTTCATATATAACAATTTTGACCCAAATATTGTTTAGAAAAAAAGTAAACCTAATGCTTTCGAAAGGGGTACTTCCATTTGTTTCGAAGCTCTATATTTTAAAAGATGATTTAATACCATCGAAAGGTAAAATAGGTTTCGAAAGAGAATGCTTACTAAGGGCTTCGAAAGGTATGTATACAATGTTTTGAAAAGAAGTCTTTGATTTCGAAGGAGGCTATCCAAATATTTCAAAAGAGATGTTTTTATGGTTTCATAACATAAACCCAATCTCAATTTAAAGTAATAACCATAGCATAAATAAATGAAGTGTTTTGAAATGAAGAAGTTTTCCTTGATTTGAAAGGTTAAAGGGGTTAAACCAAGATATTAAATAAAGAGGATTTCAAGGATAATAAGCCATAGGTGTTGGTATTATTTTGTTGTTATGTTTACTTCTTCATATATTTATTCACATTGTTATTAACCCATAACCGTGTTTTAGGAAAATCGATAGAATAACCAGTTTGGTTGACCCAGTAGTGCATATAATTAACAGATGTTAAAAATCTTAATTAAAGATATTGGCAGGGGCCAATAGGTTTACAGTTAGCCCATGAAAATTGTATGATATTGGCAGGGGCCAATATGTTCATAGTCAGCCCATGAAAACTATGATTTGATACTCGTAGGGGCTAGTAGGTTTGTAGTTAGCCCATGAAAACTATATTCGGATTATGATATTGACAGATAGTCAATAGGTTCCTAGTTAGCCCATGAAAACTAGGATATATAAAATGATATCGGAGTTACAAATAGGTTTTAGTGATCCCATGAAAACTATGTAATTGGACAGATAGTCCATAAATATTTAAAAGGTTAATAGTAACCCTTAAAACCATAATTAAGGTAGATAGACTGAATAAATGGGGATGGGAAATCCAAATTTGATTTACTTGTTTTGCATATCATCATAATATTTTGAAATACTACGTTTTTAACCATTGTTGATGCAGGAGCATAGTATATAGTTTTATAAATATTTTAGGATACTAGTGAGCGGAAAACTCGTTCCACTAAGCAGCGTGGTCTCACTAGATATCTAAATGGATTAAGATAGTAAATTGTTATTCATACCAGGCTTTCTGTCTGATTTGATGTTTTTGTTTTTCTCTTAAACTCTCGGTACTCAATTGAATTTGAGTAGGTTGAGAGTTAAGGTATACAGGTGTTCCTGTAGATGAATAAAGCTTCCTCGAATGTGCAGGAGGCAAGCTCATTATTTGAGTTCTTTTATTTGTAAAGGCAAATTGTTTTCTTGCCTATCTATATACTCCGATCTACCAAGAGGGCATCTTCATATGTCATTCTTGGCGTAATTTGTAACTATTAATGTTATTTGAACGTGGTATGCGAACAGGGATTATGTAATCAATTTGAAATATTTTGAAATGGAATGTGGAGTTTATTTACTGTTTTATTTTTTTCCATATTCTTGTGTTTCTATGTATCAATGTATCTAATATCGCCGTATTCGGTCACCAAGGAATAATAACTACGGATAACTGCAGCACTCGTAGCCATTAGTTTTGGGCCTCCAAGTAGGGGGATGATACAAGTTGGTATCATAGCATAGGTTTATGAAACTTTAAAAGAAACTTAAACCTAAATGATTTTCCAAACATAATCCAATGAATCAGATAATAAGATTGGGGTTTGGGTTAACGCTATAGTAACGTAATTGTATGTTCTATATATAGTATATATATCAATACGTATCCCCCGCTCTCTTAGACCGTTCTTCTGTGTCTTACTAAGGCTTGTATGCAGATTTATGAGAAAGGAGATATAGAAGTAGGAAACGAAAGAGGAAATCTCGGTGGAGGAAGCACCACAACAAATGGAAATGCTCGACCCACTACCAGGAGAAACCCAGGTTGACCGGCTAATGCTAGTAACTAAAATGCAAAAGCCAATGTAAGTGCAAGAAATCCACCAGTAGATATGGGGGTGATGTATCAGTTCTTTGCTGGTTTGGCACAAGCAGGAGCTATCGTTGGTGTTGCTGGAAATATAGGAGGAGCTAATCCTGTGGCTCCCGTTAGGAATATTGCTTTGCTGAGTAGAGATTACACCAGTTTGGGTGGGAAGCCATTCTTGGGGATGGAGAGTGCTGTGGAGGTTCAGAATTGGTTGTTGCATTGTGAGCGTATATTTACTGATTTAGGCCTGAATGATGGACAAAAGAGAAGGTTGACCTCTAGACAGTTCACGGGTCAGCATTACATTGGTGGAATAGTGTCACTGCCGGAGTTCCGAAAGAGCAGTTAACTTAGGCTGATTTTAAAATAAGATTTGAGTAGAAGTTTGTATCTGAGTTTACTAAGTCTGAGCTGATGAGGAAGTTTATGGATTTAGTGAAAGGAGAGATGTCAGTAGTCGAGTATGCTACTAAGTTTGAAGAGCTGTCTTGATATGAATATGCTATTATAGATACTGATATCAAAAGGAATGAGAAGTTCATTCAGGGACTAAGACCCGAGCTTGCTAGAATGGCCATGACACTTTTTCGAGATCCTTGTAATGTAGTGGTAAAGATGGCTATTCTCCAAGAAGAGTTACTTGCTGATTTAGCTAAAGAGAAGTCGGTGGAAACTCCGGGTTCACAGGGGAAGAAGAGGAAGTTCTTTAAGAAGAATGGAACCTAGAAGGGAGATACTGCCAAGAAGTCAAAGGAATGCTTCAACTGTGATCAAGTTGGACATTACAAGAATCAGTGTCCAAAGCCAGTTAGGGATGATAAAGGAATGGTCTTTGTTATCAGATCAGTTAGGCCTACTAGACTATGATGGAAGGTACGCTTTTGATTCAGATTATTCCAGTTAAAGTACTTTTTGATACTGGTGCATCACATTCATTTACATCTCAGTGTTTGGTTGATAGATTATGTCTAGAACCCACCTACCTTGTTACTTCCTTAAGGGTTGCGAATCTAATAGGAGGGTATGCAACTCTAGGGTTAAGATGTGACCGGTTAGAACTTGATATGTTGGGTCATAAATTTGCATGTAGTTTGTATGTTATTGATTTCGTAGATTTCGGGATAATTTTGGGTATGGATTGGTTGGGTAGGTATGATGCTAGAATATTTTGCCAAGATAAAGAGATATCACTGAGACACCCTGATAGTTATAACCGAGCGATATTCTCAATAGAGAATACTAACCAGAGTGTTAGTGCTATGCTTAATGCTATGGAGGTAGGAAATGAGTTAAGTCATGTTTGAGTAGCAAGAGAGTTTGCAAATGTCTTTGAGCCAGTCATTAGACTACCCTTGAAAAGAGTTGTTGAGTTTAGAATAGATCTTGTGCCAGGAGCTGAACTTGTAAGTAGACCACCTAGCAGGATGACACCTACTGAGATAAAGGAGTTGAAGGTGCAGCTAGTAGATCTAGAAGGAAGGAATTTTATTAGACTAAGCAGTTCGCCTTAGGGAGTGGCCGCGGTGTTCGTGAAGAAACAAGATGGGTTGTTAAGGATATGCATTGACTATCGTAAGTTAAACGAAATGACAATTAAGAATAAGTATTCTTTGCCAAGAATAGATGATCTGTTTGATCGGTTAAGTGGAGCCAGAGCGTTCTCCCAGTTGGATTTGGCAACATGATTCCATTAGTTGAGGGTAGCGGAGGATATTATTCCTTTAACAGCATTTCAGACTAGATATGGTTCATATGAGTGGTTGGTAATGCCACTTTGATTGACAAATGCACCTGCTTTATTCATAGATTTGATGAACCGAGTTTTCCGAGAGTACTTGGATATGTTTGTACTAATGTTTATAGATGACATTCTAGTATACTCTAAGGATGAGAAAGAGCATGTTCATCTTAGAGTGGTGCTTGAGACATCGAGGCAGAATCAGCTAAAGGCAAAGTTTACCAAGTGTCATTTCTGGAAGAAAAAGGTAAAGTTTCTTGGTCACATGATTTCAGAGAATGGATTGTCAGTCGATCTAAATAAGATCGAAGCCATGAATAATTGGAAAAGACCAGAGACGGTGACTGACATCAGGAGTTTTCTTGGACTTGCTGGCTACTACCGGAGATTCATTAAGGATTTCTCGCGGATAGCAGCACCCTTGACTTAGCTAACTAGGAAGGAAGTGAGATTTGTTTGGTCCGATAAATGTGAGGAGGCATTCCTTAAGTTAAAGCATTTGTTGACCAATTCACCCGTGTTAGTAGTTCCAAATGGAAACCAAGGATTGGTGGTGTATGCTGATGCATGTGGAACTGGATTAGGAGCACGTAGTTAGAACGGCACCTATTTTAGCTAATTTGTTCCTGAAGAACATAGTTAGACTGCATGGAGTTCCTAGTGGTATAGTCAGTGACAGAGATGCATTGTTCACTAGTGAATTCTGGAAGAATCTACAGGAAGCGATGGGTACCAAGCTTAATATGAGTACTGCATATCACCCTCAGACGGATGGGCAAATAAAGAGAGACAATAAGGTAATCGAAGATTTATTAGGATCTTGTATATTAGACTTTGGTGAATCTTGGGAGGATCACCTACATTTGGCTGAGTTTTCTTATAATAATAGTTACCAGACCATAATAGGAATGGCATCATTTGAAGCTTTGTATGGAAGACTATGCAAATCACCAGCATGTTGGTTGGAGACCGGAGACAGATTGGTCTTAGGTTCAGATTTGGTTAGAGTGGCATCAGAGAAGGTTGAGTTAATATAGGGAAGGATGAAGGAAGCTTAGTCCAGACAGAAGAGTTACATAGATAAGAGGCGTAAGCACCTAGAATTCTCAGTTGGAGATAATGTTTTCATTAAGGTATCGCCTATGAAGGCTGTGATACGATTTGGAAAGTCAGGGAAGTTAGCCCCAAGATATGTAGGTCCATTCTAGATTATAGAGAGGATTGGAAAGATCACTTACAGAATAGAGTTGCCGTGCAGTTTTGTAGGTGTCCATAATGTATTTTACGTGTCTCATATTCGCAAGTATGTGCATGACCCATAGACTACTATTCCTCTGACAGGGTTGGAGACTTAGTGGTAGAGCCTAATTTGACTTTTGTTAGACAACCAGTTCGGATTGTAGCTAGAGATGAGAAAAGATTAAGGAACAAGACAGTTAGGTTGGTGAAAGTTTAGTGGAGAAACAACAAGAAGGACTGTACTTAGGAGACAGATGACATGATTAGAGATACTTACCCTGATCTGCTTTGAGGGTATGTTTATCTTAGATTTATATAAATAGTAGCTAGTCAGATAGACTAGTATGGTTGTTAGGAGTTGTTACAGATGATTGCTATATTTAGTATTTAGTCCTTACTGCATTTCGAGGATGAAATTATTTAAGGGGAGAGCCTGTAATATCGCTAATTTTTGATAACATTATTCAGAAAATTTAATTAGATAAATTAAATAGAATAATGATGATAAGGAGGCTGAGATTTGAATAAATTACATAATAGAGCCGTGCTTATTAACAAAGTAAATGGGCTTTAAATTGGTTTAAAGGTTAATTAACTTACACATGGGCATGTTAGTAAATAACCATTTTATTTTACACGGCTATATCCTTTTGTAATTATCCATTCTTGTTTCATTTCCACTTTCACAAACGAAAAAAAATCAGAAACCTAAACTAAAGCCGGCCATTACCAAGGAAGGAAAAGAAGAAATTTTAATCTAAAACTAAGGATCAAAGCTAGGGAGGAGTAATCAAAAACAAATCTCAAATTCGTTATCAAGTTTAAGGTGAATAATAATTCATTCCATCTCCTTTTGGTTTCTATAATCCTATGATTTCAGATTTAAGTGTTTATTTCGTTTTTATGATATTTTGGATGATGATATGCTAAGTTTTGGATTGTTTGATTTAAACAATTTATTTATATGGAAAATTTGTATGTTTCAAAACCGTGGGTTATTGATTTTAAAATGCCATGGAAATTTTTTATGTTAAGTAAAACGCGATTCTGGAGATGCGTTCTAATTTTCAGAGTTTTCCAAGCTATGGAAATTTTATTATGAATTTTTAATAAAAAAATATGATGTAGTTGGGTTTTAAATTTATTTTGAACATTTCAGGTAGAAATTGGGTCTGAAATTTTAGTATGTTTGATTACATGGTGAAATTGAATTTCTATGATTTTTGGGGATTTTTCCCAATTGATTTACTAGGGGAAATAAATTATTTTAAAAGAAGGGCTTTTTAGCAAATGTCGGTTTTTGTTATATGGAAAGGTTTTAACATTAAAATCCTATAACTTGGATTTGGATAAATGCAGCAGTTTTAAATGGAAAGTATTTGAAAGTTTTATGGCAGTCAATCAGTATTTTACAAATAGGAAATTGTTAAAAAGAAAATACTAATGTTACTATATTTCAGCCTTTAAATCAGAAAAAGGTGTTCCGGCTTTATTAAGCGCCTTTGGGCTCCAATGATTCCGTATCACCCTAGTCGAAACCAACATATTCGAAACCCATGTGGTCGAAACATATACATAAGATATCACTTAGATGATATGCAATGGATTGGTAGGAAGGCGAAAGCCTTGGTGTCGAAAAGGTAGCTTCCGATGGATTCGAAACCCTGCTTTGTTTTCATAAGTTAAAATTCTTGTCTTGTTTACCTAAAGCTTTCGACACAGTCGAAACATATGCTTTCGAAAAGGTTTTATAAGTAGCTTTCAAAGAAGTTTGCCATATTATGTAAGAAGTTAGCTTTCAAAGGGGTGCCTTTTTCTTTAAAATCAGAGCTTTCAACTGGATTGGTTTCGACCTAGTTGAAACCTAGCCGCTACTCTACTTTCAAGTATATTGAACAGTAATGTTTTCGAAAGGTTATCCTTATTTTTACCTTAAACTAAGCCTTTTCCTAATTGCTTTCAAATGGGTTGAGGGTTTCGAAGGTCATGGAGTCAAAAGGGGTTTCGACTCTGTCCTTCAAAGTTTTTTTTTAACAGTTTTTGCTTTCGACTAGATGGTTCCGACACCATAATGGTTCCGACACCATCAATTTTTCCCCATATTAATTTTTGTTGGTTTCGAAGGAGATACTTTTGTATATAACCATTTCGACCTAAATGTTGTTTTTATAAAAAAAATTAAACCCAATTCTTTCGAAAGGGGTACTTTCATTTGTTTCGAAGCTCTATATTTTAAAAGATGATTTGATACCATCGAAAGGTATAATAGGTTTCGAAAGAGAATATTTTCTAAGGGGTTCGAAAGGTATGTATACAATGTTTGTAAAAGAAGTCTTTGCTTTAGAAGGAGGCTACCCAGAGGTTTTGAAAGAGATGTTTTTATGGTTTCAAAACATAAACCCAATCTCAATTTAAAGTAATAACCATGGCATAAATAAACGAAGTGTTTTGAAATGAAGAAGTTTTCCTTGATTTAAAAGGTTAAAGGGGTTTGACCAAGATATTCAAATAAAGAGGATTTCAAGGATAATAAACCATAGGTGTTGGTATTATTTTGTTGTTATGTTTACTTCTTTATATATTTATTCACATTGTTATTAACCCATAAATGTGTTTTGGGAAAAGGAGCAGAATAACCAGTTAGGTTGACCCAGTAGTGAATAAAATTAATAGATGTTAAAAATTTTAATTAAAGATATTGGTAGGGACCAATAGGTTTACAGTAAGCCCATGAAAACTGTATGATATTGGCAGGGGCCAATAGGTTCATAGTCAGCCCATGTAAACTATGATTTGATATTGGCAGGGGCCATTAGGTTTGTAGTTAGCCCATGAAAACTATATCCAGATTATGATATTGACAGATAGGCAATAGGTTCCTAGTTAGCCAATGAAAACAAGGATATATAAAATGACATTGGAGTTACCAATAGGTTCTTAGTGATCCCATGAAAACTATGTAATTGGAGAGATAGTCTGTAAATATTTTAATAGTTAATAGTAACTCTTAAAACCATAACTGAGACAGATAGTCATAATAAATGGGGATGGGAAATCCATATTTGATTTACTTGTTTTGCATATCATCATAATATTTTGAAATACTATGTTTTTAACCATTGTGGATGCAGGAGCACGGTATATGGTTTTATAAATCTTTTAGGATACTAGTGAGGGGAAAACCCATTCCGCTAAGTGGCGTGGTCTCACTAGATATCTAAATGGTTAGAGATGGCAAATTATTATTCGTACCAGGCTTTTTTTCTGACTCGAAGTTTTTGTTTTCCCCTTAAACTCTCGGGTACTCAATTGAATTTGAGTAGGTTGAGAGTTAAGGTATCCAGGTGTTCCTTTAGACGAATAAAGCTTCCAAGGACGTGCATGAGGCAAGTTCGTTATTAGAGTTCTTTTATTTCTGCTGTGTGTTTTGTATGTAAAGGCAAGTTGTTTTCTTGCCTATCTATATACTCTGATCTACCAAGGGGGCATCTTTATATGTCACTCTTGGTGTATTTTGTAATCATTATATGCTATTTGAACATGGTTTGCGAACTGGGATTATGCAATCAGTTCGAAATATTTTGAAATGGAATGTGGAGTTTATTTGTTGTTTAATTTTTTTCCATATTCTTGTGTTTCTGTGTATCAATGTATCTAATATAGCTATATTTGATCGCCAAGGATTAATAACAACGGATGACTACAGCTTCCGTAACCGTTAGTTTTGGGTCTCCAAGTAGGGGGATGTTACAACAAGTGGATGGATGAACTCCCTACGGCACTTGGGCTTACAGAACCACTCACAAGTCCGCGACTGGTCATACTCCATTCGCCCTCACTAACGGTTTAGAAGCCGTTATTCCTGTTGAGCTCGAAGTCCTTTCTAATTGAGTGACTTACTATGATTCCAAACAAATCAAGATCTCTTCTTGGAATCTTTGGACTTTATCGACAAGAAGCACTAGGAAGTTGATCCGAGGGCAGCCGCACACCGACACCGAGTTGCCCGGTATTACAACACTAAAATTCACTCGAGAAACTTCGAAATTGGCGATCTCGTCCTGAAATGTGTTTTTCCTATCTTGTCATACATGAATCCGACTTGGGAAGGACTATATGTCATTGAACAGAGGCTTGGAGAAGGAACTTTTCAAGCTAGCGACTATCGATGGAATTACACTTCAAAGTGCATGGAATAGCGAACATCTACGACGCTATTTCACTTAGCTTATTTCCTTTACATTTAAGTTGTATTTATTTTCAGAAATTTGCTTTAGCATTTGATTTTCCAAATATGTAATTAGACAGTTTATGTTGTTCCCTACCATTTAATGAATAAGTTTCAGGCTTCCTCTGTATTTATATTTGCTATTGCATTGCATGATAATTACATAGGGAAACTTATTAATGTTGATGTGTATGAACAAGCTCCCAGAGTTTGGAATCGATCAATCGTGCTAACTCCCGTTGGGATCAAACAAGATGAGCTCAGCCAACTTGTTTATTTAATAATTCCTGCCTGGACTGTGGGACTGAAACAGAAATCAAAGTGACTGAGATTCGACCGATCGCTCGCTAAATCAAAACCCTAAATTCTAAGGGCCAAATTAATCAACTAATAAAGAGTGTGACTTAAATACTTTTCGTAACAACTTTAAATCCCCAGAGTGCGGACTGGAACATAAACATATATCAGGTGGATACTGACTGCCCGCGGAACAGCTCTAAGTCCCCAGAGTGCGGACTGGAGTATAAACATAAAGGTGGATACCGACTGCCCGTGAAACAATTCTAAGTCCCTAGAGTGCGGACTGGAGTATAAACACAAATCTGGTGGATACCAACTACTTGTGACATAACTCTATGTCCCAAGAGTGCGGACTAGAGTATAAACATAAACCGGTCAGAGATCGACTGCCCGTAAAATAACTCTAAGTCCCTAGAGTGTGGACTTGAGTATAAACATGAATAAATAGATGAGTGGATTTCGACCGTTCTCTATTCTGCAAAATAACTCTAAGTCCTCGGATCATGGACTTGAGTATAAACATGAATGAATAGATGAGTGGATTTCGATCGTTCTCTATTCCACAAACTCCGGCCTGAAATCGATAGGAGGAGTATAAACTCGCTAAGGATGGAATTCGACCGTCCGACTTAAGGCCTCGTCAAATCAATGTCGGTGGCAGAAGCATAGCTATTCAAAGGACCACTGAATCGGACAACGTAACTCTAAGGCCTGAGCCTGGTGTTTGATACGACTCAAGGCTACAACTACATGAAGGCCTTGGAATGGAGATGGTGAATTATTAACAGAGTCCGCAAGAAATGAATTACAAGTACATTGAATGGGAAGTAATTGTTCAACTACTTAAATAATAATTCACACGAAGCATAGCAGAAAACAAAAGCTTTTATTTACATGACAGGTGCCGAAATTTCAGTACAAGTTATTGCAAATAAAAATCGGGATTCATACCCGTACAGCTACAACTAGTGAAAGAAATGATTATGCAAACTATGTACATTGAGTTGGAGCGGTAACCACTTCTTTGACTTTCTTTCTCTTTTGGATTTCTCGAGGGTAGAACCGCTTGTGCTTCTCTTTCCAGACCTTTTGCCACCTTTAGCCGGAGAGCTTGAGGAGGTAGGAGGAAGTTCATCAGGGATTGACCCACCCGATGGAATAATTTGCAATGGCACAAGATGAGGATCATCGACGTCCACATCGGGGGTTCAATTTTAACCTTTCTTTTCAACAGTTCCTCAATTTCGATCTGCTCCCTCATGCTGATCTTATCAATGTGTTCCGAGGCACCAAGAATTATCACGACATCAAATTCGTCGGCCAGGAGTGGATCCTTGATCTTATCTTCATCAAGGGCACCGATGACTTGAGCATTGATTCCTTGAACATTAGCAGCAACTGGATCTTCAGCCGTTTCCTCATGTTTTTTTGCAATAGCACCACTTATGGGAGTTTGACTGGGACCCGAAAGACGTACAAAGTTTGATAAAATAGGGAGATTTGCTCAAAGCCATTGCATGTAAAGAACGAAAAATTTTCATATACTAAGGAGTAAAGAAAAATACCAGCATCTGGTTGACTCTCCGTCGTTGCCGGGGTGCCTCCTTTTAAAATGGAAGATAACATCTTGGGCTTGAAGTCAGGCCTGTCAGGATCATAACCGATATCTACTCCGTATCAAGGGAAGTTGGTGTTCCAGTTACTTGGGATGAAGAAGGACCTTTAGGATCAGTTCCTGAAGACCTGGAAATATTCTTTCCTCCTTCAGTAGGTGCAGAAGCCTTGAAAAATCGAAGTTTTGTGGCAGCTAGATCTGAAGGCTAATTCCTATGAAGAATTTCCCTCACTAATTCTTCCTCGTTGAGATCGGCTTTACCCAGCTCATTCTTCTTCATCTCGATGATGTGCTCCCAAGCTTCAGCAAGAGATTCGAGGTAATCGTCATCGAGAAAGCTTAAGTCGCGATGAATCAGGACTTTGGCATTGTATTCAATAATCAGTGGATCGGATAAGTCTTTAATCTCACTCCTGTCGGACTCCATGGCAGCTTTCGCTTGGGGGTTATCTTGTTCGGTTATCTCTCTTCGGCCCTCCTCTCAAGCTTCTTCTTTAAGAGATTCGAATCTGGCGAATTGCTCATCGAGTTTAGCCTTTAAGCTCCTAGCCTCAACAACTTCCTCATAGTATTTCTGCGATTCCTCTTGAGCTTTAATTTTTTCCTCCATTTCTTTCTTTAAAAGTTCTTAAATTTCCTTGACACGGCGAGTAAGAACATCCTTCTCTTTATGCAAGGAATCCTTTTCTAAAGCTAGTGCCCTCTATAACATCAGGGGTAGGGCGAATGTATTTCGTTGGAAGGACTGGGATATCGGAGAAAAGATAGGCTTGTGGATTAGAAACTTCTGTTTGCTCCGCATGATGGCTTGAAGAAAGCCTGCCAGATATAGTTGTGGAACTTGACTTCGCCTCAGATCCAATATGTCACAACGTTGAATCAGAAGACATTTCAACTAAACACTTCGAGTGTTTGGGATCTATATCAGCTATACTCAATAGACAATCGAGACTAGAAAAATAACCTATTCCCCCCGTGCTAATTGTGAACTAGTGTAGTGCGGTGTTGTATGTAATAGACATAAATAGTTTGAAATTAGGAAAGCGAAATAAAACGATGAGACTTGGGAGTTTTGTCCAAAGAGACCATCAACGCTGACCGTTTACACCGGCAATAAAATTGATTGCCAACAAAAGCTTTGGGATTGACTATCGGCACATCGAATTATAAAGTCTGTTACTTAAGTTTGTTAGCAAGTTTATCGCTCAGTCCATACTGAAAATTCTAAAAGTTTGGTTGATCAATTTCAAGATCGATGGTTCAAGTATGCATGTTATATCGTTCATTGTCAATGTATGTCCAAGGTCAACAAGGCACACTAGCGTTGATTGTTCGAATGAGTTAAGTTGGATTAGTTTATAAGGCATATGCCGATCCCTAGTGTTAACTGCCAATCCCTTTCCCAAGAGCTCCCTACCGATCCCTCTACTTAACCACAGCCACTGATCCCTCCATCAAAAGCTTTCTGTACCAATCCCTATCCTATACCTCACCCTATATCGATCTCTCTCCCAACCTTTCCTTTCTGATCCCTTTCCTCAACCTCCCTTCATTTCATCAACTCCACAACAAAAATAACTAAACAACCGAATCCTCATTCGCTGTTCCGGGCCACTGCCATCTCATCGTAAACCGAACCCTGCCTTTCTCTCCTCCTAACTCCTTCTCCACCAAAGTCCTTTACCAAACCCTCATCTTTCTTCTTCCTCTCCTATTTCTACACCAAATTAAACCCACCAAATCTCTACTTCAGCAATCGTTCACCTCGCTAAGATCATTCGCCATCACTACCTCAAACACTCGCTAACAATTCAGGGAAAAGAATCCTATCATATAATTAAAGGAATGTATTACCGAATCTTACTTATGTAAGGATGTGGAGATGTGAATTTAAATAGGGACAAGCGTTTGAGATTATCGAATCGTAAACAAAAGGAAGGCAAGTTTGTGGGATGGCTAGAATCGTAGTTGGATTTGAGGTCGAAGTTCGGGGAGCATGGGTTCAAAAGGGAAGTTTTGTGAAAAGGCAAGTAGAAATGAAAAGTGAAAGAGGAGAAGGGAAATCATTCGTATATATATGAATGGAGAAGGGTTTGGCCACGAGAATATTGAACAAGTAATAAGGGAATAGGGGTCAGCATAGGAACCTGTTGATCCCTATTTGTGTAGCTCCATTGATGGATCGGCATAATGAATGCAGATCCTTATAGATTAAAAAAAACTAGAAGAAGAAAAGATAGAATGATAGTGAAGGTTTAGTTGTAATAGTGAACATACAAATTATTATAAAAATTGGCAACAACCCATAAGCGTTCGAACACGTCCGGGAGCCAATATAGTTCGAGGATGTACCATATAATAAAAAGTTTATAAGTCCCGCATGACCGGATTTGTATATGCTGACGAAATATGGCTCTGGACTTATATTGTTGGAAATCGACCAAGCGTCAAAGCAATCAATGGAGGATTCAATGCCTTGGAAAATGATTCGGCAAAGGAATAGCAATCAATCAGGAAGCTAGATGGACTTCTTTCCAAAAATTCAGACTTGTTTCGATTCAAAGCACATCATGTTACTCATAAGATAGACTTGGGGGGGCAAGTGTTACCCGATATCCTGACCTGGCTATTTTAAACTGATTATCCAAGATAGATTCGATTGTTATCAAGAAGGATGACCACATAGTAATGGATGTAAGACCCAAAAGTCGCATTCAGATGGTTATATGAAGCCAGGATTGAACAGAGTTGGAAGATAGACGATGTAGGATGCTAGAAATATGGAAATTAGCTTGACTAATAAGGGATCGACATAGCTTAGTAGTATCAGAGGGATCGACGTGACATGGTGGAACCTTATGAATTGGCATGATATGGTGGAACTCAAGGGATCGGCATGAATGAAGCAATCAAGGGATCAACATGAATAGAGGTGTATGGATCGGCATGGCTAACTAGACGAGAGGTCGGCATGGTTGAAGCGATGGCGGGCTCGGCATGGGTAGTGGTGCATGGATCGACATAGTTTATTGGTTTGAAAAGCTATGTTTCAACTCGTAAGCTAGGGATCGACAAAGCATAAGAGGGCTCGACAAAGATTGATAGTTAGTAATGGATCGGCATAATCTATTTGAAGGGTTCGACAGAAGGTAACTTGCAAGTGGAGTCGAATCAAAGATCCATCAGTTGCATGAGCTCCATGAGTCCAATCAATATGATATTTGAAGAATTAACATATCTAAGTACAAGGAAGACACCATAGGGATTGCTACCCCAGAGTCGACCAATGAAGGGATCGGTACCGATCCTTATTCATTAGGATTTGGGCCTAGCGACCCCTATGGTGGGCTCATATGAATAAGAAGTTCCTATAATCGAAGTTACAGAGAGATTAGTGGTCGCCTTTACCTATAAATACTGGCCTAGGGGGTCATTCTGAGGATCTTTACGCTGCTAGTTACATTAGTCTTTATTGTAATCAACTTTCCTCTTAATTTCTTGTTGTTTGCTACCGTAATCAAACTATTAGTAATCAATAAAGATAATCTTCAAAGTGGACATAGACATACAACGCTGAACCACTATAAATTCTTGTGTTCTTGATTATTACTTTAATTTGCTTATCAGTTTATTCTACTACTCTGTTTTCACTTTATTTTCTTTATTTACTTCTCTACATAAATCTATTATTGGGTGCTTGTGACCAATTTGGTTGCAAACATTTTGGTGCTTTCATAGAAAAATCGATTATCAACCTGTTAGGAACCCTTTTGTTGCTATTGGATTGGGCAAATCCCCCAAAGATCCGTATTTATCTTCATAAAGTTACTTACACTACTCAGATTTGCAAAAATCTAAACAAGGAGATTGACAATGGTGAGACATACCATATCTACTTCTCAAAATCTTGATGGAAATGAGATTGCTAACATTCAATAAGGAGGCCCAAGCAACCAACCTGCAAATTTGAATGCTGATCCGATTGAAGTTCAGAACCCTGCTGATTCTGTAACCCGAGCTGAATTTCGTAATATGATGAGAGAGTTGATAGAAAGCCGATGACAACTAAATGAGAAGATTCAAACCAATATTGGTCTGATGAACCAGATTACCCAACAAACGCGTGGGAAGGCCAGAAGGAATTATAATACTTACTCAGCATCGGAAAGTTCAAGCTCATCGGATGAATACCAGAGGCTTAGGCATCACAGACTAGAAGGAGATCATGCAGAAACATTAGAGCTCCGCTTGGCAGACCAATATGGTCTGCCAAGACCGATCAGTGCCAATCCTTTCCTAGGGATCGGTACCGATCCCTCCTCCAATGGAGGGATTCCTCCACTACACGTAGGTAATCGTGTTGGAGTTCTTCCCGGAAGCTTGGATGCTTGAGTTCGATCGAATGCTGACTACATACCTCATTGGAATGACAACGAAGTAAATGTTCAAGGTGCACATCAAGAGGATGGTGAACCAAGAAGGCATGAGACGGCCCGTAGATACCGACCTTACCATTCACGTAAGGTGGAGCGCAACCACCGCTTAACACTACCCATCCAAACGCCGGACTTATCAGCAATGGTCAGACAGTTGGTGAGAGAGAACCAAGGCTTAACCAATGATGACTCGGGAATCTCGAGAAGCCATACTTCGTTTACTGACAACGTTCTTCATGCCTAATACCCAAGATGGTTCAACATGCCATCAATGATGGCTTACAAGGGAAAAACCGACCCTAGGCAGCATATCATTAGATACGAATGGCTTATGGATTCTGCGAGAGCCGACGATGCGACCAAGTGCAGATACTTTCCCATAACCCTTTCCGGGATAGCAATGATGTGGTTCACGAGACTACCTCTGCTGTCAATTTCAAGATTCGATAAGTTAGCAACAAGTTTGTAGAGGAATTCCGAATGCACGCAACTCGTCCTAAACATGTGATGTCACTTTCCAGTGTGATTAAGGCCCTAGGGGAATCGTTGAAATATTACTTGGAGAGATTTCATGCTGCTGCCATGGAGGTTAGTAACCCTAATGATCATGCTATACTTGTGGCTGTAACGAGAGGGATTAATCCAGAATCTGAGTTTGGCGACTGGCTGGCTGGAAAACCACCCACCACGTTGGAGTGCTTTTATTCAAAGGTAGTTCAGTTTTTGAGGAAGGAGGAGGCTAGGTCCTCCAGGAAAAAAAAAATTGCAGGACTGAGTGGAGAAATAGTATAAAGTAATATTGCAATAAAATAGTCTGATGACAGTTTCGGGAAAGTTTAGGTGAATGTTCAGAATAAGCCGAATCAACAAAAGAAAGATGGAGACAGGAATTGAGAGTGGAAGAGGGATTTTGGGAGAATTAAGCCTAGGATTCCGATGTATGACAATTATAAACCACTAGACACATCCCTGGAGAATATTTATCTATCCACTTGCAATACCATGCAGTACATGAAGCCGCAACCAAAAGAGTCGTCAAAGAGACGGAAGCAGACCGGGAAAAATTGTCGGTTTCACGAGTGTTATGGGAACAATACAAATGAATGTAGACACCTCCAGGATTTAATAGAAAATTTGATTTGGGAAAAGAAGTTGCAACAGTTTGTGAAAATTCTACAGCATGGCGGATAAGAGACATCTAACCCCAATCGAGGACAAGCTCCGCGTAAGGGTGAGGAGCCTGCACGGATGGGTGGAAGACTAGTGATAAATACGATAGTTGGGGGACCGCACCCCGTAGATAGGAGTTGGCAAGAGATGGAGCGCTACATTAGCCCGAAAAGGCATGTATATTTTGAATGTTGTTCGAATACGGAAGATGGAACTTCGGTAAAACAGCAGCACACCATGGCGGATGATATTATGTTTAGAGACAAGGATGCAAACAAAGTAGAGGCTCCAACAATTGACCCGATGGTTATTTCAGCTATGATTAGTCCTGCGTTGGTAAGAAGGATTTTGATTGGTTGTGGAAGTTCAGTGAATATATTCTTCAAAAAGGCATATGATCAGATGAGAATGGAAGCTAAAGACTTAAGATCATCTAAAGCTTGTATTCATGGTTTTAATGGCATGGGGACCGAGGCAGTAAGATATGTGGAATTAAGTATTGAATTGGGAGAAGGTGAACGAAGGAGAGTGCAAATCTGATTGTTTATATTTTTGGATGTTGACTCTCCGTACAATGTTTTTCTAGGCCGACCGGCCCTGGCTGAATTTCGGGCAGCTCTTGCCCCATGGTGTTTAACTTTGAAGTTTCCGATGGATAATGATGTTGGAGTTGTTCATGGAGATCAGGCCACTGGACGTGTCTGTTATGTAGCTGAGTTGAGGGAAGCTCAGCGTAAGGTGAAGGAAAGGGTGTAGACAAAGTTATCCGCATCCAAACCACTGAAAATTGACAACCAAAGCTTCAATCTTAGCTCGGTCGCCATAGTCGGTTCTATAGAGATATAGATCCGAGAGATGATGAAGAGGAGCCTAACAAGACCAAGGCTGCACCGGCTGAGCTGACGATTGATATCACGGTAGGCCACGATGACCCATCATGAGTCTTGAAGATTGGATTGCAACTCAGCCCCCCATGATGAAAGAACTTGCTAGTTTTCTCCGAGCGAATCTAGATGTATTTACTTGGACTCACTCTGACATGTGTGGAATATCGCCTGCCATTGCAAGTTGTGCATTGAATATTGATCCGAAGTATGTTTCGGTGAAGCAAAAAAGAGGAGGCATGGATCCGGAGAGATCTGCTGCTCTTAAAGAGGAGGTGGATAAACTAAAAGTCAACAGGTTTATCCGCGATGCCTACTATCCTAAATGGGTATCTAATCCCGTACTTGTGATGAAGTCGAATGGAAAATGGAGAACGTGCATTGGTTATTCAGATCTGAACAAAGCATGTCCAAAAGATAGTTTTCCCCTTCCAAGGATTGGCCGGCTAGTTGATTCAATTGTAGGACACAAATTATTATCGTTTATGGATGTGTATTTGGGATATAATCAAATCCCGATGCATATCCCCGATCAAGAGCACATCAGTTTTGTTACAGGTGTTGGGGGTTGTATTGTTACGTAGTAATGCCGTTTGGATTGAAGAATGCCGAAGCAACCTATCAGCGCTTGGTTAACAAGATGTTTAGAGATCAGATTGAAAAGACAATGGAAGTGTATGTGGATGATATGCTCATGAAGTCACGACGGTCAAGCGACCATATCAACGCAGAAATGTTTGACATCCTTCGATATTATAAGTTGAAAAACAATCCTTTGAAATGTTCGTTCGGTGTTGCATCAGGAATGTTCTTGGGCTTTATTTTCAATTCTCATGGAATAGAAGCTAATCTAGAGAAGATTCTGTTGAGTCAAGATTTTTATAGAGTTTTGATTTCTAACAAAGGGATAAGCCGTGATCGACAAAAAGAAGTTATTCATTGTTTTAAAGAGACACAAAGAGCTCCATACATTAGAGGTTGATTATTTGGTATGTTAGTAGTGTTATTTATGTTAAAATCTATCCTCAAATAATCTCATACCTTCAATCTTTGAATATAAATGTATATATGTATGAGTGCACATTAACTGTGCTGTCTGGGCTAAACCGGTCGACCGGTTTAAAACAAGGCGGTCGACCGTTTCTGCCCAGAATGCACAGATAACGTGCACAAGTGTACATAACGTATATATATTCAAATTCCTGTCTACTGGTCCATTTTGACCTGTCGACCGTTTTCAAACAGAAAGCAACCTTTCGTACAGACACTTCCTTTTCTTCAACGGTTGCTTCTCTTTCTCTTCACCAATGATCATGACCTTTGTTTGTATCTTTTCACAAAGGGTTACAACTGTTTATTTCTTATATAAACATCATGAAATCATTATTCCAGATAACGAATTCTATTATTCTAATCTCTATTCTATTGATCTCTGTCTTGAGCTCTCAAACATTTCAATTGCTTATTGAATCATTGAAATTATTTCATATTTTTTGATTCAATAAGTAATATACTTCCTTCAATCTTCACAAACATCATTCACATATTTTGAGGATAAGATTATAGGAAGGGTGTACTACAAGTGACAAATCAGTGTTATCAAGAGCACAAGTTGTCAACGACAATTGTATTTGTTTTTGTTGAAGTCCTCGGTGTTGTAAGAGGCACGAAATCCCGTTCGGCTGTTCGGGTGTTGTAAACCTGTTCCTCCAGGTGAAGCGAGGTAGTTGGTTGTGAAAATCCAGATAGGAATCTGGGACTGGACGTAGGACGGGAGGTCCGAACCAGTATAAAAATCCCTGGTGTGATTTTTACAGTTTACTGCATTCACTATTCTATATCTGTGAATTGCTATATAGTTAGTTTATTGAATATTTACTTGTATAGCAATTGTAAATAACATTCCGCATATATTAGTCCATATTACACGATCCGTAATTAGTGTGCACAAGCGTACACACTTTCATTTGGTATCAGAGCACGGTTATCATATAACCGTAACACCGTTATTTGATATATTCTTGTAATATGGCAAATAACGCAAGCACTAGCTCTAGCACTTACACGGAAGGTCAATCAACACAAAGACCTCCATTCTTTAATGGTCTCAACTATAGCTATTGGGCTACACGTATGTCATTTTTCATGCAATCAAATAGTTATGATGCTTGGAATGCTACTCAAAAAGAAATAGTAAATCCAACAACTGAATATTCAGAATGGACAACGGCTGAGAAAACGGCAGCAGCCGTAAATGCAAAGGCAATAAATATGTTGTTTTGTGCATTAGACCAAAATGAATATAACCGTGTTAGTATCTGCACTACTGCATATCAAATTTGGCAAACGCTGAAAACCACTCATGAAGGTACTAACAAGGTTAAACAAGCCAAAATAGCCATGCTGAAGAGTCAGTTTCAAAATTTCAAAATGAAACCAAATGAGACAATCAATGATATGTATTCAAGGTTTCAAACTATTCATCATGCACTTATCGGATTAGGGCAAAAATATTCAGATTTTGATGTTGTTTCAACAGTCCTACATTCTCTGACTAGTGAATGGGAAGGAAAAGTATTAGCAATTGAAGAAGCTAATGACCTTTCCATCATGAAGCCAGATGAATTGATAGGAAATTTAATGTCCTATGAAGCAAATTTGCAGGCTAGAAAAGAACAGAAAGAAGAAAAGAAAAATGTAGCATTTCATGCTGAGAAAGATGAAAATGAATCAGATTCTGAAGATGAAGATTTGGCATTCATTGCAAAAGGATTCAAAAAATTCCTAAAATATCGAAAAGCCAGTCGCTACAACAAAAGGAAACCTGGATCAAGCAAACCATCTTCATCAACTATAGAATGTTTCAACTGTCACAAAAAGGGGCACATGCAGAAGGATTGTCCAGAACAGAAGAAGAAGTCAGAAAATGATAAATTCAAACATAAGAAGGACAAGTCAAAGAAACGAGCCTTCTCAGTAACATGGGATGATTCAGACTCATCCTCATCTGAAAGTGAAAGTGATCAGGAGAATGAACAAGCTAATATTTGTTTTATGGCAACAGAAGATGAGGTACAAATTCCTACATTTGATGAATTACTTGATATTAATTCTGAATTGATAGTCAAATATAAAGACATAAAACGTCAATTAAAAATAGCCAAAGCAGATTTGAGTAGAGCAGAGTTTGAACGAGATATGTTAAAAGACGAGAAGAAAGTATTAGAAGAAGAACTTGAAAAACTTCAAGAATCATCATCTAATGTTGACTCTCAATTATCTCTTTTGAGTCAAGAAATTGAAACTCAAAAAGAGAAAAATGATGCTCTCGCTACTGAAAATCATGAGCTTAAGGCAAAAGTCAAAAATCTGGACCTAGAAAAGGCGAGCTTACAAACTAAGTTAGATGACATAACTCAAAATGTTTCTAACTTTAACAAAGGTCAAGAAAATTTGACAAAAATCATTGAAAGTTCACAATCTGTTTCAAATAAACAAGGTTTGGGATATAGGAAACAAGAAACCAAGAAACATCTTGGTAATGAAAGGAAAAAGAAAGTACAAAAGACTGAAGCTAAGAAAAATCTTAGTTTATTATATTCCAAACCAAAACCAGTTGTGAAATTTCAGAAGAAAGTTGTCAAGACTATCAAAATATGGGTTCCTAAAACAAATAACAATTTGATTAGGAATAAATATATTCAGAATTTCATGAATACTGTACATCTTAATACTAATTATATATATAAAGGGGATACCGGACCCGTATGGGTTTGGACTCCTAAGACCTAACTCTTAGGACCCCATAAAAAGTGGGTACCATGGACTTAATTTTATTTTTTGCAGGTCCCACTTAAGAAAAGAGGAAAGTGGATATTGGACAGTGGTTGCTCTAAGCACATGACTGGAGACAAGAGCTTACTAACAAATATTACATACTCAGATGGTGGCTCCGTCACTTTTGGAGATAATTCAAAAGGCTATATCATCGGCAAAGGCGATGTGAGCAATTGCGTTCTATATGGGAAGCAATATCATGTGGAGCATCATCCTCATCCATGCCAACTCAAGACCCTGGCAAGCGCCCAGCTCCTCCTACTTTTGCTTGGACATCCTCGGAGGAGGGTACAAGCTCGGGAACGAGTCATGGACGTGGATACGGAAAATCTCAGCTTGTTGAAGAAGAAGAAGAGGAAGAAGAGGAGGGTGAGACAGATTCAGATTAAATCATTTTAGTCTATGTCTTTATCTACTATTATGTGTAAATTATGACTTAGTTCTTGCTTTAAGACATTATCTGGCACTTGTACTAAATAGTGTCGCATTTTAATTCGTACTAGACTCTTTGGCATCATCATATTATGTGACTCTTAACTCTTGATCTATGGTAGTAGTCTTATTTTGCTTATACTCTGAATTATATAATTTATATCCTCTATTTTAATAAACTCCTTTTTGTCGATGACAAAGGGGGAGAAAATTGTGCTAACAGTATATATGCAGGAAAATATAGAGTTACAGGCACAATCTCAGGGGGAGATCAAATACAGGGGGAGATTCATAACTATGTTGTCATCAATCAAAAAGGGGGAGAATGTTGAGTCAAGTTTTTTATATAGTTTTGATTTCTGACAAAGGGATAAACCGTGATCGTCAAAAAGAAGTCATTCATTGAGACACAACGAGCTTCATACATTAGAGGTGGATTATTTGGTATGTTAGTAATATTAGTTATGTTAAAATCTATCCTCAAAATAATCATGCATCTCAAAAGAATCGATGTATAAACGTTTTGGATGACAGCGCACATTCACTGTGCAATTTAACAGCGACCGGTCGACCGGTCCAAAACCAGGCGGTCGACCGTTCCTGTGTGAATTGCACAATGAACGTGCACACATGCACATAACGTCTATATATTTGAAATTTTCGTCTACTGGTCATTTTTGACCTGTCGACCGTTTTTAAACAGAAAGCAACCTTTCCCAAAAGACACTTCTTTCTTCAATGGTTGCTTCTCTTTCCTTTCATCAATGATCACATCTGTTAATGGCTACTCTTCACAAAGAGTTACAACCATTTATTCTCTATATAAACATATCTAAATCATTGATTGAAACACAACAATTCTTTGCTTTAAAATTCTGATCTTAAATTCTAAATACTCTTGCATTCTAAAAGCTCTCTACTTCAAATTGCTTATTGAATCATTGAAATTATTTCATATCTTTTGATTCAAATAAGTAATATACTTCCTTCAATCTTTACAAACATCATTCACATATTTTGAGGATAAGATTATAGGAAGGGTGTACTACAAGTGACAAATCGGTGTTGTTAAGAGCACAAGTTGTCAACGACAATTGTATTTATTTTTGTTGAAGTCCTCGGTGTTGTAAGAGGCACGAAATCCCGTTCGGCTGTTCGGGTGTCATAAACCTGTTCCTCCGGGTGAAGCGAGGTAGTTGGTAGTGAAATCCAGATAGAAGTCTGGGACTGGACGTAGGACGGGAGGTCCGAACCAGTATAAAAATCCCTGGTGTGATTTTTACAGTTTACTGCATTTACTATTCTATATCTGTGAATTGCTATATAGTTAGTTTATTGAATATTTACTTGTATAGCAATTGTAAATAACATTCCGCATATATTAGTCCATATTACATGAATTATATTTTTTGCAGGTACCACTTAAGAAAAGAGGAAAGTGGATATTCTGGTTGATACATTCCTATATTATTCCATTATCTATTACTCCTTTTTGTCGATGACAAAGGGGGAGAAAGAGCTAACAATTATTTGCAGGAATATATATATATATAAAGAATACAGACAAAATCTCAGGGAGATCACATATTCAGGGGGAGATTCAGAGTTTCAGATATATGTTGTCATCAATCAAAATGGGGGAGAATGTTGAGTCAAGATTTTTATAGAGTTTTGATTTCTAACAAAGGGATAAGCCGTGATCGACAAAAAGAAGTTATTCATTGTTTTAAAGAGACACAAAGAGCTCCATACATTAGAGGTTGATTATTTGGTATGTTAGTAGTGTTATTTATGTTAAAATCTATCCTCAAATAATCTCATACCTTCAATCTTTGAATATAAATGTATATATGTATGAGTGCACATTAACTGTGCTGTCTGGGCTAAACCGGTCGACCGGTTTAAAACAAGGCGGTCGACCGTTTCTGCCCAGAATGCACAGATAACGTGCACAAGTGTACATAACGTATATATATTCAAATTCCTGTCTACTGGTCCATTTTGACCTGTCGACCGTTTTCAAACAGAAAGCAACCTTTCGTACAGACACTTCCTTTTCTTCAACGGTTGCTTCTCTTTCTCTTCACCAATGATCATGACCTTTGTTTGTATCTTTTCACAAAGGGTTACAACTGTTTATTTCTTATATAAACATCATGAAATCATTATTCCAGATAACGAATTCTATTATTCTAATCTCTATTCTATTGATCTCTGTCTTGAGCTCTCAAACATTTCAATTGCTTATTGAATCATTGAAATTATTTCATATTTTTTGATTCAATAAGTAATATACTTCCTTCAATCTTCACAAACATCATTCACATATTTTAAGGATAAGATTATAGGAAGGGTGTACTACAAGTGACAAATCAGTGTTATCAAGAGCACAAGTTGTCAACGACAATTGTATTTGTTTTTGTTGAAGTCCTCGGTGTTGTAAGAGGCACGAAATCCCGTTCGGCTGTTCGGGTGTTGTAAACCTGTTCCTCCGGGTGAAGCGAGGTAGTTGGTTGTGAAAATCCAGATAGGAGTCTGGGACTGGACGTAGGACGGGAGGTCCGAACCAGTATAAAAATCCCTGATGTGATTTTTACAGTTTACTGCATTTACTATTCTATATCTGTGAATTGCTATATAGTTAGTTTATTGAATATTTACTTGTATAGCAATTGTAAATAACATTCCGCATATATTAGTCCATATTACACGATCCGTAATTAGTGTGCACAAGCGTACACACTTTCAGATTCAAGCTATCCGTGAAATCTAGGTGCCAAGAACTATTAAACAAGTGCGGAGTCTGAATGGGAAGGTTGCCGCTTTAAGTCGATTTATCTCCAGAGCTACCGACAAATGCATTCCTTTCTTTGGTCTGATTAAGAAGGGAAAAAGAAACTTAGAATGGACGCAGGATTATAAAGACGCATTCCAAGCTCTGGTGAATCATTTGAAGAGACCACCTATCTTGTCAAAGCCGGTAGATCATAAGGAGTTGTTCATTTATTTGGCTGTATCAGCACACGCTATAAGTACCGCCTTAGTTCGTGAGGAGAATCGGATCCAGAGGTCGACGTATTACGTCAGTAAATGATTGACATGAGCAGAAAGGAATTATCCAAAAATAGATAAATTGGCGTACTGCTTGCTAATTACATCATAAAAGTTTCGTCTGTACTTTCAGGCACACCCGATTAATATTTATGCAGACCAGCCATTATGATAGGTCGTACAGCGAGCTGAGACGTTTGAGAGGTTACTCAAATGGAACATTGAGCTCGGCCAATTCGACATTACTTATCTCCCTCAAAGAGCTATCCAGGGACATGATTTGGTGAACTTTATAGCAGAGTTTACTGCGCAAGATGATCTTTCAGAAGGAAGTGAAATCCCTATTGTGCGGAAGTTATATACTGATGGAGCATCTAATGATCATTGTTTTGGAGCTAGGATTGTGCTTGTAACACTTGAAAATCGGTCGATTTTTTATGCTTTGAAGCTCGATTTCACAGCAACAAACAATGAGGCAAAGTATGAAGCTCTAATTGTTGGACTTAAACTTGCTAAAGAACTTGAAGTTAAATCTCTTTGAATCTTTTTTGATTCGCAATTGGTGGTGTATCAAGTTAGAAGAGACTACCAAGTTAAGGGACAACGGCTTGCCCCTTATCTTACCCGGGTTCAAGAGTTTTTGACAGAATTTGAATACTATGACATTTCACATATTCCACGCGATCAAAACAGAGAGGCTAATTCGTTGGAAAAGTTTGCTAACACCGGCAATCCACAGCATATGGGTTTGGTACCGGTCGAAATATTAGATACCCCAAGTATAACATGATGGAAATCGATCAAGTACTGGAGGAGAAATCTGAAATGGAATCGTGGATGTCTCCAATTAAAGATTATTTATTGCACGGGGTCCTACCTGATAAAAGAAATGAAAAGCTACAGGTCCTTCGCGAAGCTTCACCATATATTATGCAAGAAGGAGTCATGTATAGGAGAGGTTTCTCAGTCCCTTTACTTTGATGTATCGCTCATGATTAGATAAAATGTGATTTGAAAGAAAATCATGAAGGAGAATGTGGCTATCACATTGGGCGGAAACACTGGCAAAGAAGATAAAATGTGATTTGAAAGAAGTTTGCTAGCTCCGCCAACAGTAATCACGCAAATGATCAGCCCATGGTCGTTCGCCATGTGGGGTATAGATATTATCGGTTCATTACCAATCCCTAAAGGTGGCGCATAGTACACTATTGTGGCAGTTGATTACTTCACTAAATGGGCCGAGGCGGAACCTTTAGCTACAATCATGACCAAGAAAGTAATCAACATTATCGTCTGAAACATCATATGTAGCTTTGGTCTTCCATGGACTATTGTAATGGATAACGGGACTCAATTCGAGAGTACTGAGTTTAAAAACTTCTTTTGAAGATACCATATTGAAAAAGAGATTTGCAGCGGTCGCTCACCCTCAGGCAAATGGACAGGTTGAAGGGATAAATAAAATCATCAAGCCAATTCTGAAGAAGCGTTTGGAGAAAGCTAGAGGCAAGTGAGTGGATGAACTCCTTACGACACTTTAAGCTTACAGAACCACTCACAAATCCACGACTGGCCATACTCCATTCGCCCTTGCTTACAGTTCAGAAGCCATTATTCCTATTGAGCTCGAAGTCCCTTCTCATCGAGTGACTTACTCGATCCCAAAATAAGTCAAGATCTCCTCTTGGAATCTTTGGACTTTATAGACGAGAAGTGCGAGGAAGCTGATCCGAGGGCAGCCGCACACCGACATCGAGTTTCTCAGTATTACAACACTAAAATTCGCCCGAGAACATTCGAAATTGGCGATCTTGTCTGAAATGGGTTTTTCCTATCCCATCACACATGAATCCGATTTGGGAAGGACCATATGTCATTGAACAGAGGCTTGGAGAAGGAACTTTTCAAGCTAGCGACTATCAATGGCATTACACTTCAAAGTGCATGGAATAGCGAACATCTACGATGCTATTTCACTTAGCTTATTTCCTTTACATTTAAGTTGTATTTATTCAGAATTTGCTTTAGCATTTGATTTTCCGAATATGTAATTAGACAGTTTATGTTGTTCCCTACCATTTAATGAATAAAGTTTCAGGCTTCCTTTGTATTTATATTTGCTATTGCATTGCATGATAATTACATAGTGAAACTGATTGATGTAAATGTGTATGAACAGGCTCCTAGAGTTTGGAATCGATCAATCATGCTAACTCCTGCTGGGATCAAACAAGATGAGTTCAGCCAACTTGTTCGTTTAATAATTCCTGCCCAAACTGTGGGACTAAAACAGAAATAAAAGCAACCGAGATTCAACCCATCACTCGCTAAAATCAAAACCCCAAATTATGGGAGGGCAAATTAATCAACCAAAAAAGAGTGTGACCTAAGTGCTTTTTGAAACAACTTTAAGTTACCAGAGTGCGGACTGGAGCATAAACATAAATCGGGTGGATACCGACTGCCCGCTGAACAACTCTAAGTCCTCAGTATGCAGACTGGAGTATAAACATAAATCGGCTGGATATCGACTGCCCACGAAACAACTCTAAGTCCCCAGAGTGTGGACTGGAGTATAAACATAAATCGGGTGGATACCAACAGCCCACGAAACAACTCTAAGTCCCCAGTGTGCGGACTAGAGTATAAACATAAATTGGGCGGAAACCGACTGCTTGGATAATAACTCTAAGTCCCCAGAGTGTGGAGTGGTGTATAAACATGAATGAATAGATGAGTGGATTTTGACCGTTCTCTATTCTGCAAGATAACTCTAAGTCCCCAGAGTGTTAACTGGAGTATAAACATGAATGAATAGATAAGTGGATTTCGACCGTTCTCTATTCCACAAACTCCGGCCTGAAATCGACAGGAGGAGTATAAACTCGCTAAGGGTGGAATTCGACCGTCCGACTTATAGCCTTGTCAAATCAATGCCAGGGGCAGAAGCACAGTTATTCATAGGACCGCTGAATCCGACAGCGTAAAACTTAGGCCTAAGCCTAGTGTTTGATACAACTCGAGGCCACGACCATATGGAGGCCTTGGAATGGAGATTGTGAATTGTTAACAGAATTTACAAGCAATGAATTACAAGTACATTGAACAGGAAGTAATTATTCAACTACTTAAATAAAAATTCACATGAAGCATAGCAGAAAATAAAAGCTTTTATTTACATGACAGGTGTCGAAATTTAAAACAAGCTATTTCAGAAAAAATCGGGTTCATACCCGTACAGCTAAAACTAGTGAAAGAAACGATTATGCAAACTATGTACATTGAGCTGGAGTAGTAACTACTTCTTTGACTTTCTTTCTCTTTTGGATTTCTCGAGGGAGAGCCGCTTGTGCTTCTCTTTCGGGACCCTTTGCCACCTTTGGCCGGAGAGCTTGAGGAGGTAGGAGGAAGTTCATCAAGGATCGACCCACCTGGTGGAATAGTTTGCAATAGCACAAAATGAGGATCATCGACGTCCAGCTCGACAGGTTCAATTTTAAACTGTTTTTTAACAGTTCCTCCTTTTCAATCTGCACCCTCATATTGGTTTTATAATTGTGTTCAGAGGCACAGAGAATTATCACGTCATTAGATTCATCGGTTGGGAGTGGATCCTCGATCTTATCTTCATCAAGGGCACCGATGACTATAGCATCGGGTCCCGGAACATTAGCAGCAGCCGGGTTTTCAACCGTTTCCTTGTGTTCTTCTGCAACAGCA
Organism: Allium fistulosum; assembly: GCA_030737815.1. Classification (NCBI taxonomy): domain Eukaryota; kingdom Viridiplantae; phylum Streptophyta; class Magnoliopsida; order Asparagales; family Amaryllidaceae; genus Allium; species Allium fistulosum. The sequence goes on along the minus strand of CM060906.1, from coordinate 292,925,752 downwards.
CCAATTATGGGAGTTTTAATGGGACCCAGAAGACCTACAAAATTTGATAGAATAGGGAGATTAGCTCTAAGCCATTGCACGTGAAGAATGAAAACTTTTCATATACTAAGGAGTAAATCAAAATACCAGCATCTGGTTCACTCTTTGTCGTTGCCAGGGTGCCTCCTTCTAAAATGGAAGATAACATCTTGAGTTCGAAGCTGGGCCATCCGGATCATAACCGAGATCCTGCTTCGTATTAAGAGAAGTTGATGTTCTAGCTACTTGGGATGAAGAAGGACCTTTAGTATCAATCCCGGAATACCCAACAATATTCTCTCCTCCATCAGTAGGTGCAGAAGCCTTCAAAAGTTGAAATTTTGCGGCAGCTAGATCTGAAGGCTCGTTCCCATGAATAGTTTCCATCACTAATTCTTCCTCATTGAGATCGGCTTCACCCAGCTCGTTCTTATTTATCTTGACGATGTGCACCCAAGCTTCAATGAGAGATTCAAGGTAACCCTCAACAAGAAAGCTTAAGTCACAATGGATCGGGACTTTGGCATTGTATACAATAATCAGCGGATCAAATAAGTCCTTAATCTCAATCCTACCGGACTTCATGGCAGCTTCCACTTGGGAGTTAACTTGTTTGGTCATCTCTCTTCGACCCTCCTCTCGAACCTCCTCTTTAAGAGCTTCAATTCTAGCGAATTGCTCATCGAGTTTAGCATTTAAGCTCCTAGCCTCAACAACTTCCTCATAGTATTTCTATGATTCCTCTTGAGCTTCAATTTTTTCCTCCCTTTCTTTCTTTAAAAGTTCTTCAAGTTCCTCGACATGGCGAGTTCGAGTGTCCTTTGCCTTATGCAAGGAATCCTTTTCTAAAGCGAGTGCCCCGCTGTGATGAAGTGCCGCGTCGAGTTCTTTTTTGTGAGTAACTTCCAAACGGCTTACTACCTCTGTCATTTCCTTGGCGTTCTTCTCCACTTCAGCAAGTTGGGTTTTAAATTCTAACAATTCAGCATCCTGGTGCTCGATTATATCATTGTTGTGTATAGCTTCCAACCTAAGGCGATCTATCTCATGTTGTCGCTCAATAAAAACTTCAGATACATTCTCCGCCAAGTGTATAAATAATTCATGCTGCACAAATACGTCGTTCAAGCATGTGAGATAACTTTCCTTGGCATGCCCTAGGATTATGTGAATAGAAGGAAGGAGTTTGAGACCATCAAAGCAAATCTTTGGAAATGTGGCCTTGAGCTTGGCCAACTTCTCTGCTGTGGAAATGTCAGGAGTAGTGGTCGACAAAGGCAGTTCAGAGGTAGCAAGAGGGTGTTTGCCTGACCGGCGCTCATGAGATTTTCTGGAGCTTGAAGAGCCGGAATGTTGCTCTTGAGACGTGGTGATATGAGGACCATGATAGGAAGGCTGGTCTCTACTTTGGGCAGGAAAATCATACTGTTCACCTTGTCGAGATGTTTGGGATTAGGATTTGCGTTTGGAAGAGGAAGAAGATTCCCTTGAATGATAATTCTTATCTCGTCCCTCGTCCTTCTCTTTGCGCCGAGTAGACTCTGAATCCCGGCTTGATCGATGGTATGTAGAAGAACTTCTAAGATGATCAAAGGCTCTTGTTTGAGACATTGCACCTGTAAAGACCAAATGGGAGCATATTAGTAATTGTCGCACGAAAGGTCAATAGAAGTATATAGTGAAGTGCGTGTGGTTGTGAGTGTCCTAGTGTTCCCCCTAATAGACCGGTAATAGTAGCTTTGCTCATCGCTGTTTTCTCTCTTTTTTCTGAAGGTTGGATGCCTTCGCCACTTATGGTGGGAGAGTTGAGTCCTTCTATGTTAATGCTTGGAAAGTCATAGGACATAATGTCGTCTGGAATATGAAGATTAGAAAATCCCTTTAACGAGCTTTCTAAGTGCTGAGAGGACGATTCCTCTTCAACTAAAGTAATAACAAACTACGAGTCCGAGGCAGTTTTTCTTCTACGTAGTCTGTACGCCAACCTCTTTTTTCTCTTTGTATGTAATGACCCGTATTTTTCGATAATTAAAATATTAATTAAATAAGATTTTAGAATTTTATATCGAAAGAAAACTAAAATTTGTGATGTTATAATGAGAGTAATAACTAGAATGTAATGTTAGTAATGTTAATATAAGGTAATTGCTAACTATTTTAATGTAATTCCAATTAATTGAAGTGACTGTAAAGTTATAATTGGTTATAAATAAGGAAATACATTGAATGTTGAAATTATATGTAATCAATTAGAATTGGCTAATATTGAATATAAAATCAGTGATGTTGTTTGAATGCTGTTGATAACCATTTAATGTAATTTCAAATTAATTGAAATAAACTGTAGGTTGACATGGTTATAATTGTAAATAATGAAATAAATTAAATGATGTAGTTAATGGTGAACTTGTATGTAATTAATTGAAATAGGTTAATACTGAATACAAAACCTTTTTGGGTAAGCAAATTATAACCCTTGGTTGTAAAGAATAAGATAATGGGTATGACTTATTGTTCTAAACGATTGTATTAACATTTTCTCATTAATTTATCCATTTGAATATTGAAAGGGGAATTAATGGAATTAAGGCAATTAAATGTTGGGTTTAATGTTGGAATTGTATGTTAGTAATTGAAGTAATTGTAAAGTTATTTGGTGATAAGTTGAAATAAGGAAATGAATTAAATGTTATATAAAAAGGGGAAAGTTATATGAAATTAATGGAAAATTAAGTATAATCAGGGTTGTGTAAGTAGTCATAACATTTGTTGTTGATAATAAACATATAAATGTGATTAAGTAAGTAAAAGGTAACATTTGTCATTTATCACCTATTTATTTAATCCATCGAAATTAAATTGAAAATCAATTGCAATTAATCTAATTACTTATTGAAGTGAATATGAATTAAAGTGATAACTATAGAAGATTGAAGTAATGAAATGGTAAACCAACGTTAAGTATATCTATAAAATGATAATTGATTGAATACTAAGATGAAAATCAAAATAAATATATATTGGAATTTAAATTAATTAATGAATTTATTGCCGTTAATTTGACTTGGAATCTTTCAATAAAAGGAAAAGAGAATTTATTTGAAATTAACGGCGCTTAATGAAAGAAATGTACGTTTGTTAGGATCCGTTTTAAGGTGTAATTTTGAAATTAATTACAATTATGTCGATTTGGAATGTTTCAATTTAAAAGAATAAAAAAAAGAAACATTAATTTTAATTAATGGATTTAACGAAAGAAACATACATTATTGTTAAAAATAAAAAGAACGTTTTAATGAAAATAAAACGAACATTTTCATTTTAAAGGTAAAAATAATTTTATAAAAAAAAGAAAAAAAAGAATTTTAAAACAATATTTTCAGTCATTAAATATCAATTTGAGGGTGTATAGAAGTGATTTTAACACTAATCTTGAAATTTAAATTTAATTAACTTTTTAGGTTTCATGATTGTGCTCTAAGAAAAACTTTATTTTAAAAAAAACTTGAATTTGAGTTCCAGATCATCTTTTATTTTGTGTAACGTTACGTTGATTGTTGTATTCAAATTTATTTATTGTATGTTAATTATGTTTAAACGAGTGTAAAAAAACAAAAGTATATTTGGTGTTAATATATTTAATTGAATGGAACATGCAATTAATTAGATCCTATGTGTCCCTTCATTTCCTTATTATTCAATACACCTGCCACTATTTCCATATTTGGTTTTATTGCAATTCTCTGATGTAGTTGAAACGTGAATTCACATCCTTTCTCATTGTTCCGTTTTATTTATTTTATTACCCAAAGCATTTACTTAGATCATATAGCTTCATTTTATTTGTCCCTTCTATACCTATTTGGTTTGTTACTTCCATTTCTTCTTTTATTTCATATCATATCTCATTCTTTCCCTTAAAACTTCATTATTTTTCAAACATCAGGGTCTCTATTTTTTTCTCCTCAAAGTCTCAATGTCAACATAGCTTTATACCTCTACTTAGTTACTTCCAATTCATTTTTACCAAAGCTATGTTAAAAAAAAACGAAAAAAATTTGAGCATCTATTTCTTCCTCAACCACATCCGCACCTTTCCTCATCACCTTGCCTTCTTTTACAAGAAGCCTTTAAAAAAATAATCGAACAATGAGAATTAGCTTTCATGGTTTTGGCTTTCTACTTCTTGCCTTTGTTTTGGGTACATCAAATTTGAAAATGTGAGTTATTAAAGTTTCTTATTTTAATAATTAAATGTGTACTTATTTTTTTAATATATCCTTATAACCTGAATATCTTCCACATACGAGCTCCGATACATGCGTAGTTTCTTCCATTGGACTCGTATTGGAATTCCTAGCGACATGAAATAGGTTTGGCTGAGTTTGGAGACTGTTGGAAAAGCACCTTTGTTTGGATTTTTGCGTTCTAAATATCAAAGGTGAGTGTTTTTACCCACTCACGAATACTAAATTATCTTATGTTAGTTAAATTAAATCTATGATGTGATTAGAAATTTATTGATTGATGTTTGGTATTTTTTTAGATTGTCATTTAAGTTAAATTTGAATTTATATTGAATTGAATTGCCATTCAATTAATATTGAATATAAATTTCTAGTTAAACACCTAATAATGATAATCAATTGATTGTTGTGATTTATTGGTTGATTTGGATATTGGATTGTGATGGATATTATTGGTTGACATTTTGGATGATTGGATGTTTATTTATATATATATATCTCTGTTATCACTATGGATTGAAATGATAACCCGAGTAGTTTCCATTGATTTGGAAATTTTGATTTTGGATACTGGTTGAAATGACATATACCCATATAATTTTTTTGAATTTGATTATTTATTGGAATTGAATTATTTGAAAGGTTTATGTTTTAAATTTAATCTTCGGATTTATTTTAATTAAAATGACTAAGATTGGTATTTCGGATTATTTTAAATCTTTTGAATAATTATATTCACGTTGTACACTTGATAGGAGATGAAAATCCCGTGACATCTCTGAAGCCATTACAGTAATATTTCTATTCTACTTATTTTGATTTGACTTACATAAGATCTTTTAGTCCTAACTCGAGTGTTTTGTCTTTTCATTACGCTCGGGTCAGTCTGAGCTTTTCAGTGTTTTGAAGACCATTTTATTTTAGAGGATGAAGACGGAGTTATTCCACTACATCATGTGTTCGGCTGCATTATTTATTTATTTTTGCTATATGTATAACTCTAATTTGTATTGTAAAAGTGTAATCAAATGTCATTTGTAAAACAGCTTCATGAACTGTTTATTTGATTATTATATTTTGTCATTCCGCTGCAAGATTCTGTGTTTTGTTTTTCCTTCTTTTCTATTATTTTTTTATTTACCCCATTAACAATCATCCCTTTTGAATGGTTTGAGTTGACATGTGTGGTTTATTGTCGATTTAAACCATCCAAAAAGGTTGGTCGTTACAGTTGGTATCAGAGCCAGGTTTTGACATACCTTAGCCTGTTGAGGTTAACTCATTAGAGATAGGGTAGTAATACCCTAGAATGAGTTGCCTGAGTGTATATATACGAGAGCGCGTATTTGTTAGTGTTATAAATGTTTTATATGAATTTTGAAATGAATAATTTTTCCTAATATTATATGTTATATAAAGGGATAAAATATTTATAACCAATATGGTTATTTGTAATGTGTTTGATTTATGAAATGGTAATATTTAACTATTATCATTTATAGTGTGATTTGTTGTATTTAATCAGTTTATAAGCATTGACTATTATTGTTGATTGAATTTATGGACTAAACACTAGCTTAATAATGGTGTATCAAAGGAAATAATGTGAATGATTATATGAATATAATTTCTAAGTTTAGTCTTAGTAAAGATAATTCAAACTGAAAAATTTAAGATCTAAAACTCCGGTGTTTTAGAAATAGGTTTCCTAATATTTTGTAAATAATAGTAGTATTATTCAAAAGTGAATAATTAGGATATTTGTTTATGAAATTGAAATGTTTTGTTGTGAATCTTGTTGTTTGTTGATTGGTAGTTTCAATTATTGAAATAAAATGAAATATTCGGATATTTTGGATAGTCGAAACTTCTAAATTAATATATGAGTTGAAACTTAATAATTAGGTTGAATTATACAGTTGAATTCGATAACCTTAATTTGAAAGCAAGTGAAACAAGGTTAATTTGTTATAGTTGAGTAGAATTATTGTATACATTATCGGCATGTAATGTAATAATATACAAATGTGAACTTTAAGCCTTGTAATATTTAAAATTGAAATTGTGATGACAGAAATGATGTAATTGTGAACTTAATTAACAATTTATGAAATGTGTTATAAATAATTTGGAAAGTAAACTTGAATACTAATTGGATAAAAAGCATGAATTAAAATGAATTGATTATAAATAAAGTCATGACCTGTAAATTGCTTATGAAATACAGGGATGTTGTGAGAAATGGTTATAAATAAAGTTGTGATATCTCTAAACTCGTGTAGTGTCTTACAAAGGAAGTTAAGCTTTATAAATTGGTTATAAACTTAAGGAAATTTCTTACGAAATGATTTGAAAATAAATGTAGTGTTAAATGAGAAATATTACATGTGAAATTGAATGTAATTTAAAATGAAGAGAAATATAGGCAATGTTATGAGAAAGAATATATTTATGTTTTATATTAAATGGAGAAATTATGTGAAAAAAATATTAAAGTACGTAGTAATATTTATGTTAATCAATGAGATTAATAACGAATTTAATTGAAATGTAATTGTGACGAAACAGATTTGGAATAAATACGTAAGTTGTACGTATATTGTTTTGTTCGCATAATTAATTTGATCCGGATTTGGGTACACAAGTTCGAGGTGAATTACACGATTTTGTGTTAGGATTTTTCATTCGATTCTTGATGGCGAATATTTGATATGGATTTTGGCTTGATTCTAGAATTTCTCTATCATAGTGTATAGCTATGCAAAGAGAAGGATGGTTTCTAGTCAAGGAACCTTATTGATATCCGCATTAGAGAAGTCGAATGAACAATACTAGTTCGAAAGCAAAGTTGTGTGATCGAGCGAGTAATCGAATGTGATTTTGTGTGACGATGACATATGTACATCTTATGTTCTGATATTATTGAAATGTTTTGACGCTGAAATTAAAAGTTGTTGGGTTGGATATCTTTGTAATTTAAATTGGAAATTTTCTTTTATGCAAAACTATTATTAATTTAAAACCATTTTTCAAAACTATCTTTCTTTTATTTCATCTTATTCAACTATTTTATTTTATTTTATATACAAAACTATTTTACAAACTATTTTATATACAAACTATTTTACAAACTATTTTATATACAAAACTATTTTATACACCAAAACTCTTTTACAAACTATTTTATATATACAAAAATATTTTACAGCTACTTTATGTATAAAACTATTCTAAATTCGAAACCTTTATAAAGCAAAGATGTTCAATTCCATAAGGCTCTTCATGCAGCGAAACTGATTTTTGAAGAAAAATTTGATTCTTATATAAGATGGACTTTATATAAGTATAAGGTGATTTTGAAGACTATTGATTTTGGAATGTATTCGATCCGAAGAGATAAATCTTATCTATAATGGAATTTATATAAGAATGATTTGATATATTCGAGACTATTGATTTTGGAAAGTACTCTATTTGAAAATGAAATCTTATATATAATGGAATTTATATAAGTGTGATAGTTGAAGTTATGATTTTGAAAGGGTACTATATATGGTATGTTATATTTTGAAGTAAAAGGTATGGGGAAGTACCCTCCGCGAAGAAGTATAGTATGATATGCTTCGACCTAGATGGACTTGGGGAATCTAGGAATGGGTTCGACCGATAAACCCTAATATACTTGGGTGAATTCAGAAATGGATTCGAACCGATATGGTTGTCCAGACTTAAACTCATGAGTTCCTCGATTATTTTTTCAGGGTAGATGCTTCTTTAGTTTACCCAATGGAGGTGCTTTCGATCCTGGGATCTGTTGTTTATGGATCTTCCGGGAAGGAAGTGCATCCATTGCGTAAATCATTGAATCAGCAGTTACCACTGCAGCAAGGGTCGATGGTCCCTTGTTTACGAAATGGCTACAATATTTTTCTGGAATCCAGAAGGTGGAAGGATCTTCTGGAAAGTTTTATGTCCATTGCGTAAATACTAAATCAGCATCGGGCCACTGCTATCGTAACAACATCATTTGACATCAGATTTTAAGCGGTACTTCTCATACCTGTTTTTTTAGTATTTTTCACCGGGTGTTGAAACAGGTCTATTAAGTACTTGGAGATTTCTAGTCTTACGCCTGATCAACGTACAACCAGAGTCTACAAGAACGAGGATAAACTTGTTAAAACATCGAGTTATTAAAGTATCTTGATAAAGTATTATATAAAGAATATTTTGGTCATTTTTTTTCATTTCTAAAGACTTTAAAAATGTTTAAAATATTGTTATTTATGTACAACATGGTTTAATAGTAAATCATTAGTGTTGTAAATATTGTGAGAAGTTATTAATTAAATAAAACATATTTAAAGTTAATGATTATTGATTTATTAATGATATTTAAAAGTATTTTGAGATTTAAAACTAATAAAATTTATAAATAACGGATTTCAGGTTTTCAATAACTTCTTTTTAAATATAAGTAGTGATGTAAATACTTTTTTTCAAATAGTTTACACATATTTATAAAGATGTTATTTAAAAAAAATTATGTGGTATTTATAAATGAAGCAAGAAATTTTATAGATGATTTTTTTTTCCATAAAATATTAAAGTATTACAGTCTTACAGATGATGATTTGCAAATGAAGTTTTCAAATGAATATTTCAAGTAAAATTTATATAAGTTTCTTTGAATGTATAATTTAAAGATATTATATAAATGGGAAAAAATTATTTGCGAAGTTTTATTTAGAGTAATATACTTACCAATAATTTGAATCTCTATTTTGGAACTATGGTTATATTGTAAATAATGAAATAAATTAAATGATGTAGTTAATGGTGAACTTGTATGTAATTAATTGAAACAGGTTAATACTGAATACAAAACCTTTTTGGGTAAGCAAATTATAGCCCTTGGTTGTAAAGAATAAGATAATGGGTATGACTTATTTTTCTAAACGATTGTATTAACATTTTCTCATCAATTTATCCATTTGAATATTGAAAGGGGAATTAATGGAATTAAGGCAATTGAATGTTGAGTTTAATGTTGGAATTGTATGTTAGTAATTGAAGTAATTGTAAAGTTATTTGGTGATAAGTTGAAATAAGGAAATGAATTAAATGTTATATAAAAAGGGGAAAGTTATATGAAATTAATGGAAAATTAAGTATAATCAGGGTTGTGTAAGTAGTCATAACATTTGTTGTTGATAATAAACATATAAATGTGATTAAGTAAGTAAAAGGTAACATTTGTCATTTATCACCTATTTATTTAATCCATTGAAATTAAATTGAAAATCAATTGCAATTAATCTAATTTCTTATTGTAGTTAATATGAATTAAAGTGATAACTATAGAAGATTGAGGTAATGAAATGGTAAACCAATGTTAAGTATATCTATAAGATGATAATTGATTGAATACTAAGAAGAAAATCAAAATAAATATATATATTGGAATTTAAATTAATTAATGAATTTATTGCCGTTAATTTGACTTGGAACCTTTCAATAAAAGGGAAAGAGAATTTATTTGAAATTAATGGTGCTTAATGAAAGAAATGTTCGTTTGTTAGGATCCGTTTTAAGGTGTAATTTTGAAATTAATTACAATTATGTCGATTTGGAATCTTTCAATTTAAAAGAGTAAAAAAAGAAACATTAATTTTAATTAATGGATTTAAAGAAAGAAACATACATTATTGTTAAAAATAAAAAGAATGTTTTAATGAAAATAAAACAAAAATTTCATTTTAAAGGTAAAAATAATTTTATAAAAAGAAGAAAAAAATGAATTTTAAAACAATATTTTATAGTCATTAAATATCAATTTGAGGCTATATATAAGTGATTTTAACACTAATTTTAAAATTTAAATTTAATTAACTTTTTAGGTTTCGTGATTGCGCTATGAGAAAAACTTTATTTTGAAAAAAACTTGAATTTGTGTTCCAAATCATCTTTTATTTTGTGTAACGTTACGTTGGTTGTTATATTCAAATTTATTTATTGTATGTTAATTATGTTTTAACGGGTGTAAAAAACAAAAGTATATTTTGTGTTAATATATTTAATTGAATGGAACATGCAATTAATTAGATCCTATGTGGTCCCTTCATTTCCTTATTATTCAATACACCTGCCACTATTTCCACATTTGGTTTTATTGCAATTCTCTGATGTAGTTGAAACGTGAATTCACATCCTTTCTCGTTCTTCCATTTTGTTTATTTTATTTACCCAAAGCATTTACTTAGATCATATAGCTTCATTTTATTTGTCCCTTCTATACCTATTTGGTTTGTTACTTCCCTTTCTTCTTTTGTTTCATATCATATCTCATTCTTTCCCTTAAAACTTCATTATTTTTCAAACATCAGGGCCTCTATTTTTTTCCCTCAAAGTCTCAATGTCAACATAGCTTTATACCTCCATTTAGTTACTGCCAATTCATTTTTACTGAAGCATTGTTAAAAAAACGAAAAAAATGTGAGCATCTATTTCTTCCTCAACCACATCCGCACCTTTCCTCATCACCTTGCCTTCTTTTACAAGAAGCCTTTAAAAAAATTGAACAATTAGAATTAGCTTTCATGGTTTTTGCTTTCTACTTCTTGCCTTTGTTTTGTGTACATCAAATTTGATAACGTGAGTTATTAAAGTTTCTTATTTTAATAATTAAATGTGTACTTATTTTTTTAATATATCCTTATAACTTGAATATCTTCCACATATGAGCTCTGATACATGCGTAGTTTCTTCCATTGGACTCGTATTGGAATTCCTGACGACATGAAATAGGTTTGGCTGAGTTTGGAGACTGTTGGAAAAAGCACCTTTGTTTGGATTTTTGCATTCTAAATATCAAAGGTGAGTGCTTTTACCCACTCATGAATACTAAATTATCTTATGTTAGTTAAATTAAATTTATGATGTGATTAGAAATTTATTGATTGTTGTTTGGTATTTTTTTAGATTGTCATTTAATTTAAATTTGGATTTATATTGAATTGAATTGCCATTTAATTAATATTGAATATAAATTGCTAGTTAAACACCTGATAATGATCATCAATTGATTGTTGTGATTTATTGGCTGATTTGGATATTGGATTGTGATGGATGTTATTAGTTGACATTTTGGATGATTAGATGTTTATTTATGTATATATCTCTGTTATCACTATGGATTGAAATGATAACCCGAGTAGTTTCCATTGATTTGGAAATTTTGATTTTGGATACTTAGTTGAAATGACATACCCATATAATTTTTTTGAATTTGGATTATTTATTGGAATTGAATTATTTGAAAGGTTTAAGTTTTAAATTTAAACTTCGAATTTATTTTAATTAAAATGACTAAGATTGGTATTTCGAATTATTTGAAATCTTTTGAATAATTATATCCACGTTGTATACTTGATAGGAGATGAAAATCCCGTAACATCTTTGAAGCCATTACAGTAATATTTTTATTCTACTTATTTTGATTTGACTTACATAAGATCTTTTAGTCCTGACTTGAGTGTTTTGTCTTTTCATTACGCTCGGGTCAGTCTGAGCTTTTTAGTGTTTTGAAGACCATTTTATTTTAGAGGATGAAGACGGAGATGAGTCTACTATTTATTATTAATTATTCAACTACATCATGTGTTCGGCTGCATTATTTATCTATTTATGCTATATGTATAACTCTGATTTGTATTGTAAAAGTGTAATCAAATGTCATTTGTAAAACAGCTTCATGAACTGTTTATTTGATTATTATATTTTGTCATTCCGCGCGAGATTCTGTGTTTTGTTTTTCCTTCTTTTCTATTATTTTCATATTTACCCCATTAACAATCATCCCTTTTGAATGGTTTGAGTTGACATGTGTGGTTTATTGTCGATTTAAACCGTCCAAAAAGGTTGGTCGTTACATTGTAGGTGTTTGGGATTGTCTTACTTACGATGGTTCAACTATCGATGCTTTTCCGAGGCCTGCATCGACATCTCTTGGTTTTTCGGCTTGAGAATCCTTTGTTTCGCCCTCCTTAGTATCATCTCGAGTACCCACGGCAGGGGGCACAACGAGGTTGACAATATCCCTCATTTGTTCTATAACATTCCTTAATAATGTCGCACTCCCAGGAAGTCCAATACTATGGCCATCTTCCAATAGCCCGAACAAGGATAGCAGTTCTTCGGTTACGAGAAGTTTGATGTCCCTATCCTCAACGGATGTAGCGCGGATGTCAGCGATGGCTCTAGAAAAATAAGTGCCTTCAGGACGTGGACAAACACCTGAGAGAACTCTGGATGTTAATGGATTCAAAGGAAAATTTATGAATTGAATTGGCAAACTTGAAAGAGAAATGAAGGTAATACTTACGTCCTTCTAACCATCATCTTGCAAACACAGGAGGGCAACACACATAAAACCATTCATGCTTTAATAGCGATAGTTTGTTCCAAGCACCCGTTAGAACTTGACAATTTGGTGAAGGCTCAAGAAAGACATAAGAGGGGCTTTCCGATCGTCGTTTGAGGTTATAGATGAATCTTATGTCTTCGGGAGTAGGTGGACGAAATAGAATGTTTATGAACAGTAAGAAGGTTCCATGAATAAAAGCATAACTGTTGCGATGAAGTTGTGTAGGTACGATCCCAAGATATCTCAATGTTTCTCAGACAAACGAATTGAAGGGCGGTACGCATCCAGCCCAACACATAAACTTATTGCAAGCTAAATACCTTGCTTAGGGAAAGTGCGGTCTATCTTGTCTTGAGGGAACCAAGACGTCCCCAAATGGAATTCAATGGATAGAGCATAACCGACGGAGAGTAGCTTCGCCAATTCGAGAGGCCTGTGAATCCACTGGATTATCGAGAAGAATAGCGCCCTCTACAGCATCAGGGGCAGGGCTTATGTCTTCCGTTGGAAGGACTGGGATATCGGAGAAAAGATCGGCTTGTGGATTAGAAACTTCTATTTGATCCGCATGATGGCTTGGAGAAGGCTTGTTTGATATAGTTGTGGAACTTGACTTCGCTTCAGATCTAATATGTCGCATCGCCGAATCAAAAGACATGTCAACTGAACGCTTCGAAAATTTGGGATCTATATCAGCTATACTCAATAGATAATCGAGATTAGAAAAATAACCTATTCCCCTCGTGCTACATGTGAACTAGTGTAGTGCAGTATGTAATAGACATAAATAGTTTGAAATCAGAAAAGCGAAATAAAACGACGAGACTTGGGAGTTTTGTCAAGAGAGACCGCCATCGCTATGATCGGCAGCGAAAGCTTTGGGATTGACTACCGGCACATTGAAGTATAAAGTCTATTACTTAAGTTCATTAGCAAGTTTATCGCTTGGTCCATACTAAAAATTCTATAAGTTCGGTTGATTGATTTCACGTTCGACAGTTCAAGTATGCTTGTTATATCGTTCATTGTCATCGTATGTTCAAGGCCAGCAAGGCAAACTAGCGTTGATTGTTCGAATGAGATGAGTTGGATTAGTTTATAAGGCATATGCCGATCCTTAATTTTCAATGCCGATCCCTTTCACAAGAGCTCATTACTGATACCTATAATGACCCACGATTTTAGGAATTTATTTTGAAAAATATAAATAAGTTTAAAATAATTTTTAAACCAATTTTGAAGGAAAATTGATATGGCTTGATATGGGTGTACATGTGTGCACAGGGAATACACATGAATCGAAGCTAAATTCTTGAATGATATGAATAAACATATGTTGATGTGTATGGGAAAAAATATATATTTATACAGATAAATAAAGAAAATCCTTAAAGGCTATATGCGAAAATATATATGGATGCAACTGATTGTATTTGAGTGTACATGTGCATGTGTGTCAGTACAAAATAATGTATAGATATATATATATATATATATGTGTGTGTACTAATTATTTCTGTAAGACTTATATATATACATATATGTATGCTAATCAAATACTAGAGTTCAAATCAGTAAAATAAAATACACAAACATATTTTAAATTATAGGCAGAAAGAAAAAGAATGAAGATATAAAAAGGAGTAATCCTCTTATAAATAAATAAAGGAAGTACATGCTATTTAAATGAAAGCTAAAAATAGAAAAATAAGATAAAACAGAGAAATGTTTTGTATAGGCAGAATTAGGAAGAATATTTGATAAATAATGAAAATCAAGTCACACTTTTAGCATGATAGTAGACAAGAAGAAAAGTATTTTCTCGAAAAGAAAAATTTCTGAAATTAACCAAAAGAATATAACCACTTTTCTTTCCACAAACTCAAGCCGGGGAGGGTAAGATTTTGGGTTTAAAAAACTAAGTGCAAATGGCATGATTTTTGATGGGCAAAAATGACTTTAGCCAACACCTTAAACCCTAAGAAAAACCCTGCATAAATAGGCAGTGAGATGAGGAACCTTCTCTTCTTCCCGGATAGCTCTTGAGAAAAACCTAAATATAAATCAAGTGAAGAAAAGGGTTTGAGGGCAGAAGCTTACCAATCAACTAGGAAGTGGAAGAGAGCTAGGTGAGAAAACTCACTCATAAAAATCTAAGGCATTAAGTCCTAATGTAGGCAGCCAGTTTATAAGTTAATTTTTCTTAAAAATGTATTTTCATATGTGATTGTCTATCTGTGATTTCAGAGATGAAAATGTTTTGATTTTCTTTTAGCTGGTTGTTCTGCTTGTTTTATAATATGAAAGTTCTAGGTATTATTAGTATATATATGTTTTATAAACTCAGATCTCTCTGATATGTTAATGTTTAGAAACATAAGTAAATACCCAGGGAATAAAATGTTGAATATAGGCAAGTAGTGTTGGTTTTGGCTCAACCTAGAAAATATAAACATGTTGAGCTGCAATATACTTATGTATAAGTGCTGAGGCTTGAGACAAAAAGGAATTAGGGGTGCAATAGGGTTGCCTATGTGCTGATGCTCCTGATTCAATGAAAATATATAAATATTCATACACATAGCAAATAAATTTTGTGATTCAGTGAAACTTGGTCATTCTGAGTTTAACTTAAGCACAGAAGTTTGCAAAAAGAAAAACTCTCTCTCAAAAAGCCATAAGCCAATGTTATTTGTCTATACCCCTTTTAAAAAAGGCAAGAATATATATATGTGTGCAGAATATATTTAATAGACACATTTCACTTAATTTCCTGTTTGCCTCTGTTTGGTTATGAATGATGTGGAATGCCATGACATGGATGTTTGTCTTAGTGAAGTGATTCACTGAATGGTTTAGTTATGAAAAATCAAAAGTGTTATTATTAACTTAAACCTGATTAGGAAATGGGGGTCAAGAACACTGCAGGAATGACTTGTGTTCTTGAGTAATACAAGTTGACACATGGCTTGTTTAAGTCCTGAGATCTTTGTGTAATGGAGTGAATTAGTCCATTACAGTGTGTCCATTGATTCATTAAATTGCAGATGAGACCAAGGTAGATAAATATATCAATATAAAAGAATTTGATATAAAGAGGAACTAGAGTTTTCCTGGAATGAAATCTGAATAGAGAATAAATGATTTAATTCATTTTGGTGATTTTCCCTGTTTTGTATGTATGCTTATTTGATTTATGACTGAGTTGTATGAATGTACAATATCTTTTTGAGGTTTCTGGAAAGGCAGACTTAAGTGTGCACCTGCACACTGACACAGAACATGCACACATGATTTATTTGTTTTCTAAAGGCAATATACATACATACATACATACATATATATATATATATACATACATGTTTCAACTTTAACTTGATTTACAAATTGTTTTAGTGGATTTTCTCATACCAGACATGTGTCTGACCCTAGTGTGCTAATGGCATATGGGGTGTCTCATTTAATATGGGGCAGCTTCAAATGCATTTTCAGGGACTGCAACAACTAAGTAGGAGTAGGAGCAAGGCTTTGAGAAGAAGATAGTAGCATGCTAAAATTAATTAGATAAGAGCCTAAATGATGAAATCTACATGTATTAATATTTTTAAATTACCACTTGTATTAAGTACTAAATGTTGGAGGGATATTTTGCTAAGAAATTGACTTGTAACTGGAATTTATAAATCTGGATATTATCTGATATGTTGAAGAAGTTAATCTAAATTTTGTAAGTGAAATGAGCAAGAACACTATGATAAATATGATGGTTATATTTTATAAATGTATTAGTTAATCTTGAGTCTTTGTAAAGGATTAAGTATTGGAAAATATGGATAGTTGAGTCTCAGTAAATTATATGATTTATTCTTCTACCATGACATTTGCATACAAGAGTGGATAGACATAGGGGAAATGCATTTATGTGTCTGCAATGTTTTCATAATGCAATTTGTTTTACCCAAATGTTTTTATACTTTGTTCTTGATAAGGAAGAACCTGTAATATATGAGTTGAAAGCCATGACTATGATAGTTGTACATGTGCACATCTGAATATGTTTTGTTCAGATATTAGCACCCCAGTTATCCTTATATTTTAACATAGATCTGAATTCCTATTCATTAAGGCTTTGGTCAAAAATGTATTTTCAAGACCCTATGAGTTATACCAGAACAAAGAGTCTGGTTGGACCATGTTTTTTCTGGGTACCCATGGTCTTAGGAAACTCACTCAAGTTTGCACTTCATTTAGCTTAGTATCATGGATCAAAGAATCAAGCTTTTGAAATATGATATCTCACTTAAAATATATTCCATAAAAGAGATTGTACACTAGGCAAATTTTATAAGAAAATCAAATATGGATAATAATATAAGCTTCTATCATTTTTCAGAGTATAGGCACTATATCATCAATATAAGGGTAATCAGAACACAAATATATTGTTTATAGGAATTACACTTCATTGAGAATCCAGCAAGCAATCAAAGGTTAAAAATCATGTTGTTACCTATATGGATGAAATTTTATTGTATGAATTAAATTGAACTATGTGTGGATTGATTAAATTTAATCAATCAAATTATCCTCTTGTTTACCAAAACTCTGATTCAAACAAGAGAGGCACATGCATCTTCACATGTATGTGCATATCTTTGTGAATGTACTGATATATTTATATTGGTAAAAATTTTGATCCTGGATAAGCTGTAGAAAAAAATGACTCTAGGCTTCAGAAATATATATATATATGATAATATATATATATATATATATCTATGTAAAAAAAATCTTACAATCAAGGTAAAAAAGAGAGGGTCATTTCATTTGGTATCAGAGCTATGTTACTAAAACATAGTTGAAAATTAAAATCAAATCCTTCTATGAAATTAAAAACATAAGAAACAAAATATAAGTAAAATATTTTGTAGGGATTAATCACTAGATGATCAAGTTTGAGTTGAAAAACTAACCAGCTATGTAAATTATTATTAGCAAACTATGGTAGGAAGACCACCAAATCAGGGAGCAGGATCCTCCAATGCACCACCAATGGTCAATCTACAAGATTTGGTGAGAGCATTTAGGGATGGAGCAGGGCAAAGGCAAGAAAATCCCCATGAAGAGCTCTCTAAATTACTCAAGACTTATACTCATTTAGGAGGCAAAAGCTTTGAAGGAACAGAAAGTATTATGGAAATTCAAGCATGGTTGAGAACATTGGATAGGGTTTTCAATGACATGCAGCTTGATGATCAAAGGAAGAGGCAAGTGGCTTCAAGACAGTTGAAAGGAGCAGCTTTAAGCTGGTGGGATGTAATCATTACAGGAAGAAATGAGAATGAAATCACTTGGAATCAATTCAAGGAGATGTTGGAAGCAAGATTTGTACCAGCATCAGCTAAGACCACCTTACTAGAAGAATTTATTAGACTCAAGCAAGGAACTTTGAATGTCACTGAATACACTCAAAAGTTTGAGGGGCTTTCCACATATGGAGCAATGCTGGTGGCAGATGAAGCATCCAAGAATGATAGATACATTAAAGGTTTGAACCCAAGACTTAGCAGAGCCATGTTACCTTATGCTGACAGGACATTTGATCAAGTAATAGACTTGGCTTTGAGATTAGAGCAGCATGACAAGGAAAGGGAAAAGTTCAGAAATTTTAAGAATAATAACACTAAGAAGGGTAAGGGGAGATATCACCCTTATGATAAGAAGAAAAAAGAGGCCAGTAACAAAGGCACTGGAGATGTCAAAGCTAAGGAAACCAAGAAGAAAATTGTGTGTCATCAATGTGGAAAGGAAGGACATATCAAACCAAGGTGCCCAGAATTGAAAGGAGGAGCTTTCAAGTGCTATCTATGTGGGAAAGAGGGGCATATGAAGAGAAATTGTCCTGAGTATAAACAGCAATGAAAATTGGCAAATTTGGAAGGCAAAGGCAAATCCACAGTGGAGATTAATACTGAAAATCACAGTCAAGTGGAAGGTACACTATTTATTTGTACCATACCCATAACAGTAGTATATGATACTGGGGAAACTCACTCTTTGATTTCTTATGAACTAGTTAAAATGCTAAAATTAAATTGCATATTGGTTGAAACTCCATTGTTCATACAAAGTCCACTGGGGAGTTCTAGTGTTTTGGATATGATTTGTGTGGATGTGAAATTAAACATAGGTGGAAACATTTTCATTTCCAATTTATATGTTTTAAACTACCCAAATATAGGTGTTATATTGGGGGTAGACTGGTTAAGGCAATTTAAAGCCATAATTAACTTAGAATCATCCACCATATCATTGCAAAATCTTAGGGGCCAGAGAATCATAATTTAATGTGAAGTGGCTAAAGAAAGGAAATTATATCATTTAATTGACTTGGAAAAAGATTCCAATGAACTTACTATTGAAGAAATTCCCATAGTCAATAAATACTTGGATGTGTTTGAGGAGGTCAAGGGTATTCCAAACCATAGACCAGTGGAATTCCAAATTCATTTAGTTCCAGGAGCAAGCCCAGTGATTAAAAAGCCAACTAGAATGGGGCCAAATGAGCTAAAAGAATTAAAGAAACAGTTAGAGGAATTAGAGGAAAAGGGTTTTATAAGACCAAGTAATTCTTGCTGGGGAGCACCAGTGGTATTTGTTAAGAAACAAGATGGTTCCTTAAGACTTTGTATAGATCATAGGGAATTGAACAAAGTAACTATTAAAAATAAATATCCATTGCCAAGAATAGATGATCTTTTTGATCAATTAGCTTGGGAAAGAGTGTTCTCTAGACTAGATTTAGCATCTAGTTTTCATCAAATGAAGGTGGATGAGTCAAGTGTTAAGTACACTGCCTTTAACACTAGGTATGGGTTGTATGAATTTCTGGTTATGCCATTTGGCTTGACTAATGCACCATCATACTTTGTAGATTTAATGAACAGAACCTTTAGAGATTATTTAAACAAATTTGTGCTTATTTTTATAGATGACATTTTAATTTATTCCAAAACAGTGGAAGAACATAAAAATCATTTGCACCTGGTTTTGTCTAGATTGAGGGAAAAAGATTTAAAAGCAAAATTTTCTAAATGTGCATTTTGGAAAGAGGAAGTACATTTCCTTGGCCATGTCATTTCTGCCAAAGGAATTTCTGTGAACCCCAATAAAGTAGTGGCTATTCAAGCATGGAAGAGGCCTAGCACTGTGAGTGAAGTGAGATCATTTATGGGGATGGTAGGATATTATAGGAGATTTATAAAAGATTTTCAAAAATTTCTACACCACTTACTAACCTAACCAGGAAAAACCAAGCTTTTGTTTGGTCAGAGAAGTGTGAGAAGTCTTTTGAACAGTTGAAGGAGGCATTGGTGAATGCTCCAATCTTGAAAGTACCCTAGGGAAATGAAGAATTAGTTGTATACACTAATGCTAGTGGGTTTGGTTTGGGTGCAGTGTTGATGCAACAAGGCCAAGTCATTGCATATGCATCCAGACAACTCAAACCTCATGAAGTAAGGTATGCCACACATGATCTTGAATTAGCAGTTGTGATCTATGCTTTGAAACTTTGGAGACATTATTTGTTACGAACTAAGTTTGAACTTTACACTGACCACAAGTCTTTAAAGTATTTATTTTCACAAAAAGATTTAAACATAAGGCAACATAGATGGGTGGAGTTCTTAGCTGCCTATGATTTGGACATACTCTATACACCAGGTAAAGCAAACAAAGTTGCCGATGCTTTAAGTAGACAACATGCTAAGTTAGCCATGATGATGATAGAAGAATTTAAAGACTTGTCTTTGCTTGCTGAATTAGAAATTGGGGAGAATGGCTGTGTGCACATGGATGTACATGTGCATGGTGCATAGGAAAATAGAGGGAAGTTGAGCTTGATGACACTTCAATCTGAATTAATTTTGAAGGTGAGTAAAATGCAAGAACAAGACACAAACTTATTGGATAAGAAATTTCTCATATCAAAAGGGGAAGAAGTGACAAATTACCACATTGATAAAAATGGTTATTTGAGAAACAAGAATAGGATATGTGTTCCAGAAAACACATAATTGAAGGAGGAAATTTTAAATGAATATCATAGGAGTAAGTACTCCATACACCCAGGCAGTACAAAAATGTATCAAAATTTGAAAGGAATTTTTGGTGGAAGGGAATGAAATCAGATGTAGCCAAATATATTGCAAGATGTATGACTTGCCAACAAGTTAAAGCAGAAACACAAAGACCATCAGGGTTGTTGCAACCTCTAAGCATACCACAGTGGAAATGGGAGGATATATCTATGGATTTCATAGATGGCCTGCCTAGATCAAAAAGGGGAAACACAAGCATATGGGTAATAGTGGATAGGCTAACTAAAGTAGCACATTTTATCCCAGTGAAATCAGAAAGAAATGCACCAAAATTGGCTCAAGTATTCATGAAAAAGGTGGTAAGATTACATGGCATTCCCAAAACCATTGTGAGTGATAGGGATACCATCTTCACCTCAAAATTCTGGAGAAGTTTTCAAGAAGCCATGGGAAGTGAATTATGCTTAAGCACTGCCTACCATCCACAATCAGATGGACAGACTGAAGTGGTGAACAAAGTTTTAGAGGACTTGTTAAGAGCATGTGCACTGGATTTTGGAGGCAACTGGGAAGACTATCTCCATTTAGCTGAATTTACATACAACAACAGCTATCAAATCACCATAGGGATGGCTCCATTTGAAGCCTTATATGGCAAGCCATGTTTGTCACTTGTATGTTGGGTAGAAACTGGAGAAAGAGCTGTTTTAGGGCCTGAGTACATACAAGAAACTAAAGAGAAAATTGAGTTGGTAAGGAGAAGAATGGCAGCAGCTCAAGATAGGCAAAAGAAATTTGCAGACATGAAAAGGAAGCAGGTGGAATATGAAGTAGGAAATTTTGTTTTCATCAAAATCTCACCTATGAAAAATGTACTGAGGTTTGGGAAACAAGACAAGTTAACCCCAAGATATATTGGGCCATACAAAATTCTGGAAAGAATTGGTTCCTTGGCATATAAGTTGGAATTACCATAAAACATGCAAGGGATGCATGATGTTTTTCATGTATCACAATTGAGAAGGTGGGTTCATGACAAGGCAGAAATTCTTGAGATCCCAACCCAAGTGCAAATAAATCCTAATTTGGTTTATGAAAAGGATCCAGTGGGAATTTTGGCAAAGGATGTGAAAAAGTTGAGGAATAAATCATTGAAAATTGTGAAGGTACAATGGAGTCTTGATCCCAGTGATTGCACATGGGAATTAGAAGACAAAGTTAAGATGAACTACCCTAAGCTATTTTCAGATTAAAGGTAATTCTGATTTTTTAATTTGTTTTCCTTTTGGATGCATGTATTTTTAGTTATTGTGATAGAACTAAAAATCTAATTGGTTGAGAATGTATTTGTTCTCTGAATTAAGTTTGAAATTGAATTGAGCTTTGGAAAATTGTGGGACACAATTTCTAAAAGGTGGGGTGTATGTATTGACCCAAGATTTTAGGAATTTATTTTGAAAAATATAAATAAGTTTAATATAATATTTAAACCAATTTTGAAGGAAAATTGTAAGGCTTGATATGGGTGTACATGTGTGCACAGGGAATACACATGAATTGAAGCTAAATTCCTGAATGATATGAATAAACATATGTTGATGTGTATGGGAAAAAATATATTTATACAGATAAATAAAGAAAATCTTTAAAGGCTATATGCAAAAATATACATGGATGCAACTGATTGTATTTGAGTGTACATGTGCATGTGTGTCAGTACAAAATAATGTATATATATATATATGTGTGTGTACTAATTATTTCTGTAAGACTTATATATACATATATATATGCTAATCAAATACTAGAGTTCAAATCAGCAAAATAAAATACACAAACATATTTTAAATTATAGGCAGAAAGAAAAAGAATGAAGATATAAAAAGGAGTAATCCTCTTATAAATAAATAAAGGAAGTACATGCTATTTAAATGAAAGCTAAAAATAGAAAAATAAGATAAAACAGAGAAATGTTTTGTATAGGCAGAATTAGGAAGAATATTTGATAAATAATGAAAATCAAGTCACACTTTTAGCATGATAGTAGACAAGAAGAAAAGTATTTTCTCGAAAAGAAAAATTTCTGAAATTAACCAAAAGAATATAACCACTTGTCTTTCCACAAACTCAAGCCGGGGAGGGTAAGATTTTGGGTTTAAAAACTAAATGCAAATGGCATGATTTTTGATGGGCAAAAATGACTTTAGCCAACACCTTAAACCCTAAGAAAAACCCTGCATAAATAGGCAGTGAGATGAGGAATCTTCTCTTCTTCCCGGATAGCTCTTGAGAATATATATATATATATATATATATATCACCTAAATATAAATCAAGTGAAGAAAAGGGTTTGAGGGCAGAAGCTTACCAATCAACTAGGAAGTGGAAGAGAGCTAGGTGAGAAAACTCACTCATAAAAATCTAAGGCATTAAGTCCTAATGTAGGTAGCCAGTTTATAAGTTAATTTTTCTTAAAAATGTATTTTCATATATGATTGTCTATCTGTGATTTCAGAGATGAAAATGTTTTGATTTTCTTTTAGTTGGTTGTTCTGCTTGTTTTATAATATGAAAGTTCTAGGTATTATTAGTATATATATGTTTTATAAACTTAGATCTCTCTGATATGTTAATGTTTAGAAACATAAGTAAATACCCAGGGAATAAAATGTTGAATATAGGCAAGTAGTGTTGGTTTTGGCTCAACCCAGAAAATATAAACATGTTGAGCTGCAATATACTTATGTATAAGTGCTGAGGCTTGAGACAAAAAGGAATTAGGGGTGCAATAGGGTTGCCTATGTGCTGATGCTCCTGATTTAATGAAAATATATAAATATTCATACACATAGCAAATAAATTTTGTGATTCAGTGAAACTTGGTCATTCTGAGTTTAACTTAAGCACAGAAGTTTGCAAAAAGAAAAACTCTCTCTCAAAAAGCCATAAGCCAATGTTAGTTGTCTATACCCCTTTTTAAAAATGCAAGAATATATATATATATATATATATATATATATATATATATATGTGTGTGTGCAGAATCTATTTAATTGACACATTTCACTTAATTACCTGTTTGCCTCTATTTGGTTATGAATGATGTGGAATGCCATGACATGGATGTTTGTCTTATTGAAGTGATTCACTGAATGGTTTAGTTATGAAAAATCAAAAGTGTTATTATTAACTTAAACTTGATTAGGAAATGGGGGTCAAGAACACTGCAGGAATGACTTGTGTTCTTGAGTAATACAAGTTGACACATGGCTTGTTTAAGTCCTGAGATCTTTGTGTAATGGAGTGAATTAGTCCATTACAGTGTGTCCATTGGTTCATTAAATTGCAGATGAGACCCAGGTAGATAAATATATCAATATAAGAGAATTTGATATAAAGAGGAACTAGAGTTTTCCTGGAATGAAATCTGAATAGAGAATAAATGATTTAATTCATTTTGGTGATTTTCCCTATTTTGTATGGATGCTTATTTGATTTATGACTAAGTTGTATGAATGTACCATATCTTTTTGAGGTTTCTGGAAAGGCAGACTTAAGTGTGCACCTGCACACTGACACAGAACATGCACACATGATTTATTTGTTTTCTAAAGGCAAGATACATATATATATATACACGTGTATCAACTTTAACTTGATTTACAAATTATTTTAGTGGATTTTCTCATACCAGACATGTGTCTGACCCTAGTGTGCTAATGGCATATGGGGTGTCTCATTTAATATGGGGTAGCTTCAAATGCATTTTCAGGGACTGCAACAACTAAGTAGGAGTAGGAGCAAGGCTTTGAGAAGAAGATAGTAGCATGCTAAAATTAATCAGATAAGAGCCTAAATGATGAAATCTGCATGTATTGATATTTTTAAATTACCACTTGTATTAAGTACTGAATGTTGGAGGGATATTTTGCTAAGTATTTTACTAAGAAATTGACTTGTAACTGGAATTTATAAATCTGGATATTATCTGATATGTTGAAGAAGTTAATCTAAATTTTGTAAGTGAAATGAGCAAGAACACTATGATAAATAGGATGGTTATATTTTATAAATGTATTAGTTAATCTTGAGTCTTTGTAAAGGATTAAGTATTGGAAAATATGGATAGTTGAGTCTCAGTAAATTATATGATTTATTCTTCTACCATGACATTTGCATACAAGAGTGGATAGGCATAGGGGAAATGCATTTATGTGTCTGTAATGTTTTCATAATGCAATTTGTTTTACCCAAATGTTTTTATACTTTGTTCTTGATAAAGGAAGAACCTGTAATATAGGACTTGAAAGCCATGACTATGATAGTTGTACATGTGCACATCTGAATATGTTTTGTTCAGATATTAGCACCCCAGTTATCCTTATATTTTAACATAGATCTGAATTCCTATTCATTAAGGCTTTGGTCAAAAATGTATTTTCAAGACCCTATGAGTTATACCAGAACAAAGAGTCTGGTTGGACCATGTTTTTTCTGGGTACCCATGGTCTCAGGAAACTCACTCAAGTTTGCACTTCATTTAGCTTAGTATCATGGATCAAAGAATCAAGCTTTTGAAATATGATATCTCACTTAAAATATATTCCAGAAAAGAGATTGTACACTAGGCAAATTTTATAAGAAAATCAAATATGGATAATGATATAAGCTTCTATCATTTTTCAGAGTATAGGCACTATATCATCAATATAAGGGTAATCAGAACACAAATATATTGTTTATAGGAATTACACTTCATTGAGAATCCAACAAGCAATCAAAGGTTAAAAATCATGTTGTTACCTATATGGATGAAATTTTATTGTATGAATTAAATTGAACTATGTGTGGATTGATTAAATTTAATCAATCAAATTATCCTCTTGTTTACCAGAACTCTGATTCAAACAAGAGAGGCACATGCATCTTCACATGTATGTGTATATCTTTGTGAATATACTGATATATTTATATTGGTAAAGATTTTGATACTGGATAAGATGTAGAAAAAAAATGACTCTAGGCTTCAGAAATATATATATATATATATATATGATAATAAATATTTATATATATATATATATATCTATGTAAAAAAAAATCCTTACAATCAAGGTACAAAAGAGAGGGTCATTTCAATACCTCTACTTGACCACAACCAAAGTTCCCTCCATCAAAAGCTTTCTGTACCGATCCCTATCCTATACCACCACCCTATACCAATCCCTCTCCAAACCTTTCCTTTCCGATCCCTTTCCTCAACCTTCCTTCATTTCATCATCTCCTCAACAAAAATAACTAAACAACCGAACCCTCACTTACCGATCCCAGGCACTTCCATCTCATCATAAACCGAACCTTGCCTTTCTCTGCTCCTAACTCCTTCTCCACCAATGTCCTTCACCGAACCCTCACCACTCTTCTTCTTCTCCTATTTCTACACCTAATTCAACCCACCAAACCTTTACTCCATCAATTGTTCACCTCGCCAAGATCATTTGCCATCACTACCTCAAACACTCGCTAACAATTCAAGGCAAAGAATCGTATCGCATAATTAAAGGAAAGCATTACCGAATCTTACCTATATGAGGACGTAGAGATGCGAATTTAAACAGGGACGAGTGTTTGAGGATTATCGGATCGTAAACAAAAGGAAGGCAAGTTTATGGAAAGGCTAGAATCGTAGGTGGATTTGAGGTCGAAGTTCGAGGAGACTGGGTTCGGAAGGGAAGTTTTGTACAAAGGCAAGTAGAATATAAAAGTGAAGGAGGAAAAGGAGAAAGGCTTGTGTATATATATACATATATATATACACATACACACATATATATACATATATATATAAACATATATACATATACATACATATATATATACATATATACATATACATACACACACACACATATATATATAGACACACACATACATATATATGAATTGAGAAGGGTTCGACCATGAGAATGTTGAACGAGTAATAAAGGAATAGGGGTCGGTATAGGAACCTGCCGATCGCTATTTGTGTAGCTCCGTTGATGGATCGACATAATGAATGCCGATCCCTATAGATTAAAAAAATGAAGAAGAAAAGAGATAATGATGGTGAAGATTTAGTTGTAACAGTGAACATACAAATTATTATAAAAATTGGCAACGACCCATGAGCGTTCGAACACGTCCGGGAGCCAATGATAGAAACATGTATATGAATATACACGTGAGTGATTTAAAAGTTCAACCTTTTGAAATCAACGGATATGGAAATCAAACATGAAACCTTCAAGTTCGTGGCTGGATCAGATAATAAAAAGTCTATAAGTCTCGCATGACCGGATTTGTATATGCTAACAGAATATGGCACTGGACTTATATTATTGGAAGTTGACCAAGCATTATAGCAATCGATGGAGGATTCAATGCCTTGGAAAATGATTCGACAAAGGAATATCAATCAATCAGGTAGCTAGATGGACTTCTTTCCAACAATTCATACTTGCTTCGATTCAAAGCACATCATTTACTTACAAGTCGTACTTTGGGAGGCAAGTGTTACCCGGTATCCTAACCCGGCTATATCGAACTGATTGCGCAAGATAGATTCAACTATTATCAAGAAGGATGACAATGGAGTAATGGTTGTAGGACCCGAAAGTAGTGTTCGGACGGTTATATAAAGCCATGATTGAACGGAGTTGGTAGATAGACGATGCAGGATGCTAGAAATATAGAAATTAGCTTGGACAAGCAAGGGATTAACATAGCTTAGTAGTATCAGAGGGATCGTTGTGACATGGTGGAACTCCATGGATCGGTATGACATGGTGGAACTCAAGGGATTAGCATGAATGAAGCAATCAAGGGATCGACATGAATAGAGGTGTATGGATTGACATTGTTAGTTAGACGAGGGCTCGGTATGGTTGAAGAAATGGAAGGTTCGGCATAGGTGGTGGTGCATGGATCCGCATACTTTATTGATTTGAAAAGCTATTTTTCAACTCATAAGCTATGGATCGGCAAAGCATAAGAGAGCTCGGCAAAGATTGATAGTTAGTAATGGATCGGCATAATCCATTTGGAGGGTTCGATAGAAGGCAACTTGCAAGTGGAGTCGAATCAAAGACCCATCAGTTGCATGAGCTCCACTAGTCCAATCAACATGATATTTGAAGAGCTAACATATCTAAGTATGAGGAAGACACCATAGGGATCGCTGCCCCAGAATCGACCAATGAAGGGATCAATACCGATCACTATTCATTGGGATTTGGGCCTAACGACCCCTATGGTCGGCTCATATGGATAAGAAGGTCCTATACCGAAGTTATAGAGATATTGGTGATCGCTTTCACCTATAAATACTGGCTTATGGGGTCATTCTGAGAATCTTTACGCTGCTGGTTACATTAGTCTTTATTGTAATCAAGTTTTCTCTTAGTTTCTTATTGTTTGGTGCTGCAATCAAACTATTAGTGAACCAATAAAAATAATCTTCAAAGTGAACGTCGACATACAACGCCGAACTACCATAAATTCTTGTGTTCTTGATTATTGCTTTGATTTGCTTGTTAGTTTATTCTATTCCTCTATTTTTATTTTATTTTCTTCATTTACTTCTCTACGTAAATCTATTATTGGGTGTTTGTGACCAATTTGATTGCAAACACTACTCATCTATTTATTATTAAACAAAAAAGCACTATCCAACGTCAGCTAGCATGGAACCATTGGTTTCCTCTATTTCAAAATAATACATTGTTGTTTCCTTACCTTAACTTTTTATCTAAACCTATTACCACTCCACTAATTTCTTTTCCTACCCCATAATCTTTTGTGATGATTTTACAACCCATCCTTTTGAGTTCGTTTGGCAACAATTTATTTCAAACTCCTTGAAAGGAAGTTTGAACAGTAACTTCTAAGTTATTTTAAATAGTGATTTATAAGTACAATTGTTTGGATGTAATTTGACTAATAAGAAGAAATATTGGTCAAAAATGCTTAAGAAATTGCTTCATAAGTCATAATAATATATAGTTGTTTCTAGGGCTGTCAACGGATGCACGAAAAATCCGAAATCCGTCCACATTCGTATTCGAAAAGCGGATAAATATTCGATATTCGAAAAACGGATGTAGATGTGAATACAAAAACATCCGCATCCGAAAATTGTCTGATCCGGTTTTTTTCAAGATTACAGTTTAAATTATGTATATTTTACTATGTTAAAAGATATTTAGTTATTGTTTTATTAAGTTAGAAAGTTCATATTATACCTACTAAATACTGTTAACTGCTCCAAACTATTTATTATTATATATAATATTTGTTTATACAAAAACGGATATGACGGGCAGTCGAAATTTTCTCAAATTTGTACTTAGTACCTGCTTTTGCCGGCTAGGTATTTGTACTGGAGTTGCTTCCAAACATGCTCTTTGTATCTTACATCCGCTTCCACTCGCTTTCTTCCTAAACTGCTTTCGCCCCACTATCTTCCTATGTCACATCCTCCCAAAAAAAAAGTCTCACTCACAAAAACAATCCGTCGAATCTCGAATGAAGTATGGAAATTGGCGGTCATCCACAGTTTGAGTTTATAGATGAACCTTCCACATATTCTTCCATTTGTAAGTCCCATTCGCTGTATCCCACATGATATGCATTTGTGAAGTCTCTTAATTATTCATATTTCATTTCGATGAATGTATTATAACCGATGCGTCTTCTTTCTCTTTGTGCACTGTGGTTTCATATTAAGATTAAATTGTTCCATCTCTCCGTATATGACTTGTTCGATTAATTTCCTGAGTACTAATTTGTGTTGTTAATTCATGTTTTACGGAATTCTGCTTAATTACAATTTACTTATTATTTATTGTTCCTCCCACATTGCCCAAAATTGATGTATTCATTCAATTAGTCGTATATCTTGGACAAAAATGAAGATGCATTTTGGAATCATCATACAGTGGAAAGTTTTAAATGCATGGTACTCTTAATTGCTATTATGGATGCCAATCATAAGTCATGTATCGCAATCAACAATTTGGTGCTTGTATGTTCCAATGTACAATCCATGATGTTCACCTTAGTATATAAGATTATTCATAAATACCTAAGCATCTCAGCGTTGCTTTTACGTTTATAATTGTTCTAGTATGCAATCCAAAAGTATGCCTACTTTTATACATTGCATTTCCTTATGTTGCACATCTGATAAATTTTGCAGATTTTTTTTCCCTCTCTTTTCAGTTTATATTGCTTTGCTACCTGAAGATGACGTAACATGTTTAGTCATACAGATCATATCATACTGGTATGTTATTTTGTTCAATGTAATTCAATTTGATATGTATCCATGTATACATGCGTGTGTGCGTGTGTTGGAAATAACAAGGTTGAAGGGCATCTTTATTTGGAGCATCCTAAAAGCCCTTGATTTTAACCATTGAATTCAACAAATCTATACAAAAAATCACATCCAAGGGACTTTTGTTTTTATTTCCTTCAAATCCACCTCTCATTCCCAACGTCGTTTCTATTGAAAATTTTGAATTGAAGTGAATTTGGGAAAAATGTTTTTCTATTTATTTGCGGGATCATCTATGCAAAAGTTTAAATTATTTCAAAACTTTCAACTCTTTCAAAATTGAGACAATATGAACCATCGAAAATATTCGTATTAATCGGTCGTTTTTAAATGCACTTTTGAAGTGGTTATAAGTTAGTACATGATTTAAATTTTTTCTTACATTATGTCACTAACAAATAGAATATATGTACAGAAATTCACATCGATTCAAACAAAATTTACTAAAAAAACAAAGGGATATGGAAGGGGATCTGTACTACAGGGTATTTGATCATTCCCCACGTATGCACACATAATCGGGAACGCCGGCACATTGGAAGCTTCGTTAGGTGTCGTCATCACACACAATGAAGCGCGCGTACATGGAGATGCATTGGAGTGTCGAAACTCAACAGCAAGAACATTCCGAGTTGGTTCTCTGAAGTCATCATATTGGCTGATGCTTTTCCAGCTTTTGAGGATGTTGTATTAGACAATGGAAAGGTATGGTCCAGCATAATTAACTATCTTATTTTCTTTCGTCAGTGCAGCTATGCGATTTCACAAGTATGTTAGTTTTATTTAACCTCTTAGCCCCTTGTATTAATGTACTTTCGTAAATAATCAAACTATTTTTTGTTTCCAAATCACAATTTATATTCTCGCCTACTGGGATGTTTTACAAGCTGACTGCAAGTAATGTGTAAGAACAGTTAATTAGAACAAATAATATGAATGAACATAGCATCTGGTCTCACTGGTGGGTTTTTTTTTTTTACAATACAGAAAACAGCACTTGACTTGGACTTCATTATTCTAAGTTGTGTCACTGTACTGTTATTATGATACGTAAGTACTTTTGTGAACAGTATTTTGTACATTATGGCGAAGCCAAAAAATTAACCAGTGTCAAGTGCATAAATAATAAGCTCTGTCTTATGTTCAAATCATAGCATCATACATGTACATATTTACAAAAATAAAGTCGACAAAATCATTTCTCAGATCATTTGGACAGTTACATTCATACTTTGCTATAATTTCTGTTGTTTTCAGCATATCTTTCCTATACTCTTCTGATAATTTAGGTCATTTTATAATAATAAATCGTATCTATCTCTTTGATCCAGTAAATATCGTGGTTATGATACAGTATCACAATCCAAAATTCTGCTCATACAAAAGGATAGTCTAAGTATCAGTAATTCTGTAATTAAGGATCGACATAATTCGCATAGTTGTTGGGGATTTTGCGGTTCGAGACAAATTTGATGGCGATTGCGATGAAGATAATGCTGTACTTCCGACTTCAAAAATCTATGGAATAGATTCTTTCAGACAATAGTTCAACCCACCGGGTACAAACGGGTTATCAAACTATCGACCTTCAGGATTCAATGAAGCCCTATAACAGCGTAATCGGATTCAAAGTTTGCACGCCTTTGATCCGACCAAGAACACTTGATCCGACCAAGAACACTTTAGCAATGGCTACTGATGATGCAATTTATATAGAATAGAACGAAGAGGAAGAAGGGAGCAATTCTGCGACGATTTCTGAGTTTGCAACACCTGAGGGACGTCACAAAAACAGAGCAATGGAGTGGTGTCGCAAAACTGCACTGTGAGGAAGAAGAAGATGATTCAGAAATTAGTTTTGAAACGTTTCTGGGCGTTGCTATTTATAGATGTGAAGAGGTGCCTATTCGCAAAGTGTCACAACCGTTTGCAACGGTTCGCAATTTAAACGTCGCGTCCATTCATATTTTGCAACGTTCAGAAAACCGTTGCAATTTCCCGCCTTATATTTAATTTCAGAAATTCCGGTTTTGGGTCCTTAACGGGCTGAAATCTGGCCTGTTACTGTTCATATATGATTCAAAAATATTTTCGGATCCGAAATCCATACCTGACCCGGTTCGGTCGGACAGAGGGCGGCGGCGCGCGTGATATTGCATGACTTCTCTCCTCACAACAAAGCAAACATGTGGGAGCCCCAAGGCCCCAACATCCACATGAGAAAACTATATTTATACAAATATTTTGTATAACTTTCTACCATGTGGGACTAATATTCTCTTCTTCCTCTTTACTTCTTCTCTTCCAAATCAAAACCCAAACCCTAAAGAATGTTTGAAAATTTTACAACAATCTCCCCCAATTTTCAAAATAAATAAATAGGACGGCTGAATCACTAGAGTGACTTCCTACATACCCAAGTGGGATCAAGCCTATGTAGTTCTAAGATCAAGTTTTGCATCATCGTGAAAACCAACACATAAACAAAAGGTATCTTTTGAATTTGAACCTTTACTTAGTGTAAACCATTCAAAGCCTTATCGAGATTCTATGGTGAACGAATCTTGAATCAAGTATCCCTAATGATAAAACCGGAACAATCACACATGTTGATTTCCTTAGGTAAAGTGTTCTGTATTGCTCAGCACGTTAATGACCATATGCTTAAATCCTGGTTCATGAGTCTACTTAGAAAGCGGTCTTACTTTCCTAGGAAATGGCCTGATTTCCATATTCATATAGGTAAGTCTCTTGAGGTGTTTCTGCGATTCACCTTTTAAGGTTTCTAGACTTATTAAGGATATATATACATCCTTTGTTCTTGTAGAATCCAACACTAAATATTATGGGATTATTAATTTAGTGTTCCATAATCATTCTCTTAACTTGTTGGTACCCATTGAACTTTGTCTATCCTTTTCAAGGCATAAGTTGGGTTTCTATTAAGGATGATGAACCTCATTCATAGACCTTAGTCTCATTTCTTGTGACTTTATAGAAACCATTGCCTTTGGAAGACTCTTTGTAAGTGGATCAACCAAGTTTTTCTTTGTTTCTATGTAGTCAATAGTTATAACTCCTCGTTTGAGTAACTGTCTCACCATTTGATGTCTTAGACTCACATGTCTAGACTTTCCATTATATGTCTTATTAGACACATTGTATATCGTTGCTTGATTGTCACAGTTAATCAAGACTGCTGGAGATGGCTTCTTCCATAAAGGGATTTCCATTAATAAATTCCTAAGCCATTCCGCTTCTTTACATGCATCTGCTAATGCAATCAATTCTGACAACATTGTTGAGTCAGAAATACATGTCTGCTTCTTGGAAGCCCAAGACACAGCATCGCCTCCTAATGTAAAGATCCATCCAGTAGTAGACTTGGATTTGGATTCTACATTGTTTCAGGTTGCATCACTATATCCTTCTATTACAGCAGGATATCCTTTATAAGATAAACCATATTCAAAGGTTCCTTTCAAATAAGCTAAAACTCTGGAAATAGCTTTCCAATGTTCGAAACCTGGATTGCTCGTAAATCGACATAATACACTTATAGCATGTGCGATGTCTGGTCTAGTGCAATGCATATCATACATAAGACTCCCAATAACACTGGAATACTCTAGTTGAGAGATAGTACGTCCAGTGTTCTTTTCTAATTTAATACTAGGATCTAAAGGAGTTGGTGCTGGTTTGTCATCGTAATGACCATACTTTTGTAGGAATTTCTCTATGTAATGAGGTTGAGTTAGTAATAACTCCTCCTCTTTCCTAATAATTTTAATTTCCAAAATTACATCAGCCTCTCCTAGATCTTTCATGTCGAATTTAGAAGACAGAAACTTTTTAGTTTCATTCACACATGATATATTGGAACCAAATATTAACATGTCATCAACGTATAAACATATTATAACACTACCGTTGTTATCCGATTTGCTATAAATACATTTATCAGCATCATTAACAATGAATCCATATGACAGTGCAACTTTATCAAATTTCTCATGCCATTGTATGGGAGCTTGCTTCAGGCCATAAAGAGATTTTACTAATTTGCAAACTTTCTTTCCTTGGCCTGGGGTTTTGAAACCTTCAGGTTGTTCCATATATATCTCTTCTTCTAAATCTCCATTTAGAAAGGCAGTCTTTACATCCATTTGATGTATGACTAATTTATGAATTGATGCAAGTGCAATTAAACAACGTATAGAAGGTATGCGAGCAACTGGAGCATATGTATCAAAGTAATCTGCTCCATGTCTTTGCTTATATCCCTTAGCAACTAATCTGGCTTTAAACTTATCAATGGATCCATTTGTATTCAACTTTTTCTTGAATATCCATTTACATCCTATAGGTTTAGCACCAGGAGGTAAATCAGTTAAAATCCAAGTTTGGTTTAATAGTATGGAATTCATTTCATCATTGATAGCTTCTTTCCAGAAATTGGAATCTCTGGAACTCATAGCCTCAGAATAAGTTTTGGGATCGTCATCGATGTTCATTACATATTTAGTCATATCAAGGACTTTGTCCTTACTGCCTTCTACAAGATATGTAATGAAGTCAGGACCATAGTCCTTCTCTATTCTCGCTCTTTTACTTCT
Organism: Allium fistulosum; assembly: GCA_030737815.1. NCBI lineage: Eukaryota > Viridiplantae > Streptophyta > Magnoliopsida > Asparagales > Amaryllidaceae > Allium > Allium fistulosum. Next base: position 292,890,968 of record CM060906.1, on the reverse strand, counting down.
CCGTTGTTCAGTACTATTATCTGGTACTGATACTTCCTTGCTGTTTTGAGCAGGAGCATAATCATCGTCATTGATATCATTAGCCATACTAGGTTCTGGACTAGATGATTTCAATGGGATCTCAACAGTTTGATTTTCAAAAAATTCTACATCTACAGATTCTATAACTTCTAGGGTGTCAAGAATAAGGAATCTGTAAGTTATACTATTAAGTGAATATCCTATGAAAACACATTTAAATGCTCTATTTCCTAATTTTGGTCGTTTAGGGTCTGGTTTTCTAACATATGCTAAGCAACCCCAAACTTTAAGTCTAGTTAGATTAGGTTTCCTACTAAACCATAATTCATAAGGGGAAATATTATTCTTTTTAAGTGGTACTCTATTTAAAATATAACATGCAGATAACATAGCATCACCCCATAGGTTATAAGGTAAATTAGAACTTACGAGCATGACATTAACCATTTCTACTAAAGTTCTATTCTTTCTTTCAGCAACACCATTTTGTTGTGGTGTATATGGGGTATTACATTGGTGAACTATACCTTGTTGTTTACAAAACAAGGTGAATTCATTTAAGAAATATTCACCACCACGATCTGAATGTAATATTTTAATTTTAACTCCTAATTGTGTTTCGACCTCTGCTTTGTAAATTTTGAATTTATCAAAAGCCTCATATTTAGTTTTCATTAGATATACATATGCATATCTAGTATAATCATCAATGAATGTTATATAGTATTGGTTACCACCATAGGTGATATGACTTTTTAAGTCACCCACATCACTATATATCAAATCAAGCAAACCAGTTTTCCTTTCTACGGATTTAAAGGATTTTCGGTGTATTTTTGCTTGAACATATATTTCACATTTAGAGATGGTATCGAAATCACAATCAAAAATTAATCCTAATTTATGTATATTTCTAATGGAATTATAATTAACATGTCCTAATCTACCATACCATAAATTAATAGAATCAACAATATAAACAGAAGATTTCTTTATTAGATTCAACTTAATCATGTCGTTACAAGAGTATCCCTGTCCAATGAATCTACCATTCTTAGACAACACTAGCTTATCAGACTCATACACCATCTTGAATCCTCCTTTGTTAAGAAGGTATCCAAAGACCAAATTCTTACACATATCAGGTACATAAAATACATTTACTAATCTAAGAACTCTTCCAGAGGTGAAAAGAAGTTCTATAGTGCCTTTTCCCAGAACTTTACTTGGAACCTTATTTGCTCCAGTAACTTCGTCGGCTTCTCCTTTATTTCCTTCGTAACTCTTGAACAGATTACGGTCCTTGCAAATATGAATGGTTGCTCCAGTATCGAACCACCAATCATTATCATTGCCGCTAACGGAGTTCACCTCTTGCACTACAACCACAAGAGAGTCTTCGACCACATTCACTTTTTGTTGTTTCTTCTGCAGACGGCAGTCTCGGGCATAGTGGCCGGGCTTGTTAAAAAAATAACAAGCACCTTTCTTTTTGTTGTTGGTTTTGGAATGATTATTCTTCTTAAACTGTGTCTCATTCTTTGGCTTTAACTTATCAGTAATTTCAACATTATTTGCCTTAGAATGGGACTCAGTTTGCGGATTATCATCTAGATCGCGTTTGCGAGAGTCTTCTTCAATACGAAGATGACGCTGTAAACTATCTGAATTATAATCTATTTCTGCATGCTTCATCTTTTTCTTATAATCATTCCAACTATGCGGAAGTCTCGAAATTATAACTCCAACAACAAAAGATTCAGGGAGATCAATTCCAACATCTTTAAGTTGATTCACCAACAGTAAGATTTCGCTTACTTGTCCAATTATGGACTTATTGGTGACCATTTTGAAATCCATAAAATTTGAAATAAGAACATTTTATTACTTGCCTCAGATATGCGGTACTTATTCTCCAGAGCAGTCCAAAGAGCATTCGCTGTTTCCAAGGTCCTATGAGCATTGTAGACTGGGGTAGATAGCGCATTCAGAATATGGCCTCTGCATAGAAAATCGTCCTCTTTGCGCTTTGCACATTTAGCCTTTAGAGCAACATCATCGTTATCAGTTTCCTCCGGGATTTCTTCCAAGTCATTTTCCAAAATGTAGAACAACTTGACGGTGACCAAGAAAAATTTCATCGTTTCTTGCCAACGAGTGAAATTGTCGCCATCAAAACGCTCTAATCGTGATAGATGCTGATTCATAACTTATAGAGCGCTCGAACCTTCCATGGTTGAAGAATATTGTCTGAAATTTGTTGGGGATTTTGCGGTTCGAGACAAATTTGATGGCGATTGCGATGAAGATAATGTTGTACTTCCGACTTCAAAGATCTATGGAATAGATTCTTTCAGACAATATTTCAACCCACCAGGTACAAACGGGTTATCGAACTATCGACTTTCAGGATTCAATGAAGCCCTATAACAGCGTAATCGGATTCAAAGTTTGCATGTCTTTGATCCGACCAAGAACACTTTAGCAATGGCTACTGATGATGCAATTTATATAGAATAGAACGAAGAGGAAGAAGGGAGCAATTCTGCGACGATTTCTGAGTTTGCAACACCTGAGGGGCGTCACAAAAACAGAGCAATGGAGTGGCGTCGCAAAACTGCACTGTGAGGAAGAAGAAGATGATTCAGAAATTAGTTTTGAAACGTTTCTGGGCGTTGCTATTTATAGATGTGAAGAAGTGCCTATTCGCGAAGTGTCACAACCGTTTGCAACGGTTCGCAATTTAAACGTTGCGTCCATTCATATTTTGCAACGTCCAGAAAACCGTTGCAATTTCCCGCCTTATATTTAATTTCAGAAATTCCGGTTTTGGGTCCTTAACGGGCTAAAATCTGGCCCGTTACTGTTTATATATGATCCAAAAATATTTTCGAACCCGAAACCCGTACCAGACCCGGTTCGGTCGGACGGACGGCGGCGGCGCGCGTGTGGTATTGCATGACTTGTCTCCTCACAACAAAGCAAACATGTGGGAGCCCCAAGGCCCCAACATCCACATAAGAAAACTATATTTATACAAATATTTTGTATAACTTTCTACCATGTGGGACTAATATTCTCTTCTTCCTCTTTACTTCTTCTCTTCCAAATCAAAACCCAAACCCCAAAGAATGTTTGAAAATTTTACAACAATAGTCAGGTTATCAATATATTAGTAATTTCATATTACTATTATACCATTTAAAATAACTTTCCTACATGGTAGTTACCTTGCTTTGATCAGTGTTTGTATTTATTATATGAAAATTGACCCTTAAATGTGATGCTAGAGTGATATATCTCAAAAATATAGCACTTTTGTTCTGCTCCTTGGTAAATTTCTCAGTGTTGTGTCCAATATTATTAGGTTGGTGAAATTTAGTTTCATGTTATAGTTTTTGTATATTATCATATTTTGTTTTTTGTTTTAGTCATAGGACAATAGAAAACATATATGTGTGTGTGTATTCCTGGCATTTTCTAATACTTGATTTGTGTCCAACTCAATTTTTGGTATCTACAATTATTGGAATATGATAACGCCTAATACAACATAGTTCTGATATCTTCAGAAAACTTGTTTCAAATCTGGATGCGAAAAAGCCAGGTGGTAGATCCCTCGCACAACAGATTACTTCAAGAAGAATACAACAGATTACTTATGTCATAAATGAAAAAAAATGTATAAATTATTTATTTTAGTAGATACCAACTGCTCTTTAAAAAAATAGCGGTTACAGTAAATCCTTGAGTCCTTTCTAAAGGTTATTTATAAAATTCAAATGCATAATATTTCTTTTACATACAACTTTTATCAGGTTTAGAGGGAAGAAGTGGATGTTAGAGAGGAAAGTGCAGTGAAAAGAGGGAACCAGGGTATAGTGAATAATTTTGCATGATTTGGACAGAACAACCAAAGGTTTAAATTTATATAACACATTTTTGAGTTTAATTTCTTGATTATTGCTAATTTTTAACATGGATAAGTTATATTGATTTCTTGATGTTCGTTTGATATCTCAATGATTGCATATATTTGATGATCATATTAATTGTCCAAGAAACTATCTGTTGTTGTTACTATTCAGTTTGCCAAATTAGCCAGCAAGAACTAAACATATATTAAAATCTTATGGTGATTATGAAGCTAATATATTTACTTTATGTTTATATTTCAACAGGTATTTTTTACTCTAATTTTTCTTGCTGTAATAAACACCCTTTGTATGGAAACGATGGTGTTTAGATTTTTGGAAAAGTAGTTCAGTTTCCAATCAATTTGGTTGTGTTGTGTTTTAAACCAGTATATTCTTTTACCAACATTTTATATGAAAAATAAAGGATCATTGCATTATGGTTTTGAAATTCGACTTGATTACTTGCATTTTCATTACCAATGCAATTTTCTGAATTTTGTACCTATTGAAATGTAATACTTGCATCCTCTGTTGAAACCAATCTATTATGATGAACTTTGGTTTATTTTTCAACCTTTACAATTTAGGAACAAAAAATGTTTCAAAGTATTTAAGTCACTGCTTTCACAATAAGTATGATCATATCAACATACATTCTTAAATATGTGTGCCTGATATGCCAGACAATTAGCACATAACTCAACTATTGTTGGTCTTGTAGGATCGATTTCACCCTAGAGGGGGGTGAATAGGGTGATACTATTAATTATAAAAATTTATTGCGGAAGTTTATATAAAATAATTTCAACACAGATCACAGCAGAATAATAACAGCACAGATAATAGCAGAATAGTAAATGCAGAAAATAGAACACACAGATTTACCCAGCTTCGGCAAAACCCTGCCTACGTGCTGCCCCCAAGGTTTCTACTAGAAATTAAGTAGTCAGACGCTTACACACGTAAACTCGCGACACCCGCTATCGACTAACCTAACTCTACGCTCAAAATCCTGCCACAACTCAGCCACTGAGTTGCGAATTCTCAAACTACGCCACGTAGTTTGTCCCCTAGTCACACGACTAGAAAATACAATCGTTTAAAAAGGAAAATACAAATTTTAAAAACAATTATAAAATAAAACCCTAATTTTTTTTAAATATAGAAGCCCAAAGATTGCCGGCCCAAAAAATTAGGTGATAAATAAAATCCCTTTCTCCTTTTATTTATTTCAGCCCGTTCTCTTCTTCGTTTGAGAAAATGGCTTCAAGCTCGTTCTTCCTCTGTGCGAAAACTAGGGCTTTTTGGGAATTGAGTCGCCGCTTCAATTGGTTGTTGATGCTTCGATTTATTTTCTTTGATCAATTAGATTATTTACGGCTTCCTCAATTTAGTCGAGTACGATTGTTAAAACTGGTATGTGCTTTTACTTTTCAATTTGCGTATGCTCGACTTGTGATTCGAGTTGACTGATTATTCTTTGTTGCACTTGAACTCGAATGCTTTTTACGGCCTGTGATGATTTGGGTTAAATAGGATTCTAATTCCTATATTCTTGTTCGTATATAATCATTTGAATTCGTTTGTAATTCTGCTCGTCCATTCGATATTGTACAGATGCTTGTGATGATTTCTGACCTTTTCAATTCCTATATATTCGTTCCTTTATTCTCACGGCTTTGATTTCGACTTCCTTGGTTACCACGGTGTTGAATTCTTTGACGATTGAACTTGATTTTGGTTTCGTGAATTTCTAAAGACTTCGGCCACTTGACTTTGTTTATGATAAACTGCACTTGATAATTTTGAAACTGCTTGTGATTGATTTTGTTGGTGACTTCGTCCATGACTTTGTTTATGTGATAATGTTTGATGTTGACCATTGTCACTGCTCGACTCTGATTTGATTTATTTGTTGCCTGTTGCCATTTCACTGGCATGTGTTCGTGTTGCTGTACATATATGCTTGTTGTATATATGTACTGTGTATACACATGTGTGATCATACATGTATATATGTAGTTATATGTTGCAGACTTGAGTTTGTTGTTCTTCATGCGGTCATTGATCATGTAGCTTGTCTGCACTTGCATTGTCCACTGTTGCATTCATGTGTACATTACTTGTTTGCCTCCTTTATTGCTGTTCATCCCCTTTTGAGTTGAGTCAGTGATGGTTATACTTTGGTATTGTTGCATTTCCTTGTGTACTTACTTGAACTTGCCTTGGTTATGGTTATGTTCATCCTGCTTTGATCACAGTCCATATCTAGTTCATGGTGTCTTTGAAACTGTTTTGAGCTGCATTGATGGTTGCATTTGTTGGTGATGTTGTACTTCACTATGTTGATGATTTTGGAATTCTTCTTGCATCCTCCAGTGTATACTTGGTTCTGGTTACTTGTATATGTATACATATGCCTTGTTGAACTTGTAGCATATCCAGCTCGGTTGTCTCGACTACATTTTCTTGAACTTGTACATTTTAATTTCACCTGTGTTTATAGCTCGGGTTTGACCTTGTGCTTGTGTAGTGATTTTATTTGTATCTCACTTGAGTTGAACCCGGCTTTTAATTTGGGTTTAACCTCGTGCTCACCTGTCCTTGTAACTTTATCAAGTGTATATCGGTGTGCACGGCCTTGTGGCATGTACAGTGATACACTGTGCATGTCACAAGTTGTTCGTGTATGATGAATTCAAAATTAAATGATGACGAACAACCCAAATAACTGAGGCAAATAATATTTTCAAAATTACATTTTATCTTACACTGCAAAATATTTTATTTTCAATTTTACTGCATTAGTGTATATTTTTGCAGATTGCTCAGATGCTGGATTCAATTTGGAATAGAATTGAAGATAACTATGAGTGAACGAGCGATATGTAGTGAGGACAGTTATGTAAATTGAAATGTATTGTAATTGCAAATTGTATATATATATATATAGTGAAAAGTTGAATTTGTACTATTCAAAATTGTAATAAATATTTGTTTGAATAAAATATCCATTTGAATTTAAATTCTTTGTTATTTATTTTATTCAGCAAATATTTATTTAATCTGTGAAAATAAAATAGTACATTAACAAATACATTTAAATGAATATATATATATATATATATATATATATGTTTATTATCATCAAACAAAAATCCTATACTCGCATATTCATCAATCTCCCCCTTTTGATGATAACAAACATATATTTAAGATTTTGATTTTATTAAATGTATTTGATTATTCAATTTGCTCCCCTTATTTGAATGCTCCCTCTCTACACAAAGCTCCCCCTTCATATATGCATGAAAATAAATATTCAAATTAGCCTAGATGCAAATAGATAAATATTTGACTTTTATTTTCCAAAATCTTAACTTTTCTCTCCCCCTTTTGTTATCGACAAAAGAGTAATAGTGTCAGAAAAATAGAGAATAAAGTGATAGAAATTAATACAGCATTAAAACTCAATCGAGTATAAATATTAAATTTTAATAAAAAAATCAAACAAAAATCATAAATACTCTGTTTGACGCATATTCCACTTTAGAATGATAAGAATGATGTCATCATATAAAACCATATAGTTGTGTCTATTTGTGGTATATTTATATCAGGAATTTGAATATCTACTAACCATGCATAACCGTTAGGACTTTTAAATGAGATTAGTAGTATTCCAAATTTTAAAAATGAAATGAATTCAAGTATCTTCTAACCACGCATAACCGTGAGGACTTTTAAATAGGATTAGAATCAACTTGTCTATTAATCAAACAATTTTGATATGCGTTCCATACATGCATAACCGTGAGGACTTTTAAATGAGCATGGAAGCACATAATCAAAAATCCAAGTAATTCACCCATGCATAACCGTGAGGACTTTTAAATGAGAGTGAATACTTTGGATGTTTTATTTGTTAAAAATATAATGAAATGAAAAACGAATAATTCCCGTTTAAAATACCACATACTGACCTACTATATTGGATTTTGATGAGTGATGGTTGATAGAAATATGATAGAAATAGAAATGGTCATGGAATTTTTGCCAACAAAAAGTTTTTATAACTCTTATTTAAATTTCTAAAGAAATTTACTAATTATACTGCCTCAAGTTATAATATATGATTAATATCAACACTCATCACTTTTTCAATCATTATTTATCTTTTCAATAATTAGTAGGGAGTCAGATTAGTTAATGTAGTCATTTAAAATCAAATTCAAAAATAATTATCAAAATTTTCAAAATGACCAATCTGAAACAAGGTCAACAAAAATGATTTTCTAGAAAGGGTTTTAGAAAAATGTCTGCTATTTGAAAAATTATTTCAAGTGAAAAGTATGTAGATATTTTCTTTGAAAAACGATGCAGCTACTGAATGTCTCAACATAAATCACATTCCACTAATAATTTTTCTATCAACTAGATTACCAGTAATCTGCATCTGAATTTTTCTATCACTCGAGATTATCATTAGTTGAAAGTTATAGACCAGATCATGAAATTGCAACAATTTCTTGAAATCATTTTTAACAGCTTTTAAATGAAGTTCTCTTGAATTTGAATTGAAGCCGTGTAAATAAACAAACAGTGACCATAGTGTCAGAACGAATATATCCACTTGTATCATGAGTGATCAGTAATCAATAAAAGATCATCCTTAATCCAAGCAATTCTATATGAAATAGTTCAAAGACTCAAGAGATTTTTAAAGTGTTCTTGACATATGAATATAATTGGCCAACAAAATTGAAGAAGTCAGAAATCATTATCAACAATCATTTCATTATCACATTACTGGCTGATTTAATTCAGATTATGGTGCAGATTATCACATTTAATATAATCATTTAAAATAAATATACCATTACCTATTTTTACCTTTACGATAAATTTCTGTTGTTGCTTATTGTGATTCTATCACCTTTGTACTAGGCTAAGGAACTTTGATTTGTCGCCCATGTGTTTCTGGAACAGCCAGAATCCATATAACACTGATGTTGTTCTTAGCCTACCACCATACCTACACGATAAAAGATTTTTGTGACCTATTTGTTTTTATAGGTCCATGATTGTTAGTGGCAAATGATTTTGAAAAATAATTTTGTGAAGACTCAAAACTATTTATATATGTTCCTTTCGGCACCTAGATTTGTTTAACTTTGAGGGATATTATATTTGTGCCTTTTGGAACCCAAATTGGAATTCTTTTCATGTGTTTGGGTCTATACCAACAATTATTTTGATTGTGTCCAATTTTTCTACAAATAGTGCTCTCGAATTTGACTTGATTAATTTTTCTTCTAACATAATCAGAGTGAGTATACCAAAGTCCTTATCTATCAGTACTAACAGTTTGTTTTCCTATTAGCATATTCAACGATCTTTCACTTTTGGAAAATTTTCCTAAAGTCATTGACAGTTGTTGGACTTGTGATTAGAGAGATTCATTTTCATTCAATAAATTGTGTGCACTTTTTAATAGAATTCTCTCTCCTCATGTTTTCACTTTCCTTTAAAATCAGAATTTCATTTTCAAGCGATTTAATTTTAATTTCTGATTTTTTAATCTCTTCTTCGAATGTTGGAAACTTATCACACTTAGGGCTCTTGCTTTAATGGTTTTTAACAAATTGATCAAGTTGTTTATTTAAATCTATCAAAGTATCTCTTTGTGATTCAATTTTAGCGTATTTCTCCCTAAGTCTTTCGAAATAGCCATTTACTTCGTGGAAATATATGAGTAATTTCGAGTGAGTAAGTTTTGATACCTCGCTTGGCTCGTCATCATCGTTATCAGTTATATCACCTCGAAGGCACAGATTTGCTTTCTCACTCTCACTGCTAGTGGTTTTATTATCATCATCACTTTTATTCCATGTGGCTGCAAAAATTCTTCTTTTTGATTTCTTTTCTTCGTCGTGTCGATTTCGAGGACAATTGGGCTTGATGTGTCCGGGTTTACTGCACTTGTGGCAGATGATCTCCTTCCCTTCTGGGTTGTCTAGTGCTTTGACTATTCTGCTTTTTAATTCTTGATTTAGAGCTGTATTTCTGTATTTGCGGTTCCACTTTTTGAATCTCTTCATTAGTAGCCCCAGCTCAGCTGCTCCATCATCATCATCCTCATCACTACCGCCTTTTACCAATCCTTTTAAGCACGTTTCTTTAACTGAGTCGATTGTGGAGGATTTCTCATTGCTGTTGACTTTTGCACCATATATTGCATCAAAAGTATTCCAGATTTCATGTGCATTTTCATAATGAGAGAAAAAGTTAAAATTATCTTGATTAATATAAGAATATAGTATATGCATAACAAGAGCATTAATCAAAGAAATTTTCTCATCTGTTATATCACACCCATTTTCAATAATATCCCAACATTTAATATTAACATATTTTAAATAAAATTCCATTTTTAATTTCCAATTTAAAAATCCGTTCCATCAAAAATAGGAGGAATAATATTGGAACGACCCTCAACAAAAGCATTAAAAGAAGCCCTTTTTTTTAAAATTCAAATTTGTAAATAATATTGGTTTTTGAAAAATCAAATTTTTTTAAAACAAAAATTGACTTCTTTTCCTAGCTCCGATAGCACTTGTAGGATCGATTTCACCCTAGACGGTATGTGAATAGGGTGATACTATTAATTATAAAAATTTATTGTGGAAGTTTATATAAAATAATTTCAACACGGATCATAGTAGAATAATAGCAGCACAGATAATAGCAGAATAGTAAATGCAGAAAATAGAACACAGATTTACCCAACTTCGGCAAAACCCTGCCCACGAGCTGCCTCCAAGGTTTCTACTAGAAATTAAGTAGTCAGAAGCTTACACACGTAAACTCGCGACACCCGCTATCGATTAACCTAACTCTACGCTCAAAACCTTGCCACAACTCAACCACTGAGTTGCGAATTCTCAAACTACGCCACGTAGTTTGTCCCCTAGTCACACGACTGGAAAATACAATCGTTTAATAAGGAAAATACAAATTTAAAAAACAATTATAAAACAAAACCCTATTTTTTTTAAAATATAGAAGCCCAAAGATTGCCGGCCCAAAAAATTAGGTGATAAATAAAATCCCTTTCTCCTTTTATTTATTTCGGCCCGTTCTGTAACGACCTCGAAATTTAAATTTATTTAAATTTAATAATTAAGTGAATTTTGTATTAAATTGAGTAATTTAATAAATTTTTGGATAAAAAAATTTGTAAATTTAATTATAAATTGAAACGAGTTTCCCCGATATCCAAATATATATTGTATAAATCATTTAATTTGAATTGTAAATAAATGGTTTAATAATAATAATAATGATGATGATAATAAATAATAAAAATAAAGTATTTAAATTTGAGATAGGAATAAGTATATACGAGATAAATTAAAGATATAAAGTGATATGACAAAAGAAAGATGTATTAGTTTTTAAAACAAGACAAACATATAACAAATAAGAAGTTGTTTAAAATAATAAAATAAAATATGAACAAATTTAATCTTTTAGTTAAAAACTTTTAAATAGAACTAAAACTAATTTTGTAGTAGAATCACATAGTTATAGAATGTTAATAACTAAAACAACTTTTCTTTTAACAAAGTAAAATAAATGAATTATGAAGTAAAACTATAAAGTAACGACAAAAGAAATACAAATGAAGTTGTATGTGAATTAGGCAAGTTTAGAAGTTTCAGCCTAAACAAAGAAGATAATAAAAATACCTCAACCTGGAAAAATCAAATGATAAAGTGCAATAGCATATCAAAGCAAGTAAGGCAAGCCACCACAATCATCTTCTCAGCCGAAAATGATATGCATAAGTTTTCGAAAAAACAAGACTAAAAACAAAAAAGGATATCAACCACCATATGTAGATTAAAATATCTAGAAAAAAAGCATAAAATACTTATGTACATGCTTTTTCTTTTATACTCTCCATATTGTACAGCCGAGACAAGCAAGTATGGCTGAATTCAACAGGAAAACATATAAAAACACAAAGTACTCAACCATATATAAATGCAACATACCCTATGCATTTAATACAAAACATATTAGCCACCCTACGAGGAAAAGAAATCGCTGCCTATTGTTGTACTAGAGAAGAAAGAAAATATCACTTGTACAAGATAATTTATCAACCTGGTGACTTCTTTTCTATATATATCAACATCTTCATCTCAGTTGCTCATTCGAAACTGAGTAAAAATCTGAAGCAAAAACATCTAAAATATAAAACAACAATCAACAACAAACAGAGATTAAGGCAAGAAGGAGTTGCAGAAACTTCAAAACTATTTGCAACAAGCAAGCTCTGTTCTTTCTCTGTTCAATTCTTGTTTCCAGGTGAGCAACTCACCTATTCTTGCCTATATTCTTTGATATGGTATTAATGCTTAAAAGATAATCTGGAATGATTGTTAATATGCCTGGATGTTGTTTAAGTGTGAGTGGTATGAGTATGGTTATGTTTATATAGATATGTCTGTAAATACATATATGTTTGTTACAGGGATATCTTCTTTTTCTTCTTCCTCTGTTTAAAATTTTAACAGACTAAACCCATATAACAAAACAAATACTTCTTCCTCAATTTGTTTTTAGGTTATAACCTTTGAATAAAAGTTGATGCCAACAACTTAATACACATTTTAAAATATATTGTTATGTGTATCTGACAAGGAAATTTCTAGAAATAGAAATAACAGTAAAAATTTATAAATAAGAAAAAAAACCAATTGATACAATTCTTTAATTTAAATACACAACTTGAATTAGCTTGGGAAATTATAATTTTTGAAATCAAAATCACGATTTTAAGTGAGGTATTGAATGTGAATTTTGGGTTCGACTGAAATTTGTTGTCTGGTCGATTTCTGATAATCGGCTAGTTTTTGGAAATCGAAATTTGGCATGGAGATGCTAGTGTGATCATAGATTGTTAGAAAAATATAAGAAGATTTTTTAATTCACCATAGTTTAAGATTTGAATAAAACTAGGGTTTTTTGAGTTATTTTGACGAAGAGGTATCGAGGCTTTTTGCGAAGCCGTGGGAAGTCTGGTGACGATCGATCGTGGGGGAATCGAGAGCGTGGAGGTTTGCGATGATGTGGCCGGAGTTTTGGAGATGCTGGTGATCGGAAGCGCCTTGACGAGGGAAGTTTTGGTGATGGGTTTGATTACAGGCATGCCCAACTTGCTCGATTTTCGTTTTTGTTACTGATTTAGGGACCTGGGTGGCGTGAAGGTCTGAGGGGATCAACGGTGACGTATTGATGGTCGGAGTGTTGGTCGGAGGTGATCGAGGCGGTTGTGCACGTGCACGGTGGCGATCGATGTCAGCGATTCGAGCTGGGTGTCGTCGCGTGATTTTGCTCGAGTATACTCGAGGGTTTCTTCGAGTTTGATCTGGGTGCGTGCGTGAGTTTAAAACATTTCAGTTATAAGTTAAGTTAAAAAAAAAGGTAGAAAAAGGGAAGAAGAAATAGAGGAGGGGAAGATGCGGGGAGGTTGCTGGAAACACTCGAGTTTTACTCGAGTCATTATCATGTTACTCGGGTTGCCTTAAAATGGGTTAAGCCCAAAATCATTTGAAGTTGATAATGTTAAATTAAACAATGTTTTTTTTGTATTAGTCCTTGATTAAGTATGAAGTCAATTAATATTAAACTTTTTATAACTGTAATAAAGTGATTTCCAAAGTATAAAGAAGATTTTTTTTTAAATGATAATTAAGGTAAATAAATTTTCTTAATTAATAGTTTTGGAAAGAAATTATAAGTGATTTGTAATAAATTAATTAGAAATGATTAATAATAAACTATTTCTTAAGTAAGTAATCGAAGAAATATTATTAGTTAATGAGGATAATTAACTAGAAATTATTAAGTAATTAAATTAATGTGATTAATTTTGATAATTAATTAGATTTATTAATTAAGATAATCAATTGTAAACGGTTAATTACTTAATGAAAGCAATTAAGGGATTAATTAATTATTTAACTGGTTTAAAGGTTAATTAATTAATATGATTTATTAATTAAGGTAATTAATTGGAGGATAATTAATTAATTAAAGGTTAGTCAATAGATGATTAAAGGTCAATTAATTAAAATGGTTTATCATGATTAATTAACCAAGATTTGTAGTTATTCGTAAGTAATTAATCTGGTATAAATTAATAAGTGATCCTACTTGTGAATGTTGGACTTGACTGAATAATTGGATTGTTTGATATCCCTGACATATGATGCTTTGTGATACACCCTGATTTATGTTGTGTTCTATGATAAATTATCTGTGATGTAATTTATTATCTATGATATTTATATATCTATGGTCTGTGCATGAACGATAAGCGTTATAGTTTATATCGCTTATCAACTATATCCTGTAATTTGATCTGTAATGATTGATGATGTTGCACTATTGTGTGAAACCCCTAGACTACACTTTTACACACACAAATATGGATTTCACGTGAAAATCGGTTAAGTCACAGATAATTTAAAATTTGATGTTTTTGAAATTGAAAATTTAATTTCAATTGATTTTGAAATTGGAAATTTCGGGTTTAAAGTGAAAAGCTTTTGAAATAAAATTTCAAATATAAAAGTTATTTTGAATAACTTAATCGAGTTTTGAAAATTTAAATAATTTGATTTAAAATTGAATTCAAGTTTGAAATTGAATCCTATGATTTGAAACTAGGGATTAAAGATGATATAAATGTGTTTGTATGAATCTAAACCTTTTAAAAGTATTGATTTAAGAATTTGGATTTAACCCAAAGTTTTTAACTCGTATGAATGAATCAGATTTCCGGGATGAAAACTATTTGTTTTCAAATGATAAAAGCTTTCATATATATAAGAAATGAAATTCCAATTTAAAGGAATTTAAAGATTGAATTGAAAAAATGGTTTTCCCAAGTTATGAATGAATTCTTTTTGAAAACTATGAATTGAATCTGTTATCTTTAACAGATTTAAAATGATGATTTGTTTAATCCATTTGAAATGGAATTGTTTTGAAAAGCTATAAGTTAAATCTCTGATTTAAAGATTTAACGAGTTAAATTGAAATGGAAATTGATTTGGAAAATCTGTGAATGAATCTTTTGTCTAAAAGATAAAAATGTGGGAATTGTTTAAACCATTGTAGGTTGTAAAAATGAATCTTTTTTGTTTAAAAAGATTAAAATGGTAATTTGTTAAACCATTTGAAAAGAAAGTTTGGGTTTAAGTTGTGACTTAATTGAAATCCCAATATCCATATATTTTTAAATATTGCGCTCACTATTCGGGTTAGCCGGGAAAAGACCTTTGTGTCATATAACTCATTCTGAATAGTGATACGTCGTATATGGATGGCATTTGAAGACCGGTGTTAAAGACCAGATATTTTCGAAAATGAAAGGACAACCTGTCGAATGTCTCTGCACCGAGTTGCTCCGGTATAGAGATTTATATCACTCTTTTTGTGATGGGAAGTCCGGACGTGATTGAAAATTATCCGGATTTGCAAGGGCTTCGTGAGAAGTACCTTCGGTTATGTTCGATCCCGAAACAGACATGTATGGTTACATGTATGACATTACACTTTGAGATATAAAGCCGATTTCTTTCAAATACATTTCTGTTGGTGGCTGAGAATTTATTCTCTTAGCTTAACACCCTTCTCTGAGACGTACGAGCTCAGAGGTTATGTAGTTGAAATTTATCAGCGATATATCCCAATTTGGTAATGTGACATGCTGAGTGTTGCTGTGGAATGATCATTGTTTGATCATTTGCGATATTATCATTTATTTGATCTTATATCTTTGTGATCATTTCTTTGATCATTTGTTTGACCCGAAGCATGGCTTTGTGACAAAGTGTAGCTTTGTGGACGAGACTTCGTCGAGCTTCACACCCCGGAATGGTCAAAACAGGAAGGATGCGGCAAGGTTCTAGGGAGTAGCGCCCCTTAGTGTATGCCATTCCTTCTGGATAGAGGTGGTATCATGGTATGGAGCCCAGATACTTAACCTATGTTGATACTGCTTATTATGTGGTTGTTGGAAATCGAGGATCCTCGGGAAGATCGGTTACGATCGGGGGATGGCATACGCGTGTCATTAGTTACCTATTTTTGCAGAGGTAACCCGGCCTTGTGTTGGCAAAGATCCGGTTAGGTTCTCGGGACGTCATTCCAGAGGTGTTCCTTCGTGGCATAGGAAGTTCCTTAGCCTGACCATTTGTTGGAGATCCAAACAAAACAATACGAGACTTGTACGGTTTTAGTTGTAGAACCTGCCATTTAATATGGTAGCTATAGTAGGCATACTATAATGGTACCTATGCTGGCTAAGATTGATATTCTATTTTCGAAATACTTTCTACACTATGCACTAATAATAATATCAAAAATGATTTGATTTTGCGTAGTAAGCATCTTTGACTATCATAAGAAGAAATCTCCTCCAATTCTGCGTTTGCATTGTGTGTGTGGCGGGAGGTCTTATGGTAGTTTCATTTTCTAAAAGCATTGCGAATTGACTTTAAAATTCTTTTGTTGTTCGTTTTTAAAAGATAAACTGTTTTTGTTGCTCACACCAGTCTTGCTATATTACAGCATGATAGGGGGTTCTCGCTTCGCAGTTTGGTGGCGAACGGAGGACTCTTACCCCTACATGTCCCTGAGAGGGATGGGTTGGTTAGGCAGATGCCGTGACAGTCGAGAGGCTGGCCGTAAAAATAAATGCGAGGTGCCAGTGTAAGCCACGGTGGGACTGGGATGGTTGCAAAGCCTACCGGTGGCCGTTGTCTTCGTATCGTTACATTTGGTATCAGAGCTAAGGTTGAACTTTAGCTCAGGAGTATAACACGTTAAGTAGCTCATTAGAGATAGAGTGAAGTAAACTCTAGAATGAGTGTATCCCTAAGATATCAGTCTGAATGTCTCAATAAATTCTCTTACTATCCACTGATAGTGAGTATGAGTACAAGAAGAGAACGAGATAGGGGACAGGGAAATACGACTATAAATGGTCAATACCCTGCAATAGTGGAAACGACTTTCTTATCAATCTTCTTTGATTCGTCTTTCCAGATTCTTTTCAATTCTTCATATCAGCTACAAGAAGAAGTTTCGGTGTGATGAAGGCTCTACGAATCGTTTTAGGAAATTTTTACTTCGTATTTTCATCGGTTTCTTATCTTTTGATTTAAACTCTAATGAATATGAATTTGAAATTTGGAATTGAAAATTTTAAATAAATTGAAAATTTTAAATTGAGTTAAATTGATTAATAGAATATGAAGGCTAAATTGAATTAAATCAATAAAACGATATCGTTTAAAACCCAATTTTGAAATTCTATCGAAATTTCTTGTGAATACCAAAGTCCGAAGAGGGACAAATTGGTATGTATTCTGTGATATTCCGACTTGAGTTTGGAATTCATATCGTAAGTTTGAGGAATTATAGGAGATCGAATCTGTCTATATCTGTGTTACTTTCGTGCCTGCGAATTTCGAGGACGAAATTCTTTTAAGGGGGGAAGTTTGTAACGACTCCGAAATTTAAATTTATTTAAATTTAATAATTAAGTGAATTTTTGTATTAAATTGAGTAATTTAATAAATTTTTGGATAAAAAAATTTGTAAATTTAATTATAAATTGAAACGAGTTTCCCCGATATCCAAATATATATTGTATAAATCATTTAATTTGAATTGTAAATAAATGGTTTAATAATAATAATAATGATGATGATAATAAATAATAAAAATAAAGTATTTAAATTTGAGATAGGAATAAGTATATACGAGATAAATTAAAAATATAAAGTGATATGACAAAAGAAAGATGTATTAGTTTTTAAAACAAGACAAACATATAACAAATAAGAAGTTGTTTAAAATAATAAAATAAAATATGAACAAATTTAATCTTTTAGTTAAAAACTTTTAAATAGAACTAAAACTAATTTTGTAGTAGAATCACATAGTTATAGAATGTTAATAACTAAAACAACTTTTCTTTTAACAAAGTAAAATAAATGAATTACGAAGTAAAACTATAAAGTAACGACAAAAGAAATACAAATGAAGTTGTATGTGAATTAGGCAAGTTTAGAAGTTTCAGCCTAAACAAAGAAGATAATAAAAATACCTCAACCTGGAAAAATCAAATGATAAAGTGCAATAGCATATCAAAGCAAGTAAGGCAAGACACCACAATCATCTTCTCAGCCGAAAATGATATGCATAAGTTTTCGAAAAAACAAGACTAAAAACAAAAAAGGATATCAACCACCATATGTAGATTAAAATATCTAGAAAAAAAGCATAAAATACTTATGTACATGCTTTTTCTTTTATACTCTCCATATTGTACAGCCGAGACAAGCAAGTATGGCTGAAGTCAACAGGAAAACATATAAAAACACAAAGTACTCAACCATAAATGCAACATACCCTATGCATTTAATACAAAACATATTAGCCACCCTACGAGGAAAAGAAATCGCTGCCTATTGTTGTATTAGAGAAGAAAGAAAATATCACTTGTACAAGATAATTTATCAACCTGGTGACTTCTTTTCTATATATATCAACATCTTCATCTCAGTTGCTCATTCGAAACTGAGTAAAAATCTGAAGCAAAAACATCTAAAATATAAAACAACAATCAACAACAAACAGAGATTAAGGCAAGAAGGAGTTGCAGAAACTTCAAAACTATTTGCAACAAGCAAGCTCTGTTCTTTCTCTGTTCAATTCTTGTTTCCAGGTGAGCAACTCACCTATTCTTGCCTATATTCTTTGATATGGTATTAATGCTTAAAAGATAATCTGGAATGATTGTTAATATGCCTGGATGTTGTTTAAGTGTGAGTGGTATGAGTATGGTTATGTTTATATAGATATGTCTGTAAATACATATATGTTTGTTACAGGGATATCTTCTTTTTCTTCTTCCTCTGTTTAAAATTTTAACAGACTAAACCCATAGAACAAAACAAATACTTCTTCCTCAATTTGTTTTTAGGTTATAACCTTTGAATAAAAGTTGATGCCAACAACTTAATACAAATTTTAAAATATATTGTTATGTGTATCTGACAAGGAAATTTCTAGAAATAGAAATAACAGTAAAAATTTATAAATAAGAAAAAAAAACCAATTGATACAATTCTTTAATTTAAATACACAACTTGAATTAGCTTGGGAAATTATGATTTTTGAAATGAAATCACGATTTTAAGTGAGGTATTGAATGTGAATTTTGGGTTCGACTGAAATTTGTTGTCTGGTCGATTTCTGATAATCGGCTAGTTTTTGGAAATCGAAATTGGGCATGGAGATGCTAGTGTGATCATAGATTGTTAGAAAAATATAAGAAGATTTTTTAATTCACCATAGTTTAAGATTTGAATAAAACTAGGGTTTTTCGAGTTATTTTGACGAAGAGGTATCGAGGCTTTTTGCGAAGCCGTGGGAAGTCTGGTGACGATCGGTCGTGGGGGAATCGAGAGCGTGGAGGTTTGCGGTGATGTGGCCGGAGTTTTGGAGATGCCGGTGATCGGAAGCGCCTGGACGAGGGAAGTTTTGGTGATGGGTTTGATTACAGGCATGCCCAACTTGCTCGATTTCGTTTTTGTTACTGATTTAGGGACCTGGGTGGCCTGGAGGTCTGAGGGGATCAATGGTGACGTGTTGATGGTCGGAGTGTTGGCCGGAGGTGATCGAGGCGGTTGTGCACGTGCACGGTGGCGATCGATGTCAACGATTCGAGCTGGGTGTCGTCGCGTGATTTTGCTCGAGTATACTCGAGGGTTTCTTCGAGTTTGATTTGGGTGCGTGCATGAGTTTAAAACATTTCAGTTATAAGTTAAGTTAAAAAAAAAGAAAGGTAGAAAAAGGGAAGAAGAAATAGAGGAGGGGAAGATGCGGGGAGGTTGCTGGAAACACTCGAGTTTTACTCGAGTCATTATCATGTTACTCGGGTTGCCTTAAAATGGGTTAAACCCAAAATCATTTGAAGTTGATAATGTTAAATTAAACAATGTTTTTTTTGTATTAGTCCTTGATTAAGTATGAAGTCAATTAATATTAAACTTTTTATAACTGTAATAAAGTGATTTCCAAAGTATAAAGAAGATTTTTTTTAAATGATAATTAAGGTAAATAAATTTTCTTAATTAATAGTTTTGGAAAGAAATTATAAGTGATTTGTAATAAATTAATTAGAAATGATTAATAATAAACTATTTCTTAAGTAAGTAATCGAAGAAATATTATTAGTTAATGAGGATAATTAACTAGAAATTATTAAGTAATTAAATTAATGTGATTAATTTTGATAATTAATTAGATTTATTAATTAAGATAATCAATTGTAAACGGTTAATTACTTAATGAAAGCAATTAAGGGATTAATCAATTATTTAACGGGTTTAAAGGTTAATTAATTAATATGATTTATTAATTAAGGTAATTAATTGGAGGATAATTAATTAATTAAAGGTTAGTCAATAGATGATTAAAGGTCAATTAATTAAAATGGTTTATCATGATTAATTAACCAAGATTTGTAGTTATTCATAAGTAATTAATCTGGTATAAATTAATAAGTGATCCTACTTGTGAATGTTGGACTTGACTGAATAATTGGATTGTTTGATATCCCTGACATATGATGCTTTGTGATACACCCTGATTTATGTTATGTTCTGTGATAAATTATCCATGATGTAATTTATTATTTGTGATATTTATATATCTATGGTCTGTGCATGAACGATAAGCGTTATAGTTTATATCGCTTATCAACTATATCCTGTAATTTGATCTGTAATGATTGATGATGTTGCACTATTGTGTGAAACCCCTGGACTACACTTTTACACACACAAATATGGATTTCACGTGGAAATCGGTTAAGTCACAGATAATTTAAAATTTGATGTTTTTGAAATTGAAATTTTAATTTCAATTGATTTTGAAATTGGAAATTTCGGGTTTAAATTGAAAAGCTTTTGAAATAAAATTTCAAATATAAAAGTTATTTTGAATAACTTAATCGAGTTTTGAAAATTTAAATAATTTGATTTAAAATTGAATTCAAGTTTGAAATTGAATCCTATGATTTGAAACTAGGGATTAAAGATGATATAAATGTGTTTGTATGAATCTAAACCTTTTAAAAGTATTGATTTGAGAATTTGGATTTAACCCAAAGTTTTTAACTCGTATGAATGAATCAGATTTCCAGGATGAAAACTATTTGTTTTCAAATGATAAAAGCTTTCATATATATAAGAAATGAAATTCCAATTTAAAGGAATTTAAAGATTGAATTGAAAAAATGATTTTCCCAAGTTATGAATGAATTCTTTTTGAAAACTATGAATTGAATCTGTTATCTTTAACAGATTTAAAATGATGATTTGTTTAAACCATTTGAAATGGAATTGTTTTGAAAAGCTATAAGTTAAATCTCTGATTTAAAGATTTAACGAGTTAAATTGAAATGGAAATTGATTTGGAAAATCTGTGAATGAATCTTTTGTCTAAAAGATAAAAATGTGGGAATTGTTTAAACCATTGTAGGTTGTAAAAATGAATCTTTTTTGTTTAAAAAGATTAAAATGGTAATTTGTTAAACCATTTGAAAAGAAAGTTTGGGTTTAAGTTGTGACTTAATTGAAATCCCAATATCCATATATTTTTAAATATTGCGCTCACTATTCGGGTTAGCCGGGAAAAGACCTTTGGGTCATATAACTCATTCCAAATAGTGATACGTCATATATGGATGGCATTTGAAGACCGGTGTTGAAGACCGGATATTTTCGAAAATGAAAGGACAACCTGTCGAATGTCTCTGCACCGAGTTGCTCCGGTATAGAGATTTATATCACTCTTTTTGTGATGGGAAGTCCGGACGTGATTGAAAATTATCCGGATTTGCAAGGGCTTCGTGAGAAGTACCTTCGGTTCTGTTCGATCCTGGAACAGACTTGTATGGTTAAATGTCTGACATTACACTTTGAGATATAAAGCCGATTTCTTTCAAATACATTTCTGTTGGTGGCGGAGAATTTATTCTCTTAGCTTAACACCCTTCTCTGAGACGTACGAGCTCAGAGGTTATGTAGTTGAAATTTATCAGCGATATATCCCAATTTGGTAATGTGACATGCTGAGTGTTGCTGTGGAATGATCATTGTTTGATCATTTGCGATATGATCATTTATTTGATCTTATATCTTTGTGATCATTTTTCTTTGATCATTTGTTTGACCCGAAGCATGGCTTTGTGACAAAGTGTAGCTTTGTGGACGAGACTTCGTCGAGCCTCACACCCCGTAATGGTCAAAACAGGAAGGATGCGGCAAGGTTCTAGGGAGTAGCGCCCCTTAGTGTATGTCATTCCTTCTGGATAGAGGTGGTATCATGGTATGGAGCCCAGATACTTAACCTATGTTGATACTGCTTATTATGTGGTTGTTGGAAATCGAGGATCCTCGGGAAGATCGGTTACGATCGGGGGATGGCATACGCGTGTCAGTAGTTACCTATTTTTGCAGAGGGAACCTGGCCTTGTGTTGGCAGAGATCCGGTTAGGTTCTCGGGACGTCATTCCAGAGGCGTTCCTTCGTGGCATAGGAAGTTCCTTAGCCTGACCATTTGTTGGAAATCCAAACAAAACAATACGAGACTTGTACGGTTTTAGTTGTAGAACCTGCCATTTAATATGGTAGCTATAGTAGGCATACTATAATGGTACATATGCTGGCTAAGATTGATATTCTATTTTCGAAATACTTTCTACACTATGCACTAATAATAATATCAAAAATGATTTGATTTTGCGTAGTAAGAATCTTTGACTATCATAAGAAGAAATCTCCTCCAATTCTGCGTTTGCATTGTGTGTGTGGCGGGAGGTCTTATGGTAGTTTCATTTTCTAAAAGCATTTCGAATTGACTTTAAAATTCTTTTGTTGTTCATTTTTAAAAGATAAACTATTTTTGTTGCTCACACCAGTCCCATGACTGATC
The DNA here is from genome assembly GCA_030737815.1 of Allium fistulosum. NCBI lineage: Eukaryota > Viridiplantae > Streptophyta > Magnoliopsida > Asparagales > Amaryllidaceae > Allium > Allium fistulosum. The sequence goes on along the minus strand of CM060906.1, from coordinate 292,867,938 downwards.
CGGAGTTTATTGTTTCTTTCCTAAACTCTGGATGCTCAAAATTTTTCTACACGAGCAGTCTAGAGTTGGGTTTTTCGGATATTCAGATTCAGTAGATTATCTGGAGCTAGTTCAGTCTTTGGATCTGATCGCATTTGCTTATCTTTGTGCCTCGTTATTGGGAGTTCGAGCTATTTCTGGATTGGCGTTTTGAAGATGAAGATTATCCGCTGCTGATGTTATCGTTTTCTTTTCCGCTGCTATTTGTTGTATCATATCTCTGATGTATATTGATATTCATTGTATCACTCTGTTGTATCAGATATTGTATATCAATGTATTATTCTTTTATTCCGCTGTGTTGTTTACTTAATTGTGTTATAAGCTCCGGCGACTCGGATTTGAACGGTCGAATCTATGACATTCGAGTATGATGTAAAGTATGGATGTCGATTTTCGAGCGCGAAAAACCCGTATCGTTACACGTTCTCTTCTTCATTTGAGAAAATGGCTTCTAGCTCGTTCTTCCTCTGTGTGAAAACTAGGGCTTTTTGGAAATTGAGTCGCCGCTTCAATTGGTTGCTGATGCTTCGATTTCTTTTCTTCGATCAATTAGATTATTCACGGCTTCCTCAATTTAGTCGAGTACAATTGTTAAAACTGGTATGTGCTTTTACTTTTTAATTTGCGTATGCTAGACTTGTGATTCGAGTTGAATGATTATTCTTTGTTGCGCTTGAACTCGAATGCTTTTTACGGCCTGTGATGATTTGGGTTAAATAGGATTCTAATTCCTATATTCTCGTTCGTATATAATCATTTGAATTCGTCTGTAATTCTGCTCGGCCATTCAATATTGTACAAATGCTTGTGATGATTTCTGACCTTTTAAATTCCTATATTTTTGTTGCTTTATTCTCACGGCTTTGATTTCGACTTCCTTGGTCACCATGGTGTTGAATTCTTTGACGATTGAACTTGATTTTGGTTCCATAAATTTCTGAAAACTTCGGCCACTTGACTTTGTTTATGATAAACTGCACTTGATAATTTTGAAACTACTTGTGATTGATTTTTTTGGTGACTTCGGCCACGACTTTATTTATGTGATAATGTTTGATGTTGACCATTGTCACTGCTCGACTCTAATTTGATTTATTTGTTGCCCGTTGCCATTTCACTGGCATGTGTTCGTGTTGCTGTACATATATGCTTGTTGTACATTTGTACCGTGTATACACATGTGATCATACATGTATATATGTAGTTATATGTTGCAGACTTGAGTTTGTTGTTCTTTATGCGGTCAGTGATCATGTAGCTTGTCTGCACTTGCATTGTCCACTGTTGCATTCATGTGTACATTACTTGTTTGCCTCCTTTATTGTTGTTCATCCCTTTTTGAGTTGAGTCAGTGGTGGTTATACTTTGGTATTGTTGCATTTCCTTGTGTACTTCACTTGAACTTGCCTTGGTTATGGTTATGGTTATGTTCATCCTGCTTTGATCACAGTCCATATCTAGTTCATGGTGTCTTTGAAACTGTTTTGAGCTGCACTGATGGTTACATTTGTTGGTCTTGTTGTACTTCACTGTGTTGATGATTTTGAAATTCGTCTTGCATCCTCCAGTGTATACTTGGTTCTGGTTACTTGTGTATGTATACATATGTCTTGTTGAACTTGTAGCATATCCAGCTCGGTTGTCTCGACTACATTTTCTTGAACTTGTACATTTTAATTTCACCTGTGTTGAATCCAGTTTAAAGCTCGGGTTTGACCTTGTTCTTGTGTCGTGATTTTATTTGTATCTCACTTGACTTGAACCCGGCTTTTAATTTGGGTTTGACCTTGTGCTCACCTGTCCCTGTAACTTTATCAAGTGTATATCGGTGTGCACGGCCTTATTGCATGTATAGTTATACACTGTGCATGTCACAAGTTGTTCGTGTATGATGAATTCAAAATTAAATGATGACGAACAACCCAAATAACCGAGGCAAATAATATTTTCAAAATTACATTTTATATTACACTGCAAAAATATTTTATTTTCAATTTTACCGCGTCAGTGTATATTTTTGCAAATTGCTCAGATGTTGGATTCAATCTAGAATAGAGTTGAAGATAACTACGAGTGAACGAGCGATATGTAGTGAGGGCAGTTATGTAATTTGAAATGTATTGTAATTGCAAATTGTATATATATATAGTGAAAGGTTGAATTTGTACTATTCAAAATTGCAATAAATATTTGTTTGAATAAAATATCCGTTTGAATTTAAATTCTGTGTTATTTATTTTATTTAGCAAATATTTATTTAATATGTGAAAATAAAATAGTACATTAACAAATACATTTAAATGAATGTATATATGTTTATTATCATCAAACAAAAATCATATACTCGCATATTCAACAGGTCTGAATTCATTTGATCCTTGTTTTTGTTTCTTCATACATTTTAAGAGTCATTGGTTTATGACGATGGGTTTGTTTATAACTTCAGAGAAATAGTAAAAATTTGATCTCTTTTATGTAGATTGAAAAGCTTAAATAAGCAGGCTACGCCCATAAGGTAGCCAAGTCAAATTGTTAAATTGGGGTTTTAAAATCTCGGATTTATTAAAATAAATATTAGGTATTTGGAAAAATCTCACTTTTGAAGTATTACAATACTAACTAACTTAAATTACCTAGTTTAATAAATAAAATTTTCCTTTTCAAAATAAAAAATTAATTTATTAATGAAATATATTTTTAATCTCAATAACCAAATTTTAATTTATAATCCTTCTCGATTTCTATCACATCACTTCCATTTCGATCCCCTAACCATTTTCACTTCAAAAATAGTATCCACTATTTTTCTCTTACCCTATTTCCATATTCAATATAAATTCTTTCTGTAAATTTATATTTCCAATTTATCACCAGATATCAATTTTTCTTTATTTGTAAACATCATTTATAAATTTTTATAACTCCTTTGAGTTTCACTAAAAATAATCTCATTTATAAAAGCCATTTTATAAATTCATTTTCTTATAAATTCCATTTATTTTATTTTTTATATTGATTTCCAGTTCTTTCTATATTTTTCGAACATCATTTTAAAATCTAATCTTAAAAATCCTTTTATATAATTTATTTTAAAATCTCTATTTAAAATATTTTTCCCTCATTATTTAATACGATCAATATTCCATTTTTGCTTATTCAAATCAATCTCTTTTAAAATAATACAATCTTCGATATACATAGTGTTATATTAAAAATCTCCTTTTTAATTCCTTAAAATTCAAAATAATATTTATGGAATTTAATATACCCAAGTCAAATTCCATGATATTATAAGATTTTAAAATTTTACAACACACAACAATCCAGCAGATTATTCAATCATATTTTTATTTTTTATATGAAAAATACTAAATATATTTGAGGAATCAAGTTGGATCCTTCCAACCTATTTTACTACATCCACAGATGTTAGACGATAAAAATACCAATCCCACTTCGATGGGGATATCGTAGTATATAGGGTCATCCGCTATTATGCGGGGCGCATAGGGTCTCATTCGCTATAATGTGCGGGAATATCACTCCAATTACTAGTATATAAACTACTATATATTTATATAATCATCCAACAGATAATTTAAATTTGTATCAATCCAATCAACCATCAAATAATTTAAAATTTAAACATTTAAATTTAAATGCGATAATCCAAAAGAGTGAGAAATTCTCACCTTGACTTAATTTGTAATCCCTTTCAATTTTAATTCCATTACACAGATTCCGTTCGATTTTAACCTCGCAAGCAAAATTTCAAATTCATATAAATTAAAGATTTCACTTTTTAATTATAATAAATTTATTAGTTACTTAATTTAAACTAATTATAATCATTGTCAGAAGCTTATCACCTTAATCAAAATTAAATTAAAAATTTTACCTTTTCAAATCTTTCTTCCCTGTCGTGCTCTGATCACACGTCTTCTTTTCTCTTTTTTTATATATATGATCGACCCAGATTGAATATACACATGACCTCTCCTCATCGTCATGTCGCGCCTCCAATCGAACGCCGTGCCGCCGCCTCTCCAGCTGCTTGGTCCTTGCGAACAAGTTCACATCACCTGTTGCCTGCTCCACAGCAGTCGCTTCTCCATCGCTTGTACCCGAATCAATCACGTTGCCACCATCCCTTTTCGGATTTGAGTCTTTACCCTACCGTGCTTAAAGTTCCAAGTCACAAGCCCCTGACATCATCACTTTGAGGTCCCAAGTCGATAACGACCTCAACTCCAAACCATATGCTCGCTTACTAAGCAATTCCAATCGCGAATCCCTGTGCGATTAAGATCGTTGCCCTCTTCTTTTTTTCTTCTTTTTTAATCGAAGTAGATTTGATTTCAACCTCTGTATATATTTTTTCTCTGTCGTCTGTGTGGGTTTTGAAGGTGGAGGAGAGGGATTCGATTTTTGAACTTCATCTTGTTGCAGCCATTTTTTTTATCTCGAACGAACTTGCTTTCGTGAATCACTGAGGAGAGAAGGGAAATATCATTTTTTTTAAAAGAAAGGGGTGGAAGAAATCTTGATTTAAAATGAAAAGAAAGGGTAGGTCGGTTGATGGATAGGATGGCTCAACTGTTTATTGATTTTTACTTTTATTATTATTTTCAAAATATCTCGAATCATCTGTCGTGAAATCTCAACCTCCTATTGAGGCGTGCCGTCAGACGTTCATAATGTTATACCCCTATTCCGAACGCAATGAAAAAGGTTTCGAGTCCTAATTCGGTCGTATGAAGAAGATAGTTTTTTTGGACCAATTATTTATTAAATTTCGATATTAATTTTCAACGCGTTTCTATACCGTACGGCCAAACGATAACTCCAAACGCTACGAAATTTGAAATCTGATAATAATACACTATTACGGATCCAATAGAACTGGTTTCGTCGAATTCCGAGATTGTGCCCCGGGTCGCTATTTTAACGCATCAATTAAATTGACGATTCCAAAATTTCGAAATCGCTCAAAATTTTAGTTTTAAAAACTTACTAACTCAATTATAATTCCAAACCTAATATTTAAAACCATTTATTGCAAATTAATCGTTGAAAAATCTGGGCCGTTACATTCCTCCTCACTTAAAAGAATTTCGTCCCTGAAATTACTAAGTCAGGGAAAATGCTCCAACCCATTACTTTTTTAAAACTCACTTAGTTAACTTGCTATTTCACTCTTCTAATCTTTTATCTTCAACTATAACAATTAGTTCCCATTACTAATTCAAAACCCATCTATTTCAATTTCTATTCAAAAATCAACTTTTTAGTTAACAAAAATCTTCAAAAATTTTCTAACACCTTAAATTTTTGAAATTTTTTGGCAGAGTCTCCCTTGTACGGAGAGCCTTTTGCAATATGACAAGAGAGATAAAAATATATACATCGACCCACACAGTTGAAAAACAAAAATATATCAATATTTTATAATTTGTTGTATTTAATCAAAAAATATACCTTATTTTAGCATTTTTAAGCAAGCGGCTTATTTTTATATGCAATTACGCGACCTAACTCTAGCTCAACCGCCTCCGGGTACCTGTACTTACTCAATTTAACCACGTAAATACCAAAATATGAAAGTTCCATAACATTTCATTCATTTAACTAACTTAACACATGAATTTCATATAGAATATGCCAAACAAAGATTTATAAACAATTATAAGGTTCCATCACTAATTTAATTACTTCCACTTGATCCATATACCATTTTATTCAATCCGAAAAGACGTACAACTAAATTATTTGCATTCAATTCATATATATATCAAACAAACCCATATCCATTCCAAATTGATTTAAAAAAAATCAATTTATTCACTTTCTATAACTTTACATAATTTCATTTACTTCTGTTTACGACAAACGCCAATTTTTTCTATACAAATCCGGCGATGTTTATTTAATAAAATAACCATTCTAGTTTATTGTTATTTTAAATTGATCCCAAATCAATTTATATTCAATTCTATTCCATTTCAAATTTATTCACACTCAAAATTTTCACAAAGCCTTGTTTGCTAAATTTTTATGTCAATGACATCCAATCCATAAATTTATTTAAGCCTAGCTTTCATCCAAAATATTAACTTAAGTTGTTCGTTTATTTCCAATCAATTCAATTAAATAACCTAAGTTTGTGTCTATTGCAATGAAACTTCCTTTCATTTAAATTGACTCTTGTTCAATTTATTCACCTTCAATTGATTTGCATTCCCAAATTCAACTTTTTGATTTGATTTTTTTTCCAATCAAATTCCTTTCCATTCTTACTAATTTATTTTATTAGTTGATTCATTAATTTCATTTCAAATTTCAATTTCAAACTCGAATTCATTTTCGAATTCATTTAAAATAATATTCAAGGCCATATTTAATTTATTTCCACTCACATTGAATTTATTTATAACTCAAGCCATTTTTATTTCAATCCAATTTTATTTTATTTGACCACAATCAACATATATTTATCAGCTTATATATAAGTCGAATTTTGTTTATTATTCAAGTTCCATATTCAACTTCAGTTTTAGCCCACAATCCATTCTATTTAATCAAGCTAAATTCTATTTCAATATTCAATTAACTAATTAATTTATCTAATTGGTTCACTTCCAATTTTACAATTCTATATTTGATTTTTATTTCAAAAATCACTTCACTTGATTTACTTGAGTTCAAACCCATCTCAAAATTCAAGTTTGGATTTTTATTTCTTTACTAGAACATCACTCCATTTTATTTTTGTTTTTCTATTCCACTTTCCAATTTGTATAAGTTACACAACTTATTTTCTCACATTTCCATAATTTCTATACTCGAGTATATTCACATTTTATTTTTAACTCGAGATTATACATTTATTTAAAGCCTAAGTATATTTTTATTCCATAAATTTCCAATTTTTATAAGCTATTCAAATTTATTTATTCGCAATCCCAAATTTTCACTCAAATTCTATTCCATTTAAATTTTTATAACTTATAGTTATTTAGCCACTTACTCTTCGCATTTGTATATTTAATTCCGTTCAATACGGTTTCAAATCCAATCCAATTCAATTAAATTTTATTTTCAATTTTCTTTAACCAATATTTCAAGACCATATTCGAATTTATTTATACTTACATTAATCTCATTCCAACAAATTTTGCTTTTAATTCATTCCATTTAATCAAGTCAGAATTTAATTCAAATTTCAAATTTTTTTTGTTTTCTTACACTTCCTTACTTATTTTTTTATTTATTCCATTTACTTACACATAAGAATTCTTATGCACTTTGTGCTTAGTTAATCCATCTCATTCTATTTAGTTCATCTTATTTATTATTATCACTTCATTTAATTTATTTTCTTTAATTTTTACTTAAGTTAAACTCCAATTCCTCCAAATTTTCTTTTACAAATTTAATTTATTCAACTTACCCCAGTTAAATTTTAATTTCATCTTGAAATTCACCTTTTTCCAAGTTTTATTTCAAAAACTAATTCTCTTCTTACTCACTTCTCTTTAAATTAGAAATTTCAAAGCTCAAACACCCGGTACATATTTCAAACCATTTGAAATAATATATATGTACACAAATATAGAATTATGTTTTAAAAAACCATTTCCTTCAAATTTCCAAAAGTCAACTTGATTTTTATCCAAAACAATTCCCTCGAATCTCTAAAACAGTACTTGTTTTTCACAAAAAATCTCCATATCAAATTACTACGGTAGCAATTCGTCACCTAGAAACTCGAAAATGAATACTGGTGATGCTGCAGTCATCACCAGAATTCATTTTCCAGTGACTGAAGTGAGTTAAGTGCTATATCTCTTCCAAAATCCATTTTAAAACAATTTCCTTTCGAAAATATTCAAAAATAATACTCTTTTTATTATTTTCCACACCACTTTGAATTTATTTTTTCAAACTTCCCGGGATTTAAATTTCCAGATTCTTGTTTAAATTCAATTTTAATTATAATCCAGTTACATAATTTATACTTATACAATTTTCTTTTGGTTATATAAACCATTTCCAATTTGATAAACTTTTTTCATTATAATATTATCATCCAAACACTCCAATTATATATAATAATTTCAGAAAATTATTTCTTTTGTATCAAAATATAATTTGGGTAAAATTATTTCATTTACCCCATTAAAAAATAGTACTGTGTCAAATTACTTTATTCAAGAGTTTAGAAACCCTTATCGATTCAGTTGTACGGACTATGCCGACCAGAGTTCATAAACCACTCAATAAATCAACCAACACAATATAAAACATTTTATATTCACTAAAAAATACGCGCTCATATCTATTAATACACTTAGACTCATTCTAGAGTACTACTGACTCTATCTTTAATGAGTAATCCCCACCAGAGCCAAGGTTCTCGCTTAACCTTCAACTCTGATACCAACTATAATGGACCGGGATTTTCGATCTCGAAAATCGACATCAATACGTCCACTGTATAGAATGTCGAGCAATCGAGTGCCGAAAACACCAGTTCATTAGGGGTGAAGAAGAAAAAGGTAGAAGACAGGAAACAGAACAACACAGAGTCTTACAATCACAGCGGAACAAAACCTAATATATAATAACAGATTTTTATACAAAAGAATCTGTAACTGTTATATACTTACAATCATCATAGTACAACAATCAATACATCAATCTGGAGAGTTATAATAAATCATCCTCATACAGCGGAAAATATTAATCAAGTACGGAAGTACGTCTCTGTCATCCAGCTCACCTCCTAAACTCCATAACTTCGTATCCTGAATCTGTAATACTCGATTTGACCCGAGTATTATAATAAAATAACACCTGGGTCAGTCTGGAAAACCAGGGTGAGAAAACACACTCAATTTGAATTATTAACCTTTTCAAAATCCTTTGAAAGCAAAGGTATCTCGTAAGACCACGTCACACATAAACACGACGGGTTTTTACCTTACGATAACCAAACATTTTTATCAAAACCGTCTGTTTTATAATAGTGTCTAAACCAAGTAAATAGGAAATAGCTGAAATACTTGCATCTCACGTTTCATCATAGTTGGGTACAATCAAAACTGTACGGCATTTATTGGAGATTGGATTCCATACAATGACTAGGCACTAGGGTACCACCTATCACGGTACACTTCTAGAAGCATGTACCGAGGACCTCGTCGGGATCCCCCGCAACACAAGACCGGCCCTATCCCTAACCTGGATAAAACCGAATATGTTATCACCCCGGGTGTTCCCAACCTTATCGAGAGCTCTTTCGCATGCACTGTATCCATCTAATATAATATATCGGAGGTTATCTAGAAAGGTGATAACATACCCTAATTGGGTATGACCCACTTAGCCTTACTGCATACCCCTTAGTTTTCAACCATTCCGGTTGATGAGGCTAGAGGCTACGATTACCTTTCAAGAATAATTTCACTTAGAATGCTCATCGTCCTCCAAAGACGATGTTCTAATAGCATTCATCCATACAAGTTGTACTGGGTCTGGACAAGCCAAATCACCGTCTTCAACATCTTCACGGTATTCATTTAGAACGTTCAAACTGGATCGAAGTGGTTTTTGGATAATTAAATCTGATCCTGGTCTCTTCGAAACGATTAACGAAATTGGCCAAAATTGATAGTCGGTTATTTAACTATCAATATAACATCCATAAGCAATCACTAGGCCATTATTTGTAATTTCTTCCAAATTACTCATTTCAAAATATCTTTACAAGATATACGTTCAGTACTTTAACATTTGAAAATAGTTTTCAAATCCTTATATTTTCAACGGAATATTTCCACCCCTTTTTAATATTCAGAATTTTTTTCCACTTCATTTTATATCCAATATTTAACACTTAGGAAGTATTCCATTTATTCCCTATTTCTTTTCTCAAAAACATTTATAAATTTTATTTGTAAATTCCTTGAATAGTTTATAATGAATTCTATAAATTTCGGAATTCCCTAATAATTCCCTTTAATATTTCCAAAGTCAAATATACTTACTTAATTTCAATTTCCCTTTCTACTTCTTTTATGAATTCTATTTCATTTTCGAAGTTATCTAACTTCTTCGGAAATTTCCCTACTTTTCCCAGTTTTTGTTTTGAGAATTCTCTTATAAGTCCATCTACTAAATAACCATTTCCCAACTCTTGAGAGGATTTATAAATACATTTAAACCATTTTCAAAACTCTACATATATATATATACATATGTAAATGAAAATAAGTATTTAAAGAAAAATAATAATTATTTATTTTTAAAACATGTTCACATAATTACCTAATATTGAAACACTTTTATGACATCACTTTTCAAGCAGGTTTGAAAATCTCGAATTTATTAAAATAAATATTAAGTATCTGGAAAAATCTCACTTCTGAAGTATTTCAATACTAACTAACTTAAATTACCTAGTTTAATAAATAAAATTTTCCTTTTTAAAATAAAAACATAATTTATTATTAAAAATATATTTTTAATCTCAATAACCAAATTTCAATTTATAATCCCTCTCAATTTCTATCACATCACTTCCACTTCGGTTCCCTTAACCATTTCCACTTCGGTCGCCTTAACCATTTCCACTTCAAAAATAGTATCCAATATTTTTCTCTCACCCTATTTCCATATTCAATATAAATTCTTCCTGTAAATTTATACTTCCAATTTAGCACTAGATATCAATTTTTCTTTATTTATAAACATCGTTTATAAATTTTTATAGTGGAAATTAGCCACAAGGGCCTCTTTAGCAAGTGGAATTAGTTTCTAGGACACACAACTGAAATAATTACTTTCAAGAACAAAATGTAAAATAATTAGTTTCTAGGGCCTAAAAACCTATGAAATTATGTCCTTGAAAGTAATTATTCTGCTAACTTTGGCCTTGAAAGTAATTTCTTTGAATATGTGTCCTAGAAACTAATTGGACTGCAAAGTTTGTCCTTCTGGTGAAATGCCCCTTTTTATAACTCCTTTGAGTTTCACTAAAAATAATCTCATTTATAAAATCCCATTTTATAAATTCAGTTTCTTATAAATTCCATTTATTTTAATTTTTTATATCGATTTCCACTTCTTTCTATATTTTCTTAGCATCATTTTAAAATCTAATATTAAAAGTTCCTTTATATAATTTATTTTAAAATCTCTATTTAAAGTATTTTTACCTCATTATTTAGTACGATCAAAAATCCATTTTTGCTTATTCAAATCAATCTCTTTTAAAATAATACAATCTTCGATATACATATTTTTATATTAAAAATCTCCTTTTTAATTCCTTAAAAATTCAAAATAATATTTATGGAATTTAATATACCCAAGTCAAATTCCATGTTATTATAAGATTTTAAAATTTTACAACACACAACAATCTAGCAGATTATTCAATCATTTTTTTTATATATGAAAAACACTAAATATATTTGAGGAATCCAGTTGGATCCCTCCAACCTGTTTTCCTGCATCCATAGATGTTAGACAATAAAAATACCAATCCCACTTCGAGGGGGATATCGCGGTATATAGGGTCATCCGCTATTATCCGGGGCACATAGGGTCTCATCCGCTATAATATACGGGAATATCCCTCCAATTACTAGTATATATACTACTATATATTTATATAATCATCCAACAGATAATTTAAATTTTTATCAATCCAATCAAGCATCAAATAATTTAAAATTTAATCATTTAAATTTAAATGCGACAATCCAAAAGAGTGAGAAATTCTCACCTTGACTTAATTTGCAATCCCTTTCAATTTTAATTCCATTGCACAGATTCCGTTCGATTTTAACCTCGCAAGCAAAATTTCAAATTCATATAAGTTAAAGATTTCACAATTAATTATAATAAATTTATTAATTACTTAATTTAAACTAATTATAATCATTATCAGAAGCTTATCACCTTAATCAAAATTAAATTAAAAATTTTACCTTTCCAAATCTTTCTTCCCTATCACGCTCTGATCACACGTCTTCTTTTCTCTTTTTTTTATATATACAATCGACCCAGATTGACACACACACAACCTCTCCTCATCGTCACGTCGCGCCTCTAATTGAACGCCACGCCGCCGCCTCTCCAGCTGCTTGGTCCTTGCGAACAAGTTCACATCACCTGTTGCCTGCTCCACAGCAGTCGCTTCTCCATCGCTTGTAACCGAGTCAATCACGTTGCCACCATCCCTTTTCAGATTTGCGGCTTTATCCTACCTTGCTTAAAGTTCCAAGTTGTAAGCCCCTGACATCATCGCTCTGACGTCTTAGGTCGATTATGACCTCAACTCTAAACCATATGCTCGCCTGATGAGCGATTCCAATCTCGAATCCCTGTGCGATTAAGATCGTTGCCCTTTTTTTTAATCGAAGTCGATTTGATTTGATCTCTGTATTTTTTTTTCTTTGTCGACTGCGTGGGTTTTGAAGGTGGTGGAGAGGGATTCGATTTTTGAACTTCATCTTGTTGCGGCCATTTTTTTAATCTCGAACGAACTTGATTTCGTGAATCACTGAGGAGAGAAGGGAAATATTGTTTTTCTTTTTAAAAGGAAAGGAGCGGTCGAAATCCTGATTTAAAACGAAAAGAAAGGGTAGGTCGGCTGATGGATAGGATGGCTCAATTGTTCATTGATTTTTATTTTTATTATTATTATTTTCAAAATATCTCGAATCATCTGTTTTGAAATCTCGACCTCCTATTGAGGCGTGCCACCAGACGTTCATAATGTTATACCCCTATTCCAAACGCAATGAAAAAGGTTTCGAGTCCTAATTCAATCGTGTGGAGAAGATATCTTTTTTGGACCTAATTATTTATTAAATTTCGATATTAATTTTCAACGCGTTTCTATACCATACGGCCAAACGATGACTCCAAACGCTATGAAATTTGAAATCCGATAATAAGACACTATTACAGATCCAATTGAACTGGTTTCTTCGAATTTCAAGGCTGTGCCCCGGATCGCTATTTTAACGCGTCAATTAAATTGACGATTCCAAAATTTCAAAATCGCTCAAAATTTCAGTTTTAAAAACTTAATAACTCAATTATAATTCCAAACCCAATATTTAAAACCATTTAAATATTCCAAATTAATCGTTGAAAAATCTGGGTCGTTACATCTAAACCCATTAACAAGCTCAAAATTAAAAAAATGATGGAAGACGTGACTGTTTAAAAATGGCAGACTGTTTGAATTCAAACGAGAACAACGTCATTTCATGGAAGATGCAAAGTTTCAAATATGAAATGACACCCTGTCGCAATTACAAATAGAAGCGCCTAAAAAGCGTCTCAGATTTAACTTTTCTTTGTTTCGAATCTCTTTCTTCTCCTCCCTTATTTCTTCCAATATTATTTCGGGTTTGTGATATTGAAGATCGCAAAAACTTTTCTTTGTTTCGAATCTCTTTCTTCTCCTCTCTTATTTCTTCCAATATTATTTCAGGTTCGTGATATTACAGATCGCAAACTCGATACTCTTGTCATTGCAGTAAATTCAGAAGATAGTTTGAATCGAATTCGACAGTGCTATCGCAATCGATTGAACATATTGATCATCTCGGCTCCATTGTATCTTGGAAGACGATTTGCCTTGACTCATAGGACCCACTACAGGAAAAGTTAATTTTGATAGCGCAAATAGATAACAGCTTCTTCAGTAGCGTTATTGTTTACATTAATTTGTTTTATTTCTAGTAGAAATTATCTACGTAACATTTACAGCCCATAATTACTTTCGATGGCCGCCAGTTCCTTAAATTATTTCACTCTTTCCTCTTTTTTTCGTTCCATTATTTTCCATCTCTCAAACCAAAGAAACCTTAATTCCCTCTCTAACAAATCCCCAAATCACACTTTCAAATCCTCTTTCGTAAACCTTAGATATCAGATCAGTTCAAAGCTGTTGTTAATCATGTCAGAGGTGCCAGCGACCACACCGACCATATTAATGATCAACAACATAGTAGGCAGAATGAGAAGAGTAGTTTGAATAGGTAAAGGTCACCAAATTGATCTTCTCCTTCATCATTTGTAGATTTGAAGATGACCATAAAGTTCGTGTCGACTACAGCTTGGACTTTTAAGAGGCCTTGGAATATTGCGAAGAGGTGAGCAGAGATGCCTTCTATGACACTGACTTACTTGTTTCTCCACTGGTCCTGGATGCCTACGTTGCCCTATCTTAGCTCGAGGATGCCTATGGCTATGATGGAGATTAAGACCGTCATAAACCAAATGTTGACAAGTTGGTTAACTGCAAGGTTTACAGTTGGTAAGCCCTAAAATTTGCACGATGTTTACTGAAATTTCATGATTTATGATTATTTAGGTTTATTTTTCATTTAATTATGATTTTTATAGTTTTATCATCTGTAACATCTTCTTGCAAATAAAATGTGAAAAACAACCTCTAGTTTAATCTTCAATCTTAGTCATTATTAAATAAAATATACCATAAATGATTAGAACAAGTAGAAAGAAGAGCGTGCAATAAACAAAAAAGTTGGAAATGACTAGCTAAATTATTGTATGTACCACTGAGAAAAATGTTGGTGCAATATAGCTTTAATCATTTCATAGATCACTTACTAAAAGGATGGACTTTATTTAGTGGAGAGGTAGCAATAAGGACTAGTACTAATGTTTATGCATATATTAGTAATGGGTAAAATCTACTGGAAAATAAATTTTTCAAGGGGGTGGACGCCTGGTGATGCTTTTTTAATATGTGTCAAATGTAATAGCCTTTGCAGAGAATGTACTTAACCTATAAATTTTACTACTATTTGTTTTAGCAATTTTAAAAACTTAATATAGTTCCATTTCAACTTGCATGCATTTTAACACAGATACTGCAAAATTAAGCAGCACACGGAGATATGAAAAACACACATGCACATTCAAAAGCTTCAAACATACTAAGTATCGGCATAACTTAATGGAATTATGTACCCAGCCTGTTTAATTAACAATGAAATATTATTGAACAGAATCATTTGCACGCTGAAAAGAATATGCAATAAACTATGATAACATTCAAAGATTCATACACACCCATGCATCAACTATATATTTAAATTTAGGCCAGAATATCCTCCCTCAACTTGTTCTCTATCTCCTAATTTTGCACCACTACATATTCCAGTAAAAGTAGCAAATTCTTTCCTTCTTTATATCTGTACCTAAAAATTATTTACTGCAATGCAATGTTAAAGTCATTGCCTTATATTTGGTTCACATCATACATATAAAACTAAACACCGGTTGAATATTGAGTTCCTTGCATCGAGCTTTCTGAATTTCTACCAACTCCAATCATCACCACACAATTGACGATACTTGTTGGAAACCAAACCAAGAACTTTCCATCTCAACTGTCCGCTTACTCTAATAGAAAACACGATCTTCCCTTCATTCTGATCTCTGCATACTTCATATCCAATAGAAGGTGTGATAGGCATGCTATCTCCATGCAAAGCTGTGGTTATAACATTAGTGTCTTTGTTTCCTTGATAGAAAGGAGGTATTAGAGAATCCTCTGTTGTTTGCTCTCCTTTGTAAATTACATAGGCCTTAGTATCATTATATTATATTCCTATTCTTGCATTGGGATTTTGTGATAGTATGGTAACTTGTATTTTGGAGTTGAGAAGTGCACGGGACAAGGAAGAGAGGGAGAAGTTTGAGATGGAAGTGTCTTTTAGGCAAAATTGAGGTTTTGAAGGGTAGTAGATGAAATATGCGATGAAGAGTATCATAAAGATTGAAGAAATGAAAATTAAGATGTAGTAAATGAGTTTTTTCTTGAAGAATTGTTTTTGTTGGAATCCTCTTTCTGCACAATGTTTTGGAGAGGTTTCTATGAGGAGAGACATGTTTTTTGTTTAGTTTACATGGAATATGAAGACGGGAATATATTCTTGTGGTTGGTATATATAAAGGAATAAATATAACAAAGTAGGGTTGATTAGATGTTTAAAATTTTTTAATGAATGCATAAAGATAGCTTTAGCATGTAAACATTGACACCTGCAGCTTTGTGAGTAGAAGATATGAGATATGGTCGGGTAAAGAGGCTCATCTTAGTCTAATCAAGAAAATACAATCCTCTAATCAATTTATGAGTATAATTTAACTTACACTAGGAATGATGAACTTTCTAGTAAGCAAATAGACAAACTAGGATAATGCAGTAGGTAAGCAAACCAATGGATGTGAATGAATAAACAATTGTGTTTGTATATGCCAAATCTCTCTAAACATTTCAAGTTGCCTGCTTCAATGCTGGCCTGAAAGCTTTATAGGAGCAAATTCTTTGATTATTTGTCTGTTTGGTACATAGTAAACTAATTTCCAGCCTCCGTAGTGCATTTTGAATCCTATTAAGATGTCTCCAGGCACTGATTCGTATATCAAGCCAATCCGCAAGCATTTTCAAGTTACTATTGTTGTCTTATACATATACACAATAATCGATTGTTCTATTTTTAAACTTATTTGAGTGTCCATGTTGTATGATTCTTAGAAGATTTTAGTTTTACAATTTACCACAACTTTTAGTCTTAGTGTAGTTTAGTGTAGTCGATGTGCATTGTGTTTATGTGCTTTTAAGGTCCCTGCTAGATTTAGCATTTCGAAACCAAAATGTAGTTTATAACTGCATTCAAGAAAGCAATGAAAAATTCACGTCTTTTCCCCACTCCATCTTCTCTTCGTGTTTTAGAAAGTAAATCAAATGTTGTTGCTTAGCCTGAATATATGGTATTTTCTTCAGCATGTTATTATTTAGTTGTGCACATTTTTGCAATTGAAGCACATATACTGATTATTATCGAGTAATGTCTCCGAGTAAAGGATTTTTATTGTGCTAATGTAGGAAAAGGTGGTTGATGAATCACTTGAATTCCTCATTCTTGCAAGTGATGCTTTATTGGATGTGGGATCAAATGAGGTATTGTTATTATTATTTTTTACTTTCTACTATTAAGTGTTGCCTTGTACAATCAATTACTACACTACATCAAAATTCATTTTGATTTTGGAAGTTGTTGTTGTCCTTGTTTATTAACTAAGTTTTATAAAAAGTAAACAAGTCAATAAAAATTAACTAAGTTTTCGACATCATACCTCCACTGAAAAGAACCTATACCTCCATTAACTAAGTAGGTGAAAAGAAATTACTTTTAAAAGGCTGAAAATCTATTTTACTTGGATTTACTAATTCTCTACTTCCATATACTAGCTTTCGACGTCATACCTCCACTGAATAACTCATTTGAAACCAGTGTACATGGTATCAAGTAATTGATATGTAGTGCATTAGAGAAAGGCAGAAGGTATAGTGTCGAAACCTTGCTTTCGAAGGGGTAGAAGCTACTCTTATTAACTTTAAAGTTACTTCTGGTTATAAAGGAACTTTCGAAGGGGTTGTATTTAGCTTTCAAAACAATCAAACTTGCCTTTGCTTTAGAAAAGGAGCTTTCGAAAGAGTTGCGGTATTAGTTTGGAACTTTTTATTTGTTTATGTTATGCATTTATGTTAAAGTATATATTTGCAATCCTGTTCTACTTAACGTTAAACTTATAATGGTATTCACCGTGTTTCTATAACCCAGAGCCAATAGACAATAATCTAATTAATGATTGTAAGGAATAGAAAGTCAATGTTATTTAGATCCCAGTTTACCTTTCCACCCAATATAAAAACAAATCCATAAATCCAATGATTTTTCAAAATTCAATAATTGAAAATTCATTGTTCATGATTTGCATATTATTTCAAGCTTAAAAAAGATTGAACTAGTTTGAAGCTATAGCTAAGAAAAACATTAATTCAATGGTATTGTCATGTAAAGAGGAAGCGGGAAACTTCCCATTTTTGTTTTTTCATAGGACATCGTATATGAAAACTATATATGGTGCTTTTAATCACTAATTTTTCTACATTTGGATTAATGATTGTTTCCTACAACATCAGTAAAATGTTCGTTTTTTGTAAGTAGAGCAATATTTATTTTTGTTCCTAAATTGCAGCTGTTAACTTTTATACATCATTTGTATGAGGTTTACATGCCTGGTTCGAGAATATATTGCCGGAGGTTTGCATATACCAACACTTTGCAATCCAGTTGTTATAATGAATCTGGACCTGCAAGAAATCAATTAAGAAAACTAACAAGTTTATGCCATGCTATGGTTTGCTTTTCTTTGGAAATCGTATTTGTCAAATAGAAGACACTCAAATGCTTATTCAGTTGTGCACATTTTTGCAATCGAAGTGCTTATACTGCTTATTATCGAGTAATTTCTGTGAGTAATGAACTTTTATTCTGCTAATGCAGGAGGAGGTGGTTGATGGATCACTTGAGTACTTCATTCTTGCAACTGATGATTTATAGGATGTGGTATCAAATGAGGTATTATTATTTAATTTTTTACTTTCTACTATTACAAGCTACATAGTATAATCAATTGCTACTATAAAATGAATTTGATTTAGGAAGCTGTTACTATCCTTGTTTGTTAAGTAACATTTATAAAAATTAAATAAGTTTATAATAAAAACAATAAAATATTAACAAAGTTATGAAAATTAGCTAAGTTTATTATAAAAACTAACTAAGTGTATAATGATAATAGTAGTAGTAGTAACAATAAAAGTAATAACAATAAATTATAAAATATTAACCAAGTTAACTAAATTTTATAAAAATTAACTAAATAAATATAATAATAGTCAAAATCAAAATAATAAATTAACCAAGTTTTATATAATAATAATAAATTACCTAAGTCTATAATAGTAATAGTAATAGTAATAGTAATAGTAATAGTAATAGTAATGATAAAATATTAACCAAGTTAACAAAGTTTCATAAAAAATAACAAATTTATATAATAATAATAATAATAATAATAAATTAACTAAGTTTATAAAAATTAATTAAGTTTATAATAATAATACTAATAATAACAATGACAATAACAACACCAATAATCATAATAGTTAAAATAAAATTTTATAATCTTAGTTAAATAATCATAATAATAAAAATAACTAAGATTAGTTAAATTAACTAACCATAACAATAAAATTGAAATAATCATAATAATCACAATAAAATTAACTAAGATTATAAAAATTAACTTTGTTAATTAAGTTTAATAAAAACCAAATAAGCATATAAAAATTAACTAAGTTTATAATAAAAATAATAACATAATTAAGTTTGATAACAATTAACTAAAATTTGAACAACAATAATAATAATAACAATAATAATAATAATAACAAAAACTTATAAAATATTAACCAAGTTAACTAAATTTTATAAATGTTAACAAGATTTGTATGACAATAACAACAACAATAAATTAACTAAAATTATAAAAATTAACTTCGTTTGTTAAATTATATAAAAATTAAATAAGCTTACAAAAATTAAATAAGTTGATAATAATAATAATTCAACTAATTTTTATACAAATTAATATTTATTATAACAATATTAATAACAACATCTAAACAAAACGTATACCTTCAGAATAAAAGAACCATTGTTCAAATTAGGGCTTAGATGCTGAAGAATCATTTTCTGTCTATTAATCGCCTTCTCCATCTCCGATCTCGATCTCAAACTAGAAGAAGAAACCAAGTTGCATGACGAAATGGAATAGTAAAATTAAATATGATTTGATATTTTCCAAGCTGAGGGGGGTTGAATTTACATCCGAAATGAGATAAATGTTAATTGCACGTGGGACCCATGTGGATATGGTAAAATGAAGATGGACAGGGCGTGACAATACGCTTATGGACAGGGAGTGACAGTACGCAAATCGAAAAATGTACCAAAAGGATACAAATAAAATTTGGATTTTGGAAAGTACTTTTTTGGGATCCTACAACCATCGTAACTTCATTTTCCTTCGGTCGTCGATTGTTGAAAGACGTTTCTTCTAGTTGATTTTCTCATTTCGACAGGCGTAAGAGAGAATGATGTGAAGTCGAGTTTATTTTTTCTTTTACCGGGACCATTTTCTTCCTCTGAATGTTGGATGGTGAATTAGTGTCTCCCTTTCATTGTGTCAGTTATAACTTCAAATGTTGAGCATGATTTGAAGATCCGTCGAATCTCTAACGGACGGTTAGAGATGGAAGCCATTTTGGGTCAACCATTCGAGATTGGTGCACCAAAATGTAATGGATCCAACTGATAAATCAGACATCAAATTATAAAAGTAAGGAAATAAGTATTGAAACATAACTCAACACCAAATCGACCCAATTCTTTCCCAAAATCTCAAAATAATCCATCATCCCTAAAAAACCCGAAAGTTCTTAAGTTCGCCATGGCTATGGCTTTCAAGCTCACCATTCTTCTGCTGCTTTCATCTCTCGCTCTTCTGACCGGGGTATGTTTCCTCTTGATTTTTAGGTTTTGGATAGTTTTTAAGTGTTTCATTTCGATTTCGATTTCGTTTCTGTTTATTTAGGTGGAGACTACAAGCTCAGCTGTGTTTTATGATGGTCTAAATTAGAAGTTTACTCGAAGTAACTCAATAAATGTTGATGGAATGGTAGATTATTAAGTTTAAGGCTTCTTTAGAGATCTGTTATGTAAAAGACTTATTTGTTAGGCCAACCTTTTTGACACTACAACACGATGCCCGAATTGGTGTAAAATTGTTATTTTATTATGCAGTTAGTCTAAAATATGTTTCTCATCGATGTTAGATGATAAGTATATTCAATTGTAGAAGGCTATAGTTAAATTTAGGTTATGTGTCTGGGGTAACCTGCAGTTTGTAATGTCATAGGAAGAATTAGTATGTGGGATGTGGATAAGAATTAAAATGGGGAATAAGATAGGAAAGATAGTAGATTTGTTGAATTTAAGATCTCTGCTTTTGGGAGGAGGAAGAAGAAGCCTAAAAAAGGATTTTACCTTGTTGAAATTCAATGTGTTACACTATATTTGTATTGATGCAAAAAAGTATTTCATGATCTTGTTGAAACAGTACCCTCTTTACTATTAAAGAAATAGAATTTGTTAATATTGGTATTCTGTTTTGTATTGTTAATTTTGAATGACTAGAAATATTGCTTATGTTTTGGGGGTTCCTAACTCGATATAGAAACTGAAATATTGTTTTGTAATTTTCTGTTATCAGGGCAGCACATTATCTAAAAATGAAGTTGCTGCAACTGTGTCCGTGTTACTTTGTTCAGCCCCTGTTTCACTTTTAGCTCAGTCATCAAAAAAGGTAATTTGCTTTTTCCTTTTTGTTAATTATCAGAAGAATCCCGATATTCTAGCTTTAACACTGCAATATGGTTATAGTTAAACGAAATTTTGTTCCCTGGTCCTTTTGAATGACCTCGTGCAGTTTTATTGTTGGAAGTTACAGGAGCTACAGGCAAGTGATTAATGTTTTTGCTGTAGAAATTACTCATTATATTATGATTTAAATTTTCTGAATTTGTTATTATTTACAAATTTCACCCCATCATTAACCCAAGTAGGTAATTCTTTTACTAGCATAGTTCAGTGGTCAAGTAAAGCTGATATTGAACTCTTAGGTGTGTGCCCTCTCTGCGTGGACTAATAATCTACTATCTAATTTTCAACTTTAGTAGTTTGACATCATTGCCAAATATCAATGCTTGATGTTGTTGTTTTCAATATATATTTAGATGAGGATGAAGTTTTTCATTTGGAGGAATCATTGAGTACTGACTGTGTTGTTACATGCATTTCTCAAGAACTAGCATATCTTGTAAGTGTCAGGTTGTAAAATTGCTAAGCTGTAGGATTTAGCCTTTTAGACTTTCATGCAATTGTCGACTATTAGAATATGAATATATGGTTGTTACTTTGACTTTAATTCAGGGAGAAATTTCTGCTAGGACCACAGAATTGCAAAAGGAAGTACTACCAACGATCGATGACCGAAGACATGCATGAAGAAAGGCTTTGAGCAGTTCAAGTTCTTAGTGATGCATTTGGTACTTGTAGATGTTAACTTTGAACTATGTTCTCTTTTGTTATCATGAATATGTATTGAATTTGGTAACTCATGTATTGAACTTAGTTTTTGTTAGTTGATACTTTATTTTGTTATCATGAATATGTGTTACATTTGTTGATTATTATATTTTTTTCGTTCATACATTGTTCAAATTGTTATCTATTTAAAGAAGATTCAATTTGATTGTTATTATTGAAATGTAATAGGGGGGTGCATCAAATATATAGTAAAATAAAGCATAGCTCTTAAAAAGCGTTATAACTCTATGACATAAGTGCTATAAAAAGGTAATGCAATGTATGAGGTTACTGTCAAAAGATAGCAGCAAATAGGCGTTATTTTATCTATACATTTTATAGCGGTATATATATGCTATGTGATAATGCTCTTTTATAGCGGTTTTTTTGGGTTATAAATGTGCAATTCTTTTTTATAACATGTCGATATACAGCGTTTATCAAACCGTTATAGTTGTATTTAATAGCGACTATATGTGACGCAGCGGATATTTCAAAAACAATGTAGATCGTAGAATGTAGCAATAGATGAATTGATGAATGCTGAATTGCCCGAATTCGTTGATCCGAAGATACCGAACTCTAGCTATCTCGAACTCGTTGATCGCGCACGATACCGGGTTCAAAGATCTTCAATTCTTCAAGCGTTGATCAAGCGCACTTGATTCCTAGAATCGGCTTCTACAATCGTTGAATCGAGCGCACTCGATTATCCGAAAGAGGAGATAGGAGATTACACTCAACTACCAATTTGGAATGAAAGCACAAAGCAATCAAAAGAGAATTTTATTCAATATTCAACAACCTTTACAAATGACTCATCTTGCCTATTTATAGGCTACAACACACCAAAACAGAAAAAGTACAAGTCATAAGTCGGTGACGACTTATCCCCTACGACCTACGACTCATCATGAGTCGTTTACAACTCATCAGATAACAACACGACTTAACAAGATGTACAAACTAAGAACACACGACTCATCACACTCCGACTTATGACGCAGCCAAAATATACGACTTATTACAAAACAGACGACTCACCTTAAGTCGTTGACGACTTATCAACTTACAACACAGTTTAACGACATACGACTCATTCATATGTACAGACGACTCATCATTATCAGCGACTTAAGACATCAACGGGTCAGATTAAAATAGCAGGAGATTCCACGGTTTTAGGTTCCAGCGCCTCAAGATAGTTCGACTTAACTAAGTCGTAACTTGGTGCCGACTCATTACCTTCCTTAAGTCGTAGACGACTTATCACTTGTGTATTCTTCCCCTTGAGTCGTGAGCGACTCATCTCCTTGTTAAGTCGTAAACTCGTCACATCTTTCCCTTTGGTCATCCAGTTGAGTCGTGGACGACTCATCACCGCCTCCATAAGTCGTAGACGACTCATGCCTGTCTTTATGAGTCTTGGACGACTCATCACCGCTTCCTTGAGTCGTAGACGACTCATGCCTGTCTCTATGAGTCGTGGACGACTCATAACATTTCTCTTAAGTCGTAGACGACTTATATCTCCACCTTTGGTTGTCCAGTTGAGTCGTGGACGACTCATCAACGCCTCCTTGAGTCGTAGACGACTTATACCTTGGCCAAATAAAGGTTGCGCTGCATCATCCTCCCCAGGTTGAGAGAAATTCGACCTCGAATTTGTACACTCTTCATCCCCAACAAACTCATCCCCATGATATGGTACAAGATGTTTAACATTGAATACGTCAGATGTATACACATCATCTGGCAGCTTCAGTTTATAAGCATTTTCATTGATTCGTTTCACAACTTCCACCGGACCAATTTTCCTAGCTTTCAACTTGTTATAAGCACCCACTGGAAAACGATCTTTCGTTAATACTGCATAAACCAAATCACCTTCATGAAATTCAACACTTCGTCGTTTCAAATCTGCAGATCGTTTATATTTTTCATTTGCTTTCTCCAATCGTTCTTGAACGATTTTATGACATTCCATCAGCCCTTCAACAAAATCTGCAGCTTTCTTAATTGTCTTCTTTGATTGTGGTTTCATCGTTAAATCTAACGGTCCTTTCGGTAAGCTCGAATAGACAATCTGGAATGGACTGAACCCAGTACTTCGATTCACAGCATGATTATGGGCAAACTCTGCCTGGCACAACTTCACATCCCAACTCTTCAGATTATCTTGAATAAGACACCTCAACAAGTTCCCCAATGATCTGTTTACAACCTCGGTCTGTCCATCCGTTTGCGGATGATAAGCACTACTAAACTTCAGCTTTGTCCCGACCATTTTCCACAAACTCAACCAAAAATGACTCAGAAATCGAGTATCTCTATCCGACACAATAGATTCTGGCAATCCATGAAGTCGATAGATCTCCCTGAAAAACAACTGAGCAACATGAACAGCATCCGTCGTCTTCTTACAAGCAATAAAATGTGCCATTTTCGAAAATCGATCAACCACCACATAAATGGAATCATTACCACGCCGCGTTCTCGGCAACCCCAACACAAAGTCCATACTCACATCAACCCATGGTTTAGTTGGTACCGGTAACGGCATATATAAACCCGCATTAGTCGCAGTTCCTTTCGAAACTTGACAGATATGGCATCTCTCAACAAACCTCTCCACTTCTTTCCTCATCGATGGCCAAAAGTAGGACTGTGAAATCAATTGTAAGGTACGGTCTCTTCTAACATGTCCTTCTTCATGTAACTCCTTGATAATCTTCATTCTCAAACTACCCTCTGGTATGCACAATCGATTTCCTTTGAACAGAAAACCATCTACTATCACGAAATCATCCGTCTCTCCCTCCTTGACTTTTTCAACAAATTTTGCAAAGTAAGGATCATCAGTGAATAACTCTGGCAATATTTCAAACCCCGTCACTTCAACCTTTAGTGTAGTCAACAAATGACTCCTCCTACTCAAAGCATCAGCCACACGATTTGTCACCCCTGACTTGTGTTTCACAACAAAAGTAAACTGTTGCAGATATGCAATCCACGATGCATGTCTCGCTGAAATCTTGTCTTGCCCTTGCAAATGCTTCAATGCTTCATGATCAGTGTAAAGAACAAACTCCTTCTGGAATAGATAGTGTCTCCAGTGTTTGATAGATTGTACAACAGCATAAAACTCCACATCATATGTACTGTATCGCATCTTCGCTCCTGACAACTTCTCACTGAAATATGCAATAGGACGCCCCTTCTGACTCAACACCCCTCCAATCCCAACCTTGGATGCATCAGTATGTAGTTCAAACACCAACTGAAAATCAGGTAGCACTAGAATTGGTGCAGAGGTCAAAAGATCTTTGATTCGTTCAAAAGCAACCCCGGCTTCCTCCGTCCATGCAAACTGTTTACCTTTCATGCAATCTGTAACAGGCGCCATCACACTACTAAAGTGTGGAATAAACCTTCGATAAAATGAAGCCAACCCATGAAAACTACGAACTTCCGTTATCGTCTTGGGCTGCAGCCAATTTCTGATCGCCTCAACTTTACTTTGGTCAACCTGTATTCCTTTCTCTGAAACAACATACCCCAGAAATAAAACACTGTGCGTCATGAACACGCACTTCTTCGTAGCAGAATAAAATTGTTCTTGTCTCAGTACCATCAGCACTTCTCTAAGATGATTCAAATGTTCCTCTGGACTCCCACTGTAAATTAGAATATCATCGAAATATACCACCACAAATTTCCCAATGAACGGTCGAAAAATCTGATTCATCACCCTCATAAAAGTACTCGGTGCATTTGATAAACCAAACAGCATGACCAACCACTCGTATAGACCCTCCCTGGTTTTAAAAGCAGTTTTCCACTCGTCTCCTGGTCTGATACGAATTTGATGATATCCACTCTTCAAATCAATCTTCGAAAATATAGTAGCTCCGCTTATTTGATCTAACAAGTCATCCAACCTCGGCATCGGAAATCTATATCTCACAGTAATTTTGTTCAATGCTCGGCTGTCAGTGCACATCCTCCACGTCCCATCCTTCTTGGGTACCAATAAAGCTGGTACAGCACAAGGACTCAGACTCTCCTGCACACGCCCCTGTTCAAGCAATTCCTCTACTTGCCTCTTCAACTCTTCATGTTCCTTCGGGCTCATTCGATAATGTGGTCTGTGTGGCAACACAGCACCTGGAACAAGATCTATCTGATGTTGTATATCTCTCAACGGTGGCAACTCCGTTGGTAATTCCTCCGGAAATACATCGTCAAATTCTTTCAAAACTGGTTTAACTTCTTCGGGAATTTCAACTTCTTCACTGCTCTCACGTCCAATCAACAAGAATACTTCAGGCTCTTCCTCAACCTCCTTAACAAACTCCTTCAAGGATAATAAAGTTTTCAGCTCTTCAATTTCTTCTGACTTACTTTCTCCTTGTGGTCTCTTCTTTGGAACTAGGATAATCTTCGTGCCTTCAAACATAAAACTGTAACTATTGGTCCAACCGTCATGTTGTACTGCTCGATCATACTGCCATGGTCTTCCCAATAATAAGTGGCAAACATCCATCTCTACTACATCACACCATATTTCATCTTTGTATTTCTTCCCAATAGAGAATGGAACACGAACTCGTCTATCCACTTTCACTTCTCCTCCTTTTCTCAACCATGCTAACTTGTATGGACTCGGATGTTTCTCTGTCTTCAATTTCAACTTTGTCACAGCTTCGGTTGAAATAATATTATCACAGCTTCCTGCGTCAATCACAAACTTACACACCTTCCCCAGAATAGTACACGTTGACTGAAAGATGTTACTTCTCAACCAACTAGCTTCTTCTTGCTTCGGTGTTAAACATGATCTCCTCAGCATTAGGTTACAACCTTCATCTCCTGACGCAATATCCTGCTCATCTTCCTCAACTGGACTAGAACATTCCCCATCAACATCCTCATCTTCAACTTCTACAATCATGGTTCGTTTTTTCGGCTTTGGACATTCACTGCTTTTATGACCCTATTCCTGACAATTGTAACATTTGAAACCATTGTTAACTCTTGTCTTCTCAACCTCTTTCACCACTGGTCTACTGATAGGTTTAGAAACATTAGAACTTCCTCCAACACCCTTCGCTTGATTGTTAGAACTAGTAAACACACCACTTCCTCGTCTCCCTTGTTTTTCCCAAGCCAATGCTTTCTGATGTGCTTCTGCCACAGATCTTGGATCGAACATATTAACCATATCCTGAATCTGCATTCTCAATCCTCCAATGAACCTAGATGTCAGCTGCTCTTTTGTTTCCATAATATCATTCCTGGCAATGAGTTGATAGAATTCATCAGCATAGTCATTAACTGTCTTTGTGCCCTGCCTCAAGTTCTGCAAACGTTGATACATCAAAGACTGATAATTGTATGGTAAGAACGTTTCTTTCATCAATTTCTTCATCTTCTCCCAAGATTCAACTTTTGACTTTCCCATCCGATCACGTGTAAGTTTGGTCTGCTGCCACCATGCCAAAGCTCTACCCCTCAGCCTTGTAGCAACCAACTTCACTCTACGATGTTCTGGAACTTCTTTGAAGTCAAAAATCTCTTCAACATTAGCTACCCAATCTAGAAACTCCTCCGCTTGCATACCACCTTTGAATTCAGGAATTTCAGTCTTCATCCCCGATTCCCACTTGTGATCATACTCAGAATAGTTTCTTCCTTGACCTCTTCCTTGAATACTACCACCATCATACTCCTCTTCAAAATCAGATGCATAACGATGTCGATTCTGACCACCAACATCTCTACTACCATTACGTCTTCCACCATCATCCCTTCTATCTACGTTCCTCCGTTCACGATCATTCACGTTCCTCCCACGCCCTTGATCATTTTCAATACTTCGGTCTCGATTGGAATGTGGCGAGACTCTACTACCCCCATGGTTAGATTCTGGTGAAACCCTTCTCCGATTTTGATTCATCTCCGTCATAAGCCTCTCTAACCGGCCAATTCCTTCATTAAGCTTCTCACTAAAATTCTCATTGATTCTTTGCTCCATCTCATCAGCCTCTTCTCTTCGATATAAAGCTTCTACGTTTTGGTGGCGATTAGCTCTTCTTGGCGGCATACTCGAAAACTTCACAAATTCTTCAACACTTCAAATTCAAACACTTTCCGGATTTTGATCCAAAATGAAACGGATCGAAATCTTCCACTTTGTTGCAAATCTCGATGAACACAACTTCTCCAAATCACAAATCCAAACTTCAAACTTCAAAAGTAAGCACGACCCACTTCCTCAAACTCTCGGTCGTGATTGATAACTTCAAATCTTCAAATGAATAGGCTCCAAGTCTTGATCTAACTATGATTGGTTAGAACAAGCTCTGATACCAAAAACTGACGCAGCGGATATTTCAAAAACAATGTAGATCGTAGAATGTAGCAATAGATGAATTGATGAATGCTGAATTGCCCGAATTCGTTGATCCGAAGATACCGAACTCTAGCTATCTCGAACTCGTTGATCGCGCACGATACCGGGTTCAAAGATCTTCAGTTCTTCAAGCGTTGATCAAGCGCACTTGATTCCGCGAATCGGCTTCTACAATCGTTGAATCGAGCGCACTCGATTATCCGAAAGAGGAGATAGGAGATTACACTCAACTACCAATTTGGAATGAAAGCACAAAGCAATCAAAAGAGAATTTTATTCAATATTCAACAACCTTTACAAATGACTCATCTTGCCTATTTATAGGCTACAACACACCAAAACAGAAAAAGTACAAGTCATAAGTCGGTGACGACTTATCCCCTACGACCTACGACTCATCATGAGTCGTTTACAACTCATCAGATAACAACACGACTTAACAAGATGTACAAACTAACAACACACGACTCATCACACTCCGACTTATGACGCAGCCAGAATATACGACTTATTACAAAACAGACGACTCACCTTAAGTCGTTGACGACTTATCAACTTACAACACAGTTTAACGACATACGACTCATTCATATGTACAGACGACTCATCATTATCAGCGACTTAAGACATCAACGGGTCAGATTAAAACGGCAGGAGATTCCACGGTTTTAGGTTCCAGCGCCTCAAGATAGTTCGACTTAACTAAGTCATAACTTGGTGCCGACTCATTACCTTCCTTAAGTCGTAGACGACTTATCACTTGTGTATTCTTCCCCTTGAGTCGTGAGCGACTCATCTCCTTGTTAAGTCGTAAACTCGTCACATCTTTCCCTTTGGTCATCCAGTTGAGTCGTGGACGACTCATCACCGCCTCCATAAGTCGTAGACGACTCATGCCTGTCTTTATGAGTCTTGGACGACTCATCACCGCTTCCTTGAGTCGTAGACGACTCATGCCTGTCTCTATGAGTCGTGGACGACTCATAACATTGCTCTTAAGTCGTAGACGACTTATATCTCCACCTTTGGTTGTCCAGTTGAGTCGTGGACGACTCATCAACGCCTCCTTGAGTCGTAGACGACTTATACCTTGGCCAAATAAAGGTTGCGCTGCATCAATATGCCACTATAAAAGACTGTATTTCTTGTAGTGACCCATTCGTTTGTTAAAACAAGTGGTGATGATAAATAATGTCTTAAGGGGAGCGTAATCGACATGCCTTGGAGCGATCTCTACAAATTCGATTTTACCATTGCTGTGTCACTTCACCAGGAATCCATAAATCCTTACCAACAATCTTAAGATCTTATTCGACAATGGCATCGCACAGTTTAAGAGAGTTTGCTTTTGATTTCACCAAATTGGAAATGTTCGATGGCGTTAATTTCATGCATTGGCAGAAGAAGATGCATTTCTTGTTGGCCAGACTAAAAGTAGTTTATGTTCTTACGACGCCAAAGCCAGAGGAAATAGAAAATGAAACTATTGCGCAAGCACGATCAAGATTAAAATGGGAGCAAGGTGATTACATATGCAAGGGGCACATATGCAATGCAATGATAGATACTCTGTTCGATATATACTATAATAAATCAACTGCCAAGGAAGTCTGGATTGCGTTGGAGGCCAAGTATCTAATGGAAGATGCAACAAGTAAGAAATTTTTTAAGTATAAAATGGCTAATGCTAGGTCAGTAGTAAAGCAATTCAATGATATTATGCATATCCTAAAGCAATTCAACCAGCATAACATGAATATGAATGATGAGATAAAAGTCTCATCTATAGTAGAAAAACTTCCCCCTCTAGGAAGGAACAAAGAAAAATCGTTAAACACAAATATGATGATATGAGTCTGGATAATCTTGCACAGTATTTTGCAAGTGAAAGAACAACTTGGGCAGAAAGAAATCACTGAACCGGCAGTGTTTCCATTTAAGATCCCATGGTGGAGAAAAAAGAAGAAAATAAAACCTTTGAACACCCTTTTAATCAAAAGAAGAAATTTCAGAATAAGAAAAACTTTGATAACAAGAAGGCCAAGAAAGTGAATGGATGCTACAATTGTGGAAAACTTTGTCAGTTAAAAGAGATTATTGTTTTCTTAAAAAGAAACCTTAATCGATAAAAGAAAACTTTACGGCCGTAATATCTATAATCAATATGATTGAAATGGAGAATTCTTGGTGGATTGACTCTAGTGCTACTAAGCATATCTACAACGACAAGAGTCTATTCAAGAAACATGAACCGTCCGTGGATGAAAATTATCTCTATGTGGGAAACTCGAGGAAAACAGCGGTCAAGGGAAAGGGGACAGTAGACTTGGAGTTTACGTCAAAGAAAGTTCTAACATTGAATTATATATACTATGTATCCGAGACTAGAAAGAACCTTTCTTCAGATAGTCTAACTAAGTATGGCTTTAAACTAGTCTTTGAGTCAGATAAATATGTATTGACCAAATGTAGAATGTTTGTTGGAAAAGGGTATATGCATGATGGAATGTTCAAATTGAATATTAATAAAATGGTTGTTTCTGCTTATACCGTTGACATTTTTTATTTATGGTATAGTAGACTAGGACATGTTAACATTAGAAGTATAAGTAATAAGATTTCATTAAACATGCTCTCTAAATATGATAATAAATCTGATGATAAGTGTATGATATGCTCTTTAAGCAAAATAACTGGAAAACCATTTCCATTGAAATCTGTTAGTACCACCAATCTGTTACAATTGATTAATAGTGATGTTTGTGATACACATAGTACTCCCACTAGAGGATAAAAGAAGTATTTTATCACATTTGTATATGACTATTAATATACTGTTATGTTTATTTAATGCATGCTAAAGATGAAGTACTAAATTCATTTATGACCTATTGGATTGAAGTAGAAAACCAATGTGATCTTAAATTAAGACTCTTAGATTTGATAAAGGAGGTAAATATCATTTCCCTATATTTTGTGAATCTATATGAATTATAAATGAGATATATGTAGCTTATAATCCACAATAAAATGGAGTAGCAGAACATATTAATAGAACCCTTACTCAAATGGTCAATGCTATGTTATATAATTTTAGTCTCAATACTAGTTTCTAGGGCGAGGCTTTACTTACCGCCTGTTACATTTTAAATAGAATACCTCATAAATAGACCAAAGTTACACCTTATAAACTTTGAAAGAAATGCAAACCAAATCTTGATTATTATCGAGTTTGAGGCTGTAGAGCTATCATTTGATTACCTAAACTAAAAATCAGGAAATTAGGACAACATGGCATTGAGTGTATTTTCGTAGGATACGTTCAACATAGCAAGGGTTATAGGTTTTTAGTAATAGAACCTAATAATTCGATTGAGGTAAACACAATAATAGAATCTAGAGATTCAGTGTTCTATGAAAATAGATTCATACATATTTCATCCAATCCATCTATTCATGAAATGATGGAGGTTAATACACCTACTTGTGAAATGGTGGAGGTCATCGAAACTACTTATGAACTTGAGAACACTCAAAAAAATAATGATGAAATTGGTGAAACTCTTAGGACAAGTAAAAGAATAAGGACTGAAAAGCCATTCAGACCAAATTTTATCACTTATTTGGTTGAAGTATGAAGAGATAGTATTAGACATCAAGTCATGCTTTGTATAACCATAGAATTTGATCCTTTAACATATACCGAGACCATAAAGTATTAGGATTTAGCTTTTTGGCAAGAAGCCATAAATGATGAAATTGATTATTTTATGGGAATTCAAACATGAAAACTAATAGACTTACCTCATGATTATAAACCAATAGGATGTAAATGGATATTTAAGAAGAAAATAAGAGCAGATGGTATGATAGAAAAAATTAAGTCTAGATTAGTGCTAAGGGATTTACCAAAAAGATTGGATAAATTATTTGATACCTATGCAGCTGTAGCTAGAATTTCAACAATTAGGACATTAATTGCATTAGCATCTATTTATAAATTTGAAATTTGTCAAATGGATGTCAAGACTACATTCGTAAATGGAGAACTTGATGTGGAGATATATATGTCCCAATACGAAGGTTTTGTGATTCCTAGACAAGAAGTATGTAAACTTATTAAATCACTTTATGGTCTTAAACAAGCACCAAAATAGTGGCATGAGAAATTTTTTAAAACCATGGTATCAATAGTTTTAGAATTTGCGAATCAGACAAATGTGTTTATAGCAAAGTTCGAGGTGGTAAATGTGTAATTATATGCCTTTATGTTGATGATATGTTGATATTTGAGACCCATACCTCGAGTATTGAAGAAACAGAAAATTTTCTATCTTCATGTTTTGACATGAAAAATATGGGGAAAATAGAAGTGATTATAGGAATAAGAACCATAAAAACAACATAATTGTTGGTCACTACCCAGTCTCATTACATAGAGAAGATTCTAAAAAGGTTTAATCAATTTGTTTGCAAACCCGTAATATAGCGACCCGGAATTTTATCGCTTTAACACATGAATATTGAATTAATTTTAAATATTCAATTAATGGTTTTTAATAGTCAAATTATCCTCTTTTGATTAATAAGTAATGATGGTAAACTCATTTTAAAAATTTGTTTACAAAAATAAATAGTTCGATGAAAAATTGAAAATGTGATTGAAATTCTTTTTTTTTTGGATTTTTGACTTTTTATCAAACGGAAGTTGTTGCAACGTTGTTGCACATTTATGCAAACATATATTTAAATTCAATAACAAGTCAAATAGTACCAAAAGAGAATAAATAAAACAAAGTTCCTCAAGTGTTTCTAGAAGTTTTTTAAAGGTAATTTAAAAGTGTTTTTAATTTCTTAATTTGTGCTACTTTTTAAGGAGACTTGTCTCATACCACTATTTGATGATTTGATGTATTGTGCCTCAGATAGGGTAGCATGGGGCTTAGGGAGGCTAGAGTATGATGGATGGGTGTGCCTTGGCTTAAAATAAGGAGAGAAGGTGTATGGAAGAAGACATCTTTGTAGGGCAAAGAGATCTTTTGGCTAAGGGGCATTTGAAGTCTTTTACCACATTTTTGCAACTTTATATATACATGCCTATGGTTCAAATTCTTGGTTATTCATTTTAAAGAAAATAATGTTTTCTACCTCCTTTCTTATCTCAAAAGCTCTGAAATTAAAAAAAAAGAACAAAACAACTCATTTTCTCCTCCAAACTCTTTCTATAACTCTTGGACAACATAACAACACCTCTTAGCAAGTCGAAGCTTGAAGGAATGGAGAATAACACCCCATATTCCTCCATGGCTATGATCATTGTAGAGGGGGGTGACCTTGGACGTGAGCAATTAAAGAGGGGAGGAGGCATGGACGTGAAGAAGAAGAGGTGATGGTAGGAGGTTTGGTAGTAGCAAGGAGTCGTGACCTTTTTCTAGAGCTTAGTCGAATTTAAAAAGTGAGATAACTCACTTTGAAACTATTTTTAAATTGATGACATGTTAAAAAATAATAATTATTATTTATGTTATATATATGTAGTATTTGATGTTATTTGATTCCCACTTGGAAGCGGATGACATAAATAACCATTCTTTGCAGGGGACTAAAGCAAAGAAAGTCGAAGTGCTTCTTAGCGAATAGGCTACGATGAAAGCACTTCGAATAATTTGAATTTTGTAGAGGGGTCCAACGGGATTCCTTGCCACCATTAATTTGCATTTCATTTATATACCCTGTATTTGAAATTTTTGTATGTCGGAAGCTTGGTAGCCCAGCCATTTCGTGTGTGAATGGGGATATGACTTGGAAGTTGACTTCTTTTTTATATAGAAGTAATTTGTAGCACTTGATGATTTACTAGAGTAATCGCTAAACCTATTTCTATTATTTGAAAAGTTATTTCTTATGGTTTTGATTTCCTTTATGAAAACACCTGGTTTTAAATTTTAATTTCAAGAAATGGAGTTTAAAAGGCTGTTTGATTTAAAAAATGAAGTTTAAAAGTTAAGGTCCATATAGTGATTATTGCTATGGATAGACTTTGAAAATCTATGGTTTTAGTAAAGTATAAAAGGTTATCTACTTTAGACATTTTTTAAATTCTTTTCAAAGGTGTTTCATAGAAGTTGTATAAGTATTTAAAAAGGAGTTTAAAGTTTAAATATTTTTTTAAGAATTATTTTAGTTATTTAAATAAGAGGTTTAAATTTTATAAAGGAAAAATCTTATCTTTTCAAATCAAAGTTGGGTTTTATTCAAAGATTCTCAAGTAATGTTTGTATAAGAGTTTTGAATTCTAATTTAAGTATTTTAAAATGTATTTGAAAAATAGAATATTTAAAAAGGATTTGAGATTTCAAGGATTTAATTTGAGATATTTAGACAAGTGGTTTATATAAAGGAAATTCCTTACTTTTCAAAGTTGAATTCTCTTTTAAATGTGATGATTAAGTTATGATTTGAGTAGAAGTTTAAACATTGTTTTAAAAGAGGTTTAAAATTTATATAAGTGTTTTAAAAGATTATTTGATATAATAAAGCAAGTGGTACTTTAGAAAAAGGGAAACTCCTTTATTTCCAAAGTTAAATTCTTTTTCAAAAGTTGTGACTTTTTAAGTGATGTTTAAATGAAGATTTTAAACTGTGTGTAAAATGGTTTAATATGATTTTAAGTGAGAAGAAAGCATGGATTACAACATCCTTATTGTAATAAATGTTTCCAAGGAAAGAAGGGAGATCAGAGACTATAACACCTTTGTTATAATAAATGGTTTTGGGAAATTGGAAAAGAAGTTTGATTTATAACACTTGGTTTTAAATTAAATTGTATACGGAATTTATGAAGTCTTATACTCGACATTAAGCTTCAAGGTAAGGAAACTTCCACCAATCTTAAAAGATAGGAATGTTGTTGAATCAAGGTTTGAGATGTAATAATACCCTAACTAAAATGGCTTCATTGTTAACCAAAGGATAGTTTAAGTTTGAAATTAAAGATTGAAGTTAACTATATGAAGTATTATTTCCATATACAAATTTTGTTACTTATGGAAATTAAGCTGTCCTATACTTGACACTAAAAGACGATGAGTAGATTGATCATCTATCTGCGAGATATAGAATCAAAGTGTTTTAACTAAAGCAAGGCCAAGAGCAATCAATGCCCTGATGTACCTGCTTTGTTTCTAGGCGAGGGATAAAGCAAGTCAAAATATCGAAAACGTGACAAGAATATGAGATTTGGTTTCTACAAATGATTTTTATAATTTATAGTGGTATGGAAAGTATTCTTTTCATACTTAACACTAAATTCCAAGGTAGAGAAACTTGTCTCTATCTGTGAGAGTTTAGGAATTTACGTCAAGGCAAGGATATTATGCTAACTTGTCCGACTACTTGTTAATCGAGGGATAGTATAAGTTTGAAATCAAAAAGTGGTGGTAAGTATATTTGGTATAATTTTCATATGATCCATTTTCTTACACAAAAAGGAAAGTGGTATGACATGACATTTGTTTTAAAACAATTAAGTATGTATTTGGAAATGAAATCTTTTTTTAATGTTTTGTGAATATACTTATACTATGGAGATAAGTATATAGATACATTTTCTGAATATTGAAAGTGTAGTGTTTTATGAATATAATTATACTAATGAGATAGGTATATGAATATTTTTCCAAGCATTGAAAGAGTATAAATGAATAGTGAATAAGTAGTATACTTATGTATATCTTTGTAAAGGTACTTTAATACAAGTATTGACAAAATGGTTTCAGTTAATGAAAGGATTAATTAAAGAGGCTTTGTGGTTTCTTATATGCTTAATCATGCTTGGTTTCCATATGAAATTAAAGCTTTGATTTGGTTGTTTTCTTATTAGATAGTTAACAACCGACTATCAAATCTTGGCCAGTTTTGAAACTATCATTTGTTGTTTCGGAGAGGTTGGGATCGGATAAGCTTGAGTTATTTGAAAACCACCTCAAACTGGTATAAGCGTTCGAATTAGAGACCTCTTGAAGATGATGGAAATCGAAGACAGAGTTTTTTCAAGTGTGAGGGCTACTTGCTACTAATCCTGAAGGTGATTCCCTAAAAGGATGTAGTAGAATTAGTGTCTTCGGTTTGTTCATATCCTAAACTACTTGTATGGATGAATGTCAGCATTGCATTATTGCCTGAAGGGCATTCAATTTGGAATTTGCTAAAAAGGTAAAACATAGCCTCAAGCCTCACACCCAGTAATGACTAAAACAAGGGATATGTTGCAGGGCTATATGGTTCGCTACCATTAGGATATGGTCATCACTCGTATCTAGATCAATATTTACAAATTATGTATGGTGTGGCTACGGATTGGGATGACCGGGGTGATGACGTATTCAGTACTATCTAGGAAGGGGTAGGATAATCTTGCCATGCAGGGGGTCCATGTATGGCCCTCGGTACATATTATCTAGAGGTATATTGTGAAAGGAGGTACCCTAGACATTAATGTAACCAAATATGTTGTTGAATGTAATTAATGTAACCATTCTGGCTATGTTAAATATTTATTTTAAACCCTAGACATTATTATAATATCATAATATTTTCTAATATAAATGGTTTTGGTTATCATAAGGTAAAAATCCACTCGTGTTTATGTGCTGCATGGTTTTACGAGATACCTTTATTTTCGTAAGATTTTATAAATATAAAAATCCATATGATTTGAGTTTCTCACGCTGGTTTGCCGGACTGATCTAGATGTTATTTTCTTATAATACTTCAATCAGACTCGAGTATATTCCCAGATTTAGCTACCGATGCTTTGGAACTTCAGGAGACAATTTAGATGCCTCCAAGACCTATTTACATTTTCTACTGCATTTCTCATTTTGTATATATTACCATTTGTGAGGACAAACTGTTATAACTATCCAGGCTGATGATTGGTTAGTTACTTTGATTGTTGTATGTATATTAAAATTTTCTTTTTGTGAAGTTCTTTTGCATATTATATATTACTAGTCACATTGTGAGATTATTTTTTTCTTTTCTTTTCTTTCACTCCAACAATCCGTCTTTCCAGCACTCGGATGCTCGACACGTGAATACCGTGGATGTATTAGTGTTGACTTTTGAGGTCAAAAAGGCGAGTTGTTATAGTGGTATCGGAGCCGAACGTTACACGAGAACTTTTGCTTTGGTAGGGAAAACTCATTAGAGATGGGGTAAGTGACACCCTATAATGAGTTTTTGTGTGTATGTATGTGAGCACATATTTGTTAGTACTATAAAATTGTTTTATATTATGTTGATTGGTCTGTTGAGTGGTTTATGAATTCTAATCGAGACGTGGACACTATGGTGTCGATAGGGGTTTCTAAACATTTAAACAAGGCAAACCGATACAACATTGTTTTTGAAATAATTTTACGATGATTATATTTTATATACAAAATAATAATTTTCAAAAAATGGTATAGTTGTTTTTGATATGTTTGTTTATTAGGAAATGATAATATTCAATTATTATCATTTAGTGTTGACTAGTCATGCTCATACAGTTTAGGACTATTAACTATTGTTTGTTGATTGATTATTTACGCTTGACCGGTTTATGAGCATTTATTTGTTTAATTTAGGTTAAATACGAACACCTTGTGAATTAAGTTTCACAGTTTGATTATAAGGTGTTCTATAATAATGCTGTTATAAAATTTATTTTAATATAAGAATGAATGATAAAGTTGATTTTATAAATCACGTTTATAAAATATGTTTACACTATAAGAAATCTTGTTATTACTTGCATTATTCAGTAGCGTTTGAAAGCTAAGTGCAACTGTTGATCATTTAGAAGAGCAAAAGTAAATAAATAAACGCCACAAAAATGTTACTGCCAAATATTCATTTAAATTTTGGTGAATATTTTTTAATCCACTCATATCTCATTTTCCTCTGCTTAACAACAAATTATTTCTAATAATTTTCTTAAATGAAGTCAAAGGTGAGCCTGGATTTCAGCTACTTCTCATTATCTCCTCGTTTCCCTATCTTTCCCCTCCAATCCCATCCCTTTCTCAACATTTCCCTCTTGTCTAACCCACCTCCATCCAATCCACTCTTCCTCTCCTTTGTTCCTAGGCGCTTGTGAAAGGCTACAAACCCTAGACTTGGATTTCGACATTATCTCGCGCTACAAACCCTAGATCGATACCAAAATCGCGTTTGAAATTCTCTTCAACTTGAATTCAAGTAGCTGCCTGCTACCACCATCATCTACCGCACCAAAAATTTTTCTTCATACCACATCTCCACCGCTCCAGTTTCCAAATCTCCACTTGAGCTCACAGTACCACCAGCCTGAGCTTGCAGATGTAGAGCAATGTATTTTTGTTATTTTCAAATAAAGTTAAATATCAAAATTTGTAATTGTATTGTTAATTAGGTATTGTTTTGGTGCAAGTTATTATGTATTAAACCTATAACTATATCAAATTATTATGCTAGGTTTTGATGCTTTTGTATATTGGTCTGTGTAGTGAACATTTGATTAAATGAAGTTACTATAGTATGTTATGTGTATAATGGGTACATTAATATTTCATCGAGTCTCTAAGATATTAAAATTGCCACACTCAACATGGAAAAAAAATTAATTGATCTGTAAATCAACTTTTGGATTGGGAAATGTCAAAAAATATAAAAGATTCATGGACTATAATCTTATCTTATTTTGTTACTACGAGAAAATTTACCTAGCCATCCTCTGTAAAATATTTTTACTTCAGAAAATTAATAGTTGCTAGTATGTCAAACTATGTTTGGAAACACACTCGCTAGCTAACAAATTAAATTTATAAAAAGCTTATGTTGTATATTATCCGCTGACTGTTTTAATATGGAAACCATAATGTTGTTTTACTATCGGAATAAAAGTGAAAAAAATATTTTGTATACGATTTTACTATGTAATAAAAAAAGTGTATTGTAAAAATTATTGATGGGTTTTCTACGCTTGAATTCCATCTCCGTCAAGAAAGGAAACTATTTAGAGTTTTAATTAATTGAGTTTATTTACTAAAGATATTTAGGAATAGTGGGAAATAAAATTTTAGCGGTTAAGAGGATCACAAAATGCGAATTTTAATATAAAATAGGTGTCTTTTACTTTTTAAAGCCTTATTAGTATATTTTAGTGTCCCTTTAAAATAAACATATAAACTAAGATTGTGTTGTTGGAGGCAGGCTTCCATTCTGACAAAATGGAAACAACTGACAAGAAATTGGTGAAAATGCTTTTATAGAACTTTTATTTTTGTCCCATGAAATTAGGTGATACTCATCATCCAAAGAATGAATCAGTAAACATCCTCTACGAATATCAATGATCCCTTTGCACAAATCATCCATAGCAGAGCTCATTTCAGAACCGTCCTTACAACTCCCATCTGACGTCGTCGTGGATGAGAACCACTCTTAACAACTATCATAAGTCATAGAGCATCATTATGCGTCCCATAACCCTCCTCCAGCAGTTCCATCCATCCGACTCGTCGTTACCTACTCTGCATCTCGAAGTACAACTATCCATCATCGAAGTTGTCACTTACCATCAGGGAATCATCGTCGTCGAATCATTGAGTCATCGTGAAGCATCACGTCTTCGCTTCAGCCCCAAAACCACTCGTCAAAGAGTAGTAACACCAAAATCGAACGTCGAATGAATGAACGAACCATCATATTCTGGTCCTCGAAGCCGCTCCATCGTCCATACCAAAATTGGCCAAATCGGCCATCATCAGGAGTGGTGGATATCGACCACTCTAGAGTAGTCGATAACGACCACTTTGGTCGTGTACTTAACCAAAAATGGTTAAATACAAACCAACTGAAAACGTCAGGCATCTTCCTTGAAGTCTGAAGCATGTATTTAAGTCCGTCGTCCATCTTCAAATCAGTCGGCAAGAGCCAATACTCCTCCAGATATTTATCCCATCCGTTTGAGTTTATCGTCGTTTGTGCATTCAGTCAATATGCATGAAATTCTATCACATCATTTGAGTCCCCATCATGTGCGCATTTGATCGATATACACTAAACTCCATCTAATGAGATTTTCTTAAATCGCCTTCGAACGACATTTCAACCAACTAACAAACAAGCAAACATGCAACCAATAAGCATAAAAATGCCTATAATAGCCTACATATACCTATAATAACACAATACAAACCATCCAAGTAACCAATGTGGGATAATGCGGGATTAATATCAAAATAACCTAAATCTATCAATATCGTCAAAATATTCCGTAAATGGGAAAATGTGATAATTAACTTAAAATCATTTTAAAACACCTTTAATTCTTTTTGTAAAATAAGATATAGGTTTAACTATTTTAGAAATCACGTTTTAAAGTTAGAAAACATTTCAAAACGTCATTTTCATACTATACTAACAATCGTAATATGGTAAGAGACAATATCACTCACCTCAACAAAATTTGTCCAAACTTTCGCCAAGTCGTAGAGCTCTCCATCATGAGCGCTACGTAAGAAACGACATCTAAAACAAACCTCGTATGCAAAAGAATACGCATTTTATAAGTTAATGGATAAAATAAGAAATTAATTAACTTAATAAAATAGTTAACTAAATTAATTTCCTCCTAATTATCTTCTCCTCCATTTCCATTCTCCTGTTCATGCATATCAATCCATTATCGTGTGCATTTTTCATAGTGATACCGAGTTTTACTCAACGAAATCGAGTGTCGTTCAAGCCATTGGTCTCTTTTTCGAACGCTCGACTCGCCGGCACCAAAATCACGCACCCTAACATCCCCTATTGAATCGCGACTTCCAGGATTTATTTGACTGCTCCAAAAGTTACTCGTACCCAAAGATGATCGAACCCAAAACCATGGACATGGAAAGATGCGTATCGCCAAGGGAAACTCCATCATACCCTCCATTTCGTCCGAAACTACCTAGATCAGCCACTACTTGGAACCCTATTCAACAAGCTCTATATGGCTACCTTAAAATTGCCATCGCACCTTACAGAATGTGTATAGGCATAAAGATCTCGTCGATACGAGTCGAATGAAGGTGGTTTGGTAACTTATTGTGGAATAAATTGGGAGATATTGATTTTTGAAATCAAAATGGAGAAGGCGGCCATATTTTCTTCCTGGAGATGATAGAACAGTGCACAGTCAATGAGAATTAAGGGTTTTGGATAATGAGGGTTTTGTTTTAAATAATATAATATATTATTTATTTAATTTCTCAAATAAAATGGTCGTGCGTTTTGAGCTTGCACGATCAAATGGTGCGTCCGATTGCCACGAAACTCGTCTACGTGCATCACCTCTTTTTTCAGTCCCGAGGGTATAAATTTCATCGCTATCCAAGACAGCATTCTGAGATAATAATTTTATGCTTTTCGAGACCATTTCGGCCATCGGACCATTCGATTTCCAAATATAGCTATCATTATACTCATTTTAATTCGCAACGTCGATACGAACCCAACGAAAGTGGTGTCGAGTTCTGATTCAATTGTATGCAAAAAATCATATTTTTGGGACCGTAAATTAATTAACAATTCAATATTTATATAAATTATTTAAATATCCAATCGTTAAAATTATGGGTCATTACATTCTCCCCTCCTTAAAGGGATTTCGCCCTCGAAATCCCAAGGACAAAGCAACACAAACCAATACCCTCACATAAGCAACGATACAAGAGAAATCGTCACTTATCAACTCTCGACAATAATCACGAGAAGCGATCACAACAAGGGAATGGACTCGGGATCAGCTGGGTCCATCATCCTCATCCATCAGTACAATCACTGTCAAATCCGAAATCAATGTGGCTAAACCGAACATCCAAGTTAGGCACTAATTTCCAAAGAAACGGACAATGGAAAACAAATGTGCCAACCCACTAATTGAAAGGCAAGTCAACAATCATATATTTCCGATCTCTTAACTATCAGTAAGTAGCAACATCTAATATCAAATACATTGACTATTCTCCCAATTTTGGCTTAAGTCACGAAAAATTTCGATAGCACCTCTTTTGGGCGGCTAGGTTTGGGAAAAATTCCGAAACAACACACATACACACAGACAAACACATATACACATCTCATATCTGAGGCATCTCGTTTGCGAGGACAACCAAACACATATCACCAAATCTACACTACATGTGTTACATACCTCTTTTATAGCAAGAGCATTTTTTTATTCAGATGCGAATATAAGCGGATAAGCATCCAAATAGCCAACACTTGCTTCCATGAACCTGATCAAGTACTCAACAAAAGAGATTAAGCACAATAGCA
This sequence comes from Allium fistulosum, assembly GCA_030737815.1. NCBI lineage: Eukaryota > Viridiplantae > Streptophyta > Magnoliopsida > Asparagales > Amaryllidaceae > Allium > Allium fistulosum. The sequence continues at coordinate 292,825,011 of CM060906.1, read as the reverse complement.
ATCATCATGTAAATACGCATACTAAAGCATATATATGGCAATCATCTCAAATAAACATGGTATATCAAATCATAGCTATCCTGCATGCCTAACAACCATGTAAGCATAAGTAATCATAAACAATCAAACGTTAAATATGCACATACAAGATCAAACATCAACAAGTAATATACATGCCTATCCTATCATGTAGGATACTAAACTATCTAGTATAAACATCAAATATGATATCCAATATGAAAGCTGGTGAAAAATGACATCTCACCAAGTGAAGAGCTCCGGATATGCGATTCTCATGCTCTTCTTAGTCTCTCATATGCTATCGTCTTTTCTTTCACTCTATTGAACCTTTACTACTCCACTACCTTCCTCTTAACCCATTTCGTATCATGTCTATTGGTATGAATAGGCCTATGAGGTATCAAAGTTCCTGGTTTAGTCTCGATATCATCTAGTCAATTTGATGCCAAATTTCCAAACGCCTCTTGTAAGTTCTCCCAAACGCCACTAGTAAACAACGAGTTTCAACTACTTACAATGCTCTTGGCACACAATGAAATCATACTATCCATTCCATATATAACTCGACTAATGTGGATGCCATTTTACTGGACTTAACTAATAAAAAAAATTAGCATTCTTCGTCAACCTATCGACCGTAACTCAAATGCTATCATATTATCTTCTAGTCCTTGGCATTCCATCGATGAAATACATCTCATCCTTGTGGAGCCAATCATCTCAGTCGAGTCTGCACTGCATCATCTCTACTAACACTACTCATTCTTCTAATTTAGCCATGATCTCCGCTAGTCCAGCTTCATGCCTATGACTAGTGTCGATCTGCTAAATCAAAGTAGGTCTAATAGCCAAACTAGCCAACAGCTTTGGCACTAGCTCACATCGAGTTTTGAAGTCATAACCGGCGATAAACTCGAGCCATGTCCACTCTAGGAATATCGCTTCCGAACTGGTATGTGCTCACCTCAAAGCAAGTACTATAGTTACCAAATCAAAAATCATGAGTTGAATACTTCCCTCATGCGGTTTCGGTTGCCGACTAACATACGCGACAACCTTACCTTTCAGCATCAATACCTCACCTAGTCAAGTACCATAAGCATGTGTGTACTATAGACTCCTCATTCCTGCTCGGAATAAGTAACATCGGTGCACTCATCAACCCCTATGTCAGACTCACTAATGCGTGTCTGCACCTCGCATCTCAAATAAAAGTTTGATTCTCTCTCGTCAAATTGGTTAACGGTGCTACTACCTTTGAGAAGTACTTGGAAGAGCATATATAACAACTTGCCAATTCAAGAAAAATTCTCATCATCAGTTAGTGTTTTCTCACACCTCCAACACAATCATCAATCGTGTCTTGTGCTCCACTTTAGTCCATGGGTAGATGAAAGTATCATCAACAAACACAAGCATGGACTCACTCAAGCGATACCTCGAAACACGGTTCAAGAAATCAACAAAGTATGCCGATACATTGGTCAGCCCGAACGGCATAACCAACTAACCAAAATCAAAGTAGCATACAAAACGCTGTGATTGATGCACTCTCTCTAACTACTCACAGTGAGTGAAATCACATCGCAAGGTCCAACTAAGAGAACACCTTTGCGCAATAGAGCGGAGTGGATACTTGTTTGTCATCTCATCCTACCAATGGTAATCAATACACATCCTCAAAGAGCCATTCGCCCTAGTGGCGAACATTATAGGTGCATCCTGCTCAAATATGCTCTCATGAATGAACACTCGCATCAGTAGGTCATCTACTTACACCTTTAGTCTTGTCTGCTCTTTGGGCATCATATGCCTTAATAACATAATTACTGGTCTAGCACATCTAATCAGATCGATGTGGAACTCTATCCTATATAGAGTATATTTTTTCACCAACTCTTATGCTTTGCCAAATTCCTTACTTTACCAAATTCTTTTTAGAAACACTGCTATGGATCAGAATTTATAATTCAAAATAATTAGCAAACCATTTAATTTTTATTATTATTTTAATATAATTATTAAGCTTTTCTAGCTTAATAAATTCATAATAAATCAAAAACATTTGGGAACAATCCCCAAAATTCATCGAAAATTATAAATAACAAATTCTTTAACATATAAAAATTTTGGGACCAAAATCATTATTTAATTATTTTTAATAATTAAAACCCTTAATAAATGTCCTTTTCTCCTTGGGAAATTCATAAAATATTCCCGTTAATTTAGAAAATTATGAAATTAAAAACCCATCTCCAAATTTATGTTTTACACAACATACCCAAAAATCAAGTCGTTTGAAGATCAATTACTAAGGTTTTTCCTTTTAAACCTAACATAATAATTCCATAAAAATTTCAATAAATCACAATCAAACAATGGTAAAATCAACCATATTATGACATATTATCATCAACTAATTCGGAATCAATCAAATCTAAAAATAATTACTTAAAGGTGAGATGGATACTATTGTTCACCATGATTTGATAAAGAGAATTGATATTTGAGTTGTTGATCCCCTTAGTTTTAACTTGATTTCCTAGCTTTACTCCTCTTAAATCCCCTAGCAATGGCCTCTACTTTGTTTTTATTTGTGTGAATGAAAATATATAAATGAATATATGAGGGTGGTAGAGTTTATGTTTAGGAAATGAGGCTTATTCCTATTTTTCCCCTCTCATAAATCCTCCTACTTATTTATAAGTTAAAACAATCTTACTTGCTGATTAGTTAAGGCCTAACTCAATTAATTATCAAATCTCATCTCCTCATCACATAACACATTATTCTATTTAATTTATCTAATTAAATCTCCTGAATAATGTTAAACAAAAATTTAGAGTGCTACAGGCTCCCCTCCTTAAAGAATTTCGTCCTTGAAATTCAGTGAAGATTACATAATAAGCACATTAAACATATAAACATTTGTAACAACCAATGCTAGTATATCATACCAGCTACAAAGTCTATATAACAAGTATAGAACATACCATCATAATAACCCAGGATAAGTTTCTCTAATCATATCCTATGTCTCCCAAGTACAGTCCTTCTCATTGTCACTCCATTAGACTATCATTAACTTGACTATCGTGTTCCTTAACTTTTTCTCATTTCTTTTTACAACATGAACAGGTTGTCTAACCATAGTCATTTTTGGTTCCACTACTAAATCTTCCAATGTAGTAAGAGTAATAGTAGTTTCTGGATCATGTACACACTTCCTAAGATGAGAAACATGAAAAACATTATGGACTTCTACTAAACTGCTCGGTAGCTTTATCATGTAAGTAAATTTCCCTATCCCCATTATGATAGGAAATGGGCCCACTTATCTCGGTGCCAATTGCTCCATCTTTCCAAACTACATCACACCCTTCATTGGTGATACATTAACAAAAATATGGCCTCCAACCAAGAACTCTAAATCGTTATGCCTCTTATCTGCGTAACTTTTCTGCCTAGACTGTATGCAATTACCCGTAATTTCGCTTCTTCGAAAATGAGAGATTTTATTTATTTTAAATTTAAAATAATTTAAAGCTTAAATAAATAAGTTAAATATAATAAATAATAATAAAGAAATTATTTATTCTTATAATTACTAATTAAAAAGGATAAAATTTGGATTTTAGAACAAATCAGCAAAAGTTAAGTTTTGTTAAAAATAAATAAATGTTTAAATAAACATGTTTAAATATTTATTTGAAAAGTTAAATCTTATTAAAATCACTTAATAAAGATAATAGAAGTATAATAAAGGATTTAAAAATATGTTTATAATTGTTTTACAAAAATATCTAAATTTTGTCGCATTTTGTCAGTTTTACATACAATGTAAAAATGAAGATTTTGATATTATTTAAATATGATTTTAAAATATGAATAGATATGTTTTAATTTATTTAAAGAAGTAAAATTTTTAAGATTGGTTTACTTTAATATATAGTTTAACAAAAACGTCAAATTTTGACTGTAAAATTTGTCAACAAAAACACCGTTTTCAACCAAAACAAGTTATAGCCACATTGTTGTAACATGGTACATTTCCTAACATACACATAATAATATATACAACTTTACAAACTTTTAAATACTTATACATTTAGCATATAAGATAAAATGTTTATATTAGAAAAGTTTAAAAATAAAAGTAAAAAGACATAATTTGACTAATTAAATTTTATTTTAAATTTTTATAAACAACATGATGACACCTCTTTTATCTCTTAACACACTCTTCCTAAACCATCATTCCATACATTAAATGCACTTCATATCAATGCTAATCAAAGTCCAAAAGGAGGCAAGGGTATGTAGGACATTAGCCACTCAAACTCCACCTATAAATACAACCACAAACCCCTTCATTCTTCACTTTATTTTCATTTTGCAAAATCCCAAACTCCATTCTCTTCCTCTATTCTCCTTCCACCTGCAAGCCATTCACCTTCTACCACCTTAAAATCCTCCTACCCGTGCCTTAACCACCCACACACACCGCTACACGCCTTTACCCCCCCTCCAATACCACATGCACCCCCTCTGACAACCCACACCCACCCACGCAACCACCTACCCGAGCCCCTACACCACCACACACGCACCCAAAGCCCCACACCCGAGCCCAATACCCATGCACATCCCCATACCCGCCACCAAAATCACCTACCCACCATAAAAAGCTCACGCACCCTACCTACCCAAGCTACCCTAGGCCGTACCCTCCCCTTTAGCCTACGACCACTCACAAAAAAGGAGAAAAAAGAAATTAAAGGAAAGCGGCAAATTTGAGATGTTTGGAAAAACGCATTAGTTCGAGAAGCACGTTAGCTTACAAAATGATTGACGGAGTGGATATGAAGGTGAGAAATTTTCATTGCTTTTTGATTTATATTGATTATCAAATTTAATTATTATGTTAGGTAATCACCATTTGATGATATGGAAATTTGAATAATAGTTTGAATATGTTGGATGAATTGAATGTTTGGACATGTTGATTGAATGGATGAATAGTAGATAATTCACACTATTATTTTTATATTATCATCATAATTAAATTTGTTATGTTACTTAGTTGAAATAATCAACTATTCCCTTTGTTATGAAAGACCCATTCTTATGTGAGATATATTGGAATAAATAAGTCTCTTTTCAAAATTGGAATTAAAAGTAAAATCAAAATTGAAATTGAATTAGGAATTAAATTTGAAATGAATAGTGAAATTGAAATTGATTTTGAAATTGAAATTGAAATTGAAATTTAAAATTGAGTTGAAATTAAAGATGGATTTGAAATCAAATTTGAAATTGAATTTTAAATTGAGTTTAATTTGAAGTTAGAATTGAAATGAAATTGGATTTAAAAATTTAATATTAAAATAATAGGAATAAAATAATATTATAATATGAAAATATTGAAAATACATTTTAAATACTTTAAAAAGTGAAAATATTGATTTAAAATGATTGGTAATGATTTTATAAGTAATAAAATTCCTTTTGAAAAGATTATTTCAAATATTGAAAATAAGTTAAAACTAGGCGCATTGCGCAACGGTAGTTCGCGATTTCATGCCGAAAGGTTCAAATGAGTGTATAGAGTGGAATATAGCTCGAAATTCTTCGAGATAAAAAAATTCCGGACTATTATATCCATATCTTCTAAACGAAGAAAGAAAATCAAAATTTCGTTAAGCAGATTTTGAGTTAAGTCCAAATCAATTTTCTAGAAAAATCGCCATAGTGTAGTCAAGTGACCATAACGGGAAATCCTTTTAAATGGATGTTTTTAATTATGAAAAAATATATAATAAATTTGATTAATCTATTTAAATAATTTAAAAAAGATTTGAATTGAAAAATATGAATTTTCAAATATATAAAAGTTGTTTAAATCAAATAAGCTTATATAGCACTTTCCGCACCACTTTATGCTGTGAATTCCATAACTTTTGAAATATGAGTTTAAACGTAACGATTTTTCCTAGAATCTATTATGATGTTTTTAAAAGAAAAATTAAGCATTTAAAAGATAATTTGAAAACTTTATAATCAATTCCAAAATAAGAGCTAATAATTGAGTATGCGGAAACGACTAGTACATTTGTCCCATCTATGAGATCTGGAAAGATAAAACAAGGTGTTTAACTAAGGTTAGGGATAGAGCAACCAGTGCACTTAACTGGCCTCTGTTTTCTCTTCTTAGGCGAGGGGTGGAACAGATCAAAAGGAAAGCCCGAATGCTCTAAAAAGATTATATTAAGTTTTTCCAAAATAAAAGAAGATTGGTATTATCCAAAATTTAAGTAATCTCCAAAATGAATAAACTACAACTTGGATTGCATAGAGATAATCTTCTTATACTTGGTGTTTAATTTCGAAGAGGGAACTCGTCCTATTCATGGAATTTAAAAGGTGATATCACCGTTATTCCGCCCATAGCACTTGTTAAATCCGGAAATTAACATTGAGTAAAATTAGAATGATTTCTATGATCCTATTTACTTAATAATGTTTGCTAAGATTGATCTTATGGTTTACAACAAATGATGTATTAAATAACATTGTTTTTGACCCGCCTAAAAGTTAAGGAATTTGGATCAAGGGTTAAGTGAGGAAATTTGAAATATTATCCAAAGCAAAAGGATGAATTAACTTAGAATTACTCAAAGACAAAAGGAAGATATTTGTAATCATACAAAAGAACTAAAGTGAAAAGAGACTTAATAAATCATGTATACCCATATTCACTTTTTTATCGATGATTGGATTTCGAAGGAACCGAGGTCGAATTTGGGTGATTCCTATCCGAAAACCACTTCAAACCAATTTACATATTCGGAAAATGAAGTTGTTTAAAGACGGAGATATTGAGACACATAATAACGAAGGACTACTTGTTGATTAATTGGGAATAAACTCCCGATTCACTATATTGTAGCAGTGGTATCTTTGTTATGAAAAATCTCAGAACCACAAGGGTTTCTCGCCTAGTAATGGCCGAGGAAAGTACCTTCGGTTTCATTTAGTGCCTAAACGAACTTGTATGGAAGAATGTCTGATCTTGCATTCTAAATCAAATCGAGTGATCTTTACATAATGTATCTCAGTTGGTGGTGGAGAAGACACCTTCTCTTAGCTTAACACCCTTTCCCGAGACATACGAGCTTAGGAAGTTATACATTTATAAAAATCAGTCGTGTGAATGTGGAATGGCAATGTGGCATTCAAAGTGAAAGAAGATGTGCTATGTGAAAAGGTAATCGTTGCCTCAAGTCTCATCAATCGGAAATGATCGAAATAGGGTTAGATGCGGTAAGGCTAAGTAGGTCATTCCCATTAGGATATGATCATCCATTTCTAGATATATTTCTTCCGCTTTGACGTTCGGGATGTAAATTAATGTGGTTTGTATGCAAGGGCGGGCCCGGATAAAGGTCGTAACGACGGGGGGATGACATATTCGGTACTATCTAGTTATAAAGGTAGACCGGTGTTGTGTTGGTAGAGGAGCTTTGTGATGGTTCCTCAGGACATCCATATAGAGGTGTACCCATCGGAAGGTAGTCCCTTCACCTGTTCATTTGTATGGAAATCAACACTCCAATAAGAACCTGTGGTTTTTTTTGTATTGGCATAATGAATAGCCCCGAAATGCTATATGGGTAACCATTTCGGCTAAGATTAATTAGTTTATTTGCAAATGTTTGCAAAGATATGTCATTAAAAATAATATAAAATGTTTTGATATATAAAAGTGTTTTATTTATCATAAGGTAAAAACCCGTCCGTGTTTGTGTGTGGGCGTAGTCTTATGAGAAACTCTTTCTTTTCAAAAGATTTTATTCAAAGGCTGATATATGACACCTCATTTATTATTGAGTTTTTCTCACGCTGGTTTATCAAGCCTGATCCGGGTATTTTCAATACTAGGGTCAGATCCAAGTAGTTTCAGGTTTAGTTGAAGTCGGTTGAAGTTTCCAAAGGAGAGCTAGAGACATTCATCTACGTATGGACGTATTCTATTATCTGTTATTGTTTGTTTTGTTTGATGTTTGTCAGCAATTGTAAGGACGGATGTTTATAACTGTCCAAGATAAATTTAGGTTAGGCTCTGATATATATATTTTAAAAGTTTTCCACTGTAAAGATATTGTTCAATATTATATGTTATTCCATTCGTATGAGATTCTGTTCTGTCTATTTTTCTTTATTACACTTGATAATCCATACTTCTGTGCAATTTGAGTCAGACATGTGTGGTTTATTGTCAGCTCAAAGGGTACGGAATTATGGGTCGTCACATGGTATCAGAGCTAAAGGTTAAGCAAGAACCTTGGCTTTATTGCGGTAAAGACTCATCAGAGATAGGATTAGTAATATCCTAGGATGAGTAACTCATTAGAGATAGGGTTAGTAACACCCTAGAATGAGTTATGAGAGTATTATGTATATGAGCACGTATTTGTTAGTGTTATATATAAAATGATTTTGATTTGAAAGTTGGTAAATGAAATAATTTTACCTAGGTTTAAATTTTGAATATAAAAAGGGAATAGTTTTGAAAATATTAAGTTAGAAAATTAATGGTTGTTTAAAATATAGATTAATGAATATGTTAGCACCAAAATTGGTCACTAACACCCTTGAATAGAGTTATGTAGAGAGATTAATGAAGAAAGTAAATTAAAATAGAAAAATAACGCAATTGAGTGCAAAAAGAACAGCAGAACGAGAACACCGGATTTATAGTGGTTCGGCGTAATTGCTTACGTCCACTTTGAATATGATCTTTATTACTTTCCCTATCACTTGAATATAGATACAATCCGTAAACAAACCACTTGAATACAAGTTTTAATCGAAAATAGGAGAGTATAAAAAATGGTAGAGTTTCCTTGGAGTTCTCCCAAAAGAAGGTCCCTTTTCACTGCACCCCTGCCCCTCTATTTATAGACGAAGACAAGCTGGACTTCCTCCGTGGGCCCAGGAGCAAGGTACTTCGACCCATAGTAAGTGACTTCTGGGCACCGAGCCAAGCATGCCGAACGACCAATGCCGAGCGAGAAATGTCGGGCGACATTATTCGAACGAAGGCTGTCGAGCGATGCTTTGCCGACCAAAGGGAGCCGGGCGATGCTTGCCGAACGATTCTTACCGAGCGGGAAATGCCGAACGAGGAATGCCGAACGATGCCTGCTGAATGAGCGTAGTCGAGCGACGTTGGCCGAACGAGGAATGCTGACCCAGGAGCACCGAACGATTATGACCATACCAGCATAGCCAGACCAACTTGCACCTTCCCATATTTGCCGAACCACCAATATTGGGCTGACCCTTCTTGGTAGATGACTCGGAGCAATCCCCTAACTGACTCGAAGTGAGGAGCGACACGAACTAAAGCGTCAAAGGGTTTGTCCTCTAATGCCTAACAACTTGCTACCTCTCTGAAGTCTAATGGGCCACACATGCCGAGCCATGAATGTTCGATCTAAAAATTACCGAGCGACAACTTAATGCCAAGTAACAAATGAAATATCGACACACACACACAAGCCGATCCAACAAATGATGCCGACCCACACTTATGCCATCCCACCGATCCACGTAGTCTTGCCGAACCACTTAGTGGAACCAAACCTTCATAGGTTCAACCCTTTCTTAGCTCGAGTTACGATCGAACCCAATTATTCATTTTGCAACTATCACCTTGTAGCCAGGCTAAACTGCCGGGTAACATTTGCCCCCCAAATTACGTCTTGTTGCATACATGACGTGCTTTGAATCGAAGCAAGTTAGAGTCTCCACAAAGAAATCCATCATGTCTCCTAAATAGTCATTATCCTTCAATTTTATCCTCCAAAGTGTCGTATCCTTCTTCCGTCGTCATGACGCTTGGTCGATTCCCAATAGTATAAATTCAGGATTGTAGTTCATCAGTGGTCGTCTGTGCCCAGTTCTACAGGGCTAGTAAGCTTCGGCTATCTGATCCAGTTGTTTCTTAATAACCCTAAGTGAAAATTCATTTTCTGTTGATTTCAAGAAGCCGAATTTTTTCGAATATATACGTGCATGTTCGGGCACACGTTCTTGTCATTGGCTCTCAGATGCGTTTTATATGCTCATAAGTCGTCACCAATTCCATCTAGTTTAATTGAAATTCGATTGCAGTTCCTTATTTATATTTTTTGTGAAATAAGGGTTGTAACCAGCAACTTGATGAGAGGGTACTTCAAGTTTTACATGGATGACGACCTCGGAGCCATAAGAAAGGGTGAAGGGAGTATGGCCGGCCATGGACTCATGGGTAGTTCTATAATCCTATAATGCTGTTGAGAGATCATCCACCCATTTACCTCTAGCCTTTTCCAAACCTATCTTCAGAATAGAATTTATGATATTGTTCATAGCTTCAACCACTTATAATGGATCGTGGAAGGTCATAAGGACAAATGATGTTACGGACGACGAAGTCGATTATTTTATTCATCTTGGTTGTGGTTAAAAGTTCTACATCTGCCCATTTAGTGAAGCAATCAACTGCTACGATGATGTATTTTGCACCACCTTTAGGATCAGCAAGGAGACGATGATTTCAATGCCCCCAAGTGGTAAACGGTTATGGACTAGTCATTTGACCAATTTCCATCGATGGGGCTCTCGAATTTCTTGCAAACATCTTGCACTCATCGCATTGTCTAGCATGATCAACCGCTTCTGAATGATAGTCGGCCAGTAAAACCCATAGCAGAGTATTTTCTTTGTCAAGGTTTGCCCTCTAATGTAATCGCCGCATTCTTCTTCATGAACTTCTCTGAAGACTCGTTTGATTTCATCATGGGTGATACATCGAGGCATAGGAATGGATAAACTCCTTTCTACACATGACTTCTTCTTGGATGATTTGGAGTGAAGCTTTAAGGAGGATCTGTAGTTTTCCATTCCCCCGTTCAGTAAGACCTCCTCATCGTAGACAGTCTTTGATAGGAGTCGATCGTGAACCCTTTTCTGGCTCTATCTTCACGATCTAGCCGATCTCCACCTGTCAATGCTTGGAATATTAAGTATTTCAACCGAAACAAGTATGTCCGTTGTGCGTCCCTGAAACTGGCCAGCCAGGCCAGTGACTTGACTCTTTTCATTTCGTTTGATGAGGATGTGTGTAATGATGTAATATGTGAAGTTGGCTAGTAGCTCTTGGAACTGGCCGAGATAAGGAGCAAGACAATGCCCCCTGTCAAGATTAACTTCCTAACCTTGCATGCTACCAATCAGGAATTACAAAAGATATGTAAAGTTTCCACTCCAAGTTCTCTAGCAAGTTTGAAGCTGGAGGTCGAGGCTTCATACTAAGCATCGTTGTTTGTTACATGGGAATCGAGTTTCAGGACATAGCAGATCGATCGTTCCTCAGGAGTAATTAACACGACTACTGTGCCATAACACTAATAATTGGATGCTTCATTTTCGTGCATTTTCCATCTATTGGTTGGTTCTCTACTACTCTTCGAGTAGTCGTCTGATGTAGTGAATTCAAATATGAGGTCTACTAATTTCCGTCCTTGGATAGCCCTTCGAGGGAAATAAGTGATATCAAATTGGCTTAGTTCGATATTCTATTTAAGTAGTCTTTTAGATTGTTTTATGCCCTGTCGCAACGGCTGGTAGGCATAGACGTTAATTGGGTGAGCCTAAAAGTAAGAGTGGAGCTTTCATGATGAAATCAGTAGACATTACGCTAGCTTTTGTAGCTTCGGGTCGATATCCAATGCATGGTTCACGATAGTCGGTAAAATCACACATGCATGTCAGAATGGGTCCAAGGGAACATATCATCATTTATTCAGAAAAATCCAACTAATTCTTTTACCATCATTGCACTAAGCTGTGATCCGATATTCAGCACCCGGAAAGGGTCACCATGGCTGGCTGTAATGTCAACTGTCAGCTTAGCGGGTGCAATCTCGAATTCTATGAGTTCTGATATAACTATTTTGCGTAACATTCAATGTGAAATATGGTTGGGATGGTCAATGTTGATCGTTGCTGTGGTCGAACCCTAGAGTCTTGTCATGAGTTATTAAGTCTGATAGTGAAGGGCTTTGAATGCTCTGATCGATTATCTGCAAATGGCCAAAGGTCAGGCTTAGAAGCACGATGAAGAAAATGTCGAGTAGGGGTCAGCCTCGAGTTGCGTAAAGCTGCACAGTTGGATTTTGCTTTGAGTTTGAATTTGCTAGTATATTCGAGTAATGTGCTTTCCTTCAACGCATTCATAATCTTTAATCCGTCCTTCATGTTGGAGTGATAGTCAGTTGCCAACAAGCTTAGGCATCGATTTAATGATTCTATCGCTAGGCATTCTTTCGGTCGTAGCCTTGAATAGTTGTAAACACTATATATAAGTTTCAATATTGAGCTATCGTAGCCAGTCTTTGTATGATCACGCTTCTGCTCCCAGTCTCGGGTTGATAAATGTACTGTGTTGGATGGTTGAGTTTCGTCCTAGCTATGTTTATACTCCCACCTAAACTCGAAAGACATAGAGTCGATCGGTGAATAATCGATTCACATTCATCCTGCTTCTCGCTCGTTCCCCCAAGTCTGGGGCATATACCGATAAGTAGAAAGGCCAGCCATGCCCACTTTAGCTTTGCTCTCTTTTCCGTTGAATCGTGGGATCATTAGTTGATGGGAGGCTGAGTCTCACCTATCCTGGATTGTATTGTTGTTTTTCATTCCAAGGGTAATACTCCGATGCCTCGTTAGTTTATGGGCATAAGTTGGGTACTAGATGGTCGCTATGTCCACTTTGGTTCATGTTTTGTAATCAAACCTCGGGGTAAAGTTGGCTCAAGTGCAGTCGGGTCATGCTCATCTAGTTTCTTATTCCTCCTGACGGATCGAAGGAGGGTGCTAGAGAATTAATGACCAAGTCTTTGTGGTTTACTCTCCTTTCCATACTCTGGTGGTCATAGTTTTTCAAGGGACATTCGGGTCACATTCGTATGTGCTTGGTGCGGATCGATATTGACACGCAATCTGAGGTATGATATAGTCGGTCATTCGTAGCTTTGGATGCCATTCTGATTGGTTGTGTATTGAGGCCTCCTTACAGTCGTTGCCTTAAGTTGTAAAGAACGCCAAGCTAGAGCTATAATGAGCTGTCGTATTCAGCTTTTAGTGATTTGTACTCCTGCTTCCAACATTGATTTGGCCAGGCCACAAGTCGGATGGTTGAACTCCATCCTTAGCGAGTTAATATTCCTCCTATCGATTTCCGACCGAAGTTTGTGGAATAGTGAACGGTCGGAATCCACTCATCTATTTATCGGTGTTTATACGCGACTCTGCATTCTAGTGACATAGAGTTATTCTTCCCGGTGGAACCTCGCCACTGGAAGTTCCTCTTCCTTCCCCAGGCACCACTTCCCTAGTAAGCAAGTCGTTCAAGAAAAACCGCTTGGGGGAGGAGTCTTCAGAGAAACCAAGGAAGGAGAAGAATCAAAAAAGTAGCTATCATGCCTCGCTCAATGCGAATAAGCCTGGATTATGCAATTATCTCTATTTATTTTCGTAGTCGTTGTAAATAGATTTTTTGCTCCGAGTTCAGGAGAAGTTGTAGTGAAACTGAATCCACTTGTATATTTTAGCCTGTGCTCCGGAGGCTGAGATATTTTTGAATCATTTATACCCTAGTCCGCACTCTGGGGACTCAGAGTACTCTAGTCCACACTCTGGGGACTTAGAGATTTTTAACTCGTTTATACTCTAGTCCGCACTCTGGGGACTTAGAGATTTTTAACTCGTTTATACTCTAGTCCGCACTCTAGGGACTCAGAGTACTCTAGTCCGCACTCTGGGGACTTAGAGATTTTTAAATCGTTTATACTCTAGTCCGCACTCTGGGGATTCAGAGTACTCTCGTCCGCACACTGGGGACTTAGAGATTGTTTAAACCGTTTATACTCTAGTCCGCACTCTGGGGACTTAGGGTACTCTAGTCTGCACTCTGGGGACTTAGAGATTTTTAAATCGTTTATACTCTAGTCCGCACTCTAGGGACTCAGAGTACTCTAGTCCGCACTCTGGGGACTTAGAGATTCTTGAATCGTTTATACTCTAGTCCACACTCTGGGGACTCAGAGTACTCTAGTCCACACTCCAGGGACTCAGAGATTTTTAAATCATTTATACTCTAGTCCACACTCTGGAGACTCAGAGTACTCTAGTCCGCACTCTGGGGACTTAGAGATTTTTAAATCGTTTATACTCTAGTCCGCACTCTGGGGACTCAGAGTGCTCTAGTCCGCACTCTGGGGACTTAGAGATTATTGAATCGTTTATACTCTAGTCCACACTCTGGGGACTCAAAGTACTCTAGTCCACACTTTGGGAACTTAAAGATTTTTCTCAAGTCATTTATACTCTAGTCCGTGCTCTGGGGACTCAGAGTACTCTAGTCCGCTTCAGGGACTTAGAGATTTTCGCCAAGTCGTTTATACTCTAGTCCGTGCTCTGGGGACTCAGAGTACTCTAGTCCACTTCAGGGACTTAGAGATTTTTGTTGAGAGCGGTCATATTTCCACCTGTTTGATTTGTATTTCATTTATCGTATCGAGGCTAATGTTGTCGAATGACCGATCAAACCATGTTTGCTCATGGAATGGGACTTTGCCCCCAGCATCAAGGATGAAACTTAAAAAATGGACGGTCAATTCTCGTCCGCTTGGTGATTATAGATCTTCCAATCAAGTCAAGGAAGGAGGTATATGATAGATGGTTGGACCACATCCATGCTGGGGTTGGATAATCAAGTCTTGCACAATTTGCTTCGTATCTCTTTCTAGAAAACGGGGATAACGGATCACTGAGTAGACAAACTAAGTTGCATATGTTCCAAGGTGTAGTCGTGTCCATGTATTGGGAGCGATGGTTGACGAGTAGGCAGTCCATCACAGCTACTTCAAGTATGGCTTTCGAACTACCTCTTGTGTTCCCGGTCGGAGTTGATGTGTAGATGATCAAATCACGTCTGATCTAGTTAGATCCCGGCATCACTGAGCTTCAGGAGAGGCATATGTATTTTATCGAACTTTACTTTCTGACATGAGGAATGGATGATCGGGCCACATTCATTCCAAGCCTTGCTTAGGCCACCAAATCAAATATGGAGGTCGATGAATGGACGGTCAATTATGAACGCTTTGTATAAGGCTCTGACCGTGATGAGCTTTTCCATCTCTAGTCCATGGCCTCAAATCAAAGGCATATGGTTGATGATGAGCGGTCAAATCATGCTCGTCTTGATGAAACTCCACAGGTCCGATCACGGTCTGCGTGGATTGATTGGTGACCAACTCTGAGTACTTGTTCACCTACATTGTTTTGAAAGTAGTTTAGTTCAAGTTGGTTGTGGTTCATAGAACAATTGAAATTGAAATAGAAATTATTTAAATAAGATTGGAATAAATCTCATTGATCAGTGAAGCAGCATCGTGTGCTCGCTATTTAACTTTGGCCCTAGCTCCCTTTAAATGGATGTCAGCCGTCAGTAGTCCAATTGATAATCCTAGTTCTTTATTGATAGGCATCGGATGTTCGCTGCCCACCATTCCGCAAGACTTGCACATACTGTTAAAGCTTTCCTTTCCAGATCATCTTTTCGATCACACCTCAGAGGTGTATGTAATCGCCAGTGTGAGGATCAGTGTGCATCTTGGAATATACAACATTCCCCTGATTTTCTTTGGACTTCGGTGGACTCTCTCGAGGTTGGTTTTCAGTACCACTCTAAGTCGCGAGTCTCCAAGTAGAGCTATCGATTGAATCTTTCAAAGAGCATATGGGTTGAACTTTGAGATCCTGTTTTGTCTACTAGAATCAGAATCCTTAGCCAACATGCCTACATTGTTATTTTTCCTAGCCTGCTCCACTCCTCCTCACTTTGGTTCTGATTCATTTTGTAACAAAAACGATCCATGGTCGTAGGAGGCTCTCCAGCTAACTAGTTGCCAAAATATATTTGGAGGTCTACTCCCCTCAAACGCGATCAGCATGGTATCCTTAATAGAATTTGGAACAAATTGCTTGGAGTCCAACATTGGTTTTATTGGAGTCACTAAATTCGAAGTGCTGGGTCAGTGAAGAATGGTGCTTGGAGTCATCTTGGCATTTGGTTGGAGAAAAAATTGGTTTTACTCGAGTCTGGTTTTGGTCAAAAGTTTCTTGCATTTGCCTAGAGTCATAACATTCATGTTCTCCAACCGTTGGGAGTATCGTTTGAGTAGCAGTTGCTTGTCCATCCCTTGTTGCCATTTAGAAGCTGCCGCTTGATCCTCTATGCCCTGGTCGGTCATAGGATGTCAGGGTAGTGGATAGAATGTTCCTTCATTAGGTTGAGTTTTGACTTCACTATTCGAAGGCAATGCGCTGCCTTTTTCTTAAATTTGAGTTGTACCCGAAAAAGTATTTTTTAAAATAGGGGTCGTACCAGATCCATATATTTCTTTTGGTAACTAGATGGATCGGTATACATGCGATCGGTAACACTGGGTCGGCATGCTTGTAAAGCATAAAATAGAAGGTGGTTCGGTGTTGGAGTGTAGGCATGGTGGATCGGCGAAGGCGGTTCGGTCAAGGGTGGCTCGGCCAAGGCCGTTCGGCCAATGCGGTTCGGCGAAGGCGGTTCGGCCAAGGGTGGTTCGGCGAAGGCCGTTCGGCCAAGGGCGGCTCGCCCAAGGCCGTTCGGCCAAGGGTGGCTCGGCCAAGGCCGTTCGGCCAATGCGGTTCGGCCAAGGCCATTCGGCCAAGGGTGGCTCGGCCAAGGCCGTTCAGCCAAGGGTGGCTCGACCAAGGCCAAAGGGTGCTCGACCTTGGCTGTTCGGCCAATGGTGGCTTGGCCAAGGCCGTTCGGCCAATGTGGTTTGGCGAAGGTGGTTCGGCCAAGGGTGGCTCGGCCAAGAGTGGCTCGGCTAGGGCGGTTCGGCCAAGATGGATCGGCTGTACGGTGTATATGTGGCGATCGGTATACATCAGTTTTGGAGCGGTCGGCGTACGTCTTTTCTGGAGCGGTCGGCATATGCCTTTTCTGGAGCGGTCGGCATAAGCCTTTTCTGGGGCGGTCGGCATATACACAATTGCCTTGGTGAGGGTTCGGCCATATGAGAGATCAGTTGAATTGCCTTCAGAGAAGTGCCAGCCTTCGTTTAACTTGAGTGCAAACTTCATCATCCAATCCCAAGATCTTGCATACATCAGTAAATCCCATCCCATGGCTAATAGCTTCCTTTATATCTCTTTCAAATCTGAGTAGAATAGGAAGTTTGCTGGTAAACAACTAGATCTATGTCGCGAATATGGAAATCCACTAGTAGATGATGAGATCCAATCAAGCTGAGAATTCAATTCTCAGTGAAAGTACCAAAATGTTAGCACCAAAATTGGTCACTAACACCCTTGAATAGAGTTATGTAGAGAGATTAATGAAGAAAGTAAATTAAAACAGAAAAATAGCGCAATTGAGTGCAAAAAGAACAGCAGAAACAAGAACACCAGATTTATAGTGGTTCGGCGTAATTGCCTACGTCCACTTTAAATATGATCTTTATTACTTTCCCTATCACTTGAATACAGATACAATCCATAAAAAAACCACTTGAATACAAGTTTGAATCGAAAATAGGAGAGTATAAAAAATGGCAGAGTTTCCCTGGAGTTCTCCCAAAAGAAGGTCCCTTTTCACTGCACCCATGCCCCTCTATTTATAGACGAAGACAAGCTAGACTTCCTCCGTGAGCCCAGGAGCAAGGTGCTTCGGCCCATAGTAAGTGACTTCTGCGCACCGAGCCAAGCATGCCGAACGACCAATGCCGAGCGAGAAATGCCGGGCGACACTATTCGAACGAAGGCTGTCGAGCGATGCTTTGCCGACCGAAGGGAGCTGGACGATGCTTGCTGAACGATTCTTACCGAGCGGGAAATGCCGAACGAGGAATGCCGAATGATGCTTGCTGAATGAGGGTAGTCGAGCGACGTTGGCCGAATGAGGAATGCCGACCCAGGAGCACCGAACGATTATGACCATACCAGCATAGCCGGACCAACGTGCACCATCCCATATTTGCCGAACCACCAATATTGGGCCAGCCCTTCTTCGTAGATGACTCGGAGCAATCCCCTAACTGACTCGAAGTGAGGAGCGACACAAGCTAAAGCGTCAAAGGGTTTGTCCTCTAATGCCCAACAACTTGCTACCTCTCTGATGTCTAATGGGTCACACATGCCGAGCCATGAATGTTCGATCCAGAAATTACCGAGCGACAACTTAATGCCAAGTCACAAATGAAATATCGGCTCACACACACAAGCCGATCCAACAAATGATGCCGACCCACACTTATGCCATCCCATCGATCCACGTACTCTTGCCGAACCACTTAGTGGAACCAAACCTTCATAGGTTTAACCCTTTCTTGGCTCGAGTTACGATCGAACCCAATTATCCATTATGCAATTATCACCTTGTAGCCGGGCTAAACTGCCGGGTAACAGAATAAGAGACTTGAATTAATTAAAAACAAGTTAATGAAAGACATTTTAAGATTAGAATTGCACGATGTGACTAAAAGATATTCTAATAAAATGCTTTAGGTAGTATAACCAAATGTTTAATTTAAATTCAGGGACCAGAAGAACAATCAAACTTTGCTTTGTTAGGTCGTGAATTTGAAATCTTAAGACAAAGGAAGTTTTTAGGTTCAGAACCGATAGTGGAAGTCGGGAATTGGTTAGCTCAGTGTGCCCAGCTTAGGATCTCATAGTAGCATGTGTGGATGAGGCATTCCAAGAAATGATAAGCGAGGCTCTCAAGTTTGAGGATGTCATTCCTTATAAGCCAACCAGAGAGAACAAACCCAAAACTTGTTTCGGATGTGGAAGGATTGATCACTTTATTAAAGACATTAAGTTTAGGACCAAAGCTTTCAAGAAGAAAGGAACTACACGAAGGACTTGTTACAACTACCACCAGAAAGGTCACGAAATCAAAAATTGCCACTAAGCCAATGTAACAACCCTGTATTTTGTGATTATTTTAATTGTGTATTTTAATTATTTTAAATTGAATTTACTGATTTAGAAACTTTATTTTATTTATTTAAATGGATAATTTTTGTTATTTTAAATATAAATTTTGATTTGTATGTGAATTATAATTCCAAACATAACTAAATAGAATATTTTCCAAAAAAAGTGAATTTTGGTCAATATGATCAAATTTGACTTTTAAATTTAAAAATTTAAAAGTTTGAAAATTTGAATTTTATCTTTTATTATGAAAGTAAATAAAATTTCAAGAATACTGCTTTTCGTTTCGTTGAAATCTGGTTTATAATGTGAATGTTATGCCCTTTTAAATATTGTGTGTAATTTGTTGTATTTAACAAAATTGTTTATTTTAAATTATATAAATAATATTTTATTTGGTCATGTAATGTTCTAATTTATATTTATATGGGTAAAATAACATGTTATGTATATATTTTGGTTTTTAAACATTTTAAAAAGTGTAATTGACATTTTCCAGTGTCAGTTATTTTTGGTTCACAATTTTTAAATCTCCAGTTTCAATTTATTAAAGAAATTCTTTATTTATTCCTCTATTTCCTTAAGACCTTATTTTATTTAATCTCCACTTTATTTTGTTCATCATTTATTTTACTTATTTGACTTTTTATTTGTTGTAAAGTGAAATAGAAATTTTATAAAGCAAGTAATGTTTTATTTGTAATTTTAAGCCTTGTTTAAATTAAATAAACTATTTCTTTATTATTTTTCTATTTTCTCTAAATTTAAATTATTTATTTCACTTTAGAAATGATAAATGAATTATTTATTTCAAATTTTTGCTTTAGAACATTTTTTAAAGTGAAGTAGATATTTTTCCAAAGCCAATGGTGATTTAATTGTAATTTTGAACCCTATTTCCAATTTTAAGCAATTTCTTTAATTCTTTTTCTATTTTCTTTAAATTTATTTATTTATTTTCATTTTATTTCACTTTGTTTCGGTTTTTAAAAAGTATTTGCTGAAATTATTTTGTTTTATTTGTTTTAAAAGAAATGGAAAATTGAAGAGACAAAGACTCTTCCTTTTCCTATGGCTTTTCAATTTCTAGACTTTTCAATTTCATAACTCTTCATTTATTTTGTTTGGCCATGTATTTTGCTTGGTTTTCATGTGAGAAACTCCTCATATCATTTCATTTTTATGGCACTTTAGATCTGAAAACAAGAAGTATATGCAATGGCTTCCTCTTTGCTCACTTTTCTTCCTTTTTTTCATTGTTTCTCACTTGAATTTGCCTTGATTCTTTTATGTGTTTGCTCGGCCATAGCCTCACCATCACCACCACCAATCACCACCACTTCTCCCCCACATAATCCACGGCCAAACCATCCCCCTCCTCTGACCTGAGAGTGCCTTGACCATCCAATGATCAAATCTCCACAAAAACTATGCAAAACTCCAAAACAATGCCTAGCCAAGCCATTTCCACCATCACCTTCATGATCAGCCTTGGCCACCACCACTTGCTGCCATGACCTATAACCATCAGCTCCACCTCTGACCTGACCTGAAATGAACATGGCCAAGCCATGTTAGCACCATAGGCCGAGCATAGGAGCACCAAAACCTTCCATTCCTTGACCCAAACCCTTCCACTTGCTTGCCTTCACCTTCCACTTGTTTTGCCTTGCCATCTTCCTCTATGGCCGAGCTTAACATGCATGTAAACCATCATAGCCGAGCACATGAACCCTTAGGCCAAGCATTTGAATGGTAAAGGCAAGGTCTTGTTCCTTGTTGCTTTGTATTTCAATTTATTCAACATTGTTTTGTGTTAAATATATTCATGTGTTATATTGTTTTGTCTTGTTTGGGTGTTGTTTACAAGATCATATCTTGGCTCTCTCTTCTCACTTGAATCAAAGTCGTGCTGTATCATGCTTGTCGTGCTTTCTGGAATCTATTCTGTGTGTTTTGATCGCTAACTCCAGCGTAAAAAGGTGAGTAAATCTCACATGACATTATATACTTATGCAATTGTGAAGCGACAACATTTGAATGTGTAGAATTATATATAATGTTATAACTGCCTATGATTATTTATATATGATGTTAAACCTGTAAATTTATATGTCATCTCATATGTTACTGTTAATTATTGTTAAACTGTTAATTTATATATGTTTATCACACTGCAAGTTCCCTATAGATTAGATCACTATGGGTTGAAATGATACATACCCGAACGGACTTTAGAATAGGGAAAAATCGTTATGGGCTGAAATGATAGGCCTGAACGGTTTTTATTTTATTTTATTTTAACTTGGGATTGCGGGTTTGAAATGATAGAACCCAGATTTTTGCTTTTTAAACTGCGGATTGAAACGATACATATCCGTATCACTTGACCTAGGTTAGAAAACTATATACAGGCCCGTGGTTATTTTTTTTTAAGTTTTTGAAAATGTTTAAATAAATTTTAAAAAGTATAAAAATATGAAAATTTGATTTAAATTGAATTTTTATATGTTTAAATAGTGAAATTTGGAATTTTCAATAAGTTAAAAATGTTGAAAAAATGAATAGAAATGGAATTTTTGAAAATATAACTTAAGTTAGAAAAGTTTGGAATTTTGGTTAAAATGAGAAAATAAGTTATATAAATAAAAATGAAAATGAAAATGGAAATTTGAAATTTATTGGAGAATGGAAATAAAATTTAAGTGTTAAGTTTATTTATTAAAAATGTGAAGAAAAGAAATTTACACTTGAATTTGTTAAATAATTCATTGAAATTTGATTTAACTATAACGAATTTATTTAATAAAAATCATGTGTTAAATGATATATTATATAAACATTTTTAAATGTTTAAACATGATTTTTATAATGTTAAAAGGGTTTAAAATGAATTTTATTATTGGCTGGAAATACACTAAAATCTGGAAATGACTTTTAATAACATTCAGAAATGCTATGGTTTTCAGAACTTAACTAAAACTTAGTAAAAGAGGCTATTACAGCATTTCTTAAATGCTGTAGTTGCTGTAGTAAATGTAAGGCTAAAGAACTTAATAAAGGGCTATTACAGCAGTTCTGTAAACTGCTGTAGCTGCCTGCTGTCTTTGTTGAAATTAAGTAAAACCCTTGTTTTTGAACCTGAGCTATTACAGCATTTCTGGAAATGCTTTCTTTGCTGTTTTAAACTAAATTTCAACTAAAATGAGATATAACAGCAGTTCTAAAGTGCTGTCTTTGCTGAAATAAAATGTTTTCAAATATAACTTATAACAGCTTTTTCTAAATGCTGTGAAAGGCTGAAATTTTCAATGTTTATGGATTTTGA
Organism: Allium fistulosum; assembly: GCA_030737815.1. Lineage (NCBI taxonomy): Eukaryota > Viridiplantae > Streptophyta > Magnoliopsida > Asparagales > Amaryllidaceae > Allium > Allium fistulosum. The sequence goes on along the minus strand of CM060906.1, from coordinate 292,802,567 downwards.
CCTAGTAAATGAACTCAGAATGATTTGAAACTTTCGAAATTGAATACTGGACTTGAAAGAATAATAATTTCACTTTTAAATGGTTTCAATGGAAAACTATTTAAAAGGTGATTTGATAAGATAACAAATGAATGATATTTTGGAATTTTAAAGGGTATTAAATTTGGTAATTGAATTTGAATTCAAATAATGATTTGAAAGGAAATTTTGAAAGGATATGACATTGTAATATATTGAAATGGTTTGTAAATGATTTAATCTTTATTTTGATAAAGATTTGGATTTGAAACAATATTAAATTTTGAAATATAAAATATTATTTTGAAATACTATAACCACGGGTATACTTCTCTGTATGTCATTTGATTTCCTGATGATGGTTGTGATGCACATTAACATTGTTAGTTGCATGGTTTATGTCGACATGGACATTTCTGTGATATTGATATTACTGTTTAATTGATGGTTTATTTCGACATGGACATTTCTGTGATATTGATATTACTGTTTAATTGATGGTTTTATGGATCCTTAAAGGATGGGCGATCCCAAGCATCCTTTAAGTTATTATGCATTGCTATTACAGTTCACTTGAGTTGGTTTACATTGTATAAGTATATATGTCCTGACTCGAGTGTTTTGTGTTTTACTTTACGCTCGGGTCAGCCTGAGAATCACTACTTTGGATTCACCTTCTAGAGCTAGAGATCTGTTGGAGCTTATTTATCTATCGGTTCATCGACTTCTATTCCAGTTATTTCTTATTCAGTATTGTCTCGGTATTATTGATTTATGTATCCTGACTTCTATTGTATCTATTTTGATTATGAGATTTTGTATATGTTTTAAGAGTTTGTATATAGTAGCTTCATGAACAACTATGGTATATTATTTCCGCTACGAGTTATTCTGATATTTTGTGTCTGTGATTCTGTATTTGATTTTATTTGCTCCAAATTTTATTACAATCTATTATTTTGAGTTATTCAAGTCAGACATGTGTGGATTATTGTCGATTTGAATGGTCCAAAATAGTGGGTCGTTATATTTGGTATCAGAGCTTTGGTTTTAGGCAAACCTTAGCCTGCGGAGCAAAAACTCATTAGAGATAGGGTAGAAATACACTAGAACGAGTGAAATCAATCTCAGAATCATTCCTTTGTGAGAGAACGTATTTTCGAAGTATAAAATGATTTTCAAATGATTTTAAAGGATTTCTTAAGATTATTTTGATATAAAATTTTCTTGTTTTGAAATTTTTTTTGGACTTTATCCCTTTCGTATCCACCTTGTTAGTAATTTCTTTGATTAGGATTTCCTTAAAATTCTAAACTTCTATCTTAGTTGGGATTTCTTCGATTAGGATTCCTTTGAATTTTGGAAAGCTCCCACTTGTTCTGAAATCCATTCCTGTCTCCCCTAATTGTATTCTTTTGATTTTTGGAGCATTCCATAACTCCACTTTAAATGACCTCTATAAAGATCAGTGATTCCGCTAATTTTTGAATGATTTGTGAAAGGGTGAAACTCCCTTATAATTGGCATTGATTCACCGGAGATTTCTGTATCCTCGGTTTATGATGTTTTCTATCTTCTGCTATATTTAGATTCTATCTTTGGCGATCGAAGGTCGATTTGCCTTATATTTTCGCATCGATTATATTCCTGAAGTCACAGTTGACCCTATTAAGGTTGCCCGCGATTTACATAAGCTTATCCATCTTCTATTTGGTAATTTAATTATCTCATCTTCTTTCGAGCTTATCTTCGAATCAGAATTTTATTTAATTGGAGTCCTCTAATTTGAATCTCTGTTTGTTTTGAAATCCATCCTTGAATCATTCCTTGGAAAATTTGTGATTGATTGTCTTTTGAAAACTGTGTATTCATCGAAGTTATTATTTTGATAAGGATGACCATATTTTATATATAAAGGTGAAATGTTTTCTATAAGGATCTATATACCTTTTAAATGAGAATTTAAAGTTTTGAATGGATTTGAAATTTTGAAAGTTATATAAGAAACAGTTTCATATAAAATAATTTATAACTGAAGGTTTTGAATCTGAATTTGAGTGATTGAACTCCGGCATTTTGGAACTGGTTTAAGATTTTGAAATAAAATAATATGATTTGAAAGTATTTTCCAAATATGAAATGTTTCAAATGATTTTAATGTGTTTCAAATGATTTTAATGAGTTTCAAATGATTTCGAAAAAATTTCAAAAGAAGTTTGAGAAAATAGAAGTCCAGAACCCCTTATGTCGCTGGAAAATAATTTCGGTGTTGAATGCATGCATCATCGACATTGATTTTCGAGTTTCAGAGAGGGGGAGAGGCCACTTCGGTAGCTTTGCTATGTGATTGATTTGTGAAACCAATTTTTGATTTCAAATTCCGAAGGGTGATGTGATATTCGAAAGATATATGTATATATATTTGAAAAATTTGAAATGAGCCGGTGTTCAGTCCTTGAGTTTTGGATTTGATTTGATATAACCCTATTTTTGAAATTGATTTACTGATCTAATTGTGATTCCCAACTCTTGGATTGAAATATGATTTCTTCGACTATTTTGAAGGTTCGAGCACTTCCAAATCAAAGTTAACTTTTCAAAGCTAAGTAATTTTGAAAAGTATAAAGTATAAGTTTGGTATGTATGTTTAAAGTATGTAGTAATATGATTTAAATAAGTTGAAACTGTTTTGATAAGTAAACGAATAAGGCTATTTTGAATTTTCTAATATGAAATTTAGATTTGAAATGTTTTGAAAAGAATTTGGTCTTCGAAATATTTTGAATAAAATTTAGTTTAAATGTTTTAACTGGGTAGCATATTTATAGAACTATATATTGAACAAGTTGGAATAGATACATAAGTTGTACGTATGCTGTTTTATTCGCATAATTAAATTGATCCAAGTTTGAGTACACAAGTTCGAGGTGAATTACACCATTTCATGTTAGGATTTTTCATTTGATTCTTGATGGTGAATATTTGATGTGGATTTTGGGCTTGATTCTAGAATTCTCTATCATAGTATATGGCTATGCAAAGAGACCGATGGTTTCTAGTCGAGAAACCATATCGAAATCCGCATTAGGGAAGTCGAATGGACAATACTAGTTCGAAAGCGAACTTGTGTGATCGAGCGAGCGATCGAATGTGATTTTGCGAAATGATGACATATGTACATCTTATATTCTAATATCATTGATATACTTGACGCTGAAATTGGAAGTTGTTGGGTTGGATATCTTTGTAATTTAATTGGAATTGTTCTTTTATGCAAAATTACTATCAATTTAAAACCATTTTCAAACTATTTTTCTTTTATTCGTCTTAAAAAAAACTATTTTAAACTATTTTATTTACAAAACTATTTTTACAAACTATTTTTTTATACAAAACTATTCTAAATTAAAAATCTTTTAGTAAGCAAAGATGTTCAATTCCATATGGCTCTTCATGCATCGAAATTTTATTTTTGAAAATTTTTGATCCTTATATAGGATGGACCTTATGTAAGTATAAGATGATTTTAAAAACCATTGATTTTGGAAATGAATTGTTTGAATTAAATTATATTGATTTAGAAACTTGGATTATTCTCCAAACCTATTATTTTGGAAACTTTGAAACTGAAGATGTTTAAACTGAGAAGAAATAATTTTGTGGAATTGTATATGATTTTGAAACTGAATTGATATTGAAACAAATTGAAATTTGAGAACCTTGTGTTACTAAATACTTGATTTGGGAGTTATCAAACTTATATAAAAATTGGATTTTGTAAGTATGATGTTGATTCGAAAACTATGGATTTGAAAGGGTACTCAATTTGAAAAGTGAAATCTTATATAATTGAAGTCTATATAAGTGTGATTTGATATACTATTGATTTTGGAAAGTATTTGATTTGAAAATGAAATCTTATATATAATGGACTTTATATAAGTATGATATTTGATAGTGATTTGAAAAGGTACTATATGATACATATTTTCGAAGTAAAGATATGGAAAGTGCCTTCTGCTTGATATTCGCTTTGTGGCCACATTGTGGATTCATTCTATCGATATTTCTCTGATTTTTGGTTTTCCGGATATGATACTCGAGTTTCCATCGAATTCCATGGAAATCTCCATGGTCTTACGAGCGCGACTTCATAGCGTAATCGCAAGGTTGGGGGGCGGCCTACGGGTACGGATGTTTCCTGGGAGATCCAGGCGTAACCATTGTGTATCTGCGATCTATTGAGTCGCTTGGTAGCATAATCAGCAGGGGCTGTGAGAGCCTAGGGTACGGATGTTTCCTGGGAGATCCAGGCATAACCATTGTGTATCTGCAGTACTACCAGTCTTCATGGCGTAATCGCAAGGTTGGGGGCGGCCTAAGGGTACGGATGTTTCCTGGGGGATCCAGGCGAAACCATTGTTTATTCGCGATCCATGATCGACTTGTTTTGTTTTTTTTGGATTGTACTTTCCATATCTGTTTTTAAAAGTTTTCCAGTATTTTCACTGGGTGTTGAAAAAGTCTACTAAGTACCTGGGGAATTCTAGCTTTGCGCCTGATCAACGCACTGCCAGAGTCTGCAGGAACGAGGATAAACTTGTTAAGACATCGAGTTATAAAAGTATTTTGATAAAATATTATATAAAGGATATTTTGATCAGTTATTTTCCTTTCTAAAGGATTCTAAAAGGTTTTAAATATTGTTTACCGCTTTAACCAACAATTTTAATTAATGGCTCATCCTTGTCTTTCGTCCTATTTTCCCTTTTAGCTATTCCTATTCTCCACCTTGTTAAACTTACCTGTAACAATAGTTATCTGGTATAATTTTAATCTTCTTGTCATCTTGTCTTAATCCTATTTCATTCTATTTTTTTCTGTGTTTTCCGTACCTCATTCCTTTTCGAGGACGAAAAGATTTGAGTGGAGGAGAGTGTAACAACCTTGTATTTTGTGATTATTTTAATTGTGTATTTTAATTATTTTAAATTGAATTTACTGATTTAGAAACTTTATTTTATTTATTTAAATGGATAATTTTTGTTATTTTAAATATAAATTTTGATTTGTATGTGAATTATAATTCCAAACATAACTAAATAGAATATTTTCCAAAAAAAGTGAATTTTGGCCAATATGATCAAACTTTGACTTTTAAATTTAAAAATTTGAAAGTTTGAAAGTTTGAATTTTATCTTTTATTATGAAAGTAAATAAAATTTCAAGAATACTGCTTTTCGTTTCGTTGAAATCTGGTTTATAATGTGAATGTTATGCCCTTTTAAATATTGTGTGTAATTTGTTGTATTTAACAAAATTGTTTATTTTAAATTATATAAATAATATTTTATTTGGTCATGTAATGTTCTAATTTATATTTATATGGGTAAAATAACATGTTATGTATATATTTTGGTTTTTAGACATTTTAAAATGTGTAATTGACATTTTCCAGTGTCAGTTATTTTTGGTTCACAATTTTTAAATCTCCAGTTTCAATTTATTAAAGAAATTCTTTATTTATTCCTCTATTTCCTTAAGACCTTATTTTATTTAATCTCCACTTTATTTTGTTCATCATTTATTTTACTTATTTGACTTTTTATTCGTTGTAAAGTGAAATAGAAATTTTATAAAGCAAGTAATGTTTTATTTGTAATTTTAAGCCTTGTTTAAATTAAATAAACTATTTCTTTATTATTTTTCTTTTTCTCTAAATTTAAATTATTTATTTCACTTTAGAAATGATAAATGAATTATTTATTTCAAAGTTTTGCTTTAGAACATTTTTTAAAGTGAAGTAGATATTTTTCCAAAGCCAATGGTGATTTAATTGTAATTTTGAACCCTGTTTCCAATTTTAAGCAATTTCTTTAATTCTTTTTCTATTTTCTTTAAATTTATTTATTTATTTTCATTTTATTTCACTTTGTTTCGGTTTTTAAAAAGTATTTGCTGAAATTATTTTGTTTTATTTGTTTTAAAAGAAATGGAAAATTGAAGAGACAAAGACTCTTCCTTTTCCTATGGCTTTTCAATTTCTAGACTTTTCAATTTCATAACTCTTCATTTATTTTGTTTGACCATGTATTTTGCTTGGTTTTCACGTGAGAAACTCCTCATATCATTTCAGTTTTATGGCACTTCAGATCTGAAAACAAAAGGTATATGCAATGGCTTCCTCTTTGCTCACTTTTCTTCCTTTTTTTTTCATTGTTTCTCACTTGAATTTGCCTTGATTCTTTCATGTGTTTGCTCGGCCATAGCCTCACCATCACCACCACCAATCACCACCACTTCTCCCCCACATAATCCATGGCCAAACCATCCCCCTCCTCTGACCTGAGAGTGCCTTGACCATCCAATGATCAAATCTCCACAAAAACTATGCAAAACTCCAAAACAATGCCTAGCCAAGCCATTTCCACCATCACCTTCATGATCAGCCTTGGCCACCACCTCTAACACCACCACCACTTGCTGCCATGACCTATAACCATCAGCTCCACCTCTGACCTGACCTGAAATGAACATGGCCAAGCCATGTTAGCACCATAGGCCGAGCATAGGAGCACCAAATCCTTCCATTCCTTGACCCAAACCCTTCCACTTGCTTGCCTTCACCTTCCACTTGTTTTGCCTTGCCATCTTCCTCTATGGCCGAGCTTAACATGCATGTAAACCATCATAGCCGAGCACATGAACCCCTAGGACAAGCATTTGAATGGTAAAGGCAAGGTCTTGTTCCTTGTTGCTTTGTATTTCAATTTATTCAACATTGTTTTGTGTTAAATATATTCATGTGTTATATTGTTTTGTCTTGTTTGGGTGTTGTTTACAAGATCATATCTTGGCTCTCTCTTCTCACTTGAATCAAAGTCGTGCTGTATCGTGCTTGTCGTGCTTTCTGGAATCTATTCTGTGTGTTTTGATCGCTAACTCCAGCGTAAAAAGGTGAGTAAATCTCACATGACATTATATACTTATGCAATTGTGAAGCGACAACATTTGAATGTGTAGAATTATATATAATGTTATAACTGCCTATGATTATTTATATATGATGTTAAACCTGTAAATTTATATGTCATCTCATATGTTACTGTTAATTATTGTTAAACTGTTAATTTATATATGTTTATCACACTGCAAGTTCCCTGTAGATTAGATCACTATGGGTTGAAATGATACATACCCGAACGGACTTTAGAATAGGGAAAAATCGTTATGGGCTGAAATGATAGGCCTAAACGGTTTTTATTTTATTTTATTTTAACTTGGGATTGCGTGTTTGAAATGATAGAACCTAGATTTTTGCTTTTTACACTGCGGATTGAAACGATACATATCCGTATCACTTGACCTAGGTTAGAAAACTATATACAGGCCCGTGGTTATTTTTTTTTAAGTTTTTGAAAATGTTTAAATAAATTTTAAAAAGTATAAAAATATGAAAATTTGATTTGAATTGAATTTTTATATGTTTAAATAGTGAAATTTGGAATTTTCAATAAGTTAAAAATGTTGAAAAAATGAATAAAAATGGAATTTTTGAAAATATAACTTAAGTTAGAAAAGTTTGGAATTTTGGTTAAAATGAGAAAATAAGTTATATAAATAAAAATGAAAATGAAAATGGAAATTTGAAATTTATTGGAGAATGGAAATAAAATTTAAGTGTTAAGTTTATTTATTAAAAATGTGAAGAAAAGAAATTTACACTTGAATTTGTTAAATAATTCATTGAAATTTGATTTAACTATAACGAATTTATTTAATAAAAATCATGTGTTAAATGATATATTATATAAACATTTTTAAATGTTTAAACATGATTTTTATAATGTTAAAAGGGTTTAAAATGAATTTTATTATTGGCTGGAAATACACTAAAATTTGGAAAAGACTTTTAATAGCATTCAGAAATGCTATGGTTTTCAGAACTTAACTAAAACTTAGTAAAAGAGGCTATTACAGCATTTCTGAAATGCTGTAGTTGCTGTAGTAAATGTAAAGGCTAAAGAACTTAATAAAGGGCTATTACAGCAGTTCTGTAAACTGCTGTAGCTGCCTGCTGTCTTTGCTGAAATTAAGTAAAACCCTTGTTTTTGAACCTGAGCTATTACAGCATTCTTGAAATGCTGTGTTTGCCGTTTTAAACTAAATTTCAACTAAAATGAGATATAACAGCAGTTCTAAAGTGCTGTCTTTGCTGAAATAAAATGTTTTCAAATATAACTTATAACAGCTTTTTCTAAATGCTGTGAAAGGCTGAAATTTTCAATGTTTATGGATTTTGACCTAGTAAATGAACTCAGAATGATTTGAAACTTTCGAAATTGAATACTTGACTTAAAAGAATAATAATTTCACTTTTAAATGGTTTAAATGGAAAAATATTTAAAGGGTGATTTGATAAGATAACAAATGAATGATATTTTGGAATTTTAAAGGGTATTAAATTTGGTAATTGAATTTGAATTCAAATAATGATTTGAAAGGAAATTTTGAATGGATATGACATTGTAATATATTGAAATGGTTTGTAAATGATTTAATTTTTATTTTGATAAAGATTTGGATTTGAAACGATATTAAATTTTGAAATATATAATATTATTTTGAAATACTATAACCATGGGTATACTTCTCTATATGTCATTTGATTTCCTGATGATGGCTGTGATGCACATTAACACTGTTAGTTGCATGGTTTATTTCGACATGGACATTTCTATGATATTGATATTACTGTTTAATTGATGGTTTTATGGATCCTTAAAGGATGGGCGATCCCAAGCATCCTTTAAGTTATTATGCATTGCTATTACAGTTCACTTGAGTTAGTTTACATTATATAAGTATATATGTCCTGACTCGAGTGTTTTGTGTTTTACTTTACGCTCGGGTCAGCCTGAGAATCACTGCTTTGGATTCACCTTCTGGAGCTAGAGATCTGTTGGAGCTTATTTATCTATCGATTCATCGACTTCTATTCCAGTTATTTCTTATTCAGTATTGTCTCGGTATTATTGATTTATGTATCCTGACTTCTATTGTATCTATTTTGATTATGAGATTTTGTATATATTTTAAGAGTTTGTATATAGTAGCTTCATGAACTACTATGGTATATTATTTCCACTGCGAGTTATTCTGATATTTTTTGTCTGTGATTTTGTATTTGATTTTATTTGCTCTAAATTTTATTACAATCTATTATTTTGAATTATTCAAGTCAGACATGTGTGGATTATTGTCGATTTGAATGGTCCAAAATAGTGGGTCGTTACAGCCAAATGGGAGTTCATCCTAGGTCTTTTGCTACCGTTAAACCTTTTACTGCTGAAGAGAAGGGAAAAGGAATTATGGAAGAATAAGTTATTTTAAGCATGTATTAGAAAATATCAACTAAGTTTTTATGACCTTATGGCTGTTTGTAAACTTTTTGAGTGTACTTCTTAGAAGTCACTTAGCATGAATGCATCCGTTGGAATCAATATATATATATATATAGACTATCATTTTGTTCCTTTGTCAGTACCAAATTTTATTAGAACTTACTCCTTTTAGAAAAAAACTAAGATTTAATCCCATTAAAAGGTATGGAAATGATAATAATTATAATAATAAAGTAAGAATCACTTAATAAAATGAGATTAAAATAAATTAAGTCCAGGTAGAACCTTTGATAATAGGAAATAATAACTAATTTTAATTTCTCTTATAAATTGTAGAAAATAACCAAGGCAAAAAGACTAGCAATAAGAGAAAAATTTAAGGAAGCTTTATCTAAGTACGGAGACTTAGATGTATTGGATACCCCGATTTCTAGTGATGAGGATGATGTTCAAGTAGAGGAGCCTCTGGAGTAGCACTAGGATCACTCGACGATCCGATATATATCTCGGAGGATGAGGATTTGATAGTCATTTCAGATGATGAAGATGTGATACCCATGGATGCAGATATTGATGAGGGGGCAGAGGCTGACACTGAGGCAGATGGTTGGATGTTAGACCCATTGAGCGAGGATGACGAGCCTGAAGAAGAGGAGCCCATAAAGGAGCCTGAGGAAGAGGAGCCCATGGAGGAGCCGGAGGAGATCGAGCCCATGATAGAGGAACCCGTAGTGGTGGAGACGGAGGACTTATGGATATATGATGCAGGTTGTATGATAGTGCTTCGGATAGTGGTGAGCAGATCATCTGGGAGTTGGGTACTTCTATTCAGGAGATAGGATCTCCCGTTCCAGAGCTGGCCGAGGATCTTGGTTTAGCGGAGATTGTTGTGGAAAAGCATTTTCCATGGATTCCAAAGGGACCATAGTGGCACCCACCTGCTTGGATTTAGCTCCAGAGATGGTGATAGATGATGAGGATTCAGAGAAGGACGGAGTGGTAGTGGATCAGCCAGTAGATATAGACCATGAGGCGCCATCAGAGGGATTGTCCGATGAGTAGTGTCATGCAGTTAGTGATATTTTGGGATATTTTGGATTGCGTTATAGCAGTCATTGTTATTATCTTAAGCACGTAGTACGTGCTAAGATATGGGGTTAGTTTTCTAGTATGATATTTTGGATATATGACGGTTGACCAATGTTGATAGATGACTTATGACTATGTATTTACCTCAAGTGTGTAGTACGGACTCAGGTTAGGGGTATGGGGTCTATGTATGTACATATTGCATGACCAGTATTTAGTAGAATTTCCTTTGCATATACTGTTGACCTTTATAGTTCAGTATCCTTGATTTCATTTCGAGGATGAAATGCTTTTAAGTAAGGGAGAATGTAACAACCCGTAATTTCGCTACTTCGAAAATGAGAGATTTTACTTAATTTAAATTTAAAAGAATTTAAAGCTTAAATAAATAAATTATATATAATAAATAATAATAAATAAATTATTTATTCTTATAATTACCAATTAAAAAAGATAAAATTTGGATTTTAGAACAAATCAGCAAAAGTTAAGTTTTATTAAAAATAAATAAATGTTTAAATAAATATGTTTAAATATTTATTTGAAAATTTAAATCTTATTAAAATCACATAATAAAGATAATAGAAGTATAATAAAGGATTTAAAAATATGTTTATAATCGTTTTACAAAATATCCAAATTTTGTCGCATTGTCAGTTTTACATACACTGTAAAAATGGAGATTTTGATATTATTTAAATATGATTTTAAAATATGAATAGACATGCTTTAATGTATTTAAAGAAGTAAAATTTTTAAGTTTGGTTTACTTTAATATATAGTTTAACAAAAACGTCAAATTTTGACTCTAAAATTTGTCAACAAAAACACCGTTTTCAGCCAAAACAAGTTGTAGCCACATTGTTGCAACATGATACATTTCCTAACATACACATATGCATATATACAACTTTACAAACTTTTAAACACTTATACATTTAGCATATAAGGCAAAATGTTTATATTAGGAAAGTTTAAAAATAAATATCTAAAAAGTAAAAAGACATGATTTGACTAACTAAATTTTATTTTAAATTTTTATAAACAACATCATTACTTATATTTCATGTCTCATTAATGGGATGTTATGTATATGCATGGAAAATGAGCAAACTTATGTATTATAATATGAACAACCTTAAAACGATGACACCACTTTTATCTCTTAACACACTCTTCCTAAACCATCATTCCATACATTAAATGCACTTCATATCAATGCTAATCGAAGTCCAAAAGTAGGCAAGGGTATTTAGGACATTAGCCACTAAAACCCCACCTATAAATAAAACCCCAGACCCCTTCATTCTTCATTTCATTTTCATTCTACAAAATCTCAAACTTCATTCTCTTCCTCTATTCTCCTTCCACCTCAAAGCCATTCACCTTCTATCACCTTAAAATCCTCCTACTCATGCCTTAACCACCCACACACACCCCTACACGCCTCTACCTCCCTCCAATACCACACACACCCCTTCCAACAACCCACACCCCACTAACGCAACCACCTACTCGAGCCCCTACACCACCACACATGCACCCAAAGCCCTACACCCGAGCCCAATACCCACGCACATCCCCATACCCGCCACCAAAACCACCTACCTACCTCAAAAAGCTCACGCACCCCACCTACCAAAGCTACCCTAGGCCGTACCTTCCCCATTAGCATACGGCCACTCATAGAAAAAAAACAAAAAAAAAGAAAGTAAAGCGGAAAATTTGAGACGTTCGGAAAAACGTGTTAGTTTGAGAAGCACGTTAGCTTACAAAAAGATTGACGGAGTGGATATGAAGGTGAGAAATTCTCATCACTTTTTGAATTTTATTGATTATCAAGTTTAATTGTTATGTTATTGTAACGATACGGATTTTTCGCGCTCGAAAATCGACATCCATACTTTACATCGTACTCGAATGCCATAGATTCGACCGTTCAAATCCGAGTCGCCGGAGCTTATAACATAGTTAAGCAAACAACAAAGCGGAATAAAAGAATAATACATTGATATACAGCATTGATACAATATCTGATACAACAGAGTGATACAATGAATATCAATATACATCAGAGATATGATACAAGAAAAAGCAGCGGAAAGAAAATAGATAACACCAGCAGCGGAAAATCTCCATCTTCAAAACACCAATCCAGAAATAGCTCGAACTCCCAATAACGATGCACAAAGATAAGCAAGTGCAGTCCGATCCAAAGACTGAACTAGCTCCAGATAATATACTAAATCTGAATATCTGAAAAACCCAACTCTAGACTGCTCGTGCAGAAAAAATTTTGAGCACCCAGAGTTTAGGAAAGATACAATAAACTTCGGATCAGTCATGAGACTGGTGTGAGCAACAAAAACAGTTTATCTTTAAAACAAATAGCAGAGAATTTTAAAGTCAATTCGCAATGCTTTTGGAAAATGAAACTACCATAAGGCCTCCCGCCACACACACAATGCAAACGCAGAATTAGAGGAGATTTCTCCTTATGATAGTCAAAGATGCTTACTACGCAAAAAAAATCATTTTGGGATATTATTATTTGTGCATAGTGAGGAAAAACATTTCGAAAGTACAATATAAATCTTAGCCAGCATAGGTACCATTATAGTATGCCTACTATAGCTACCATATTAGATGGCAGGTTCTACAACTAAAACCGTACAAGGCTCGTATTATTTGATTGGATTCCAACAAATGGTCAGGCTAAGGAACTTCCTATGCCATGAAAGAAACGCCTCTGGTGGGACGCTCCGAGAGACAAACTGCTCTCTGCCAAACAAGGCCGGCTACCCCCCCTTCCCAGGGAATATACAAAACCTCAGATATGCCACCCCCGGTCCTTTGGGACCTTTATCCGAGGCCTCGGTATCCAACATCACACATAATAAATAAAATGTGTCCACATGAGTAAGTATCTGGGCTCCATACCATGATACTACCCTTTTCCAGAAGGAATGGTCATACCCTAGGGAAGCTACCCCTGAAACCTTGCCGCATCATTCCTGTTTCGACCATTTCCGGGTTGTGAGGTTCGATGAAGTCTCGTCCACAAAGCTACGCTTTGTCACAAAGCCATGCTTTGGGTCAACAGATGATCAAAGCAATGATCACAAAGATAAATGATCAAACAAATGATCATATCACAAATGATCAAACAATGATCATCACACAGCAACACTCAGCATGTCACATTACCAAATTGGGAATATATCGCTGATAACCTTCAATTACATAACCTCTGAGCTCGTACGTCTCAGAGAAGGGTGTTAAGCTAAGAGAATAAATTCTCCGCCACCAAACAGAAATGTATTTGAAAGAAATCGGCTTTATATCTCAAAGTGTAATGTCAGACACGTAACCATACAAGTCTGTTCTGGGTTCGAACAGAACCAAAGGCACTTCCAAAGAAGCCCTTACAAATCCGGATAATTTTCTAATCACGTCCGGACTTCCCATCACAAAAAGAGTGATATAAATCTCTATACCGGAGCAACTCGGTGCAGAGACATTTGACAGGTTGTCCTTTCATTTTCGAAAATATCCGGTCTTCAACATCGGTCTTCAAATGCCATCCATATGCGACGTATCACTATTCGGAATGGGTTATATGACACAAAGGTCTTTTCCCGGCTAACCCGAATAGTGAGCGCAATATTTAAAATATATGGATATTTGGATTTCAATAAGTCACAACTTATTACCCAAACTTCTCTTTTCAAATGGTTTAACAAATTACCATTTTCAAATCTTTAAACAAAAAGGTTCATTTTAACAACCTACAACGGTTTAAAACAATTTCCACATTTTTATCTTTTAAACAAAAGATTCATTCAAAGATTTTCCAAATCAATTTCCATTTCAATTTAACTCGTTAAATCTTTAAATCAAAGATTTAACTTATAACTTTCAAAAAAAAATCATTCATAACTTGGAAAACCATTTTTCAATTTAATCTTGAAATTCCTTTAATTAAACTGGAATTTCATTTCTTATATGAAAGCTTTTATCATTTGAAAACAATACAGTTTTCATTTTGGAAATCTGATTCATTAATACAAGTTAAAGTCTTTGGGTTAAATCCAAATTCTCAAAATTATACTTTTAAATGGTTTAGATTCATACAAACATATTAATATCATCTTTAATCCCTAGTTTCAAATCATAGGATTCAATTTCAAACTTGAATTCAAATTTAAATCAAATTATTCAAATTTTCAAAACTCGATTAAGTTATTCAAAATAACTTTTATCTTTGAAATTCCATTTCAAAAGCTTTTCAATTTAAACCCAAATTTCCAATTTCAAAATCAATTGAAATTAAAATTTCAGTTTCAAAAACATCAAATTTAAATTATCTGTGACTTAACCGATTTCCACGTGAAATCCATATTTGTGTGTATAGGTGTAGTCCAGGGGTTTAACGCAATAGTGCAACATCATTCAATCATAACGGATTAAAACACAGAAATATAGTTGATAAGCGATATAACTATAACGCTTATCGCTCTTTCACAGATTCATAGATAATATAAATGAATAAATTATACACAGTCACAGAACAAAATATCACAGATCAGATAGGACAATCAATCTAAGGCATTTCATACAATACAATCATTCATGAGTATTAAGGTCAAGTATTAAATAATCATCTATAAGCAGGATTAATTAATTGTTTAATCCTAATTGATTCAATTTATTTCAAATTAAATAAATTACTTATGAATTAATTATCCAATTCTGATTTATTAATTACAAATCAATTGATATAGATAAATTTATCAAATACTTTAATTAATTAAATTATTCTTAATTAATCATATTAATTAAATCAACCTTTAAACCAATTACATAATTTAATTAACCCCTTAATTTATTTTCATTAAGTAATTAACAATTACAATTGATTATCTTAAATAAATAAATTTAATTATCAAAATTTATCACATTAATTTTAATTACTTAATAATCCCTAGTTAATAATCCTCATTAACTACTAATATTTCCTTAATTACCTTCTTAAGAAATTATCTTAGATTAATTTATAAATTAAATAAATCACTCTTTAATTACCTTATTAATTAACCCATTTTATTACCTTAATTATCTCTAAGATAATTAATTCCTTTATTAATGATTCCATTATCATTTAAGTGTATTTTACACATTACAATTTAGATTTAAATTCAAATTAAATTAAATCATTCAAATTATTTAGAACAATTTAAATTCAAAAACTCCTTTTATCCCAAAACTCAATCAAATTTAGATTTATTTCCAGATTTCAAAATTTGATTCAACTGGTCTAAGTTCTTTCTTTACAAGTCAAAAATCCCATTTAAATTCACATTCCTTTTTAACCTTTAAAATACTTTAAAAGTTTAAACAAGTTAAGAATTTATTTACTCACAACTAATTTGATTTAACTTTGATTTTAAACTTAAATTTAAAAATCAAACTTCATTTTAAAACTTTAAGATTCAAAAGTTTATTTGAATCTAAACTCCATACTAGATTTAAACTTTATTTAAATCTAACTCACTATTTAAATTTTATTTAAATTTGGTTTAAATTCAAATTTCCATCAGGTTATAAAAAAAATCCTATAACCTGTTAAAATTTACCCGAGGCAAAGAAAAATGCTTTGAGTCTTCACCTACCCTGCTTCGAGTCGCATACTCGAATGACCCGAGTATTTCCCGAGTCAATTTCCTCCCCAAACCCAAAAATTTCCAGATCACTTAGAAGTGCACGTGCACTTGCACATCACCAGAATTCGCCTCCAGTCGACATCGCGACGTCGATCTAGTCGACCATCTTCCTCACACCACTCCCCGATCGCCAGAACCCCATCATCTCATCGAAAACGAATTCAAGCTTAAAAGCTCGAACCTGGAAACACGAGACAGAACCCAGCCTCCAAACCTGTCAACACGTCGCATTCGAAATTTCAACCACCAGAACGTGCTTCACCTCCGTCCAGACCTTCGTCTACGCCCCAGCTTCCATCAACCAAAGGCGCGAGCAACTCGATCACATGAAGAGGACGAACACACCATTGTTACAGACATGTTCAAAACTCCAACTAAAACCCTAAATCAATTTCGTTCCTTTAATTTATACAATAGAAAAATTCTCTGATAATTTTCTCAAGATCCATGATGTTAATACAAGCTTCAATTCAAGTTTCAACATTTTAATCGGATCAATAAACTGAAATTTGCAAAAATGTAATTTTTGTTTACATACAAACCGCACCTTAAATACAAATCTAAAAATCTTCATTTTCATTTTAAAAATCATAAATTTCACTAAGCATTCAAGTTATAAACTTGGATTAGATTTTTAAAATTATTGAATTTATCAATTTATTGTTTGATTACCTGTAAAACAGTATTACAGTTGTTATTCTTTTCAAAGGTAGTTTAAACATCTTCAAAAAAATCTTTATTTGAGTTTACCATCTTGTTTCAGTTGAAAACTTTGAGCTTAATAATGATTTGATGAGAATATATCGAATTTGGAAGAAACTATACATCCTGTATACATCATCAGAGGAGTACAGAGCATCACAAAACATATGTTCAAACTGAAGCACATATAACCCAAATTATCAATAAATCTTGAACTATTTAAATTGCCTAAAGCTTGTAAAAAAATCATGTTTTACTCACTTGATTAAGAAATGGACAAAGCAATGACTTGCAACCAGAAATTATACTTAAAGATTAAAGGTGAAGTTACTCACTTGGTTCAGAAGAAAGAACAGAGTTGTTTGCAACAGGCTTTGAGAAATTTGTTTGAGTTTGTTAACTGATGCTCCTCTGGTTTACCTCTGGTTGAATTGATTTGAGTTTGTATAAGATGAAGTTTTTGTTTTCAGATTTTGATGATATTTTTCTTTTCTGGTTTTGATTGTTTAAGATTTTGAAAAAAAATATGGAGATGCTTGTTATAAAATTTACTGGTTTGCTGTGTAGTGAACGAACTGATGATAAATAGGGAGATATATAGAATGTGAAGTTTTACAGTATATATTATTTTGTTTATACCATACATATCATAGATTTTTTCTTTGCTTTGGTAGCTAATGATATTGCTAGCATTAAATGCATGAGTACTTTGTGTTTCCTTATAATATTTATATTTTCTTTTCACTTTACTTTGCCTATTTTGTATATGTACCTAGGTACTTCCTTTACTTGTTCTATCCTACTACTACACATACATGTACTTGCTTTTGCAAGCTTTAACTCGGCTGAGAAGATATTATATCATGACTAAGGACATCTTGCATTAATTTGGCTGATATGATATTTGTCTTGTTTTATATTTAAGCATATATTGCTTTCCTAGTTACAGCCTACATACTTATCATTTATTTGCTTGTACTTCTTGGTTTTCTTATACAAGTTAATTCATATTTATCTATATACATTTGTTCAACTTGAAAAATAACATTGTCTTCTTTTGCAAGATCCCTACTTGAATGTTTATGTGTTCTTCTTATGTTTCCCTACTTGTATCAATTGTTGTTTTATTACTTTACAATATAAACAAATTCCTATTTTTATTTGTTGTTAGAATTTGTCAATGTATTTGCTTATATTTTTACAAAGTTCATTAATATATTGTTAGATTTTACTAATTTGTTTACTATATCTATTTTATTTATTTGTTTAACTTAACATTTATTATCTTGTATTTCTAGTTTAAATTTTAATTATTATTATTATAATTAGTCTTTAACCCATTTATTTAAGATTATATTTTCAAATCCAACATATACATATATATACATATATATATAAATTCAAATTTACTCATATATATCTATATACATATATATATATATATATATATTCTCATATATACACATATACATATATATTCACATATATGCAAATTTTCAAATCAATTTGACTTAATATATTTTCTATTTGAATCGGGGAAACTCGCTTCCATTTATAATAAATTATACAATTTTAATTCAAAAATTCAATAAATTATTAATTTAAATTAAATTAAAATCTAGGGTCGTTACAAACTTCCCCCCTTAAAAGAATTTCGTCCTCGAAATTCGCAGGCACGAAAATAACACAGAGATAGATAGATTCGATCTTCTATAATTCCTCAAACTTAAGATATGAATTCCAAACTTAAATCGGAATACCCAAAGTATATACCAACTTGTCCCTCTTCGGACTTTGATCAACCCGAGAAATTATAATAGAATTTCAAATTTGGTTTCAAACGATATCGTTTTATTGATTTAATTCAATTTTATCCTCATATTCTATTAATCAATTTAATTCAATTTAAAATTTCCAATTCATTAAGGTTTAAATCATAAAGCTGATAAGAAACCGATGAAGATACGAAGTAATCAAAAGAATTTGGTAATGAATCAAAGGAGATTGATAAGAAAGATTGTTTCCACTGTTGTAGGGTATTGACCATTTGTAGTCGTATTCCCATGTCCCCTATCTCGTTCTCTTCTCGCACTCATACTCACTATCAGTAGATAGTAATAGAATTTACTGAGACGTTCGAATAGATATCTGAGGAATACTCATTCTAGGATATACTTCACCCTATCTCTAATGAGCTACTTAATGTGTTATACTCCTGAGCTAAAGTTTTACCCTCGGCTCTGATACCAAATGTAACGATACGGATTTTTTGCGCTCGAAAATCGACATCCATACTTTACATCGTACTCGAATGCCATAGATTCGACCGTTCAAATCCGAGTCGCCGGAGCTTATAACACAGTTAAGCAAACAACACAGCGGAATAAAAGAATAATACATTGATATACAACATTGATACAATATCTGATACAACAGAGTGATACAATGAATATCAATATACATCAGAGATATGATACAAGAAAAAGCAGCAGAAAGAAAATAGATAACACCAGTAGCGGATAATCTCCATCTTCAAAACACCAATCCAGAAATAGCTCGAACTCCCAATAACGATGCACAAAGATAAGCAAGTGCAGTCCGATCCAACGACTGAACTAGCTCCAGATAATCTACTAAATCTGAATATCTGAAAAACCCAACTCTAGACTGCTCGTGTAGAAAAAAATTTGAGCACCTAGAGTTTAGGAAAGAAACAATAAACTCCGGATCAGTCATGGGACTGGTGTGAGCAACAAAAATAGTTTATCTTTAAAACAAATAGCAGAGAATTTTAAAGTCAATTTGCAATGCTTTTGGAAAATGAAACTACCATAAGGCCTCCCGCCACACACACAATGCAAACGCAGAATTGGAGGAGATTTCTCCTTATGATAGTCAAAGATGCTTACTACGCAAAACAAATCATTTTGGGATATTATTATTTGTGCATAGTGAGGAAAAACATTTCGAAAGTACAATATAAATCTTAGCCAGCATAGGTACCATTATAGTATGCCTACTATAGCTACCATATTAGATGGCAGGTTCTACAACTAAAACCGTACAAGGCTCGTATTGTTTGATTGGATTTCCAACAAATGGTCAGCCTAAGGAACTTCCTATGCCACGAAAGAAACGCCTCTAGCGGGACGCTCCGAGAGACAAACTGCTCTCTGCCAAACAAGGCCGGCTACCCCCCTTCCCGGGGAATATACAAAACCTCAGGTATGCCACCCCCGGTCCTTTGGGACCTTTATCCGAGGCCTCGGTATCCAACATCACACATAATAAATAAAATGTGTCCACATGAGTAAGTATCTGGGCTCCATACCATGATACTACCCTTTTCCAGAAGGAATGGTCATACCCTAGGGAAGCTACCCCTGAAACCTTGCCGCATCATTCCTGTTTCGACCATTTCTGGGTTGTGAGGTTCGACGAAGTCTCGTCCACAAAGCTACGCTTTGTCACAAAGCCATGCTTTGGGTCAACAGATGATCAAAGCAATGATCACAAAGATAAATGATCAAACAAATGATCATACCACAAATGATCAAACAATGATCATCACACAGCAACACTCAGCATGTCACATTACCAAATTGGGAATATATCGCTGATAACCTTCAATTACATAACCTTTGAGCTCGTACATCTCAGAGAAGGGTGTTAAGCTAAGAGAATAAATTCTCCGCCACCAAACAGAAATGTATTTGAAAGAAATCGGCTTTATATCTCAAAGTGTAATGCCAAACACGTAACCATACAAGTCTGTTCTGGGTTCGAACAGAACCGAAGGCACTTCCAAAGAAGCCCTAGCAAATCCGGATAATTTTCTAATCACGTCCGGACTTCCCATCACAAAAAGAGTGATATAAATCTCTGTACCGGAGCAACTCGGTGCAGAGACATTCGACAGGTTGTCCTTTCATTTTCGAAAATATCCGGTCTTCAATACCGGTCTTCAAATGCCATCCATATATGACGTATCACTATTCAGAATGGGTTATATGACACAAAGGTCTTTTCCCGGCTAACCCGAATAGTGAGCACAATATTTAAAATATATGGATATTTGGATTTCAATTAAGTCACAACTTATTACCCAAACTTCTCTTTTCAAATGGTTTAACAAATTACCATTTTCAAATCTTTAAACAAAAAGATTCATTTTAACAACCTACAACGATTTAAAACAATTTCCACATTTTTATCTTTTAAACAAAAGATTCATTCACAGATTTTCCAAATCAATTTCCATTTCAATTTAACTCGTTAAATCTTTAAATCAAAGATTTAACTTATAGCTTTCAAAAAAAAATTCATTCATAACTTGGAAAACCATTTTTCAATTTAATCTTGAAATTCCTTTAATTAAACTGGAATTTCATTTCTTATATGAAAGCTTTTATCATTTGAAAACAATACAGTTTTCATTTTGGAAATCTGATTCATTAATACAAGTTAAAGTCTTTGGGTTAAATCCAAATTCTCAAAATTATACTTTTAAATGGTTTAGAGTCATACAAACATATTTATATCATCTTTAATCCCTAGTTTCAAATCATAGGATTCAATTTCAAACTTGAATTCAAATTTAAAATGGGAATTCATAATAACGAAGGACTACTTGTTGATTAATTGGGAATAAACTCCTGATTCACTATATTGTAGCAGTGGTCTTTTTGTTATGAAAAATCTCAGAACCACAAGGGTTTATCGCCTAGTAATGGCCGAGGAAAGTACCTTCGGTTTCGTTCAGTCCTTGAATGAACTTGTATGGAAGAATGTATGACCTTGCATTCTAAATCAAATCGAGTGATCTCTATATAATGTATATTAGTTGGTGGTGGAGAAGACACCTTCTCTTAGCTTAACACCCTTTCCTAAGACATACGAGTTAGGAAGTTATACGTTTATAGAAATCAGTCGTGTGAATGTGGAAAGGCAATATGGCATTCAAAATGAAAGAAGATGTGCTATGAAAAGGTAAGCGGTACTCATCTTTAGCTCAGTACCTAAAAATTCTTTAAGACTCTTCCAGAACTCACTAGTGAAAAAGGCATCTCTGTCATTGACTATACTACTAGGAATCCCATGCAGTCTAACAATATTACTCATAAACAACTTAGCTAATATAGATGTCGTCCTTGTCGGCTTAACGGGAATGAAATGTGCATTCTTGGTCAGTCTGTCTACTATTACCCAAACACTCTCATTTCCACGATTTGACCTTGGCAACCCGTCAATAAAATCCATGGATATAGAATCCAATTTTCAAAGTGGCACTTCTAAAAGTTGGAGCAATCCACTTGGCTTTTGATGCGCGGCTTTTACTTGCTGGCAATTCAAACATTGCTTCACCTATAAGCCTACATCTCTTTTCATCCCTTCGTAGGAGAAACTTATCTTCATATCTTGATACATCTTAGTTCCTACGGGATGAATAGTAAACTTTGATCGATGACACTCCCCGAGAACTTCCTTCCTTAGGTTACAAACATGTGGAACACACAACCGTCCCTTCTTCCTGAACAAATCCATTCTAGTCAAGACTAAAACCTTTTAGTTCATCAATCCGAGTTCCTTCTGTAAGCCTTCTAATCCGTTCAGCCGGTAATGGATCATCTTTCTACTTAGAAGCAATCCTTTCGATCATTACCGGTCGGACTTCCAAACAAGATAACATTATGGTGTTCTGAATAGAACTAGTTGTCGACCTTAACCTTACACCACAAGCATCGATACCTCTAAATCTTTCCATTATGCTAACATAGTTAGCATCATACTTTGAGGTTTTATGCTACGTGCATCTGTAA
Source organism: Allium fistulosum (assembly GCA_030737815.1). Lineage (NCBI taxonomy): Eukaryota > Viridiplantae > Streptophyta > Magnoliopsida > Asparagales > Amaryllidaceae > Allium > Allium fistulosum. The sequence continues at coordinate 292,779,812 of CM060906.1, read as the reverse complement.
CTTTGTTTTTGTTTTCTGGCATATACTCAATATCATAATCAGGAGCCGCCAAAAACTATAGCCACCTTTGTTGTCTCATATTCAACTCCTTTTGAGAGAATAAATACTTTAAATACTTATGATCCATAAATAACTCAAATCGTACTCCCAGAAGATAGCGTCTCCACACTTTCAAAGGAAAGATCACCGTTGCCAACTCTAAATTATGAGTCGGATATCTAACTTCATGTGGTCAAAGCTGTCGAGAAGCGTCGGCAATCACTTTACCTCTTTGCATTAACACAGCTCCTAACCCTACCCCACATGCATCAGTATACAACACTAAATCTTGATTCCCATTTGGAACAACTAACATGGGCGCATTGGTCAACAGAAATTTTAGCTTTAGGAATGCTTTTTCACATTTATCGGTCCAAACATACTATGCACCCTTCCTTGTCAGTTTAGTCGTAGGTGTCACTATACGAGAGAAATCTTTGATGAATTTCCGATAATAGCCTACTAATCCTAAAAGACTTCTTATCTAGGTCACTGTCTCGGGTCTTTTCCAGTCATTAATAGCTTCAAACTTAGATGGATCTACGGATAACCTATTTTTTGAAACTACATGACCAAGGAACTTCACTTACTTCTTCCATAAATGGCATTTTGAAAACTTTGCTTTTAGTTGATGCTACCTCAATGTCTCTAGCATTACTCTAAGATGAATCTCGTGATCTCTTTCATTCTTAGAAAATATCACGATGCCATCTATAAATACACGAACCTGTCCAAATGCTATCTGAAGATCTGATTCATTAAATCTACAAAGTAAGCAAACGCATTAGTTTGTCCAAAGGGCATGACTAACCATTTATACGAACCATATCTTGTTCGAAATGCCATTAAAGGATATTGTCCTCCGCCACTCTCAATTGATGAAACCTTGTTGCTAAATCCAATTGGGAAAAGACCTTGGCTCTACTCAATTGATCAAATAAATCATCTATTCTCGGCAAATGATTCAAATCACATACCTAGAATAATCACAAAACCCATAAAGTCAAACACATACAAATCGTAGGTAAATGCATTACCTAAAAGCTCAAATTCTAAATGGTCACATCTCATCCCAAGAGTTGCATAGCCTCCTATCGGATTCGCAACCCTTATAGGAGTAATAAGGTATGATGGCTTTAGCTTTAACTTATCTACCAAACACTATGAGATAAAAGAATGTGATGTGCCAGTATCCAATAATACTTCAATAGGAATGCCATGAATCAAAAGCGTACCTCCCATTACATAATTTCCTTTCTCTTCTGCAGTCGATCTAGAAGCTGATGGTTCCAGAGCAAAAAGTTTCCCTTTTTCAGCCTTGGCGGTACTTGACATTCATTCTTATAATGCCCCATCTGATTGTAGTTATATCACTTCACGTTCTTTTTTCCTACAGCCTTCTTTTCATTACCAGAGCGAAATTCATTTGCAAAGTTTTCTTTCTTATTGCAGTTATAGCAAACAACATCCGCCTTTTTTTCCATGGCATCTCCACCCATTTGAGCTCCCATCTTTTTGAAGAATTTCCTCTTCTTACCCTGAAAACTTTGGGTCTCCACTGACTTCTCCTTCCCAAACGTCGAAAGCATCTTTTCATTCCTAATCACCATTTCCACCACTACATTACGCGGATCTCGAAGGTGTGGCATTGTTGCTCTAGCAATCTTCGGCTTCAAACCCTAAACTTCTCATTCCTCTTAATCACAGTGTCTATGGTGGCATACCCATACTTAGATAGCTCATCAAACTTAATGGCATCTTCCATTGTCGGCATTTCTCCTTGTTACAACTTCATAATAAACTTCCTAAGCAAGGTTGACTTGGCTACTTTAGACAAGAACCTCCCCTCAAACCTTCTCCTAAACTTAGCCCAAGTCAGTCCTTTTCTGGCACACCAACATTTACCCAATTCCACCAATATAATGCGGCTCCTTGCAAAAAGCCTTGAAGCCAATCTTCTCTTTTGCTCATCGTTCAAGCCTAGATCTACAAAAATTCTCTCATAATGCAATAACCAGTTCTCCACTTCAACGGCATCTTCTATTCCTACAAACGGCTTTACTATAAGGCTAGTATAATCACGGTTCAGCTTGGCATAGTTATTGTCAACTGGCACCAAGAAATTAGCTCCTCCCGCATTAGTAACATTCCCTCTAGCCAGACCAGCTGCTACTCCCACTTGCATCATGTTAACAAAGAAATGATACATAGTCCCCATATCTACTGGCGAGGTTCCAGCACCCACATTAGTATTTTCCTGTCAACCCTGATTCCTTTTAGTATTGGGCCGAGCATTTCCATTTGTTGTGGTGCTTTCTTCACCTAGATTCACTCCTCCATTTCTTGCTTCCATATCTTACTTCCTTTGAATTTGCATACAGATCTTTGTAAGATATAGAAGAATGGTCTAAGTGAGGGGGAGAATAAAGATAGGAGACATACTTATATATGGCAAACACAAGTATGTTACAATAGCGTTATCCCATACCCTAACCTTATTTTCTGATTTATTTGAATTATGTTTTTAAAAAAATTGAATTTATTGTGAGGCCCAAAAATAAGGGCCATTGATGCTGTAGTTATCAGTAGTATTATTCTCCGATGGTAAAATATTAATGCGTTAATGTTAATCATATCAATAACATCCAAAGCATATGAATATGAAATCTTTTCAAACATTTATTATTATTCAACTTTCATTACATTCCAGAAATAAGATTTTTCCCATTCATTACATAATCCCATTCATTGCCAACGTTTAGAGAAAATATAATTATTAAAAAATACTCCAAGAATGACATATGAAGATGCCCCCTTAGTTGATCAGAGTCTAATACTTGATAGTTATAAATTATGTCATTACATTCATTCATACATAGCATGAACTTTAAAAAACACAGCGGAAATAAAAGCACATACTTTTGCCTTCAGCTTGTCCCCGAAAGCTTATTTGTCTAACCTGAAAATCCCTACTCTCGACATACTCAAATGAATACCTAAGAGTTTAGTGGGTAAAACAAAAACTTCGGGTCGGACAAAAAGTCTAGCGCGAATAGTAATATAACATCTCGAACCAAAACTGATATCTAGTGAGACCACGCCGCAGAGCGGAATGGGTTTACCCCTCACTAGTATCTTACCAAAATATGTCGGTTATAATCATGCACCTGCAACCACAATGGTTATAACAAAACATAATATGATCATATGCATGCATACAACCAGGATAAGCTTAACTAGTCTGCCATCCAAGGGTTATGTGCACCCAAAGTTTACCCTTCCCAACAATAGACTGTCTGTCTCAAATCATAGTTTTCCTAGGGTCACTATGAACCTAATGGTTTTGAATGCCAACCAATAACCTATCGGGCTGACTCAGGCCAAAACATAACCAGATGTCCACATATCTCCAAATATGGTTAGGAGTAAAACAATTTAAATAATCTGATAAGCATATAGAGCTACGAGTTCCTTTCTGTGCGTAAACATCCTTTCATCTCATTACCGACAAGCCCTACGCACTAGAATCATGGACCTTTACCAACTGGGGGCTAACGGCTGAAACATAGCATGCGACCCTACACTAGTCCCACCTACAACCTTATTTGGTTTTAAAGTCATGAGTTATATCTTTGGATCACTTCAAGGCATCCTAACACAATTGATCTACCTGATCTCTCACTCTAGAGTTTAATCTGTCCATACCCACTATTGGAACAACTTAACTGGTAATTCTGCCTCCAAAATCCTAAGATGCAGTATTGGGTCATGAAATGTGAGCATAACAATGATAAAATATGTGGATTTAACTGATTAATTAATAATAAGAACATATAGCATTATTCAGTAAAATATGTTCAATCAATAGTTACATACACAACAAAATTACTTAAAATTAAATAAGATTTTCGATTGGCAAACTTCATAAAAAATTGGGCAAAATCGCCATTTATTTTCTTGGAACTAATTATCTTTAACATTGGTAAACCTCTTAAATTCATTCTTTAAAACAAGGAAAATATCATCCGTTGATGTCGCAGTTCCAACATGGTGGCATCAATGTTGACGATATATAATGCAACGACCCGTATTTTACGTATTGGAGAATCGTAAAATATCTTTATTTTCTTCATATGAGGTCGTATGCTTTTATACTTTTGGGATATGACTCTTGGTGATATTTTATACACTTGTAATTTTCCCAAAAATTGTATGTGATCATTTTGACCTTATAAACTTTGTTTGGACTATAACTTTTGATAGGAGTCGAATTAGGGTCTCAAACCAGTTCCATTGCTTCAGTATGATGATTTTCCTTTCCGCATAGTGTTGTAATAGAACAACGGACTTACGACCAGAAATTTATGCATGTTTTAAGTTGAAAAAGTGGTATATAATGAAGTCGTATATGATGAAGTGGTCTTGATGACATCGACGTAGAGGTCTATGACGACGTCGATGCAGAGGTTTGACAACATCGACGAAGAGGTCTTTGACGACGTCGATGAAGAGGTTTGACAACATCGGCAAAGAGCTCTTTGACGATGTCGATGAAGTAGTTTGATAACATCGACAAAGTGGTCTTTGATGATGTCGACGAAGAGGTGGAGTCGCAGACTCATAATTAACATAAAAATTGTTATTTTCCTATATAAAGTATATTCTTTTCACCAACTTTATGCTTTATCAAATTCCTACTGGTTGGTAACTTACTTTGCCAAATTCTTTTCAAAAAAACTACTATAGATCAAAATTTATAATTCCAAAATAATTAGCAAACCATTTAATTTTTATTATTATTTTAATATAATTATTAAGCTTTTCTACTTAATAAATTCATAATATATAAAAAACACTTGTGAAAAATCCCTAAAATTCATTAAAAATCGAAAATAACATATTCTTTAGCATATAAAATTTTGGGGCCAAAATCATTATTTTTATTAGTTAAAATGCAAAATAAATGCTCTTTTCTCCTTAGGAAACTCATAAAATATTCCTATTAATTCGAAAAATTATGAAATTTAAAACTCATCTTCAAAGTTATGTTTTACACAATATATCCAAAAATCAAGTCATTTCTAGATCAATTACTAAGGTAATTCCTTCGAAACCTAACATAATAATTCCATAAAATTTCAATAAATCATCATTCAGTTAAACAATGGTAAAATCAACCATATTATGATATATTATCATCAACTAATTCAGAATAATCAAAAATCCATAAATTATCACATAAAGATTTGATGGATGCTATTATTTATCTTGATTTGATAAAGAGAGTTAAGATTTGAGTTGTTATTATGGATATTATCATAAACTAATCTGAAATCAATCAAAAATCCATAAAATATCATATAAAGATTTGATGGATACTATTATTTATCTTGATTTGATAAAGAGAGTTGATATTAGAGTTGTTGATTTGATTCCTCTTAGCTTTAACTTGATTTCCAAGATTTTCTCCTCTTAAATTCCATTGCAATGGTCTTTACTTTGTTTATATTTGTGTGAATGAAACTATGTGAATGAGAATATGAGGGTGGAAGGGTTTATGTTTAGAAAATGAGGCTTATTCTTATTTTGTCGCTCTCTTAAATCCTTCTACGTATTTATAAGTTAAAAAAAATCTTATTTGTTGATTAGTTAAGGCCTAAATCAATTAATTTTCAAAACTCATCTCCTTATCACACAACACGTTATTCTATTTAATTTATCTAATTAAATCTTCTGAATAATGTTAAACAAAATATTATGGGTGTTATGCTATGACTTAAGTCACTAAGGGCATTTCATGAAACCAAGATATAGACATAATGCTAATCCACGTGTAGGCTTATGATCTATCTAAAAAAAGAAAACGAGTATGTGAAACTCATCCGGTACGTCGCATAAAATCGTTGGTTCAATGCTTAGTCAACCACTTCATCCCGGCGTGCTCTAATAGGTTATCACTATGTATAAATTCAAGTCTACAAGACATCTATACTTGTGCAAAAGTTTTATTGCAACACATGATAAGAAATTTTTTATTAAAATTTGGTGGAGGATTGTTAGTGAAAATTTTATAAATATTAGTGTGAGTTATTGTGTTTTAAAATGAGAAGAAGAGGAAGAATGCGAGATTGGAATAGTTCCACATCTTAGAATATAAGGAACTATATCGTTTAAATATAGGTTCCTCAAAAGAAGGTTGGACCATTTGAGCACCCAATGCTTGCTCTTTCTGAGGAAGGAGGTCATGCATATCCACCACACATGCACACGCGCCACCTCCGTCCGTCTAACCGAGTCGAGTTTGGGTCCAAATTATATTTTTGGACAGAATTATTTTAGTTAAAACGGGCCAAATGTAAACCCGTTAACAAGCCTAAAATTCAAAAACGGCGGGAGATGCTGCTATTTTAAAATGATGTGACGTTTGAATTCAAACGAAAGGAAGCATTGTTTGGTGGGAGATGCAACGTTTCAAATAAAGATATGCAACGATCCATAATTTACTCACTTTAAATATGAATATTTAATATATTTTTAAATGATTAACTAATGAATTTTATAACTCAAATAAACATCTTTTAAGTAATAACTAATGATGGTAAACTTGATTTGAAATTTGGTTTACAAAAAAATAAGCAGTTCGGAGAAAGATCGAAAATCGTCTTACGGATTTTTGACTTTTCATCAACCAAAAGTTGTTAGAACATGTTGTGTACACTAGTGTACATATATACAAATAACAAAACAACTTTTACCAATTAAATGGTTTAGTCGAAAAAAAAATAAAAGATATTTATGTAATTAAGTAAGAGTGGACTTTTCCTTTCCATTTAAAAATAATAAAATACAAAATAATGTTATAAAGGAAAGTAAAAAAAAGGAGATGTGATAGTAATGTGACATAAAGGGGGGAGGGGTGTGCCTTATCATGATGAGGGGGAGTGTGTTGTCAAATTTTTAAGGAGGAATTAACTTATGATAGTTTGGTAATTAGCGACTTTTTAATTTCTATACACACTACTTTCCATTTTTCACTTTATTTCAATTTCCACTTTATATACCTTTTATGTAAATTCTTGATAATGGTTCTTAGTTTTAGTTAACCGACATTTATGGATTTGTATGCGACATTGAAAAGCCCATGGTTTCTTTTTAAGTGGTTTACTACCTTACCTTTCATTAAAAAATGTTTTAAAGAATTTTTCCGAAATCGACACTTGTTTTCAAAACTCTTTAGAAGGATGTTTTAAAGAGGTTGGAATTTATTTATGGAAAGGTGTTTATTAGTAAATAGGGAAAATGTTGTCTTTTAAATCAAGCTTTGGTTTAAAATAAATGATTTTTTAATCGTAGATTAGAAACAAATTTTTATTGTTAGTTTTCTAACTATTTTAAAGGAATTTGTTTTTAAAACAAGGGACTTGTTTGTTAGTGCCATTAAGTAACACAAAACAAATATGGTAAATTTGTGCTAAATTGTTAACAATTTTATGGAAAGCAAGTCATCTTATATTTAGCACTAAAAGTCGATGAGTAGATTTCCTCTTTCTATGAGATTTAGAATCATAGTATTTTAACTAAGGCAAAGCGGAGTGCAACCAGTAGCCCTGACTTACCTGACTTCGATCCTCGGCAAGGGATAGAGAAGTCGAAATATCGGAAGTGTGAAAAGTATACGAAAGTTAATTTATATAAATAGGTCATGATTAATTAAGTATATTGAAGGTACTTCATCTTATACTTGATACCAAATTTTCACTACACCAAAATAGTGATTTTGCAACATTTTATATTTGTTAATTTTTAACACTTATAAATGTTATAGCCTACTGACAATAAAAAAGTGTTAGGATACCTGCAAAAGTGTTGGGAAAAATAAATAATATTTTTTATAAACTTTCCAACATCAGTTATAATTTACAACACAAAAAGTGTTAGAACAGTTGGTAAATTTGTAAATAACTCACTAAAAATTGGACCCTTCTATAATCTGGTATATGTGACATATTCTAACGCTTCCCCCTTCCATCACCACTATCGGCCGCAAAATTTTCAATTAGATTAGGGTTCTCCTTCGTGCACCCCATCACTAGCATCGACAGCCATTCGCGCATCCTCCAAGCTACCAGACATCTAACATCGAGCGATTTAAGACCAGGGTTCCCATTTTCAGTTGGCGCGTCATCTTCATTCGAGCATCAAACCCTTCATTTTTGAATCTATCACGGCATCGAGGAATCACATTTGAAACTGAAAGCTAATCACGTCTAAATCAGAAGCTATCCTAGTCAGTAATCATCTGTTGGCTTCTCTCTATTGTTTCGTCCATCTCCATCGATATCTGCAGCAGTTTTTTTACCAATGTTCTGTGGAAATTAGGCGTTTGGTTGCAAGTAACGGAGTTTGTTTTCCTTATCTTTCTCATTTTAACACATTGATTTTCTTGTCTTAACCACATAATTGCGTACTCGAGTGAGCATTTGTTGTTAGAAATTACATACAACCTAATAAAAATCCTCGACTTATTGTATACTAGTTTGAATATTCAGTTGCGCTCATGATTGGCTATTATACTGGTTAATTGTCTTTACAAATGTTTGTTTCTATTTTAAATTTCTGATGTTCCTGGAAGTAACAGTAAATATGCTTAATTTTGTTTCCCTGTAATGACAATTGCATGTTGGTACATCATTGCATCTGCTATGGGCTCTTGTAATTTGCACTTGTAAGAAATTAGCAGGGATTATGCAAGTATTTATGTCAATCAATTTTTATAAAATTATCAAAGTTTGAAGTAAATCAATTTGAAATTATATCATATGAACTGGCCAGTATAGGTATGCAAGTGTATACATTGTAGGAGCATTTCTTACTATTAAAATGTACAACATGTGATTGTTCAAACTGATTCAGTTTAATAAATGTGTATAATGATTATATAAAAAAATTTAGATAAGAAGTGTTCTTTTCTAAAATCTTGATGGTGGTTACCAAATTTTTTCACCTTTAATATGTATTCTCATACACTAATAATTAATTATACTATGAAAGTTGTGTTTCAGTCTATTTTGAAATGTGTTCTAGCCCAGTTTCAAATTATTGTCCAACCTTAGTTTAACACTTTCTTTTATGTCAATCTGATTTTCAATGGTAAACAATAGTGGTGGAATGGCATCCCATTATGAATAAATGACTGAAAATTCTAATTTATCATCTTTATATGTTTACCTAGTAATTCCTACTGCTGTGTTGTAATAAATATATACATCTGAATTTTTGTTCTTTTTGTGAATTTTAGGAATTTTTTGTGAAATAAATTAGATGGCTATTCAGATTGTATTGTAACAATTAAATTTGCAAGTCAACTAAAAAGATGAGGATTATAATGACTATGAGCTAACAATGTCAGATCGGTACTTCAACTACTTCAGTTTTATATTTACTCATTTATTTACTTATTTCTATGTTATTATTATTTTTCTTTCACACCAATCAATAATATGACTCCATCATTTTTTACCATAGCATTAAAGTCGGTTTGCAGTTTTCCAAATTGTACATGCTTGCTGTGCACTGATTTACTGAACAATGATACACTAGCCTCTAATATTTTACACGTATAAAGAAGTATTATATCTGTCGGTACCCCCATCCCATGTTCACAAAATCATCTTACCCATAAATAGATTAATCATTCATATAATGCCGGCCTATACAAAATATGTGTTTATGTCAATGTGATAAGTCAACATCTAGAAAGAAGCGGACAATATGACATGTGTTGTCCGAACTGAAGATTTGATTACAAATTCGGTATTCTGTTAAGCAGGAGGCGTAAATTAAATTAACTGCATTCACATGCACATCCATATCCCATTGTAAATGAATAAACATTTTAGTTTCAAATGGTCTGGTCATACACATCATGTATGAGCACATATTATACACATTCCATCAACCGCACCAAGTGAACCTTTTTATTTAGAGAGAGAGTTGAAAACCATCTCAATTCTATAATAGAAAGTTCTTCCTGTTATCAAAATCGAGAGATCCAATGCCAGCGAGAGCAGCCTCGTAATTTCTAACTGATGTCATTCTCCCATATGAGGTGTGTCTGTACTCTGGAGAAATGGGCAATGGGCTCCTTTGCGCATTTGAATTTTTTTGGAAACCTGCTTCAGAAGTAGGAGGGAGAGGATGAACAGTCTGATTACCAAAGATAGCATCATGGCTGCTAGAAATAGCTGCATGCTTTGTCCCACTGCTTGGTCGTATGATAGTTTTCTTTTATTTTTTCTAGCGATAATAATATAAGCCTATGTTTGTAATGTGATGATATGTTTAAATTAGATTTAAGAGCTATTTTTTATCTATTACTGAGAATGATGACCATTTTGATTAACTAAGATGAAGTGGAAGGAAACTGAAAAATGAATTTATTCAACAAGAGTTATGTATTATTCTATCATAAAATAGTACCGCATATATTGAATATGTAACTTTTACATTGATCAACAGTTTGTATGAAACATTGGTGGTTGAAATATGCAAGGAAATGAAGGAATTGCAGTAGTAGAGATGTTCCTTCAAAAGCATCATAGTCCTACTTTTATTATGACTGTATAATGTGTTCTCCCCCTGTTAGTTTTAAGAACAATTGCATTAGTGCAGAATGAATTTGAATTTAAATTCATGTACTTCATGTCACCGATTCAACAAAATGCATACAACTTTCTATTATCTCTATTTCATGAGCTTATATTAGCAGTTATCTTCGTTGTCTTTATCGTTTTTTATACCTTTAAGTTTCATTATATACTAAAATCTTTTTTATGCAGGTCTAAATGTCGAACAATTGCAATGCTAGTGCATTTAAAGGTACAAATGAAGAGCTTGAAGCATATAATCCTCCTCTAATAAGTGATAAAATATACTCAATAACTGTTGACTTTGAGGGTGTTAAAGGGAAAGATGAAGCTAAATGGAGCTCCTGACACGGAGCCCTAATTCATTGTCATATACCAATTGGCTATAACGAGTGGAGAAATGTAGATGATTACTACAAGAACAATTGGTATGTCACAAATTCACCTTATTTAGGCATTTATGTTTTGCACAAGATTTATCCTTAGTACTAAAATTTCTTTATTAAACAGAATGAATTTGACATGGATATAGATCCCGATCTAGCTCAGCCAATTTTAGGAAAAAACGTTTCCACGATATATCGTACGGTAAAGTCAACTTTGCAGAATAAATTACTCAGAGTTGGAGGAACCACCATACCCAAGAATATTGCTATTACTAAATGTCCCATGGACAGTGACAAAGTATGGTGGGAAAAGTTTATAGACAATGAATATTCGGATAAAAAAAAGTGCAATGTAGGAAAAACGCCGTAGCCAAAGCTAAAAATACTATCACTCATACACTAGGAAGAAAATCATACCGTAGAGTTTACGACGAAATGGTAAGAAATAGTATAAAAAATATTTCCTGTAAATAATAATTATAAATAGTTAATTGGTTTAAAAATATTTGTTCTTGCAAGTCAAGGAAAATCCAAAAGAGAAAGTTACGCGGACAATGGTTTGGAAGGTGGGACATATAAATAAGAAATCTGGACAAGTTCTTCCATCTGCAGCAAAAGCCTATGTAAGTATTTTTTTTGAACCATTTACATTTTCGTTTTTAACACCTTGCGCATTTTGAATATTCTTTTGCATACTGGTTAGATATTTATTTTATGGAAAATTTTTGATTATTGAAAAATAAATAATATTTTGACTTAAGTTAGCACTTACTAACAAGCTTATTCACCCTCTGGAACTTGTAACTCATGACATAAGAGTATATGATCTTATAAGAAAATTTGAAAGTTACTAAAAAAAACTAGTAGAATTTCAGTATATGAGCTTATATTCTTTTTGCAAAACATAACATAATGAGCTTCCTTCAAAACATAACATTATGCAACGAAATGTAAGTGATGAAGTTAATTTCAGTATCAATAAGAGTGCTTGAATATATGTACTTATGTACTAAATGTAGCTGAATACTGCAAGTACGCTCCCCAAAATGAACAACATTTCCATACTTGTCAGCAAGAACCTATAGATGAGGCCATTTTGTATTCAAAATGGCTAATAACATAAAATATATGTCGGTAAGGTTCTGTTGAAAAGTGATGCTATCTGAACAAGTATAATGAAAAGAGTGGCAAGAATTTATCCGTTACAAAAAATATATGCCTTTAACTACATAAATCAACAGGTAATAGACAATGTCTTCTATCTAATCAACTTAACGATAAATTTAAGAAAATATGTGCAAGAAAAAAATTCCAGAATAATTATTCTAGCCTAAAGCTAATTGGCGTTCAACCAACTTAATGAGAGAGAAAACCGATTCATTGAATCAAAAAGATACTCAACGATTTAAAACTAGAAATAAAAGGAAAAATACACAAAATAGCCTAGTCATTTGGAAGATAGAAGCATGTAAATTGAAATCTTCAAGATTTGAAATCAAATGTATCCTAAGAAAACTGTAGAGCTTTACAATCCTTGTTCTTGGTATCTTTTACTGAATTACTAATAAATTATTACTAAGTAGTAACTTTCAATTAATTTACAATTTTCATTTGATTGTCCTAAGCATCACAGATCAATACTCATGCATAACACAAGTGAACTTTATTACAGCACTTTTGCAAAAGAGGAAGGCAAATTGCACCTGAAATTCAATGTGTCTTGGTTCAGGATGCATTTTTTCAAATGAATCCCATCATTTCTAGAGGCAGCAGCTGCTTTGCTTTTAGCTTACTGCAAAATATTTGGGTAGTTGTTAAAAGCAACTGAAGTGGGATAACATAACAAAATTCAATAATCTGATCATAAATACTGGGAGTTTCTCGTTTTACTGGGCGATAATATTAAGCATTATATAACACATCACACATGGTCCTGCTAACATTATCATCCTACATTTTAAAGCTAACAGAGTTCGGCCAAGTATGAAAAAGGTGCGTCCTTGCTATATTTTTGCCCGAAGAAATGTTTTATGCAAGTGAAAGCTTTTGTTTTGACTTGGTACTGACTATATATATTAAAGACAAACATTGTTCTAAATTGCCTTATTTTGATCAATCGGCTCATGATAAAAATTTCATTGGGTAGATGGGGTGTTTTACCGTATTCTTTCTTTTGATTTTTTGTTTTTCAATCATCGTTAACATATATTTAATAGGCACGTGTTACCATTTCTTAAATAAAATAATGGATCATCTTAGTAATCATTGTACAAATTTGTGTTAATGAATCAAGTGCATATAAAAAACACAATCTCGTGCTTCTATTGTACAAAATATTGATAATTTTTTGATGGTATCTTTCAAAAAATAGATAACAAATGTTTAGATGGTGGATTATTTCAAAATTTGAAATAACTAAGAAGATGAAATAGTTATAAGTTGGAAAGTTTCTTAAATGAAACTTAAACAAATTCATTGTTCATGATTGAAAAGTTCTGAAATTACATCATGTGTTAAAATTTTCATGCGTTAAACTAGGTTGATATTTGATTCATACATTAAATCTCATGTGATGAAATGTTTGGTAAATTCAAGTGTGATTTATAAGTTTAAATCACTTCATGTATGTTCAAACGAACATTGAATACAAAATTATTTGACTAGTAAACATTAGATTCATAAGCAAAAGCACTTCAAATATTGGATGATTCTTATGTTAAAACTATTTTATAATAAGTTGATGTTGCATTTATACACAAATTAAGCAATTTTTATCTGAAATTTTGTGGTACCGCAACACGAGCTTGCTTTGTGATTGTTTGGACATTCTCCTTTCCTGTCCAAACTCTTGGCATTGAATCTTTATCATGACTGAAAACTGTAGAAAACATGTAAATAGAATTAGGTTGATTGTTAGTATGTATATGATATAAACAAATGAAATTTGGAGATGAATAAGTACCTATCTTTCGTATGCATCAAAACTTTGCCGGCTTCTTCTCTGGATTTCTTTTCAAATATAAGTACCTATATAAGAAAAAATATTGTCGTGCAATTAGTTCCACTCCTCTACAAAACAAGTAAAGTTGATGCAAGCTTCAAAAGCAATTGCCGATAAGAATAAAAATGAATATTTTCGTCAATGGTCGTCGGAATTACAAAACCAAGTGACAAATCAAGTTGCAAGTCAAGTGGCGAATCAAGTGTCGAGCCAAATCAATGAGGCTCTTAAATCATTTGCTTCATCTTTCCTAACCATGATACCGGGGTTACAACATAACCTTAATGGTGATAATGTGATGCCTATGACGGAAACCCCTTCTAACTTGGATAAATCTCCTTCGAATATTGGAGTTGCTAGTTCGCTTATTCCATCAAATGGTGTTGGATCATCTACAAGAGGTAAAAAATTTGTAATGCTACTATCACAAGATATGAAGAAGAATGTAGCAAAAGCTTATATTGGAACACAAACTATGTTTCATTTCAAAGAGATAGTTCCAAACGTTGAGAAAGTTGTTTGGATAACGGAAGTTTTAGAACTGGAAGCACCGATTTATAATGGTTCTCAAAATGGGCATTACAAGCTTTGTGAATTTTCAGATGGGGACTTTGTGATATGGCCCATGTTTCGTCTTCGCAATATCTAAAATTCTATTTATCAGTAGCTCATATTATATTGGGTATTTAAAATTGGATATGAAATTGCTTTTTTGTAATTTGATATGATATTGTGGTATTTTGAAATTGGAAAGTTTGTAGCTCATATTTTAGTATTATCTAAATAAGATATTGTTGCATTTGAGATATGAAAGCATTTTAGACTTCATATTGAATTGATATGATGAATTATATATGTGATATGGACATCATCATTTATGAGATATTATATTCATTTGTTTTAAGAATTTAATACTAATTGTGCATAAAATAGGGTAAAACATAATTTCAATTAGTAATGCATATAAGAGTTACCAATATTTTGGATAACAACGCTTATCTACGTTACAAACCTAAATGATAAGCAAAGCAATTTATGTGTAACAACACATATATGTGTTACTAAATAATCATTTTCCAACACTTGTAAGTGTTACCGTATATTTCTGTACCAACACTTATACGTGTCACCGTATATTTTTGTACCAACACTTATAGGTGTTACCATATATTTCTGTACCAACACTTATAAGCATTATTGTATATTTAGGTACCAACACTTATAAGCGTTAGTAATACGTATGTTTGTAACACTTATAAGTGTTAAAAATTCGACCGCTTCATTCCTCACAGTCTATTAGTAACACTTAAAAAGTGTTACTGAAATTATTTGTAACACTTATAAATGTTTCTTGTTTTGGTGTAGTGTTTGAGGTATGGAAGCCCATTTTTATCTACGAGAGTTTAAGAATGTACATTGAAGCAAGGGTAGTTGTCTAACTTGTCCGACTTCGTTATTAATCGAGGGATAACACGGGGTTGAAATCGAAAAGTGGTGATAAGTATATGATCTCTGATTTTCCATATGCAAACTAATTACTACACCAGATAGCGGTTTGACCACTATAGATAACTTGACCTATTTTGACTTAGGACGTATATAAGGCTACGCAACTTTATATGATTTGAGATCCGCCGGAGAGGACTCATTTCTATTAAATGTAGTTCACTTTTAAGAATATAAATTTGAGATTCCCTAGAGAAGACTCTATATTTTTTTGCGTACTTTAAAAGAAATGGAGTTAAGTCAACTAGGAGTTCATCACTTTTGTTTGGAGGCAGCGCTTTTCGATAAGTATGGTTTATCCAAACCACTTCGAACTAAGAACGCTTCATATTCCTAATCATTGTGAAGTATGCTATGGGGTTGTACTACCTTTCCCGAGGGTGATTCCAAATGAAAGGTAGTAAGGTTGGTGTGTTTGTTCAATCCTTGTAAATTTTCTATGGATGAACGTTGGCATTGCATTGGTTGCCTAGAGGATGGTGCTAACATTCCAAGAATTTTTTGCTAGAAAGAGGTAATCGTTGCCTCAAGCCTTACTCCTAGAAATGAAAAAAATAGAAAAGAAGAAGCAGGGCTATGTGATTCGCTACCATTAGGTTACGATCATCCCTGATCTAGATCAATAATTTTGGATGAATGCTTCATGCCCAATACGATGGTTAATCCCAACCGAGGGATGATTATTTTCGATACTACCCAAGAAGGGGTAGGCAGGTTCTGTGTAGGTAGAGGTGCAAGGTTTGCAGCCTTGGTACATTTTCTCTATAGGTGTAATATACGTAGGTGTTCTCGTACCTTGTCATTGTTGGAATCCATTTTCCAATACGCGCTTTACAGACTTAGTTGTATACCAGATATGTTGGAACGTGGGATGAAAGCATTCCTGTTATGTTGTATATTTATTTTAAACCCTAGACATTAATAATAATATCCCTGATTTGAAGTATGGAAATGTTTTGGTTATCATAAGGTAAAATCCGTCCGTGTTTATGTGTGGCATGGTCTTACGAGATACCGTTATGTTTTGATAAACGTATATTTTGAGTTTACACACACCTGACCAATGTCTGATTTGGAGTTTTTCTTTCCTTTCCCTTAAACTCTTGTGTACTCTAATTTTTGAGTAGCCAAGTAGTCCAAATTCTTAGAGATGCATTTTGGAGGGGTTGGAGCGGAAGACTTCACCATTATCTAGTTATCTATTTATTTTTGTTGTATTTATGTAGTCATGCATCATTATTATCGAGGAAGATAGTTATAACTGTCCTTAGCTTAAGCTACTACTTATTGTAACTCTGATGTTTCACTTTTGGAAGTGACTGTATTTATTATCTTATGTTATACAATATATGATTTTCGCCTATAATGAGATTCTATGTTTCTTTCTTCTTGTCTTGTCTTTCCTTGTACCATAACGATTGTCTTTTGGATACCTAGATTACCGACACACGAGTACCATAGACGTATTAAGTGTCGTCTTTAGGAGTAAGAAAGATAGATCATTACAAGTAGTATCAAAGCTTAGGTCGAGTGAACACTTAGGCCTTGGTTGTGGTCAACTCATTAGAGATAGGGTTAGCAATACCCTAGAATGAGTTTAGTCTATAAGAGTGCGTTTTTGTAATTATTATCTGAATATATATATATATATTTAAGTTATTTTAATTAAGACTTATATGTTTGATTTAATACCCTTTTCCTCAGAATAATCTTGTCTATGTATTCTAAAGTTATCTTACTATATTCAGGTAGCAAGAAATGAGTAATAAAGGAAGGTAAGGAAAGGGAGCTAGCAGTACTAGGACCACCAATGGTCGAGCTCCAAATGTTGGTAGGGTAGGAGTGGTAGAAAAATAGGCACTGATGCAACCCCAAGTTAACTTCGCATTTTTGTGCAAAGACTATACCAATTTGGATGGGAAGCCGTCTAAGGGCACCGAGTGTATTATCGAAGTCCAAGCTTGGCTTTATTCTTATGAAAGGATCTTTAAAGGACTTGGTATATTTGATGAGCAAAAGAGCTTCCTGGCAACTTGGAGGATGACTTTTCTTGAGCAAGGTTTAAGGGGGTATTTGAAGATCAGTATATGCCTGTGGTAGGGAAGACTCGTCTTTACAAAAAAAATTGGATCTTAAGCAGAGGGAAATAACTTTAGTTGAGTATGAAACTAAGTTCAATGAATTATCGCGATTTGGTTCGAGACTTATTGATACTTCCCTTAAGAAGAATGAGATGTTTGTAGTTGGGATAAGGGAAGAATTTCATGAGAAGATGACTTCTTACCTAAAAGGATCTTTTATAGAACTCATAGACATGGCTTTGCGATATGAAGTTCTTGAGGAGACGAAGTCGGCAGTAGTACTAAACAACACTAAAAACAACCTATACAAGAGAAAGTACAATCAGCAGGTAAAGAAGTAATGGGGAGGAAAGCCAGGAGAGGGGCTCAGGAAAACCGTTACAAGGATTACATTTGCAATGTTTGTAAGTAAAGAGGCCGTATCGGAAGATTCTATAAGAATTCCAGAATTCAGAAGCAGCAGTCATGACTTATTCCTCCTATGGTTCGATAGACAATCTGCTTTAATTGCCACCAACCAGGGCATATGGTGAAGGATTGTTCACTGATGAAGAAAGGGGAACAAGTCAATGTTTATGCTATCAAAAAGGAACCATCAACTTCAAAAGATGTGAAAAGGAAAGGAATTCTTAAAGGTACTTTATATGTTAATGGCATTTTAGTTAGAGTATTATATGATACCGGGATTTCCCATGGTTTAATTCTAAAAGATTGATTGAGAGATTAAAGCTTTCCCCAAAGATTGTTAATACCGATATTTGTGTGTCTAACCCCGTAGGTGGTGCAACTAATATATGCATGAGTTGTGAAGATCTACTAATTACTTGTCTTACCCACCACTTTTCATATGACCAGTTTGTTCTTCATTTTAATGGGTTTGATTTTTTACTCGATATGGATTGGAAAATGAAGAATGAAGCTATCTTAGATTGTGTTAGGAGGTCAGTATTTTTAAAAACTAAACTTGGGAAATTTGTTGAAGTGTCATGTAAAGAACAACAAGCTTATGATTAGTTTCCTTTATGCACTTGATTCGTCCTAAAAGGAGTTATGGTCGATTTTAGTTGCTTAGGACTTCCCAGATGTTTTGGAAGAAGTTAACAGCCAATCTTCACATCGGGGGATTGAGTTTCATATTGACTTAATTCCCGGTTGGAAACCTATTATCCATCCTATCCGTAAGACGGCTTCAAGAGAGAAGGAGGAGTTAAGAAATTGGTCGGATTATTTTCTAAGTAAGGGAAGATTTGGAAAAGTAGCTCAAGTTGGGGAGCAATTGTGGTTTTTGTTGCAAAGTCAGATGGTTCTCTAAGGCTTTGTGTTGATTACCGTGAACTAAACAAGTAGACGGTTCAGAATAAGTATCCATTAACCCATATAGCGACTTGTTCGACCAACTACATAAAGCTCGAGTATTCTCACAGATGGATCCTATCATGAGATTTTATCAATTAAGGATAACAAAGGATAGTATACCCTTAACATCATTCAAAGGGTCGGTTTGCTTCTACGGATGATTGGTTTTTCTTTTTGTGCTAACTAATGCACCCGCCAATTTTGTGGATCTTATGAATCGAGTTTTTAGAGATGTGCTTAATAAATTAGCGTTTGTCTTTATTGATGATATTTGTATTCATTCCAAGACCAAGGAGGAACATAAACGCTATTTGGAGGTTGTGCTAGATACATTAAGGAAGCATGTTTTAAGAGTCAAATTCTCTAAGTGCCATTTTTGACAATCAAAAGTAAGTTCCTCGTACATATGTCAAGGGATGGTATTTCAGTTAATCCAAAGAAAGTAGCGGTTGTTCAAGATTAGAAGACACCGTAGACTCCAATGTAGGTTTGATGCTTCTTAGGCTTAGCAGGATATTATATGGGATTCATTCAGGACTTCTCCAAAATCGCCTCGCACAAAGAAGGATGTTAAGTTTATCTGAAATTCAAAGTGTGAAGAAGCATTCATTGAGTTAAAGAAGAGGTTAAACAGTGCTCCAGTCTTAACTATACCAAATGGAGGGGAAGGTTTATAGTGTATACAGATGCTTGTGACGTAGGTTTAGGTGCGACATTAATAGACGACGGGAAGGTTATTTCTTATGCTAGTAGGCAGCCGAAGCCTAATGAGCGTAATTATGCAACACACGACTTGGAGTAATTAGCCGTTGTGTTTACATTAAAGATGTAGAGGCATTACTTATTAGGTGAAAAGTTCAAGCTCTTCACAGATCACAAATCCTTGAAGTATCTTTTCATGCAGAAGGATTTGAACATAAGGCAGCAACGTTGGTTAGAATTTCTTGCAGCATATGACCTGGATATTTTATATTCACTTGGGAAAGCCAATGTGATAGATTATTCTCTAAGTAGAATTGCAGTTTTGGCTCTTCTGGAAATTACTCCGACTCTACTCGGAAGGATTACAAGCAAGCAAAGAGAAGATAGTCATCTTGTAGAGTATATGCAAGAAGTTGAAGAAGGACGATGTTCAAGCTTTAAGATAGACAGCCGTGGGATATTGTGAATGAATGGAAGGATATGCGTTCCATATGTCGATGGTCTTAGGAAAGAAGTTTTAGCAAAATGCCAAAAATACAAGATAAGTATCCATTCCGGGTTACAAAGATGTACCGTAATATGAAACGGGTGTTTCGATGGATAGGGATGAAAATGGGCATTTAAATTTATGTTAGCAGATGTGCAAACTGCCAGCCAATTAAGGGTGACCGTCAAAGGACTGCTGGATTACTTCGACCACTCGAGATTTCGAGTTAGAAATTAGAGCGGGTGTCGATGGACTTTGTAGACGGTTTGCCTAGATCAAGAAAGGGTAATGATGGCGTTTGGGTTATTGTCGATCGACCGACCAAAAGCGCACATTTTATTCCAGTGAAACCAACTAGAACTGCATCAAGCTTGGCAGATATTTTCATGAAGGAGATTGTCTGTTTGCATGGAGTTCCTAGTAGATTTGTAAGTGATCAGGATCCAATTTTTACTAGGCAGTTTTATGAAGCATTGCAAGCATCTTTGGAAGTAAAGCTGAGTTTGAGCATCGCATATCATTCTCAAACTTATGGTCAGACACATAGGGTGAACCGAATTTTGAGGGATCTTGTATCTTGGATTTAGGAGGATCATGGTAGGATCATCTTCATTTAGTTGAGTTTTCTTATAATAATAGTTACCAGGCAAGTATTGGTATGACACCTTATGAAGCTCTTTATGGATGGCTGAACAAATCACCATCATGGTGCGTGAAACTGGGGATCGATTATTGTTGGTCCCAATATGATTCTATAAGCCATAGAGAAGGTAACTGCGATTAGAAGGAAGGTAAAGGAAGCTCAGGATAGATAAAAGAGCTATGCCGATCAAAGGCATGGAGATTTGGAATTCTCAGTCGGGGACTTAGTTTTTGTGAAGGTTCTTAGATGAGAGGAGT
This sequence comes from Allium fistulosum, assembly GCA_030737815.1. Classification (NCBI taxonomy): domain Eukaryota; kingdom Viridiplantae; phylum Streptophyta; class Magnoliopsida; order Asparagales; family Amaryllidaceae; genus Allium; species Allium fistulosum. The sequence goes on along the minus strand of CM060906.1, from coordinate 292,758,708 downwards.
TGTGCGGTTTAGGAGAGCTAGAAAGTTAGCACCTCATTATGTTGGACCTTTTCAGATTCTTTAGAGGATTGGGCCACTTGCATATCAAGTTGAGTAACTTGAGAGATCGTCAGGCATACACAATGTTTTCCATGTATCGCATTTAAGGAAATATGTGCACGATCTGACACTGATTATTGAGCCTGCTATCCATAAAGACTTAGAAGTGAAGCCGAATTTGACCATAATAAGGCATCTGGTATGCATTGTTGATCATGATGCAAAACAATTGTGTAGTATGGTCGTGAAGTTGGTTAAAGTTCAATGGAGCGAAGATGTTAGAGACTGCACTTAGGAAACTAAGGATTGCATAAAAGAGGCTTATACTAAGTTGTTGTGAGTTGAATAGTTTGCTTAATGTGTCGATAGTAGACTCACTACTTGCGGTGTAGTCACTTATCATGTATCTCTTTCTGTATATGTTTCATCATATATGGTAAATATTCTTTTTGAGTTATCTTCTTTATGTGTTAAATTTCGGGACGAAATACATTTAGAGGAAAGAATGTAACAAACCATAATTTAGTCACTTTAAATGTGAATATTTAATATATTTTTAAATGATTAAATAAAAGATTTTTTTAAAACCCCACTCCGAAGAGTAGAGCCCCAACCCAGCTAGTCTGAGCAGATCTAGGAATGAGAGGTTAGCTAGTCTAGAAGGAAGCATTCGTTTCCCAACCGTGTTTAGTTGGATTTAACAGGAAACACAACTTCTTGCTTTGAGGGAGTAGGGCAGATGGGTATCGAACTCGTGACCTCATTAATAGGTTGCAAGTGTCTCTACCACTGCGCCACTAAATAATAGATTTTATAACTCAAATAAACATCTTTTAAGCAATAACTGACGATGGTAAACTTGTTTTGAAATTTGGTTTACAAAATAAATAGTTTAGAGAAAGATTGGAAATGTAATCGAAGATCGTTTTTCGGATCCGACGTTTCATCGACCAAATGTTTTTGGAACATGTTGTGTACACCAGTGTACATATATACAAATAACAAAATAAATTTTACTAATTAAATGGTTTAGTAAAAAGTCAAATCAAAAGATACTTAAGTAATTAAGTAAGAGTGACTTTTCTTTTCCATTTAAAAATAATAAAATACAAAATAATGTTATAAAAGGACATTAAAAAAGGAGATGTGATAGTAATATGACTTAAAAGGGGGGGAGGGGCGTGCCTTATCATGAGGAGGGGGAGTGTGTTGTCAAATTTTTAAGGAGGGTATTAACTAAAGATAGTTTGATAATTATCCACTTTTTAATTTCTATAAAAGAAACATTACCTTTCCATTTTTCACTTTATCTCGTTTTCCACTTTAAACTATATTCCTTTCCACTTTCTTCATTTCTCTTCCACCGTTCCTTTCTAAAGAAAATTAATTCAAATTCACTTCTTTTCTTCTTTGAATTCATAAACAAGTTCCTAAAATCATTTCCATCACTCTCTACACCAGAAATCTACTAAAATCAAATCCAAAACCCTCTTTGGAAGCTTAGGCCAAGCCCTCCCTAGTCATGGCCAAGCCTAAACATGGTTCGCTGAGTCTTTATAAGAAAGTTGTGTAGAAGGAAGCTAGGTCCGTGTATTGTTTGCAAGGTCGTGGTAACTTCAGTAAAGTTTGAGTTTGTTTAAGTGAGCATAGCTCACTTAAAAGCAGCTTTATAATTTAAGTATTTAGTTGTAATAATTTATGTGTTGCCTATGTGTATAATTGAATGTAATTATTATTGTTTGGTTTAGTTCTCGCTTGGAAGCAGATGACACACTGGATTTGGATAGAGGACTAGTAAAAGGAATGAAGTCAAGGTATTCATTGCGAATAGGTCACGACGATACACTTCGAAGTGCATATGGTAAGATTTACAAGGGACTCTTGTTGTGGAGGGACTCTAAGGAGTTTCTCGCTTTTTGATTTTTTCATATGCTTGTTTGTATAAATGCTTGAGAATATTGCTTAGTTTTAGTTAACTGACTTGTTATGGATTTCTATGCGATATTGAAAATCCCTTGGTTTCTTTTTAAGTGGTTTACTACCTTACCTTTCATTGAAAATTGTTTTAAAGAATTTTTCCCAAATCGACCGTTGTTTTCAACACTCTTTGCAAGGATGTTTTGAAGAGGTTGATATTTATTTATGGAAAGGTATTTACTTGTAAAATGGGAAAATGTTATCTTTTAAATAAAGCTTTGGTTTAAAATAAATGATTTTTAAATCATAGACTAGAAACATGTTTATAAATTTAGTTTTCTAACTATTTTAAAGGACTTTGTTTTTAAAACAAGGGATTTCTTATCAGTGCTAATAAATAACATAAAAAAATATGATAAATAGTGCTAAATTGTTAATATATTTATGGAAAGTATGTCATCTTATATTTAGCACTAAAAGTATAGTAGATTTTTCTTTATTTGTGAGATTTAGAATCGTAGTAATTTAACTAAGGCAAGATCAGACGCAACCAGTGCCCTGACTTACCTGGCTTCTATTCTCGGTGAGGGATAAAGAGGTTGAAATATCAAAAGTGTGAAACGTATACGAGAGTTAATTTCTATAAATAGGTCATGATTAATTAAGCATATGAAAGGTATTTCATCTTATACTTGACACTAAATTTCGAGGTATGGAAGCCTTTTTTTTATCTATGAGAGTTTAAGAATATATGTCGAGGCAAGGGTAATCCTCTAGCTTGTCCAACTTCATTGTTAGTCGAGGAAAATCACGGGGTTGAAATCGAAAAGTGGTGATAAGTATATGATTTCTGATTTTCCATATGAAAACCAATTACTCACACTATATAGTAGTTTGAGCACTATAGACATCTTGACCTATTTTGACTTAGGAAGCATATAAAGGCTTCGTAACTTCATACGATCTGAGATCCCCGGGGGAGGACTCATTTCTATGAAACGTGGTTCGCTTTTAAGAATATATATTCAAGATTCCCTAGAGAAGACTCTTATATTTGTTCGCATATTTTTAAAAGAACAGGAATTAAGTCAGTTGGGAATTCATCGCTTTAGTTTGGAGGTACGGGTTTCAGATAAATATAGTTTATCTAAACCGCTTCGAACTAACAATGCTTCATGTTCTGAATCATCGGGAAGTATGCTAGGAAGTTATACTACCTTTCTTGAGGGTGATTCCAAATGGAAGGTAGTAAGGTTGGTGTGTATGTTCAATCCCAGAACAACTAGTATGGATGAATGCTGACATTGCACTAGTTGCCCGAGGGAAGTGTTAACATTCCAAGATGGGTCTACTAGAAAGAGGTAATCATTGCCTTAATCCTCACTCTCGGAAATGACTAAAACATGGGAGATGCAGCAGAGCTATTTGGTTCGCTACCATTATGGTATGATCATCCTTGATCTAGATCAATTATTATGGATGAATGCTTCGGGCCCAGTACGGCTATTGATCGCAACCGAGGTACGATTATATTCAGTACTACCCAGGAAGGGGTATGTCGGTTTTGCGTTGGTAGAGGTCCAAGGTTTGCGACCTCGGTACATTTTCTCTATAGGGTACTATACGGAAGGTATTCCCTTACCTTGTCATTGTTGGAATCCATTTTCCAATACGCACTTTATGAATTTAGTTGTATACCAAATATATTGGAATATGATATGCAAGCATTTCAACTATGTTATATTTTTATTTTAAACCCTAGATATTAATAGTAATATCCCTGATTTTAAGTACAAAATGTTTTGGTTATCGTGAGGTAAAACCCATCTGTGTTTATGTGCGGTGTGGTCTTACGAGATACCTTTATTTTCCTATAAACATATGTTTTGAGTTTACTCACACCAGACCTATGTCTGACATGGAGTTTTTCTTTCCTTTCCCTTAAACTCTTGGGTACTGTAATTTTTGAGTAGGCAAGTAGTCCAGGTTCTTACGGATGCATTTTGGAGGAGCATGGAGCAGGTGGCTTCACCGTTATCTTGTTATATATTTATTTTTGCTATTTTTATGTAGTAATGTATCAGCTTTGTAAGGGCAGGTAGTTATAACTGTCCCTGGCTGAAGTTAGTACTTATTGTAACTCTGATGTTTCACCTTTGGAAGTGGCTGTATGTACTATCTTATGTTATATTATATATGATTTCCATTCGTTGTGAGATTCTATATTTCTTTCTTCTTGTCTTTTCTTTTCTTCTACGATAATAACCTATCTTTCGGATGCCTAGATAATCGGTACACAAATACCATGGACGTATTTAGTGTCGTCTTTAGGAGTAAGAAAGGCAGATCGTTCAAGGCTCCTCTTCACAACTATAAATAGAAACGCCTGAAAAGCATTTTAGATCTAACTTTTCTTTGTTTTGAATCTCTTTCCCTTCTCCTCTCATATTTCTTTCAATACTACTTCAAGTTTGTGATATTGCAGAGCGCAAACTCGATATTCTTATCACTACAATAAATTAAGAAGATAGTTTAAATCGATTTTCGATATTGCTATTGCAATCGATTGAAGAGATTGATCATTTCGGCTCCATTGTATCTTGGGGAATGATTTCCCTTGACTCACAATACTCATTCATCTATAAAAATGAGTGGTGTGGGCAAATAATGTCTTAAGGAGAGCGCCATCGACATTCCTTGGAGCCATCTCTACAGATTTGATTTTGCCACTACTATGCCACTTCACCAGGAATCCAGAAATCCTCACCAACAGTTTTATGTCAACGAGTTTGTTCAACTATGAAAATACCATTTTATGTTTTAACAATATATTTTAGCCGGAAGAGATGTATCATTAATATATATGGCTTTTTTCCTCAAGGTTTCATGTCTATTATCAACACAAAGCCTACCCCTAGAAACCGAGCTTATGTATTTTCAGCAATTTTTTCTTAGTCGTAATGGATAGATATCAACTAGAGCAAAGTAATATAAATATACCCTAAAACATTAAATTTACTTCAAATGGTGGAAGGCTTAATTTGTATAAGCTTTTTGTCCAAAGCTCCCGCTTTAGAGTTCTTTTCTACTGATTTTGACTGGTTTTGAACGGTCTTGTATTTCAGATGTTGTCATAACTTTTTCTTGTAAGTTTTTTTCACATCGGTTAATTTTGATTACAAAACCGATGAAAATTGATATTGTATAATTTTGATGGTAATTCTCAACACATCAACTTGAGGTGCTTTGAAGGGTTCCAATTATTTTTTTCAATTATACCCCTACTAATATATTGAAAAAATAAATCTAAACAAACTAAAGAATAAATACGAAGATATATATATATATATATATATATATAATGTTATTTTAGTGGAAATATCCTAAAACCAGTTTTAAACTCTCAAGCATGTATTGATCAGTTATAACACTTCATGTAAACCAATCAATACTGTTATGATAATTGATGCTTAAATTTGATGCTCTCAAAACATCTCGTACCCAGTACTGCAAAATTCCTGAACGGAGCTTAGGATTAAATTCAATTCTCTATTTATACAACAATTTGTTAAACTATAGGAGATAATAGTAAATCATTTGCTATGGATGTCTCAATGTCATATTTAGAACTTTTGTTAAGTCCCATTTAAAATTTAGAGTATGGAACATTTGTATGTATTGGACTTTGAAATTCTGGTATAATTTATTTTCAACTCAATACAGTTTTGGTGTTGATTTCTTGCCATTAGCATGTGTTTTGTCCTGGACAATTGAGATGTTTAGACTTTTGTAAATGGCTTTCATTTTAAATAAGATGCTATAATGCACTCTTTCTTCCTATATAGGTAATGCTAGTAAATAATTAGGATTGTTATGTTTGAAAATTTGCTATAATTGTATCAATCCCAAACAATTCATAATCGATATTAAACCACATCAGTATAATAATGTTATCAGTATAGCAATGATAAATTAACCATTTTTGACGGTAATTGTAGCAGCATAGAAATATCAAAGTTTTTGGCAATGGTAAATTTATTAGTTAAATTAATTTTGTTTTTTGCTATTTTTATTAATCCTAACCATAGACACTTTTGAAAGTATATCTAATTTTAAAGACATGTTTATAGTATTATTTATTATGATGTTTTTATTTTATTTTATTAAGTTCAAAGTCTAAGATTAGTGAACTTATTATTTTATACTGTTATAAATAATTGTGATTAATAAAGAAAATTTTCTATGTCAAGTAAAATAAGTTAAAACAATTTTTGATTATTTCACATAATTATTAATCTCTCATAATTTTTTTGTTTATCATTATCATAATTTAAACGCAATAAAATTCTAATATTTTTATTTATTGGTAAATTTACCATTAACAATCAACAATTTACCAATCTATCGGTATACTAATGATAACGGTAAAGTATCGACAGTTATTTTTGATTTATCAATAGTATTGTACGGTAACGATTTCTTCATATTGGTAATGGATATCATTACCGTAACATCTTTCGAAATAATCATCTGGTTCTAAATTTGTGTGTCATCATATGTTCATTAGATACTCATCGTCCATTTTCCAATTTTTTTAATTTTATTCGATTAAAATACCATATATAAGTGTTTCGTATTAATTTGGCACAAAAGATAAAGTGGATTTATGCTCTCAGTATCTAACAGAATTACTCTTTTTACTTGATTTTAGTAGAAACAAGATCCACGATGAAGTGAATGAGTTTTCAATTAATTATCCACTTGATATAAAATGGTTTGTATTAGAGAAAATAATTTCATGCTTGAATTTTTTCATCAATTTAGTATGCGTGATAAGTTTAAATGGTAAGTTCATCCATTCAAAATTATGTTGGTTTTTATTTAGCCTATCATTAATCATCACTTCTCTATTCCTTACATTCTGACCAAGGGCCTAAAAAATATATTTGCTACCAAGCGTATCTAAACAAAGCAATCAACATTTTTATTTTAGAGGAAAATAGGCACAAGGACAAATTTTGAGAAAAAATTAGGTTGGAAGACAACATGTTTTTTTGGGCTAGAAGACAATGCTAATTATAACTGACATTCCGTATAGTATAAAAATGGAAGATAATGCTAGTTTTTACTAGCATTTTGTCATTCGGCCCAAAAAAAACTTTATTTCCTTCGGCACTTTTTTCAAAGTTAGTCCTTCTCCCTAATTCCCACTTTACTTTTTTACATACAACTCTTAGCTTCATTCTTTTATGTACTGCAAATAAAATATCCTTTCCTCTGTATTTTTTCCCTTTAGTTTCATTGCTATTTGCAAAAGTTAGAATTGTAAGGCGGTTGCATATGGAATAATTATTTTGACACTAAGTATGTTTTCTTCAATATTGATAATTACTGCTTGGGGTTCTTACGGTTAGCTCGATGATAATCTATGCTTCAGGTATACCTATTTTTGTGATTTAAATAATGCATATTGTTAAACAATTTTTGGTGTAATATCCAAAATACTTTTAAAAGATACGATTTTGAATATAAACCTCAAATATGCCTATAGTAAAATAGACATTGGTCAAAAATATCCGAAGTTTACATCATATTCTACTCATAAGAAAAAGGTATAAAATTCAAGTTCAAATGCAATATTCTTCATTCATTAGTCCATATGTTAAAAAAAATAAGACATTTTCTTCCTCATGGACTAAAATGTCAAAATAAGGCCTATATGCAATTTCCTATTTTTATTGGTCCTTATGTTAAAAGTTCAAGTCATATTCTTCTTTATCGGCCATTAAATAATCCTTAAGCTCTCGTGTGAGCTTGGAAATGTCAAGTCCAAAAAAAATTTAAACTAAGAAAGAGAAAGAAGAGAGGAGGCCCATCATATGTAGGGATAGTTTTTATTTATAGTGGTTAGTGAATGGTGCTGCTTTCTCGTATTGGCCAATTAAAGTTGACGCAGATTGATGACTTGGCAAGATAGATAACCTTGATTGTGACATATGCCATAATCGCGAAATTGGAGTGGTTCACACGGATCACTATCTTAGCCATAGTATTGGGAAAGGTGGAATGGTTGCATATGAGTGCCTTGTTGCTTTTTTCACAAGTTAGATATAAGCATTTTCTCATATTAACGCATTGGCTTTTCATATAATTGATTTATCTCTACCATTTTATGTTGAGTATCATACATATCTTCTTCCCTTATATATTTTAAAATTGACTTGGTTGATAAGGATCCATTAATACACTTTAACAAATATATTTCCTTGTAACATCCTTGATGTCCCAGCTTTTTTTATAGCTTCTTCCAATTTAATAGCATCTCTTCTTATATCTTCGATAGCGCTTTTATATTTTAATTTACCATATATTCCTACCTTGATTTACGATAGCTTTCTTCTTTGATTTACAATACCTCCATTCTTTGATTTACGATAGCTTCCTCATTTAACTTACTATAACTCCCTCCTTTGATTTATGATAGTTGGCTTTGTTGATTTACTATAACCTGATTCTTTAGTTTACGATAGCTTCCTTCGTTAATTAGCTTCCTTGATTTACGGTAGCTTCCTTATTTGATTTGTGATAGCTTCTTCATTGATTTACGACAGCTTCCTTATTAAATTTAAAAACGCTCCCTCCTTTTTGTTTAAAATAGCCTCCTTCTTTGATTTACGATAGCTTCCTTCTTTAATTTATGATAGCCCTTTTTCCTGATCTATGATTGCTTACTTTTTTGATTTACGGTAGCCTCCTTCATTGACTTACGATAGCTTCCTTCTTTGATTTATGATAGCTTCCTTCCTTGATTTACGGTAGCTTTCTTCTTTGGTTTACGGTAACTTTTCTTTAATTTAAGATAGCCTCTTTCTTTGATTTACGATAGTTTCCTTCTTTGATTTACGATGGCATTCTTTCTTGATTTATAATAGCATCTTTCTGGATTTGTGATATCTTTCTTTCTTGATTTACGATAGCTTCCTTTCTTGATTTACAATAGCTTCTTTCTTTAATTTATGATGGTCTTCTTTCTTGATTTACAATTGTTGCTCCTTGTACAAATTCCATAGCATCTTCAACATAATAGCTTTAGATTCATGACAACCTTTCTAATCACCTTCCTTAAGAAATTTGGATATAGCACGGATGCACATGAAAGATGGTACTTTTTTTATTGATTATTCTCAACATAATTGGCTTTTTTCTTTTGAGGTTTTACTTTATATATCTTAAAATCATTTTGGATGTAATTGTAGGAACGTGGTCTATTTCAACCATATGTGAAATGGGTAAATTTAAAAAAAATCCTATTTGAATCTCAGTAGGCCTATGTAACCTATTGACTAACATTAGATAAATCTAATTATTAAATAAAATCATATTTTATTTAAAGTTATTTTATATTAGTTAAATAATCACATAAATTATTTAACTTAATGTTTATTTGAATGTATCACGTGTACATTCAATGATATAATAATACGACATAATGAAATATAAACATGTGTATAACTACATACTATACACATATACACACATATTAAGCTTTGTATATTACATATACATATATATATTAACTTGTACATCCATTTGATATTTCCATATGAATATCGATAAAATAAATGCCTATGCACATAGATATTTATAGTACCATATATGTATGAAAAATAAATATGTATAATAAAATTAGATATCTTTAAAACTATGTTGTCAAAACACTTAGTAGTTTCCTAGCAGTGGAGGTGTAAAAATCTATAGTGGAATTAATTAGGGATATATTAGAAAATACCGAAGACATCATGTAATAAAACAGAAATAATTTTCAATCTTATATAACAAAACTGAAGAATATATTATCCATGTAGTTCAAACTTGGTGAATAGAGTAGTTCTATTCATTTGTTGATTTAATATATAGGATTACCGGTCAAATTAACTTTTTTCTATACTAAAGTTGTTAAATTAGGTACTAAAAACGTCTAATATATCGGGCATAATGGAAAATAGTGTGGTATTAAGCAGATCTGCTATTTAATAGCGCTGAATTGCTAAAGCGTATCGGTCAATATGTGTTAAGTGCTTTAATGGAACTTTAACTACATAACTTCAAAATAAGGGAATGCTTGGTGTTTAAATGAAGATGGAAGTTAAAGATACATTAGGTCAGATCTAATCAAATCAAGATTTGAAAAAAAAAATAGAAAAATGTGATATTTTAGATGATTCCAACTTCCTCTTTTACAAATACTAATTAATAATATATTCAATATCCACATGAAAAGAATTTTAGAACTAAACATCATCGTCTAACATGAACGAATGAATTCCAAATACCACAAAAGATGGATTGTCGAGGTAAAATCAAAACGAAACACTGAACCAAGGCATCGATAAGATTCCACAATGGAATGATAACGTATAAATGTTGTATAAACATAAACATAATAGGATGACAATAAGAGACCGCACTGGTGGAAGCAACTGATAAATATCAACAGAGAAAGTCAGAATGCATCAACTCCCAATAATACATAGTTTTGAAGAAACATTTGATGCAACCAGTCTCATATACAAATAACAAGTCTATCATGTACTACTAAATATCAAGTATACATATCTAAAATATCGATGATACGCCTCTGAAATTCTCTCGCTCTGCATCCTGATAGCGTATAACCAGAAGTACCTGGCTTCAAAACTACTCGATCGAGTACCCAAGAGTTTTCACAACATAAATAGACAAAGACAAAACACGGGTCAGACTTAAAGCCTAGTGTGAGGGAAACTATATCAAAATATAGTATATAGAGACTATATACAAATAAACAGGAAAATACTAAGGCCCATGTGATCCACTCCACGAACGTGGCTCAAGGGTAATCCGGACTGTCCATAAACGAGTAAAATAAACCTATCTCAAAATGATAGGAAATCAAACCATAACCTGCTCTTCTCCTACATCCAAAAAGTTAGAACATTTCAAATATCGTGCTGCACTATATGATAAAACTATTGTATACAAAACAACAAAGCACCAACCGTGACTCCACCATCACACATACTAGGCTAGTGGGATATAGGTCTCCCAAAAAGGCCAAACCTGCCAAGTATGGTTACTAATATGACACAAACTAGTTCAGCTTCATATGGGACTAGTTTGTGTTAAGCAGACTGGTTAAGGACGATGCGTATGAGTGTCATAAGTATTGGTCTTATATTAGTGACCATACCTGATGGGTTTTGGCCTTACTGGAAGACCTATGGCCCATGACCCTAGTGTTTGTGATGGTGGAGTCGCGATTGGTGTAGTGTTTTTTTTGTATACGATAGTTTTATCGTATAGCGTAGCACGATATTAGAAATGTGCTAACTTTTTGGATGCAGAAGAAGAACAGGTTATGGTATAATTTCCTATCATTTTAAGAAAGGTTTACTTTATTTGTTTATGGACAGTCTGGATATTACTCCTAAGCCATTTTCGTAGAGAGGACTGATTGTACCTTAGTAGTTTCCTATTTTTTCATATAAAGTTTTGATATACAGTATTTTGAGCTATTTCCTCTCAAATTAGGCTTTAAGTCTGACCCACATTTTGACTTTGTCTGTTTATTTCATGATAGCTTTTGCATACTCGATTGAGTAGTTTGGGAGTCAACTGCTTTTCGAGATACGCTATCAGGATGCAGAGCTAAAGAATTTTGTAGGTGTGGCATGATATTTTAGATATGTATACTTGATATTTTAGTAGTAACAGACTTGTTATTTGTATATGAGACCGGTTGTATTAGATATTTCTTTAGAACTCTGTGTTTTGGGGAGTTGGTATATTCTGGCTTTCTATATTTGTATTTATTTATCAGTTGCTTTCGCCAGTGCGGTCTCTTATATGTATATTGTTCATCATGTTCTGTTCATGTATATTCAATATATTATATGTTATCATTCCATTTTGAGATCCTATCGATGTCGTAGTTTAGTATATCATTCTAATTTTTCCTCAATAATCTATCTATTGTGGTATTCGAAAGTTGGTCGTTGATGTAAGACGATGATTTTTGAGTATTAGGAAGGACGGGTTGTTACATTTGGTAATATAGCTTAAGCTAAACACTCGGACCAAGTAGGTTAGTTTGAGTTAATTACTCCGGCAAAAGGAGATACGTTGAGAGAGCGTACTTGTATATTTCTTCTATATTATACTGTATACACCACTTGTCTTTCGGACTTTGATTTATTTCTATCGCTAGTTATTAAGGTATCTTCGTCAGGTTATCGAGATGAGCAAACAGAGTGCACCGGTGGCTGTGGATAGGCAGTTTGAGATGTCTGATTAATTCGGTGACTATTTAGCTACTACAAGAGATGTTCTGTCGTCCAAGTCAGAGGTGGTGTGGCACTTAAGGCACTAGTATTTCTAGCTCCACCAGCCTTAAAATCTTCGAAGCTGCGCCGAGATTTCCTTAGCCTAAGAGGGAATCCATATCAGAGTCTTGAGACTATTACTGAGACACGGCCTTGGACACATGCATGAGAGAACTTCCATCGAGATAGTTATAGTTAATGTTCTCATAAGGAAAATCAGCAGTTGGAGAGGTGAGACTTTGGCTGGGTAAGACATAGTATTTGATTGATTGATGAGCAGGCCCATGTCTTGGAATGAATTCTGGGGTCGGTTTGGTTCTCGTTTCATTTCTGAGATTGAGGAGGGTATGTAGCTTAAGCATTCCATCCATTTTGTGTAGGATAGCTTGTCAGTGAAGGAATATGCTAACCAGTTCAATCTTTTGTATTTGAGGATTGAGATGGTCGGTACTCCATTGGTGTAGGCAGTGGAGTTTGCTTTGGGTCATAAAGAATCAGTTGGGGATTTATGGCTTAGTCTTATCCCTGTTAGGGGTCACTTTTAAATGTCTTGCTAAGACAGTTCTCCTTTGTGAGAGCACCCATGAAGAACTGTCTGAGATAGTAAGAGTGTAAAGAAAATCGAACCTCCAACTGAAGCACAAAGACCTAGATACAATGGAAGATCGAGCTTGTGCGAAGAAGAAAGCTGACCTATTATGTTACTCTCGTAGCATATGGGGGCATGTCGCTACGAGATGTCGCTAAAGCAAAGCATGAGTGCTTCAATTGCGATTGGCTTGATTACTTGAAGAAGGACTGTCCTACATTGCAAGTGGTGGATAAGTGAAGATGAATTATGTCTTATTAGAATTACCGGGTCCTAGGAGGTCTATTACTCAGAAAAAATCGAAACGAGCATATATAGTGAGGTATGCTCTATTTCGGGGGAATTCGCTTCACTTCATTTTGATACTTAAGCGGTATATTTATCTGTTGCTAGTTACTCGGTAGATAGGCTAAATTTGATAACTTTCATAGTAGCTAAATCCTTCCATGAAGATAAACCTTGTATAAGTAACCTTAGTTGCAAAACTAAGATGAAGCGACCTAGAGTACTATCATTCGAACTTGATGCACGGGCTTTCAAGTTGGGTGGGGTTGGTTGATGAAGTGTGACTTGGATTTGCATCCAAGTAGGGTTCGGTGGATGCCCAGTAATGAGAAAAGACTAAGTGGATGACTTATAGGTGCTTGCCTAGAGTCGTTCATGTTAGAATTGTTTTCTTTGTATTGGAAAACCTAGGTAATAGGGGTAATCCCATATGCCAAAAGGGAAATATTCTAAAGATTAGTCCATTCACATACCAGTTCCTAATCACCAGTTCAAGTGCGGGGTTTCTAGGTGATTTACACAAGTTAGGAAAGGGTTTCTCACTTGATACTTAAAGATGAACACTTGATTTGAGGTGACCAAAGGATTTTCAAAACTATACTCTAGTTGTCTGAGGAAATTTCAGTGGTCGGAACAAGGAACCGTACCAAAGTTTGCATGAGAAGAATCAAGTGGCCGACCCTAATTTAACAAAGAAATCTTACGGGCAAAAAAAGAGTTGGAACCGGCATCGTATTGCTTCGGTTAGTTCAAGAAAGAATTTCTCGACTATTTTTGTGGCGATTTGGATATCTCCTAAGCGACGAGGTGATACTTTCCTAGGCGAGCATCATAGTGGACTTAGTATATTATCCATATTGACATTGTGTGGTTGAGGCGAGTTTGAACTCGAGCAACCCAGGCATTTATAGATTGTCATTTAATGATGATTTAATTAGTAGAGTTTTCTCAGTTGGAGAATGAGTTATGTTAGGAACAAAAGAAAAGCCGAGGATTTGAATTTTGGATTTATTCGAGAGTTTTGAGACTCGTGATCCAACATATGATGTAAATTTTCCTTCTAGTAACGGGAGGTGTAATAGTCTTTCGTGTATTAGATTCATGAAAGTGGTTAAACAACTTAAGTGTTTTATTTATCTTGAATGTGGAGCAGACTCATTGGAGTTTATGGTTTGACATGCGCGTTTGACTATTGACTTGTTACCATGCATGTCGGTGTTGACTCTTTCTGAATTATCCATTGCTTTTTATGCTTTTGTTGATTGTTAATGGTGATTGTTACTTTTTGTTGATTGGCGATATGGGCTGGGAAAGTGCATTCTCTAGTAGCAAGTCACTTACAATTTAGCGATAGTGGGCTAGGACAGTGTGTTCCCCAGTAGTGAGTCACTTACAATTTGACGATGGTGGGTCGAGACATTGCGTTTCTCGATAGTGAGCCGCTTACTGCCTAACAATAATGGGCTGAGACATAGACACTACAACAAAACAACCATTTTACAACAATTCCTTTACAACTAGCACAAACGGACAGTTGTAATAGGTGTTTTATAACAACTGTTTACTTTTAGCAGTTGTAAAAAATGCACTTTCAACAATTTTTTTTGAAGCAGTTGTAGTATATTGTTTGTAACAACTGTTTGCTTGGGGCAGTTATAATTATTTATCTATAACAACTCTTTTTTTCAGTTGTCTCCCTAAATTAGATTTCTACAACTGCCAAAATTCACCTTCCCTCCCTTATTTCATTCGCCCCGCTAAACGTTCCAAAATAAAAAAACAGCCCGTAAAAATATTCTAATTCTAAGCCCTTACCCAATCGCGATTTCTCTCTGCCCTTGCCCTCTTATGTCGAATCTTGCAAACCCTAACCCGAAAGCTGCTCGTCTCCTTTGCGCACGCCTCCGGTTCTACCTGTGTCGCCTCCGTCCTTGTTGTTGCTCGCCTCTTTTTCCGCTCGTCGCTGTTGTACTCACCGTCGTTTCCTTGCCGTCGACGAAGTTGCAGGTATGTTTTACTCGTCGTTGTTGTACTTGCTTCAATGAAATTTTGTTGGAATAATAGTGGAAATCATTATTTTATGTTCGGAGATAGAAAAGTGATGTAGGAAGAATGAGTGAAAGAAAGGGTTTTTATTTTCTGTTTTTATTTTGTTTTTTGTGCAACTAGAAATCAGGCCAACGTTATTTTATTCAGTTTTGTGCAATTGCAAGTTTTGATCATATTATTTCCTTTAATAGACCCTTTACTGCTGCATTTTGTCTACCACAAATACATAATAGTTCAATATATTCATCTACTAATTGTCAACGCCAACTCTTCCTTTTTCTATGGTCTATATTGATGCATGTAAGTATATTGTTCTAGAATAATTATTAAATACTTAACCCTAAATTGTTTTACTGAATTTACTTTGATTTGATTACTGCATTTGTTAATTAATGTACTTGTAATAAGTGTTTTACTGAACTTGCTTTGATTCTAGAGGGTTTTACTCTGAACATACCCTTAATTTCCGATATTGAATCTGCTAGTGATGCCTAATTACTACAACTGTTAATCTGTAACTGTTACTGATATTGCATAATATGCTAATGATACCTATTTACTATACTTGCTTATGTTGTCTAACGATTGTGACATTGCCCATGTGTAAAAAATTCATCAATCAATCTATTATTTAAATTGAGCCAATCACTACAATAAGTTAATTAAGTTATAATTTGAATATGTTTATTTGAAGCAAAAACATGAATATATAGGTATATTTGAGCCTAACAGTACAATATCGAGTTGTACTGTATCTACTTATAGGTATATATGAATATGTTTCAGTTAAAGCAAAAAAATTGTCACAATTGCTTCAAATGTCTAATTGTGCTATATGTTTATTTCTTAATTTTATATTCTGTGAATGTAGAAAGTTATAGTCATTTTTAATATGATTTCAAGACTAAACAACAACCTATATTATTTCTTGATTCAAAGTTAGTCATAATTGAAATTCAAAGAATGTCATACTTAATCAAATATCCCTTTGTTAAATAATTGATTTACTCATGTTTATTATTGCTTATCTCCTCATGTTTATTGCTCTTCTTGTTACCTATTTAGTTCAGTAGATTGAAACTTGTTTTAATGTTATACCATCATAGAAAAAGATTCTACATTAGCCAGTTTTATTACAAGTACCACTTCTCTGCTAATTAATTAATGGACTTAGAATTTCCAAGTCTCGACCATTAAATGTACCGCTATCATAGAAAAATTATCATAGTTTATTTGTTTGATTTTATTATCAATTTGTACATAGTGTTTACAAATTGCAAAATAGCAATAACTCAATGTGCCACAGTTCGTCACTTTCCCGGAGGATAAATATTTAATGTGTTTTGGGCCAGAACTAGTATCGGGTTCAAGTGTAGTAGAAATGCCCGTACTAAAATTCATACTTGCCTTTCCCGGTTTCAGCTACTAACAATGAAGAACCGTGTGGATGATGGGAAAAACAACGTAATACAACTTTCCATTTCTGAGAAAAATTATGCTGAAGCATTATGCTCTGACACACAAGTCGTTACCTTCTTTATATTTGGATATTTGATTTTGAAATATGTCATTTTATCTGCTAAAAGAGATTTTGGCCTATGATAATTAGTTTTGGTTGAAGAATTCAGGAGAGAAGCTTGTTACATGTTGAAATCATACTTCTAACTGACAGTTTGAGGCATTTTTCACCCTTGTTTGTTTTGCATGATGAAAGTAAATTTATAAATAGTTTATCTTACTCATAGTGAATATGGTTTGGTATTTGTAAACTGTTAGCTTTGCTCTATTAGCTTCTTAATAGATGCATAATCCATGATATAACTATGTGTAAAACTCGAAATAATCTTGGTTTCTAAATTGTCATTTTGTTCTCTGTTTTTCAATTTCAAACAACATTTCAGTTTTGTTCTATAAATTAATTAGTTCATGTCTCCACCTATGTTTATGTTTAGGAAATCCGAGAGAAGGAAAAAGGAAGATCGTAAGTGACTGGTGACTATATAGGATGCTTTAGCAAAACTGTAACCCATTTTAGGTTTAATACGTGGGCCGCGTTTAAGGAACACAAACGCAGAAAGAACAGACTGTTCTTCTTTTGCAAAAAATGAATATTTTGGTCCTTCCGGGGTTAATCCATCATAAGTCATTTGTTTGAATAGGTAACGTCATTTGTTTGAATTTGTTACCTACCTATTGAAGAATTTGAATTACGAAAATATCCTTGCTATAAAGAAAGAAATTAAAATAATGATATGGTAGTTTTGGTATTACTGTGACCCATGTCATAACTTCCTGCATCTTCCATACCTTTACACTGAAACTGCAAGCGTTATTCTCTTTTAACTCTACTTTATACATTTCTGAAAATCTTCACCTATAAAATTGCTCTTTGCATCCCTAATTCAATTCCAAAGTTTAACATCTACATCATATTCTTATAATAATACTGTTGGTAATAATTTGAAGATGTATACAATTGCTTTCTTTTATTGTCTACTCATTTATTCAATTTTATATATATATCGACTCAAAACAAAGAAATCATTAAATTTGTACACTCATTAAATAATTACACTAACCAAATTGATGCAAAATAATGTACGATATGACTTTCTATGTATGTGTCTGCATACCGTCTTGCAGTAAAACGAAATGTATCTACTTTTCATTTGCGCACAACCACTGGACCTATCTTAGTATTTTTAGTGCTTTTAGTGAAGCAAACATAGCACAAAACCCTCATTTGAAGCATTTGTATCGTTTAAAATACCATTTACAATTTTTATACAATTATAACTGGTATCCGGTATCCATAGCAAACCTTATGTACTTTAGTTAATCGAAATCATATAGTAAGTAGTCTGTGAATATATTATATTGAACTACAAGTAAACCTACCCATAACTAGTAAAGCTTGAGTTCTTCAATTAATGTAAATCATATAGTAAGTGGTGTACAGTAAGTTTATGTATTGATTTTAGCTCATCTATGTGGCAAGCATTTCCATGCAGTTGATATTAACAGTGTAACTATGTCTTGAACAGGTATATGTTTCCTTTTGAAACAATAACAAACTCCAAGTTTGGGATGCCAAATCTAAAGGTAACTTTTTATGAAATACTTTAGCATTTAGTTATATATCTACTGGTCACCCTAGATTATTTTATTTCAATACATGATCGGTTATCCAAAAATGTCTCTAAAGTCCTTGCTAGCTTATAATTTGGCAAAATTTATCAGAAAATATTGGTTTATCAATATGAAATGTGGTTGTAGTGGCTCAATTTTGCTCTGACATGGAGACTTCTATAAACTGTAATAATATAAGTTAATTAAATTTTGGTATAACTCCTGGTTTATTAAGATTGGTTTTGTTTTTTCTACCATCAATGACAGTATGACAGCATCTAGAAGAATACAGTATATTTACAGCAATTAAGATTATTGTGTGCATTTTGATGTGATCGATTTTTATAAGAATATTGAATAGTTGTAGATAAACGATTTGTATGGGATAGGGCAATTAGGTAACTTACTAATGTACATTGTAGCCCGTTTTTTTTATCATAATCCGGTTACCATGGGGAACATATTGTAGGCACGAAGAGAAATGCCCATCACTAATGATAGCCCAGCTGAAGACTTACCACTGACCGTTTGCAAGAACAAGTAGCTCGACCAAATGAATGAATAGGACACTGTAAAGTCATTGAGTAGAGAAGTAGGGTAGCCTTGTCTCTGTCCATGAGCTCAGTGGGTTCTGTACAACGATGAAACAAAGTAGGCAATGTGGAATTCTAAACCAAGAAAATAAGACTTTTTTTTATCTTAGTGCAAATACACAATTGATACAATAAACTAAGCAAACTGCTACAATGGAATTATAAATCATAATTATTGCTAATAGCTTCCTACTCGCCTCCAGTCAGCTACTAATAGCTTAATCTTAACATGTTTTCTCAGGCTACAAATTTAAGTATATAAGAGTTGCATGAATATCAAATGAATTGAGAAAATTGTCTTAACATGAGGAATTAGTATAAGGAATCACATTCAAGTAGGATCACACTCTAGTACATTATTATACAAGTCGCCATACTTGACAATAGTTGCACGAGTCTATTACATTTACTATAATTTGTTAATATATTCTCTTTATTTATTAAAGGTAGTGTACCATTGTTTATCATGATGTGGCTCTCAAACTCAACATGACAGCCGCTCTAAGGTATGTGGGTTGCTTGCCTCCTTCTTCTCTCTTTTATTTAGCTCTGATTTTCTTATATGGTATTCATCCTGCTGATTCAATTGAGGTTATCCTTTCCTCTAAAATTATTGATACCTTTAAATAGCAATAGTCTTAAGGAGCTACCCAAAGACATGACACCGTACACCATAATTTACCCCATTGTTCCTGGAAAAAGGAAGCTAAAATTTTGTCAGATTCCTAACTAATGTCACTTATTATTCTGCAGCAGATGGTGACGTATTTGTATGTAAGAAACCAAAAAACATAGCATAAGAGTGGAGCGTAAGTTATTGTCACTACCAGTGTAATACTCATAACTTATTTGTATTAAAAAAACTTATTTACAACGTACAACACTTATTTAACTTAACTGATATTAAAAAACTTTTTTAATATAGATTAAATTTTAAAAACAGTAGGTACATTTTAAAAACTTATCCGACTTTGATAAATTTTTATATGAAACTTAATTACCTTTTATAAAAAAATTATTTTTAATCAAATATTGTCAATGTAGAAAAAATAACAACTGGATAAATTTTTATATAAAA
The DNA here is from genome assembly GCA_030737815.1 of Allium fistulosum. NCBI lineage: Eukaryota > Viridiplantae > Streptophyta > Magnoliopsida > Asparagales > Amaryllidaceae > Allium > Allium fistulosum. The sequence continues at coordinate 292,738,668 of CM060906.1, read as the reverse complement.
CTTGAATAGCTTTTATAAACTTTGTATGCATCCCAATTGACATTGATTTAGTATGCATCATTGAATATGATATTGCATGCTTAATTCAACATTTCAGATTTCCTACTTATCAAAATGGCCTGCATAATTTTTTTTTAAACTAAAGAAGTAAAGATAGAAAACAAACTTTGCATAAAAAAATTACTAACTCAATCGGTTTGAGGTCCAAAAATTAAAAAAAAATGAATTGAAAAATTAAAAAAAAATGAATTGAAAAATTAAAAAAAACGGCGATTGAAAACATTGTCGAAAAATAAAGTGCAAATTGAAAAATTCGAGGTCGCGAATACGAAGTAGGCGATCGCGAGTTGTAGATGGAAAAAAGGGATGGAGTTTGATAATTGGTGATCAGTAAAGGTGGTTGATGGGTTCTGGAGTTTTGAGGTCGAGTTAATATGTCTCCACAATGTGATATTATGACAGAGGTGTAGAGTTGTGCCGCAGTGGAGTGTATTATGATAGAGGTGTGTTAGGCAGAGGAAGGTGAAGGGGTTATGATTGGTTGAAGTGATGCAGAGCAGTGATGGATGATGTTGTTGGTTGAATTAGAGGAAGGCAGTAGTGGATTGTTGATAGTTTTAAGGGGATGAATTCAGGTTACTATGTAGTTGAAGGTGTTTCTATGCAAAGTTGTATAATGCAGTGGAGTTTAGTAGAGGCAGTTGATGCTCATGGAAGTGTGGTGATGTGGAAGGAAGTTTATACAGAAGAGGTTTGAGGCAGTGGTGCAGTGATGTATGATGAGTGTTTGTTGGCTGAAGTTGCAGAGGAGGGAGGTGATAGCAATGCTGTGGAGTTTGTTTTGGTTTGTAGAAGAGGTTGTTTGTGTTTGTAGGGGAGGAAATAGTGGTTGTAATGGAAGCAGGCTTCAACTGTAGGTGAATTGGATAGTTTGGTATGTAATTGTGAATTGGATGGTGGTGGTTGTTGTTATGGTGGGTGAGGCAGTTATTTTAGTTGTGGTTCATGTGCAGGTCGAGGATAGATGGTGGGTGAGGCAGTTATTTTAGTTGTGGTTCATGTGCAGGTTGAGGCAGTTATTTTAGTTGTGGTATATGTACTCTTACTGAAATATGTTATGGATTTAGTTGTGTTTTGTATTGAACTTATGAATTCATAAATGGTGTAAACTCGAATTATTTTCGATTTTCTTGAATGCAAATGGTTTGTGTTGTTTCAAGTAATTTGCATGATTGTGTATAATATTAATGAAATATTGGTTTTAGTTATGATATTAAGAAATTTATAGCAGCTGTGAAAAGATGATTATAGTTGTTTGTAGCAGTTGTAAAAGTATATGTTGCAACTGTCATTGTTAGTTGTATTTCATCCTTCTACAACTGCAAGCGGTAGTTGTAAAAATCCTTTTACAAGTGCTAAAAGCAGTTGTAACTAGTCATTTACAACTTGCATGTTGCAGTTGTAAATGGTTTTCCGCAGTGTAAATAAGTTTTCTACAACTAGCAGTGGCAGTTGTAAAAGACCTTTTGCAAGTGCTAAAAGCAGTTGTAACTAGTCATTTACAACTAACATGCCGCAGTTGTAAAATAAGTTTCTGCAACTGTTTCCGCCAGTTGTAAAATAATTCGGATCTATTACAACTGCGGATATAACGACTGGCGGGTGCTAGTTGTAATAGACTTATTACAAGTGTTTTTGGCAGTTGCGAAAAGGTATTTTTGTTGTAGTGAGAGTTCCTCAGTAGTGAGTCGTCCATGATTTTGGCGATAGTGGGCTGGGACATGTAGTTCCCCAGTAGCGAGTCGCTTACTATTTGACGACAGTGGGCTGAGACATATAGTTCCTCAATAGCGAGTCATATACTTTTTCGGTGATAACAAGTTGGGATTTTAGGCCCAATCGTGTTGCAATCAGTTTTTGGCACACAAGTTAGGAATTTGTGTTTGATCAAGTGCATATAATTTGTTATGGGTTAGATTTAGTAAGACCTTATCCTATGTTGTCACTATGGTGGTTACAATTCCATGATTAAAGTACGTTCAAAGATTGATAGCGATAGCTATCTAAAATAGATTGCATATCATCCATGCCCACTGTGGAGTCGAGATGGATTTATACAATTCTACTGCCTTTTGATGTTACTCGGAGTCTGTGGTATATTTTCATACTAACACCTGAGTTTACTCTCTAATAGATTATCATGTATGATTATGGTAGTATTGGTTACTATGCTAAGATTATACATGTATGAATTCTGTCTTGTGTTGTGTTGGTATATAATCCTCTTCGTATAGTACACTTAAGAGCTGAAGCATAGACATTTAAATGCTTATTTGTTTTATATTTGCATTTAAATGGTGAGAAGCTATCTAAAAAACGTATGTATTTTTAAGAAATGTGGGATAATGTAGGTTATCACATACTTCCTAGTTGTGAGATGCATTCTAATTGGGGAGTTTCTGTAATGTTGATAGCATAAGGGAAAGTACTGTTGAAAATTTCTGAAATTGAGATTCATAAATATTGGCTAGTCCTGTTACTTTCTCATGCTCTTAGGAATTTTGGGGGTGAAATTCTTTTAAGAGGGAAGATGTTACACCCCACATTTCTAATGACTCAGTATTAAAATAATTAATTTAAATATTCAGTCGTGAATTAACCGAACGCCCTTTATACTCAACTTTTAGAGACGAAGGAATTGAAACTCAAAACACCCGTAGTTGAGTTTGCTTTTCCAACGCAAGCAAAATGTGTAGAAACTTGAACATGTTTGGAGTTGATAAATTTTTAGAGTGAATAATGATTTTTAGAAAGGGGTGAAAATTGACAATGGGCTAAGGCCCATGAGCTGGCTTATAAGTGAGCCTACCCTTCATGTTTTCACTTCATTCTCATTTCAAGTTTCATTTCATTGCCATCTCCTAATCACTTTCATAATTATTTCCATAAGCCTAACCCTAGATCCAATACTTCAAGCTCAAATCAATTCCTATAAATCCCGATAAAATCACCATAATTTCTCTCATCCAATTCCTCACATAACCCATCAAGGAATCAGCTTGAATCGAAGTTTGGATCTTTATACAAAATTTAAAGAGAGCAAGTTTGGGTTTTTGGTCATTAGAGCTTGATTTGGTGAAGAAGAAGGTGAGTGAGATGATTTTCTGTCTATATTTACTTATTAATCTTCATTATTTTGTTTATTGATGATTTATGGAATTATACGAAGTGATTTGGAGATTATTTGGGTTGATATAGACTTGCATTTATGTTATAAACATGATTATATCTTCCCATTATTTGTTTAAGACCTTAATTACTATTTTGGAAATTGTTATTAAGCTTAGAGATGGATTTCGGGATAATTCAGTGATTATATGTGAAGTTGTAATAGATTGGAGACTAACTGGATGATATAATTAAGTGCACGTCATTTGCTAGTAATAATAAAACTAATTTAAATAGTTTTAGAAAAGTTATTAATTTAATTAAGTGACTGACGAAACTTGATTAGCGCTTATGAATATTATTTAAAAGTAGAGAAACGATCTTTTTTAATAAATGGTTTACTTATAAATATTATTTAAAAGTAAAGATATAATTTTATAAGTAAAAGAAGTATTTTATAAAATGACGTGATATTTTATAAAATAGTATAAGTGAAGCTTATTTAGAATTTATAAAATGGTTATGTTATTTTTTTTAAATGATGTATAGATTTTATAAAAATAGAAATGAAGTTTTATAAAATAGTAGTATGATGTATACTTAATTTTAATGGGGAAATTAAGTATTTAAAGGCTTTAAAATGATTAATAAGCTAACAATATATTTTGTAAAATGGTTGTAAGATTTTGTAAAATAGTATGAAATCATATTATACTTTTATTGAATAGATTTATTAAATAAAAGTAAGATTTACTTAAGTAATAGTTGAATTTCTTATTTAAATATACATTATGTATATGAGTATGGGTAAGTATACGTATACGTGTATTTAAAGAGTATAGCAATCGAAATAATTTGATGTGTTATAACGTTTGGTATGAATTGAATGTTGATTGATACGAAATTTCCATTCAGGTAATGGGGTTTGAAAAGCATCTAAGTTTTAGGACGATTCGTCGAATTTCCTTTAAGTAGTATTCGTCCCGTGGCAGATTGTCGATGATATGAACTTGGGTGCGAGATGTAGAATTGAAATGGTTGATCGAGTTGTTAAACTCAAATGGTTAGGAAATTGGTACATTGGCCTCAAAGTCATTCGTCGAGTATGAGGTAGCAGCCATATGAATATTGAACGACTTATAACAAGGGCGTGAATTCGAGTCGAATGATGGTCGTGCAACGTATCTTGGTGATATGGAGTCATACGTCGAAAGCACCGAAGGGAAGGGTACTACTTAAAAGATTATATAATTCATGATTTGAAGTCTTAAGATTGAATAGAATTTCTCCACGGCCGCAACGGAAGAAATGACGAGTCATTTGGAACTACGGATTGAAAGTTATGGACGTTTAAGGTAACTTTTGCCTATGACAGGCACCCAAACGTCTGAATTTTGTGGCAAGACGTCTGGATAAGTCCTGGGGGCAAGCAGAAAGCACATTTTAAAGAGGTTTTAGATGTCTAAAACACCATTTAGACATCTGAGTTTGGAATTCAGACATATAAACTGCGTTTCAAATGTCTGAACACCTGTTGTTCGAATTTTGTCGATCAATCAAAATTTCAAAACGTGATATCTTTTAAATACGAACTCAGATTGAGACGCGGTTTAGACCAGTGTTCAGAATTTTTCAAAGGCTACTATTTGGGAAATTTTGGATGGTTTTGGAGTAATTTTATTTTGGGGCCCACGTGAAACCCGTTCTAAAATGTTTTTCAAAAATCATGCATTTTTAGATTGACCAGGAGGGTGTATTGGGGAGGTAAGATGACATTGAGGCTTAGTTGACTATCGATGATACTTTGGATTTGTATGGTAACTTTTGTAGAGCCGTCCAGTGATTTTGAGACGTGACGACTAGATTATTGCAATATAAGATTACATACGATGTTGCGTATATGGTGTGAGTCCATTTCCCGTGGCCTTAGCCTTGGGATTTGATAGCTATAGAGCATTTGTAGCATGAGTGATTTTTGTTTCATTTGCACGTCTTCGGGCGGTGACGATCCCGGGATAGGAGACGTTCAATCTTAGTACTACGACTATAAACCTCGGGCTACGTTTTAGCAAGGGTTATAGGTTGAGACATACTTGTCATTTGTTCTCATGATGCATAAATGGTAGCGGTTAGGCATGTGTGTATATCGATTTAGGTTTGATACGATTCTTAGGTGGTGGACGATGCATTGGGAGTGTCGTAAGTATTGGTCTTATATTAGTGGTCGTACTTGGTGGGTTTTGTCCTTACCGGGAGACACGTGGCCCACTAGCCTAATGCCTGTGACGGTTGAGTCAAAATTGGTGTCGTTTTGTTTTGTATATGATAGTTTTATCATATAGCATATCACGATATAAAAATGTGCTAACTTTTTGGATGCAGGAGAAGAGCAGGTTTAGTATGATTTCTTATCATTTTGAGATAGGGTTACTTTACTTGTTTATGGATAGTTCATATTACTTCTAAGCCACGTTCATGAAGAGGACCAGCTGGTCCTTAGTAGCTTCTGGTTTATTCGTATATAGTTTTGATATATGGTATATTGAGATAGTTCCCCTCACATTAGGCTTTAAGTCTGAGTTGCATTTTATCCTTTTCTGTTTATGTCATGACAACTCTCAGGTACTCGATTGAGTAGTTTGGGAGTCGGGTGCTTTTAGAGATATGCTATCAGGATGCAGAGTTGGACCATTTAGAGGAGTGGCATCAATATTTTAGATATGTATACTTGATATTTTAGTAGTACATAACAGACATGTCATTTGTGTATGAGATCGATTGTATCATATATTTCTTTAGAACTCCATGTTGTTGGAAGTTGACCTATTCTGACTTTCTCTATTTATATTTATTTATCAGTTGCTTCCACCAGTGCAGTCTCTTATATATATATATATATATATATATGTATGTATACACATTGTTAGTACAATATCATAGTATATGTTCTTATAATATTAGTAAGGTAAAACTTTATGTTTCATTTTACAAATAAGCTCCCACTGGTCTTTTATGTTTTTCCAAAAGCCGAAACATAAAAGTTTTTTGACTTTAGTAGGAGGTGTTAGGACTCGTCTGTCTTGAAATTCTAACCATGAGTTTGTTTAACAAGTCATTGCTCCATTAATGATGGATAACCACTTATCGGTTGTACCATATACAACTCCTAACCAATGGTACCTTGCCTTAATTTCACTTCGACTTTGAGTTTGCTCAACAAATCGAAATGAAATTATTCACTCATACCTACCATATCGTAGCAGCCTAAATATAATATATGTACTTTGAGTTTGCTCAACAAATACATATAGTTATCTTACCTCATCTATTCAATATATTGATAATACTACACATAACATCCCTAGCTTGAGTTTGCTAAACAACTAATGAGTATGCAAGTAATATATAAATATATATATATATAGGGTTGGCTATTTGGACATAAATTGGTGACACAAATGGTGACACAAAAGATCTGGGTCATTGGATCCTTTTGTCTTTATATAGAAGGTGAAATTTATGGGGCAGTCCAATGGTAGAGATCCATTATGTCATCAATTGTGTCATCGGATCGTGTTTAAATAGACTTTCCCATATATATATATATATATATATATATATATATATATGATAGAGGACAACATTATATTAAAGATTCATAATCTTCAGTATATTATATTGATTGATATCGACTTATATGGAATAATGTATTTCTTATGAAATACCCTCGTGATTCAAGTGTCGAATAGTTTGGAAATCATGGCATATGTACATTTACATATGTATTTATTCCTTAAGTATATTTAGAGTTTCTTAATGTTCCACCATTAATTTATACATTCATATTATAAAAAATTTATTATTATATAACTTCTATATCTTAATTTACCTATATAATAATCCTACGTATAAACTTATATCAATTAAATCTTATTTAATTAATTTCAATTAATTATTTATTTATTTAATTTTATATTACTCTAATATAAATTTATATAGAGTATATTATTATAGTATAACACATATATCATATATGTGTGTATATCATTTAATTAATTACCCTTTAATTAAGTTATTTAATTAAACAATTTTAATTAAATTATATTAATTTCAAAATTCATTTTATATACATACATATATACTTATGTTATTTTAACATTAAAAAAACATAATATATACAATATGTATATATTTATTAATTAACTTATTTAATTAATATATTTCATTAACCTTATTAATGAAATTTTAAATTCAAAATTAGTTTATATTAATTTTCAAATAGTTTGAAAATTTTCATTATATTATAACATGTATATATTTTATTATAAATTTAAAATCTTGTATTTCTAATTTTCAAACAATTTTCAAAATTTTCCCAAGACCTAATTCAAATTGGGCCTTTTCTATTAGGGACAACCATTGAGGTCACATCCCCTTTTAGGCTAGATCGGTAACTAGGTAGGACAGCATACTTGATTACCGATTCCAATCCTAGACATTACCTTTCTATACACCGTATTAAGTGGGTAAGCTTAATTGGGTAGCCATAATATGACAAATTTAAACAGCATAGGCTATTAGGCTCTGATACCATTGTTTACGCTGGACTAGCCCGCAGAGGAAGAAATGGATGAATTTCAAAAAAATTATCATTTTGGATCTTTATTGGGTCTATAAACTCTAATAAATTTAAAACATTTCTAATTTTACTTCTAAATAAAATCATTATTTCATTTAAATTTATAATATATTTTTATTTATGTAGTTAATATTATATTATATATAAACATGTATTACACACACATACATATATACACATTTCCGTGTACAAGTGTTGGGACTTACCACGTAACAAACATGTTAGCCCCTATAGTATACAAATATATTGTCCAAATGTATGCTTATGTGCTATAATACACACACACACAAAATATTACAAATACATATATACATATATATTTTTTAAAATATTATATATATATATAAACATGAAATTTATAAATGTGTATATATATAATTATGCATATGCATATATATATACATGAATGTATATAAATGTAAAATTAATTAAAATATATCATAATTTATTTATTTATTTTGTCATAAAATCCAAAAACAAATTTTATTTTTTTAAAATAAACATATAATATATGTGTGTGTGTGTGTTTTTATGAATGATTCAATAATAAAAAAAATTATATTTATATATTGATACATAATGAAGTATATATATGTAAAATATATAAAATTATATATATATATATATATATCTAATAATGCTCATGAAAAAAATTATTTTTGTAATTTTAATTTTACATATTTAATAAATTAAAATTGGGTTTGAAAGTTAATTAAAATAAATTAAAAATTAATTTTGACAATATAATTTTAACTTTTATTAGTTCATAGAAAATAAAAAGGATATTTAATCATTGAAATTCTTTCATACATATTTTGTAATTTAAAAATCAACTTTTTAAATTCAATCATTAATTTCTCAAGTATATAAATATTAATTTATATTAAATTTCTTTTATTGTCCAAAGCATATTAAGTATAAATTTAATTTTAGAAGTTTAAAACATATTTTATATCATATATATACACTAAAGTTATGAATTTATGAAACGTAATTGATTTAAATAATATATATATATATATAATTTTTTTATAAAGCTGAATGCTTTTCAGATATAAAAGTATTTATATAAAATTTTAAAACTTATTTTGTATGATATAAAGTTTGATATTTAAATTATGAAACCTACATGAATTAACAAATATATTAAATTATATTAAATTACTTTTAAATAAAAATATTTTTCTTAATATGTTGTAAGTATTAAGAAGCATATATATATATATATATATAATTACATAAGCATACTACAATTTTAGATATGATGATATACCTAAATGCTAAATTCATCACCTATCGATCTAAACATCATATAATATCTAAATGATAAACATAAATATGTAATCATAGATCTGAAACATACCTTCACTAAAGCCTATGGAATACATGTAGAAACAAAGAGATCAACTCCTTGAACTAGACTCCATTTCAGCAAGATGCTAGCTCCTGAACTGATAACTATCGGCTATCGAATAACATTTGATTTTATTTGATTTAAGCTTATAAATGGAGAAGAGGATGGGGTTGATTTTCAGCTAGAAATGGGGTAGATGGAGGCTCCAAAAAGTAGTGGAAAGTGAGGGTTATGATGCTTTTATAGAGGGGATACTAGAAAGACAAAGTAGGATGAAGATCCACTCTTTTCTCTCGCTCATACTTTTTCTCCTATCCCATCTAAACCCAACCATATAGCCATCATATGTCCACCTCATATCTGGTCTGTCATGGCTGAAATCCCCTTGCCCTATATGGGGTTTTAATCCATTTTTAGTCCGAGCAATATTTACCACATTTAAATCAAATCTAAATATGTATCAATATCATATATCGATTAATATATTTATAATCGTTATAAACATATTCAATAATATTGTTTAACACATCAAATAGAATGTTATAATTAATATTTTGTAAGTATTAATTAATTTAATTGATCTATAACAATTAGAAATTAAATAATTTATTTTGTCAAAGGAGTATTTAACGTTTCGGTTGGTGTAAATTCGTTCAGCGATTAAAATCGAACTTTCAAATATTAACATTTATATGTCACTTGGCGGTTGGTGTGATATTTTGGCCAAATTTATTGCTTACTTGGTTTCGATAAAATCTAATTTTACTTTGTTAAGCATTACCCGGCAGTGATGATTATTTACACCAATTCTTTTCGTCAAAACTGTATCACTTTAGACTTGTAGAATTTGGTAATGGTCAAAATTCCAATATCATCTATATTCAATTCTATAGTCCAAATACAAAGTCCTTGGTTCAATAATAACAATTATAGCCACCGAGAAGAATCCTCTATTGAATAGTGTTTCACTTCCAATATTTTCACTCAACCCAACTATAGCCACTCAATGGACATCATTCCATGGTTTGACTATAATTAAAGCGGTGCTTTCATACTGAAGATCAATAGTATTCTCAAGTCGAGAGGACCAATAAATTAGTCACATCGATATTTTCTGTTTGACCTTAGTTATATTAACCAACAGAAAACTATCGAGTGGGTCATTGCATAGTTATCCAATAACTATCAGTACGTAACTTTATGGTGCCTTAGCATTCATGAGTACTACACTGCCCAACTGTAACGACATGCCTTTTCGACCATCGAAAGTCGACGTTGAATATATCTATGATATTCAAATGCTGAACATCCAATTGCCAAAAAGGCATATTGTTAGGGTAAATAAAAAGAAAAGAACAAAGAGTAGAGGAAACTGAATCTCACAGCGGAATCGACATGTAATATAACAGAGACAATATAAACTTTCACTCCAAAAGTCAATGTACATCAGAGTTAAAAATAAACCTTATCGGGTAGACAGTTATAAATCCTGACCTTACAATTGCTGATAGGTATACAATATAATACAACTAAAACACTACGATATGTGAACATCCAACTCTTCTCTAGGAATTCGATATCACCAAAGCCAACCTAGGAAAATACTCGGTCTGACCCTTGCATTATAACAAAATAACATCCGGATTAGTATGGAAAACCAGCATGAGAAAACTCAAGTAATAAGATAAACATTTAATAATTATGTGAGACCATGCCGCTAAACGCAGAATGGGTTTTTTACCTCACAACAACTTCCATACATGAAGAAATGGAAAACAATCAGAACAACAATCCAAATAAGGGAGAATGTGCACAGACAAGACCAAAATTCAAACTTAAACAATGGACAAAAATAATTAAACATCGAGAAGAGCTTCAGACACTTCTCGATGAAAATTTAGAAAATAATTCAAAGATTTGGATCAACAATAAGGAGAGGTATTTCCCAACAAATGACTAGGAGGGTTCTCCCTCCTTACCGAAAGTATACCCTAGAAATATACTTGAGAACTACGATGGATCTCGGGAACTCTAAGCTAGACCCCGCCATTGGTTACCAAGTATCCGAGTATTTCACATCTTCAAAACATACAACCGAATCCAATCAAGGGTAGATGTGAAGATATCCTAATGAGAATAATCCCACATAACTCGGCCACTACTTGTGCTTTGGTTTTAATCATTTCCGATAAAGGATAGCAATACTTAAATGTGCAACAAATCATCTTGTATTAACAAAACAGACAGAAGAAAATATTAATTCCAAGGTTCGAGATTGGAACAAGGAAAATGAATTTATCCAACATAACAAGGAGGGTGCTTCCCTCTACACCGAAAGTATACCTCTAGATAAAATACACTTAAGAGTCCAAGCCAAACACACAACACTCTCGGGAACTTCCAAGCTAGACCTTGTTAAATCCACAGGCATCCGAGTATACTTAAATCAATGCATGTTTGCTAGCGACACCACTAGATAAATGTGAATATACCCTAATGGGTGTGACCCACATGGCTCGGCTTCCACTCATGCTTTGGTTTTAGTTTCCACGTGTGTTGGATACCAATGCTTAAAATGAGCGACAAATCGTTTTAGAGTGACACAGCATAACAATGATTAGGAGGGTGTGCCTCCCTTACCCAAGCTTTAGTTTTAGTCATTTTCGACAAAAGATATCGAATCTTAGAAAAGCAACACATCGTCTATTCAGCTATCTTCTTTGAATTTCGTCACTCTACGAAATCGATAGTCAATAAATCAACTATTGGGAATAAAAAAAGTGCTTTGTGTTATAGGAATTAATTGCATAAACTTGCCACTAATAATTGAATCGAACTTTTAAAACATTTGATTCATACTTGTGCTTGATTTTCACATTTCCATTAATTGTAAAACACTTTAAAAATACTCTTTGGAAATATTTTTTCAAAAGGGTAAATTATAATACTAAGTGTACTAAAACAAGGGTTAAAATATATGTCATTTAAACATTGTTTATTATAAACCCAAAAACAATTTACACTTAGCTTTATTTTTAAACAATTTCTTTTAAAATATTTTTCATATTTCTAAACAAGCATTTATAAATTTTAAAACAACATTTATTATCCCAATGGATAATAAATATATCTAAATATCTTTATGAATGTAAAACAATGTTAATTTGTCACAAAGAATAATTTATATACCACTTTATAATCTTTTTAATAATCAATCAAATATCTTTAAACACTTTTGTCAATTTAATTAATTAACTTTAAAACATTTTTATTAAATCAATTAAGTAAATTTAAAACACTTTAATTAAATCAATTAATTTACTTTAAACACTTTTATAAAATCAGTTAATTAACTCTTAAAACACCATTAATTAAGATTATTAATTAAAACGATTAACTAAATTCAAATATCATGAATAAAAATGATTAATTAGATTCGAAGATCATTAATTAAAATAATTAAATAAATTTAAAACATCATTAATTATAATTATTAGTTAAACCCAAATATCATGAATTAAAATGATTAATTAAATCAAATATCATTAATTAAATTGATTTAATAAACTTTAAACATCATTAGTTAAAATGATTAATTAGATTTAAATATCATTAATCAAAATGATTAATGAACTTTAAACATCTATTTTGTGAAAATACAAGCTCATGTTCAACACACACAAAGGTTTAGGGGATGATATTCAATAAGTGATGTAATAGCAAAAAGCGCTATGATGACACTTAAACAATTCAAAGAGAATTTCAAAATTATTTCAACTAAACGTCAACATAAGCAATAAAGGAATATAAATAAGATGCAGATAATAGTAAATAAATAAATAATGGCGAGAAACCCCTTTGGGTCTCTCTACTATTGTCCCCTGTAAATCACACATATGTATGTGTATTTTTCGAAGTGTTCAGTAGTGACCTATTCGCTATAAAAACACACTGACTGCTCCTTTTTGTCCCTGCAACAAAATGGTTATTTATGTCATCCGCTACTAGGCGGGAACAAACAATAATATACCGTTATATGAATTTTCAAAATGGGAATTTAATCCAAAAATTCAATCAAATGACAATATAAACTAACATCCAAGTAGGCAACTGATTAACCAAGAAGGTGAGTTAACTCACTGAAATTCCAGTTATCGCCGAAGCGTTTCGGTTTGAACTAAAATTGATCGGACGTTTGACTTTAACACGAAATTCCATTAGCTCCAAATTTAATCAATCCAATTACATAGCGAAGAAGACATTCCTACGAGTGTAACGCAACTCCCCGCACTCGATTCCGGCCTCGTATGAATTAGATATGGATTTAATAAGATTTTGAAGTTAAATAACATAATTAATTATCTAATTACATCATTAATTACCCTAATCCATCATTAATCAAAACACAAGCCACCTAAACAACTTCATGTTCATCTCCAATCTACCACTGCCGTGGGCCACCTTCGGCCACCGCTTCTCCGCTGTTACCTTCCCTGGCTTCGACGTCACCACGGCACCGACCATACCCCTCCAGCTCATCGCCGACAAAGAGGAAAACCCTAGAAAACTTGTCGCATTCATCAACCTCCCCACACCGCCTCGCCGCTCCAACCGTCGTCGCACTGCTACCGTGGGTAGCCCCACCTCCAACGCACCCTTGGCCACCACCCTCGTTATTGGTTCGCCATCATTGGCGAGCATGAGATCAAAAACTATGCCACAATCATGGTCAGATCTACACCTCCACATCACCATCCACGATGATCCAATCAACCACTTCACACAACACACCACTGCGAACAAATTTCATGTTAGGGTCGTCGCCTAAGTCGACTCCTAATGACCCCGATCTACCTTGGCCATTGGATAAGGCCATTATTATTTTTATTTGGTTTTGAAATAGAGAAGGAGGAGGAGAGAAAATGTGGCAAAATGAAAATGAGCTAAGTGTTTATTTTCTTTGTTTTATAAACAAAACTAACTCACCCCTTTACCCATAAGATAATCAAACTTTTCCAAATTAAACAATACTCTTAAGCAACATATCAAATTAAAATCAAATCACCATAAATGCAAGTTGAATATTTGAATTTTAATTTGATTTACAAAGTGTTTTAGAAATAGTGTTTTTTGGTACCCCGTCGCGTTCGAACCGCGAATGACGGAAAAAAAATATGATTGTGCACCAAAAAACGACGCAATCCCAAAACAACAGTAAAATGCATAGATTATTTAATTCTGTGAAGTTTCAAAATTACCATCATTTGACGAAAAATCGTCAAATGACAAATTTAAATATTTTAATTAAAAATTATGGAAAAATCCAATAAATTCAATTAAAAATACTAAAATAATTTATTGATAAATGATTTTCTAATTATTTATTCCAACTATTTATTATTACAATTAAAGTTATGAAATGAATTTACCGTTATTATTTATTAATTACAAGGGGTTAAATAAAGCTATTAAATCCGTTTAATTAATTTTTAATTTACAACTCAAATATTTAATTCTCACTTCAAATATGCAAATAATACCTATATTTGAATATAAGTTATTTATATTTTTAGACACCTATTATTTATGTATTTAAAATTAATTCAATATTCAAAATCAAAAACGATAAAATTCGGAGATGTTACATTCTCTCCATCCTAATAGAATTTCGTCCTTGAAATTCCCAAAGAAAATGTCTCCAAACCCGTAAGTTTAAAACTATTAATTAAAATGAGTTATTAAACCCTTAAAGTTCCTTTATTTTATGGAAAATTTCGGCAGCACCTTCTTTGTATGGCTAGATCCAAAAAACTGTAGCTCGCCACAATAGGCCCAAACCAGTCAAAAGAAAACAAAAGCCAAGTAGCCTCCCATATCTGGGGCATAAAGTCATTAACCAATTCTAATTTCTAAATCTACTACGTACCTCTTTGCGTGTAATTTATATTTTGCAAGCAACTAATTATCTCGAGTCAAAAGTAGGCACACAAGAACTCAAATAGCAATCTCTTGTTTCCCTGTACTTAGAAAATTCAAAAGAGAATCATGCTGATAAAAGAGAAATACACTATTAACATAAACAAATATAACAACCATATGCAATATAAGTATAGAAAATACTCTGTATTAGAATACTAGGCATCCAAATTTTAAAGATAAATTTTAGAACTAAATGCCCGGGTTTTTATATTAAAAATATATTTTCAAATTTCCTTTGAAGAGAAATAAATTAAAACCAAAATAAATTATGACAAGGAGGGGATTTTCTTACCGACGCATGGTATAACTCTAGAATCAAACAACATGGAGCATCTAGTGGCATTCTAACTACTCCTAAACAACAACTAGAGAAAACAAATATACCTGGCGATTCTTCCAAATCGGAAAATTCCCAATTTCTCAACTTCGATCATAACAAAAAATATTTGAAAAATCACTTCAACCAATATTTTTTTCCAAATACATTGAAATAATAATACTAGCCCAAAGTTTTCATAATAATAATATTATTATTTCTTTCACAAATTCTTTTGAAATCATTTTTTTTCCAAAACATCGGTATTTAATTCCTATATAAACCGTAGTCTATAAAATCACACTATCGATCAAATTAAATTCGATAAAGGAAAAAACTAACACTTAACACCATTTAAAATGTTAAGTAACTTAACAAATAAGATTTATAAATTTGCTATGTACAAAATTTTCTAAAGTCACCCAACAAGTATGTGAATATCTTTAGGCCCGTATGATGTATATAAATCATCTGTACGCTATATTTGATCTGATCACTTACTCGAATACATAAGACTTCTACTTTCGAACTAGTATCGATCACCCGACCTCCTTAGAGCGGACTCCTATCAGGTTCCTTGATTAGAAACTCTGTTCTCCTTACATAGCCATAAACTATGATAGAAAACCTTGATATTATATCGAGAATCCGAATCAAGGGTTCGTTGACAAGAATCAACTGAGAAATCATTTTTTAGACTGATGCGAATCACCCGAAAGACATGTTTTCTAATCCTATATCAGAACCCCTACGGGTAAAATGATTTACGTATAACTTAAGTACATAATTCGATTGGGTTCTCAAATATACCAATCTTTTCTAGATCCCTTTCATTTTTATTTTTCGTTAATGGTATTTCATTCAATCGCCAAAATTATTTATGAATTACTTTTTAAATTTTCACTTGAGTTTATAAACATTTTATAAAGACACAACTTTATAAAACATTAGCCTAATAACTTATTTCACTATTATTTACTCGTATATTACTCCTCTACATCCTAAGAGTGTACACAAAATGCCAATTCCATTTTCGTATTTATTTATTATTATTTTTTATTTTTTTAAATTCAAATGGAGGCCCAAATAAAAGATGGGTCTTTAGAACCAAGTCAATCCTTCGACCACTTTACCTTAGAGTAAGCTGAGGGAAGGCACTTACAGGTTGACCTAATATTACCAATTAGTTTGTACAACGTAGATGATTTAACCAAAAGCTATGGTTTTAATAAAACAATGTCTATTAAAATCTTCCTATTTAATTTAACACATTTTAAAATTTGAGTCAAAATATCTCTTTACTATCTAAGAGTTTAAATTTTCATTTATCAAATCATTATTCAAAATAACTTTTATTTTAAACCGGTTTCCTTGAAGGAAACTTAAGACTAATTACCTGGTTTTATCTCAAAACTCATTTTTTTAAACATTCTATAAATACTTCTATATGAAATAACTTCAATGATTTATTTATTAAAACTCACTTTGGGTTCATTTAGATTTGAATTCATTAAAATCACACATTGATAAAGAGAATAATTTATTAAGCACTCCACAATGTTTGCCTAAGCAACATTTGATCGTCACTTAAAAGATTATTCAGATTATCACAAAACTATTGAGATGTTTTCCTTTGAATTATCCCAAAGAAAATGCATTCCATTTAAAATTTTCCCTTCCAAAATATTTTAATTAAAAATACTTCCAAGCAATATTTTTCTCTAAATCTTTTTGAAATTATTTCTAAACAAATCCGGGATTTAAATTCAATAATCCTTTTTAAAACACATTTTATAAATCAAATTAATATAAAATTGTCTTTATAAAAATCATTTCAGATTATAATAATTCTCCCTTACTATGATAATATTTCTTAAATATTTATTCTCTAAATGCATTATCCTATCATTTATATTTTAAACAACGTTTATTAAAAGTTTACTTTTAACCTAACATTATAATCGAACACCTTACAGTCAGATTGTGAAAATTAATTCACAAGGGGTTCATTTATAAATTCAAAAAATAAATGCTTATAAATAAGGTAAACACAAATAATCAGCTATAAACAAATTACAACCAATGCTTCTAAATTAATCAAGCATGACTAACAAACATTAGTGACAGTAAAAAAATACTATCACTTTCAAACAAGCAAACACTCCCTATAACTATACAAAAATTTGAAAAATATTCCTTTATATATATAAAATAGAGGTAAAAATTTCATTTACAAAATTTTCAATAATCAATATCATGTCCGTTTGTCTCATTCAAATGTTTAGAAATCCCTTCGACAATGTGGCATCCGACATTCTCGACCTGAATTCAAAAACCACTCAACAGACCAATTAATACAATATGTTTTTACAACATTAAAAATACGCCCTCATATATATAATACTCTCTAACTCATTCTAGGGTGTTACTTACCCTATCTCTAATGAGTCATACCCTGCCAAAGCCATGGTATTCGCTTAACCTTTAGCTCTAATACCAAATGTAACGACCCACCTTTTCGACCATCGAAAGTCGACCCCGAATACTTCCACGGTATTCAAATGCCGAACATCCAATCGTCGGAAAGGCAGATTGTTAAGGTAAAATAAAAAGAAAAGAACAAAGAGCAAGGGAAACAAAGTTTCACAGCGGAATCAACAACATATAATATAACAGAGACTGTATAAACCGTCAATCCAAAATATAGAGTACATCAGAGTTAAAAATAAACCTTATCGGCTAAACAGTTATAAAATTCCTCCCTTACAGTTGCTGATAGGTGTACAATATAATACAGCGGAAACCAAAACACTACAATAGGTGAACATCCAGCTCTTCTCCAGGAACTTCATATCACCAAAGCCAGCCTGGGAAAATACTCGGTCTAACCCGAGCATTATAATAAAATAACACCCGAATCAATCTGGATAACCATCATGAAAAAACTCAAGTAATAAGATGAATGTTTAATAATTTTGTGAGACCACGCCGCTAAATGTGGAGCGGGTTTTTTTACCTCACAAGAACAACTTCCATACATAAAGAAATGGGAAACAATCAGAACAACAATCCAAATAAGAGAGAAATACACAAACAAGATCAAAATCCAAACTTAAAGAATGGACAAAAATAATTAAACATTTAGAAGAGATTCAGACATTTCTCAATGCAAATTTAGAAAACAATTCAAAGATTTAGATCAATAACAAGGAGAGGAATTTTCCAACAAATGACTAGGAGGGTGCTCCCCCTTACCGAAAGTATACCCCTAGAAATATACTTGAGAACTACGATGACTCTCGGGAACTCCAAGCCGAACCCCGACAACGGTTACCGAGTATTCGAGTATTTCACATCTGCAAAGCATACAACCGAATCCAATCTAGATAGATGTGAAGATATCTTAATGGGAATAATCCTACATAACTTGGCCTCAACTCGCACTTTGATTTTAGTTATTTTCGACATAGGATAGCAACACTTAGATGGGCAACAAATCGTCTTGGATTGATGAATCACACAGAAGAGAAGATTAATTCTAAGGTTCGAGATAAGAACAAGGAAAATGAATTTATCCAACATAATAGAAGGGTGCTCCCCCTATACCGAAAGTATACCTCTAGATAAAATATACTTGATAGTCCATGCCAAACACGCAACTCTCTCAGGAAATTCCAAGCTAGACCCCGCTAAATCCACAAGCATTCGAGTATACTTACATCAACATATACATGCTATTTACACCACTAGTTAAATGTAATATACCATAATGGGTGCGACTCACATGGCTTGGCTCGCACTCGCGCTTTAGTTTTAGTTTCCATGGTATTGGATAGTAATGCTCAAAATGAGTGACAAATCGTCTTAATGTGACGCAGCACAACATTGACTAGGAGGGTGCGCCCTCCTTACCCGTGCCTTGGTTTTCGTCATTTTTGACAAAAGGTATCAAAGTTAAGAAAAGCAACACATCATCTTAGGGCGAAGAAATACAAAGAAGATAGCAGAATCAAAATTGATAGTCGATAAATCAACTATTGAGAATAACAAAGTGGTTTGTGTATAGGAATTAATCGCATATAGTTACCACTAATAATTGAATCAAACTTTTAAAACACTTCCATTAATTGTAAAACACTTCAAAAATACTCTTTGGAAACATTCTTTCAAAAGGGTAAATTATAATACTAAGTGTATTAAAACAAGGGTTAAAGCAAATTTCATTAAAATATTATTTACTATAAACCCAAAAACAACTTACACTTAGCTTTATTTTTAATCAGTTTCTTTTAAAAGATTTTTCTCATTTATAAACCAGCATTTATAAATTTTAAAACTACACTTATTATCCCAAAGGATAATAAATTTAAATACCTTTGTGAATTTAAAACAATGTTAGTTTGTCACAAAGGAGTTTTTGGCACAGGTCCTTGATAGGTTTCAAAATTCACAAAAACCCCAACGGAAAAAAGTATGTAAATTAGGTCCTTATTTTTTGAAAATCATCAAAAAACATATAAAAAACAAAAAATACTTCCAAATTTTAAAACTTATTCAATTAATATTTATCTTTGTATTCATGTCAAAAAATTCAAAAAACAAGGATGAAAAGTGAAAAAATGACACACGTTATGTTTCAAGAATACTTGCAGACATGTATGCAATTTTAGAGAATAATTGCAGACATATCTGCACTTATTCTGGATAGCATGCCTTTGCAACTAAAAATTGCATATATGTATGCAATTTTAAGGAATAAGTGCAGATATTTACGTAAATATCCTGGTTGTTAAATCAAGGTGCAGTTATTCAATGAATAATTGCATACATATCAGCAAATATATGGAATAATTGCAGACACGTCTGTAACTATATAGATTTTTATTCAACGCAATTATTCAGTAAATAATTGCAGACATGTCTGCAATTATATGGAATAATTGCATACATACCTGAAATTATTCAGATGTTTATCGAATGCAATTATTTAGTGAATAATTGCAGACATATTTGCAATTATATGGAATAATTGCAGACATATCTGCAATTATATGGAATAATAGCAGATATGTCTGCATTTTTTTGCAGAAACCTAGTTATAATATTTACAATTTTTTGAAATATCTTTTAAGCACTGGCGCAAAAAAACACGAAAAATACAAGCTCTACAGCAAAATAATTATAGGGACCCGCTTTACAATTTTTTTTAGGGAGGATGTCGTTTGAATTAACTTTGGTTTTAGGGATGCGTGACTAATATTCACTAATTTATATACCACTTTATAATATTTTTAATAAATCAATCAATTATCTTTAAACACTTTTGTCAAATTAATTAATTAACTTTAAAACATTTTTATTAAATCAATTAAGTAACTTTTAAACACTTTTATTATATTAATTAATTTATGTTAAACTCTTTTATTAAATCGGTTAACTAACTTTTAAAATGCCATTAATTTAAATTATTAATTAAAATGATTAACTAAATTCAAATATCATTAATAAAAATGATTAATTAGATTCGAAAATCATTCATTAGAATGATTAGTCAAACCAAATATCATTAATTAAAATGATTAATTAAATCAAATGTCATTAATTAAAATGATTTATTAAACTTTAAACATCATTAGTTAAAACCATTAATTATATTTAAATATCATTAATCAAAATGATTAATGAAATTTAAGCATTTGTTTTGTGAAAGCTCAAGTTCAACACACACAAAGGTTTAGGAGATGATATTTAATAAGTGACGATATAACAAAACTCGCTATAATGACACTTAAATAATTCAAAGAGAATGTCACAATTATTTTAACTAAACATTAATATAAGCAATAAAGGAATATAAATAAGATGTAGACAACAGTAAATAAATAAATAACGGTGAGAAACCTCTTTGGGTCTTTCTACAATTGTCCCCTCTAAATCACACATATGTATGTGTATTTTCCAAAGTGTTATGTAGTGACCTATTTGCTATGAAAACACTCTAACTGCTCCTTTTTGTCCCCTGCAACAAAATGGTTATTTATGCCATCCGCTACTAGGTGGGAACAAACAATAATGTATAGTTGTATGAATTTTCAAAATAGGAATCCAATCCAAACAATCAATCAAACAATAATATAAACTAACATCCAAGTAGGCAATAAATTTTTTTCGCTGTATAATATACTGATTAACCAAAAAGGTGAGTTTAACTCACCGAAATTTTAGTTATTGTCGAAGCGTTTCAGTTTGAACTAAAATCAAACAGGCGTTCGATTTTGGCACAAAATTCCATTAGCTCCAAATTCAATAAATCCAATTCCATAGTGAAGAAAGCATTCCTGCGAGTGCAACGCGATTCCCCACACTCGATTTTGACCTCAAATGAATTAGATATGGATTTAATAATAATTTCAAGCTAATAATAAAATTAGTTATCTAATTACATCACTAATTACCTTTATCCATCATTAATCAAAATCCAGGCTGCCAAAACAACTTCTCATTCATATCCAATCTGCCACCATCATGGGCCACCTCTAGCCACCGCGTCTCCACCGTCACCTTCCCTGGCCTCGAGGTCACCATGGCACCGACCATACCCCTCTAACTCACCACTGACGATGAGAAAGAACCCCAAAAATGTTACGCGTCCACCAACCTCCCCATGCCACCTCACCGCTCCAGCCGCCGCCGCACGGCAACTGTAAGTAGCCCCGCCTCCGATGCACTATTGGCTACCTCCTTCGCCGCCTGGTTCGCCGTCGTCGGTGAGCACGAGATAAAAAACTATGCCACAATCATGGTCATATCTATGCCGCAACGTCACCATCCATGACAATCCAACCGACCACTTCACTCAACACATCACTACAAATTATTTTCATGTTGGGGTCATTGCCTAAATTAACTCCTAACGGTCCCGATCTACCTTAGCGATTGGATGAGGCCATTATTTGTTTATTTGGTTTTGAACTAGTAAAGGAAGAGAAGGGAAAATGTGGCAAAATGAAAATGAGCTAAGTGATCTTTTTCTTTCTTTTATAAAAAACTAACACACCTCTTTACCCATAAGATAATCAAACCTTTTCAAGTTAAAAAATATTCTTAAGCAACATATCAGATTCAAATCAAATCACCATAATAGCAAGTTGAAGATTTGAATTTTAATTTGATTAAAATAGTGTTTCAGAAATAGAGTTTTGTAGTACCCCACTGTCCAATATCCCATCTGCATTTGAACCATGAATGATGGAATCAAAAATATGATTATGCACCAAAAAAGGATGCAATCCCAAAACAACAATAAAATGCATAAATTATTTAATTATATAAAGATTAAAAACTACCACCGTTAGCCGAAAAATCATCAAATGACAAATATAAATATTTTCTATTAAATATTACGAAAAAATCCAACAAATTTATTTAAAATACTAAAATAAAAATCAAGTCCTTTTGTTGATAATTGATTTTCTTATTATTTATTCGAACTATTCAATATTCAAAATCAAAAACGATAAAATTTTGGGATATTACATCAACAATATATGTCTGTGAATGTAAAGTAAAGATATGAACTAATGAAAGTTATAACTTTGAAGCCCTCTTGCTTTAGAAAGCAAATGATGACTTTATACATAATATATTCACTTCTATTACCCTCTTTAACATGTTTGGTTTAGTTGTATGTGATGTGGAAGTGTGTATGAACTTGTTTGAAGCGAAAGAGTCGTTATAAGTGCTCATTGAAATCCCTTGTGTTTAACTTGTCGAAAGTGGTAACTTGTAAGTATATTGTGATAATATATTTTGGTTATGCTCTACACTTATTGTAGTAGTATATGTGATAGCAAGGAAAAGGTTTGAAAAATTATATAACATGTAGAACAAAGTTGCAAGAGCTAGAAGCGAGCAAGGTCGCTATATGAGCACTTTGGAAATGCCTTTTTTGGGAATATTTAATATGGTTTTGAAAGTCATCCTTAGGGGTTTACTTCAACGCCTCCGATTCGCGATTCCCCTCTTTCTTCTCCCTCCTTAGCTTGCCTGTCGCTCTGGCTGTTCTCGGTTGTGGGTGCGCTATCGCGTGACGAAACCTGGATTTTTCAAACCCCTCGAGACCACATCCAAAACTTGCTCGGGCAAGATACATGTGCCGTCTCCTGCCTCTAACCAGACAAAGCTCCGGCCACCTACTTTTGTTGGGTCGCCATACCACTTCCCCATACTAGGAACCCTACCACCTATTTTTGATGCTTGTGAACCAAGAGAGTCAATTGTGTGTGTACCAAGTGCTTCATCTTTGCTTGGAGCTCGCAATATTACGGAACCTATTTCTATGTGCGCCTCTTTGCCTGATGCGCCTTTGCATGTTCCTACTTCTACTATTGGTCGGTCTGTATGTGCCGCTACTACTAATGCTCCCCTGGCCAATCTAAACAATGTTGTTGAATTCCTCGATTTGGTTAAATCTGGTAATCGTCCCTTTTTGCCTGTTAGCGCTGCCTCTCATCCAGGCCAGGCGAAATCTGATTCCACTGAAAAGTTTTGGAAATCTCTGTTCACTTCAAAGCCACGAAATTTTGACAGGTATATCCCTAAGCGTTACGACGTTGTTGGTAATTGTGATGAACTTCTTGTGCCTCATAGCGAGGTTGTTGAGGTGGGAAAGTCTTTCTGGAAGGATTCGATTGTTGATTTTTTCCTAGATAAGGGCCTTAACTATACAGTTGTTAAGAATTCTCTCAAGAATAAATGGAAATTAAAAGGTTCTCTTAAGGTTAGATTTTAAAATGACATGTTTTTCTTTGATTTCTCTTGCCCGGATGACAGGCGTATGGTTCTTGAGTCTGATCCTTGTGTTATTGATGGTAAAGTATTTATTTTAACTAAGTGGAGTCCTTCGGTTGACCCTGATAGAGAGCATATATTGTTAATACCTATCTGGGCAAAGTTCACGAACATTCCTTCTTCTCTCCAATCTTTGGAGGGACTTGACTGGTTGGCATGTCATATTGGTGAGTTAATATGTTTTGATGAGAATACAGAGGGTCGTGAAAGGCTTGGTTTTGCTAGGGCAATGATTGAGATCACCCCCATGTGGCTTCTTCCAACTCACATATTTGTTGCCCTTTCTGGGAATAGAGTGGGTTGACTTGATATTGATTACCAGTGGTCTCCTCTGATCTGTACTTTCTGCCACTCTTTTGGTCATATCGCTTCAGATTGTAGACATCGTCCTGTTGATGGTGTGTCCTCCTCCTTGCCTCCCAAGGACCCCATTCGGAAACCGAATCCTCGCATTTGGAAAGCTAAGATTGTTGATACTGCTGTTGTTCCTCCTCCTAATCCCATTGTTGCTCCTCCTGATCCCTTATCTCTTACCAGGCTGAAGACTTTTCTTGCCTCTGCTCCTGCTCAATATGCTGATCCTCTTCTTCTGGCCGTGGATAATGTTGTTGCCTTGCCTCTTCTGCTAGTTTCTTCATCCACTCTGTTGGTTCTTGATGTCTTGGATAATGGCATGGATTATGGGTTAGCGGATCTTTTCCCGCTTAACCTTCGGTGGTTGTCTTTCTTTTCGGTCTTTTGGGTATTTTGTTTAGTGATGTAAGTTGGTCTGTATCGATATTTTATTGCCTAACCCATGTGTGGGTTGTAGGTATTGTATGTATGTTGTAGCTGATGAGGTATCATTGCCTCTCACTTGTTCCAAAATTAATAATATAAGTGGACGATCCACTATAAAACTGGCTTGCCTTGCCCAAAAAAAATTCTGAGTTGAGAGAACTATCCAAACTTTCATGCTTTTTTTAATCATTCTCTATCCAGGTATTTTTTAAAACACTTAGCAAGGACAGTTTTGGACCTACGACAATAGTTTTGAGTTTCTATAGCACTGTTTGTTGTAGAGTTGTTTTTGACTATTTTAAGTGTTAAATGGGCTTGACAAGTTAGTTAAATTAACTATTTTTGTGAGATCTTTTTAGGAACATTTTATAACATGTTTAAGATTATTTTAAAAGTATTTCAAGTCTAAATATATTTTTATTAATTATATATGAATGTTTGAACCAAAAATGGCACAAACACCCAATAAATTGAGTAGAGAATAAAAAATGAAGAAAGTAAATGAAAAATGAGTAAGAAATAGAACACACAAGATTTATGGTGTTTGGGCATACTCTAGCCTACGTCCATTTCATGTTTCCATTTACTATACTGTGTTTTTCAAGTATAGGTCTTACGTATTGGTATAAATCTGTTACGGATCAGTATAAATCCGTGGGTGATTATTAAAAATAAGAGTAAGATAAAGAAAGAGCCAAATGATCCTTAGAAATGAGCCTTACCTCTCTAATTATAGACGTAGGAAGCCTAAAATCTCACCTCCATGATTTCACTTCATTTTCCATGCAAGTCCAAGTCCCTTGGAGAAAATGGTGGCCACCTCAGCAAAATACGTGGATCGGTCCCGATCCATGGGCTTGGATCGGTACCGACACATAAGATAGCAAAATGGTCATCTTGAACTCTCTTTTTTGCTTGATTTGTGATTAGCTTTATGATTCCAAACTTGTCTGTACCATTATTTGCTTGTTTCTGAGTCCAAAGATAGATCTATGGATGAATGAAGTTGCTGATTTTGAGTGTTCATAGAGATCGATAGAGAATTTCATGGAATCAACAAAATAACATTTGAAACGGGTTTCTAACATCAAGTAGAGTAAGTAAGAGGAGTGGGGGCAACTTTGGATAAAGAAAGTTGGATTGGTACTGATCCAAGATGTTGGATCGGTACCGATCCACCACTTGGTGTATTTTTTGAGTTTAGATTTTTGGAAAGGATTTGTATTTGTTTTATGATCTTTGTTGTGATTGAGTTTTGGACTTCGCAACCATCTCTCTAAGCATCTTACCTTGATAACTTTGAAGTTTGACTCGTCAAGTTTGTCTATATACTGTCTGGTCAAAAGACGGGATAACAATGAATTTTTTAAATAAAGGGATTTCTTTGTAACATTTATTTAAAATAGTTTTTCTACTAATTTCTAATTAAGTATTTTGACAAAATAATATTTTACATAAATATTTATAAAATAAGTATAAGTATTTTAAAAGTATTTCAATATATATAAGTTTGGAAAAGTGATTAAGTATTTTGTAAAAGGATAAAGGAAGTTTTGGCATAACATTTAGTTATAATGAATGGTTTTGAGAAGTTATTTAAAAATATATTAGCTTGTTAAATGATTATTGATATAATTAGATCTTTAAAGAGAATGTTTTAAAGGTAATCAACAGTATAAAAGAGAGAAGGGGTTTGTTGTGACAATGTTTTTGTAACATTTATTTTTGACCCTTTTAAATATACTTAGATCTTTAAAATGAATGTTTCAAAAATAATGAAAAGTGTAATGTGTTTTGGGTTTGTAGTAACAATGTTTAAGTAACATTTTCTTTTACCCTTTTTGAATACTTGTGAATATACTTTGATCTTTAAAAAGAGTTCTTTAAAGATATTGATAAGTATGGAATGTTTTTGATAAAGACTAGAAAAAGTAAAGGTTTAACTTATAATAGAGAGAAGGAGTTTACAGCAACAATGTTTGAGTAACATTGGTTTTTAACCTCTTCGATTCTATTTTACATGGGAAACCTTGTTAAGTGGTCTATGAGTATTCTTAAACCTTTGAGATAAGCATATGAATATATTTTGAAGAATGAAATTGTAGAAATGAATAGTGAAGTAGTATAATACATGCACATATCATTTATAAAGTTATTTTAAATATATATACAAGCATTGACAAATATGTATTATTTCCTACAAGGGGATTAGAAGTCGTTTGTGTGACTTAATCATGTTTGTGTGTTTACTCGTTTATGGAAAGTATTTAGTCCAATACTTAGCACTAGAATTCGAGAAATTGAAAGAGGTGATAAGTGTACGAGATCTGATTTCCATATGTTGTCATTTCCATTTCGTACTAGATAGTTGACTTGTCGAATATCGAACTTGACCAAAATTTATTAGGAAATGTATAAAAGCATTGCGTATTTATAGGGTTTGAGATCTCCGAGGAGGGCTCATTTGTATGAAATATCTCTTGCTTTAAGAACGTGTATTCGAGATCCTATGAGGAGGACTTCTATATACCATCCACTTACTTTTGAAAGAACTAGAATTGAGTTAACCGAAAATTCACATATTTAATTTTGAAGTGTCTAGGATCGGATAAGTATACTTAGGTATTACTTGTCGAAAACAACTTCAAAACTAATATAAGAGTTCTGTGTTTTGGAAGCAGTTGTAGAGCGAAACGTTATAGAGTCACTGTTTGTTCTGAAGGTAACTCCAAGGGAGTGGTCAATACTAACATTTCAAACGATGCTATTGCGTTGTACTGTCTATCTTGGTTGTGATTCCAAGAAAGAGGACAATGTTAACATTTGTTGGACTACTTATACTAGAATCCATGGAGAGATTCGTGAAATGTTAGAGTGATGATGGCTCGTTTGTTGAAATGTTGGAATCCATGTAGAGATTCGAGATATGTTCGACTGATGAAGATTTTGTGATCAGATGCTGAACATGACTTCACCATCGAAAATGACAGAAAACAGAGTGGGCACATAACTAGTGGGTTTACTAACCCAAGGGTATATTAATCCATATCTAGAGATGCTTAAAATTATTGGTCGATCGGGAGTTAATGATATTTTGTATCATATTAGGGTGTGGACCAACTTTGTTTTCCTTTGTGGCGTATTTTATCTAGAGATATACGTCATTTCAGAAGGTAGTTTCTGACTTTTGTGAGAAGGCACACCTCAGTTTACTGAAGGCACCTCTAATGGAAATGCATATGCGAACGCCACCCTTAACGGTTTTGATTGTATACCTAATATTATTGTGATATGAGATGCAAGCAACACAACTATTTTTGATTTATTTTCTACACCTTAGACACTATCTATTATATCACCTTGTGTGCTTATTAGATTGTATTGGTTCTTTTGAGGCAAAAACCATTCCAGTGATTTGGTTAGTCTCAAAAGATATTGTTCTGTAGACACATGTTTCTTGAGTTTCTCACACCAGACTTATGTTTGACTCGTTGCTTTTATTTTTCCCTTAAATCCTCGGGTGCCCTATCGAGTAGTTTGAGAAAGGAACATTTTCATTGGATATTCTTTAGAGCTCAAGAAATAGAGCTGGATGCTTTCGCCTGCTTTAGTATTCATATTTCCCCTGCACTACTAATATGTATATATCATCATTTGTGAGGACAGGCTGTTATAACTATCCATGCTTATAATAGTACGTAGGTTAGTAACTTTGAAATGTTATGTATCTAAAAGTATCCTTTTGTACTATCTTTTGAATATTATATATTATCGTTCCATTATGATATTCAAATGTTTTGTTCTTTCTTTCTTGTTCTTTTTCTTTCTACCTTTTCTTTTTACACTAACAATTTATCTTTCCGACACTTGTATGTTTGGCATATGAATACCGTGTATTTACTAGTGTCAACATTTGGGGTCGAAAAGGCGGGTCATTTCATTTGGTATCAGAGCTGATGGTTAAGCGAGAATTTTGCTTTTGGTTGGGTATAACTCATTAGAGATAGGGTAAGAGATGCTCTAGAATGAGTTGAGTGTATTATATATCTAAGAGCATATTTGTATTTGTTATGAACGTTTACCTTAAAGGCATTTCAACAATGAAAATTAAAAGACTTTAGGTATAGGTAATTTATATAAGTATGATTTGTAAGTGTAGTTTAATTAATGTAGGGATTAGTGATATTCATTTATTATTCCTCACGATTAGTTTAGTTTTGCTCGGCTAGTTGTAATGACCAGCCTTTTCGACTCTCAAAAGTCGACACTAATACATTCATGATATTCACATGCCGAGCATCTAAGTGCCAGAAAGGCAGATTGTTTGGGTGAAATAAAGAAAAAACAGAACATAATCTCACGGCATGATGAGTATTATATAATATAAAAATACTCTTTACAAAATAAAAGATTATTACCCATTTAATAATCAGACTAATACAAACCTATCATCAGCCTGGATAGTTATAACAGCCCGTCCTCACAAATGCTGATCAATACAACACAACTAATGCAGTGGAAATAAAGATACGTAAATACATCATGGAGGCATCCAGCTCGTCTCCTGAAGATCCAAATCATCCATAACTAAATCTGAAAATATGCTCGGGCTGACCCGAGCATAATAGGGAAATAACGTTCATATCAGTCTGGTAAACCAGCATGAGAAACATAAATCAAAATGATTCTAATGTTATAAAATCTTTTAAAAATAAAGATATCTCGTAAGACCACACCGCACATAAACATAGAAAAAATTTTACATTACGACAACCAAACCCATTTCTATAAGAAATCTCACTAATATTATAATAATGTCTAGGCACTAAAATAACTATATAATATAGCTGAAATGCTTGCGTCTCACATTTCAGTAGTTAGGCACAACTAAGTCCGTAAGGCATGTATTAGATATTGGATTCCATCAACGACAAGGCTAATTGGGTATCGTCTACCATAGTACGTCTCTAGACAATGTACCGAGGGCCTCACATGGACCTCCTACCAACGCAGGATTGGGGACAATGTACAGAGGGCCTCGCATGGACCTCCTGCCAATGCAGGATCGGCTGTCCCTTTAACATGGCATACTGGATTACATCATCCCCTAAGCACTGAGGCTGCAAACCGATTTCACCTGGCACCATTATTCCCATGCGTATGCATACCAAAATCCATAAATATCAAATCTAGATCCATTAATGATGCTCCTAATGATAGCGAACCACATAGCTCTACGCATATCCCTTGTTTTAGTCATTCCAATTTGTGAGACTTGGGAGTCATGATTACCTTTTTCCTATCTTAGCAAATCCTACGTGGAATGCTAGCACTGCCCTCCAAATAACAATGCAATGCTAGCATTCATCCATACAAGTTGACAGGATATGAACAAACCGAAGGCACTACTTATACTACATTGTTAGGATTAGTAGCAAGTAGCCCATGCACTTCAAAGAACTCCATCTTCGATCATCTTCGATCATCTTTAAGATGTCTTTAATTCGAATGCATACGCTGGATCAAAGTGGTTTTCGGATAACATATCTGATCCCGGTCACTTCGAACCGATAATCGATAGATTCTGATAAACTCAATTCTAGTTCTTTTGAAAATAAACAGACAATACATAAGAGCGGAGATCGCCTTCTAACCATGTAAGCGGATGGAATTCCTTATCAGTTGTCATAGAACAGCAAAACGAGTTTATATGTACAGTATAACATCACCGAAGATAATTGTACCATATAATTCTCGTATTTCTTCTAGATATTTCTAGAGTTATATTTGGTCAAAATTTGATAGTCGGTTATTTAAATATTATTAGTTCCTGAGATGATGGTTTTGATGACAACAACCTTAGGACTTGTTATAAAATATAAATACTAATATTCCTATTTAGATATATATGTATATGTAGGATATATATATGCAGGTACTGAAGAATGAAGACTGTGCAGTATAGAGATTCAAGACTGAAAAATTCAAGATTGAAGAAATCAAGACTGAAGACTCATGAGTATCAAGATTTCAAGAGTTCAAGATATGAAGCTAAGTAATAGAGTCTAGATTTATGTTAAAACTTTATAATAGCACTAAAAAATTTATTCAGATTTTAGTTGTGGAATGGAATCCAACTTCTCGCTTTAATAGTGGGACAGAACCCACGACCTCTTTAGTGGGATGGAACCCACGACCTTCTCTAGTGGAATGGAATCCACGAAATTTTCAAAATGATTTATTTTTAAGATTTTTTTCAAAACTATCTTTTTAAAAGTTATCTCTCTAGGTTCAAATATTTTAGCGTTAATTCAAAAACTATTTTTAAATTTCAAAATCATCTCTTATTTTTAAACTATCTCCTGGATTTTATATTTTAGCTTTAAATCTCAAAAATATATCTATACTTAGTTTTTAATATTTTATAGATTATATATATATATATATATATATATTTAGATTATTTTCTAAAACTCTTTTATAAGTTTAAACTATATTCAAAATGGTTTACATAGATTAGAAATTGTTTTGACAAGTTTTAGAATAGAAATCATTATAAAGCAAAACCAATTTTCAAAAAATACATAGTCATGTCGACATCCCCCATCCCCTATGTCGACATGGTAACCGTAGAATTCAAATTTCTATTTTCAAAAGAAGTGTCTATTTGTCATAACCTTTCACAAATGGACATGACCGTTATTCTCCTATAAATACCAGTTTTTTCAACGAATTTGAAGTTATTTTTTCTTTATTTTTTCACTCCTTCTCCACTCAAATATTCTCTTATATTTTAACAAAAATCTGCCGAAATCCTAAGTGAATCAAACTCGATCATCTCTAGTTTGATTCTTTGTCACTCTCTCTCAAAGATCTCAGTGCTATTCAGAGCTATAGGATCATTTGTAATCAAAGAAGTATATCGAGTCTCTCTATCTATCAAAGTGATATTAGAAACGGTGTGATTGTGGCATGTAAATTAATTGGGTGTGGTTATAGCCCATAAATCAATTAGGTGATCTTGTAGCCTGGTTAAATCAAGAGAGTTTACCCTGGACTCGGAGACAGGAGGGTGTATCTCGTGGCCTTGAAATCGAGGTTGTAATATCGACATTATATTTGAAAAGAAATCTGCATAAGAAATTGCGTGAGACTGGATGTAGGATAACTCTAAACCAGTATAAAATTCCACCATGTTCTTTCCTTTACTGCTTTTATAATCTATTTGAATCTGTGTCTGATTCTATGATTGTTTATGTGTTTGTGTATTGCATCTGTTTGGATTTAATTTGAAAATATTTCAAAAAAATTCATAAAATTAATTAAACACTATTCACCCCCCCTCTAGTGTTAATTCTGCCTTAAGATCTGTAATTCGCATTTCCTACATTTGGTATCAAATCAATTGGTTTTCAAAGTTATTATAATCTGAACTTTGAAAAAGTTTAAAATGGTAATTTTTAGAGATTCTGTTAACACTAGTTCAAACCTGTCCAAATCATCATTGTCTTATAAGTCTGCATATTGTTATTATAGAAAATCAAGTTATCTACTGAATTGGTGTGTTGTGTAGGAACAAATGTGTTATATGGCTTTTGAAGAATCAACACTCAATGGAAAAATGGTGCAAATCAAGAAAAACAAATGGATACATGATAGTGGATGTTCAAGACACATGGCTGGTAATCCGGAGATACTGAATGACATAATTTATGAAGATGGAGGGCTGGTCAACTTTGGAGACAACTCAAAAGGATATGTGATTGGCATTGGCAATGTCGATAACTCTAAAACTCTTACTATTTCTGATGTTTTGTTAGTTAGGAGTCTAAAACACAACTTACTTAGCATAAGTCAACTATGTGATAAGGGCTATAAAATTAAATTTGAAAAGGATAAGTGTCACATCGAAGATAATAAACCAAATATTATCTTTGAAGGAATTAGGAAGACCGCGAATGACAGAAATAAAAATATGGTCACTCACAACAATCC
This sequence comes from Allium fistulosum, assembly GCA_030737815.1. NCBI lineage: Eukaryota > Viridiplantae > Streptophyta > Magnoliopsida > Asparagales > Amaryllidaceae > Allium > Allium fistulosum. Next base: position 292,705,587 of record CM060906.1, on the reverse strand, counting down.
AACACGAACTCTAAACAACAATAAAATACACTAGTCATTTAATCGGTGAAATTTTAAAAATACCAACGTTTTTCATAAAGTACATTAAACGATAATTCAAATATTTTTCAAGTTAAAAATTATGGAAAACTCCTATAAGTTCATTTAAAAATACCTTATTAAAAATCAAGTCATTTTATAAAAAAATTATTTTCTTATTATTCATTACATTCGAATCAAATTTGAATATCTAAATAAATTAAATATTCAAATTCGAAACTTTAAAAATTATGAATCATTACATTATCCCCCCCCCCCTTAAAAGAATTTCATCTCCGAAATTTCACAATACCAAACCTAGAAAATCTAAGCTAACATAAATACTTAACATTTTCCATAAGCTCGTATAATATATATAGATCATCCGTACACAATATCTAATTCAATCACTTACTCGAATACATAAACTTCTCTTTCAAACTAATATCACTCACTTGACTTCCCTAGTGCGAACTCCGATCCGGCTCTTTAATTAGAAACTTTCGTTCCCCTTACATAGCTATATACTATGTTAGAAAACATTGGTAACATACAAGTACCCTCACCAAGTGTTCGCGGTCAAGAATCGAGTAATAAATCCTTGTTCAGGTCGGTGTGAATCACCTTAAAGCCATATACTTGAATCTTAGATCGAGAACCATAAGAAGAAATGATCTACGTACAACTTATGTACTTATTCTTATTCGTTCTTACTTATACCAATTTCTTTTTACTTCCAAAATCATTTATGAAAATATCTCATAAAAACTTAACTTCAGTTTTAACTTGTACAATACCCCACTACAACTTAAGAGTATATACACAATATCAGATTTGTTTTACTTAACTAGGATGTCCAATAAATTTAAAACTGGTTTTAACTTATTATCTTTTCATTCCAAAGTTACAAAACTCCACTTTTATATTTTCATGAACAATTAACATCAATTTGGCAACTAATTCGGAAGTTTTTGACTGTCCAAAATCGTAGAAAATTCCATTTCATTTAAAACAAATGAAAATTACCAAACAACATATAAAAAAGAGATGCACAAACCAAATTACCTTGATGCATAGGATACATGCATCAGTAAATAACTTAATAGAAAACTTGAGAACTAAACAAAGGGTTTTTATTTAAATTAATTTTAATATAATAATAATATGCATATCTCCTTTTGTATATCAAATCATACTTTCGAAATTTTAATCAAAATTTGTTTTACCAAAACAACTCCATAGCAAATTATTATAGTAGCATTCCCCATTTAGAAACTTGAAAATAAACGCCGATGATGTTGTAGTGATCACCAGAATTATTTTCCAGCGACCGAAGTGAGTTCCATGCTTTCTATCTCTTTTAAAATTCTTTTTAAAATATTTCTATTCATTAGTACTTTCAAATAATACTATTATTATTTTCCCCAAAACTCTGGAAAAAATTTCAAAATACCTGGATTTAAGTCCTCAAATTCTCAGTTTTAAATCCTTTTTATTTATAAACCATATTTATATAATTTCACTTTCTTATATAAAATCATTTCACAGATGTACATTTTAATTTAGATTAAAATAAACTACTTTTATTAAAATTTAAATCTAAACCCAACATTATTAACGAACGCCTTATAGTTAAACTTGAAACTTAATTCACAAGATGACTTTCCAATGTTCCCACAAATACTATCTACTCCACCCATGCAGTGAAAAAGTAAAACTGCTCATAAACTGGCCGAGCACAACCAAACAAACAATAAGTGATAATAACTGAACATTACCATTCCTTAACCAATAATCATATCATAAATCTTTAAAAATTATTCTTTTATATACAAAATATAATTCTAGGTAAAATTATTTCATTTACCAATTTTAAAACAATACTGGTCGGTTTGTCTGGTTTAAGTCTTTAGAAACCCCTATCGATAGCGTTGATCAGGTGCATCAATAGAATTCATAAGCCACTCAACAGACCAACTAATATAATATAAAACATTTTTTATTGCACTAACAAATATGCTCTCATATATAATATACTAAAACTCATCCTAGGGTGTCAATTACCCTTTTCTTTCTTATTAACGATGCGACTTTCTATGGAGAGAAAGTCTTGGTCGTCACACGTGGTATCAGAGCATAGGTTGAGCGAATGCCTAAGCTTTTGGTTAAGTGAATATCAGAACACTAGGTTGAGTGAATACCTAGGTTCGGAAGGATTGTTCATTAGAAATAGGATCTGTAGCAACCTGTTTGAGTCCGAGTGTATATATATATATATATGAGAGCGCGTAATTGTTGGTTATATAAAAAAATGATTTTATATTGTGTTAATTGATCGGTTGAGTGGTATATGGATTCTGGTCAATACGAGTAGCTAACGTTATTGATAGGGATCTCTAAACACTTGAACCAGGCCAACGGACACAATATTGTTTTAAAGAGGTAAATGAAATAATTTTACCCAGAAATAATTTCTATATAAAAAGTATCATTTTAAATATATATATATTTCTACCTATTTGTTGGGTTACCTGTTCGGGTTTTCCAATATAAGTTATAAAGGTAGATGGGGTAGTGGTGTGTGAAACACGACTACCAATGGTTGGAGTTTAAATGTTGAGGTTGGAAGTGTATTTGTCGAGACTGTAGACCCAATACCGTCTCGAGTAAGCTTTGCTGTGGTGAAGGATTTCATCGATCTCCGAAGGAAACTGTAATGGTTCGGAGTTTATCTCTGAAGTTTGGATGAGTAGAGTTGGATCTGTCGATGAGGCAGAAGTGAGTGATGGTACCTTGATACCTCAGGTAATAGTAGCTGTATGATGAGATACAGTGACGATGGATGTTCCTGAAGATGTTTTCTTTGGAACAAGATTAAGGAAGTGTGTATGCTTTGGTATTGTGGCTGAGTTCAGCATGGTGTTTCTGTTTGGTTTGGAGTCCGAGTTTCTCGAAGAACTTTGGATTGAGAAGTCTCTGGCACCTGTGGCAGTAGTGCAGCTCGGAGTATTCTGTGCATTGGCAGGAAGTTTTCTGGATGAGAAGTTTTTCTGGAAGTGAAGTTCAGAAGCAGCAGAGTGGATCCATTTCTTCGATAAATTGGATAAATAAGTGTAAGCTGTTCTGATTGGTAAAAAGAGAACAGTCTGTTTGGAATTAGGCTGGGTTGATCGCAAAAGTGACTTGTGATTGCTGAGTGTTCTCTTGGGTTGTCAGAATTTTTCTGGATGTCTTCAGAGAAGTCAGAAGTTTGTCCGCATCTGAAGGTTGAGTTTTCTTATTGACTGGATTCCAGGAGTGATACCGGTGGTTCAGTCTAGTGGAAGGATGTTTCCTAGAGATGGAGTTGGTGAAGCAACTCAAGTTGATGGAGTATCTGAGTTTTCTTTTATGGATCAGTGAACCTTATTTTTGGAATGAGTTGTCCAGTCTGTGCTTGTGTTCTACCTCATATCGGAGTTGAGCAGCGAAAGCAGTTTGGAGTGTATCTCTGGATGGGAGAAGTAAGTTTAGAATCTACTGATATTGTGAAGTAGAGTTGTGTTTGGATCTCGTCTGTGTTCTGATTTGGATAAGTATTTGGTCTTCTGAATTGAATTGTCAGTTTGGATAACTGGAATTCATTGTGTTTTACGTATCTCTGAGGGAGTACGTGTTTGATCTATCTTTGGTTTTGGAATCTGCAGTTCTGGAGGTTTGATTGTTGAGTCAGACTCGTCTGTAGTCTGATATTCTGTTTAGTTCTGTAGATCTAGATGAGTAGGAGATCTATAGCTTAGTAGTTTAGATTGTTTATAGAGCAAGTATCCCGGTATATATATATATACTTGGGGAAACTCGAGGAATTTTATCTAGAATTTAGTCTAGATAGTTAGAATTGTTTGATTGGATGATTTGGTTGCTATGGTTGTTAGCATATGGATGATAGTATATGCTTGTGTTTTAAATTAAAATCTTTAATAAGATTATTAAATTACCTTTGTTTAAATTTCGGGGATGAAATTATTTTAAGGGGGGAGGAATGTAATATCCCGGAATTTTGGACAATATCAATTTAATAATCTGTTTAAATAATTAAATTGATTTGATAATCTTTATTAAAAATGTTTAATTTGGTTTAATAATCTTCTTCAATGAATATTTATTTGTTTCAAACAATATTAATAATATATTGTTTTATAGATATAAATAGATTTTAATAAAATAGGATTGTTATTTCAAATTGAATGTGTTGTTTAAAATTAACTTTAAATTGGATTTTAAATATAATTTGAATTTGAATGAAAATTTGAATTTAGAATTCAAAAGGTAATATTCAAATAGTTTTGGATTTTAAAATATATGGATAAGCTTTTATTTATATATATATAATTGGTTTTATTTTCTTTAAAATAATATATATATATAGATAAGTAATTAATGAATTAAGTAAAGTCTTTTATCTACATTTAAAATAAATATAAACTAACTTAAAAGACAAGTGTAATAATTTTAAGACATGTTAAATACATGTGTAAGGTAATTAAGCAATGGTAGAGACAAGTGTCAACCATTTGTTTTATTTTCTTTAAATTTAAATAAAATCTAAATTAACCTATATAAACTTTCACCTCCTCTCTTCTTTTTCTTTTCTTATCTTTTTCATTTGCAAAGACAAAAATTCTCAAATCAGAAAATGTTCAAACCGAAGTCATCTTCTCAAACCAAAACTGAAATTTCCACAAACAAATCTGAAGATCTTCTCAAACTAGAATCAAATCTCCTCTAAATTCAAATCTGAAACCATTTTCCTATTTCAAACCAAGTCTATAATCAATGATCCTCAAAACCAACCTGGAAATCATTTCCAGTTCAAAAACCCTGTAATCTGAAATCTTCTCCAAACCAAAGATCTGTAACCATTGGTTTCAAAGACCTGAAACCATTATTTCTTAAACCTGGAATCAAATTCAAAAGCCTGTTTGCATTCATTTGCAATATGGAAGCAACATTCATTCTTCAACGAATCAAGATTCAAGTGTTGAAAGTATTAAAATTTCCAGACTCAAGCATTTTATCAATTCCAGTTTTCAAAAGCTAAGGAATTCAAGTTCTCAGTTCCAAGTTTAAAATTTCAAAAAGCTATTGCAAAGTTAAACTGCCTCTGTTCATACAAATCAGGTGAGTAACATCACTATTTTTAAAAGTTTAAGTTATGAAAGATGGTTGCATGTCAATATTTATAAGTAGTTCTGCATATCTATGTATTGATATATAATTATATATGTGAGTTTGTTTCTATGTATATATGGATGAATTGTTATATGTGCATGCCTGTTATATGAGTGACATCCCTGTTTTATATTGTTTTTAAGCTCAGATCTTGATCAAAATTCCTTATCTCCTTATTTGATCTTTGTTAGAATTTAGGTTTTAAACAAAATTAGTTTGTTTCATCATAAACTAAAGTTTAAAATTTAATTAAGTCCAACTTCAAACCTGAGTGTCTCTGTAAACTAAAAACAACAGAGCAATGTCTATATAAGTGAAAACCCAAACATTGAAATTCGTAAATCCAGGATTATAAATGGAATGCATAAGCTATAACATGATTTTTAGTATTAAAATCACAATTTTTAGTTTAGAATTGAAGGTGCAGTTCTGGTTTAAGTTAAAAATGGATTTTTGGGTAGTTCTGTTGATCTCTATGGTTTGAAATGTTGTATTCTTCAAAAATGATAGAGGAATGAATGGTGATGGTAGGAAAATTATCTGGAAAGTGTTTAATTCAAGATTAAGGTAGCAGTAGTGGATTATTTGCTAGAACCCTAGTTTTAACGAGTCTTGTTAATTTGATCACTGTGGTATATCTAGTGGATCGAGTGTTCTAAGACTTTGGGGAATGGAAGTTTAGGTATAGATGTAGGCATGGCCAGAGATTTAGTTTCTCTGATGGTCGGAATCGCGAACAAGAAGGATTGTTGACAGGCTTTGGCGAATTCGAACTGATGGTTCCAGGTTTGGTTTTAGGCTCGATTTCGTTTTCGTTCCAGTTTTGATGATCGAGAGGGTGGATTCTGGTCTAGGATGGATTGTCGACTTGTGGAGATACTCGAGGTTGGTCGGAGTTGGCGCCGGTGACCGTGCACGTGCACGAGATCGAGGATGTATCTGGATGAAGTCTGTTTTACTGGAGAAGGCAAATACGAGTCTCAGGTTTTGTTCGTGGGAATCTCGGGAATTTTGATGTGCGACTCGAAGTTGTTGGAGCTGGAAGGTTGAACTCAAGTGACCAGGAAGGACTCGAGACTTTTGAGTGTTTTTGCGAGGGAGACTCGGGGAAACTAGGGTGGAGACTCGAAGCAGATTAGGTTAGACTCGAGCACTTTTGTGTTGACAGGTTTTTAAAACTGTCTGGTTTTTAAAACTTTAATCTGGGTTTAAATTGTAAAGAAAATTTTAAACTAGAATTTAAATCAAAAATTTAACTATGTAGATTCAAGTTGGTTTTGAATCTTAAAGATTTGAAATAAATAAGTTATAAATTTATATATTTTAAATAGGTTTTAAATGGTAGATAGATTTAAATTGTTTGAAATTAAAAAGGAAATTGGTTTAAACTCTTCTTAAATTTCTTTTATAAGAGATAAGATTTTTAATAAGTAAAAGTTTTTAAATTGGGTTTAAAAACTTAGTTAAAATAAATTGATATTCATTTTAAATACAGAATTTGAAATGAAATTTAAAATTAGATTTGAAATGGATGTTTCAAATATGAATTGTAAATGATAACTTGTTTATCAATAAGAATAAGGTTTATCTTAAAGTAGTTAGAGATTTATATTCATTAAATTAATTAGAAAATTTATTGGATAATTAAATTATTTGACTAATTAATCATTTGGATTAATTAAATAGGTAATTAAAGGTTTAAACTAATTTATTTATGATTAAGATAAATTAATTAGGGATGATTAATTTGTAGTTAAGAATTATAAATTAGAGTATTAATTAATGGTTAGGAATTAATTAATAAGTAATTAAATATTAATTAAGTTATGGTTAACACTTAATTAATTTAGTAATTAGAGATTAATAAATTGGTTATTAAGATTTATTACTTTAGAATTAATAATAATTAATATAAGTTAATTACTTAAGGAAAGTAATTAAGTAATAGTTAATGAGGTCATTAACTATGGATTATTAAATAATTAATTAATGGGATTAATTTTAATAATTAATTAGATTAATTAATTTAAAGATAATCAAATATAGAATTTGTTTAAATGAATTACTTAATGGAAGTAATTAAGGATAAATTACTTATTGTAATTAATTGAAGTTATTTGATTTAGTTAAATTAATTAATTAAGTTTAATTAATTTGGAATAATCAAGAGATGATTTGATAATAATTACTTAATGTAATTATTAAGGTAAGATTATTTAGAGAAGTAAATAATAAGATAATTACTGGAAGTAATTAGTTGCATAATGATTTTATTAATAGAAGTAATTTGAGTTAATTACTTTGAATAATTAATCAAGGGATTAATTAAGAAATTAATTAAGGAAGTAATTAATTTAGTTAATGAAAGTAATTAAGGGGAGTTAATTACTAGATGAGATTAATCAAGAGTGATTAATAAATGTTGTTTAAATAAAGATTAATTACTTAATGTAATTAATTTAATTAAGTAATTAATAATTAAGTTGTAATTAAGGATCATTAATTAATATAATTAATGATGTAATTAAGATTGGTTAATTAAGTAATAATTAATAAATGAAGTAATTAATCAATGTAATTAATTAAGGATTAATGTAATTAATTATAGTTGATTAAGTTAATTAATTTTAGTAAATTAATTAATGAAGTAATTAAAGGTTAATTACTATAAGAGGTTAAGGATAATTAATTTAAATAATTAATTAAAGATAAATTACTTGGATGTAATTAAAAGATAATTAATCAAAGATGATTAATTGAAATGAAATATTAGAAGATAATTAATTAATTAAATTGTAATTAATTAATGGTTAAGTAAGCAGGATTTATAAAATGAAGTAATTAATTTAATTCAATTTAAATTAATTAGAGATGATATAAATCATTACTTATGAATGGGTGATAGTATTGAATACTTGGCATTGATTGATATCTCTGATGAGATATATGCTGTATGATATGGATGTTAGTTGAATTGTATGGATTATCTGATAATGATGATTATCTGTTGTGAATTATCTTTCTTTGTGTATAAAGATAATGAATTGAATTTGTTTTAACCTTTAAAACAACTTGGCCTTAAAAGATACGCTTTGGATTTCGATGAGACCGGGATCGGGTTTCCGTATACCGGATTTCTAGGTCTGGAGACCCGAATACCACATCGATCCAAATTAACGATAGGTCGTGAATCAAGTGAAGATGAAGATTCAGAGTGCAAGGGTTATTGTCGTTAACTCTGAGGGTGATTCCAAAACGAGTGTAACGAGATAATGCCTTCGGTTTCGTTCGAACCCGGAACGAACTTGTATGGATTGAATGCTTTCAGCACATCGTCAGGTGGACGATGAGCATTCTAAGATAGATGTGTTCTATTTAAAGGTAATCGTAGCCTCAAGCCTCACAAACCGGGAATGGCTAAAACAGGGGAGGTGCAGCAAGGTTAGTGGGTAGCACCCAAGTAGGACAAGGTTACCTCTGTCTAGATGTCCCTTTCTATTTTCGACTTAGTGGTGCGGTTGCTGATCCCAACCGTGAGGTATCTTGTGCGGGAATTATCCAGTAAGGGATGTTCCGACCTTGTGTTGCAGGGGATTGGGAGTGATCCTCGGTACGGTGATCTAGGCCACGTACTGTGACGGGCGGTACCCCGGTAGCCCTGCCATTGTATGGAATCCAAAATCCAATAAGTGCCAACGGACTTGATTGTATAACCCACTTTGTGGCTAGTATGCTGGAATTTAATAATGTAACAATTTCAGCTATTTCTTATTTACTTGAAAACCCTAGACCCTATTATAATACAATCGAATTTCCTATCAAATGTTTTGGTTAGCGTAAGGTAAAAACTTACCCATGTTTATGTGTGGGAAGTCTTACGTGATACCTTTTCTTTCAAAAGGTTTTGAAGTTAAGCAAGTTTAACCTGTTACTCACACCAGACCCATGTCTGACCCAAGTTGTTTATTTCTGTTTTATAAACTCTTGGGTACTCAAATTTTTACGAGTAGCCAAGGGAATTCAGGTTAGCCTTGACGAATCGAGAGGAGCAATGGAGCAGGAGGCTTCAGCGTTGTAGATATAGATAGTAGTTTCCGCTGTATTGATCTTGTTTAGATCTTTGTTTTGTATTGATATGTAATAACTAGACAGATGTTTATAACTGTCTAGTATATGATGTGTAATCTGTGTAACTCTGATAAGTGATGTATATGATATTATGTAATATTTATGTGATATAATATATTTTGTTCGTTTCCGCTGTGAGTATTTGTGTTTGTTTCTTTTCTCTTCTTCTCTTTTCTCTTTTCTCACCCTTTTCTTTCTTATTAACGATGCGACTTTCTATGGAGAGAAAGTCTTGGTCGTCACACGTGGTATCAGAGCATAGGTTGAGCGAATGCCTAAGCTTTTGGTTAAGTGAATATCAGAACACTAGGTTGAGTGAATACCTAGGTTCGGAAGGATTGTTCATTAGAAATAGGATCTGTAGCAACCTGTTTGAGTCCGAGTGTATATATATATATATATATGAGAGCGCGTAATTGTTGGTTATATAAAAAAATGATTTTATATTGTGTTAATTGATCGGTTGAGTGGTATATGGATTCTGGTCAATACGAGTAGCTAACGTTATTGATAGGGATCTCTAAACACTTGAACCAGGCCAACGGACACAATATTGTTTTAAAGAGGTAAATGAAATAATTTTACCCAGAAATAATTTCTATATAAAAAGTATCATTTTAAATATATATATATTTTACCTATTTGTTGGGTTACCTGTTCGGGTTTTCCAATATAAGTTATAAAGGTAGATGGGGTAGTGGTGTGTGAAACACGACTACCAATGGTTGGAGTTTAAATGTTGAGGTTGGAAGTGTATTTGTCGAGACTGTAGACCCAATACCGTCTCGAGTAAGCTTTGTTGTGGTGAAGGATTTCATCGATCTCCGAAGGAAACTGTAATGGTTCGGAGTTTATCTCTGAAGTTTGGATGAGTAGAGTTGGATCTGTCGATGAGGCAGAAGTGAGTGATGGTACCTTGATACCTCAGGTAATAGTAGCTGTATGATGAGATACAGTGACGATGGATGTTCCTGAAGATGTTTTCTTTGGAACAAGATTAAGGAAGTGTGTATGCTTTGGTATTGTGGCTGAGTTCAGCATGGTGTTTCTGTTTGGTTTGGAGTCCGAGTTTCTCGAAGAACTTTAGATTGAGAAGTCTCTGGCACCTGTGGCAGTAGTGCAGCTCGGAGTATTCTGTGCATTGGCAGGAAGTTTTCTGGATGAGCAGTTTTTCTGGAAGTGAAGTTCAGAAGCAGCAGAGTGGATCCATTTCTTCGATAAATTGGATAAATAAGTGTAAGCTGTTCTGATTGGTAAAAAGAGAACAGTCTGTTTGGAATTAGGCTGGGTTGATCGCAAAAGTGACTTGTGATTGCTGAGTGTTCTCTTGGGTTGTCAGAATTTTTCTGGATGTCTTCAGAGAAGTCAGAAGTTTGTCCGCATCTGAAGGTTGAGTTTTCTTATTGACTGGATTCCAGGAGTGATACCGGTGGTTCAGTCTAGTGGAAGGATGTTTCCTAGAGATGGAGTTGGTGAAGCAACTCAAGTTGATGGAGTATCTGAGTTTTCTTTTATGGATCAGTGAACCTTATTTTTGGAATGAGTTGTCCAGTCTGTGCTTGTGTTCTACCTCATATCGGAGTTGAGCAGCGAAAGCAGTTTGGAGTGTATCTCTGGATGGGAGAAGTAAGTTTAGAATCTACTGATATTGTGAAGTAGAGTTGTGTTTGGATCTCGTCTGTGTTCTGATTTGGATAAGTATTTGGTCTTCTGAATTGAATTGTCAGTTTGGATAACTGGAATTCATTGTGTTTTACGTATCTCTGAGGGAGTACGTGTTTGATCTATCTTTGGTTTTGGAATCTGCAGTTCTGGAGGTTTGATTGTTGAGTCAGACTCGTCTGTAGTCTGATATTCTGTTTAGTTCTGTAGATCTAGATGAGTAGGAGATCTATAGCTTAGTAGTTTAGATTGTTTGTAGAGCAAGTATCCCGGTATATATATATATACTTGGGGAAACTCGAGGAATTTTATCTAGAATTTAGTCTAGATAGTTAGAATTGTTTGATTGGATGATTTGGTTGCTATGGTTGTTAGCATATGGATGATAGTATATGCTTGTGTTTTAAATTAAAATCTTTAATAAGATTATTAAATTACCTTTGTTTAAATTTCGGGGACGAAATTATTTTAAGGGGGGAGGAATGTAATATCTCGGAATTTTGGACAATATCAATTTAATAATCTGTTTAAATAATTAAATTGATTTGATAATCTTTATTAAAAATGTTTAATTTGGTTTAATAATCTTCTTCAATGAATATTTATTTGTTTCAAACAATATTAATAATATATTGTTTTATAGATATAAATAGATTTTAATAAAATAGGATTGTTATTTCAAATTGAATGTGTTGTTTAAAATTAACTTTAAATTGGATTTTAAATATAATTTGAATTTGAATGAAAAATTGAATTTAGAATTCAAAAGGTAATATTCAAATAGTTTTGGATTTTAAAATATATGGATAAGCTTTTATTTATATATATATAATTGGTTTTATTTTCTTTAAAATAATATATATATATAGATAAGTAATTAATGAATTAAGTAAAGTCTTTTATCTACATTTAAAATAAATATAAACTAACTTAAAAGACAAGTGTAATAATTTTAAGACATGTTAAATACATGTGTAAGGTAATTAAGCAATGGTAGAGACAAGTGTCAACCATTTGTTTTATTTTCTTTAAATTTAAATAAAATCTAAATTAACCTATATAAACTTTCACCTCCTCTCTTCTTTTTCTTTTCTTATCTTTTTCATTTGCAAAGACAAAAATTCTCAAATCAGAAAATGTTCAAACCGAAGTCATCTTCTCAAACCAAAACTGAAATTTCCACAAACAAATCTGAAGATCTTCTCAAACTAGAATCAAATCTCCTCTAAATTCAAATCTGAAACCATTTTCCTATTTCAAACCAAGTCTATAATCAATGATCCTCAAAACCAACCTGGAAATCATTTCCAGTTCAAAAACCCTGTAATCTGAAATCTTCTCCAAACCAAAGATCTGTAACCATTGGTTTCAAAGACCTGAAACCATTATTTCTTAAACCTGGAATCAAATTCAAAAGCCTGTTTGCATTCATTTGCAATATGGAAGCAACATTCATTCTTCAACGAATCAAGATTCAAGTGTTGAAAGTATTAAAATTTCCAGACTCAAGCATTTTATCAATTCCAGTTTTCAAAAGCTAAGGAATTCAAGTTCTCAGTTCCAAGTTTAAAATTTCAAAAAGCTATTGCAAAGTTAAACTGCCTCTGTTCATACAAATCAGGTGAGTAACATCACTATTTTTAAAAGTTTAAGTTATGAAAGATGGTTGCATGTCAATATTTATAAGTAGTTCTGCATATCTATGTATTGATATATAATTATATATGTGAGTTTGTTTCTATGTATATATGGATGAATTGTTATATGTGCATGCCTGTTATATGAGTGACATCCCTGTTTTATATTGTTTTTAAGCTCAGATCTTGATCAAAATTCCTTATCTCCTTATTTGATCTCTGTTAGAATTTAGGTTTTAAACAAAATTAGTTTGTTTCATCATAAACTAAAGTTTAAAATTTAATTAAGTCCAACTTCAAACCTGAGTGTCTCTGTAAACTAAAAACAACAGAGCAATGTCTATATAAGTGAAAACCCAAACATTGAAATTCGTAAATCCAGGATTATAAATGGAATGCATAAGCTATAACATGATTTTTAGTATTAAAATCACAATTTTTAGTTTAGAATTGAAGGTGCAGTTCTGGTTTAAGTTAAAAATGGATTTTTGGGTAGTTCTGTTGATCTCTATGGTTTGAAATGTTGTATTCTTCAAAAATGATAGAGGAATGAATGGTGATGGTAGGAAAATTATCTGGAAAGTGTTTAATTCAAGATTAAGGTAGCAGTAGTGGATTATTTGCTAGAACCCTAGTTTTAACGAGTCTTGTTAATTTGATCACTGTGGTATATCTAGTGGATCGAGTGTTCTAAGACTTTGGGGAATGGAAGTTTAGGTATAGATGTAGGCATGGCCAGAGATTTAGTTTCTCTGATGGTCGGAATCGCGAACAAGAAGGATTGTTGACAGGCTTTGGCGAATTCGAACTGATGGTTCCAGGTTTGGTTTTAGGCTCGATTTCGTTTTCGTTCCAGTTTTGATGATCGAGAGGGTGGATTCTGGTCTAGGATGGATTGTCGACTTGTGGAGATACTCGAGGTTGGTCGGAGTTGGCGCCGGTGACCGTGCACGTGCACGAGATCGAGGATGTATCTGGGTGAAGTCTGTTTTACTGGAGAAGGCAAATACGAGTCTCAGGTTTTGTTCGTGGGAATCTCGGGAATTTTGATGTGCGACTCGAAGTTGTTGGAGCTGGAAGGTTGAACTCAAGTGACCAGGAAGGACTCGAGACTTTTGAGTGTTTTTGCGAGGGAGACTCGGGGAAACTAGGGTGGAGACTCGAAGCAGATTAGGTTAGACTCGAGCACTTTTGTGTTGACAGGTTTTTAAAACTGTCTGGTTTTTAAAACTTTAATCTGGGTTTAAATTGTAAAGAAAATTTTAAACTAGAATTTAAATCAAAAATTTAACTATGTAGATTCAAGTTGGTTTTGAATCTTAAAGATTTGAAATAAATAAGTTATAAATTTATATATTTTAAATAGGTTTTAAATGGTAGATAGATTTAAATTGTTTGAAATTAAAAAGGAAATTGGTTTAAACTCTTCTTAAATTTCTTTTATAAGAGATAAGATTTTTAATAAGTAAAAGTTTTTAAATTGGGTTTAAAAACTTAGTTAAAATAAATTGATATTCATTTTAAATACAGAATTTGAAATGAAATTAAAAAGTAGATTTGAAATGGATGTTTCAAATATGAATTGTAAATGATAACTTGTTTATCAATAAGAATAAGGTTTATCTTAAAGTAGTTAGAGATTTATATTCATTAAATTAATTAGAAAATTTATTGGATAATTAAATTATTTGACTAATTAATCATTTGGATTAATTAAATAGGTAATTAAAGGTTTAAACTAATTTATTTATGATTAAGATAAATTAATTAGGGATGATTAATTTGTAGTTAAGAATTATAAATTAGAGTATTAATTAATGGTTAGGAATTAATTAATAAGTAATTAAATATTAATTAAGTTATGGTTAACACTTAATTAATTTAGTAATTAGAGATTAATAAATTGGTTATTAAGATTTATTACTTTAGAATTAATAATAATTAATATAAGTTAATTACTTAAGGAAAGTAATTAAGTAATAGTTAATGAGGTCATTAACTATGGATTATTAAATAATTAATTAATGGGATTAATTTTAATAATTAATTAGATTAATTAATTTAAAGATAATCAAATATAGAATTTGTTTAAATGAATTACTTAATGGAAGTAATTAAGGATAAATTACTTATTGTAATTAATTGAAGTTATTTGATTTAGTTAAATTAATTAATTAAGTTTAATTAATTTGGAATAATCAAGAGATGATTTGATAATAATTACTTAATGTAATTATTAAGGTAAGATTATTTAGAGAAGTAAATAATAAGATAATTACTGGAAGTAATTAGTTGCATAATGATTTTATTAATAGAAGTAATTTGAGTTAATTACTTTGAATAATTAATCAAGGGATTAATTAAGAAATTAATTAAGGAAGTAATTAATTTAGTTAATGAAAGTAATTAAGGGGAGTTAATTACTAGATGAGATTAATCAAGAGTGATTAATAAATGTTGTTTAAATAAAGATTAATTACTTAATGTAATTAATTTAATTAAGTAATTAATAATTAAGTTGTAATTAAGGATCATTAAATAATATAATTAATGATGTAATTAAGATTGGTTAATTAAGTAATAATTAATAAATGAAGTAATTAATCAATGTAATTAATTAAGGATTAATGTAATTAATTATAGTTGATTAAGTTAATTAATTTTAGTAAATTAATTAATGAAGTAATTAAAGGTTAATTACTATAAGAGGTTAAGGATAATTAATTTAAATAATTAATTAAAGATAAATTACTTGGATGTAATTAAAAGATAATTAATCAAAGATGATTAATTGAAATGAAATATTAGAAGATAATTAATTAATTAAATTGTAATTAATTAATGGTTAAGTAAGCAGGATTTATAAAATGAAGTAATTAATTTAATTCAATTTAAATTAATTAGAGATGATATAAATCATTACTTATGAATGGGTGATAGTATTGAATACTTGGCATTGATTGATATCTCTGATGAGATATATGCTGTATGATATGGATGTTAGTTGAATTGTATGGATTATCTGATAATGTTGATTATCTGTTGTGAATTATCTTTCTTTGTGTATAAAGATAATGAATTGAATTTGTTTTAACCTTTAAAACAACTTGGCCTTAAAAGATACGCTTTGGATTTCGATGAGACCGGGATCGGGTTTCCGTATACCGGATTTCCAGGTCTGGAGACCCGAATACCACATCGATCCAAATTAACGATAGGTCGTGAATCAAGTGAAGATGAAGATTCAGAGTGCAAGGGTTATTGTCGTTAACTCTGAGGGTGATTCCAAAACGAGTGTAACGAGATAATGCCTTCGGTTTCGTTCGAACCCGGAACGAACTTGTATGGATTGAATGCTTTCAGCACATCGTCAGGTGGACGATGAGCATTCTAAGATAGATGTGTTCTATTTAAAGGTAATCGTAGCCTCAAGCCTCACAAACCGGGAATGGCTAAAACAGGGGAGGTGCAGCAAGGTTAGTGGGTAGCACCCAAGTAGGACAAGGTTACCTCTGTCTAGATGTCCCTTTCTATTTTCGACTTAGTGGTGCGGTTGCTGATCCCAACCGTGAGGTATCTTGTGCGGGAATTATCCAGTAAGGGATGTTCCGACCTTGTGTTGCAGGGGATTGGGAGTGATCCTCGGTACGGTGATCTAGGCCACGTACTGTGACGGGCGGTACCCCGGTAGCCCTGCCATTGTATGGAATCCAAAATCCAATAAGTGCCAACGGACTTGATTGTATAACCCACTTTGTGGCTAGTATGCTGGAATTTAATAATGTAACAATTTCAGCTATTTCTTATTTACTTGAAAACCCTAGACCCTATTATAATACAATCGAATTTCCTATCAAATGTTTTGGTTAGCGTAAGGTAAAAACTTACCCATGT
Organism: Allium fistulosum; assembly: GCA_030737815.1. NCBI lineage: Eukaryota > Viridiplantae > Streptophyta > Magnoliopsida > Asparagales > Amaryllidaceae > Allium > Allium fistulosum. Next base: position 292,689,037 of record CM060906.1, on the reverse strand, counting down.
TTATGTGTGGGAAGTCTTACGTGATACCTTTTCTTTCAAAAGGTTTTGAAGTTAAGCAAGTTTAACCTGTTACTCACACCAGACCCATGTCTGACCCAAGTTGTTTATTTCTGTTTTATAAACTCTTGGGTACTCAAATTTTTACGAGTAGCCAAGGGAATTCAGGTTAGCCTTGACGAATCGAGAGGAGCAATGGAGTAGGAGGCTTCAGCGTTGTAGATATAGATAGTAGTTTCCGCTGTATTGATCTTGTTTAGATCTTTGTTTTGTATTGATATGTAATAACTAGACAGATGTTTATAACTGTCTAGTATATGATGTGTAATCTGTGTAACTCTGATAAGTGATGTATATGATATTATGTAATATTTATGTGATATAATATATTTTGTTTGTTTCCGCTGTGAGTATTTGTGTTTGTTTCTTTTCTCTTCTTCTCTTTTCTCTTTTCTCACCCTTTTCTTTCTTATTAACGATGCGACTTTCTATGGAGAGAAAGTCTTGGTCGTCACAACGCCGCATATAACCACGAATGGATTTTTACCTTACGATAACCAAACTATCTCTATAAGAAATCTCACTGATATTATAGTAATGTCTATGGTTTAAATAAATATATAATATAGCTGAAATGCTTGCATCTCACATTCTAGTAGTTTAGCACAACTAAGTCCGTAAGGGACGAATTGGAGATTGGATTCCATCAATGACAAGGCTACTGGGGTACCGCCTGCCATAGTACATCTCTAGACAATGTAACGAGGGCCTTACATGGACCCCCCGCTAACACAGATCCAATTTCCCCTTTGTCAAGGCATACCGGATTACATCATCCTCCGGGCACCAAGCCTTCAAACCTATTGCACATGTCCCTACTCTTTCCATGTACACGTATACCAAAATTCATAAATTTCTAATCTAGATCGAGGAATAATCTCCTAATTGTAGGGAACTATATAGCTCTACTATATATCCCCTATTTTAGTCATTTTGGATTGTGAGGCTTGTGAGGTCACGATTTCCTTTTTCCTCTCTTAGCAAATCCCAATTGGAATGCTAATACTGCCCTCCAGACAACAATGCAATGTCGGCATTCATCCATACAAGTTGTTCAGGATTTAAGAAACCGAAGGCACTACTTTTAATATAACCTTAGAATTAATGTAAGTATCCCTTGCACTTTAAAGAACTCCATCTTTAATCATCTTCAAGATGTCTTCAATTCAAATGCATATGTTGGTTCAAAGTGGTTTTCGTATAACATATCTGATCTCGTTCTCTCCTAATCGACAATCAATGGTTTTCGATAAACTCAATTTCGATTCTTTTGGAAATAAAAAGACAATACATAAGATCGGAGATCACCACCTAACCATTTAAGCAGACTAATTTCCTTATCATTTATCCTAAAAGAGCAAAACGAGTTTATACGTACAGTATAGCATCACCAAAGATAACTGTACCATATAATTCAAGCGTTTCTTCTAGATATTTCAAGAGTTATATTTTGTCAAGATTTGATGGTTATTTAACTATCAAATAAACAATCAATAAATTAGAGGTTTAATTTCATAAGATACCAAGCACGGTTAAACACATAACAGCTACTTAGCCTCTTTAATTGAACTTTTCATTAATTAAAAATCACCTTGAAAATACTGGAAAAATATTCATATGCTTTTCTCAACGGTATGATATATATTTACAAACCATTTCACTTTCAATACTTAGAACACATTTTCCATTTTCCCAAAATTATATTTAACTGGGCCAAAACAAATGCCATTTAAAATATTGTTACTATAGACCCAAACAATTATTACTTCGGTGTTAAGCATAGAAAGAAGGCTACCATACCACCATAGTTAAGAAGGATTAATTATCAAAATCAAATCTCATTCCTTTTATAAAATTCCCTTTTCATAAACTCATTCCATATTTACAAGTCCTTTTACAAATCTCCAAATTAATTTATAAAACTTCTTTCTATAAATCTCTAAAATTATTTATAAAGCTCTTTTTCAAAGATCCCTTATAAAAATTCTTTTATAAACACCCATTTTTAAAAATCCTTTATAAAAATACTTTTCTAAACATCCTTTATAAAAATCCTTTTCAAAATCCTTTTACAAAAATCCTTTATAAATCCAAAACGCGTTTTTATAAATCTTATATATTTGACACAAATCTTCGTTATTATTAAAATATCACTTATAAATCCATTCTTTTATCTATAAATTACCATTTATAAATCTCTCTTTTATTTAAAAAATATCATTTATAAATCTCTCTTTTTATACAATATTTTACATAAAACGTTTCTCATATATTTATTACCAAAATATTGTTATCTTCTTTTAAAAACATAACACTTTATAATAAAAGATAAACCTATTATTTTCCTTTCAAATAAACACTCATGTATTATATCAACTTTTCTGTAAGATAAATACTTCCGAAATAGTTTTAAGACATTTCTAGAAAGGTTGGAGTAAAATAAATAAGTTCAAAAACCATTTTTAAATAAATGCCATAGAAAATTCCAAAGTTATTTTTAAAATCATTAAAACCATTTTCAAATCAAAACAACAAATACTAGTATTTCGCATTACTATAGTGAGGCCAAAAGCTACCATAGCACTTAGGCAATGCTATTATTACCTTTATTACTAAAAAGGTTCCACTTTTAACATATATCAATGTTACAGCAAGTACGGCCAGGCTACCAAGCTTCTGGCGCTTGATAATTAACAATCAATAGTTAATTCATCAATTATCCAATATTAATTAATCCACAGATTAATTAACTTCAATAATCATCATTTTACTTTGCAAGCACAGAATGGAGATTTATTCTGCTCAATAGATGTCCAAAATAATCTTTTCAATTTAATTATAGCAGAATGGGGTTATTCTGCCAAATAGATGTCCAAAATAATATATTTAATTTAATTATAGTAGAATGGGGTTTCAATCTGCTAAATAGATGTCCAAAATAATCTATTCAATTTAATTATGGTAGAAATGTGTTTTATTCTACCAAATAGATATCACAAATGAAGTATAATTAATTTAAATACATTATTACGTAAATCAATGTGATTATATTCGATCACTGTTATTGTTCACCAATTCATACTTCGTTAAAAAAATCAATGAGTTATATCAAAATGTTATTCGTCAATATGAGTCTAACATAAAAATCTGTGGGTCAAACGAATTTAGAATGAATGAGATATGGCATTTTGAAGTTGACACACATTAATTAATATAATATTTAAACAAATAATTTAACTTTATCTCATACAAACTATAAATTGGCCAAGCGCATCACTACACAACCCGACCCGCATCTACCTTCTCCCCCAAATCCAGTCTCCTCCAGTACACGAATATGTATCACCCTGCACGCGTGTCACTGACACCACCAACCACACACCCAAATGTCGATCAACGACTACACACATACTCCACTTCGCAAGCTCGACATGGCCATACCCTTGCCACCTGCTTCGGTCACCCCCATTGATTTTCGACCCTCTCCTTAAATTCAAAAATGCGAACTAGAAATAAATTGATCACAAACATTGCTACGGCATCGCTACACCCCACCTAGACCCATGCCACCATCACCGTTCGAAAGCTACCTCACCGCCTCACCTTCGACCGCTTCCACGTCCAGTTCGGTGCACCACCACGCCGTCGGCAATCCAAAAAAATTTGAGCCAAAAAAACACAGCCACTAAACCCTAGAACGACCCCATCTAGGTACCTTCGACAACCGCACCACCTCCGACCACACCCATAACTCTACCTCGACCCCACGCTGCTTCCAGCGCCCTTCGACGATCCTCTCAACCATCGGTTTGTCAGAATTTAATAGATGATCAAAAAATCACCCATGACCAACACCGGCCCCCTTAAATCATGCGACCAGAACCAAAAATCATGACTCGACAATACAAACACACCCACACCCTCTGATCTCCATTTCATGCTCGTCGAAATCACATCAATATTTGAACAGTGGTGGATATTGGATGGTTTCCACCACTACACTCGACAAAACGTCGAGCGACCATTTTTGTAAAATGATAGAGTGGATAATGAACAACTTTGCAGTTGGTCAGTTTGGCAAATTTTGATTGGATTGTGAAATATTGATTTTTGAAAGGAGGAGGATGTTATTGTTTTCTTTTACAAGAAGAAGAAAAAAAGAAAAAGAATAAGAGAGGAGAAGTAAAGTATGAAATGGAGTGAAGTGATGATGGTGTGAGTTGATATGAACACTTATACACAAAACCAAATTACTTAACTAAAGTCGAAACTTCTATCAAATCAAAAGGCAAATCATAATCAAATTACTTCAAGACTAAGTAACAAAATATTAGTAATCAGATCACATCAAAGCTAATCAAAATTAATGCCTTATTGAAAATAATTGGTTTTGATTCGATTTGTAAAGGTTTGGAAATAAAGTTTTACGGTACACCGCTACACGATATTCCGTTCGCGTATGGGACACAAATGATAAAAATGAAAATACAATCACTCACAACAATCTGACACGATCCCAAAACAACAATAAAATACGTTGGTTATTTTATTCCGTGAAATTTCAAAAATACCAACATTTTCCATAAAATACGTCAAACAATAATTTAAATATTTTTCAAATTAAAAATTATGCAAAAATCCTATAAATTCATTTAAAAATACCTTATTAAAAATTAAGTCGTTTTATCAAAAATTGATTATCATTTTATTCATTACATTCGAATTAAATTTGAATATTTAAATAAATTAAATATTCAAATTCAAAACATTAAAAATCTTGGGTCATTACACCGATTTACGAGCATTGTTATTATTTGTAGATGGATTAGTTATGCTCGACCAGTTTATGAGCATTTATTGTCTCTTATTGATTGTTAAATTATGCTTGGCTAGTTTATGAGTTGTTTACCTTTTACTAAATGGGTTGGGTAGACAGTATTTGTGGGTGCATTGAAACGAACATCTTGTGAGTTGACTTTTCACAGTTTGACTACAAGGCGTTCGATGATAATGTTGGTTTAGAAGTTTTAATGAAAGAAGTTAAGTATAAATTTTCTAACAAAGTGACTTTATATAAGTATGGTTTGTAAAGTATGGTTTATAAGCGAAGTGAATTCAAATTGATATTTTGAGAACTTAAATCCAAGTTTCTTTGAAAATGATTTCAAAGATTTTAGAGAAAATAAAAACAGTGTTATTTGAAAGTATTTGTGAACATTAATATTTTGAAAAAAGTTTTAAGTTCTGTTCGAGTTCGAGGTTGCTCTCGGAATCGACGAGTCAATCCGGGAACAAAGTGTTTCTATACTATTTAGTTTAAGTTGCTTGAAAATGACTAAAATAGGCAAGAGATATGTTCGGTTTATAAACACTTCTCGAGAATATCACCCTTCATAGTAAGGGACATATTATACGACTTGGTAGGACCTGTTTTCTTGGTATCATTTTGGTGTTACTCAATCTATTTGCATATTTTCTATGGATTGTAAAGTAATATTTGGGAAATTGGTTTATAAATTAAGATCATGATACTTAGTACTATTATACGAAGTATTTGATGCTACTTTGAAAAAGATTTTTATTTAATGTTAAAAGTATGATTGAATATACAAAAGGTATATGTATACATATTATTATTACAAATGGTTTGAGATAAAACCCAGGTGCTTAGTTCTAAAGATTTTCTTTAAATAAATTTAAAGTAAAATACAGAGTAGTAAAATACAACACAGTAAATATAGAGTAGTTTCGGTAATACTAATTTTGATACGAGCTTTCTGTAGAAAATATTTGTATGTATGCTATGTAGGGAGCATGAGTGTTAGTGGCACATCCCAAATAATTATGAAACATTTTCTTATTTTCCCTTTCAGTAAAGTGCATTTAACAAATAAGTTAAACTCGGATAAGCAAGTTTATCAACGCATGTATCCTATACATTAAGACAGTGTGCTATGTTTATCATGTTGTGATGTGTTTTATTGATAGTTATTAATTGTTGGAATGAAACAAATTTTTCAGCGATTTTTGACAGTCTGAAACTTCCAGATCATTATATGATTTGAAGCTAGGTGTTTTGAATATATAAAAATGAGTTTATGTAAATCTTGAATTGGAAAGGTAATAAGTCAACACAACATTTAAATTGGTTTGAACATCTTTTTTGAGTAAGTTGTTGGATGTTATTGGGCCAACTAATAAACAACTTTATCCTTTGGGGTGTCTAAGGAAAGTAGACTTTAAGTCTGAGTTTGGATACCAGTGTCCTCTTCATATCTACTTACCTAACCCGATGGATAAAGGAGTCTAAAAGGATGACTCAATTATAAGACCCAGATTTGTTTTGGGTCTTCATCTAAATTTTAGGAAGTAGAGTGCATCTGATGCTTTGTATGTATTCTTAGGATGTTGTAGAGAATTATACAAGTATAAATAAATTTATGTCTTTATAAAATGTTTAATAAATAAAGTTACGACTTTATGAATTTTTTTATAAATAAGGTATGTTTTATGTAATGTTTCATAAATGGTTTTGAGTATTAAATGAGATACTACTTGCGTAAATGAGTGTGAAAAAAGTAATTGGTATAGTTAAAGGAATTATTTAAAAGCTTTATTGCATAGTTAAAGAAACAAATAGGATAAAATACATAAGTTGTACGTAGATCATTTTATTCTTATGAAAGCTCTTGATCTAAGATTCGAAAATAGGGTTTATAGGTGATTTACACCGGTCCAAACAAGGATTTTTCACTTGATTCTCAACGATGAACACTTAAAATAAATTCTTGATATGATCCTGAGATTTTCTATCATATTATATGGCTCTCAAAGGGAAATAAAGGTTTCTAATCAAGGAATCTGATTGGAGTCCGCACTAAAGAGGTCAAGTGACCTGTTTTGAAAGTGAGATTCATGTGATCGAGCAAGTGATCAGATCGGATATCATGTATGGATGATCCATGCACATCATACTTACTTAAGTATATACGTGTCTTGATTTCTATTGGCTTAGGAGAGTTCCAGGAATGACTTTTCTATTTGTTCAGAGGTAGCTTGAATAATCATCTAAGTAATAACCAAAGGCCGATGAGCGTGAGGTACGCTTAGCAAATTATGTATTGTCCTTGTGCGATGAGAGGGTTTTTGAACCTGAGTATACCTTGAGCTTTGTTTGTTGGAAATGCGAATTACGGATCTTAAGGCTGGATTAACACTAGAGGGGGTGAATAGTGTTTAATTAATTTATGAATCTTTTCGAAATCTTTTCAAATTAAACCCAAACAGATGCAATTCACAAACACAGAAACAATCACAGAATCAGACACAGATGCAAATAGTAAATAAAAGCAGTAAAGGAAAGAACAAACCGGAATTTTGTTGTAACAACCCAGAGTTTTATAGCCGTTGAATCTGGTCAAATGACAATTTAATTCGATTAGCAATTGCAATTGAAGTTTTAAATTTGAGTGAAATTCTTTTATAAATTGTTAGAAGGAATTGTGGGCTTTAAAATTTTAATTGGCCCAAATCTTTTCCTTGTTACCGTGATAAGGGTATGACCCGATCCCCTCTTCCATTTGAAATTTAAAACCCTAAATCAAACAAGATACGAACGAAAATAAATGGCGGCCGTTGCCTTCTTACTCAATTCGAACCCGTTCCCTTCACTTCCTTTTCATTGCTAATCCTAAACAATAGAATAGAGAAAATGGTGGCTGTCTTCTAGTTTGTCTTCAACTAGGGCTTCGTGAATTCATGTCGCCGCATTCAAGTTGATCGATCGAAGCTCCTTTGCCTGTCGATCAACCGTCCCCTGGTAGCTTCCTTCGGCAGCTTCTATTTAGGTCGAGTTCGACTTTGAGTGGATCTACGTTCGCCGATATAAGGTGAGTAATTTACATTACTCACATTTAATTCAAGCACTTATAACTCTGAGTTGTGATTTCCACTGCTTTAAGTCCTTGGGTTTTCGGTTGTATACGAACGTTTGATTTCGTCTTGATTTACCTTGGCCATTCTAATTTGATCGAATACTGAGATGAGTTCTCTGATTTTAGTGTTCGTGTTTCTATGATTTTGTTCTTATTCGATTGTTAAGTTCGACACTTGATTTATTGCCATTCGTATGTGTTGGAGGTGATGTTCTATGTTTTGGGTGTTTCCAGTGTTTTGACGATGCCGTAATGATTTTGAGTTGGTTGGAGTATTTGGGTTTTGTTGATTCGAGTTGCATTTTATGATGAACGTCGGCTATAACTTTGAATTATAGGAATGTATTTAGGCTTCGGCCTCCGCCTGCTATTCGATCTTAGTTTGGGGTTTTCGTTGTTGAGATTGATTTTGATCGAGTTGGGGCCATTTGAAGTTAATTTATAATTTGGACTCCGTTCCATTTTTCTGTTCGACCCTGACCATTTTTGGTGTATCACTATAGCATATTATGATGTATTCATTGTCGACAGTTGCACTTTTCGACCTGATGCTTCACCCCGATTATCTGCATTATATATGATTGTTGGCAAGCCTTTCATTTTGTTTGATCACTAGTGTAGTCTGATGCATTTGGTTTTGTGGATTTCTGGTGTCTTTGGGATTAACTTGGATTTGTGAATTTGGAACTCGTCTGTAGGCATTGGCCCGTTCTTTTAGCATGAAGTTATAGTGCATTTGAGTGTACCATGCGTTCATGTGCTGCCTGGTCGCCATATTGGCTTCATTACATCTTCATTCTACCTACACACTGTTGCCAGTTGCTGAGTCTTGACATTCATGTGTTGGTTCACTCTGTCCTTTTAGCATGCATTCCGTTGTTCACTGATTCATTTTTAAGTTGCATTCTGTCTCCAACATGCCATACTGTCTAGACCTTTGCACATGCCCTTTTGATTTATTTAGTATGGACATTTGCTTATGTCCATGCAGCCTGATACTTTGAGTTGTACACCATACAGTTGCAGTTGCCACTGTGAACCTAAATCCATACTTATGTACTTTGGTACTGACCAGTTACTTCTTGATCATTTTGTTAAGTTTGAATGTGTAGTCTTCATTGTATGTCTGCACTCACATCTGTTTTACCTTGTATTACATGCTGATGGTCTTTGAATTGTACAGTTTCACTTGTAGTTTGCATTGAATCTAGTATCATTCTTTGAGACAGTTGCATATTGTCCCACTTCGATTTTAGTTCTGGCTTCGAACTTGTGGACTTCGTCTTGTGATCTTTCGAAATTGCACTTGAGTTGAATCCGATTTTTGGGTTTGACCTTGTGTTCGCTTGTGACTTTCTCTGAGTTCATGTGTATCTCATGCGATAGTGGCGAGGCAGTACACGCGTGCGTGTACTACAACCCTATCAGATTTGACAGTTTTAAATTGATGTTTCGATTTGTTGAATTGGTTTGTTGATTAAATGCAATGTTTTGAAGTGGTATTCTGATTTGGATTGTTGATGTGTCGTTTAACACTGTTTAGTGTTATATCTGCCGTTATCCAATTCTCGTATCGAGAGTTGGATATACGGGATTTCTGTGACTGTAGTCTATTTGATATTGATTATTATTGCTTCCGTGCATTAATAACTGAGTTTGAATTAGACTGACCCGTGTATTATTTTCTTTTGAATTTAATACTCGGGTCAGACCCGAGTTATTTCAGGTTGTAGATTTCCTTCTTTGAGTTGTTGTTCAGGCTATGAAGACTTTTCATCTCTTTTGAAGTTGTCTCTGTTATTTTGTAGAAGTTGTGTCATTGTATAGGATGATATGTATTCATGTATATTAGTTGATAATGTACTTGTATATATAACTTCCATAGTCGACAGTTGTAGTTGTATCATGTGTATTGTGTCAACTATATTGTAACTGACATCAGTTATATATATATGAGACTTTTTGTCTAATCTGTGTTCCGCATTTATATTATCTGTGTTGTTATTATATTGATTGTCCTAAACTATTATGAACCGTCGTAGTTCGTTTTATACTAGAATTGGGTGTGTCGATGGGAGTAAATAAATAACAGATGAAAAATAAAAAGTATATACCACTCCTATTGAGATAACCAATATTAGTGTAAGGCCGACTACGAATGGTCGCTCCTATCCAGCCTTATTCTTCGTAATAATAGACAGTGTTTCTTTTAATACTCTTTGTTATTATGAGCATAGAGGTGGGGCGTCACAGTTGGTATCAGAGCTTGGGGTTTATGGACATAATATAAAACTTAACTCGGATGGAACATATGTTACAACTATTGGTCGATGTTTTATTTGTGCTTGAGTCAAAACTAAAGTTTTGAAATTTGGATGAAATTTTTAAATATCTTTATTTAAAAATAATAGTGAAAGTGTGTTCTGATGATTTGATTGATTTGTGTTCTATTTATCAGAGTGCGCAGCGGAAACAGTGAAACTGTCTTCGCTGAGTACAACTGATAATCTTTTTGATTTAAAAATCGAAATACGAAATTGATATGAATTTTATTTGTTGTTTACATAGCTGTAATTATTTTGTTTCTTTGAGAATTTCGAATCCGAATTGAGGATTCGAAGAAATTGCATATATGTGATTTTTGTTGAAATTTCCGCTGGCTTTCTTTTGTACTAATCATCTATTGATTAGATTTTTGTTGTTTTGAATTATCTTCATTGAAGATACATTCGAATGATTTCTTTGTTCATTTTGTAGTACGTGCCAAAAATTTGAATTGCACGTTATTGCATTTATTTTACGTTGAACCGATGCTTGGTTATGAAACGTATTTTGTTGCCGTTATTTTATAACGGGATTTTACCCCAATGCTATATTTTGAAGCATGGTGTTTTGTGGCATTTTTGATGAATGAAAATTCACTGATATTACATTTTGATGTAAATTGTTTTGATGTGATTTTGATGTTTTAAAATTACTGTCGCTTTGGCTTCAGTAACCGTCAAATTTTAAAAGTGGATTTTCAAGCGGTTATTCCGCAATGCTGTTTTGTGACCATTTTTACGGTATTTTGAGAAGTACGATTTCCTTACCGAAATTGTTACTGATTTGCTATTTTAATCACGTGATTGGAAAATCGTTTTACAAATGAAAATTGTTTTATAAATTTTTAACGATTTGCGTTTTCAAAAGAATGAGAAAGCGACTTAAACGATTCAGCAAAATCGAGGATTATGACCCCTTTCTTTTACTGTTTCGCTTAACTCCGGACTTGTTCAGTTGAGAATGTGAATTGTTATTTTTACAAAAAAAAAATTGTTTTCAGAAATTTTACAGTTTGCGATTTCAAAAGAATGAGAAAGCGATTTAAACGTTTCAGCAAAATCGAGGACTATGACCCCTTTCTTTTACTGATTCGCTTAATTTCGGACTTGTCCGTTTGAGAATGCAAAGTGTATTTTTACAAAATACACAATTTTGCACTTTCAAGGAAACGATGAAGAGATTTAAACGATTTAGCAAAAGTGCGGAGTATGGAACCACACTTTTACTATTTCGGTTAATTCCGGACTCGTTAATTGAAATATCCGTTGTTTGATGATTTTGATGAATTTTTCACTTTCAAGGAAACGATGAAGAGAATCAAACGATTTAGTAAAACACGTGGTATGGGACATGTGCGTTTGCTATTTCGGTTAATTCCGGACTCGTTAATTGAAATATTTTGATGCTTTCGTGTGCTTTCGAGCCAATATGAGGACCTTCGGGTCATATGATGGACCTTCGGGTCAAATACCAGTACTAGACCTTCGGGTCATATGTTGGACCTTCGGGTCATATGTTGGGCGCCAAAAATTATGATGATAGTACTTGGTAGGCTTCGGCCATATGAGATGCACGTGCGGCGTAGCTTAGACTCGCCATATGATGGGATCGATCCAAGCTTTTATGTTGATTTTCTAGTCTTCTTAATTGATTTCTAGATATTTGTTGTTTCCAATTATCTGTAGGTAATTGGATATTTGTTGATATGAGTTCTGATTATCGTTTTTGGTAATCGGATATTTGTTGTTTCTAATTATCGCTTGTGATAATTAGATAGTGTTGTTTCTAATTATCGCTTGTGATAATTAGATATTTGTTGATATGAGTTCTGATTATCGTTTTTGATAATCGGATATTTTTTGTTTCTAATTATCGCTTGTGATAATTAGATATTTGTTGATATGAGTTCTGATTATCGTTTTTGATAATCGGATATTTGTTGTTTCTAATTATCGCTTGTGATAATTAGATATTTGTTGATATGAGTTCTGATTATCGTTTTTGATAATCGGATATTTGTTGTTTCTAATTATCGCTTGTGATAATTAGATATTTGTTGATATGAGTTCTGATTATCGTTTTTGATAATCGGATATTTGTTGTTTCTAATTATCGCTTGTGATAATTAGATATTTGTTGATATGAGTTCTGATTATCGTTTTTGATAATCGGATATTTGTTGTTTCTAATTATCGCTTGTGATAATTAGATATTTGTTGATATGAGTTCTGATTATCGTTTTTGATAATCAGATAATTGTTGTTTCTAATTATCGCTTGTGATAATTAGATATTTGTTTGTATGAGTTCTGATTATCGCTTTTGATAATCAGATATTTATTGTTTCTAATTATCGCTTGTGATAATTAGATATTTGTTAGTATGAGTTCTGATTATCGCTTTTGATAATCGGATATTTATTGCTTTTAATTATCGCTTTTGATAATTAAATATTTGCTGATTTGAGATTTAATTATCGCTTTTGATAATTAAATATTTGTTGAATTTGAAATTTGATTATCGATTGTGATAATCGAATATTTGTTGAATTTGAAATTTGATTATCGTTTGTGATAATCGAATATTTGTTGAATTTGAAATTTGATTATCGATTGTGATAATCGAATATTTGTTGAATTTGAAATTTGATTATCGTTTATGATAATCGAATATTTGTGACTTGAGATTTGATTATCATCTATGATAATCGACTATCGGTTGATTGCTAATTTTGTTGATTATGAAATTTCCTAGTCTCTAATTGATTCTAGAATATGCTAATTTTATTGGATTGTGGTTTTCTATCTATACCTATCTCTGTTGATAGTTATAGTTTGTCAATTATGAAGTTCGTGTTTTCCGGTGATTTGTTGGATAACTAGATAATTGCAGTCTGATGATTTGCGAATTTTGTTTTCTAATTATCTTTGTTGATAATTAAGTTTGCTGTTTCCTAATTATCGTAGCGATAGTTAGATATTGTTGTTTTATGATTTTTTCTGAATTTCAATTATCTGGTTGATAATTAAATATTGCTGATGGTTGCATTTATTCTGCTTTGTAGTCTTCTGATTATCTATTGATAATTAGATTTTGTTGAGAATCTGTAAATTTCTTTTATGAAAGTAAAAGATTCCTTTGGTGTTTGTGTTCTCGATCTTTATTTTTCTAGCTTAACCAGTTTATGTTAGAATAATAATCGTTATAGACGACTTTCATTATGAAAATTGCGGGGACGCAATTCTTATAAGGAGGGGAGTCTGTAACAACCCAGAGTTTTATAGCCGTTGAATCTGGTCAAATGACAATTTAATTCGATTAGCAATTGCAATTGCAATTGAAGTTTTAAATTTGAGTGAAATTCTTTTATAAATTGTTAGAAGGAATTGTGGGCTTTAAAAATTTAATTGGCCCAAATCTTTTCCTTGTTACCGTGATAAGGGTATGACCCGATCCCCTCTTCCATTTGAAATTTAAAACCCTAAATCAAACAAGATACGAACGAAAATAAATGGCGGCCGTTCCCTTCTTACTCAATTCGAACCCGTTCCCTTCACTTCCTTTTCATTGCTAATCCTAAACAATAGAATAGAGAAAATGGTGGCTGTCTTCTAGTTCGTCTTCAACTAGGGCTTCGTGAATTCGTGTCGCCGCATTCAAGTTGATCGATCGAAGCTCCTTTGCCTGTCGATCAACCGTCCCCTGGTAGCTTCCTTCGGCAGCTTCTATTTAGGTCGAGTTCGACTTTGAGTGGATCTACGTTCGCCGATATAAGGTGAGTAATTTACATTACTCACATTTAATTCAAGCACTTATAACTCTGAGTTGTGATTTCCACTGCTTTAAGTCCTTGGGTTTTTGGTTGTATACGAACGTTTGATTTCGTCTTGATTTACCTTGGCCATTCTAATTTGATCGAATACTGAGATGAGTTCTCTGATTTTAGTGTTCGTGTTTCTATGATTTTGTTCTTATTCGATTGTTAAGTTCGACACTTGATTTATTGCCATTCGTATGTGTTGGAGGTGATGTTCTATGTTTTGGGTGTTTCCAGTGTTTTGACGATGCCGTAATGATTTTGAGTTGGTTGGAGTATTTGGGTTTTGTTGATTCGAGTTGCATTTTATGATGAACGTCGGCTATAACTTTGAATTATGGGAATGTATTTAGGCTTCGGCCTCCGCTTGCTATTCGATCTTAGTTTGGGGTTTTCGTTGTTGAGATTGATTTTGATCGAGTTGGGGCCATTTGAAGTTAATTTATAATTTGGACTCCGTTCCATTTTTCTGTTCGACCCTGACCATTTTTGGTGTATCACTGTAGCATATTATGATGTATTCATTGTCGACAGTTGCACTTTTCGACCTGATGCTTCACCCCGATTATCTGCATTATATATGATTGTTGGCAAGCCTTTCATTTTGTTTGATCACTAGTGTAGTCTGATGCATTTGGTTTTGTGGATTTCTGGTGTCTTTGGGATTAACTTGGATTTGTGAATTTGGAACTCGTCTGTAGGCATTGGCCCGTTCTTTTAGCATGAAGTTATAGTGCATTTGAGTGTACCATGCGTTCATGTGCTGCCTGGTCGCCATATTGGCTTCATTACATCTTCATTCTACCTGCACACTGTTGCTAGTTGCTGAGTCTTGACATTCATGTGTTGGTTCACTCTGTCCTTTTAGCATGCATTCCGTTGTTCACTGATTCATTTTTAAGTTGCATTCTGTCTCCAACATGCCATACTGTCTTGACCTTTGCACATGCCCTTTTGATTTATTTAGTATGGACATTTGCTTATGTCCATGCAGCCTGATACTTTGAGTTGTACACCATACAGTTGCAGTTGCCACTGTGAACCTAAATCCATACTAATGTACTTTGGTACTGACCAGTTACTTCTTGATCATTTTGTTAAGTTTGAATGTGTAGTCTTCATTGTATGTCTGCACTCACATCTGTTTTACCTTGTATTACATGCTGATGGTCTTTGAATTGTACAGTTTCACTTGTAGTTTGCATTGAATCTAGTATCATTCTTTGAGACAGTTGCATATTGTCCCACTTCGATTTTAGTTCTGGCTTCGAACTTGTGGACTTCGTCTTGTGATCTTTCGAAATTGCACTTGAGTTGAATCCGATTTTTGGGTTTGACCTTGTGTTCGCTTGTGACTTTCTCTGAGTTCATGTGTATCTCATGCGATAGTGGCGAGGTAGTACATGCGTGCGTGTACTGCAGCCCTATCAGATTTGACAGTTTTAAATTAATGTTTCGATTTGTTGAATTGGTTTGGTGATTAAATGCAATGTTTTGAAGTGGTATTCTGATTTGGATTGTTGATGTGTCGTTTAACACTGTTTAGTGTTATATCTGCCGTTATCCAATTCTCGTATCGAGAGTTGGATATACGGGATTTCTGTGACTGTAGTCTATTTGATATTGATTATTATTGCTTCCGTGCATTAATAACTGAGTTTGAATTAGACTGACCCGTGTATTATTTTCTTTTGAATTTAATACTCGGGTCAGACCCGAGTTATTTCAGGTTGTAGATTTCCTTCTTTGAGTTGCTGTTCAGGCTATGAAGACTTTTCATCTCTTTTGAAGTTGTCTCTGTTATTTTGTAGAAGTCGTGTCATTGTATAGGATGATATGTATTCATGTATATTAGTTGATAATGTACTTGTATATATAACTTCCAGAGTCGACAGTTGTAGTTGTATCATGTGTATTGTGTCAACTATATTGTAACTGACATCAGTTATATATATATGAGACTTTTTGTTTAATCTGTGTTCCGCATTTATATTATCTGTGTTGTTATTATATTGATTGTCCTAAACTATTATGAACCGTCGTAGTTCGTTTTATACTAGAATTGGGTGTGTCGATGGGAGTAAATAAATAACAGATGAAAAATAAAAAGTATATACCACTCCTATCGAGATAACCAATATTAGTGTAAGGCCGACTACGAATGGTCGCTCCTATCCAGCCTTATTCTTCGTAATAATAGACAGTATTTCTTTTAATACTCTTTGTTATTATGAGCATAGAGGTGGGGCGTCATATTTATACTGGTTAGAAGTTACCCTACATCCAGTCCCACACAATTTCTTGTGCAGATTTCTTTTCAAATATAATGTCGATATTACAACCACGATTTCAAGGCCATGAGATACACCCTCCTGTCTTCGAGTCCAGGGCAAATGATTTAACCAGACTACAAGATCACCTAATTGATTTACGGGCTACAATCACACCCAATTGATTTACAGGCCACAATCACACTGTTTCCGATCACACTTTGATAGAGGGAGACTCGATACACTTTGTTCTTTCGATCTTTGATTATAAATGATCCTATAAATCTAAATAGCACTGAGATCTTTGAGAGAGAGTGATAGAGAATCAAACTAGAGATGATCGAGTTTGATTCACTTAGGATTTCGGCAGAGTTTTGTTAAAATCTAAGAGAATATTTGAGTGGAGAAGAAGGAGTGAGGAAATGAAGAAATAAAGAAAAACTAATTTAAAATTCATTGAAAATAACTGGTATTTATAGAAGAACAACAGTCATGTCCATTCGTGAAAGGTTATGACGAATATACACTTCATTTGAAAATTTGAAATTTGAATTTCTACGGTCACCATGTCGACATGGGGGGATATGGTATGTCGACATGCCCTAGTGAATTTTGAAAATTTAATTTTGGTTTTAAAAGAGATTTTCTTTCTAAAACTTGTCAAAACAATTTCTGAAGTTTTTAAACCATTTTGAATATAGTTTAAACTTATAAAAAAGATTTAAAAAGTAACCTTAAAAGTATATAATTTATAATATAAAAGTAATATTAAAAACTAAGTATAGAATATATTTTTGAGATTTAAAGCTTATAATATTAAAACCAGGAGATAGTTTAAAAACAAGAGATGATTCTAAAATCAAAATATAAAAGATAATAAAAATAGTTTAAAGCTAAAATATTTAAACTGAGAGAGATGACTTTAACAAGTTTTTGGAAAAATATTTAAAATAAATCATTTTGAAAATTTTGTGGATTCCATTCCACTAGAGAAAGTCGTGGGTTCCATCCCATTATTAAAGCGAGAAGGTGGATTCCATTTCACTATTAAAATTCGAATTAAGATTTTAGTGCTATTATGAAGTTTTAACACAAATCTAGACACTATTACTTATCTTGATATCTTAAACTCTTGAACTCTTGAAATCTTGAACTCTTGATACTCATGAGTATTCAGTCTTGATTTCTTCAATCTTGAATTCGTCAATCTTGAATCTCTATACTCAGTCTTGAATCTTTATGTTGTACAGTCTTCATTCTCAATACCTGCAAATATATATATCCTGCATATACATATATATCTTAGACAAGGATATTAGTATTTAAATTTTATAACAAGTCCTAAGGTTGTTGTCATCAAAACCATCATCTCAGGAACTAACAATCTCCCCCTTTTTGTGATGACAACCTTTGTTTATAAAATCTACTCCATAAAACTCTAATTCTACTCTAACTCCCCTTTATTCCAACAACTCACCTTTAATCTACTAACTCCCCCTTAATCTAAGCCTATCTAATCAATTTTATAATTCCCCCTTTGGCATCAACAAAAACTAAGCATAAACTACATAACTCTCCCTTAAACGAATACTTATGGAACTAAATACTAATAACGAAGTATAATTAAGTGAAACGTAAATATAATTTTATTATATTATGTTGTTATATTACACATATAAACACAAATATATATATAAATACACAAAATATATAAAAACATTAACATAAAAACAATTTAATGAGAGTCTTTGATAATTGGTGACATGTGAATCAAACAATTTGGGTAATGGAGACAAAAGTTTCCACATTGTTCGACCAAATTACTATCTTGATCAAAACAGACTTCTCCAATGCAAATAACTTTATCATCTTCATCCATTTGTGCTTCTTCTTCTTCTTCGTTGTCTTCCTCTAATGGACTATGAATATGAATGTTAGAGGAGTCATCTTCAATCATGATCGGGTCCGCATGATTATCCATTAGAAATTTTTGCAAATTTCTAAGGTTTTTGCCTTGTTTCTCTTGTTCCTTAGCCATCTTTATTTGCATGACTTGCAACTCAGTCATCATTTGCAGAGAGTCCTTCAAAGTTTCCTCTATCTTCATGACTCGGGCCAGTGTAGTTCGACCAGCATTAGGAGAAGGGAAAGAAAAGGTCGCATTTTGGTTTGATTTAGGAGAGGAGACCATTATTTTATATTTTTCAGAAGTTTATTACAGAGAGAAATGAAGTGGAAGACAGAAGAATTCGAAATATAGAGAATATATAACTACCGAACTAATTTTAGAGGGAAAAATCAAAATTTCAAATTTTACCGTTGTATGTCGACATGGGGGGTAGGGGGATGTCGACATTCGTATGAAAATTTTGACAATTTTATTTTTCTTTATTTATTTAAATATATATGTTACTATATCTATATTCTATATCTTAGTTATAGAGCAAATACCTAGTTCTCTTCCAAATTTAGTAAAGGTTGATTGATTCAAGGGTTTGGTCAGAATATCAGCTAATTGATTCTCGTGTTGATAAATTCAAGAGGAATAATCTCTTTACTTACATTATCTCTGAGAAAATGATGTCTGATACCAATATGTTTGGTTCTAACATGATGAGTAGGATTTTTGGATAAATTTATTGCACTTGTATTGTCACAATAAATTGGTGATTTTGAAATATTTAATCCAAAATCCTTCAGGGTCTGTTGCATATAGATTACTTGAGAACAAGCCAAAGGAGTAGAGATATATTCTGCTTCAGTTGTTGATAGTGAGATAGTAAGTTGCTTTTACTAACAAGGAAACCAGAGAATGTCCTAAAAAGTGACAAGTTCCACTTGTACTTTTTCGATCTGATTTATAACCAGCATAGTCAGCATCACAATATAAGATTAAATCAAATGAATCATTTTTAGGGTAAAATAAGCCATAGTATAAAGTGTGTTTAACATATCTTAGGATATGTTTAACAGCTTTTAAATGGGTTTCTTTGGGTTGAGATTGGTATCTTGCACAGAGACAGACATTATGCATGATATCAGGCCTACTCGCAGTTATATAGAGTAGCGATCCAATCATTCCCCTGTATAGTTTTTGGTCGACATCTTTTGACATGTCTTCTTTATTCAAGGCTTCATTGGTTGCCATGGGAGTGGGTTTCCACTCACAATGGTCATACCAAACTTATTAATTAGACCCCTAGCATACTTTTCTTGACTAGTGAAAATACCACTATCTAATTGTTTTATTTGTAATCCTAAAAAGAAAGTAAGTTCACCCATATGACTCATCTCAAACTCTTTTGTCATTATTTCAAAAAACTCTTTGTTCATTTCATTATTTTTTGGTCCAAAAATTATATAATCTACATATATCTGTACTAATTAAATATCATTTTTGTTTCTTTTAATAAAAAGAGTATTATCTACTTTACCCATTTCAAAATTTGATTGTAACAGGTAAGATCTTAGTCTATCATACTAGGCTCTAGGAGCTTGTTTCAGACCATATAAAGGTTTCTTTAATTTGTAAACATGATTTGGAAATTTTTCACCTTCAAAACGTGGGGGTTGCTCAACATAAACATCTTCTTTAACAAAACCATTTAAAAAGACACTTTTGACAACCATTTGAAATAATTTGAAATTATTGTGGTTTGTGAAAGCAAGTAGAATTCTAATGGATTCTAATCTTGCCATGGGTGCAAAGGTTTCATCATAGTCTATTCCTTCTTCTTGACAATAACCTTGCGCGACTAACCGAGCTTTATTTCTAACGACCTCACCTTGTTCATTCATTTTATTTTTATAAACCCATTTAGTTCCTATTATAGTTTTGTCCTCAGGTCTAAGAACAAGTTCCCATACATCATTTCTGGTGAATTGATTCAGTTCTTCTTGCATAGCAAGAATCCATGAATCATCTAATGATGCTTCCTTTGGATTTTTGGGTTCAGTAGTTGATATAAAAGCTACATTACTCATCTTATTTAATTGATTTCTAGTTCTAACAACAGATTCAATATTTCCTAGTATATTTTCTATAGGATGATTTTTTAAAAGCCTGATCCTTTTATTAGGATGATCAGTTTCACAATTTGTTTGATTTAAAGTAACAAAATCATCTTCATCATTTATTTGAACAAAATCTTTGAAATTTTATCAAAAGTACATGCATCGTTTCTTGAATGGTGTGAGTTTTTAAATTGAAAACTCTGTATGCTTTACTTCTATTAGAATATCCGATAAAGATTCCTTTGCCGGATTTAGGATCAAATTTATCCAAATTGTCCTTTGTATTTAGAATGAAACATTTACTTCCAAAATTTTTAAAATAAGATACCTTTGGTTTCTTATTGAAAATAAGTTCATATGGTATTTTATTGGTTAAATGTCTAATTAAAATCCTATTCAAAATATAACAAGCTGTAGCGACTACTTCAACCCAAAAATTTCTTGGTAATTT
This sequence comes from Allium fistulosum, assembly GCA_030737815.1. NCBI lineage: Eukaryota > Viridiplantae > Streptophyta > Magnoliopsida > Asparagales > Amaryllidaceae > Allium > Allium fistulosum. Next base: position 292,668,170 of record CM060906.1, on the reverse strand, counting down.
ACTATCTGAAAGCATAATTCTTGCACATTCTTGAATCATCCTATTTTTACGCTCTACCACTCCGTTTTGTTGTGGAGTTCTTGAAAAGGAAAAATTATGAGTTATTCCTTTTTCATTACAGAAATTCTCAAAATTTTCATTTTCCAATTCTCCACCATGATCACTACGAATAGTTTTGACTTTTAAAGAAAGTTGATTTTGAATTCTTTTTGCAAAAGTTTTAAATAAATCAAAAGTATCACTTTTATGTTTCAGAAAAATTGTCCATGTAAATCAAGAATAATCATCTACAATTACAAAAACATATTTATTGTGATTTATTAACAGAATTTGAGATGGACTAAACACCTCTAAATGAAGTAACTCAAGAGGTTTTGATGTTGAAATCATATCTTTCAATTTAAACGAACTCTTCCTAAGTTTTCCTAATTGACAAGCATCACATATACTATCTACTTTAAAGTCCATTTTAGGGAGACCACTTACTAAATCAAGTTTTGAAAGTCTAGATAAGAGTTTGAAATTCAAATGCCCAAATCTTTTATGCCAAATCCAAGAGTCACTTATATTAGCCAAAAGACATAGGTTATCATTTGAGATTTTCATACTGAGAATATAAATATTTTTCTTCCTAATTCCTTCAAAGATAATATTTGATTTATTATCTTCAATGTGACACTTATCCTTTTCAAATTTAATTTTGTACCCCTTATCACATAGTTGACTTATGCTAAGTAAATTGTGTTTTAGATTCCTAACTAACAAAACATCAGAAATAGTAGGAGTTTTAGAGTTACCGACATTGTTGATGCCAATCACATGTCCTTTTGAGTTGTCTCCAAAGTTGACCAGTCCTCCATCTTCATAAATTATGTCATTCAGTATCTCCAGATTGCCAGTCATGTGTCTCGAGTATCCACTATCAAGTATCCATTTATTTTTCTTGATTTGCACCATTTGTCCATTGAGTGTTGATTCATCAAAAGTCATATAACACATCTATTCCCGCACAACACACAAATTTGGTAGATAACTTGATTTTCTATAATAACAATATGCAGACTTATGAAACAATGATGATATGGACAGTTTTGAACTAGTGTTAACAGAATTTCCAAAAATTGCCATTTTAAACTTTTTCAAAATTTAGATTATGATAACTTTGAAAACCAATGCTCTAATACCAAATGTTGGAAATGTGGATTACAGATCTTAAGGCTGGATTAACACCGGGGGGGTGAATAGTGTTTAATTAATTTTATGAATCTTTTCGAAAAAAATTTCAAATTAAACCCAAATAGATGCAATTCACAAACATAGAAACAATCACAGAATCAAACATAGATGCAAATAGTAAATAAAAGCGGTAAAGGAAAGAACACACTGGAAGTTTATACTGGTTCGGAGTTACCCAACATCCAGTCCCACATAATTTATCGTGTAGATTTCTTTTCAAATATAATGTCGATATTACAACCTCGATTTTAAGGCCACGAGATACACCCTCCGATCTTCGAGTCCAGGGAAAACTCTCTTGATTTAACCAGGCTACAAGATCACTTAATTGATTTACGGGCTACAATCACACCCAATTGATTTACAGGCCACAATCACACCGTTTCCAATCGCACTTTGATAGAGAGAGACTCGATACACTTCGATCTTTCGATCTTTGATTGTAAATGATCCTATAACTCTGAATAGCACTGAGGTCTTTGAGAGAGAGTGATAGAGAATCAAACTAGATATGATCGATTTTAATTCACTTAGGATTTTAGCAGAGTTTTGTTAAAATATAAGAGAATATTTGAGTGGAGAAGAAGAAGTGAAGAAATGATGAAAAACTAACTTAAAATTCGTTGAAAACAACTGGTATCTATATAAGAACAACAGTCATGTCCATTCGTAAAAGGTTATGACGAATAGACACTTCATTTGAAATTTGAATTTCTACGGTCACCATGTCGACAGGGGGATGGGGTAGGTCGACATGCCCTAATGAATTTTGAAAATTGATTTTTGTTTTTAAAAGATATTTTCTTTCTAAAACTTGTCAAAACAATTTCTGAAGTTTTTAAACCATTTTGAATATAGTTTAAACTTATAAAAGAGATTTAAAAAGTAATCTTAAAAATATATAATTTATAATATAAAATTAATATTAAAAACTAAGTATAGAATATATTTTTGAGATTTAAAGCTTATAATATTAAAACCAGGAGATAGTTTAAAAACAAGAGATGATGCTGAAATCAAAATATAAAAGATAATAAAAATAGTTTAAGGTTAAACTATTTAAACTGAGAGAGATGACTTTAAAAAGTTTTTAGAAAAATATTTAAAATAAATCATTTTGAAAATTTCGTGGATTCCATTCCACTGGAGAAGATTGTGGGTTCATCCCACTAAAGAGGTCGTGGGTTTCATCCCACTATTAAAGCGAGAAGGTGGATTCCATTCCACTATTAAAATCCAAATAAAGATTTTAGTGCTATTATGAAGTTTTAACATAAATCTAGACACTATTACTTATCTTGATATCTTGAACTCTTGAACTCTTGATACTCATGAGTCTTCAGTTTTGATTTCTTCAATCTTGAATTCGTCAGTCTTGAATCTCTATACTCAGTCTTGAATCTTTATACTATACTGTCTTCATTCTCAGTACCTGCATATATATATCCTGCATATACATATATATCTTAGACAAGAATATTAGTGTTTATATTTTATAACAAGTCCTAAGATTGTTGTCATCAAAACAATCATCTCAGGAACTAACATTATTTGCTAGTAATTTTGAACACTATTGAGTATTGGTATGTGCTTGTTTCTTTTGTTAATTGGTCGTGTTGGAATTACGATGATGAAATGTTTTAAGTAGGGGAGAATGTAGCGATCTGTAATTTCGAACACTTCGTATTTAAATATCTGAATTATTTATATGTTTAAATCTTGGATTTAACGTGTTAAAGTGATTTTATAACCTTGATTAACCCCTTTTAATTAATAATACATGGTGGTAAACTTGTTTTTGAAATGTGTGTACAAAATAAATATTTCGAAGAAATATCTATAATGTGGCCAAAAATTGTTTTATCATTAAACGGCTTTTTAGTTAATATATGTTGTTCGAACTTTTTGGGCTTGCACAATACAATTAGTGTGTCTATAATTAGCAACTAAAATTATTTTAGTGGTTATGGCTAACTAAATGTAAATAGTGATGTCATGGATTATCTCATGGGGTAGAAGATATTTTATAAAAGAAGCCTTAAGGGTGAAGTAAAGGAGAGTGAGGTGGAAAGTTAAGCATATGGGTGGGCATGCTTTTTTAGATGGCGTGTTGACCTCTTGTAAACACTTACAAATATACAGAAAAGTTGGAAAATTTTGTTTACTAAGTAATGAACAAAAATGGCTCTTTTCTCCTCTTTAACTTTCAAACATCAAAGCAAATGAACCCCAAACTCTACCAGACTTTGAAAAAGGTCTTAGCACAACATAGAAGCAAGGAATATCATTTCAAATGTTGAAGGAAGGAGGCACAAGGGTGAGATCTAGATCTGGACATGAGCAACATTTAAGAAGAAGTGTGGCCGAGAGTTTTTCTATGCTTAGGAAGGAGTTTGCTTTCTTTTGGTGATGGTAGGAAGTTTTCTTGTGTAATTATGGCTTGTGCTTGGAGTTAGAAAAGGTATGGGTGAATTAATTCACCATTGATATATATATATATATTGTGTGTATGTATATATGTATGTGAACGTAAAGTAAAGATATGAACTAATGAAAGAAACAATTTTGGATACCTCTTGCTTTGGGTAGAAAATGATAAATTTATATGTAATATATTCACTTCAATTACCCTCTATAACATGTAACATGGCCTAGACCATGTGTATACATGTTTGGTTTGGTTGTATATGACGTGGAAGTGTGTATGAACTTGTTTGAAGCGAAAGAGTCGCTATAAGTGCAATATGAAATCTCTTGTGTTTAATTTGTTAAAATTGGTGATTTTTAAGTATATTATGATGTAATATATTTTGGTTGTGCTCTACACTTATAGGAGTGTATGTGATAGCAAGGAAAATGTTTGGAAAATTATATAACTTGTAGAACAAAGTTGCAAAAATTAGAAGTGAGAAATGTCATCATATGAGCACTTTGTAGATGCTTTGTTTTAGGGAAAGTTTTAATATGGTTTTGAAAGACATCCTTATGAGTTTATTTTCATGTTTATTAAGTACTCTAAGTATAGTACTGTAACAACCCGAGATTTCGAGAAGTTGAATTTAAATTTTTTGATGTGTAATCAATTGATAATTGACTTATGTAATAAGAAATATGGTGAAATAAATCCTAAAAATATATTTTATGATGTTAGAAAGAAGTAAGCGGGTGGTTAAATAAATGGTTTGAAATGTATAAAATAAAATCGGATATTGTATGAGATGTTAAAATGTGTAATATACATTATTTGCGTCCGTTAGAGTACGATGTGATCTATTTATATGAGATGATGTTATTTTTGCATTGTTATATCCTGGAAACACCCACATCGCCTCATTCTCCGTGTTACTCGATAGTATTACACAGTAATACTCTTGAGTAATATGGGTATAGAGGCGGGGTGTTACAAGTACTTACTGCAAAAAAAGTAGACTTTAAAACATTTCTTTGACTTGAGAAAATTGGCTAAATTTTCATGTTTTTTAATAGTTCTCTATCTATTTATCTTTTACAGCACTTAACAGCAGCGGTTCCTGGGCCTACGACAGCAGTTCTGAATTTCTATAGTACGAGTGTCGTAGGGTTGTTTTTGACTATTTTAAGTGATCTAAATGGGTTTGAAAAGTTAGTTAGATGAACTATTTTTGTGAGATCTTTCTAGGAATGTTTTATAACGGGTTTAAGAGTATTTGGAAAGTAGTTTCAAGTTTAAATATATTTTTATTAATTATATATGATTTTTTAAAGTAAATTATTTTCTTTGTAATTCTTATTTAAAATATATTTTCTAATAATTTCTAAATTAGTTATTTTTACATAGAATTATATATATATATAACATAGTTATAAGTATTTTAAAATTTTCTCTATGTATGTAAGTTTGGAAGTGAGTTAAGTATTTTGTAAAAGGATAAAGGAAGTTTTGATATAACATGTAGTTATAATGAATGATTTTGAGAAGTTATTTAAAAATATATTAACTTGTTAAATAAGTGTGAATCTAATTAGATCTTTAAAGAGAATGTTTTAAGGATAATGAAAAGTATGAAAGAGAGAAGGGGTTTTTGGTAAAAATGTATAAGTAACGTTTGTTTTTCACCCTTTTGACTATACTTTTGAATATAATTAGATCTTTAAAGAGAATGTTTTAAAGATAATGAAAAGTGTAAAGTGTTTTAGGTTTGTAGTAACAATGTTTAAGTAACATTTATTTTTAACCCTTTTGATTATACTTGTGAACATAATTTGATCTTTAAAAAGGGTAATTTAAAGATAATGATAAATATGGAATGTTTCTAAAAAAAGGCTAGAAGAAGTAAAAGTTTGATTTATAAAAGAGAGATGGGGTTTATAGTAACAATGTTTGAGTAACATTTGTTTTTTTAACTTCTTTAGTCATATTTTAAAATGGAAAACCTTGTTAAGTGATTTGTGAATATTCTTAATACTTTTGACATAAGTATATGAATATATTTTCAGGGATAAAAGGAATAGAAATGAATAGAGAATTAGTAAAGTACATGTATATATCTTTTATAAAGGTATTTTAAATATATACACAAGTATTGACAAAAGAGTATTATTTGATACGAGGGGATTAAAAGTCGCTTGTGTGACTTAATCATGTTTGTGTGTGTACTTGTTTGTGAAAGTATTTAGTGCTATAATTAGCACTAAAGGTCGAGAAGTCAAAAAGAGTGATAAGTGTATGATGATTTCCATATGCGATCGTTTTCACTTCGTACTAGACAGTTGACTTGTCGACTATCGTACTTGACAAAAATTACTCAGGAAGTATAAAAAGCATCGCGTATTAATATGTTTTGAGATCCCTGGGGAGGATTCATTCATATGAAATGTCTCTTGCTTTAAGAACGTGTATTTGAGATCCCACAGGGAGGACTTCTATGTATCGTCCTCTTACTTCTGAAAGAACTAGAATTAAGTTAGTCGAAAATCCACTGATTTTGTTTTGAAGAGTCCAGGATCAGATAAGTATACTTAAGTATTACTTACTGAAAACCACTTAAAAGCTGATATACGAGTAGGGTGTTTTGGAAGAGATTGTGGAGCGAAATGTTATAGAGTTGCACTAGCTATCCTAAGGGTAACTCTGAGGAGAGGTCACCATTAACATTTCAAACAATGCTATCATGTTGTACAGTCTACCTTTAAGGTGATTTCAAGGGAGAGAACATCGTTAGCATTCGTCGATAACCAATGCTGGAATATGCAGAGATTCATAAACTATTCGAGTGATGATGGCTTATGTGTTAAGATTCTAGAATCTATGTAGAGATTTGAGATCTGTTCGAGTGATGAAGACTCATGGGATGAGATGCTAAATGTGACTTCACCATCAGAAATGATAGAAAATAGAATAGGTTCATAGCCAGTGGGTTTACTTAACCCAAGGTTAAATCAACTCCATATCTAGAGATGCTTATGATTGTTGGTCAATCGAGAGTTGATGATATTCGATATCACATGTTAGGTCGAGGACCAGCTAATTTTTTCTTTGTGATGTGTTTTGTCTGGATATATATGTCACTTTGGAAGGTAGTTTCTGACCCTTATCAGGAAGCCCACCTCAATTTACTGGGGGCACTTCCATTGGAAATCCACAAGCGAACGCCACCCTTAGCAGTTTTTTATTATATATATAATATTGTTTGGATGTGAGATGCAAGCAGCATAACTATTTTTTGATTATATTCTACACCCTAAACACTATATATTATATCACTCTGTGTACTTATTAGATGATACTGGTTTTTTTAAGGGGAAAACCATTCCAATGATTCAGTTCATCTCAAAAGATACTTCTATGTGGACACATGTTTCTTGAGTTTCTCACACCAGACTTATGTCTGACTCGTGGTTTTATTTTTCCCTTAAATCCCCAGGTGCTCTTTTGAGCAGTTTGAGAAAGGTAAATTTTCATTGTATATTTTTTGGAGCTCAAGGAGTATAATTGGATGCTTTCACCTACCATAATATTCTTATTTCCATTGCACTACTAGTATGTATATATCATCATTTATAAGAACAGACTGTTATAACTATCCAGACTGATGATAGTACTTAGGATAGTAACTTTGAAATGTTATGTATCTTAGAGTAGCCCTTCGTACTGCCTTTTAGATATTATATATTATTGTTCCGTTATGATATTCAGATGTTTTTTTTCTTTCTTGTTTTTTTCTTTCTGCCCGTTATACGCATATTTTTTGAACGTTATCAAAAGAATATTGATGTAAGTATAAAGTCAAAATAACCGCTCCCACAATCGAAGTTATACTGTGAGCAAGAAGAAAGAGCAAAAGTCCAAATGGTACTATGCCAAAATATAAAATGGTAATAAAACATAAGGAACATGCTTTCCTATTGAGCATCTCTTCGACATTACAATACTACGCTAGTAACCTGGGCAACCACAAAATATAAGGATTGATTCACAATCCAAGCAATTACTTCGATAAGAAGCACTATGGCACAGCCTTCAATTATCAAACATGAAAGTTGTGCTATGGTTCCAAAAGGTAAACCTTAATAAGTTGGAACTGCGACATAATCTTTAAGTATCGACAAGATATAGAGTCTGTGTTACGGCCCCAAAAGCAACACTAATGATATAGAACTACGGCATAAACCTTAAAGCAACTATATGCGATAGAGATGCGTCGTAAATCCTAAACTAACATTAAAAGTGGCAGGACTACGCCGCAATCTTGTATTAACAACAATAAGAATACACCTTCACCCTTATTTAACACCGAGGTGACATAACAGAGCCACAATTTTAAAGAAGATACTTCCCACATATACAAAGACTCGATGAGGAAATGGGAAAACCGCTCTGCAACCACAAGGCAAGGTACGTCCCTAAAAGCGAGCCAAGAAGCTATGTTGTAATATCCCGGAAATTTTAACAATATCAATTTAATAATCTGTTAAATAATTAAATTGATATTGATGATCTTTGATAATAAGATTTGAATTTAATTTAATAATCTGATTAAATTAGTATTAATTGGTGATTTTATCTTTTAAAAGTTAATAAGATATTTTCTATTTGAATATATATATTTATTTATATATATTGTAAATAGAAGCTTTGGGTAAATTGGGAATTTAGATTTAATTTAATATGACTTTTCAAAGTTATTTAAATTAGTATATTTATAGTTTTAAAATACTTTAATTGCTTAAGATATTTTTACTTAAGTTTAAAATTTTATAAGAGTTAACAAAAAGGCTTGTTTTGTTTTTTTTTTAAAATATCACTTGATAATATAATCTCTTATATAAATAATTTAAATATCAAATATGTTAATTTCAAATAATAAGTATAATATATTATTTTTATAAATATGATTGGATTTTGAAAATTTTGGAATTTTTATTTAATTGAATGAATAGTTATATATGTATATATATAACTTAACTTTTAAATTGAATCTTAGGATTTAATTTAAATTGAATTTGAAATTAAGTTTTGAAATTCAATGGAATAAATATTTAAATTTGTTTTGGATTTTAGAATATTTGTATAAACTTTTAATTATAAATAAAATTTATTTTTCTTTCTTTAAAAAGTAATTTGTATATATATATATATAAGTATTTTATAAGTAAAGAAAAAGGCTTTTTAATTACTTTAAAATAAATAGAATTATGAATAAATACTTATAAGACAAGTGTCTTTAGCCTAAAGCTTCATATAACATGTGTAAGTAAAAGATAAACTATATTGACAAGTGTCTTTATTATTTTTAATTTTCTTTTATTTTTATAAATCTCAAATTCACTTATATAAACATATTGCATTCCTTTACTTCCTCCTTTCTATTTCCTTTTTAAAAACAAGAAACTCAAACCTCTTTCTCAAATTCGAATGCTAATCTAAAAACAGTAATCTATATGCCTCAAATAAAAAGCAAAATCAACTTCTAAATCAAAGATCAAAACCTATCTGCATATCTCAAAATCAAAACAAAGCCGCATGCATTTTCTTTTAATCTGAGATTTTCAAAGCATCTTCCTCAAACATAAGATCCCTGTAACCAAGTTGAAATCTGAATTAAATCCACTACATTTTCTCCAATCTAAAATCAAACCCCTGTAATTCTTTTTCCAAATCAAAGAATCAGCCTGCCTTCATTTCTTTCAAATCTGGAATCAACCCAGAGCAACTGTCTGCATTCATCTCTTCAAAACTGGAAATCAAGCATGCATGTAGTTCAAAGCAATTAAAAGCTTCAACCTGGAAGCATGTTCAAACACTCATCTCTGCATGCAAATTTAAACAGCAAGCAACTCAGTTTAAAAGTCAAATAAGCATGGCAACTCAAGTTTTAAAGATTCAAAAGCCTGTTGTTTCAGTTTCAAAAATCTGGAGGCTCTGCTTCTTTTAAAATAGGTGAGTAACTTTTAAAAACTTAAAGTAAAATATGGTTGCATGCTAGTATGGTTGAAATGAATAAGTATTGCATGAATAAGTGAGAATCTGATGTGAATGTTTATAGTGTGTATGCTGTTAACAATTAGATGCTCTGTTCATCTTCTTTAAATGTGAGTAAACTTAGATTTTAAAACAGTTAAAACTGGATTTATGTGGTAAAATGTTTGAAGTGAAATTGTGATATATGTTTGAAAATATGTATGCATGTTTGTTTTAAATTTAAATACATGTGTATTTGATTGTAGAACCCTGTGTGCATGTATGGCTATGTCTGTATTGTCTCTGTTTAAGTTACAGAGTTAAACTTAGAACAAAATTTCTAATTTCCTCATCTAATCTTTTATAGAGATTAATATTCAAACAAATTAAGTTTGTTTAAACGTGAACTAGAATCTAAAAATAGTTTAAACATGTTTAAAGTAGGTTGGAAATTTGCTTGTATGTGTATAAATTTGTGTATATATGTGTGTGTTGGCTGTGCATGTCTGGAATCAGACATATGAAATTAGTTCCAGAATTACAGGCATCAGGCTTGTTCAAAAATCAATTTCCATTCCTCTGATTCATTTTAGGCAATAGGATCTAAAGAAAAGTTGTTAGATTTAGCAAGATTCAAATCTTAAAAATAGATTTAAGTAAATCAAAGCAAAGCTTCTCTGGAAAATTTGGAAATACAGGAAAGATTCAAAATATGGTAAATTTCAAACATCATAGATTTTAGTTTCAGGTATACCATCTGAAATGTTATCAAGAATAATGATTTTTGAAAGTAAAATCAAGATTTTTAATGAAGATTTGACTGAGAAATTCTAAGTTGATCAGAAAATAAGTTTTAAGGCTTCTCTGGCGATCGTGACTCTCGGGGTAGTCGAGACCTTGGCTGGAGGTAGGGGAAGGTTCAGGGAGGTCGGAAAAATTACCTAGTGGGGTTCCTGAACATCGTGGCGTAGGCGGCGAGTTTGTTTAGATTTTTAAACCTAATTTGGTCGAGTTTGGAAATGTGATCGTGGCGGCATCTCTGAAGCATCGAGTCAGATGAATTTTGGTAAGTGGTTGCGTGGATGATACGCGGAAATGTGGCCGGAAGCGCAGTGGGTTCTGATGAACGGCATCATGGTTTCGAGGTGTTTTCTGGTGATGTTGATTTTCTGTTTCCATCTGCATTGCTCGATTTCGATCGAAGGCTGGAATGTGTGAATCGATAATTGGGTTTAGTTGCTACATCGATGGACGATTGGTTGAGGGTGCCAGGGATGGTCGGAGGTGGCTGTGGCGGTGGTGCATGTGCACGATGTCGCGTGTGTGTCAGTAGGGTTGGTTGTGGGGTTTACTCGAAGGTCATCTCGGGATTTTAGAATGAGAACTCGAAGTAGAGATTGGTGAGTTTCTTCGTTTAGCTGTAGGTTTTTGACAGGGGAAACTCGGGTGAGACTCGAAGGATTTAAGGCTACGACTTGAAGTAATCAGGGGTCTCGAGTATGTTAGGTTGACAGGTTTAAAACCTGTATGTTTAAAAGTTTTAAACTGAATTTAATTTTGTAAAGAAATATTTAAACAGAAGTTTAAATCTGAGTTAATCTGAAATCAAATTTAAATTTGTATCTCAGATTTGAAATAAAAGAAAGTTTTTAAATTAAATTGTTTTAATAATTTTAATGGTTTAAAATGGATAATTAATTTGTTTGATTAATTAATCATTTGGATTAATTAAATAAATAATAAATTAAAGATTTAAACTAAATTATTTGTGATTAAGATAAATTAATTAGGAATAAATAATTTATAATTAAGGATTTTAAAATAGAATATTAATTAATGTTTAGAAATTAATTAATAAAGTAATTAAAGAGTTGTTAATAGTTAATGGAGGTCATTAACTATGGATTATTAAATAATTAATTAATAGGATTAATTTTGATAATTAATTAGTTAATTAATTTAAGATAATAAATTATAGAATTTGTTTTAAATGAATTACTTAATGGAAGTAATTAAGAATTAATTACTTATTGTAATTAATTAAGTTAATTTGATTTGGTTAGATTAATTAATTAAGAAATGATTTGATAATAATTACTTAATGTAATTATTAAGGTATGATTATTTAGGAAGTAAATAATAAGATAATTACTGGAAGTAATTAATTGATGGTTATGTATTAAGGAAAGTAATTTAAGTTTAATTACTTTGAATAATTAATCAAGGGATTAATTAAGAAATTAATTAAGGAGAATTAATTTAGTAAATGAAAGTAATTAAGGGTAGTCAATTACTAATTGAAGATTAATCAAGGTGATTAATAAATGTTGTTTAATTTAAAGTTAATTACTTAATGTAATTAATTTAATTAAAGTAATTAATAATTAAGTTGTAATTAAGGATCATTAATTAATATAATTAATGATGTAATTAAGATTGATTAATTAAGTATAATTAATAAATGAAGTGATTAATTAATGTAATTAATTAAGGTTTAATATAATTAATTATAGTGATTAATTTAATTAATTATAGTTAATTAATTAATGAAGTAATTAAAGGTTAATTACTATAAGTGGTTAAGGATAATTAATTTGAGTAATTAATTAAAGATAATTAATCAAAGATGATTAATTGAAAAAGGTAATTAAAAGATAATTAATCAAAGATGATTAATTGAAAAAGGTAATTAGAGGATAATTAATTAATTTGTAATTAATTAATGTTTAAGTAAGAAGGATTTATAAAATAAAAGTAATTAATTTAATTAACTTTAAATTAATTAGAGATGATATAAATCATTACTTATGGATGGATGATAATAATGAATGCTTTGCATTTGATTGATATCTCTGATGAGATATATGCTATGTGATATGGATGTTTAGTTGAATTGTGATAATATGGATTATCTAATGATATTGATAATGTTGATTATCTATTGTGAATTATCTTTCTAAGTGTATAAAGATAATTGAATTAAATTGTTTTAACCTTTAAACAACTTGGCCTTAAAAGATACGTTTTGGATTTCGATGAGACCGGGATCGGGTTTCCGTATACCGGATTTCCAGGTCTGGAGACCCGAATACCACATCGATCCAAATTTACGTTAGGTCGTGAAATCCAAATGGAGCAAGTGAAGACTCGAGGTGTAAGAACGATTCTTTGTCAGTATAACTCTGTGGGTGATTCCGTAATGAGTTGACGGAGATAGTACTTTCAGATTCGAGATGAAGATTCAGAGTGCAAGGGTTATTGTCGTTAACTCTGAGGGTGATTCCAAAACGAGTGTAACGAGATAATGCCTTCGGTTTCGTTCAAACCCGGAACGAACTTGTATGGATTGAATGCTTTCAGAACATCGTCAGGTGGACGATGAGCATTCTAAGTGATGTGTTCTTTTCTAAGGTAATCGTGACCTCAAGCCTCACAAACCGGGAATGGCTAAAACAGGGGAGGTGCAGCAAGGTTAGTGGGTAGCACCCAAGTAGGACAAGATTATCTCTGTCTAGAGGTCCCTTCTTATTATTATTCGGCTGTGTGGGCAGTTGTGAGCTCCAACTGCTGGGATATCTTGTGCGGGAATTATCCAGTAAGGGATGTTCCGACCTTGTGTTGCAGGGGATTGGGAGTGATCCTCGGTACGGTGATCTAGGCCACGTACTGTGACGGGCGGTACCCCGGTAGCCCTGCCATTGATGGAATCCAAACTCCAATAAGTGCCGTACGTTTTAGTTGTGCCCAACTATGTTGGAACGTGAGATGTAAGCATTCCAGCTATTTCTGTATTTTACTTGAAAACCCTAGACCCTATTATAATACAATCGAATTTCCTATCAAATGTTTTGGTTAGCGTAAGGTAAAAACTTACCCATATTTATTGGTGGGGAGTCTTACGTGATACTTTTTCTTTCAAAAGGTTTTGAAGTTAAACAAGTTTAACCTGTTACTCACACTAGACCCATGTCTGACCCAAGTTGTTTATTTCTGTTTTATAAACTCTTGGGTACTCAAATTTTTACGAGTAGCCAAGGGATTCAGGTTTAGCTTTGACGAGTAATCTGGAGGAGCAATGGAGCAGGAGGCTTCGGCGTTGTAGATATAGATAGTAGTTTTCCGCTGTGTTGATCTTTGTATTGATCTGTATTGTGTTGAGATGTAACAACTAGACAGATGTTTATAACTGTCTAGTATGTGATGTGTAATCTGTGTAACTCTGATAGATGATGTATATGATACTATGTAATATTTATGTGATATATTATATTTCGTTTCGTTTCCGCTGTGAGTATCTGTTGTTGTTTTCTTTTCTCTTCTTCTCTTTTCTATTTCTCACCCCTTTCTTTCTTTCTGTCGATGCGATGTTCCGGGAGTGGAAAGTCGGGTCGTCACACGTGGTATCAGAGCTTAGGTTGAGCGAATGCCTAAGCTTTTGGTTAAGTGAATATCAGAGCTATTGGTTGAGTGAATACCTAGCTCTAGAGTGGTATCTATCTTGAGAGAGCGTATTTGTAATTTTTATATAACTATATATATATATATATTCTACCTATATTGTTGGGTTACCCGTACAGGTTCTCCAATATAAGATATAAAGGTAGATAGGGTAGTAGTGTATGAAACACGACTATCAATGGTTGGAATTAAGGTTGGAAGTGTATTTATCGAGACTGTAGACCCAATACTGTCTCGAGTAAGTTTTGCTGTGATGAAGGATTTCATCGAATCTCTGAAGGAAACCTGTTAAGGTTCGGAGTTTATCTGTAAAGTTGGATGAGTAGAGTTTGGATCTATCGGTTGAACAGAAGCAAGTGATGGTACCTTGATACCTCAGGTAATAGTAGCTGTGTGATGAGATGCAGTGACGATGGATGTTCCCGGAGATGTTTTCTTTGGAATGAGTTTAAGGAAGTGTGAATGTTTCGGTGTTGTGGCTGAGTTCAGCATGGTGTTTCTGTTTGGTTTGGAGTTCGAGTTTCTCAAAGATTTTTGGATAGAAAGTCCTTGGCATCAGTATCAGCAGTGCAGCTCGGAGTATTCTGTGATGGCAAGAAGTTTTCTAGCTGAGCAGTTTTTCTGGAGGTGAAATTCAGAAGCAGCAGGGTGCATCCATTTCTTCGATGGATTGGATAGTTAAGTATGGGCTGTTCTGATTTGTTAAGAGGAACAGTTTTCTTTGGAAATAGGCTGGGTTGATCGCAAAAGTGACTTGCGATAGTTTGAGGGTTCTCTTGGGTTATCAGAGTTTTTCTGAGTGTCTTCAGAGAAGTCAGGAGTTGTCCGCATCTGAAGGTTGAGTTTTCTTATCGACTGGATTCCAGGAGTAGTACCGGTGGTTCAATCTAGTTGAAGGATGATCCCTAGAGATAGAGTTGGTGAAACAACTCAAGTTTTGATGGAATATCTGAGTTTTATTTATGGATCAGTGAACCTTATTTCTGGAATGAGTTGTCCAGTCTATGCTTGTGTTCTACCTCAGATCAGAATTGAGCAGCGAAAGCAGTTTGGAGTATATCTCTGGATAGGGGAAGTAAGTTTGGAATCTACTGATAGTTGTGAAGTAGAGTTGTGTTTGGATCTCTTCTGTGTTCTGATTTGGATAAGTATTGGGTTTTCAGGATTGAATTGTCAGTTTGGACAATTGGAATTCATTGAGTTTTATGTATCTCTGAGAGGTACGTGTAAGATCTATCTCTGGTTTTAGAATCAGCAGTTCTGGAAGGTTTAGTTGTTGAGTCAGACTCGTCTGTAGTCTGATATTCTGTTTAGTTCTGTAGATCTAGATGAGTAGGAGATCTATAGCTTAGTAGTTTAGATTGTTGTAGAGCGAGTATACCGGTATATATATATACTTGGGGAAACTCGAGGAATTTTATCTAGAATTTTGTCTGGATAGTTAGATTTGATTGATTGGATGAATTGGTTGCTATGGTTGTTAGCATATGGATGATAGTATATGCTTGTGTTTTAAAATTTAAAATCTTTAATAAGATTATTAAATTACCTTTGTTTAAATTTCGGGGACGAAATTATTTTAAGGGGGAAGGAATGTAATATCCCGGAAATTTTAACAATATCAATTTAATAATCTGTTAAATAATTAAATTGATATTGATGATCTTTGATAATAAGATTTGAATTTAATTTAATAATCTGATTAAATTAGTATTAATTGGTGATTTTATCTTTTAAAAGTTAATAAGATATTTTCTATTTGAATATATATATTTATTTATATATATTGTAAATAGAAGCTTTGGGTAAATTGGGAATTTAGATTTAATTTAATATGACTTTTCAAAGTTATTTAAATTAGTATATTTATAGTTTTAAAATACTTTAATTGCTTAAGATATTTTTACTTAAGTTTAAAATTTTATAAGAGTTAACAAAAAGGCTTGTTTTGTTTTTTTTTTAAAATATCACTTGATAATATAATCTCTTATATAAATAATTTAAATATCAAATATGTTAATTTCAAATAATAAGTATAATATATTATTTTTATAAATATGATTGGATTTTGAAAATTTTGGAATTTTTATTTAATTGAATGAATAGTTATATATGTATATATATAACTTAACTTTTAAATTGAATCTTAGGATTTAATTTAAATTGAATTTGAAATTAAGTTTTGAAATTCAATGGAATAAATATTTAAATTTGTTTTGGATTTTAGAATATTTGTATAAACTTTTAATTATAAATAAAATTTATTTTTCTTTCTTTAAAAAGTAATTTGTATATATATATATATAAGTATTTTATAAGTAAAGAAAAAGGCTTTTTAATTACTTTAAAATAAATAGAATTATGAATAAATACTTATAAGACAAGTGTCTTTAGCCTAAAGCTTCATATAACATGTGTAAGTAAAAGATAAACTATATTGACAAGTGTCTTTATTATTTTTAATTTTCTTTTATTTTTATAAATCTCAAATTCACTTATATAAACATATTGCATTCCTTTACTTCCTCCTTTCTATTTCCTTTTTAAAAACAAGAAACTCAAACCTCTTTCTCAAATTCGAATGCTAATCTAAAAACAGTAATCTATATGCCTCAAATAAAAAGCAAAATCAACTTCTAAATCAAAGATCAAAACCTATCTGCATATCTCAAAATCAAAACAAAGCCGCATGCATTTTCTTTTAATCTGAGATTTTCAAAGCATCTTCCTCAAACATAAGATCCCTGTAACCAAGTTGAAATCTGAATTAAATCCACTACATTTTCTCCAATCTAAAATCAAACCCCTGTAATTCTTTTTCCAAATCAAAGAATCAGCCTGCCTTCATTTCTTTCAAATCTGGAATCAACCCAGAGCAACTGTCTGCATTCATCTCTTCAAAACTGGAAATCAAGCATGCATGTAGTTCAAAGCAATTAAAAGCTTCAACCTGGAAGCATGTTCAAACACTCATCTCTGCATGCAAATTTAAACAGCAAGCAACTCAGTTTAAAAGTCAAATAAGCATGGCAACTCAAGTTTTAAAGATTCAAAAGCCTGTTGTTTCAGTTTCAAAAATCTGGAGGCTCTGCTTCTTTTAAAATAGGTGAGTAACTTTTAAAAACTTAAAGTAAAATATGGTTGCATGCTAGTATGGTTGAAATGAATAAGTATTGCATGAATAAGTGAGAATCTGATGTGAATGTTTATAGTGTGTATGCTGTTAACAATTAGATGCTCTGTTCATCTTCTTTAAATGTGAGTAAACTTAGATTTTAAAACAGTTAAAACTGGATTTATGTGGTAAAATGTTTGAAGTGAAATTGTGATATATGTTTGAAAATATGTATGCATGTTTGTTTTAAATTTAAATACATGTGTATTTGATTGTAGAACCCTGTGTGCATGTATGGCTATGTCTGTATTGTCTCTGTTTAAGTTACAGAGTTAAACTTAGAACAAAATTTCTAATTTCCTCATCTAATCTTTTATAGAGATTAATATTCAAACAAATTAAGTTTGTTTAAACGTGAACTAGAATCTAAAAATAGTTTAAACATGTTTAAAGTAGGTTGGAAATTTGCTTGTATGTGTATAAATTTGTGTATATATGTGTGTGTTGGCTGTGCATGTCTGGAATCAGACATATGAAATTAGTTCCAGGCTTACAGGCATCAGGCTTGTTCAAAAATCAATTTCCATTCCTCTGATTCATTTTAGGCAATAGGATCTAAAGAAAAGTTGTTAGATTTAGCAAGATTCAAATCTTAAAAATAGATTTAAGTAAATCAAAGCAAAGCTTCTCTGGAAAATTTGGAAATACAGGAAAGATTCAAAATATGGTAAATTTCAAACATCATAGATTTTAGTTTCAGGTATACCATCTGAAATGTTATCAAGAATAATGATTTTTGAAAGTAAAATCAAGATTTTTAATGAAGATTTGACTGAGAAATTCTAAGTTGATCAGAAAATAAGTTTTAAGGCTTCTCTGGCGATCGTGACTCTCGGGGTAGTCGAGACCTTGGCTGGAGGTAGGGGAAGGTTCAGGGAGGTCGGAAAAATTACCTAGTGGGGTTCCTGAACATCGTGGCGTAGGCGGCGAGTTTGTTTAGATTTTTAAACCTAATTTGGTCGAGTTTGGAAATGTGATCGTGGCGGCATCTCTGAAGCATCGAGTCAGATGAATTTTGGTAAGTGGTTGCGTGGATGATACGCGGAAATGTGGCCGGAAGCGCAGTGGGTTCTGATGAACGGCATCATGGTTTCGAGGTGTTTTCTGGTGATGTTGATTTTCTGTTTCCATCTGCATTGCTCGATTTCGATCGAAGGCTGGAATGTGTGAATCGATAATTGGGTTTAGTTGCTACATCGATGGACGATTGGTTGAGGGTGCCAGGGATGGTCGGAGGTGGCTGTGGCGGTGGTGCATGTGCACGATGTCGCGTGTGTGTCAGTAGGGTTGGTTGTGGGGTTTACTCGAAGGTCATCTCGGGATTTTAGAATGAGAACTCGAAGTAGAGATTGGTGAGTTTCTTCGTTTAGCTGTAGGTTTTTGACAGGGGAAACTCGGGTGAGACTCGAAGGATTTAAGGCTACGACTTGAAGTAATCAGGGGTCTCGAGTATGTTAGGTTGACAGGTTTAAAACCTGTATGTTTAAAAGTTTTAAACTGAATTTAATTTTGTAAAGAAATATTTAAACAGAAGTTTAAATCTGAGTTAATCTGAAATCAAATTTAAATTTGTATCTCAGATTTGAAATAAAAGAAAGTTTTTAAATTAAATTGTTTTAATAATTTTAATGGTTTAAAATGGATAATTAATTTGTTTGATTAATTAATCATTTGGATTAATTAAATAAATAATAAATTAAAGATTTAAACTAAATTATTTGTGATTAAGATAAATTAATTAGGAATAAATAATTTATAATTAAGGATTTTAAAATAGAATATTAATTAATGTTTAGAAATTAATTAATAAAGTAATTAAAGAGTTGTTAATAGTTAATGGAGGTCATTAACTATGGATTATTAAATAATTAATTAATAGGATTAATTTTGATAATTAATTAGTTAATTAATTTAAGATAATAAATTATAGAATTTGTTTTAAATGAATTACTTAATGGAAGTAATTAAGAATTAATTACTTATTGTAATTAATTAAGTTAATTTGATTTGGTTAGATTAATTAATTAAGAAATGATTTGATAATAATTACTTAATGTAATTATTAAGGTATGATTATTTAGGAAGTAAATAATAAGATAATTACTGGAAGTAATTAATTGATGGTTATGTATTAAGGAAAGTAATTTAAGTTTAATTACTTTGAATAATTAATCAAGGGATTAATTAAGAAATTAATTAAGGAGAATTAATTTAGTAAATGAAAGTAATTAAGGGTAGTCAATTACTAATTGAAGATTAATCAAGGTGATTAATAAATGTTGTTTAATTTAAAGTTAATTACTTAATGTAATTAATTTAATTAAAGTAATTAATAATTAAGTTGTAATTAAGGATCATTAATTAATATAATTAATGATGTAATTAAGATTGATTAATTAAGTATAATTAATAAATGAAGTGATTAATTAATGTAATTAATTAAGGTTTAATATAATTAATTATAGTGATTAATTTAATTAATTATAGTTAATTAATTAATGAAGTAATTAAAGGTTAATTACTATAAGTGGTTAAGGATAATTAATTTGAGTAATTAATTAAAGATAATTAATCAAAGATGATTAATTGAAAAAGGTAATTAAAAGATAATTAATCAAAGATGATTAATTGAAAAAGGTAATTAGAGGATAATTAATTAATTTGTAATTAATTAATGTTTAAGTAAGAAGGATTTATAAAATAAAAGTAATTAATTTAATTAACTTTAAATTAATTAGAGATGATATAAATCATTACTTATGGATGGATGATAATAATGAATGCTTTGCATTTGATTGATATCTCTGATGAGATATATGCTATGTGATATGGATGTTTAGTTGAATTGTGATAATATGGATTATCTAATGATATTGATAATGTTGATTATCTATTGTGAATTATCTTTCTAAGTGTATAAAGATAATTGAATTAAATTGTTTTAACCTTTAAACAACTTGGCCTTAAAAGATACGTTTTGGATTTCGATGAGACCGGGATCGGGTTTCCGTATACCGGATTTCCAGGTCTGGAGACCCGAATACCACATCGATCCAAATTTACGTTAGGTCGTGAAATCCAAATGGAGCAAGTGAAGACTCGAGGTGTAAGAACGATTCTTTGTCAGTATAACTCTGTGGGTGATTCCGTAATGAGTTGACGGAGATAGTACTTTCAGATTCGAGATGAAGATTCAGAGTGCAAGGGTTATTGTCGTTAACTCTGAGGGTGATTCCAAAACGAGTGTAACGAGATAATGCCTTCGGTTTCGTTCAAACCCGGAACGAACTTGTATGGATTGAATGCTTTCAGAACATCGTCAGGTGGACGATGAGCATTCTAAGTGATGTGTTCTTTTCTAAGGTAATCGTGACCTCAAGCCTCACAAACCGGGAATGGCTAAAACAGGGGAGGTGCAGCAAGGTTAGTGGGTAGCACCCAAGTAGGACAAGATTATCTCTGTCTAGAGGTCCCTTCTTATTATTATTCGGCTGTGTGGGCAGTTGTGAGCTCCAACTGCTGGGATATCTTGTGCGGGAATTATCCAGTAAGGGATGTTCCGACCTTGTGTTGCAGGGGATTGGGAGTGATCCTCGGTACGGTGATCTAGGCCACGTACTGTGACGGGCGGTACCCCGGTAGCCCTGCCATTGATGGAATCCAAACTCCAATAAGTGCCGTACGTTTTAGTTGTGCCCAACTATGTTGGAACGTGAGATGTAAGCATTCCAGCTATTTCTGTATTTTACTTGAAAACCCTAGACCCTATTATAATACAATCGAATTTCCTATCAAATGTTTTGGTTAGCGTAAGGTAAAAACTTACCCATATTTATTGGTGGGGAGTCTTACGTGATACTTTTTCTTTCAAAAGGTTTTGAAGTTAAACAAGTTTAACCTGTTACTCACACCAGACCCATGTCTGACCCAAGTTGTTTATTTCTGTTTTATAAACTCTTGGGTACTCAAATTTTTACGAGTAGCCAAGGGATTCAGGTTTAGCTTTGACGAGTAATCTGGAGGAGCAATGGAGCAGGAGGCTTCGGCGTTGTAGATATAGATAGTAGTTTTCCGCTGTGTTGATCTTTGTATTGATCTGTATTGTGTTGAGATGTAACAACTAGACAGATGTTTATAACTGTCTAGTATGTGATGTGTAATCTGTGTAACTCTGATAGATGATGTATATGATACTATGTAATATTTATGTGATATATTATATTTCGTTTCGTTTCCGCTGTGAGTATCTGTTGTTGTTTTCTTTTCTCTTCTTCTCTTTTCTATTTCTCACCCCTTTCTTTCTTTCTGTCGATGCGATGTTCCGGGAGTGGAAAGTCGGGTCGTCACATATGTTTCATGATCAAAATCCCAAATAATAGGTTGAATACTTGGGCAGTGGCGGAGTCCTCTATTGACAAAGACAGCTTGGAATGGATTTAGGCGAGATGACTTTCCTTCAAAATATCAGTGCGGTTTTATAGAGCCACTTAGCTTAGCCTCAATTAACCATAGCACTGTGCTTTGTTTCTAGTTTTAATAAATGGTTCGATACAGCTTCAAGAATGTCGACGCAGTTCAGATGCTGTATAATAATGTCATCCAGCATAATCATGGAGGAATATTTCTCAATGTCTCATTCACAATAGCAAAGTCCTAGAATCCTTAAAATTATGCAGCTTCCTGGCATGGGGGCAGTTTCTCATCACAGTTTCACCTACACATGTGCACAGTCCATTGGCGTGTTGCTTCATGAAACCATCAGGTCAGAATCGATTCAAAATTGGGATTTCCCGCTTTAATTTAAAGCTTCCCACCCAAATTCAAAATTGACCAATTCAAATTACAGTTTCCCACCGAAGACCACGTTGGCAATCCATATATAGTAAATAAGCAAGATGGATGATCGACACGTGGCACAATCCAAAGGCAAAAACCAAAAGAGCAGAAGAATGACATTGGCGATCTATGTGAATCCCAATGTATTATAAATAAATAAGGCACTATAGTAAGAAAGAGGAGGATTTCTAAACTTTACTCTTTTAAGAAACACTGATATCAAAAAACTATACTCTGTGCCATTGTTTGTTTGCACGAAGAACAAAATAAGAGGAAAATTACAATTTTCCATGGACCTGAGATTCATTAACATCTTAACCACATAAATTCTCTATATCATTTTATTGCTTTTAGTACTTTACTTTACTTTTTCTATTTTCAGTGCTAAAGTTAGAATATATAGATTAACGGATTGGATACGGACTTATCATAAAATTTTGACTAAAAGCATTATTGCACATGATTATCTCCATTCAAGGCAATCTTAACATTACTTAATTTTGCTGATTCCTAATTACGTAAGCATTTAACGTCGTGATTACTTTGATAATATACTTCGGTGCTTCTGAGATGAAAAATCGCATTAACGCTGCCTTTTCGTTTTACCATAACAATCTATCTTTCCAACACTTGAGTGTTCGACATGTGAATTTGTGGATGTATTAGTGATGACATTTAAGGGTCAAAAAAGTGGGTTGTTACACCAGCCATGTAAGGAGGAAGAAGGTGAAAATTTTAAAACTTAAAGAAATGAAATCAGAGGATTTATTTAATGGAGAGAATGAAACCTTTGTTATTCTCCTTATTAAAACTTCGGTTCATTAATTCCCATTCAATTGTCAGTCATATCTATTTAGACCCGTTTAAATATATACCAATATCGTATATCGATACTTGTATATATAACATTCATATATACATCTGAATAATTACTAACAACATCCAAAACACCAAATAAATAAAAAAATTTAATATATCTTAAATGATAATAAACTTAACTAATTTATAACATTTATAAGCTAATTAAATCGTGTGGTATTTTAGAGAATTCACAAATGTAGTTATATGACTTAAAGGTGTGAACTCAGTCAACGATTAATATTGAAAAATTCAAATATCAACATTCACGTGCCATCTTAGCCAGTGGTGTGATAGTTTGGTTGAATTCATCACTTACGGACCATTTTAATACAAAAATATATTTTATATTATCTTAAGCGGTATCAATAGTAATAATTTACACACGTTCTCTTTGCCAACACTATATCACATTAGGATGTATGGAATTTGGTATGGTCAAAACTCTAATATTATCCACATTAAACTCGATCGACCATAACCAAAGTCTTTGGATCAATAATAACATTATCATAAACAAAATACTCTGACTTGAGATTTCGACTTTTAGTCAACTACAGTTGATCGTGTGCTAATCTCCAACAAAAGAGGAGGTGAATTCTTTATTTAATATCACTTCACTTTCAATGCTTCGACTCAAACCCAATTATAGTTGCATGATGGATCATCATGCCATGATCTAATTATAATCAAAGTTGAATATCTACATTGAAGTTCAATAGTATTCTCAAATCGAGAGCATGTGCAATATTGTTATACCGATATTTCCTATTTGATTTGGTTGTTATCAACCAACATGAAACTCTCAGACGAATCATTCCATAGTTATCCAATAACTATGAGTACCGCTACTAGAATTTGTTAAAGGACATCGAGCTAAGACCGATATTTATGAAAAAATGTACCGATGTGTTAGTGGGTGATGTTAAAAATAGCCAAAGTTTAGACACCAGTTTATAGCTGATGTCTATACGTACATCCGAAACTAGTTTTAAACGTATTAGCGATGTAAATCGGTTTAGCTACACATCGCTTATTCTATCAGACATGATGTTATTGAATATCATATACATCGGTTTGTTATAATTGTAATAAATTTTATAATTGTAATTTGTGATGTTAGTTTGTTTTAAGCACATTATATAATACTCAATAATGTTAAAGATCATTATATGTACAACAAACAATAGTATAAACACGTAATATTTCATAGTACAAATTTAATACATAATGCATAATGTTTAACATTCATACTCATAGGCTACACCTCCTATTCATAAACATTAAACGCACATACTTCTTCCACTTTCTGAACATTAAACACTCATAGCAGCACATCATGTGATCAGTTCACATCCCCATAGCAGCACATCATGTACTGGAAATGGTTTGTGTACCCAATTCATCCCTACACATACCATGCCTTCACGACCATTTCCACAAACATATGGTGATCACTACACACAAGACACACAATGTTTGCATATGACTCTTTCTAGCTTACAAACACTCCACCCATTCGTGTCTACAATAACACCAATACATGCTCATTTATACTCGAGACATGTACACAACTCCAACTACCAAGCAAACCTGCACCTAACTGCACATCAACACCGGCACCACTCCTCCATCTTCGTGAATCAACACTTCCTTTGCAAACACAGCCACCTACCTGAAATTACAGCACTTCACCATCCCGACCATCTCATTCACTCAGCAAAACATACACCATCACCTACCACCCAATCACCAAAACTGCCTAAAACATCCAGTCATTCACTTTCCAAACAGCAGTAGCAATTTCTCCTACACTTCACCAAAACCAAGTTTGAACAACCAGTCACCATCTTCTCAGACCAAATTCACCAATCACCCCCATCCACTGTCAATAACATCACTTCCATTATAAAACCTGAATCAAATAGCTTCATTATAACACTGATATTGCACAAATATGTCACCAAATACTATAGATTGAGCTAAAAGTGCAGGAGTATAATATCGAGACTGTTTAAACTACATAGTACTTAATAAAATCATCAAATAACATCTAAAATAGAAGGTAGGGAACAAGTACAAGTAAGATGGAATTTCAACAAAACTAATAGATCATACATCATAGAATCAAATTTTTAGTTGCAGATCAGTTGTTGTAGTTTAGATTTTCATTTTGGGAAAAGTTTACAACTACAATCCAATGTTGAAAGAAAGTTTCAAAGCTTCAAACCCTTTTAGTAATTCTTATCCGACCTACAAAAAATACTTGATATCAACAATTTTCTTAATTGATATATGAACTTAGAAATGAGATAAAAGACGGCCCATTATATGAGATAAAGAAGCATAAAAGCACAGAGTGAATTATGTCCTGACAAGTATAAAATTATTGATGACTTAATTTTCTACAAAAGGAAAATATTACTAAACCTTGCAAATAGACAAAATATATGATCTGACATCACTACATTTATTTTTTTGGTCTTAAACATCCCTATACAACAAAGCAAATAGAAAAGTATTTTTTATGGTGTTTTAAAATTACATTCTATGTCAAAGACAAATATATGTGACAGAGACTCACTTTTTCTGTTCGAATTTTTAAAGACGGTTTGAAGTTACTTAAGGAAAGATATTGAAATTTGCAAATAATAAATGAACAGAAAGAAATTTTTTGCATGTGAACTTCAAAAATAGTGATGCATATCAGCATATGTTGGACCATCAGGAAATTGTAAAGATGAGCATATAAACAAATTGTTTTACACCATAGCTTGAAAATTAGAACAATATTTTTAAGTAATAAGTCCATATATGTTTGTCTCTCCTTTCATAGCTATCAATGGACCATTTTTCAAGACAATAATGTGGTTCATCCCCAATTACCAGTAGTAACACCTTAATCATAAATCAAGCTTCCATCCCCAATTACCATGTTTAAACACTATGATGCATGTAATGATATGATACTAAATCACAACTAACTAAGGAGATAAGAAAGAAAAAATATCAAAATGAAGAATTCAAATATACCCGAAATATGTTAATTTAATGAAACAAAAAGCAGTGCACTCAAAATGTCAAGCAATCTATTAATCGGCGAGCTTAATCGGATCCTAAAAAATGAAACAAACTCAACTCAAATAAGAAAACTATCTTTTAAATCTAGAAATTTATAGATAAAAATTCATATCATTTTGATTGTCAATAGATTTTCGTTCTCAGAGTTGGAGTTACTTTAAGATGGAACAAATTTCAAAGAAGAAAAATCGCGGTCAAGAAAATAGATTTAGAGCTGGTATATGTTTTTGAAAAATTGGTCAAAAATATCGTCGTGAAATTCTGAGAACGTGAAAGATTTAGGAATTTGAAGGGTTAGTGGGTAATTTTGGAGGGAGTTGTGTGATTTTTGGATGACGTGGATGAAGCTGGTTGGAGGGTTTTTAATGATGCAAATTATGAGTAACAACTGTGAGAAATAACGACCAATTTACAAAAAAAGCGAAAAACGTGTTAAAAAAAATTCGAGTCAACCTAGCTGAACCCAAGCCACAGCGCAGTGCCCCCAAAACGATAATGCCTCATAAAAAATAACAATTGTACCAGAGGCGAAAGCTACCCTCGGATTCTGCCGCGGGCTCAGATCCGAAGAATCGACGGATACGACGAAGCTAAGGGTGAACAGGATATTGAACTCAACTGGACATGAGGGGAGGAGATTTGAAAACCGGTTGGGTGTGATTGGGTTGTTTATGCAGGTTTGAAGAGCGGGTTAGTTTTTCGGATGGAGTTCAATTTTGAGTATTCCACTTTTTCTAGCAAAATATTCACTTAGGCTTTCCGCGCTTTCTTACAAAGTTGGAGTTTACATTTTAACACCGTCCTGAAAATCAATGTAAAAAAACGATGTTATAAAGATAATAAAAAGATTTTTGACATCGCCTTGAAAATCAATGTGATGTATATGTTTTATACAACATCGATAATAAAAACATGTGTTTTTCTACCTAATGTAAAAGATGCGATGCCTATGAAAAAAATTCTAGTAGTGTATGCAACCCTTTGATGCTCTACAACATCCATGAGTAATATACTGTCCAACATTTGGACAGCGTTACATACTTTGGTCTCAACTGATGTATCAATATCTTTTCTCGAAGCATCTTGATCAGGAATATTTAAATCGAAATGTTATTTTATAGTGTGATTTTTTTGAACATTTAGGTAAACCAGATGTTTATATTAGCGGTCCATTTGTAACATCCCGATGAAGTATGGACTGATCCCACAACACATATTTTAGTTAATTCAAATGAGATTACAACACCAGGATTTGACCCCACAAACTATTTCTACGTTATCCATTGGGTTAACTTTGCGGGTATTTTATAGTGTGATTAAATTACTTCCAATTGCGACTGTTTGCAACTAGAATTATATAGCATTTTATTTAAGAATTTCCTTATTAATATACTTTAAATTAGTTATACCATAAATTAACAAAATATATATAAAGAAAACAAATGACTTTACTACGAACCAAATCGATTACTAATTAGATAATTTACAATAAAGAATAAACATGTGGCTTATCTCCGACTCTCTCACAACGCACTAAAAATAGACGACATCAAAGTACCACATTTATGGTTTACATCACCAAACTTCAGTTAGCATGACTATTAGTGCATTGTCCAATGGAAATTCACTCGTAGTTCATTCTCGTTGTGATAACAAACATAACAATATACCGCATTTAGGAACAAACCATCCATATCCATGATTATATATATATATATATATATATATATTAAATAAAAACATGCCTGTAAGATCACCAACATTTTTTTCTCTATCTTGCAAAATTTGCTGTAGGACTACTGCACTAACCATAGAAAATTCAATATCAGAGTTCCATTCTAGTTTATAAAACGATTTCAGAAATGTTACGTGGAATTATATAATTTCTGGTACAGGACAGCAGCGAAAACGTATAATATTTATGTGGTTTTTCATTCTAGCTTTTTTTTAGGGAAAAAAAATTCGTCAATGGGAATCATATTTGCTCCTGGTTTTGCATGGATTTTTCGTAAAGAAAATTAGATTCAAGTACTTCTCATTCCAGAGTAATAAGTTTTAAGGAACACTTCTGAATAATTAGTTTTAAAAGCAATTTACATCAAAATAATAAGTTTGTTTATCTTTTAAAGTTATACAGAAAAATGATAAATTCGTTTATCTTTTAAATTTATACAGAAAAATAATAAATTCATTTATCATTATTTCTGTAGAACTGAAAATGATAACTTCATTTATTTTTTTCTGTGAATTATCCTTAAAAGTAATTTTTCAGAACTGCTGTACTTAATATTTATTACTCGCTGAACATAACTGTTTAAATGCTTCTGGACGTCAGCATGATTTTGGAATATACATATACTTGGCATGTGGAAACATTTTCGAATATCGAATACTCGTGTGTAGTGGATATGGTCGAATATTGAATAATTATATATTATATTTGTTCATAGTCAATGAACCAAGAAACATAGATAAAAAGTTTTGAATTTAACATAATTTTTTTTCTTTCCATATCGTCAATTATAAAAGTATGAAAAACAAACAAATATTAGGATAACGAATGGTTTTGAGCAGTTAATATGAATTAAATTCACTAAATATAAACAACGAATTTAATAAAACAATAAGTATATATTTTTCATCATACTAAAAATGCATAATATAAAATACAATCTTGATAAAAACCGACGGATTATTTTCAAATTATGGATGCCTTCGTATTCGCATCTATATCCATTTTTCGAATATTGATTTTTTGTATACGAATGCAGATAAATTTCAGATTTTTTCCAGATATTCAATGAAAAGACTTAGCCTACTCATACAACAAACAACAAACAACAAACAAAATAAAAACCCACATGACCCATCCAGTCCTCCTTTTTAAAGATCTTTATTATTTTAGACATGTCAACGGATGCTTTTGGATACGGTTACTGTCATATCCGTATATGTATCCGAAACCATTTTCAGATATCGGATATTCGCATCCGCGGATACGGACGGATATCGGATAATTATCCCATCTGTTAACGACTGATAAATCAATAAACATAAACGAAATTTTTTAATTTAATACAAAATTTTGTCATTCCAATTGATTATTAAAATGTTAAAAATAAATAAATATAATAACAATAAATAGTTTTAAACAATTAATATGCATTTTGTGCGTATGGTATAAACTTCTAACTTATTAAAATAATAAATAAATATCTTTTATCGTACTAAAATACATATAATTTAAACGGTAATTTTGAAAAAACCCGGACCGATAATTTAATGCTGATGTCTTCGTATCCGTTTTTTCGGATATCGGATATTCATCCGCTTTTCGAACACGAATGCGGACGGATTTGGATTTTTCAAGTATCTATTGACAGCTCTACATACTGTGGATTTTTTTTTAAATTCATTTCCAAGTTTATTCAAGTTGACTTAATTTTCAAAGGACCACCAAGGGTTGCTGCGATAAAAGGTAATAATACCATTTTCTACATTCTAGCACACATAACAAACTTGGTTGCACCACTTCTTAAATTTTCACAAGTTTTAACAATTTTGTACATTATTTTCAGTTTACTTATTTTTAAGATATTTTATTTTTATTTTCTGAAAAAGTAATAAATTAATCGAACTACAAATTGTTTAGGCTGTGCCAACCTTTTTTCTGCCCAAAACCTTTTAACGATTATAAATTTATACTCAACAAAGAATCGACATTGTGTCTTAAATTTTTTGTGGTATGTGTCAATTTTTAATTTTCTTATCTTTGCAAGTCAATATGTTATCTTTTTTTGAGTTGTATTAACACATCAATTTTCTCTTTTTGCACCCTCTTAATATATTTTTTAATTAATAGACTAAATTAACTCTGTAATTATTTAGGCTAATATGATTTATGTTTTTCCTTATTCTTTCAATTTTCTTCCTTTTTACTGCTATAAACATGAAGTAACTTTAATGACGATGATAGAATATATGAAGAAGGCAATTTTGTGGAAGATGATAGTGATTTTGAAAAACAAAATGAAAATGAATCTAGGTATTTTGAAAATTCACGCACTTTTAAAAATGTGAATGTATGTTTTTCTAGGATTTTTTCAAAGCAATTAGGATTTGACAGCAACTCAGTGTAGGTCTAACTTGAATTGTTAGTAAACATAGGGTCCAGCGCATTTGGATTGCAATTGAACCTAGTATAGCAATATATTGCTAATCATCGTATTTATTTTTTTAAACAATGCTCTACTTATTTTAACAACAAGATGGAACGATAAGGAGGAGGAATAAACATGGGTATTTTTGAAAAAAATCCGAGTTAGAAAAGAAAAAAACAAAGTGTTTTTTTAAAGTGTGGGGTGAAAAAAAGGAGAAATTGATAGAATTGGCCTTTTGAGATAAGTCGATATACCTATATAAAAAATATGGTAATCATAAATTTATCATTATTTATGTAAAAAATGGGTAATAGTTTTAAATAATTAATAATAAAGTACCACTCCAAATAAAATAAAATAAATCAATTTTCTAATATTGTAAAAAACGACAATTTCCTATTATCAGCTTAACAGCTAATCGCTTACCGGTCTATCATATGCTTTACTTACATACGCCTATACCTATGCTTTTTTGATGTATTAAGTGCAAATTTGACTAGAATTATTATGAGTTACCGTTGTTTTATATCATACATATATAAACGTCGAAGATTCAAAATGCACAAAAATCCACACATTTATGTATACGCCACGTAAAAGACGGACAAAAAAGGCCCATGAATGATTCCATTGGCACATAACAATGAAGCTGCGTATATAATTTCTGAAAACAACAAACACGGAAAATACACTAATTTTACCTATACTTTTCATACAATAATCACGTCGTCGCTCCTATGCGCATCAACTTTGTTGTTTAAACTTCACAATCAATTGTGGACGTCTCCACTATAGTTCTATATTTATCCAATATTTCAATGATATTAATATTCATACATCTATTATAGTGATCTGTTGATTTCACGAGAATACGGACAAGAAAAGAAAGACTCAAGACGTAAAACTCGTCTAAAGACAAATCAATATATGATTCAACTCTAAATCCCAAGATCGACTATCAAATTTGTATATATGTGCAGTTTGACTTACGTACGTTTGGTCATCAAATTAGTTACTATTTCCTTGCAAATAGATTAAAAAATCAAACTGTAAATAATTCTTGTCGCATTCACCAAGGAAAAAAAATCAAGAAAAGAGCTATAGACATTGATGATGTTTTCAAAGGTGGAAATTAGTTTGAAGCCCTTTTTGTTACAGAGTAATAAGTTTTAAGAACAAAAATTCTGAATAGTTAGTTTTAAGGACAACTTATAGAAAAACGATAAATTCATTTATTTTTCTAAGGTATATAGAAAAAAGATAAATTCATTTATCATTATTTTTGTATAACTGAAAAGGATAACTTCATTTATATTTTTTCTATAATTTGTCATTGAAACTAATTTTTCAAAATTATTGTCGTTAAAACTTATTACCCTGCACAAAGAAGCACTTCGAGCGAAAATCTCCTTTTCAAAGTTCACCCCACATTCATGATTTTGAAGGGTTTTGAAAATAAAACAAAACGTACATGAAAGAAACGGTTCAACTTTGGAATACTAAAAATAAATATCTAGAGCAAACTCTCTAAAACAACGTTCCTTCAAAATCATTAGAAAAAAAAGATCGTGTCATTATTCATTTTTACACATTTATAATTAATAAATAAATTTACAACCACACCAAATTATTGGACCATATTTTCCATCTTAATCCGTATGGTACATTATTAATTTATGTTTTACGAATCACTATTGAATTGCATCTTTTAGCTTAAAAACCAGGAAATTTACACTTCTTCAACAAAGAAATTGTTATATAATTTTTTTAATAATTAATATCAAATGCTAAAGAATGAAATATTTAAATCTCAACATTTAGAATAGTTTTTCATTTAAATCAGAAACTAAAAAATAGCTACCGATAAGGATTTTAAGGTCGGAGTGGTTGAACCATTTAAATCTTTGACCATTCAACAACACGGTATTATTCACAATATGATATTATAAACTATGACTCTAATCCATTCGTCTTTAAACTAGGTACTCATTTCATTCCGAGTTAAATATTGCGTATATGGTAAATAAAACAGGGGAATGCTACGGCATCCAGAAGGCCAATTCATTTTAATGACTTGGATCATTGTGCATTTTTGTATGGACAAAAATTCAAAACTAAAAACCCAAACCAAACACAGCTGAAACTTTCCGATTGGGTGCGGTCACATAATCTAACGCTGATCCTAACTATAATATAAATGACTACACTGATAATAGTATCGAGAACGTAATCTACAACACTATGATCCCGTTATAATTTTTGAAAACGCAGTAAAACAAAGAACAAAAACGGAGAGGATAGTGGGAATTAACTTTCATGTAAAAATTAGAACAATTTGTTTTGGACAAGGGGCCATTATATAGGTAACGAATAATTACGTACAGTTCACTGCTATGGTCATAATTGTTACTTTCTTTAAAACACAGTGTCCGTGGAAGTTTTTTTTCCCATCTATACTATGAGTTTGAATTCTAAATTAAATTTTTGAATTTTTTTTGGGACTAAAACTCATTTAATTATCTAAATTTTATCCAAAAATATTATTTGAACACAAAGCAGGTAAGGCATAGTCGGGCAGAAACCTTCTCTTATGAATGTTGTATTTAAACCAGTAAAATAACAAATACTCAAAGTTGTGAGACTATTCTTATCTTACTCTTGTTCTTTCTTTCTCCTTTTCCAAAAAAAATTTACTGCAAACTTTTGTGGAAGATTTTCCAAGTACTACCATTTTGCATGTTTTGGATTTTCCTAGAGCTGTTAATGGATAGCCGAAAAAAGGAAATCCGTTCGCATCGGTATTCGAAAAGTGGATAAATATCCGATATTCGGAAAAACAGATGCGGATGCGGATGCGAAGACATCCACATTCGAAAATTATCCGTTCGGTTTTTGTCAAGATTATAGTTTTCATTATGTGTATTTTAGTACAGTGAAAAATATTTTTTTATTTTTTTATTAATTTACTAGTTTATATTATATGTACTTAATGCTTTTTAACCGCTCAAAACTATTTATTATCATCATATTTTTTATTTTTTAACACTTTTATAATTAATTAGATTGAAAAATATTTATGTTAACTAAAATTTTCTTTTTAAAATTCTTGATTTATCGGTTGTTAGCGGATAGGATAATTATTCGATATCCGTCCATATCCGCGAATGCGCATATTCGATATCCGAAAATGATTTCGGATGCGGACGCGGATATGACACTATCCGCATCCGAAAACATCCGTTCACAGGTCTAGATTTTCCTACCACAAAAGTTTTATAGACTATAACTTCACCCCAAAACAACTAATTCCTTGTAGACTTCATAGCCACCACGTTCTAATTCTAAATTCTAGCTTTAACGCAAATCACAAACTCCACGTCACCCCTTCTTAAATTTTCACAACTTTAATTTTATGGTTTTTGTTTTTAATTTTCTAAAACAATAATAAATTGGTTAATAAATTTATCGACTTTCAAATTTTTAGAGTGTATCGGTTTTGATGGCTAATGGTTGTAGAGTTTTTGATTGTTTTATATGAAGTTTTGTTATAACCGACCAATACATGTTCGGAGTTTAATATATATCGATTTTAAGAGTTTTACACAAAATTAGAAATACATACACACATGTGCGTGTATATTTCTACTTATCATTGTATTTATTATTTAATTTAGTCTTGGGTATTGCGAAAATTAATTTTACAATACATTTACCGTGAGTATAATCGAAAAAAAATGTAGTCCCTCAAAACAATAAAACTTGATGTGAGTTGTGAATTACAATCAAAATCACAGTAAACTGGTTTTATTGATTTTATAAGCGTTAATAGCCAACAAAAGAAAACTTATAATCAAGGTTTATCACGAAACCTTAAATGCAAAGGTATCCAAAATCAGTTAAAAGCAACAGATGAACTTGACTAGTCAAAATCGATTGAAAATTAACTCCTAGGCGGAGCATTAGACAATGTTAAATCCTTCTTCGCAAAACTTTTAAATGGTTGAAATTATTTAAATAACGTCAATCCGTTCATTCTAAAGCTGTCACAGTATCCGTAAACTTTTAAGTACTAGGGCTTTACTAGTCGATTGCTGCTCTTAAGTACCAGGTCTTTACTAGCTCGTAATGGAAGATTAACATTAGAGCCAAGTTAGCTGGTTTGTCAAATGCATATTTAATAAGCTGCCTAGCTATTAATCATTTTAATTCTATTGCTAGTATAATAATATGAGTTTCAGTAAAATAATGAACTAAATATCAGCTAAGATAAATAACTTCAAGGATATTTTAAAGTGGAAATTAGGGATACATCGTTCTTTTTTAAACTTATTTGTTTTACATCTCTATTTTTTAGAAATTATATTCTACATCTTTATTTTTTTGATTTTCTTTCTTTTTACTTCTACCATTTTCAAATTTAAAAATGGCCTCAACGATGTGTATTACGGAGATTATGAGTTATGCACATATACTTTTAAGAGCACATACTAAGTTCAGTAAAATTACCAAAATACCTCTTGAATTTAATATTTTTATTTGAAAATAGGGATGTGAATTATAAAAGAAAAATACGAGGGATCTATGGCTAAATTTTTTATAATTATAAGGATATATGTTAAAATTTTCCTATTTTAAAAGGGGGTTGCCATTGAAAGTGTCACATATTATGAGCAAAAATATTATACACTCCATCGTCCTCCTTTTTTCCTTTTGAGCCCATGGATGAAAGAGCATATGGGGCTAATACTTTTAAATAGCCCATAACACTACAACAAAAACACTTTTTTACAACTTTCATTTTACAACGTTTGTACTATCAACATTGTAAAAAATCCCATTTTACAACGTTTGTACTATCAACATTGTAAAAAATCCCATTTTACAACGTTTTCGACAAAAACGTTGTAAAAACCTTCATTTTTACAAGTTTTTTAGTAAAACGTGGTAAAACTGAACTGTTTACAACGTTTTAATCGAAAATGTTGTAAAAACTTATTTTTTTACAACTTTTATTCGCAAACATTGTCGTATTGCTCTTTTAACAACATTTTTAAAAATGTTGTAAAACCATTATTTTTTTACAACTAGATATTAACTTACTACAACTTTTTTAAAAATAGTTTTACACATAGATGTATGTTAATTTTTTTGCATATTTTTAGTTTTGTTTAAAATATTATAATAATTAATAATTTATAATTAATAACAAATATTTAATACTTACTTAAATAATTTATAAATGGTTAATAATTGATAAATGAATACTTAAATACTATTATTTTAAATATTATAATAATTAATAATAGTAATTTATAGTAAATAACAAATAATAGATACTTAACTAAGAATTTATAATTAATAATTATAAATGATAGCTTATACATGTCATTATTTATAATTTATTATAATTAATGATTATTAATAAATAATTTATAATTACTAGTTATTATCTATAATTAATAATTATTTTTTATATTTAATAATTTATTATAGTTTAATATTATATAATTAATGATATTTAATTTACTATTTAATAATTTTTACTACTTAATAATTAATTAACTATTCTTAATAATAATATTCTCGAAATTAAAAATAAAATTTTGATATATTCTTAATATTCAAAAATATAAATATAAATTTTAAATAAATATAAATTTTATTAATTATTCAAAATTTTAGAAAATTCCAAAATGTTAAAAAAATTCAAAATTCGAAAAATATAAATATTATGTTGCAAATTATTACTTCCATCATCCAGCATCCCGTCTAGAAAATGATATATCACATTTATGTTTGAATTTGAATTCAAACTACAAAAGGCTATAATTGATTCACCATGATTTGAATTTTCTCTTATTTGAACAAAATATTAATTATCAAATAAATAAATAAAAAGTTTATGATTATTTTTGTATAAACAATATTCAATATTTAATGGGTGGCATTAACACGCTATTGGCCAAAAACCACCATGGGCACTTTGCCTATAATTGTATTTATAATAATTAATATTTACAATAATAGTTAATACCTTATATTTTGAACTTCATAAGGAAACATTAACACGCTATTGGTAAAAAACAACAATTGGGATTACTAATAGTTGAAGAGATAATCACCATTGTCGATTATTTCTTTAATCCAATGGGTGACATTAACGGTCCATGCTTCACCTAAAAATTCTCCTTCGTCCTTCCTTATCCTTCCACACCGTTCTCACACCCCAAAATAAAAGTAGAAACCCTAAATTCAGTTTTAAATCCCAAATCGAGGCAATAGAGACTAGCGGAAAATTGAAGAAAGGCTCTTTTACCGTCAAAGGCCACAAATATCTTCCTCGACAAATCAAAATCAAAAACCCTAGTTGATGCAGCGCAATCTACCAACAACACACCAGATTTGAGTCGTACAGAAATTTTAGGTCGCTCACGACCTAGTGAAATCTTAGGTCGCTCACAACCTAGTAAAACCTTAGGTAGCTCACGACCTAGTGAAGGTCGCTCACGAGTTAATGAAATCATTGTTAAGAAAGGCAAGCATCTAAGCGAGATAAGTGAACCAGCATTAGGTCGACCCGACCTTTCGAATGTGGACTGGTACGAGTTACGACCTATGTTAGATCGCGGAGAAGAGTTACGACCTAAGTTAGGTCGCGAGAAGATAGGTCGCTCGACCTTATGTTGCGTGAAGAAAGATGAGTTACGATCTAAGTTAGATCGCGTGAAGATTTCCAGAAACCTTATTCTTAAGTCGCTGCCGAGTTCCATTAGGTCGCTACTGGATGCTAAAGCTTAAGTCGCTGGAAGATAGGCCGCTAAGTCGCTCCTGGAGGATATGTTATGTCGTTGAGTCCTTAGGTCGTGTGTGTTGTATTCCTAGGTCGTTATGTGTGTAACTCGTATATGTTGTAAATATGTTAAGTCGTAGGTCGCTGGCCTGTTTACTTTAGGTCGTGAAGGCTTTATAATGTGATTGTATTATACTTGTTTGTTTTTAGGTCGCAAGGTGTTAGGTCGTTCACGACCTATGTGTTGTGATGTAAGTGTTGTGTTGTAAGCCTATAAATAGGCGAGTTGTGTCATTTGTAAATTTCGGTTGATTTTGAATAAACTTTTGTTTGAGAGCTTTGTGCCTCTTTTAAAATTGGTAGTTGAGTGTGATCTCCTATCTCCACCTTCGGTTATTCGAGTGCGCTCGAATCAACGATTGTTGAAGCCGATTCACGGAATCAAGTGCGCTTGATCAACGTCGAAGAATCGTAGATCTTTAAACACGGAATCGTGCGCGATCAACGTGTTTGGGATAGCTAGAATCTGGTATCTTTGGATCAACGGATTTAGGCCTTTTGGTATTCTTCAATTCACCGATTGCTACTTTCATCGTCATATTCGTTTTGATTATTCCGCTGCTGCATCATTTGGTATCAGAGCTAGACTTAGCCCATCATAGCTAAGCCGAGACTTGGAGCCAATTCTTATTCAAGAGTTCAAGCCGTGCATCATTTTGTTGTTCAAGGCCGAGAGTTGAGCCGAGCTAAGTTGAAGTGTAAAGTTCAATTTGAAGTTGAAGGCCGTGTCTCATTTGGTATCATTTTGTAAGTCCAAGCCGAGAATTGAAGTGTGTTTGAAGAATCAACAATGTCGCCGAGAAGAGCTAATCGACATCAAAATGTTGAAGATTTGTACAAAAGAGAAGATGCCGAACAAATGGAACAACGCATTAGTAACAAATTCAATGAGAAGTTAGATGAAGGTATTGGGAGGTTAGAGAAGTTGATGATGGACATGAATCAAGGTCAAAAGAGAAGGTCGCCAGTCTCGAACCATGGAGGAAACAGAGTTTTGCCATCGGTTACGGAAGCGAGAAGAGTGTCGCCACAATCTAATCGAGGTAGAAGAGAATCATCAGTTTCGATGAGAAGAGATCACCATGAGATAGAGATGAAGAAAGAAGAAATCCACGTGAGTTTGAGTATGAGCCATATCGCGATGATGAAAGACATAGTCGTAGAGACATGCGTGATCGTAGAGATGTTGATGGTCGAGATCGATATCGAAATACACGTGATTATGATGAAGAGAGTGATAGAAGTAATATTCATTATCGAGATCGAGATCAAGTTCGAAATACATATCGAGATGTTGAAGATGATCGTCGATGGGAATCGGGGATGAAAACTGAAATTCCAGAGTTCAAGGGTGGTATGCAAGCTGAGGAATTTTTGGACTGGTTATCTAATGTTGAAGAAATTTTTGACTTTAAGGAAGTTACCGAGCATCGGAGAGTCAAGTTGGTTGCTACTCATTTGAGAGGGAGAGCTATGGCATGGTGGCAACAAACAAAACTAACAAGGGAGAGGATGGGAAAGTCAAAGATTGAATCATGGGAGAAGATGAAGAAGTTAATGAAGGCTACATTCTTACCGTATAATTATTAATCTCTTATGTATCAACGATTACAGAATCTGAGACAGGGAACAGAGACTGTTAATGATTATGCATATGAGTTTTATCAATTGATTGCGAGGAATGATATCATGGAGACGGAGGAGCAGCTGACAGCTAGATTTGTTGGAGGGTTGAGAATGCAGATTCAAGATATGGTGAATATGTTTGATCCTAGATCTGTAGCTGAAGCACATCAAAAAGCTCTAGCTTGGGAGAAGCAAGGCAGAAGAGGAGGTGGTGTGTTTACGAATTCCAACAATCAAGTGAAAGGGGCTAGTAGCAATGTGAATGTTTCGAAGGCTGTTGCAAAACCGGTTGTTAGTGAAGTTGCAAAGACCAAAGTCAATAGCGGTATCAAATGTTTCAATTGTCAAGAGTTTGGTCACAAGAGCAATGAATGTCCAAAGCCAAAGAAACGAGCAATGATTGCTGAGGTTGAAGATGAGGATGTAGAGGCAGAATGTTCTAATTCACTACCGGTTGAGGAGGAAGAGTTATTGTCGGGAGATGATGGATATATATTAATGATGAGGAGAAATTGCTTGACACCGAAGCAGGAAGAAGAGACTAGCTGGTTGAGGAGTAACATCTTTCAATCAACATGTACTATCTTGGGAAGGGTTTGCAAGTTTGTTATAGATGCGGGAAGTTGTGACAATGTTATCTCTACAGAAGCTGTGAAGAAGTTGGCATTAAAAACTATGAAGCATCCGAAACCTTACAAGTTAGCTTGGTTGAGGAAAGGTGGGGAGGTGAAGGTTAGTCGAAGAGCTTGTGTTAATTTTTCGATTGGGAAGAAATACAAAGATGAAATTTGGTGTGATGTGGTTGACATGGATGTATGCCATTTGTTATTGAGGAGACCATGGCAGTATGATAGAGCTGTACAACATGATGGGCGTACTAACAGTTATAGTTTCATGTTTGAAGGCACCAAGATTACTTTAGTTCCCAAGAAGCGACAACAAGAAGAAAACAAGTTGGAAGAGATTGAGGAGCTGAAAACTTTACTATTATTGAAGGAGTTTGTTAAGGTAGTCGAAGAGGAGCCTGAAGTATTTTTGTTGATTGGGCGTGAGAGTAATGAAGTGGTTGAGATTCCTGAAGAAGTAAAGCCAGTGCTGGAAGAATTTGAAGATGTATTTCCTACGGAGTTGCTAACGGAGTTACCACCGTTGAGGGACATTCAACATCAGATAGATCTTGTTCCAGGTGCTATGTTACCTCATAGACCACATTACAGAATGAGTCCAAAGGAACATGAGGAGTTGAGAAGGCAAGTGGAAGAGTTGCTTGAACAAGGACGTGTACAGGAAAGTTTAAGTCCTTGTGCAGTTCCAGCATTGTTAGTGCCGAAGAAGGATGAAACATGAAGGATGTGTATTGACAGTCGAGCACTAAACAAAATTACAGTGAGATACAGATTTCCTATGCCTAGATTGGATGACTTGTTGGATCAACTTAGTGGAGCTGCTATCTTTTCGAAGATCGATTTGAAGAGTGGTTATCATCAAATTCGAATTAGACCAAAGGATGAATGGAAAACAGCGTTCAAGACACGTGAGGGGTTGTACGAATGGCTGGTTATGCCGTTTGGTCTTTCGAATGCACCTAGTACATTTATGCAGGTGATGAATTAGATCTTTAGACCATTTATTGGGAAGTTTGTGGTGGTGTATTTTGATGATATACTGATTTACAGTGGAAGCGCAGAAGAACATTTGCAACATCTGAGAGAAGTGTTGATGATAATGCGATAGGAACAATTTTATGCTGCAACGAAGAAATGCGTGTTCATGACGCATAGTGTTTTATTTTTGGGATATGTTATTTCAGAAGGAGGTATACAGATGGACTAGAATAAAGTTGAAGCAATCGGAAATTGGCCACAACCCAGGACGATAACAGAAGTTCGAAGCTTTTATGGATTAACATCATTCTACCGAAGATTTATTCCACACTTCAGT
Organism: Allium fistulosum; assembly: GCA_030737815.1. NCBI lineage: Eukaryota > Viridiplantae > Streptophyta > Magnoliopsida > Asparagales > Amaryllidaceae > Allium > Allium fistulosum. The sequence goes on along the minus strand of CM060906.1, from coordinate 292,627,509 downwards.
AGCGTAATGGCACCAGTTACTGATTGTATGAAGGGGAAACAATTTTCATGGTCAGAGGAAGCGGGGGTTGCTTTTGAACGGATCAAGGAGCTTTTGACGTCAGTACCAATTCTAGTATCACCAGATTTTCAGTTATTGTTTGAGTGACATACTGATGCATCTAAAGTTGGGATTGGAGGGATGTTGAGTCAGAAAGGACGACCAATTGCATATTTCAGTGAGAAGCTATCGGGAGCAAAGATGAGATATAATACATATGATGTGGAGTTTTATGCTATCATGCAAGTTGTGAAACATTGGATACATTATTTGTTTCATAAAGAATTTGTTTTATATACTGATCATGAAGCATTGAAGCATTTACAGGGGCAGGATAAAGTCGCAGCCAAGCATGCTTCGTGGATCGCATATTTGCAACAATTTACATTTGTGGTGAAGCATAAATCGGGAATTACGAATCGAATGGCAGATGCATTAAGTCGAAGGAATCATTTGTTGACTACAATGAAGGTTGAAGTAACAGGGTTTGATGTGTTGCCAGAATTATTTGTTGATGATCCTTACTTTGCGAAATTTGTAGATGAAGTCAAGGACGGAAAGACGGATGAGTTTGTATTGGTGGATGGTTTTCTTTTCAAAGGAAATCAATTGTGTATACCAGAGAGCAGCTTACGAATGAAGATTGTGAAGGAGTTGCATGAGGAAGGTCATGTGGGTAGAGACCGTACATTGCAGCTAATTTCGCAATCATATTTTTGGCCGTCAATGAGAAAGGAAGTTGAGAGATTTGTGGAAAGATGTCATATATGCCAAGTTTCCAAAGGAACAGTGACGAACGCGGGATTGTATATGCCATTACCTGTGCCTACTAGACCATGGGTTGATATCAGCATGGATTTTGTTTTGGGTTTGCCTAGAACTCAAAGGAGAAATGATTCTATATATGTGGTGGTAGATAGATTTTCCAAAATGGCACCTTTTATCGCTTGTAAGAAGACAGCTGATGCTGTCCGTGTTGCTCAGTTATTCTTTAAAGAGGTGTATCGATTACATGAGCTACCTGAATCTATTGTTTCAGATCGGGATACTAGATTTCTAAGCCATTTTTGGTTGAGTTTGTGGAAGATGGTTGGAACGAAGCTGAATTTTAGTAGCGCTTATCATCCGCAAACAGATGGGCAGACGGAAGTGGTCAACATATCATTAGGAAACTTGTTGCGATGTCTTGTACAGGATAATTTGAAGAGTTGGGATATGAAGTTATGTCAGGTAGAGTTTGCACATAATCATGCTGTTAACCGTAGTACGGGTTTCAGTCCGTTTCAAGTTGTATACTCAGCAAGTCTGAAGGGTCCATTGGATCTGACGACAGTGCCATATCAGAAGGGAGTTGTTAAGCATGCTTGTGATTTTGTGACTGAGTTGCAGGAGTGCCACAGAACTGTTCATGAACGATTGCTTGCATCAAATGAGAAGTATAAACAACTGGCAGATAAAAGGCGAAGGAGTGTGAACTTCGGAGAAGGTAATTTGGTTTACGCCGTGTTGACAAAAGATCGTTTTCCAGTGGGAACGTACAATAAATTGAAGACGCGAAAGATTGGTCCAGTAAAATTTTTGAAGAAGATCAATGATAACGCGTATCAGTTGAAGTTGCCGGATCATATTCACACTGCAGACGTTTTCAACATCAAATACCTGATTCTGTATCATGGGGATGAGCTTGTTGTGGAAGAGGAAGGTGCAAATTCGAGGTCGAATTTTTGCCAACCGGGGGAGGATGATGCAGCGCAATCTACCAACAACACACCAGATTTGAGTCGTACAGAAATTTTAGATCGCTCACGACCTAGTGAAATCTTAGGTCGCTCACGACCTAGTGAAACCTTAGGTCGCTCACGAGTTAATGAAATCATTGTTAAGAAAGGCAAGCAACTAAGCGAGATAAGTGAACCAGCATTAGGTCGCCCCGACCTTTCGAATGTGGACTGGTACGAGTTACGACCTATGTTAGGTCGCGGAGAAGAGTTACGACCTAAGTTAGGTCGCGAGAAGATAGGTCGCTCGACCTTATGTTGCGTGAAGAAAGACGAGTTACGACCTAAGTTAGGTCGCGTGAAGATTTCCAGAAACCTTATTCTTAAGTCGCTGCCGAGTTCCATTAAGTCGCTACTAGATGCTAAAGCTTAAGTCGCTGGAAGATAGGCCGCTAAGTCGCTTCTGGAGGATATGTTATGTCGTTGAGTCCTTAGGTCGTGTGTGTTGTATTCCTAGGTCGTTATGTGTGTAACTCGTATATGTTGTAAATATGTTAAGTCGTAGGTCGCTGGCCTGTTTACTTTAGGTCGTGAAGGCTTTGTAATGTGATTGTATTGTACTTGTTTGTTTTTAGGTCGCAAGGTGTTAGGTCGTTCACGACCTATGTGTTGTGATGTAAGTGTTGTGTTGTAAGCCTATAAATAGGCGAGTTGTATCATTTGTAAATTTTGGTTGATTTTGAATAAACTTTTGTTTGAGAGCTTTGTGTCTCTTTTAAAATTGGTAGTTGAGTGTGATCTCCTATATCCACCTTCGGTTATTCGAGTGCGCTCGAATCAACGATTGTTGAAGCCGATTCACGAAATCAAGTGCGTTTGATCAACGTCGAAGAATCGTAAATCTTTAAACACGGAATCGTGCGCAATCAACGTGTTTGGGATAGCTAGAATTCGGTATCTTTGGATTTGGGCATTTTGATATTCTTCAATTCACCGATTGCTACTTTCATCGTCATATTCGTTTTGATTATTCCGCTGCTGCATCACTAGTGCACCGTGAACTTAAACGCATAAACGTCCTCCTTGATCGCAACTACATCAGCAAGATCCGATTTTTAAGGACCGGCGGATGGAGGAGTGTTTGAGGTTCGCGAAGCTGGCGTACTTTGATGCATTGTCGATATCGAGATCTAAAACTTTAGGTACAAGGAACTCAACTTCACCTTGACCTACTACTTCGAGTTGTACACTATGTTATGAATTCGCGTTTGACAAGGCGAGAACTTTGTTGCTTTTGGATTATAAGGTACGTAATACTCTTTTTGACTTAGTTAATGATTTTTCTTGGGAGAAATTGTTTGGGTGGACGCTGAACACCGATTATGCAGAACACTGATTATGCACCAAATATTCAACGGGTACAGAGAAAGATTCATTGTTTTACTGACATATGTTGGTAACAATGAGTGGTTAAGAGTAACAATTGAAATAATTGTTTACCACATATATTTTAGTAATACCAGATATTGGACAAATTATACCTTTAATGTATTCACTATTGGTTGTTCTAACAATTGACTTAAGAGTTAGTTTAGTTGAGTTACCTTTCTATTTACCCTGATGTTGAGTTGATTTGAGTTTTGAGAAATAGAACTAAGGGCGAGTCCTATTTTGAATTTATAACCTTTCAGTTAAATATAATTTCATATTCGAAGTAGCATACAATTTCTTTTCTTAATAGACTTAATCAGTAGAATATAGAGTGACTATATTTATCAGTAATTTCCAAACAATCAATTTAATAGGAAATGAATTCATCATGATAATAAAAGCAATTAGTATGCTTACAATTTTATCAACTAGCAGCATGAATTAGAATAAATGGCTAAGCTACTCCATTTGTAAACTTTACTGAGATTTGGACCATCTTTTCCATTTTGAATATGGCTTCGGACAAATCTAAACTTAGATCAATTAGTTTGCGTGTTTTACACAAAAGCATACAAGCATCATGCAAACAGTCTATCTTGCTGTAAATAGAAATTACTAGCATTTTGATTAAGAAAAATGTTTTGGTGTATCAAGTTTATTTCACCTTTTTGTCAATTGTATATATATTTCACTAGTTTGTAATGGTTTGGACTGTTAGCCTTTTTTATGAATTGAATCATACATGATGGAGTCTTCAGTTTTCATTAATATCTGAACTTGTAATAAAAGTTGTGGTAAGCCAAATAACAAAGACTGGTGCAAATTTCCATCATTTGATTATGTAAGTATATACACTACAAGAAAATACCCATTCTAAAACATTGGATATCTATTGTAAAAACCCTTGAACAACATTTAAGTTAACGTTGTTACATCCATTGTTGTAAAAAGGGGCTGCTTTTCATAATACTTTTCTAGATGTTGTGTGCAGTGTTGTAAAAGGACTTGTTACAACAATTTTCAAAATCAAACCATTAATATAATAATTTAAATAGCATCATTTTTATTAATGTTAACACCAAGTCTGCAACTCTGCATCATACTGAGAGCGCAACTTTTATACATTAGTTTTGAAATATTATAATTTTATACATACATGTAGACAAACTACACCAAAATGTATAAAACAAGAATAAGAAAAGGAGAAACCCTCTACATGAGAACTATGACCCATGTAAATGTTAATAGCCTCTGCATTTGAGATTCAATTTCACCAAGCATGTATCTTTGCATCCATGCTCTAATTTGAGACCTGCTTCGAGAACAACAAGAACACAATTGATTCTTTTTAGACAGTAATAGACTAAAATAAAAATTAAATAATTTTTTTAATTTGGATAATGGAATTATAACCATTCAATTATACAATTGCAAAACATACCATCATGACAAAGTCATTGTGTGTTAACAACAATGTGTGTACCTGTTGATATTTTAAATTGTGTTCGGAACTAGAAGACATGGATGTCATTGTTTTCAAATAAATGGAAAGAAATGACATTGGGCAATGAGATTAGAATGGTCAATGAGCATAAAACTTGGGCAAAAACTTTAAGGCATAAGATTAACATTCCCAAAATGGCAGTCTGCCTTTTTAGAGCTTTGAATATATTTTTTGCCTACTAAACAAAGACTTTATAACAACATATTAGTGTGATCCTGGTTTTTGTGTTGTGTAGTAATGTAGAAAATGATGATATAAACCATATGTTCAACACTCATTTGGAAATGTTGTCGAAATAAACTGAAATGGACTATTACTAATCCAAGTCAACTTGTTTTGATTTTTGAAATTGAGGAGCTGGAGATTTCAGTTTTCAGCTACAAATAAAACTAGCGATATTGCTAGACTGGTACTGTCCACTACTGTGTGGTGCATTTGGCATGGAAGGAATAATAGAATTTTCAACAATATCACCAATATAGTTCAAACTATTTGTAATCAAATCCATGCATTTGCCAGTATCAGAGCTACCAAATCTAAGTTCGCACCAGACTGTAATATTCAAACTGATTGGGATATATGCAACAAGTTGTCTTAATGAGTTCTGGGCAGTTTTACCTATATCCGCTGCGTCACTTTCTCGCTGTCCTAGCTTCTGAGATCTAGTATGCTCCCTTCCTGTTTTAAATTACAATATTATTTCATACTTTATTTACAAGATATGCACGGATTCATAAAACAATTGAATCACGGAGCAGGCAACTTATTTTTCTTTTAAGGATGTTCCTGTTTCTTTTAAGCTTATTTACAGGATATTCCACTAATATTGCAGGGGTGTACTAGTAATGCACGTAGATTGTTTTCAAATAAATGGAAAGAAAAAGGAAGAAGAGGGAAAAATATTTCAGTTCCCTCCATCCACCAGCTTGGTATAAGTGAAATTTTTTTCTGTTTAGCTTTTTTCGTATGTTCAGGTGGATATTTCTAATGTCATATATTAATAAAAAATATAGCATCTGCCCTTTATAATATATCATCTCTTTACATAATTGTTTGTTTTTTTTCCATACTAGCTTATCACACTACTGAATTTGTAAGTATTAGAGGCATCAAGTTAGAGGCTAATTAAGAATTGTGCCCCTATTAATCATTTGTTAGAGGCAAATTTCTTTTTGTTCCCTGATGTTAATAACTAAGGCCATTATAAATGCCCCTGTTAGTCCTCAAAATATTTTCTCCCAGGAGGGAAAATTACCGCGTTGTTTTTTCTTGCATTACGTGTTAGTGCCTTGGTGGCGCAAAAATATATTATTTACCTTTCTTCTTCCACCTGTAAAATTTACATCACTATACTCACCTTGAAAAAATAATGAAAGCAGGGCAGATTCGGCCTGGTCTTAATCTGGATAGCTGTAATAGATTAAGAGTTAATCTTCTTCCATCTGTAATTTCTCTTCAGCTCTGACTCTATTGATTAACCTTTCCCCAATTCATTTCTCGTTCCCTTTTCAAACCAAAATTAGGGCTTAACCAAATTTGATGGAAACTCTTACAGGGTGACGAGCTTGTGTAGTCGGAAGGTCAAGGAAATATGAATGATGTCTCGATTTGACTATTGCATCTCTAATTTTTCAATTTCTGTACATATCTGGGTAAGTTAATTATTTTTATTTTTTCCTCTTTATTTGATTAGTTTGAAACCATGGTATTTAATTAGTTTGAAATGATACACGTTCATGAAGTACATGTGCTATAATTACCTCACAACCTGTCTGTGGATATGTGTTTATTGTATTAGTTAATTCTTTATTATTTTTTGCACCTTTTAGAGGATTATCTTTGCAAACTTGTAAAAATTTAAGTTTCCGTAGTTGCACCATCTCAATACTTTTTAGAGGAAATTAGGAAAAAGAACAAACTTTTAAAAAAAATTAGGCTGAAGGACACAAGTTTAATTTTCAGACTGAAGGATAAATGCTAGTTATAATTAACATTATATTCAACTTTTATACTATACAAAATGCTAGTTATACCTAGCATTATATTCAGTTTTACACTATACAAAATGCTAGTTATAACTAGTATTGTCCTTCAGCCTAAAAAAACAAACTTGTTGTCCTTCAATCTAATTTTTTTAAGTTTGTTCTTGTACCTATTTTTCTGTACTTTTTATTTGAAATAGGAGAACCTAAAATGTATGACAAATGTAATTAGAAAAGTGGAGACAATTTCAGATGAGTTAATTCATTTGGCTACACAATTTGTCCGCGGATATGTGTCTACTGTATAAGTTAATTCTTTTTTATTATTTTGCACCTTTTAAAAGGTTATCATTACAAACTTGCAAAAATTTATGTTTATGTAGTTGCAACATCTCAATCCTTCTTATTTGAAATAGGAAACCTAAATTGTGTGACAAATGTAACTAGAGAAGCGGAGACAGTTTTTGGTGAGTTTCATTTGGCTACAAATAATTATTGGTAGCATCTTGGTAATGAACATTGGGAGATTCAGAGAGGAAAGCGTTGCTTTTATTTATTTGGAATTTAGTATCTTAAAATAAATTCTAGCTTATCCGTGAGTCCTTTGGGTTTCTATTTTAGGTTATGCAAAATGTAATTAATACCTTCCTTTCAAACTCAAAAATAACATGCTAGGAATTCAACGTGATTAGCATCCTTCTTTTAGTATCATTTAATGTGTTTTTAATCCTTGCATAAAGAGTTAATAACCAAATAAGAAATCGAAACAGTTGTTTGGTTGCTATCACAATTTTAGCAACCAATTGAATTTGCCAATGGTAACTAAAATTATAGTAATTATTAATGACTACGTACTCATAACATGTTTTGTGTTATATAAGAATATACGATCTAAAATGAAGAGGCAATTTTTAATATAACCTAATGGATTCTGCTACTATTTAGAAATGTTTGACAGCGCATGTTTATGAATTGCAGTTTTTAGAATAGTTTTTTCTTGGACAATACTAACAAAAAACTATCGGTAGACCTGCTTAAATAATTTTGAAGCCTATGAGGTATAATTAATATTTTATAGCATAGTGACTATACGATAAACGATAACATTAACTACCAATTCTTCCTAACTTGATAAGCATTACATTAATAAGCATGCCTACTAGTTAATTTCCAAATGTAAGTGATATCAATTTAAGATAGTTTATCCTATGTTTAACATATATTTAAATACATGTACAATTTGGATTGATAGTAGTGTTTTAAATCTTCTCTACTTAGTATGAGATCAAATTAAAAGAAAGTATTTTATTTTTAATATAAATCATCTATGGTACATAGTATAAAAGTTCTATCAATACATTTATACGTTTTTGCTTCCAAATTATGATACGAAATATTATTATTTGATTATTCTTTTACCTCATAAATGATATTTTCCCCAAACTTGATTTACTTATATTTTATGTCTCAAAATGGAAACATGACCAACTATACTTGTAGTTGATTATGCAAAATTAAATATTTTTGGTATCCATGTGTAAGTAAACCAGTTGTACCCTTCATATCTAGTAAAGTAGATGAAATTCATAATTATACTAAATGTACAAAAATTAAATGAAAGTCGTTGTAAATTCAAAATATGAGAATAAAAAATAGTTCAACTTTACCTATTATAGATTTTACAAAACTACGGAAGATTCTCTAGCATCACGTATTATTAAGTCCAATAACTCATGTAAAATATTAAGGAAACCAAATATGAACAGCTGTTGATATTTAGTCTAGTAAATAATTGAGATGAGTGGCCATTAATTGTTAAGTTAATACAGATATGTTTTGCGAATATAGGAAAATTTCGTACATTGAATTAAGGAGCATGCATTATTCAACCTAGATAAAATGAGAAAAATAAATAGAATATACATACAATGTGTGTGTAATAGATTGATTATTCATAACATGAATATTTAACAAACATTATAACGAAATAAAGATGAACAAATGATGAACTAAAGTGATTTAGATAATACACTAATTTGATGGTTTTATTGATGTAAGGTTGAAATAAAATCAATTAAACCAATGTGGATTGCTAGATAAAGTAGAAAGAATGAATTGAAAAATTGAAAATGCAATGTGGATTTATGAACTTATTTTTCATAATTTAATATGTAAGACAAATTAACTTCAAAATTTTGTAAACCTTTTTGGACATTTAATACAACTTATTTGGATAAACATAAATGAATAATAGTCAAAAGAAATTATAGCGAAATAAGTAACAAAATCGATAATCTAATTATATATATGATAGAAAATGACATACAATCCCTCGAAACATTGGATTAATAAATCAACTTTTATCGTTATTAAACAGGAAACTAAGAACGACCCTTAAAATTTTTAAAAATCCAAAATAAATAAATTTAAACTTACCTTAAGATGTTCTTAAATTATCCATTTCATTACTTAATGTTGAAACATTGAAGGTTGTGAGAATAAGATGTTTGAGTTTTGAAACGACTTCAAATTGATAATAGATGTGAATAAATGGTTTTTGAGGTTGAGTATAAGAAAGACATATGGGGAAATAAACGTGAGAAAAATATACCAGTCAAATATGAAAAGCATGGAATTTTTTTTTAATAAATGCCCAATAATCATTTGAATTAAGGAGAAGGATTATGATAGAAGCTAAGAATGAATATGGAAAAAGAATCAAAATGAAGAAGAAATGAAGGGATACGTGCGTAACTGATTTTATAACGCCTTGAGATGTATCATAGGAACTCTAAGAGGTAGCAATTAATATTTTCATGGTTTGAAGAAAAAATAGAGCACATAGAGTGTTAAAAAGAAAATTTGATCCTGGAACTAAGGAGAGTTGAGTATATTGACTTAGAATGAATGGGAGAGCAGAATACTAAGGTCAAGTATTCAATTACTTATATAATAGAATAGATGTGGCTATAAAATTGACTCTTTCATGCTTGACCTATGAACTTTAGGTATTTTGTGGCTATAAAATCAAGAGAGTTCTTGCTTTATATTCTCTGGGTGGTGTTATTTTTCTTGATTTAGATGAACTCACTTGTTCTTTAGGAAGTTTTATGGAATATTGCTGCCAAATTATCACAATGTTACTAATTTATGCTGTGATTGTAAAAATTAACCACTTGTGTCACTTTAGTTTCTTCTCATGGATACTTGATAAATTGACATCCATTCAGGCACACACTTTTATTTTTTATTTAATTTATAAAGCTTGTTTGAGATAAGTTACCATTATGTCTATATATTGTTGCAGTTGAAATTGTGTGCAAATAATTAGCAAGAAAATGATGGGGAGCTGACACTCAATTACGAGGGAAACCTAAATTATTTTTCATGATTGTTTTTGGAGATCATTTGCCAAATATCTATTCGGACTCAATTAATACACTTCCATAGCAATTTTTAAGTGTCATCATATTAAACAGACATGACATATGTATAGTGTACATAATTTCCATTTGGTCAAGAAGAGTATAAGATTATCTATATACCATATAGTAGATGAAATTGATAGTCTTTAACCTCTTTTGATATAGACAGTGTCTCATAGTTAAAAGTTCTGTCAAGTGTATTTCTATGCTAGGTTAGTTTGTAGTTTCATATTTTAGAGACAAACGTCAAACAGAAATCTTGAATATCACCATATTTTGATGACTACGTCATAATCACTTGTAAATTGTAGGCTTTTAGGGCTTTTTTTAAGGGAAACAACTAATATTATATCACTTTTAAGCTGTTTTCTTTTTTTCACTAAGAGAAGCTTCATATTTTTATTTATAAGGCACTATATATTCATTGTAATGTAATTCAGAGATGAACCATACTATTGATTTGGAAGAATAAGAATATATGACTTTGTTATAGCTAGGAAGCAATAAAACATAACATAGTACTAATAATATTGAATGCATTGGTTGAAGTGACCGACTTGATATGCCTGTAAATAACTGCCATTGATGATGAATAGTGCATTCTGACTCAGATCATGGAGCTAGATCCCTGTGACTTTCATTGGAGTAGAAATAAAAGCATGGTCACTATTATGATGTTGTTGAGGCTTTTGATTTGGTTCACAAGTGAAAATATGTGTCAGCGTAAACAATGGTAAGTTCGATATCTCTTTGGCCACTATGTTATAATTCTTTATGAGATATATTTTTAGAATGCTAAGAATCTCTCTTTCTACAATACTCATTTTCTTAGTGTTAGTTCAAACGTATGAATTTTCTTTTTATATTATATCCAATGCCTAATGTATTGAAATATGTTTTATTACTATTGAAAGTATGTAAATATAATTTTGGCTGTATAGTATTGGTAGAGTTATCAGACCATTATTCTTTGTTAGCATGTATACTGCAAATTATGTATAATATTGGTTATTTTACATATTTATATTACTGGTAAATTTGTACATATGCATATATAATGATGCAAAATATTCAATAGTTTATATTATTACACTTTGCATTCAATATTGTACATATAAGCAACTCCCTAATACTACAGCCTGCATTTAGTTTTGTGTTCTATTGAAGTTATGTGACATTTTCTTACTTGTCAATGTAATACACTGCTAAAACCGTATGTAATAGCATACCTACATATGTAGGATATCTACTTTGTTCATCCATAACATATCACCATATATACCAAAATTTAGAATAATTATTTTATGTATTGTTAACATCATTTTATGCATGTCTAACTTCATTTGCAGTTTTGGTCATCAGTCATGTTGTCTAGATTATAAGCATCTCAATCTTACCTTATACGAAATATTTCATCAAATTTCAATGATATGGATTTTCAACAACAATGCACGCACCCACATCGGGCAAGTAACTGGGATGCATCAACTGTGGAATATGTCATTTTGGTCTTCTTCAAAGATTTTGATTCTAGTGATGCTGAAGCAGATTCCTACAAGGAGAAAACTTTGATGTAATTCTAGTTTTATGTCATGCACTAATCCAAATGTTAGTTCTCTATTATAATGCTTTTCTGGATGAAAATGTATAAAATATTTTTTGATGCTAGTTATACCTAGTCAATGTTGCCATTTTACATTGTTTTGTCCATTATATTGAATGCTACAATATGTTCAGTTTGTTGAATTAAAGGTATAATAATATGTTGAAGCATGGTTTGTTTGCAATGGAAGTCCATGTAATGTTATTATAATATTGCTTTTATATTTTCCTTTGATTATAGTGTTCATCAGGGGAAGATATTTTTGCCATTTTCTGCATTTGGAGCTTAAATGAAACAACATAAGCATTTGTACGTGTCTCTTCCATTCTATAAATTTTAGAGGCGTTTAGATATGCCTTTAATAGCACTACAGTTTATTTTTTGCTTGCGTGTCACACAATGTTTTAAAGGCAAATTAAATAAACTATCTGCCTTTATTTTTCTTTAGAGGCGGCATTTTTAAGGGCAGAAGCTATTTTGCCTCTCATGATAACAAGGGCAACTTAAGGCATTTTTTGGCCTCAATTTAGAATATTGGGGGCATCTATAAATGACTTTAATGTTTTCATTCTCAGTAGAGCTTTTAAAAGTGCAAAGTAAGTTCAATGTGTGTTTTAAAACATTTTAGCACTAAACAATTCTGTTTTCTGCTTTAAATAATCTACAGGTAACTTGATCTCATTCATGGTTATGCTTGCTCCAATATGTAAGTTTTCTCCATATTATACACTTCCCCTTGTTAAATTTACCTGCTCTACTGTTAATATACACACAAATCTTCATTTGTGCAGCCCAACATTTTACCGCATATACAAGAAAAAATCGACTGAAGGATTTCAGTCGCTTGCTTATGTTGCATCTTTATTTAGTGTCATGCTATGGATCTACTATGCATTCATTAAGACCAATGAGTACCTTCTTATCACTATCAACACATTTGGATGCATCATTCAGACCATTTACATAGTCATGTATCTCACTTATGCTCCAAAGAAAGCTAAGGTACACACATTGGTTGATTTTTCCCGGTATTAAAAATCTATAGAATTTAAACTTACTGTTGGACTGTAACCGCCATGATGGTATGTTAAAAAATTTCATTTTTTCAACGTGAATGCAGGAGAAAACATGGATAAGCTTTACACATTTATAGGACATAAATTTTCCTAACCATGTTCATTTATTCGACATAACAAATAACATTTGTCCCTATACTTTCAATTATACCATACTCTTTATTGTTTTATATATGGATATGCATTGATGATTGATTATAGTATGTAAAGAAAATTAAAACAAATATACTACGACAATATCAATGCATAAAACGAATAGTAATCAAATGAAGAAAATATTCTTCATATGCCAGTTAATATTGAAATATCCTTCACATAAAGACAACGGATTTAATAAGTACCCGTGTTATTTCCAAAACCATCAAGACCATGAAAAAGTAAAGGTAGAACAGATTGATTATGTTATTAAAAAAATAAATTCAAACTATTTTGAATGCTTAAAGAAAAAACTACTTAACACAAGTGTATTTAAAAAAATGGACAATTAAGTTAAAAACTACTTAACACAAGTGTATTAAACGATGGGCTTGTTTGTTTGATTTTGTGCAGATGAACAAAAAGTTACATTAGCTAAACTATTAATGTTGAGTTAACTCATAAGCTCCATCTTCATTAAGTTTATCCAAAATATATACATGTAAAAACTCGACAAAAATACTTATTTATAGGTCAGAACTTCAGAAGTAAACAATAGAGAGATATTCTTTTGTGCATCTGATTAAAGGTGTAAGGATATGTATTTAAAGTACGATTCTTAGCTTAAATATTTAAGCTTAATATTATTGCAACGAAAAATGTGTTTGTCAGTTGATAACTTATGGCATGAAAAATTACAGTAGAATATACAAATATATTATTTAAATGACATAGCGAGGCTTTAACTATATAAGAAGTGGTGCCGAACTCAATTGATGCAATTCCTATTTGCAGGCTATTTTCAGGTTGGTCTGAAGTATTGGTGAAGAACAACTGCTATCTTACTATCTATAATCATAAGCTTGGTTGAAAGCTTTGTTTGATGTTAACCCAAGTAGAAATAAGAAGAGTGAAGGTAGGTCTAAACTGACCTAGCCCGATGAGTTGCTTCTAGTAGAAATAACCGTTTTGTAATTGTAGGCTTTGAGTTACAGCATTGAGTCGTGGTGATCAGGTCAGAATTGTAAAGGAAAGTTGATGAAGTAAAAATGAAAGATCCTGGCGTTGAATCAATGGACTGTAAAATGAGTTATATTGAACTCATCAAAAATGTAAACAGGTCCGCATTATGCAATTGCAGTTCAGGCTTTGATAGTGGAAGTTGATATGAGCTCATTAGGTCATAAGATTGAACATTGGATTGCAATCAGGTCTGATAGAAGTAATGAGGACGGGACATGTTATGTGGTAGTAATGTAGATCAGATAGCGTGGCAGTAATCGTCACTGTGGTGTTGATTAGACCATTGTGCATTGGTATGTTTTGGTTTTTTATTTGTATATATATGGTCCAATATATGTTTGTCTGTGTTAGAACCTATAATATTTTGTTTGTATTGGAACACGTGTTAACTTGTTTTAAATGTAGTTTGAAAAAATGCTCTTTTGTTTGTGTTAATAAATTATTAACTTCTTTTGAATGGAAGCAATTTGGATTAGTGTTGCTTATAGTTTGTGTTGTTGAAATTTATTTTTTCATTATTGTATTTGTCGTTGTAATAATAATAAAGAGGCATCGTTACATGTTGGTATATGTGAATTTTTTAAAGCCGTAAAAAAACATACCACAACTTCTAAAAAATATTGCAAAAAAGTATACCACAACGTTTAAAAGATGTTGCATATAAGTAAACTGCAACATCTAAAAATAGTTGTATAAAGTATACTACAACGTTTAAGAACAATTGTAATAGGATCTATTACAACATTTATGCACAACAGCTATTAAATGTTGTAAAAAACATTGATCCTATTACAACTTCACCTAAGATGACGTTTGCAAAAAGGTTGAAATACCTATTACAATGTTTTCTAGATGTTGTAAAAGGTCTTTTTTGTTGTAGTGTAACCAAGGACTTTATTGTGCAGGGAAGAAACATTGTTATGATGTTCGATACTCCAAACCACTGTTAGCATTGCGGTAACACCAATACTTGAAATTGAAGAAAATATGGAACTTACTGCAATTTGATCCAAATCCAAGGCAGAATGAACCAGGCTCCATACGCTAGACTCGTGATTATTTCCTAAGAACTCGTTGTGGATGGGCACTAGTCTGTTGCGACCACTGCAGTGATGGTTATTCTTATGTTGATTTTGTAAGATTTAGCGATAAAATATTTCCATTTGCAGAAAATTTGGAGAATATTGTTGATTTCAGTGATACAATATTTCCAATTGCAGAAGATTTGAGAGATATTTGAGATAATTACTCAAATATATATTGCCTCTTCTATAGCATTAAAGAGAG
The DNA here is from genome assembly GCA_030737815.1 of Allium fistulosum. Taxonomy (NCBI): domain Eukaryota; kingdom Viridiplantae; phylum Streptophyta; class Magnoliopsida; order Asparagales; family Amaryllidaceae; genus Allium; species Allium fistulosum. Next base: position 292,612,286 of record CM060906.1, on the reverse strand, counting down.
TAATAAATTACCTATGCGAGAAGAAGAATTATTTTGGGAGATTAAGGTAATCAATTAATTCCCCAATTAGCTGATTAAAGAAGGAATCTTATCAGACGCATGTAAATTGGGGGAAACTGGAAAATCAAATTTACAAATGTTTCCTGTATGAATAGGAGAATTAATGAGGCATTGATTTATTACCATAAATCAATTACTTTAACCCAAAGTAATAATCTCTATATAAAGGCAGAGATTAGCATGAGTAGAATCATCTCTCTCAGTTGTATTTCTTATTCTTCTTCTCCATTATCAATCTTGTAAAATTTTATCCACTAAAGTAATAAAATCTCCACTCCCAAGTGGATGTACATTACCTCGCGATAGTGGAACCACTATAAATCACGTGTGTTATTTTCTTTTATCGCTTGATCTGTGATTACGTTTAGTTGGTGACTACCTGTTGTTTATTTTGCCTCACCGTCAATTCGGTTCTATTTGTTTTTCCGCAAGGTTGGGCTTTTTGTTCCTAAGGCAACCTTGAGGGATTTTTCCCCAACAGTCTGGTATCAGAGCGAAAAGATTGATTGAGAAAGGATGTTAGTCATTATGGCAGGAGATGAGAAGACTCCAGTGGTTGTACCAAGACCCTATGTCACTACACCACAATAGCTAATTAGGCAGTGCTTAGGGCCGTATCAAAAGTAATTAGGCACGGCCATAAACCGTATCAAAAATAAGCGTGTTTAATATTTAGATACGGCCCAAGACCGTATCTTTTTCTCCAATTAGATACGGCCTAAGGCCGTATCTACTTATCGAAATAGGTACGGTTCATGGCCGTATCTATTTGGAGAAATAGATACGGCTCAAAGCCGTATCTATTTTTACCTTTAGATACGGTCCATAGCCGTATCTAAATCTCTAATTAGATACGGCCTTGGGCCGTATCTATTTAGACAATTAGATACGGCCGTGGGCCGTATCTATTTCTCCCGTTAGATACGGCCGTAGGCCGTATCTAATTAGAGATTTAGATACGGCCACGAACCGTATCTTAGCTGCCCCTGACGACATAGTCAAACGAACATCAAACCAAACAACGTAACAACATCAAAATGTTAAAAAAAAGCTTGTTCCACAACTATCAAACACAAAATAAATGAAGTACTCAAGATCCAAACACAAGTGACACAAGTTGCAAACACAAATTACTACATGTCCAAACACAAGTGACACAAGTTGCAAACACAAATTACTACATGTCCAAACACAAGTGACACAAGTTGCAAACACAAATTACTACATGTCCAAACACAAATGAAACTAATATAGTTAATGCCAATGTTGATTGAGTTGAACTCATTTCCCAGCATTTTCTTGGAGCACGCTGAAGCAGTTGAATGTCATGTATCTTCCATCCGTCTCCCCTCACATAGTAACATTGTAGATCTATCAATGCTGCCCATAATTTATGAGAATAGAAAAGACCTGCAAAGGGTTACAACCGTCAATTACAGTTTTGTAAAACTACTATTCAACTGGCTTTAATTCTAAATATGTTCTACTACATTATTATGTTTAGTTTAATTAAAATTAATGAGAAAACAAACTAACTTTATTATTTTTATTATGTAATTGAATGGTTGATTTTCCAGTGTTATACAGTTTTACCCATAAATATAAATGTTTGAATGTAACCTGAGCTTCTCAGGTTAAAACAAAGTTAACCGAGTTTGATACTGAAAATTGCTACAGTAAGTGGGTTGAATATTGCTGTTATGTGAAATAGATTATCAATCATCCACTCATGCTGCATGAACAATATGATGTCAATGTGGTGGCAGTATGCATATTAATGCTACAATCAAATTCCAAAGTTGGAAAATACATGCGTTATGTAACTCAATTTGTGTTCTATTAACAGAAAAAAGCCACAATGTACATTGTCGACATTATACTATTTACTTATTCAAACTTGGCATTAAATAAAAGTTTCAAGCTGCAAAAGAAATCATGAAATGTTTCAATAAAATCTAGCTCAATACACTCGTCCGCTTAGTAATGTATCTACTTCGTTTATTCGAGGTCAATGAAATCATGAAATGTTGCAACTTAGTATTGCAGTTGCATTGCAACTGCAACATAGCAACTCAGTTGGAAAAACTGAGTTGCAGTTGCATTTCAACTTGCAACTCAGTGTTGCAATACTGGGTTGCAAGTTGCAACTGCAACTCGGTTTTAAAACTGAGTTGCGCAATACAACAACTCAGTTTTAAGTTGAGTTGCGCAACTCAGTAACTCAGTAACTCAGTTTAAACTAAGTTAACTCAGTTTTAAAACTGAGTCGTGCAACTCAGCAACTTAGTTTTAAAACAAGTAAATATATTTTCAAAACTAGATGTATGTATGTATTAAAATTCACACCATGAATGAAAAGAAGAAGAAATATAGTAGTGGATATGAAACATAGATTTGTAATTAAAAAGCAGACTCCTCCACTGAGAAGTAACTACCGATTGGCTTGGAAATGTAAATGGGGCCTAGGGTTAAAAGGACATAATCTGAATTATAGTGAGAAAATTATAATACGACATCATGAAAAGAAAGGAAAGAAAGTGAGGTTAAATATCTAGTAAACATAGTATAAAGAGCTCTATTATCCCTATAATTAAAAGTGCATAAAATATGCAAGTGTATACGCAAAACCTGCATCACTCAAACCAGTAGCGTTGAAAATAGATCACTAAATATATGGATAGAGTTGACTCTAGTGGCACTGAAAGTACATGACCATGGATAGTGGTCTCAAACTAGGCTTTATAGAATGAAGGTGTATATAATTTACTTGTGCCTATGAAACTGAAATATATATATATGATGGAATGAACTTCAAAATATATTAAATGTAGAAAATATTGACTGTTGTAATCTATAGAAGAGCCTATGGAGCAAGGCAACACAACTGCACCTCAACTCCTTTAGCTTTCCTTTGCCTTCACCATTTCCATCTATACACATACATGCGGTATATTTTCAGATTTTTCCTTAACCATTGTTTGTTTAATAACTGTCTTCATATTTCAAAAACTATGATCATGGTTGAATATTCTTGAAATGATTTAAGAAGAACTTCATACTTTGGATAATTTTGGCACAGAATATCAAGCTGACATCGATGAAGTATTGATATGAAACATGATACCAACATATGTACAGAACTCAATGAGCAATGCTAATTTAACAGCTGAAATGATCGATTTAACATGCCACCAACTTTTTATGGTAAAAAAATTCACTATGTATCTTAGCTTAATGTCCTAATTATTATTTTAGTGTTGGCTTGGATGTGATAACCAAATGAATCAATGATGAAGTCATTGTCATTGATTTTCTGGACATAATTTGTTTAAAGTGACTGTGCTTTAAGTTGATGATAGCAATGAACTATATTCTTTCAAGTTCACAATAAAATTTCGTATTTTACAAGGAAGATTTTTGTATTGTGAAACATTCTTGCAGTTCCATTGGCATGCAATGAATCCACACCCATAATTTTGTTTTTGTTAGCCAAATTATGAGAAGTCCTACATAACAAAATCAGCCTAACCTGTAAAGTTATTGTATATGCATATATAGACAGTACGCAGAATTCACAAGCCATGTAATTTTCTAACAATTCCTATTTAGGTTGGCACTAAACTCAAACAGTTAACAGCTATCTAGGAATAAAGAATCGTATACAAGTAACGCCTAATAATCTAAATAAATAAACGAGAAAGAGCAAGGATCTTTAGCGATATCTTATAATACACTGAACACATATCAACATATGTTAAAAAGTTAGAAAAAATTAAATTGTGATGGACAAATACCAACATTGATCATTATTCATTATTTTTATAAATCTTAGAAGCAATTATGTTGGAAAACGTGAACCGACATCTATTTTTACGTTTTTAATTCCATAATTTGAATTAAATCTTTAACTTTCTTGGATCTGAAGCATATATCTCAAATCAATAGTGGAGTTGGTTGTCTAGGTCCATGCCTTATTTTTATATAGATAGATAAGCTACAGCATAATAAGATAAATTTTGGAGTGAAGTCTTGGAAAAGGATTATGAACTGAGATGAAAGCAGTGTGATAATATCAGTGATTCTTTTAACTAATATTTTATTTCCTTCCTGTCATTTTCTAGCATTTCTCATATCAGTGATAATATCAGTGATTCTTTTAAATTACCTGCTAAAGATATCGAATCATAATCTTCGGATGGCACACATACCCACCCACTCCAACATCAACAAAGGTCTCTGCAAATTGATGATTTATTTTGTTTGTTCTCTCATCTGGTAGCAGTATATTGTTCAAAACCAATTTTTCATGTGTGGATGGTACAGATTTCCCATGGATTTTGGACGATGTAGAATCTCGACATACAGTACCTGTTGCAATAAAATTTATTGTCCACATCTATCCAACAAAATAACTGCATCAAAAACAAGTAAGAATAAAAAGCAACTAACAAATACCTATTGCTATTATGTCTAGATCAGAGTTGAGGATTTCACATTTTTGATTGTTCACCACATTGGTCGTATCCTGGGATTGAGAAACAACGAATTTAGAAGCATCGGGTTGTGTGTTGCGTTCTCCTTTTTCTATGTTTCCCACCATGTTGATCAGAAGCTCCATTTGCCCAGACAAATTTCCTACTGTACTCTCCAAATTTCCCACCGTACCCTCCAAACTTCCCATCCTCATTTTCAACTCAGCATTGTCTCCACAAACATGTTTCAATCGTTTATGTGCAATAGCAGAAGCCTTAATATTAGTCTTTGGTATGACGGTCCCAACACCGCGGCTCCTACCCCTTGTATCCTTTCCCATCACTTGTGATACGATATCTTCATCCACTGTCAATTTTTCTTCATCACTATCATTGATCTTTTCCTTCAATTTCGCAATTTGATCCTGAGATTGCATAATACTTATATGGACACATAGTGCATAAAAGAAAGAAAATTGCTCATGTTTAACTTTAGGAGCAAAAATAACTTACGAAGTACGAAGAATTGGCATCTGATATGCTACCATCTTTTTTCGTGTGTGTCTTCTCCCATACATGACGACGGTTGATATTTGCAGTTGGATTTGCAACGATCTAAAAATATGTTAGTTGTGATTTTTATCATTTTGGAAAAAAAAAAGAATATAAATTACCATTTCGTGTTCTATTCTAGCGTGACTTTTACGGCCTGTATGGTGAGCATAATTGAGCAATGATCTATTTTTTTTGGCTAACTCCCTTCTTCCGCTCGCTTCAGGCGTTGCTTCATTTTTTATGAACTCGTTCCAATCTTCTTGAGCAATTGTAGGTGGACAATTCTTCATTCGTTCTTCGTCATTGTCGAAAGTGTCATAAAAACCTGCTCTCAAATTTTTTTTGTGTCTCCTAAATGCCTCGGACATTCTTTTTAAAAATATTTCCTTTGAAAGCGGGTCGAGCGCATACATTTTCTGCAAAAAGTAAAATACATAAACAAGTTAATCAATTCTATCAGACTTAAAACGGGTTTCAGAAACCAACTGTAACAGGTAGTGCATATACATTGCAAATAGAGTCACTGACCATAAATATTTTTTAAATATCGTCATAAATAAATCAAAGTAAAAACTTACCACCAATTGGTTCCAAACATCATCCTTATATGTGCCGGGTACTTTGTTCCAACTTATGTATGATATCGGCACATGAGCTCTTACTAGTTTACCCAGCATAGTGGCGATTTTTCCAGCATTTTCTGAGACTGGAATACCAAATAAGTTTTGATCAACTATTTTTTCTTCTGAACATGATGAATGTGATGATGCTGGATTTTGTGTCATAACTGCAAAATGCTGGAATTTCTGAATTTGTTGTTTGGCCAATAAAATAGAACTCATCAACCATCAAGTCATGGCAATAACAAATGTAAAAAAGCAATAACAACGGAAGAACTACTTGGATTTCAAATTTGACTACAATCAACTAATGAAAATGGTTTACATTTGTAATTTCGATTCCACGTTTAGTTTTAAAAATAAATCCCCTACTACCCCAAGGAATAAGAATTCAAACGAGAAATGAAGCATTTACCCAATCACAATTACAATTCATCAGTTAACAAATGGTTTTGGTAAGGTCTTCTAATTTTTCATTATCTTCAAAAGCCGATTGATAGACGGTAGGAAACTCAATGTCATCCACATTTGTAGTCAACCGTTTTGGTGTATGCAAAACCACAGACCAACCATTATTTTTTAAATCTGTTGAGTAGAACACTTGACTCGCTTCTGATGCAAGAATAAATGGCTCATCATTCACGTTATCTTTGCTCTTCAATTTCCCTAAATTAACCATGATCAAGTTTGAAACAGGATCTATTTTGCAACCATTGATCTTATCCTCGACCTTTACCCAATCACAATAAAAAACTGTTTGTTTGAAGTCGGTGTAATCCAACTCAAGAATCTGCTGAATGACTCCGTAATACGTTGTTTCTGCTTCCTTATAATTTTTATCTTTACCACTCGCTCTAAATTTTGTAATTGCTTTCATGCATACACCGCTATCTTGTGTTACCATACGATTTTCGTACATTTTCGTGGAAAATAAAAAACCATTCACTTGGTACTTAGTATAACTAAGCGCCGTGAACTTCGGCCCATGCACTAGCCGCCAGAGAGTTGGATCAACATCGATGCACTTCAACAACTACATAAAATACAATAAATAAAACAAAACATGGTCACGAAGGTGTATTGCCAACTTATAACGTGAACTACTGAAGATGTTGTAATACCTCGTTGCGTAACCATAGAGTAAAACTTTGAACGACTTCGATAGTTGTACCTCTGCCCCGTGATTGAAATCTATTACTTTTCGCATAGGAGTTATACCTCCTACGGAAAACACATATCAAACCGAATACATAAATTGAATTAAAAAATGGAAATTCAAAACAAAGGTGTGAACTTACTTCTTCCATTCATCCAATCCATCATACTTATTAAGGACCCATCTACGTACTTGTTCAAACTGCACTTGGGTTAACGTTATATCTTTACCATTATCTAAAGGTATCTCACCAGCAAATTCATCGTCCTCGTCTAAAAACGCTTCGCGGGTATGTTTATGATTGCCATCACCTCCGTTTGGCATATATTCCATGCAGTAAAGGCTAGCTTCTTGTACAATATATCCTTCTGCAATACAACCTTCAATGTATCTTTTGTTGCGCACATATCCTTTATATGTTTTCATCAACCTGTGAATGTGATCATTTATATATTGTGCATGATAGCTATTTCTATCGAATAATAATGTACATAACTGAAATTAGTTATTTACCGTTCAAAGGGATACATCCATCTATATCTGACAGGACCACAAATTAATGCTTCATCGGCTAAATGAACCATAAGATGGATACTGATATCAAAAAATGCAGGTGGAAAATGTTTTTCAAAAACACACATTGCTTCTACCAAACTAGCCTTTGCTTTTATAAGGTGTTCCCTATTGATCACCTTTGAGCACAAAATGTTAAAGAATAGACTAATACGATGAATAGCATTTCGCAGATCCTTATGTTGTGGATAAGAATGTTGAAGCAATACCGGAAGCAAATGTTGCATTATGACGTGGTAATCATGTGACTTCATATTTCTTAGTTCGGGAGGATTGATGCTCACATTGTTGTGGAAGTTTGAAGAGAATTTGTTGGGCACTTTTAGGTTTTTCAAAATGGTGCAAAACCGTATCTTTTCCTCTTTGCTCAAAGTGAAAGTTGCCTTTGGTATGATTATTTTATTTGTTTCAGGATCTTCCATCACCCACAACTTTTGTTTTATACCCATGATTTTCAAATCCTTGCGTGCATTGATGCCATCTTTTGACTTATCTTTATGGTCCATAACGGTGCTGATGAGATGCTCTGTGACATTTTTCTCCGTATGCATAACATCAATATTATGGCGAATCATATTTGCTTTCCAATATGGTAAATCAAAAAAGATAGACCTCCTGTACCATGCAGAAACATTGTCAACTTCTTCATAAATTGACTTTTTCCGTTTTCGACTAATTTCTTCTTTGTGTTTACCAACTTTCATTTTGATATTTGCTACTTTCTTTTCAACTTCAAAACCGGTCAATGTCCGTTTAGGACGTTGAAATTCTTGTTCGTTATTGAAATTTGTCTTGTCGTATCGAAACTTGTGTTCTTTAGGAAGAAACATTCGATGTCCCATGTAACACACCTTCTTACTTTCAGGAAGATGATAAGAACAAGTGTTTTCCCCACAAACCGGACATGCAAAATAACCGTGAGTTGTACATCCCGATAAAGTCCCAAGAGCAGGGTGATCATGGATTGCCCACAACACCCTAGCTCTCATTGTGAATTCGGATTTATTTAATGAATCATATGTAACGACTCCTTCCCATAACTGCTTTAACTCGTCTATCAACGGCTGTAAATAAACATCAATGTCCTTCCCTGGTTGTTTTGGCCCAGAAATCAACAGTGTTAATATTGAAAACTCTCGTTTCATGCACATAGACGGTGGAAGATTATATGGTACTACAATTACTGGCCAACAACTGTAAGGGTTAGATAGAGAAGCATGTGGACAGAAACCATCTGTTGCTATTCCAAGTGTGACATTTCGTGGCTCGACAGCAAACGTTTGTTCAAAATAATCTGCGGCTTTCCATTGAGAAGTGTCACATGGATGACGCATTACGGTTGGATCAGACTTGGCACGACCATGCCAGGTCATCGCATCTGCTATCCATGGTACACTATACAATCTCTTCAATCTAGAAATTAAAGGAAAATGTCTTAATGTCTTTCGAGGTACTTTGATGCATTTTCTTTCTTCGTTGAATGATGTCATATATCTTGGTTCGTTGCAATTTGTACACGAAACTCTATTCGCATCATCTTTCCAGTATAATATGCAATCATTGATGCATGCATCATAAGTTTTGTAATTCATCCCAACTTGCTTAATTAACTTCTTCACGTCGGAGTACTTTGTCGGCAGCGTGTTACCTTCTGGGAGTAACTCCTTTATTAGTTCGAGGAGTGCAGTCACACCATTATTTGAAAAGCCGTATTGGGTCTTCAAGCTATTGAGTTTCACAATGGCATACAGCTTCGTCAAACCTTTTGAACATGAAGGATACAGTGGCTCTTTTGCGCTATCAAAAAGTGATTTATACTTCTTACTTTCATTGGCCTGCCAACTGCCATTAACTGTAGACGGCTCTCCAACATTAGCATGATCAGACAATGGATTTTCAGGTTGAAAATGATGAAATCTATCTGCATCATTGACTAGATCTTCCATCATAATAGGTTCAGACTCGTCGGTACTTGTGGCATGACTAACTGGTTGTTGTTTTTCCTTCTCTACCCTTTTTTCCCCATGAAAATACCATACGGTATATGATTGGATAAAACCCCATCTAAGCAAATGAAAATGAATGTCATCTAATTTGATCGTCTTCATATTTTTGCACCGAGTGCAAGGGCATAAATACACTCCTTTCTTACCACCATTTTCATCAACAAAACTAATAAACTTCTTCACCCCGTCTATATAGTATGTAGATCTTTGATCAGATTCATTTATCCACTTTTTGTCTATACTGGAAGACATATTGCCCTCCTATATCATATATAGTAGAACATTAGACGTAAATATAATATATATATATGAGTGTATATATAGGACGTACTCTAAAAGTCCCAAGTTTGATTTTATTGGCCTTAATTTTTACTTCAACTTTTTTTTGTTTTAATTGAACAAGGCGTACGCTTTAATGTAATAATATAAGTATCCACATGGAAAAGAGAGTGCAACATATAAACAATGACTAGAACATAGCACATGACTCGCTAGATCCAGAACAACAGTAGATATAGTGGGAAAACAAGCAGGCATACATGTAGGGAAACGACAGTCTGAACTACAGCTAAAACTTAGCTCCATTGACAGTCTGAACTACAGCTAAAACAATAAACCACTGCAGGTGTGCCCACTGCGACTATATTAATTTTTTGGTCCTTATTGTAACTTGTCACCACGAAAGTAACATAAGTGGTGGGGTTCAACTGGGTGTAGAAGTGATCAATAGTCGCCATTTCACCACAGAGCATTTGGTTGTAATTATGCTTATGTTGGATGTTGACCCAATAAAATTTGACTATCAACCTTACCAAGTTCAGCTCGGTAATGTTCCTCTCTACACATTTAGTGTAGGCAAATATTCTGATCAGTGTATAAATTCAACTGAAATGGTAAACTCCTGTGTGTGTTTTTATTTATTTATTAAGTTGTATATAGTGTCTTCAAACCTTAATTAACACCATGCAATCTCCTACTCACTCAATAAACAGGAGCTAAAAGAAATGTCAAATGCGAGTATAGGAGGAACGTTCTTGCATATTCCAAACTCAGACAGGTTAAACAGTGCATTTTCTGAGTGTTTAGTTGGGCTTCTCACTGTAGCCGTTTCGGAGATAAAGCTAAATGTGAGGCAAATCAACTCCACAATCCACACTATCTCTGGTGTTAACTATACACAGTCCATTGATGGTGAGAACGGGTCTGTAACTATTAATTTTGGAGATATCTATGCCAACGAGCAGTGTAAAGTCATGGTGGACCTCATTCTCCCTGCTGTTGGAACACGTCGTACTGATGACAGTATTCTTGAAATCACTATGAGGTACAGGTGGAAAGAATTTGATCCAAGTATTTTTTAATTTCTACATAAAATCATTATTGTATCTTGATTCTGTGTTATGTACGAGTATAACTTATATGTCTTATTATAATTATAAATATGCAGCTCTACTGGTAGAGTAAAAGAACATCCTATTATTATAATTATAAATATGTAGGCATAGAACATTGAAATTACTTGCTATATATATCATAAAGAAATGTGCCCAGCAAACTAAGCTAATTTGTAGTATGAACAGAAATGCAAATACATTTTAATTTTGCTAACCTATATGTCTACCTGTATAATACAACTTCAAGAGGTCGGATTTATCATGGATTGTTGATGAATGTGTTCAGGGTTCATTTTGTAAGGTCAGGAAAATAATTTCATAAAATAACTTAGTTTACCTTTCGAGGAGCGGTATAACCAATGGTCTTTACCTAAAAAGTGAAACATAAAAAAAATTACATGCTGCAGTAAGTCTTTAAAGAAAGGTAACCGGTACTTTATAAAGGTCACTATGGATCTGATGAGTCCTATAACACTAAACTACCATAGATCTTGTATCAACAAAGTGGAAAACAGAGCTCCTTTTGTTTCTCCGATTTGGAAGAGAAAGAAGCAAAATGAGTTCTCTTCTCTAGGATCAATTAGTGCTTAAAGTTTCACCGATTTCATTCTAAATCCTAATAACAAACAAGCAAATTGTATAACTCTTTACATCGGATTATATATGGCATCTTTGTTACCAGTACAAGCAATTTTATTCCCCAGTAATATTTATGACACATTTCCTAATTTGATATATGAAAATTAAAAGTTATAGTTGCCATTAAATACTTCTAAAAAAATAAGAGATTACTGCATAATCCATTTCTTCCTTGTTTTGAAGTACACCATCATTTTTAATAACGCTTCATCACATTACTTGATCATGCTCTTTGACCCTATTATTCCATTGTTTAAATCAACATGCACTTTATTATCTACCTGCACTTTATTATTTTTATTCATCCCAATTTTTTTTTCTTCCTTTAATATACCACGGAAACCTAAAGACTTTCACCTGATTTTTTTTCTGAAGCCTCTTTCTCTATAATATCTGAATATATTTCTTTTTTATTTCCTTGCATATCATCATTCATTTTTTCCAAAATGATTTTCGGATTTAAAATTTTCAAGAATCAAATATCTAATGATAATTTCAAAATGACAAATCATTTCATTTTAGATAATCAGACATTCTTTTGTAATACTATTTTTAGTCATTCTCAACCTTTGCCAAATTATAGTTTCTCTATTTAGAATTTTTCTTAGAATTTAGCCAAATTACTATGTCATTTTTAAACCACTCGACATGTGACCATTCACCCATCCTTATCAAACTCATAAATGACAATGGTGAGTAATAATAAACCATTCAAGTTTAATAATGCTTGGCCAACTCGGTTAAGCTATCATAAAGCAATACAGGATTATGCCTAACCACAAGAAGCAGAGATAACCTAATTTAATTTTTTTGAACAAGCCTAAGTGTGTTGGTCATCAAATACTTCTTTTCCTACTTTGGCCAAAATTAGTCTTTTGTTGTTTTTCTACTAGCAGTTTAATGCTCATTGTTCTAGTGCTAGTATTCAATTTCTGTCTATGATAATTTCCCTGAGCATAGCTAAGAATTATAAGAGTTGATTTATTTTTTATATTTAAAATAATAAAAGGCAAAAGATATATAAATAATTTGTTTATGCTACATGATATTATTCTTCAATAAAATTTGGCCTATAATAGTTATCACTGGTAGGTAAAAACTTAAGATTGAAAGCACACCATTCATTCTTTACTACTTCCTTAGTACTGATAACAATTAACATGTATCATAAGTTTGAAAGAAAATAAGATATATAAATAATTAATGATTTAAGACATACAATGAAAAATCTGCTAAAACTAATGAAGGCTATTATATACACTTGTACGAGATTCAAATAGTTACATAATTAAATCTCTTGCCATTGTTTTTTTCTTCCCTCGCTTTTTCCCCAGACAATTTAGTAGTAAATGAGACTACCTTAAAAAAAAAGGAATTTACTGCCAATGATCACGGTAAGGCACTGGACTGTTGATTTTGGAAGATCTATAATTGAATTGACGGTTTGGATATGGCATTAAAATAAAAAATGAAAAAAAAACCTTTTTCATTTGCTAGTGTTTTCATATTTAATGAGCTTAAATACAATGTAACCTAAATCTAAACAGTTTGATCATCATCGTTTTTTGTTTATAGTTAAATTTTTTTATTTTTTTTGTCAGTGAGCTGGAATTATCGAACCATTGAACTGTAAGATGTAACCAACTATACATTATTAGGCATACAGTCAGTTTCTTTTCTATAGTCCAAAAATTGAAAGTTTATGCAGGAACATTTTAAAATAAAAACATAAAAGCTCAATCAGTGAAATTGGTACATATGGTTCATCTCTTGTCATTGTTCAATTAACCCCTTAATTAATATATTTAATTAAAATAGTTAAATGATTATAACTAGCAGTAGAATCAAAATAAAAACCTTGCTGCGGAAACATCTAACAAAAGACTATGTATGAAGTTGTCTCTAATCTCTATACATGTACAAAAACAGACAAAGGATTCCCTTTGCCAAATTCGGACTACAAACTAAAAAAATAAAGAAAATGCAAAATTCATATGGAACAATATTCTTCATAGACAGAGATACATACAAACGCATCCAGCTTCAACATGAAATTTCATTCTTAAGTGAATTTCAGGTTTACAGTATACATGATATTTTCACAATGTTACAAACTTAGTAAACGATTGTTAAATGCACGATATCTAACTAGAAAAGAATTCAATATGATCACAAAAATAATCATGCGCAACCATAATATCTATAATAACCCTCTACTCAAAACAACAATGTTCATTTGTCGACCACTGCTAAGATAATGAAATTAGGACTGTAATACATAAAAAAAACGAGATATGCAATCAGACTGACACTTGCAATGTCAAGTTACCATAGTCTCTGTTCACAAAATGGAGGGGTTTGGTGTCATCAAATTGAAGCTAATTCTAGATGAGAGAACTTATTCGATGAGGAATTCAGAGGCAAACTATAAAATTTCAATAAATGGAACTCAAAATATAGGGTTTATTTTAAACATTAGCACCAAACTGTTTCCAAAAAATTTGCCATTACAACGGCGCCATTTTGTAGCACCGGAGTAATGTCTATGCATTACCCCTCTCCTGATACTTGGCTTGCGCCATTAACAATAATTTTATCCACTTATACAACAATGTCAAAACAATATACAACATTAGCACCAAACTGTTTCCAAAAAATTTTCCATTACAACGGCGCTATTTTGTAGCACCGGAGTAATGTCTATGCATTACCCCTCTCCTGATACTTGGCTTGCGCCATTAACAATAATTTATCCACTTACACAACAATGTAAACACCATATACAATGTTAAAGCTACTGCCAAAAACGGTACCCCATATTTTAAATGGTAACAGCCTAAAGCTAAAACATATTAAAAACAAAGGCAAGGGCTTTAGCAATCAAATGAAAGCAAACTCAACTAATTAGAGGACACGAGTTTTAAACTAGATCAAACTAATGTGAGGTCGGATCTGTTTCCTGAATATTTGGATCATCATCTACTAATAAGGAAGAACTCAAATCATCATCAACCATCATAGCTCTCAGACAATCAAACCTATTATTAGTGAAAACCTCAAAAATCTCCACTTCATATGATTTTGCCTTTGATTTTTGTTAAGAATAGGTTCAAATTCTTTATTCACATCCTCTATTAAAACAACTAAATTTTATGCTTCATTAATAATATTTTCACACCTATATTTTAATTCAAACTTGTCTACCCTTAAAAATTGTAAATCCATCCTACACTGCATCACAGCAGGATCCAATAGTAAGGAATCAGAGAAAGAAGATACTTCCTTATCGATAGTATTAAAAAAATCCAAATCAATAATATCATTATCCAAAGATTTTGAAACTCGAATGTTCTCTCTATGGGCTGGAATTAAGGTGTCAACAGAGTCATCACTAGAAAAATCAGATTTACCAAAATATCCCTCTAGATCACCTAATTTCTTGTTATACCTTTCCTGTGTTTACCTCATTAATCACACCGAAATGATTGAATAGATGTTCTAATAAATCAATGCCCTCAGTTCTTTGAATCCACAAACGATCTAAGAGAATTCGTTTAAGTTTCACACACTTCAATACAAAGAAGAATCCATGTTCCGAAATCGAAGGCTCTCTACGCTTAACTGATTTGAAAAAGAAATTCGACAAGTAGTAGATTTTTTACCTGAAGTGAAATCAAAATTTACGACTCCTTTTCTCGATGATTTTGGTCCCCGATGATATTCAGTCAACGATTCGTTTTGGGGAAATTGAGAGATGGTTGGCAGTTGCGTGGCTGTGATAGAATTCGTTTTGGGAGATTGGGAAATTGGAAGACGGATGGCAGAAATTGGGAGATTAAAGTCGAGATTGAGTTAGAGCCGAGAAATTGGAAGTAAAAAAACAGAGGGAGGGAACGCTTCGTTTTGGGGAAAATTTTCCCACGAAATGTGGCACAGATTTTGATACGGCTATAAGCCGTATCAAATTTTAATACGGCTAAAACCGTATTTTAATACGGCTTAAGCCGTATTAAAATTTGATACGGCTTATAGCCGTATCAAATGTGCCGCGCCAAAACAACAAAGGAGGGAGGGAACGCTTCGTTTTGGGGAAGATTTTCCCACGAAAAGTGGCACACAAATTAGATACGGCTATAAGCCGTATCAAATTTTAATACGGCTTGAAACCGTATTAAATAGTGTAGATACGGCTTTAGGCCGTATTAAAATTTCATACGGCTTATAGCCATATCAAATGTGCCGCGCCAAAATCCTATCCTTGGTGTAGTGTGTTAGAGGAACCTATATTGCATCAGGATCTAGTTTAGCAATAGAGAAGTGTAACGTGATAAAAACTTCGAGAAGTGGCAATGGAGGATGAAAGCTGTTCTGATGAGAAACAAATTTCATCCTGTAGTGTTTGCTCCTGAGGAGTTGACGACTAAAATTTCAGCCACGGAAAGAAAGGAGATGAAAAAAATGGTCGTTTACTACTTTGCAATTAGCTATGGAAGAAAATGTTATTTATGAGATTAGCGGTGAAACTACTACTAAGGGCATTTAGACTAAGTTGGAAATCTCTATCTAAAGAAATCTTTGACTAACCGTCTAATTTTATTGAAGACATTTTTCATCATGAGGATGAGAGACGGTACTTCTATCAAAAAGCATCTAGGTTTCTTCGACGATCTAGTGATGAAGATGAAGACTGTGAATTTGAAGGTAGATGAAGAGCATATGGCTATGATGCTATTGTATTCCCTTTCAGACCGTTACACAGGTTTTGCTAGCAGCCTTATCTTTGCAAGAGATACTTTGACCGTTGAAGATGTAAAGTCATCTATCTGAGGACTTAAGGGGTCAGATGAAGAAGATGAGTGAAGGTAGAGGAGGATGTAGTAGTCAAGGCCTATTTGCTGAGAGAGGGAGAGAGGAGAAGAAGAATTGGAATTATGGGGGGCATTCCAAATCTAGAAAGTCCAATAATAATTATAGAGGAAAATCTAAGGATGGAAAGTGTCACCATTGTAAGAAACCAGGCCATTGGAAAAGAGACGGTCCGGATTGGAAGAAGAAGAAGGAAGAAGATGGCTCATCGTCATTTGCAGTGGAGAAAGCTATATCTGATGATGTGTTATCTATAGTGGTATCAGATGTATCAAACCATTGGGGGCTTGATTCGAGGGCGCCTTTTCATATGATGCCTAATAGAGATTACTTCAGTTCTTTAGTCGACAAAGTGGGAAGTGCAATCCTTATGGGTAATGATACTAGATTTAGAGCCATGGGAGAAGGTACAATGCGGATTAGGATGTGTGACGGAGTGATGCGCACTATGACAAGTGTCTGGTATGTTCCGGGTCTTCGGAAGTCCTTGATTTCTTTAGGGTAGTTGGCAACCATGGGGAGCGAGGTCACTTTAGAGAAGGATGGTTTGAAGGTTTCGAGGGGTGCTCTTGTTCTTATGAAGGGAGATGTGTTCCAAATCTGTATTTGCTTAAGGGGATCACATTTCTTGGAGAGTCGTGTGTTGGAGTTGATAGTTCTCTTACTTTAGATGCCACTAGACTTTGGCATCTTCGGTTGGGTCATATTTTTTAGAAGGGCTTAGAGTTGCTTCGTGGATGGAAGATGATCAAAGGTGAATTCGAAAAGTTGGATTTCTTTCTGGAATGTGTTAGGTAAGCAGACTAAGGTATCCTTTGGAGTTGAACTTCATAGATCAAAGAGGGTACTTGATTATGTGCATACTGATGTTTGGGGACTAGTTGCTACTGCTTCCATTTGGGGAGCGAAGTATTTTATCTCTTTTATTGATGTTTTTTCTCGGAAGTTTGGGTGTATTTGATGTAGGCCAAATCAAAGAGCTTTGGGAAGTATAAGGCTTGGAAGGTGCTTGTTGAGAACCAATCTGGTTCTAAGTTGAAGGTGCTAAGATCTGATAACGGCAGCGAGTTTGTCTCTGGGGAGTTCCTCAACTTTGTAGATAGCATGGAATTAAGAGGCATTTCACTACACCAGGTGATCCACAATCTAATGAGGTTTCTGAGAGGATGAATAGGACTATACTTGAGAAGGCTCGTTGCTTGAGATTGACGACGGGCTTATCTAGAGACTTTTGGGCTGAGGTATTATCGACTATGGTGCATATTATTAATTGGATTCCGTGCTCATCTATAGATGGGAAGATTCCAAAAGAGAAATGGAGAGTTTAAGCAGTTTACCTTGGTTATTTTCATATTTTTGGTTGTCCTATGTATGTTCACCATACAGGTGATGATAAGTTGGAGACTAGAGCATACAATGACATCCTCTTGGGATGCATATATGGTATCAAAGGGTGTCGTATTTGGCACCCTATTGATAGGAATATTGTTCATTCTATACATGTTACTGTTGATGAGTCATCAATGTTCAATCCTAAGTAAGTCTTACCTAACACATCAGATGTTTCTGATGGGCCTAAGGAGATGGAAGAGGTTCCTATTTTACAGGCTAGTAGTAGAGTTATTGATGCTATTGAGAGTGAGATAGGTGTAGTTGATGTGACATCATAGAGTAGTCCATAGGTGCCTTCTAGTAGTGTTGGTGATGCGCATGAGACTAGAGGAAGTTTAGTTCAAGGTGGAGCTGAAAAGAGTTTAGGCGAAGTTGTACCTACTCGGGCCAGTCGAAGGACTATTAGACCGCCCGAGAGGTATGGTGATTGGCAGCATGCAAACCTTAGCCTTAGTGATCAGTTTGATTATTCCCTACATGTGGTTCATGAGGAGCCGCTTGACCTTGATGAATCTTTGAAGTCATGTGACAGTTCGAAGTAGATGTATGGAAGAGGAGCTAGAGTTGTTGAAGAAGAACCAGACTTGGGATTTGGTACCTCCTCCTCAAGGAAGCCGAGCCATAGGTTGCAAGTGGGTGTTCAAGGTGAAGGACGATGGAAGATACAAGGCTGAATTTGTTGCTAAAGGGTTTTCACAGAGGAAGCGACTGGAGCATGATGGAAATTTTCTCCTATAGTAAGACACACCTCCATCCGTATTTTTCTTGCTATAGTTGCCGCTCATGACTTGGATTGGAGCAACTTGATGCAAAGACCACTTTCTTGGATGGAGACTTGGATAAGACCATTTACATGAAGTGGCCAGACGGATATGTCATAGATGGAAAAGAGAATTGGGTTTGCAAACTAAAGAAGTCATTGTATGGACTTAAGCAGTCGCCAAGAAAGTGATATAAGAGGTTTAATTCTTTTATGCTTTCACTTGGTTTTGATCGTAGCATCAAAGGGTCTTGTGTGTACTTCAAGCATTTGAAGAATGATTATTAGGTGCATTTACTCTTGTATGTGGATGATATGTTGATTGCTTTCGAGGATAAAGCTGAAATTGATAGTTTAAAGTTAAAACTTAAAGCAGAATTCGAGATGAAAGACCTTGGAGAAGCAAGGAAGATTTTGGGTATGGAAATCCAAAGGGATAGGAAGCTTGGACTTTTGGGGCTCACTCAAAAGTAATATATTCTGAAAGTGCTTACTCGGTTTAGCATGGAAGGAGCAAAGACAATTAGTACACCCATGCCTTTGCACATATAACTTTCTAGTAGAGGCTCTCCGATCTCGGAGAAGGACAAGGCTTATTTGGAGAAGGTTCCCTATGCGAATGTAGTTGGTAGTCTGATGTATGCCATGGTTTGCACTAGGCCAGACATTGCACAGGCAGTTGGATTGGTGAGTAGATTCATGTCAAATCCAGGAAAAACACATTAGGAGGCAGTGAAGTATACTTTCAAATATCTTAGAGGGACTCCAGACCATGGGCTTGTCTTTGGCGGCAGAGAAAGAGATTTTAGCTTGGTTGGATTTTATGATTCCGACTATGCCGGTGATAGAGATCGAAGGAAGTCAACCTCAGGTTATGTGTTCACCATTGGTGGGATAGCTATTGGTTTGAGAGCAAGGTTGGCTTTGTCTACTATAGAGGCAGAGCTTATAGTTGCTGTTGAAGTGGCTAAGGAGGCACTTTACTTGAAGCGTTTGTTGTGTGACTTGGGCTTCGTGTATAAAGGTATAAAAGCGAATTGTGATAACCAAAGTGCAATTCACTTAGCTGAAAATCTAGTTTTCAGCTCAAGGACGAAGCATATTAAGGTGAGAGAGTCCTTTATTGTCTCTATGGATGAAGAGAAGCGTGTATGTCTTCAGAAGGTTCTCACAGAGGAGAATGCAGCAGATATGTTTACCAAGTTGCTACCCGTTGCAAAGTTCGAGCATTGCTCGAACTTGATTAGCTTGATGAAGTGCTAAGTGCCACATGGTGGCATGAGGGAGAGTGATTTCGTAGATGGAAATGTTTGTTTTCATTGTGGAGATTTATAGGTCCTACTTGGAGAGGGTATTTTCAACACTTTGTTGGCGGGTGGTGGCCTTGCCGGAGTTCGTTAACAAAGTGCAATGGGTGACGGCTATGCCGAAGCTCATTGAAAAAGTATTTGTGGTGTCTTATTCGGGAGCTACTTGGAGTAAGAGGATGTAGCTGGATTTGATAGGTTTGCAGGAGAATATAGTATCAAGGTGGAGATTGTAAGATATGGTGATACAATATTTCCAATTGTAGAAGATTTGGAAGATATTTTTGATTTCAGTGATACAATAGTTTCAATTGCGGAAGATTTAAGAGATATTTGAGATAATTACTTAAATATATATTGCCTCTTTTATAACATTAAAGAGAGTAATAAATTACCTATGCGAGAAGAAGAATTATTTGGGAGATTAAGGTAATCAATTAATTCCCTAATTAGCTGATTAAAGAAGGAATCTTATCAAGCGCATGTAAATTGGGGGAAACTGGAAAATCAAATGGATAAACGTTTCCTGTATGAATAGAAGAATCAATGAGGCATTGATTTATGACCATAAATCAATTCTTCAATCCAAAGTAATAATCTCTATATAAAGGTAGAGATTAGCATGAGTAGAATCATCTCTCAGTTGAATTTCTTATTCTTCTTCTCCATTATCAATCTTGTAAAATTTTCTCCACTAAGAAAGTAATAAAATCTCCTCTTCCCAGGTGCATGTACACTACCTCGTGGTAGTGGAACCACTATAAATCACATGTGTTAATTTCTTTTATTACTTGATCTGTGATTGCTTTTAGCCGGTGATTATCTATTGTTTGTTTTGTCTCACCATCAATCCAGTCCTATTTTTTTTTCCACAAGGTTGGGTTTTTTGTTCCTAAGGCAATCTTGAGGGATTTTTCCCCAATAGTTTTTTGCTACAAGAGTGTGGGATTTTGACCAAGAACATAATCATCATTCTTTGATGTTGCTTTGTTGCTATTACTCTATACGTTTTTTTCATCTTCTTCTATTTTAAGATTATAAATAAGGGAGCAGAATTGAGAACTATAATGTGTTTTTATGTGCATGTATTATTTATTTTTTGGAAAGTTCAAGTTTTATTCTATCAAAGTGTTTCAGCTAAACTCTTTTTTATCCTCCTTTATTATTCTGATGAATGAACATTACATTATTGTTTGCCATGTATATCTATGCAGTTAAAGCACAGCTAAAACCCCACTAATATGCTTAGTGCACTTCAATCGTTACTTATTTTTTTTCAATTTGACGCTACCAAATAGTAGATTTGCTTAAAATCTTGTTATTTTCTGCTATATCCACGAAATCAGGGCCTTTTTGTACCTGTTTTTAGCAACTTTAATATAAAATGGTTAATTTGATCCATCCTCTTATAAACTAGGTCAACGACTTTAGGGTGTAGATTCAAAAAAAAGTTATATTTTAAAGCCAATTTGTTTGATTTATCCATTTGTTTCATTTTTTTCCATTGAATTCTTTGTAACATATTTTATTTTCTTCCTAATTTTTATGTTATTATATTTTCAATAGTTGAATCTTTTGTTTGTTTAATTATTCAATTTTCATTCTATTGTGATCATGTTGAAGTGTAGCAGTTCCTTTAGCCTCATTGTTGAAACTCTTACATGCATTCACAATCTATATAAACTGCATGATTTTCTGATGGTGTTATACACTTTTAGCACAACCTAACATGAGATTACAATCAAATATTTTATCTAACATATAATTTAGTAACATATGTGATTAAAGAAAACATTATATTAAGTATACATTGTTAATAGAGTTATATTGTTATATCATACTACAATATCCATGCCGCACGCACTCTCTTTCTTTCTCTCCATGGAATTTTTTATTGTGGAAATTAGCCACAAGGGCCTTTTTAGCAAATGGAATCAGTTTCTAGGACACACAACTGAAATAATTACTTTCAAGGACAAAACGTAAAATAATTAGTTTCTATGGCCTAAAAACCTATGAAATTATGTCCTTGAAAGTAATTGGACTACTGACTTTGTCCTTGAAAGTAATTATTCTGTTTATTTTGGCCTTAAAAGTAATTTCTTTGAATGTGTGTCCTAGAAACTAATTGGCCTGCAAAGTTTGTCCTTCTGGTGAAATGCCCCTTTTTTATTTGTATTTATTTTTCATTTATACAAAACAAATGGTCGGTTTCTCCACCTTTGCATGGTTGTACTGGTTTAATATATTTCACGCAACAATTAACGACATTGCAGATATTATAATCATCGTTTGGTTAGGGGTTGTTATCCAAATTTATAGTGATATCGACATGTACAGGAAACCAAAAGGAATGCTGATACTACACACAACTTTGATAAAATTTTGATTTTTCTACGGTTGGGTGGAGGAGAATTTAAAAGGGAAGAATTGAATTTGACTAATATGGCTGATATAATCTAATCTGTTCCGTGTCCATTTGTTCCTACGGCATACATTACAGGGTACCTATACGAATATGTTTTATGATATGGTAGACCCAATCAGTTTGCAAGACCCATTTCACATGTCTCCATGTGTCATGCTTATTTCAACCATTAATTTGTGTATCATCTCATTACATTAATAGTACTGTGGATTTCAGTAATTAGATGAATCATGTGATACATGGCCCAGATTAAATTAGGCATAGATGGACATGTAGGTTAGGAGCAGGGGAATTTAGTCTTGTTTGCACTTGGAATGTAGAGAGAAGATACCCTTTATTCACTCCACGTTTGCAAGGAGTTTTTACAAGAACCTGAATCGTTGGTTGTCAGATTTTGCACATGGCGGGTAAGTAATGGTACCGCAATTTACTTTAACTAACAAAATGATTATTTTAATAAAAATGATATGTTTATTAATACCATCTCTTATATTATTTCGATCGGTTGAAAACCACTGCTCCACAGCAAATAACCATAAAGATTAGTGTTGATAGTTGGAAAATCACCTTCCGATGTTTTACAGCCATGTATTTTCACCATAGATGGTAAAAAACCGTCGATCAATAATAAACTGCTGTAAACATCTAATATACTTGCCCCTGCAATTTTGGTATTAAGAAGCAAAACACCAAATTTTAATCGTATTATTTAGAAAATAATATTAGGAAGAAGAAACCATGGTATTTTTAGAAATAAACTTACACGTTTATTATGATGGCTTTTAATGCACGTGCAAATTTCACATGAAAAATAAAGAATAAATAAGAAAACTAAAAGAACTCCTTCTTTGGTACAATTTCAACTATTTTGCGTTATATAAACTTAACTATGAACAATGAGATAACATAACTCTTAACCCACACATAATCAAACACTCAACTAGTCTCAATGTTAGCATTAAGCCATCTACCAATATGTAACAAATAGTAAGATGACACGAGAGAATGGAGAAAACATTGATTTCAATTTTCATCTAACAAACCATTAACGTTGCACTCGCTTGATTGGTCTAAAGATCTCAAGGTTAATTCATAAGTAGTCAAGGTTAACCTATCACTCACAACTGCGTAATACGACAACCTAAAGTCATCATACTCATCAGTTGCTCATTTGTATAAGCAGTTATCACCAGAAGAAAAATCTGATTTAGTGACAGAAAAATCCATCACAAATCCATTATTAAACTTAAATCTATGACGGATTTACGACGGATAGCTCTCTCACTAAAACACGTGTGGTAGATCCACCACAAATAAAATAGCAATAGAAAATCAACATAATCTATAATGGATTTACCACGGTGCATAACAAATTTTATTTTTTTAAAACTTTGAGATAGAATAATTATAATAAATATTCATTGTTAATCCGTCACAAACTATTGATAAAATTTTGATTTATTTTTAGTACTTAATAAGTAATAGTGAGTTCCGTCACAATTTACTGTACAAAAATCATGAAATAACCATGGATTTGTCACGTGAAATTATTTGAAAATAAAATTATATGCATAACACATTATATAATTGACAAATAACGGTTATGGATTGTTTTATTTATTCTCTTACTTCGTCCGAACAATCAAACAATATATTTATTACTTCGGAGCATTACATGAACAAAATTCATCTAAAACTATACCAAAAGAGCTTATTAATAAATGATGGATAAAAGATTAGTATAAACTAGAAAGAAATCATACGAATAGTAACCAACAAAATACAAGTAACAATACATAAATTTCATTGTGCATACCAAAATATATGTCCGCATATTAAATTTCAACATGCATACCAAAAATCTATCGATCATACCAAGCCCACAACAATAAGATGATACCATGAATCAATGAAGAGCGGATTGTGACAATCTTTATTCGACAACTTGCATCAATCTAAGCTCAAACTCTTTATGTATTTTCAGTATCATGTCAACGTTCATCCTTAATACACTGCAAATAAACTCATGCTCTTCTGCAATCTATCGACGATGCATCTCACGCTCCTCCTCAATCTGTTGATGATGCGTCTCATGCTCCTACTCCATCCTTCGATGCTCTGTCTTAGATTGTTGACTTAATTCCTTTGTTTGAGCATTGACACATTGCATTTCCTTTATGAAGGCAATACGCCTAGATTGTAACTCCTCCATTATTGTACTTTCACTCATTAGCATTCTTCATCACTGAGCAGCATGTGATCTGATCTATAATTAACAAACCATGTTTTTGTTTAAAAGAATACACTTCAAGAACATGAAATTCTACATATATGTTGGTATGCAACATTATCAGTTATTCATAAAACTACTTACGTCATCAGGTAGGTTACCATCAGGAAATGCACGTCCCTTTGCATTTAATGGGCTCAAAGCATGAAAAATCAATGTTTGTTGCTCTTGTGGAACCTCCACAGCATCCTCCTCTTTCTCTTCTCTAATAACAGTCAACCGCTCAGTACATGCAACATGATACCTAGCTTGTAAATATATAACATCATCAAGATTTAAATCTAGTCAACTCAAAAATGTCTTTGTAAGTCTGTATATAGCTTTCAGTGTACTTTACTTTTGACCGGAACATGTTTTTACCTCACTATAAATAGTATTATATGGATTATAACTTAGTTTTATAATGATTTTGCACTCAAGTTTAAAACTTAGTTGCAATTGCAAATCGGTTTTAAACCGAGTTGCAATTTGCGACTTAGTTTAAAACTGAGTTGCAGTTGCAGTTGCCAACTCAGTTTAAAAAACTCAGTTTAAAAACTGAGTGGCATAGCTTTAAAATGAGTTACTAACTTAATTTAAAATTGAGTTGCACAACTCAGTTTTGTACACCTGACTTTAACTGAGTTGTGCAAATCAGTTTTGACCGAGTTGCTAACTTAGTTAAAAACTGAGTTGCCAACTCATTCAAAACTGAGTTGCAACAGCTTAGTTTTAAAACTGATTTGAAATTGAATTGTAGCAAATTAGTTTTAAAACTGAGTGGTAGTAGCCCAGTTCTTATACCGAGTTGCTTGGAACTTGGTTCTTAAACTGAGTTGCAACAACTCAGTTCTTAAACTGAGTTGCAGCCATTCAATTTTGAAACTGAGTTGCTTGCAACTCCGTTCTTAAACAGAGTTGTTGGCAACTCAGCTAAAACTGAAAATAGTTTTAAAACTGAGTTGCTTGCCAAGTTGTGCAACTCTGCAACTTGCAACTCCGTGTTGCAACACCAAGTTATAACAATATTCTTCTTGGAAAATATTAAAATTCTTCTCATATTCATACTTTTTTGGATAGAATATATAATAATAATAAAGTACATTGATACTGATATTTAGGCATGCAAACTAGAGAATGTATGGATCCAAATTGCCCATTTTTGTTCAAATATGGATATAAAAAATCAATATGGGTTTAGTCAATTTTATAAGAAATAACCTGTAATCCGCTAAAATTTTCTATACTAAAACGCGTTTCTTATCCAAAATAAATTTAATGCGAACCCTGTCCTGGATTTTCACAGAATGTATAACAAATATAAACACAAATTCTTGAAACTCTACGCAACAAACACCTAAAATTTAGAAACTCTATGCAACAAATAGTCCAGCCATAACACTCTTGAATATTTCTCTCTCCTATGTTTTACAGCATATTCATTAAGTTATTGCAGTTTTGCCGACTGAGTTGTCGTATTGCAGTTTTCAACATGACTAATAACTCTTTTCTTCCTTCTATACGTTTTCAATAAAAATTGTTCAATCTAATTTCTTGTATCCCTTTAATTCATTCAATCAAATTGTTAACTTTTTCAAAGAAATGTCAATTTTAAATCTGATATAAACTAATTTATAGTCAAGTTTAACCTAACTCTAATCAGAACCATTCAAATAAAATATCAGATCTCTATCAACTTTCACATTGAGTTAAATTGTTACTAAATGTTTCACTGATATTTTGATATGGTTAAACATCATTTATTGTAAATTTACCTGAAAAACTTCGGTGGCTGTTAACCCAAAAAATGGATCATCACCCTGGATTGAGTGTGAAAGCACCAGCCTTTTTTATCAAGGAAAATTAAATAGAGAAAAGGAATAGTAACTTGAAGATAAAGTAAAGAGATAGAAGATTTTTATAGTGGTTCGGCTATTAATGAAGCTTACATCCACTTTATAACTTTTATTATTGTCTGACTACCGTTACAAGTTAAATCAGATTATAATTTGATCGAACCTTCTAAGTTAGATCAAGTCACCAATGCAAGAGTTCACCGGAGAATCACAGTGAAATGACCCTCCTATTTTCCACTCTAATTTTCATAAGGATTTTTTTTTTAGAAATGATATATAGATATATCATTCATTACAAATACATTTCCCAGGGTCATTTTCTTTTTTTCCAATAAACAAAATATATCCAGGATCTTTCACAATATAAAAATATTGTTTTAAATCTAAATCATCCCTAACATACATATATGAAGATATCTATGTTATATTCTACTAGAATCAGAGCATGTTAATATGTAAGTAGAATTCCTTTTAAATCTATTAAAATGTGATAATTCCTTAAAAAGATTAATTATTGTAATCTGATTTTTGACCATAGAATCCACTGGAAACATGTACTATAGCCTGTTATTCTAATTGAGAAGTGATCAAGTAATTATCAGTGGAAAGCAAGCTTTTTATATGGATGGTTGTGTTAAAGTCTACATAGTGTCAAACTCAGGCTAAAAGAAAGTGGATCCTAAGTGAACACAAGCAACATCTAGGCGTAATGGAAACGCGCCTAACTAACACATGAGAGGTCACGAGTTCGAGTGCTATGCTGGTCGGTTCAAACCCAATTTTTGTTTTTTTTTTCTCCTGTGAACAAGATTGTCTGAACCTAATATATACTTTGGCTATGAAACATATCTGAAAATTTGATTTAAACTCTTGGTTGCTGGCTTGACCCAGGTTCAAGAAAAATGGCTATGTTAGCCTTATTCTGAATTGCACTACTCAGTTACAAAATACTTGCTATAATATTTTCTTTTCAAAGCAATTCAAACTCTTTCTATCAGATTTTCTTTTTGACTTGAACATGGATTTTCTTATGCCAGATCTATAGATATACATACAAACCACAAATTCTTTTAATCTCAGATCTTCTACCATTTAGCCTAACTGTTCTTGAAGCTTAAAATCCATTTTTCATAGCAAAGCATTTAACAAAACAAAGCACATAGTTCAGCTGAGACATATAAGTTCAACAACTACAAAACAGTAATTAACCATACATTGGTTTCTCAAAGTAATCTTAAACAATAGGTCTTAATCTAGTTCATCATGAAGGTGTAGTTTACTTCAGCAAAGTCTTTTAAAAACATAGCATCCAAATCTTAAGCAGTTTAATATCCAATCCTGATCAAAGCAATTCCTATTTCCCTGCAAAACCACCATGAACTGCCCCATATGAATATGAGACACCCAATGGTGCATAAACACAAAAGGGTCAGACTATTTGTCTGGTGTGAATAATCTAACTGAAAACATGATCTTATTCAATTCTATTTGTATTCCAGTACTTGCAAGAATAAGAAACTCAGTATCTTCTGTGTGCATGTTTTTGTGAGGCATGTGCATTCATATCAGTGTTAAACAAATTCTCAATGACTTGATTCATAGAAAACAATCATAGGATTCATCAATAAAAAGCACCAAAACAACCAAATACAAACATCAATTCAGTTATCATCCCCTTTTCAACTTTACTGGCCATCAGGGATTTTGCCCAGACCTCTCCTGAATTTATTCCTAGAATTCATTGTCAAATATAACAGGGTCTTTAGCTACTTTCTTCTTTTAAACACACACTGCCTGGGACATTTTCTCTGTTAACCCAGCACACTCAGGCCCCTGGGTATAAATATACCATGTGTGAACTTGCAATATTCCCATTGCCAAGCTATACTTTGGTAGCCCTAAGATCCCAAGTCCTTAGTTAAATTACTAAGTGTTATTATTATTATTCATAGCAGTGCTAATCCCTTCTGCATCTCACTTCTTAATCAGAGAAATATAAATAATGCAAGCAATATGTATTCATCCAGAGTTTGATAAGTTATATTCTCATAAGCAAACATTTTATCATGAAAGAGGGAGGTGACTTCTTAGCACATTATTTTTGCCTGTGGGTTTCACTGGATCAAGATGTAAGCATATGGTCCTGAGTAATTTGCTTGATATATATTTTCCCTTACCTCTGGTTCAATCAGATTCATGATCTGGCTAAACCACAAGTATTTTTGGTTTGGGTATTTCATAAAACATAGAAGCTCAGCACATGTACAACATTGCACTTCTATATTTTCTTTTGTTTTAATTAATATGAGGCATAAGCAACAACACAATGTTACAGCCCATATTTCTTTCTACCTTCAGACCATACACCCACTACTTGAATCCGGGGATTTTTATTAACAACTTATAAAGAAAACTTATAAAAGAAAACACTCAATCTCAAAGCTAATCCATATCTCAAACAAACATTTTATTCATGTATCCATGACTCTTATTTTTCTGGGTAAAGCAGATAGAGGTTTTACCCTTAAACAAATCATTAACAAACCAAAGTCATTCAATCATAAAACATAACTTGTAAAAGAAAATTAGTTCAAACTGGCTGCCTCAATATTCAGGTCTTAATGCCAAAGTTTTCAGTGAGGTTACTCACCTTAATCCTTCTTCTTCCTATGCCTTATGAACCCCCTTTTAGTCTTCTGCCTTCTCCTATTTTCTCTGGTTTATGCCTTGTATATTTTTCTTTAGGTTAATGAAGAACAAAAACATATGGTCTTACTATACTAGGCCTTTTATATAAATCTTGGTTGTTGTTAGGGTTTATGGACTTACCCAATGTTAGTTCTACCCCATCCCAAACATAGCCTGCCTCTGGTTTGATTCAAGAAAATAAAAGGGTATGTGGTCCTTTTCTTCTTTTCCAGAAATTAGTTTCTCTCTTTTAATTTTTCCTGGTCATGTCATATGCATGACTTCCTATTATTATTGTTATTATTTTCTTAATAAAAGAAATTACTGAGAATAGATAAAGTGCTTGTTTAGGGACTCATGCCATTTTCATGCAATTTCTGTTTCTTTCCAGAGATTGATTGACTGTATACATGTATAACTTATGTATACCTAAGCCTTTTATTTTTTTTCTTTCTTTAAACAATTTTAAGTTTATTTCAGCCTAGCTTTTCCTATTTTCTTTGTACTCTATTTTATTTAAAGACAAAATTCTATCTTTATGCATATGTATTTCTAAATCAGTTATTTTATTTTTATCTATTAATTTCTGCCAAATTTTGTTACACAGAAATCTGTGTGCATGTGTACACTGTCTTGTGCACATGTACATGTTTTATATTTTGTATCTGCAAATCAATTTCCTATTCCAATTTTTCCAATGCAATTTCAAACAAATACAACTAAATTAAATCATGAAATTACTCACAAAAATCAGGGTTATCACACACAGTAAATCCTTAGATGACTATTGTGTGGGAGGAGAAGAGTGAAGAATAATTTTAACATAGTTCCAGTAGTCAGTCCAGAAGATCCTCTTTATGTTGCAGATGGATGAGTATTTATAGGGATTGTAGAGCTATTGGGCTAGGCCGCATTACCAGAAGCTTGCATTTGAAGATACGAAGATGCCTAGGAAACTTTATAGCGAGCCGAGCTAATATAATGGATCACTAGAGATCCATAGGTCATGGATCGCTAGCAATCCATGCAGTTAGCTTATATTTGGATTGCTTCAATTGTACCATGTTCCATGCCTTTTGTAGATATCCTTCATACAATTTCGTGAATAGTTGTCTTGTTTTGATGGTGTCTCATGCACATGTTGGATTAAAGCATGCTCGAAATTAAATGAATGCCCACTTCTCGATCTATCTTGTTTGGAAGGCAATGAAACTTGGCAAACGTCCCTAGAAAAGATATTGACTCATGATGCAAGAGGTTTGAGCGATCCATGAAGCTTCCTCATGGATCGCTAGTGATCCATAGGTGATGGATCGCTAGCGATCCATCCACTTTTTTGATTTTTGGGTAATTTTTCTTGAGTGCTATTCACTGGTTCTTTTGAGTATGTTGTCCAAGTATAAGTCGTTTGGAGTTAGTTTGATCATCCGTCTTCATGGGTCATCTGGTCCATAAGAATCATCCATAACTCACTCGAAACTTAACGAAACCATACAAAACTTTACAGGTACACTCTAGAGGGTGTTTGGGTCCTACCCTATAAATTTAAGGTGGTGGGACCCAACCTACGTGGGTTGATAGCGACCCATCAATATGGATCGCAAACAATCCATCATACTAACACCAATCGATTCCATTTTTTCTATAAGTCTTATTTTATGTCTTCTAAGTGTTCTCCCAAAATTTCAAGTCAATCCAACTCTGTAAGAGTTCACTAAGTCCGTTTTAAATTAGCTGCTTTGGTAAAAAAAGCAGGTAAATAGTGGCTGAGTTAACCTACTTCAAAACAATAGTCAATGGATCATCTGCCATTGTTGTCTCATTACATTTTTGATATGAGCCTGCCTAAATATCTCAGATGGTGTCACCACTTTATTTATTTCTTTAGCCTATACTACAACATATATTATGTTATTCCCTATAAAATATATTTGAATATTTTCTTAATTACCATCTTCTCCCAGTCCTCTTCATATAAATTGAACCACCAGTATGCAAACGTGGGTTTCTCTTAGGCTTAAATGATGCCTTCTGAGACTTTACTATTATGTCTGGATGATTCAAATGCTCCAACCATCGTTTCCACTGATGCTCTATACAAACGATGGTCTGTCCTTCTTACTAATTTATATTTCCTTCATCCTATGAATAATACAAGAATAACATCCCATAGCTTTTTGACACCAAGCCTCCCTAATCATAGAATGGGTGACATCCTTTGGATCTAAACAATATACCTTTGCCTAAAAAAGAAGTAGGAATGGTTTACAATCATAATGAAGCTAATAGTGCATAATGCATAATGGTTATAAAATACCAATTATCGAATTCTACTTTACAGATGAATAATAGTTTGTATAATTCATTACTCAATATAAAATACGAATTAGTTACTATCAAGTCAACAAATAAGGCTTTTTGCATGTCAACATCCACGTTCTTCCATGAAGCGGCCAAAAATTCACTCATATGTTGGTGTAGATGTAGAGGAATCACTTTAAAGATGGATTCCTCGATGTCCCTGTTAGATTTGCTACAATATTTCCATACTTAAGAAGATTTGAAAGATATTTGAGATAATTGCTCAAATATATTGCCTCTTTTATATGCATTAAAGAGGGCAATGGACTAGCTACATAAGAGGAACAAATATTTGAAAAAGAGTGAAGTAATTAACTAATTCTCTAATTAGATGATTAAAGAAGGAATCTTATCAAACGCATACAAATTGTGGGAAACTG
The DNA here is from genome assembly GCA_030737815.1 of Allium fistulosum. Taxonomy (NCBI): domain Eukaryota; kingdom Viridiplantae; phylum Streptophyta; class Magnoliopsida; order Asparagales; family Amaryllidaceae; genus Allium; species Allium fistulosum. The sequence continues at coordinate 292,580,504 of CM060906.1, read as the reverse complement.
GAAAAATAAAATGGTAAATGTTTTCTGTATGATTTGGAGAATTGATTATGTATTGATTTATGACCATAAATCAATTACTTCAACCTTAAGTAATAATCCCTATATAAAGGCAGGGATTAGGATGAATAGAAACATCAAAAACGAATTATCTTCTCTTTTGTATTTCTTCATATTCTTCTTAGTCTTCATTATCAATCTTGTAATTCTTCTATCTGAAAGTAATAAAACATCTTCCCCTCAAGTGGATATACACTATCTTGTGATAGTGGAACCACTATAAATCCGTGTGTGAACTCTCTATTTACTTTCTTATATGATTTGATGATTTGCCGTTTTATTCTCAAGTTCTATTTGTTTTGTCGCACTACAATACGATCTTATTATTTCCGCGTGTATTAGGGTTGATTTGCAATCATTTATATAAATTCACCCCATATTCCCATATATATTACAAGCATAGAAAAAATATAAATAGGAAAAGGCAACATATCTATTTTAAAGCACAACAAGCCTACATATAAAAATCAAGCATGAAGATCCAACATATATGATATACGAATATAAAACGACATGGAACAAATAAATTTTTATATATAGAAACGTTTGCATGACAGTATTTCTACTTATATATAGTTAAAAAAAGACTTCATTCTTCGACTTTGTCCTCGTCATCGACATTGTCGTCATCATCGTCTTCGTTTTCGTATTCTCCTTTTTCTATTTTGCATTCTTCTTCACTAAACACTTCTACTTGCAAAATTTCATCACTAAGTGGTCCAAGTTCATCATATTCGACTAAGTTAAGCTCGTTATTATACTTAAAATCCACTTGATATGCTTCATCGTTCGGAGAAGAAGTATCAAAAGTATTTTTTGCTTTCGTTTTAACCATTGTCCACCAATCTTTTTTATTTATATTTCCAAATGGATATAGTGCATAATAGACTTGTATGGCATGTCTAGCCAAGACGAACGAGTCATAACATCTATATTTGGATGTGTGTTTTACTTCAATGAGATTATAAGATGGATGCATTTTACTAATGCCAATATTTGCTCAATCTCGAACCAATGACACAAAAAAAAAAAAAATTTGTGGCGGTTAAAGTGAATAAATCACTTCGTAAATCTCTTTTAAAATGAGGGAATTAGGCACAAGGACAAACTTTGAAAAAAAAATTAGGCTGAAGGACACAAAGTTTCATTTTTAGGTTGAAGGACAAACTTTGAAAGAAAATTAGGCTGAAGGACAATGCTAAATATAGTTAGCATTTTGTACAGTGCAAACATTGTACAAAATGCTAATTATAACTAGCATTATATCCAGTTTTACATTGTACAAAATGCTAGTTGTATTAGCATTGTCCTTCAGCCTAATTATCTTTCAAAGTTTGTCCTTCAGCCTAAAAATGAAACTTGTCGTCCTTCAGCCAAAATTTTTATGAAAATTTGTCCTTGTGTCTATTTTCCACTTTTACAATTCTATAGAAGTCGATCATATATTTCTCATGATCATTTGTTCCTTTTATACAAATGCCATTATTGTAGGTGGATTTATTTCCACCAAACTGCAGTTCGAAATTTGTATCCATTGTTTTTTTTTTTTGATATTTCTTAACCTTCTTTTGAGGTCCAAGTGAAAGAACCTTTATCCGTTGATAATTCACATTATTTTGAGAATAACGTACGTATCAGTTAAACAATTTACAGCTGTCAATATGTGTTTCATCAATTTATTAGTTTCAATTTACAAATATTAATATCTTCCATAACCGTGAAACCAATCTATAAAATGGCGCATTAGATCAGTTGACAGAAACAGTTATTCAAAGATCCTACAAATAATATATTAAATGTCATGCATGTAAACAATAATGTGTCATTAATTTATGAATACCTTTAATCGAAGTTACCTGAAATATGGTTCTGACTTTGTGCAGTTTAGAATGATGTAATTTCCAGCAGCAATATATTCATCATCGGTCATATATTCATTTTTACATTTACCAGATGCTCGACCTTGTTTTTGAACACCGATAAGTATGAATCATCTGAATCATCCATAACACCTTCGTTATTACAAGGAATTTGGTTAAGAACTGTTTTGATACGACCTTCAAAGTAATGCGAAAAAATATTACAGCTTCCTCCAAGATACATGCATTACAAATTGATGCTTCCATTCGACCTTTATTTTAAACTTTCTTCTTGAGGTGAAACAAACAGCTAAGTTTAAATTATTAATGATAACGTGAACTTAATATACATAATAATGAAACTACATGAGATTAAAAATGCATGCCGTTCAAATGGATATATCCATCCATATTGGATGAGTCCACATAGTCTAGCTTCTCGTGGAAGATGTATGGGAAGATGTTCCATAAAATTAAAAAAATCTAGGTGAAAATAATATCTCTAACTTGCAATGTAACTCTTGAATATTTCGTTCAGGTTGTTCAATCCATTCTACTTTTAATTTTGTAGAAAAAAGCTCTTTGTAAACAGGCAAAGTTCTATTATTTGTCGCCAAACGGACTGTGGCAACAACTCTTTCAAAGCTATCGGTAATAGATTTAAAAAAAGAGAAATCATGACATTTCATTCCATTCATTTTCATCCCACTTAGTTGACACATCTATGCAAATTAGAACATATACCATTGGGCATTTTTAATTTCCCCACCCATTGTAACAAAAGCGTACTACTAGTGCAGTCTAACTCATAACGAGCTTTTGGTTTCCTTTTTTCATTATCGTAATAAAGTTCAAGCTCATTACAATGAAGTTTTATGTCACGTCTTGAATTTAGATTATCTTTGGTCTTTTCTTTAAAATTCAAAATTGTATTACACACATTTTCAAACACATTCTTCTCATTAAGCATCACATTAATAATTTTCCGCATTAGTAGATATTTCCAGTAAAGCAATTCCCAGAAAATACTCTGTCTTAACCAGTTATGAGTTAAACCCTTATTAAAAATTAATAATCTCAACCCTACATCATTATCATGTATCTTTGCAAAACCATCCATGTGATGTCCAAGTCTGACATTACGTATTTCTTTTGTAAAATGAGGATAAGTTTGATAAAAATGTTTCCATGCTTCCCCATTTGATGGATTACATAAAACCCCATCTTCTGGATTTTGAAGAGCATGCCATCTCATATATCCACAGTTGCTTTTGATGCATACAACCTTTGTAATCTAGGGACCGAAGGAAGATAATGATGTTTTGTAAATAGGACATTTTTTCCTTCTTTTCTTTTAGATTGATACCTAGTAGTGGAGCATATTTTACGATGTATCAATTCTGTATCATCTTTCCAATACAACATACATCCATTTATACATGTATCTATTTGCGCATATGGTAAACCAAAAGCAGACACCGGTTTTTTTATTTGAGTAAAACTTTCAGCCAAAAATTGTTAGGAGACAACATTTCTTTGCACGCTTGGAGATAATCTACTAGGCAATTTTATGAATTATTATATTTAGATTTAATAGCAATAAACCTTGCAGTGGAGGATAATTCTATGTGAGCTGTACAACCTTCCCACAATGGTCTATTTGCATATTCTAGCAAGTCAAAGAATTCTTTAGCTACCTCATTAGGTGCTTCCTCGACTTCACCTCTGTAGCTTCTTGTAACAATGAAGAAAGGAACTTGCACCATCATAAATCATCTCTTTCATTCTATTTTCCTGAAAGTGATAATTTCTAAAGTTATTCGGACAAAAAGAATGATTTGAAACTACATTATCATACAGAGTTGTGTATAGTGTTGCTGGTAGGGTAACTTTTCTATGATACTTCCAAATATAATAATTAGGGACAAACGCTCGCTCATACAAGTACATTTTAACATCATCGACCTTTAAAATTTTCAAGTTGTCACATCTCAAACAAGGACAATGAATTAGTTCATCACTTGATTTTCTAGTAGCAATTCTCAAAAATTCATCTATACCATCAACATTAACCTTCAGGGCTGCACCTCTATTATTTTTTCGTCTATACATCCAAGTACGATCCATGAAATAATTCATTCCTATATAAATGATATAATAACTTCGATGGTAAAAGAATTTCATTGATATTAAATTGTGTGGTAATACATGATTTTTCTTAAGTTAATTTATTTCTGTAACGACCCGATATTTTCAACCATTCGCATCCATTATAAGTATATAGGTAGACACTCATGCCGGAGTTGAATTGCTCAAAATACCGCGTTGTAATTAAAATTTGGCAAATATCAGAATATACAGTAAATAAATATAATCACAGATCACAGACACAGAGTAAAATAATGCAGCGGAAGTAAAAGAAATAGTAGTTCATGAAGCTACTATCTAAATATGTCAGAGTTACATAAGATACAACAGAAGAAATAGAGTACAACAAAAGTCTCAATAAAATAACCAAGTACAAGCTGAGTAGAACAACGGAATTGAAATAGATAGGACATGACAAGTAGATAATCTCCAGTGATTCAAATCTCCAAGAGAGTGAAAATCCAAATCTGTGAATAACTCAGGCTGACCCGAGCGTAAAGCAAAACACAAAACACTCGAGTCAGGACAATATATACTTATATAATGTAAACCAACTCAAGTGAACTGTAATAAAGGTACAAGTAACTTAGAAGATGCTTGGGACCGCCCATCCTCTAAGGATCCGTTAATCTATCTACTATGTAGTAATATTCGATATTATAATAGTGTCTAAATAAGTAAAGTATAATCATATAGAAAATAGCGTTAAGGGGATGGAGAACCTTAACGCGGTCGGATCTTAAAATCATAATCGTAGTAAAGCTCGATATGGTAGGTGACACGGCACAACTAGGCAATGCCAGGGTAGATATACCAATTACGCACACGGACTGATGGATACGCATAGCAGCCACTACCGTTCCACCTCGAACAACACTCCCAAATCGGAGGATGGCCATCTAATCAATCACAAGTAAGAGTATAATATCGAAGAAATGTGTCCGAGAAGAGGTGCTACCTCACTGGTCCGAGATCGCTCCTGTTTTAGCCACCTTATGCCAACTCACGGGAGTTGGGTCCACGTAACATACCTTAAGAACGTCGCCACCATCCTACTTCATTCTGGAATCTCCACCGCGTACACGGTTGTCAAAGTGGTTTTCGGTATCGACAGAGAGTATGTCCATATCTGATCCCGGTCTCTTTGCCAACCAATCGTTATTATAACCCGTGGTTATAACTTTTAAAAACAATACTTTACTTCAAAATAAAATATCATTTCAAACCATATCTTTATCAAAATAAAGATTAAATCAATTCCAAACCATTTCCATATATTTAAATTTTCATATCATTTCAAAACTTCATTTCAAATCATTTTAATATAATAAAATATCATATCCTTACAAAACTTCATTTCAAATCATTTTAATAAAATAAAACATCCAATCAGTTCAAATCCAAATATTCAACTTTAAATACCTTTTAAATTCAAAGATATCATTCATTTACTATCATTTCAAATCACCTTTAAATAGTTTATATTCCAATCAAAATAATTCATTTAAACCTTTTAAAAGTGTAATTATTATATTTTCAAATCAAGTATTCAATTTCCAAAGTTTCAAACCATTCTGAGTTCGTTTACTGAGTCAAAAACCCTAATTATTAAAATTTCAGCATTTCACAGCATTTAAAAACAACTGCTATAAGTTATATTTGAAAACATTTTTAATTCAGAAAAGACAGCACTTAAAACTGCTGTTAAAACTCAGTTTTAGTTGAATTATAGTTCAAAACAGAAAAGACAGCATTTCAGAAGTGCTGCGGTAATTTAGATTTCAAAACAAAGGTTAAATTTGGTTTCAGCAAAGACTGCAGACCATTATAGCATTTCCAGAGAATGCTATAATAGGCCTGAGTTCAATATTAGCCTATAAGTTCAACTACAGCAACTACAGCATTCCAGAAATGCTGTAATAGCTCCTTTTTACACAATTTTAGTTCAAAACAGAATCTATAGCATTTCTGAATGCTATTAAAAGTTAATTTCAGGTGTTAGTGTATTTCCAGCAATTAAATAACTTCAATTTAAAACACATAAACATTTTAAAAATCATATTTTAACGTTTAAAATGTTCATTTACATATCATTTAACATATATCTTTTTCACAATAAATTTCTTATAATTAAATCCAATTTTCAACAATTTACTTAATAAGTTTAAGTGTAAAAGTTCCAATTCTTCACATTTCAACAAATAGACTTAACACTTCAAATTTAAATTACCATTTCACAATTTAACAAAATTTCCAATTTTATTTAATTAACTTAAACCTTTAATTAAAACCAAATTTCACATTTCCTAGTCAAGTTATATTTTAAAAGATCACTTTTAAACATTCATTTATTTAACCACTTAAATTCATAGAAAAATCAATAATACTTTAATAAATCACTTAAATTCAAATTTAATCAAATTATCATATTTACCATTTCCAAATAAAATTTAATATCCATTTTATTTATATAACTTAAATATCATTTTTAACCAAAATTCCAAATTTCCAACTTAAGTTATATTTCAAAAATCGAGTTAAACCATTCATTAATTACATTTTTAGCACATAGAAAAATCATAATCTCTTTATTTTAAAACATTTCAAAATCTATTTAAATCAAATTTCATAAATTTATAATTTTTCAAATACTTAAAAATATCCAAAACACTTTATAAAATAACCACGGGCCTGTATATAATTTTCTAACTTAGGTCAAGTGATACGGATATGTATCATTTCAATCCGCAGTTAAAAAAGAAAAATCCGGGTTCTATCATTTCAAACCCGCAATCCCAAGTTAAAATAATTTAAATAAAAATCGTTCAGGCCTATCATTTCAGCCCATAACGATTTTTCCCTATTCTAAAGTCCGTTCGGGTATGTATCATTTCAATCCATAGTGATTCTAGTCTACAGGGAACTTGCAATGGTGATAACAGATATAAATAACAGAATAACATTAAATAACAGTAACATATGATATAACAGGTGTAATAACAGGTGTGAACATCATATGATAATAATATAAGCATATATAACATGATAATATATTTCTACAGATTCGCAGGGTGTCAATTTACTAGTTATATAGGTACATATTGTATGGTGAGAATAACTCACCTGTTTGTGCTGGAGATATCATAACCAATGACACAATGGAAACAAAAGCACGATGACAAGACTACGGACTTGAGTGGAGAGCAAGATCCAAAGCTACAACTCTTGTATTACAACCCAAAAGATACATCAAAACAAACACAATTTCAACGCACTTGAAATGGAATAACTTTTAAACGAAAAGAGATTTGAATGTCAAATCTTTTGCCTTGTTTTCTACAATGCTTTGCATGGCCTAGGGGTTTATTTAGGTCAGGTTTGACATGACTTTGGCTCAGGTTTGATCATAGGAATGCATGGCATAAAGGCTAGAACATGTGGAGGAAGTTACAACACAAGAATATCAAGAGACTAGGCAACATAGTGGAGTTTTGGTGCACCACAAGGCTCGTCTACATGCATTGTTTGGCTCGGATCTTCATGTTTCAGATCTGGACAGAGGTGGGGAGGGGTGTGTCGAGGTCAGGTCAGGGGTGTGGTGGCGGCTAAGGGGGTGGCCAAAGCAAGATATGGAGGGTAGGTGATGATATGTGTGGTCTAGGCAATGTTTTGTGGAGTTTTGACATTGTTTTGTGGTGCTAGCTTCAAGGGGAGGTCATGGCTATGGATGGATCTGAAATGATGGCTGGAGATGATGCCAAGGAAGAGTGGTAGGGGATGGTGGTCGAGGCTATGGTGAGAAGGCCGTGCAAATAGAAGAGGAAACAAGGCAAAAAAAGTATGAAAAATTGAAGAAAAGTGAAAAGAGAGGAGGCCATTAACGAGGAACTTTGTAAGGCCGTGAAAAATGAATTGAGAAACAAAAAAATTCGTGAAAAGTTAGTGATAACTCATGGCCAAAACTGAAGGAGTGGGCAGCAAAAATTAATTAAAGTGAAGGTTATGGAAATGAAGAGTTTCGGAGATGAAAAGGCTTCGGTTTCAAAAGCAGTTTCAAACTCTTCATATATTCACTATTTCTTTTTAAATTTTATATAACTGAAAAACATATATAAATTCAGTTAAAATACGAAAATATAATAAATAAAAAAAAAATAAATAAATAAATATTAAATATAAATAATTAAATCAAGAAAATAGCAAAAATGGTCAACTAAGCTAGAAAATTTGAAAATAAATCGTATAAACTTTAGAAAATTCATATGAGCTTGTAATATATTTTTAAAACATAAATAATAACATAAAATAAAAATACATTCACAAAATAAATATATAAAATTTAATTTAAATATAATTTTAATGAAGAAAATAGCAGAAAATAAGAAAACAACCTTTAAAAATGAAAAATAAATACAGTAAATTTTGGAAAAGTTCTATTATCATTTAAAAATATAAAAAGACAAAAATATACATAAAATAACATATTAATACATATTAAAACAAAATATAAGAAAGAAAATATGATTTATAAAATTTAAATAGGCAAAATTGCACAATAAAACAAATTATACTAAAAATTGAAATGTACATAACTTTTACATTTTAACTCCGTTTCCAACGAAATGAAAAGCATTATTCAAGTTATTAAATCTATTGTCATAATAAAAGATAAAAATTTATAATTTCAAACTATTAAAAATTTAAACTTAAAAGTCAAAGTTTGACTATTGACCAAAATTCACATTTTTAGGAAATATTAAATTTAGTCATATTTGGAATTCTAATCCACATCAAAGTCAAAGTTTATATTTAAAATAACAAAATTTATTCTTTTTCATAAATAAAGCTTTTAAATCTGGAAATATCAATTTAAAAATAATTGAAAAATACAAGGTTGTTACAATTTCCCTGTCTAATTCAAACGCATGACATAAGAAATTCAAATCACTTATACCGTCAAACTAGTTGCTTCTATAGTCTAAAAATAAGATGCATTTGCTTTAAATATCATATATGTAAACTATCATGTGATTAGATATCTACGAAGCACACTTAAGCATTGAGATATCAAATAAACAATACAAATTTCAAAATATCAAAGGGGATGTAAATATTACAACAAAAGCCATATTTGAAAATAAGCCTGTGCACATTTTAATATGCATGCATTATGTCAGAAATCGCAAGTTGTCACATGGAGAAAAATTGAGGTCAAAAGGAGATTAACCTTTGGATTATATCATATTTCTATTTTTACTAGTAGAGGTGGCAAAGATCTATGATAGACTTCTATATATTGTACTTTTTAAGCAAGCGAAAAGCATACAAGCGTGTTAAAGATTTAAAGAGACTTTCAGTGCTATTTTTTGATCATTAAAGTCACTTGAAGAGAGGACAAAGATAAGCTTTACTTGTTCCATATGATATTTTTATCTTTTATTTTTACTAAAATTTTGATGATTTATTTTGGCTTCTTGTTTTCACTTCATAAAGTAAAATAATTATTTTATATATTGTGTCGTTATAAATTTCTTTTTAATACCTTATGAATCTAAAATGTTCATAATTAAACTTTCCTACGACAACCACATACCTAACCATAATAAAAAACATAGGAAATGAATTTTAGGTAATATACGTCAGTTTTTGTGCATCAAACTCTTCATACACTCATTTCAAAAATTGAAGTGTGTCTATTTTAATATGATTGAAGCTTATACAAACCTTAATATTACAAATTCTGAGTTTTATATCTTGAATTTTAAGGAAAATCCCTTTTAACATTATATGATAAAGTATTATGCATATATAACATTTTTTTACTTTTATAACCCATTCATAAACTTTTGCAATGAAGTAATCTTTGCAACCACATGTTATTAGTCCAAGTAGCTTGGAGCATTATAACTTTTAGCTTTGCTTATGCTTAAGATTGTGCATAAGCACTTGTTGCACAATAAAAGGCAACATCTCCAAGAAAGAAATAAATAAGTAAATATTAAAAAATATCATCTTGTCGGTGTCCAGAGACTTTAGCTATCATTTCATGACACATGCTCCAAGTGGATAGAATAATAGATGGGTCTTCTTATAGAATTTTTTTCGTTATACTATTTTACCATGAGAAGCAATTAAAGAATATGGAGAAGGTTTTGAATTTTTAGTTTACTTCGTTCCTCTTTCCAATTATGGTATTATTATATAATAAAATTCATTAAGTAATAAAAGTAAAATTAAGGTAAAATATGTAAGAGCTTCTCTATTATCATTGTTTGTGTTAAGTGAAAGATTTTCTTTGTGACATTTGTGTGTTAAAAGAACCAACAACTTTTCTAAAACAATTATAACAATACTAATAATAAATTTAAAAAAACACATTTCTATGTATTTTTTAACCATTATTATTCCAAAGTGAAGGCTTGTCATTTTTTTTGATTTTTACCCGATAATATCATTGAAGATGTCAAGTAAAAATCTAGGTAAATATCTTTAAAAAACATGATATGGATGAGAAATAAAATGCATTATGAATTTACATGTTCAAAGGAAACACTGGGCAAACCCAGATTAAAATCGTCAATGGAACCTCTGGTAAAACTAATTTCTAAAGCTATTATCGAGCATAATAATTGAATGATTTACTGAGCTTGAATTAAATTATGTATGCAGTCGCCTGTACGTCTATGTGGTCGCCTGTGTGATGTTGTCTCCCCATACATAACATTGGAATCGAGAGAAAAGAGGCATGATGGAGCAGAATTGAAGCGACTATGGACTATCGTGATGGGGACGCGATCGACGGAGGAATGCGATGGAACGAGGAGAGATGTGGTGGAGCGAGGCTGTGGGCAGAGACCAGCCAGAAGTGAGTTGTGTGATAACTCTATTTAATTGAATTAGGTCTGGATGGCTCAAGTTGATTTTGGGTGGAATGAAATATTATAGAGGAAATGTTGAACGTTATGGAGGGAATGATAAAGGCAAAGTGATTATGTAAAGAAATTTGTACTAGGATGTAATTGTAGGTGATTGTTAAATTATCTATACTAGAGTTATATTTAATAAATATAGAATTCATTCTACTTGTATTTTTTTTAAGCAATATCAGAGATAATTCCTTTAAAAATATTTATGAAACACAGTTTAATTTGTTGCGAATTTTAGAATCAAATTGTTTTTTTACATTTTACTATTCTAATGAAAATTATGAGATTATATATATATATATATCTGATTAATTTATGTTACAAATTGGTAGTTATACAAAAAATTAAGACATAATTTCTGTTAAAAAATTGCAACTAAAAATTATAATTAGCTATGTATTTGAGATGGAGTTTTATAATTCCTTTTTAATTATTACAGATTTGTGACGGATTGGTATTGTATTATAATGGTCTTATTCGACAGAAATTTTAGTTATGTTTCAAGTATCCATGACAAATATGTAACTGATTTGTGACGGATTAGCCACTTTACGTCACAAATACATTTGGTGTCATTTTTCATCATTTTAGCACAAAATTTAACTACATTTCAAATATTCATGACATATATGTAACTGATTTGTCATGGTTTTGTGATGGATTCTTGTTATGTCGCAAATTTTCGTATTGGGCAATGACTTTTTAATATAAAAATAAAATAAAATAAAATAAACATCACATATTCGAGGGATCCATCACAAATCAGTCATGGGTTTTTCCATCATAAAATCTGCATCACTATATCAGCGTTTTCTTGCAGTGTATAAGTAGAATAGAATCCCATATCCTTTACAATATGTTACAGGGAGCATTCTGCCTCATTGAATTCACATTGAAAGAAGAAGAAGCATCATCGGTTGAGAATTGGGGGTTAATAATCTCAACAAAAAGGAGTATAAGTAGCAAAATTATTGGTGGAAGGACAGGTCGTCACTAGGGTTGGTGACACTGTGGTGATTACTTGGGGCAAGGTATGTAAGGGCTCAACAAAAAGAAAATGGTACATGTGGAGGAGTTGCCAAGGGGGCCTTTCGTTGCTAATACTGGATGGGCAAACTCGGTTAGGAGGAACAAAGTAAACATTGCTAGGCAAATGAAAAGGATGCTCCATTGGAGGAGCATACGAGGGACACAGAAAGCACCCTTAAAAAGCATCTCCAAAACCTTATAAGAGGTGCAAATATATATTTTCAAATTATAAGAGACAACACCCAAGGCAGCAAGACTGCTAGTAGGAATGATAGGGAGGTAGGAAAGAAAGTAATGGTTTGGTCGGGCTAACTCCGACATTCACTTCATCATACTTGAAGCTTTCAAGTTTAACAATTGACTTTTTAAAGGCATATAACCTTACCACGATGACAAAGTGTATTATGCAATATGGTAAAAGGAGAAATTTAAAAAGAAGAAAATATATTTTTATTGAAATGGTATAAGATCACATTATGTGTTATTATAAATAATACTTGTTTCATTAAGTCATAATTAATGTATATTTTTATTGATTGATTTGAAATTAAATTTTTTATAATTTATCTTTGTGACATCCCGGAAATTTTGACAATATCAATTTAATAATCTGCGATAGAAATTAAATTGATATGATAATAATTGTTAATAAAATTTGAATTTGATTAATAATCTTCTTCTGGATAAATGTTTAACTGATAATTTATATTTTAAAAAAGCTAATAAATTTGTTTTCTGTTTATAATATATATATATTTGTATATATTGTAAATAGATAAGATCTGATTTGAATTTTAATAAATGAAGATAAGTTTTCTTATTTTAATATTTTTGGTAGTCTTGGTTTGATTTAATATATATACATCTTTTTAAAAGCTATTAAATGAATAATCAGTTGACTTTAAAACGTATACAGAATAAAGTTAAATTGTTTAAAATTTGATTTTTAACTTAAATTTAAATTTAACAAGGGTTTTGTTTTTTTAATATAGTCGAGAAAATAAGTAATTTATTTATATAGTGATAATTTCTTTTATAAATCATTTTTATCTTGATAACGAGTTTTATTTATAATATAATATCTAATAAATAGAAATTGTTATATATATGTATATAATGGGAAGAGCTATGGTTTAAAGTTTAAATAAATTCTTTCAAAATGTTTAAAATTTAAAATAAGCCTTGTAAGTGTTGATGTAGAGTAAATATAATATTGGATAGTTAAGTTTTAAAATAAAATAAACTTTATAAATATTAAACTTCAATGTAAGTCCAATGTATGATATTAACATAAGTATGAAATAAAGTAAATAACAAGTAAATTAAATGTTTAATAGTTTAAGTTTAAAATAATGGAAATATAAAATTTGTAAATTGCTATACTTAGGTTAAAATTTTATAACCTTGGCTAAAACAACATATTAAAACAATATCCATTTACATTTCATTATCAATCAAGTTAACATTTTAACTATAATGACCAAAACAAAGGTGAGTAAACATCACTTCTAAATCCTAATCTGTTTATAACCTGATGCAAGTGATAAATCCTTATAACTATGTTATGAAATATTTGTATGAAAGTATATCAGTTTATAGTTAATGAGTATATGTTTGTATGTAGGCAAAAGAAAATACACAAAGCAAAGTAAGATAACAAGTAAAAATATAACATGCTTTGGCTTGTAAAACAAGACCCAGGCAAAAGAAAAAATATCTATGACATATGAACATTAAATAATTAAAATGGGAGACACAAGTACTAAAACATTTAATGCCTTCATTTTTCAACAGCATACAAGGTCATTCGAACTTGTTCATAAAATCATTTCAGCCTCCTATTCTAAAAAAAATCTCTGGAAAATATGAGATGCTTGTATATGAAGACTTCTCAAACCAGATATCACCTACCCCTCTTACAAACTCTCCTATATTATTTCATATTTGCGTTTTGTTTAACATTACAAACCAGAGAAAGAAATATAGCAAACTTTTCTTTTGCAAAATAAAATAACATTTCCAAAACCACAAAAGCAAGATGTGTGGGAAGATCAAACAAAGCCTTTCCAGTTTTCAAAATTCAAACTGTTTCAAGGCAGAGGCTCTGTTCTTTTGCAAAGCAAATGTGAGTAACATTTTTGTTAAAACTACTTAAGTATATGATGGTTGCATGTTTGCATCTGGGCATAGATGTATTTATATGATTACCTGAGTGGTTATAATTGTATGTGTGTGCATGATCTATACATCTGTAACCTCTCTGTTGTTTTCAAGCTTCAGTTTTGGGTTAAAAATCATATCTCTCGATTTAGTCTGTGATGGGGTTTAAGTTTTAAACGAAACTTGTATGTTTTATCATAGTGAAATTTAAAAAAAAACTTTATTTAAGTTGAATTAAAATTTAAATATCACTGGAATTCAAGAACAACAGGCAAACTTAAATAGTGGGTAAATTCAAACATTTTAAAATATTGATTCAGGATCACAGGTTGGATCACTACCCAGTAACATGATTTTTAAGACAAATATCATTATTTTTAATAGTGTAATTAGGGTGCAGTTTTGGGTAGAACAAAATTGTGTTTCCGTCGATTTTTGGGTGATCACGTAGACTGGAATGCTTGGCGTTCCTTGTGATGATGGAGTAGTGAATGGAGAGGCCGGGAAAAATGGTGGAAGGCGCTGTAGATCGTCGTGGTGGCAACGGCGACGAGATCTTTTCTGTAAACCTAATTTTTGTTGTGGGTTTATATTGGTCTCGTTCGAATGCCACAGGGCATCGAGTTCGACCGGGATTTGGGGAATGCTAGTGGGGTTCATGACGAGGATATAACCGGAGTTTGAGCATCCAAGAGGGTCGGAATCTCGAAAACGAGGTGTTGCCAGGATTTGCGTATGGGTTGGTGTTGAGTTTCCTGGTTCGAGTAAACTACTCGATTTTTATTTCGAGCTGCTGCGTGGGATTTTGGGGGTTGCGATGTGGTCGTGGGTCGATCGCCGATGGGTGGCGATGCTGGTGAGTGGCCGGAGATGACTGGAGGCACGGTGCACGTGCACGTGCAAATGTATGATGGCTGTCGATTTTTGGAAGGTGCAGTTTGAAATGCTCGGGGTTTCACTCGGGATTTTAGGTGTTTTACTCGGAGTAGGGACGAGGGAAACTCGAAGAAGGGTAGTGGTGGAGTTACTTGTTGCTACAGGACGAAACTGTCAATGTTATTGGGATTGTTTTCTCGGGGAAGACTCGGGTAAAACGTGAGCAAGACTCGAAGCAGGGGGTGTGTAGTCTCGGAGCAGACTGGGTTCGTCTCGAGGCAGAGGATGGATTCCAGTTTTAAATAAACTTGATTTTTTTTAGGTTTAAAATTAAAGATAAGTGGATGGATTCAAACTTACTTTGAATCCAAATCTGGAAATTTAAATAAATTTTTAATTCTGAATGCTTAAGTAAAATATAGTTTAAATACTCTAATTTAGTAAGAAATGTTTTCTTAAATTAAATAATAATTTTATTGATAATCATTTGTGAATTGTTTAAGTATAATTACTTTATGGAAGTAATTAAGAAAGTAATTACTTAATATAATTAATGGAGATTAATGTGAATTGTTTAGTTGATAAATTAAGTTTAATAAATTTTAAACACCAGATGATTTGATAATAATTACTTAATGTAATTAATGGATTTTAATTAGGGTAGTAAATCACTGGATGTTATTGATCAAGGGTGATTAATAATTATGGTTAATAATTAATTAATGAAGTAATTAAAAGTTAATTACTGTATTTGGTTAAGGATAATTAATTTGTGGAATAATTAAGGGTTAGTTACTTAAATTTAACTAAAGGATAATTAGAATGATATTGGAAACCTTTGATAAATTGTTATCCTTAATATGTGGTTCGTGATGCTATGTGATCTGATATGTTGATTTAAACTATGATGATGTGGTTATCTATTGATGATGAAATATTGTGACATCCTGTATCTTAAGTTGAATTGTATTTCACTTGAACAATTTAAGTTAAATTGTCATTGGTTTCGAAGAGACCGGAGTCGGGTATTAGTAAATACCCGAAACCACTTCGATTCTTATTAAATTTCTAGCTGAAATCAATAAGCTGAAATGGAATGATTTAGGCAAATTAGACCCTTAAATCTAAGTTTGGTACTTAGAAACGGGTGAGTGAAATAAATAAGGTCAATAACAATTTGTGTAGTTGTAATTAATACAAGTTACCCGGGTTTCCTTTTATGGTTTGAACTTAGTATTTCAAATTTCATGGGATTACTCACGCTGGTTTCCAGCCTGACCCGGGTGTTACTTTGATGTAATGCTCGGGTCAGACCGAGTATTACAGATTTTCAGGTAAGGACGTTCTGGAGCTCAGGAGGAGTGCTGGAGGGCAGGACGTATGGAGTGATTCCGCTGTGACTATTATTTTTGATTATCTGAGACATATTTGATTTATATATGACCATTGTTGTGTATTGGAATAAAACTCTGATGTATAAAAAAATGTAATCGACAGATATAGTAATCTTTTGTAAACTGTTATTATTTACTATTATATTTTATCCGCTGCGAATGTGAGATGTTGATGTTTCTGTTCTTCTTCTTCTACCTCTTTCTTCTTTTTCATAACTATCTGGAATTTTCGGGTTCGAAATTTTCGGGTCGTTACAATCTTATAAATAATACTAATGTTAATTTATATTATATCATGAATATCGTATGTCCTAGGTAGATACATATATACATATATGTTATGGGCAAATTTTACATAGTCAGGAATTGATCATTCGAGTTTCTAGAATGAACCTTATAGCAAGCAATGATCAATGGTCGAAGTCTCATTAAAATCCGACTTCATCTGAAGAAGTTACGCCTATTACGGACGATAATTGAGTTACCAAGTGGCCAACAGTCGATAACATGCCCTTGAAGGGGCATAAATCACCCAAATGTCATCATTCTGTGAGTAGAACATATGAAATGCAATGGATAAAGTTTTGTTGGATTTCGAGAAGCTAGGTAAGTCAAACTTACTCTTGAATAGGCTCATTGTAGTTGAAAAATGAAAGATTACGTAGTGATAAAGATGTTATTGATAAACAATATGAATGGAAAAGTAGCATGTGAAATATAGAAGAGCAATGAAAATGATATGGAGCAAACTAGAACTGAAACAGAGATAATACATAGGAGATACAGAGGTCGGAATAGTTTCTCCAAATTAGTTTTATCAAGTGTGGTTAAGAATGATTATTTATAGAACAAAATAAGCTAGGTTATAGGCATCCACCCTTCGGCAATAATAACTCCTTGCATACTATCAGAAAAGAGTCTGTAAATACATGACAATCTTCATCAAAGATCCATCAACACATCTTCTCATGTTAGAAGTAATTCCATCTAGAAAATTCAAATTTTTAACTCACTCCAATAATTTTGGTTAACGCTTATTTTCCAACTCATAACAAGCACGACGTTTGAATTTGGTTACTCACTGTAATTTACAGCTTGGGATGATTATAATATAAGGCGAAAGGGGTGAGCAATCTTTGTTTAAAGAATAAAAACCAACCAAACATATTTATTTTGGTCGGTTTATTTTGGTTTTGGGACAAGATTTGTTAATAATCGGCTTGCAAAAAAATAGTCCAGTGATCCATTTAAGAATATTAACCAAACTTTTACCGACTATCCAAACTACTAATGTTATATCGAATTTTTAGTTTAGTTTAATGGTTTAAATAATTTTATTTATCATATACCAAAATTACTATTAAAAAACATAAGAATACTTCAATCATATGCTTATGTTTTATTTTAAAGTACAACAAAATTCCAAACATAAAATATGAGTCATTATTATTTCGATTAAAATGGATAACCAATCAAATTAGCCTAACTTAATTCAGTTGGTTTGATTTGATTTTAATTTAATTTAATTGTCTTAGTTTGGTTTAACAATTTTCATTATAAAACTAACCGAACGCTCAACCCTATAAGGCGATATCATTCCTTGACTTCAAATTACCTTTTGTTTTTCTTTCACATTCATTATCATGTTAAAGAAGTTCTCAAATACATTTTTCTCTTCATGCATTATGTCTATATTGTTTTGAAATTTCTGATTTTTCCAATGTGGCAACTCCATAAATATACTTTGTTTGCACCGATTGTGATACTCTTCTTTATTAGTATTTTGTTTTAGCTCTTTTCTATCTTGGATACGCGTTAAGAGCTCAAAAATTTCTTGGTTACTCATAATGGTAGGTGAATCTAAAGTAATAGTTCTATTTCATTTAAAGTTTTTCTTATCAAATCTGAAACGATCATTTACATGCAAAAAATAATGATGTCAATTTCAACAACATTGCCAACCACCATTTGTATGTCGGAATGAATCCAACGAATCCACGATAACGTGATAAGAGTATTATCCACTAGCACTCCATCAAGAAAACACTACATACACAGGAAAACCGCTTGTTGTCCACAACAAAGAAGTTTCTGAAGTTTTTTTTGAAACGTCATACGTAACAATACCCTCTTTTCACAATTTTTTCAACTAATCAACCAAAATCTACAAGTACAAGCCTATCCAATTTTTTGGACTTTTAGGTCCAGAAGCAATTACAGTTAGAAACATGTATGAATTCTTCATACACATCCACCGGAGGGAGATTATAATGTGTTAGAATAACATGCCATATTGAATAAGGTTTACCGAATGAGTGAATGGTGCAAATCCATCCGTAGATAAGCCAAGTCTTACATTATGTGATTCTTTAGAACAACATGGTTTATGTTATCAAAATGTTTCCAAACTTCTTTACTGAAGGATGACATAAAAAACCTTCATTCAGTTGTCATTCACTATGCCATTACATGTGTTTCGCGGTAGCAGCAGATGCATATAACCTTTGCAATTTAGGTCTAATCGGGAAATAATGAATTTTGGAAACGGTACACCTTTACCATTGGTTTTTGTCGACTTATATTTAGATTGTTTACAGAATTTATACAACGTTAAAATTTTATCTTCCTTCCAATAAATCATGCATCCATATGGACACACGTCTATTTTCCATATGATGATCCAGTGGTGGAGTCCTCCTTTTTAAGTAATTATTAATTCTCTACTAACACATTTAGTAGGTGGAAGCATTTCTTTACAAATCTATTAATTGCATTCATTAGGTTTTTCAATGCATTGTATTTGGATTTTACAGTGATTAATCTAGATGTCGTTGACAAGTGTGTCATTTTACAGCCTTTTTATTGTAGTCATTTTGATGCTGCTAACATATTGAAAATTTTTTTTGCTTCCGAGTGAAGTACTTTCTCAAAATCTAGATCATCGGTCCATATAATCAGACCACCAACACCATGATCCATTTCAGTCATTCTACTTTCTACATCTATATTTTTTTCAGTAGGGGGCTCATCACAATCTACACCTATATTTACGATCTCCTCTTGTATAACGTGGTCATCTTCTTTATGATATATCCACATATGATAGTTTGGTATAAAACTATATTCAAGTAAATGTAACATAACAATATAATACTCTAAATGTTCCATACAATGAAATTTCGAGCATGAACATTAGACTTCTTTTGTATTTGTTTTATTACGATATGTCACTTTCATGAATGCTTTCACATCATTTCTAAAGTGCAATGGTATAATTCCTCCTTTTTTACCTTTTCAGTACGTCCAATTTCAAACTTCAAATAATCCATCTTTTATACTCTACACATAAACAAAAATTATATTACCTTTCACAAAATAGGATATTATTGTTTTTTAATAAAATGAAACATTATTAACTGTTTAGTATATTATCATAATCTAATTGATCCACTGTTTATTAATAAAGCAATAGTATCACCTATTATGATTATTTTTTCTGTTATCAATAAAGTAATATATATTATTATTTTTAATAAGTAATGTCATACATTATTATTAATTGAATGATTCCAATATTTTGAATTGTTTTTCAAAGATTAGATAAATAAATTTCTAAAGGAGACAAAGTATAGGAACTAGAATAAAATTAAATAAAAAATATATGAACATGCTAAGAAATTTTGATTTAAGAATTCAGGTTATAAAAATTCAAAATTTTTGTAATTTTAAATATCCAAATTAAAATGTTCAAACGGGAAAAATTAAAATTAAATTATTTTATTGGTTTAAATTCATATTTTACCTTATTATTATTAATTTTTTTATTTTTAATATCGTATCCATATTAATGAATTTATTAAACAATTTCAATATAGTGGAATTCAAAAATACTTTCTAAGCTATACCTAAATATTTCCACACCTTTTTCTAAATGGACGACCGTTGTAATTTTCATTGCAGATACAATGATATTTACTGTTGTAAATCATTTCAGTTTAAACTATTAAAAAAAATTCGGCAGCACTTCCTCTTATTCCCTATATCATACACAAAAGAGTATACACCCGGAACAAAAAAGAAGTGCTTTCAAAATATTATTAACTGCTCGATTTGAAATATTGGTCTATGAAACATAAATATCATTGTGTTTGTAACTTGTCCAACATTGGGCTAAATCCAAAAAATAATGTGCTAGATGAATATCGATTTCCACTTTAGTATAAAAATGAATATATGTGTAATAATCACATACAGTATTGTCAAACATGGCCAAATTAAGCATGTTATCCACATATTCCACAAAGGGAATGTGTTATCCCAAACAATGATATCAAAGATATGAATAAAGCATGACGAAATCTAGATGTCAAAATGCAATGGAAGACATTCAAGGGATTGGATGGCGAAGCCTTTATAATTGCAACTATTATAAAGCATATACAAGCACCATGAAGAGGGAGGGATATCAAATTCCTACAGTTAACAACATGTCATAAATTTATATGGAAAAGGATATCGAATGATAACTGTGAAGGGAAGGATGTCGTGAGTCTCCTAGGTTTGATGGATGTAGTAAGTCATTAATAAGGCATGGATATCGAAGTTCATCAATGTTCATATAGAATATCACCTATCATCAATAAAGGCAGGACGTTGTATATTATCGGTATGAGGATCGATGTCGTAAAAATTAATAAGGTGGGATGCTGCACTTTATCAATATAACAATGGATGTCGAATATCAACAACATGAGGAAATATCATAAACCACCAATAAAAAGCGGATGCCGCATATCATCAGGACGATAGGAATATCAAATAGCTATAGTACGACATTGATATCGTAAATCACCAACCCTTATTGAAATTTTAAATCATGAGTCTTCAAAGGTTATCGTAAACTATTCATTTCTAGGAAGTTGTCGAACACTAATGAAGCAATTGATGATGTTGAATTTTAGGGATTCTAAGTGCCATGAAGCTATGCCGCAACCTCCAACCCTTATAAATACGAATGCCACAACATTGTAAAAGAGGGTGAATCATTTCTTTCTGTCTTTCTCAAATTAAAGATTGTAAATCCTAAATTGAATTGGAGCAAATTAAGAATTGATTTGTAACCTTTGAGACTTATGAAAAAAGACTTGGATGAATAATTTAGCATAGCTTATTTCCTTCGATTTGTGCATATTTGATTATAATCGAACTTTGAACTTGGACTTGACTCTAGGCTTATAAATAGCATAAGGCCATTTAAGCCCTTATGCAATTTAATGTTATTTCACATATTGACTACCTTGCTTATCAAACATATGAGTAATGGATTGTGGCTTATGTAACTTGCTTATTTTGTGGATTAACGAAAGATTAATATACTATTGCACATTTAAGTAACTTGCCTATTTTTTCTCATGGACACGTGATATGGTTTTCGGCCAATTCTATAAAAAAATGTCAACAACCCAAGGGCGTGATGGGACTATTTCGATTGATATCATCTTGTACTGAGTCTTGAACTATAAACCAATCTTTGGTTTAATATCGCCATCGCAACCCTCCAAATCAATAATATATTGAACAACATCATGGATGTTAGACCAAACGTTGGCTCAGCATGGCATTATGGATGTTATACAAATTTTTGGTCTACCATTTTTGATGCTAGAAGGAGGGTTTTAAACTCTGATATCATATCAACTTTGTCTAGAAATTAATTACTTAAAGCTTTGTTTCAGGAAAATGGAAAGAGCTAAGAGAATTAACATTCCAACTGAGGAGATAGTACAATAAACAACATTGGAAGATAATATCACTCTATGCTTAAACCAGAAAATGCAGAGCCTGGTCAACCTTCAGAACCAGCAAAGCCAATGAATAGAGAAGCCAAAATCAATGACTTAACACAACAAATGGAAGTAATGCAAGAGTTACTGAAGAAGGTCCTTTCACAAAAGTCTTCTAAAACAATAAAGCTTACTGAAGGAGAAGAGACCGAATCTCCAAGGAGAAATCTAGATACTCCCATGCTCTAAAGCAAGGATAAAGACAAAATCGTTATGACCATAGAAAAAAGGAATCGAATAGGTTGGGGCTGCAGCATTCTCTCCAAAATTGCTAGTATATAACAAGGTCAAAGCAGACCGCGATGAAGAATTAGCAGAAAGGTCTAATGGGCAATCAGAAAGCTCAATCTTGCATAAGGAATACATGCCCTACAGAGCTGATTACCACAACGATGAAGCTTACTTGAGAGATATAACGGATAAAATAGCAAAGGACATGATTGACGTTAAAGGAAAGAGAACCCTTGATCCCAAAGTCAACAACAATTTTCATGAAGCCCCCTTCATAGAAAGAACAATTTCTGTCAAAATTCCATCACACATCAAGATTCCATCACATAGGTATACCAAGACTACCAATCTCGATGATTATCTTCTAGCCTTTGAGAGTCAAATGGACCTTCACAATGCTTTTGGAGTTGTAAGCTGTAGGCTTTTTCCGACCACTTTCCAAGGAGCATCCGCAAAGTGCTATAGGCATTATAGAGAGAAAACCATTTATTCTTGGAAGCAATTCTCTTATGAATTCTCAACACAGTTCTGTGTGTGCGCAAGGACCTTACTATCGATTCTAGTATGTTAGTCAATGTTAAGCAAAGACTAGGAGAGCTGCTTGGCGAATACTTGAAAAGATTCAACGCGGAGGCACTGAAAGCAGAGAATACGAATGACAGTGAGAAGTTGATGGTAGTGCATTCAGGATTGATTGAGCAAACCCCCTTCTGGAAGGAACTTTATATCCATAGGTGCAGGGATCTTCAGGATTTTCATTTCCAAGCCGACAAATTTATCCATATGGATGAGATGTATCATGCTAAGAAAAATTCTTCGACGAAGAAGGAAGTGGGAAGATCTGGCTTTGTTCAGCCCCAACAAGAAGCCAAGAAAGGATGATAGTAAGAGATGATGATAGGAGGAGATCCCGAAATCTAACTATGTAGCTTTAAACAAACCAATATCATATATTTTTGAAGGATGGAGCCAACTTCCTAACTTTATCAAGGCAAGGAATAACCCCAAGCCAAGAAGGGGAGGAGACTATTGCACCAACCATATGGCGAATGGACACAAAACCGACGAATGTCATGTCTTAGCTGGAACCATTTAAAATATGATCGGATCTAGGCTCCTGAAAGAATTTGTCAAAGAGAATCAGAAACTAGCCCATCTCGAAGAGAGTGACCAAAAACTACCAAATAATACCATGAATTTTGTGGAAAACGATTCTTAGAAAGATTTTACACTACCAATTAATTGAATAGATGTTATTGATGAAGGGCCACATTTAACTGGGAGCAGCAAGGGAGTCAAAATCAGGTACATAAGAGAGGCAAGAGATGGAGTATTTTCTATTATGAAGGAGCCACTGCTAAAAAATCACAAATATTAGCTTTAGATGCCTAATATAACAATAACCCCATAGGAGTTGAGAGGGGATCACCATCCACACAGTGACCCATTAATGATAACTGCATAGATTGGGCTTTCTACAGTGTCCAAAATTCTCGTTGATACTGGAAGTGTGGTAAATTTTATCTTTAAGCATGCCTTGAATATTATGGGAATTCCAAAAGAAAAATTAGAGCCAAGCTTCGAGTTTAATAACAAAAGATGCACTCCAAGAGGGCAGATTAAGCTTCTAGTGCAAATGGGGATTCCACCATGTTCAAGAACTTTCAAAACATCATTTATCATAATGGACCGTCCTTTCTGCTACAATGCTTTCTTTAGGAGACCAGCCCTGGATAAGGTGGATTCTTTCATATCTCCAAATTATATGATGGTGAAATTTCTAACTAAGAAAGGAGGGGGAATGATAAGGGAGAGCAATTCAACTCTCCATAATTGTATTTTTCTACCGTCGATCAATACAAAAGAGATAATCTTTCCTGTTATGACTTGGAGATAGATGAATCAATCAAAAGGCCCTTGGATGATGGTCCTTTAAGCCTGGATTGGAGGCTTAAAGGTGAGCAAGAAAGAATAAAGCCTACCAAAGACTAGAAGAAATAAGCCTGGATTCTTGATCCAACAAAGACTGTAAAGATTGGGAAGGAATTAAACGACAAGCTGAAAAGGGAACTTATCCTAATTCTTCAGTCCAACAAGGATGATTTTGCCTAGACACACGTAGATATGTTCGGAATTGACCCAACAACCATGAGCCATGCCCTGAACATAGATCCAAATATCACTCCTATCCGACAAAAGAAAAGGCAGTTCTAATAAGGTTCGAGCTAATGCATTGACAGAGGAAGTCAAAAGGTTGCTTGAAAATAGATTCATTAGAGAAGTTTTCTACCCAAAATGGTTGGCCAATCCTGTACTAGTCAAAAAGCCTAATGGAAAATGAAGAACGTTTGTTGACTATACTAATTTGAATAAAGCAATGCCCCAAGGATTGTTATCCCTCGCCACGAACAGACTAGTTTGTTGATGCGACAAGTGGACATAAACTATTGTCATTTATGGCTACTTACTCAGGGTATAACCATATTCCCATGTTAAGGACGGATGAAGAATGCACAAGTATCATAACAGACTATGGAATATACTACTACAAAGTTTTTCCTTTCAATCTAAAGAATATAGGAGCTACATATCAAAGACTGGTAAATAGAATGTTTAAAGAGAAAATTGGTCAAATAATGGAAGTATACGTAGATGATATGTTAGTCAAATCTTAAGAAGAATTCAATTACTTGAAAGATCTTGAAGAAATGTTTGAAGTATTAAGAAAGTATAAGATGAAATTGGATATGCAAAAATGCTCTTTTGGGATGCAATCTGGGAAGTTTCTAGGGTATATTATTAGCGCCAGAGGAATTGAGGCAATCCAGAGCAAATGAAAACGATTAGGGACATGGCAGAACAAAAAACAAGTAAAGATGTGATGGGTTTAATGGAGGAGTGGCAACCTTGAACAGATTCATCTCTAAAGCTACTGAAAAATGCATACCATTCTTTGATGTGATCAAAAAGAGGAAGAACTTTGAGTGGTGGGAGGATTGCCAAAGAGCCTTTAAAGAACTAAAAGATCATCTTGAAAAGCCTCCAATTCTATCTAGCCTGGTAGAGGGGGAAAGTCTTTATCTCTATATGATAGTTTCTGAGCATGCAGTAAGCTCTATTTTAATAAGGGATGAAAATAAAACTCAGCTTCCAATATATTATGTTAGCAAAAGGCTCAAGGATGTTAAGGTCATGTATACGGTCATAGAAAAGTTGACATTCTACTTAAAACTCATTGCTCGAAAGTTAAGAGCATTTTGCAAGTGCACCCGATTAAGGTTTTAACCAACCTTCCACTTAAACAAATCTTTGGTAAACCCAAGATGTCAGGAAGGTTAGTAAAGTGGGAAACAGAACTTAGCCAATATGATATTGAGTTCTAACCTAGAGTGGAAATTAAAGGACAAGCTCTAGCTAACTTCATAAATGAATGCACAGGATGCACCAATAAACATTCAGAGAAGGAAGAAGAAATGAAGCCTAGGTGGCAATTATTTGTCCATGGAGTAACAAATGAACAAGGGCCGGGGTAGGTTATGTGATCATTAACCCCGACGGACACCGACTGCACTATACTTTGAAGTTAGGATTTCCCTCCACTAATAGTGTGGCTGAATATGAATCAATGGTAGCAGGACTTACCTAGCTCTATAGTAATAATTCCAAGGATAGAGGTTTTCGATGACTCTCAATTAATGGTTAATCAGTTAAATCAAACATATCAAACAAAAGACGCCAAACTAATCCTTTATGTCAATAAGGTACTAAAGATGTTAGCTCAATTTGAGGATTTTTCCATATACCAAGTTCCTAAAGGGAAGAATTCTCAAGTCGATCAATTAGTAAAACTCGCTAGCTCACGAGGAGCACCGAAAACTCGCATTGTACCTGTAGATTTCTAGAAAAACCCTAGTATAGAGGAAAAAATTCCTAAGTCAGGAAATGAGGCACTGTTAATGACTAGATCTCAGGCCCTTAAGCAAGCTAATAAAGAAAATGAATTGAGAAATGGCAACAGAGAAAACCAAGAAAGAATCATTCATGAGGAGATTAATAGTCAATACGGAAGCAACTGGATGACACCCATTGTTGAGTACTTTGTGGAAGGAAAACTACCACGGGACAAACGGGAGGCTAGAAAGATAAGGCGCCAAGCCCCAACTTTTACCATGATAAACAGGATACTCTATTAAAAAGGATAATTCGCTTCCATACTTAAGATGTATTAGTCCAAAAAACAGCTTAAGATTGTTAAGGGAAGCACATGAGGGATTTTATGGAGATCATTTTAATAGGGTAAAATTAGCGAAAATGGTCATGCGGCAAGGGTTTTATTGGCCTCAAATGAGTAATGATGCAACAAATCATGTAAAGAGGTCCAAGAAGTGCCAGAAATTTTCTACAATTCCACATATACCCCCAAGTGAATTGACCCCAATTTCAAGTCCATGGTTCTTTGATTTGTGAGAAATTGATTTAATTGGACCATTAGCTATATCCAAGGGAGGAGCTAAATTTGCAGTAATAGCCATTGATTATTTCACCAAATGGGTAGAAGCATAACTATTACCGAAATAACATCGGGAAAAGTGTTAAAGTTTGTAATTAAGAACATAGTTACACGGTTTGGAATACCACATAAGATAATATCCAATAATGGAACTCGGTTTAAAAGTAAAGAATTCACCAAATTCTGTTATATCAATGGAGAAATCAAAAGTTTTTTGTTTATTACTCATCGGAAAGCTAATGGAGCCGTTGAAACTGCCAATAAAACTATTAAAACTATTCTTAAGAAATGACTAGACAAAGCAAAAGGAAACTGGGTAGAAGAACTACCGCTAATGCTCTGAGCATATAGAACTTCTACTAAGATTAGAACGGGACATACCCCCTTTTCTTTAACACATGGATGTGAATTAATGCTTCCAATCGAGATTGAAATTCCATCCCAATTGCATATGCATTTGATCCCAATCAAGAATCGAGGAAAGAATTCTTAGATTTAATTAATGAGTTAAGGGATGAGGCGGCCATACGACCGGCTGAACATCAACAGAGGAAATGCAGAGCTTGGTCAACCTTTAGAATCAGGAAAGCCAATGGACGGTGAAGCCAAAATCAAAGACTTAACATAGAAAATGGCAGTAATGCAAGAGTTACTAGAGAAGGTCCTTTCACAAAAGTCTTCCAAAACATCAAGGCTCACTGAAGGAGAAGAGGCGGAATCTCCAAGGAGAAATCTATATACTTCCATGCTCTGAAGCAAGGATAAAGACAAAATTGTTATGACCCTACAGAAATAAGGAATCCAAAAGGTTGGAGCTGCATCATTCTCTCCAAAATTGCTAGCAGATAACAATGTCAAAGCAGATCGCCAGGAAGAATTAGCAGAAAGGTCTAACGAGCAATCAGGAAGCTCAATTTTGCGCAAGGAATACAGGCCCTATAAAGCTGATTACCACAACGATGAAGCTTAATTGAGAGATATATCAGATAAAATTGCAAAAGATGATGTTTAAGGAAAGAGACCCTTGATCCCAGAGTCAACAACAATTTTCGTGAAGCCCCATTCATAGAAAGAATAATGTTTGTCAAAATTCCATCACACATCAAGATCCCATCACTTGGTATACCGGGACTCGATGATCATCTTCTAGCCTTTGAGAGTCAAATGGACCTTCATAATGCTTCTGAAGTCGTACAGTGTAGGCTCTATTCCACCACTTTCCAAGGAGCAGCCACAAAGTGGTATAGGCATTATAGAGAGAAAACCATTTATTCTTGGAAGGAATTCTCTTATGAATTCTCAATACAGTTCTGTGTGTGCAAGGACCCTACTATTGATTCTAGTATGCTGGCCAATGTTAAGTAGAGACCAGGAGAGCTGCTTGGTGAATACTTGAAAAGATTCAACGTGGAGGCAATGAAAACAGAGAATATGACTGATAGAGAGAAGTTGATCGCAGTGCATTCAGGATTGGTTGAGCAAACCCCCTTTTGGAAGGAACTTTATATCCACGGGTGCAGGGACCATCAGGATTTTCATTTCCAAGCTGACAAATTTATCCATTTGGATGAGATGTATCATGCTAAGAAGTAGTCTCAGACGAAGAAGGAAGTGGGAAGATCTGGCTTTGTGTAACACCCCATATTTTTAGTGACATTATTTAGGATATTTAATTAGTTAAATTAAGTAAAATAATGTGTGGTTGATAGATTGAGATTTGATTTGACCAAGGGTAGCCATGCCTATTGGTATAATGAACTAAGGAGATAACATGAATAAAAGTGTTAGGAAATAAGGAATGGAAAAATGGGAAATAGGATGAACTTATACCCAAAACCCTTAGTAAACTAAATACATGTTCATTTCACTCTCAAGTAAAATATTTTAAGGCCGACCACCATTTTCAATCTCAAGAGAATATAAAGCTAGGATTTTCAAGAGAAGAAGTAGACCAACTTATTCAACATCAAATCTCACATCTTTAATCACAAAGCTAAGGTGAATAAAAACTACATCTCATTTTTCTATATGTTTTCGGTTTTTGATGAAAACCCGAATTTATCTTGCATGATTTAGCCATGTTTTAGAGGAGCAAAATGGATATATATACTTGTTGATGAGTTATGCATATTTATATTGGTTCTTATGATATGTTTGATGTGAAAACCCTATTTAATGACATCCAAATCCGTTGCAATTATAGTTATAGACCAGAAATGTTATTTTAGATATGGGTTTCAATTTTTATAATTTTCTGAATTAATCTGAATTTTATATTGATTTTCTAGTGAAGAAAATGATTTAGTGGGTTATAAATTATTTATGACAAAATAAATAGTTATCTGGGTTAGAAAATTTTATATGTTAGAAAAAAAGTTAAAATAGATTTTCTGGGATTTTTCTAGATTTTTCCTAAGTGTTTTGATGAATATATAAAATTATTTAAGGTATGGGACTTAAATGTTTTATATATTTAATTAAGGAGAAGGGGTATTTTGAAAAATAAAATTATTGTTATTTCTGAAATTATTGGCAGCACTTTTCTGAAATGTATTTAGCAACCAATGAAAATTTGACAAATAAAACCAGATTAGTTAAAAAGTTTACTCTTTTAAGTTAAAAACAAAGTTAATCTGATTTTAGCATGTTCCGCCACTTTCAGCATAGGAGGTTCCGGCCCAGACCTTTCGCCACCAATGGTTTCGAAACCGAAGTGCATGGTATCAAGCTACTTGGTACGTAGCGTTTTGGACAAAGGTGAAGGGGTACTTGATCGAAACCTTAGGTTCCGAAGGTTTTGGAGTATGTTTGTTTTAAAACTAAGGTAGCGCCTGCTTTGCTTTCTAAAGAGATAGGTTTCAACTCAGTTGCTTTCGATTGGGTCAAATTCTTTCAAAAGAATGGTTTTGACTTGGTTGCATTCTTTTGTTTTAAGTAAAGCTCTCGAAGGAGTCGAAATCCCTAGCCGCCGCTGTTAGTCCTTGAGATGATGGTTTTGATGACAACAACCTTAGGACTTGTTATAAAATATAAATACTAACGTTATGGTTTAGATATATATGTATATGCAGAATATAAACATGCAAGTACGAAGAATGAAGACTGTACGGTATAAAGATACAAGACGGATGAATTTAAAGATCGAAGATATCAAGATTGAAGACTCATGAGTATCAAGAAATCAAGTTATCAAGAGTTCAAGATTTCAAACAATACAAGATAATGTAGTTAGTCTAGAATTATGTTAAAACTTCTTGAAAGCACTTACATCTTTATTCGAAATTTATTCGTGGAATGGAATCCACTTCGAGCCTGTTAAAGGGATGGAACCCACGACAATATCTAGTGGAACATATAGTGGTTCTATTTTGATATCCACTAATTTTATAAAAATGTTTTTCAAAAATATATCTCTTGTTTTTTAAAAATGTTTTCGAAACTTTCTTTTCAAAAAGACATCTCTCTTGTTTGAAATATTTTAGCCTCAAAACTTTTTTTATCATTTTTAATATTTTGATTTCAAAATTGTCCTTGTTTTTAAACCATCTCTTGTTTTAAATATTTAGCTTTAAAATATTTATATACTCAGATTTTAAATCACTTTATAGATTAAGATTATATATATTAAAAATTATTTTCTAAACTCTTTTATATGTTTAATATATTTACAAAGTTTAGAAATTGTTTTGACAAATTATAGAAAGCAATTTTAATAAGAAAACCGAAACATCAATTTTGCCTTGAGCATGTCGACGTCCCTCAACCCCCCATGTCGACATGGTGTCCGTTATTTTCAAATTTCAGTTTTCAAAAGAAGTGTCTATTCGTCGTATCCTTTCACGAATAGATATGGCTGTTGCTCTACTATAAATACCAGTAAGTTCTAAACGAATTTTTACCAGATTTCATTTTTTTCTCTCCTCTTCATCTTCCACATTTATTCTAAAGAATCCTAAACTATACTCTGCCAAAATACCAAGTGAATCAAACTTGATTATCTCTTGTTTGATTCTCTGCCACTCTCTCCATAAGATCTTAGTGCTATTCAGAGTTATAGAATCTTTTGTAAATCAAACTGTTGAGTAAAAGGTGCGGTTGAGCCTTGAAATCAATTGGGTGTGATTGTAGCCCCGGAAATCAATTAGGTGATCTTGTAGCCTGGTTAAATCAAGAGAGTTTGCCTTGGACTCGAATACAGGAGGGTGTACCTCGTAGCCTTGAAACCGAGGGTATAATCTGGGAGATTATTTTGATAAGAAATCCGTACGGTTGTACGGGACTGGAAGTAGGGTAACTCCGAACCAGCATAAAATCCTGGCGTGTTCTTTCCTTTACTGCTTTTATTTAGTATTTGAATCTGTGTCTGATTCTGTGATTATATCTGTGTTTGTGAATTGCATTTGTTGGTGTTTAAATTGAATAGAATTCAAAAAGATTTAAAAAAAATCCATAAAACACTATTCACCCCCTTTAGTGTTATTCCAGCCTTAAGATTCGTAATCCGCATTTCTCACATTTGGTATCAGAGCATTGGTTTTCAAAGTTTTCATAATCTGAAGTTTTCAAAGTTTTAAAAATGGCTACCAACATTGGTTCTGTTAACACTATCGCTAGTTCATTTGTAGAGGGTCAGTCTACTGCCAGACCACCACTTTTTAATGGCGGTAGCTATGCATATTGGGCATGTAGAATGAAAATATATTTACAGTCAATAGGATTAGACACTTGGAATATCACACAAACTGAATATTCTGAACCCACAACTAGTTTTGCACAGTGGACTGCTGAGCAAAAGACTATTGCACAAGATAATTCTAAAGCCATGAATATTTTATTTTGTTCACTTGATAGGAATGAATTCAATAGAGTATCTGTTTGTAAGTCTGGATATGATATTTGGAAAGCTTTTCAAGTTACTCATGAAGGAACAAGCAAAGTCAAACAGACCAAAATATCCATACTTACAAATCAGTTTCAGTTATTCAAAATGAATTCTAATGAGTCCATTTCAGATATGTATAGTAGATTTCAGGAGATTGTGCATTCTCTAATATCATTGGGAAAAAGTTTTTCCGAAGAAGATCAAGTCAGAAAAATTCTAAATTCTCTTACTCTAGAATGGGATCAGAAAACCCTTGCAATCGAAGAAGCAAATGATATCAGTACTTTAAAGATTGAAGAATTGATTGGAAATCTAATGTCGTTCGAAGTACAAATGCAAGGGAGAAGTGATAGCAAGGCATTCGAAAAGAAGTCAATTGCGTTCAATACATTAACAGATGGATCAGACTCGGGAAGTGATGATGATGAAGAAATAGCTTTCATGACAAAGAATTTTCGGAAGTTTCTGAAATACAGAAAGATGAACAACTTCAAAAAGAATGATCACAGGAATTCTGGAAATCATAATGAAGTACCAAACCATGTCAAATATTTCAACTGTGATGAACCAGGCCATCTCAAAAGAGACGGTTCGCATCCTGATAAGCAAAAGTTTCCTACAAGCAATGATTATACAAAGAAAAGGAAAAGAGCGTATACCTCTACACTAGACGATTCAGACTCAGACTCATCCTCAAGCGATGATGATCAGAAGACGGATTCAAATATGTGCTTTACGACTATTCATGATTCCGATAATCTCGGAGATACGAATCTAGAAAAAGGTACACGTTTACAATATATTGGTTGAAATTGTTTGCTTAAAATTGTTTGATTGTTTGATTGTTTTTGAAATTATGTGTTGTTTGAATTTTAAATTTTTTATTATTATGTTTATTTTTATTTTTAATATTATAATATTTTTTTATTATAAGAGTATTATTATATTTAATATTACTCCAGAAAATATATAGACATTAAAAATAATATATGTATATAGATATTAAAGGATATAGGAAAATATAAGTCACATGAATTCTCTGACCCATGTCGACATGGCCCTACCCATGATGTCGACATCCCTGTCAGAAATTTGAAATTCAAATTTGAATTCAAATCTTTGAATTTCCCTTCACCTTTTCACCAAACCCAATGTTCTGGAAAGGTACCTCTTGACTAGAGAACATGTCTATTGAATATCTATTTATTTCCATTATCTTATCATACCTTTTCACTTTCATTTTAAAATTCAAACTCTCTTCACTCTTTCAAACTTTCTACTCTCTTCAAAAATGGCTTCTTCAAGCACTCCATCCACAATGAGGCTGTCTAAAACCATTAAAGAGTATCTCTATAATGATCTGGAAGCAATCAAGGCTTATATAAGCTATGCTAATTTCGGAAAAGTTCATACGGGAAAGTTTGCTATCTTTAGCGATTTCTCTACATATAAAATCAATACTCTTCTTGAAGAGAATCATATCCTTAGTCTTTTTGACAATTCTCAAAATGATTTCGTTTATTACCCAAATCTTGTTAAAATGTTTTATGCGAATTTGAATCGCTGTTTTTATGAAGGAAATGAAGATGAGATTTGGAGTAGTGTTAAAGGCACTAAAATTGTTTTAAATTGTGAAATTTTTTGCAACATTCTCAATTGCAAAAATTCGGGAATAGATCTTTCTACTTTTAATATTGATGAACATGATCGTGAGATAATTCATCACATTTTCAAAGGAGATGACAACTTTGAATTTAAAAATCGTAACTTTCGTTTGAAAGCACGTATTGTCAATCTTCTTTTGCAACGTACTATCACTCCTAGATCGGGAAATTTCAATAACCCGACTTTAAAAGTTTGTAAATCTCTTTTTGCTATCTTTGGTCATTATGACATTAATTGGGCGCAAGTGATTATGGATGAACTTCGTCCTAAGAATTTGGAAATGGGTGAGAATACCTTGTATCATGGAATCTATCGCACTCGGATTTTTAATTATTTTGGCGTTGATTACAAAAGGGAAGAATTAGTTTCAAGAAAAGTGTTTAATCATGCCAGCATCTCTCTCATGAAAATTCCTTTCATATGTCAACAATATGAATCTCTTGCCGAAAAGAATGAAAGATTGGCACATGAAGATATGGAGGAAGAAGATGATGAAGAAGAAGAAGAAGAAGAAGGGGAGGAAATGGAAATTGAATAAGATAATGAAGAAACCTCCTTGGAAAGTATTATCCTACCAATACTAACAATCCTTCCAACAAAACTCTCCTTAAAAATCAAAAGATTATAATGGAAAATCAACGGATTCTCAAAAGATCCGTTCGTAAGAAATTGGATAAAATGTCCACTAATATGAGCAAATTCTTTGCTAAAGTTGGTCGGAAACTTGGCTTATCATCATCCTCCTCATCCTCTAGCACATTCTGAGAACTAGGTTGTGATGTATTAGTTTATTTTGTGTGAGCTTGTATTGTTCTTTTTATCATATTATGTAGTATCTTATGTATCATCTCATCTATTTATAAAAATCATCTATCTTATGTTTTCCTACCTTATCGTGTCTCTGGAATAAATGTTAGTATAGTATATAAGTTTATATATACACATACTTATTCACAAAATAAATAAGACACATAAATTAACAGACCCATGTTGACATGCCTCTACCCCTTATCTCGGCATATAACTGTCAGATTTGGTTATTTTTTAAAATTTGAAATTAAAATAACTAACTCGTGCCTATTCATTTTAAACGAATTTCTGCCTATTTAAACACATGTTTCTTCCAAAAATTTGTAATCTTTTCATCTCTACTTATCTCTATTTGCATCTCTTTACTACTTATCAAAAATGGCTTCCTCTTCTCAAACTCTAAGTGATAATCTTGAAGAAACTCTCAATTCATTCAAGAATATAATTACTTTTATTCTCCGCAATCAAAGGCACTTAGAACTAAGTCAAATGCAGATGATAAAAGAACAAGAGAAGAATTTCGATGCCCTCCGTTGGATGATTTCTGCCGTTAACAAAGATGATCTCGATGCAAATCCCGTAGGAACTTTGATTCAAGATAATGAAGATTGGGAAGTTATTAAAAAGGATCCTATCTTTTGGAGAAGAAAGATGGGTTGAAGTTCCTAGAAATATTTGATCTCCTTATGGTTTGAATTGCTTGTTTTTGAATTGTGTGATTTGATTTGATTTGATTTAATTTGCTTTGATTTGATTAGAATTGATTTTGTTTGAATGGATTGTATAACATTATATGAAACATAGTATATATTTATTGGGTTTAAACTTTCATATTTGTCATGTCTTTATTATTAACTCATGTTATTATATATATACATATATATATATATATACACTCCATCATAATTTGCCACAAGTACTCCAGTATAAGACTAAGGGGGAGTTATATTAGTTTAGAATAAGTTTTTTTGTTGATGACAAAGGGGGAGAAATATAAATTAGAGTAGTAAGAGTAGTTAGGCTTTGATTAAGGGGGAGTTATTAGTTTTAGGGGGAGTTATTGTAAAGGAGAAGTATATTTTATAAACATAGGTTGTCATCATCAAAAGGGGGAGATTGTTAGTCCTTGAGATGATGGTTTTGATGACAGCAACCTTAGGACTTGTTATAAAATATAAATACTAACGTTATGGTTTAGATATATATGTATATGCAGAATATAAACATGCAGGTACCAAGAATGAAGACTGTACGGTATAGAGATACAAGACCGATGAATTTAAAGATCGAAGATATCAAGATTGAAGACTCATGAGTATCAAGAAATCAAGTTATCAAGAGTTCAAGATTTCAAATAGTACAAGATAATGTAGTTAGTCTAGAATTATGTTAAAACTTCTTGAAAGCACTTACATCTTTATTCGAAATTTATTCATGGAATTGAATCCACTTCGAGCCTGTTAAAGGGATGGAACCCTAGTGGGATGGAACCTACAACAATATCTAGTGGAACATATAGTGGTCCTATTTTGATATCCACTAATTTTATAAAAATGTTTTTCAAAAATATATCTCTTGTTTTTTAAAAATGTTTTCAAAACTTTCTTTTCAAAAAGACATCTCTCTTGTTTGAAATATTTTAGGCTCAAAACTTTTTTTATCATTTTTAATATTTTGATTTCAAAATTGTCCTTGTTTTTAAACCATCTCTTGTTTTAAATATTTAGCTTTAAAATATTTATATACTCAGATTTTAAATCACTTTATAGATTAAGATTATATATATTAAAAATTATTTTCTAAACTCTTTTATATGTTTAAATATATTTACAAAGTTTAGAAATTGTTTTGACAAATTATAGAAACCAATTTTAATAAGAAAATCAAAACATCGATTTTGCCTTGAGCATGTCAACATCCCTCAACCCCCCATGTCGACATGGTGTCCGTTATTTTCAAATTTCAATTTTCAAAAGAAGTGTCTATTCGTCGTATCCTTTCACGAATAGATATGGCTGTTGCTCTACTATAAATACCAGTAAGTTCTAAACGAATTTTTATCAGATTTCATTTTTTTCTCTCCTCTTCATCTTCCACATTTATTCTAAAGAATCCTAAACTATACTCTGCCAAAATACCAAGTGGATCAAACTTGATTATCTCTTGTTTGATTCTCTGCCACTCTCTCCATAAGATCTCAGTGCTATTCAGAGTTATAAAATCTTTTGTATATCAAACTGTTGAGTAAAAGGTGCGGTTGAGCCTTGAAATCAATTGGGTGTGATTGTAGCCCCGGAAATCAATTAGGTGATCTTGTAGCCTGGTTAAATCAAGAGAGTTTTCCCTGGACTCGAATACAGGAGGGTGTAGCTCATAGCCTTGAAACCGAGTGTGTAATCTGGGAGATTATTTTGATAAGAAATCCGTATGATTGTACGGGACTGGATGTATGGTAACTCCGAACCAATATAAAACCCTGGTGTGTTCTTTCCTTTAATGCTTTTATTTAGTATTTGCATCTTTGTATGATTCGCTGATTATATCTGTGTTTGTGAATTGCATTTGTTGGTGTTTAAATTGAATAAAATTTAAAAATATTTAAAAAATCCATAAAACACTATTCACCCCCTCTAGTGTTATTACAGCCTTAAGATTTGTAATCCGCATTTCTCACAGCCGCCTCTCTACCTTTCGAAGTCAATGGTTTCGAAGAGTATACTTTGTTTATAAATTAACCACTTCTCCAATGCTTTCGGAAGGGGTGTTTCGACACCATCGCTTCCTAACTTAGTAATAGCTTTCGAAAGTGTAAGCTTTCGAAAGTGTAAGCTTTCAACCCTATTACTTATGACCCTTAGTGATTTCAAAGAATAACCCAATGGTGTCGAAAGATAATGGTTTCGACTTAAATGGTTTCGATTGCTTAGGTGTTTTTTCCACATGCTTTAAATTGAGTCCCAATTGCTTTCGAAGGGTTTGAGGTTTTAATACCTTCGAAGAGTTTTAACGAAGGTTTCGAAGGGGAGGTTCCCCAATGGTTTCGAAAGGTCTAAAGGAAAGGTTTTTCCAGTGGTTTTGAATAGTTTAATGTAATGGTTTTCCTATGGTTTCGAAAGGCAATGTTTATGGGTTTTAAAAAAGGATATCTAAGGTTTTTATAATTTGATAGAGAAGGGAATTTCAATGGTTTCGAAAGGTTTATAGGAATGTTTTCGAAAGGAAGATTTGGATCTTTGGCCTAAGAGAAAGAAAGGGTTTAAATGGTTTCGAAAGGGGTACTTTCAGTAGGATCGAAAGGGGTACCTTCAAATGTTTAAAGGTTTTTCATTAACAAAGATTTGAGTAAAGTATATATATAGCATGGCAAAGTGATTTTGAGTAAAGCTTAGAATATAAATCTTTTCCTTGTTCAAGTTTGATTTAAAAGGTTTTAAATCAATTTCATATGAAAAGGTTTTCAAGGAAAATCATAGGAGGTTATCCCTAAGTGAAAATGATTTAGATATTAGAATACCAGATGCGAC
Source organism: Allium fistulosum (assembly GCA_030737815.1). NCBI lineage: Eukaryota > Viridiplantae > Streptophyta > Magnoliopsida > Asparagales > Amaryllidaceae > Allium > Allium fistulosum. The sequence goes on along the minus strand of CM060906.1, from coordinate 292,542,590 downwards.
TGGTATAGGGTCCCGCCCTATACATTAGCTAATAGCCCCAGCTAATTTAGTCCAAATTTTAGTGTGTAGGGCTTTGTCATAGGTGAGACTAAAAATATGATTACACACAGAAGGGAATATATGATTGTACATAGATAGGTTATTGGTGAGCCCACAAAACCATTAGGATCAGGTGACCCTGGGAGATGTTAAGTTAGGGACAGACCATCCAGAAGAAAAGTATTTAATAGATAGTTAAGGACAGATAGTTTAGAAAAAGATTGTATTATAGATGTTAGATTATTTTGTTTTTGTCTGGTAGGCCCGAGTCAGCCAAAGGTTAATAGTAAGCCAAATAAAACTATATTGTTCGGACAGATAGTCCATTTGTTATCTGATATATATGTTTATATTAATGATGCTTTACAGTATTAACCAGTTTTGGTTGCAGGATAAAAGTTTGCAAAAGATATGTTTTAAAAAGGATATTAGTGAGGTGAAACCCGTTCTGCTAAGCGGTGTGGTCTCACTTAATATCAATTAACCTAGATGTATGGTAGTATTCACAACAGACTTTATGTCTGACTTGAACTTTATGTTTTCCCCTTAAACTCTCGGATGCTCAAAATTAATTTGAGTAGGCTGAGGGTTGAGGTTCTTTTAGGTTTTAGTAGGATGACGAATAAAGCTACCGGAGACGAGCAGGAGGCTTACGGATAGCTATTTTGGAGTTGCAGTTCTTTGTTTTGTTGTTTATTTCCGCTTTATATATACTAATTCAATTATGACTATATAACTCTCATCATCCAAGGGGCATCTTCATATGACGCTCTTGGTATATTTTGTAATAAGTATATGTAATCATTGCCTAGGAAACGTAATGGGATTATGTAATATGAATATGGAACATATGTTTTGAAATGTAATGGAAATTTCTGTTTTGAAATCTGTGATTTGTTACATATTCAAGTGCTTCTGATATTATAAATACGATTAACATAGTCGTATTTTGTCGCCGGAAGTTAATACTATAGATGACTGCAGCATCTGTAGCGCTTATCTTTAGGCCTCTAGATAGGGGATATTACACTTTGATCAGCCCAACAAGAAGCCAAGATGGGAATAGAGTAAGAGAGGAAAATAGGAGGAGATCCCGAAATCTAACTACGTAGCTTTAAACAAACCAATATCCTATATTTTTTCTATAGCCATCCCAACTTCTTTCATGAAAGGAATAACCCAAAGCCAAGAAAGGGAGGAGGTTATTGTGCCTACCACATGGCGAATGGAGAAAACCGGCGAATGTTGTGTCTTAGCTGGAAACATTCAAAATATGATCTGGTCTAGCTCCTAAAAGAATTTGTCAAAGAGAATCAAAAACCAGCCTAGCTTGAAGAGAGTAACAAAAAACCACCAAATAATACCACGAATTTTATGGAAAACGATTCTTAGCAAAATTTTATTCCACCAATTAATCGCATAGATGTTATCCATGGAGGGCCACATTTAGCTGGAAGCAACAAGAGAGCCAGAAGCAGGTACATAGGAGAGGCAAGAGATGGAGTATTTTCTATTTAGGAGGAGTCGCCGCTCAAAATTCACATATATTAGCTTCAGATGCCCAACATAACAATAACCCCATAGGAGTTGAGAGTGGTTCTCCATCCACACAATGACCCGCCAATGATAATTGCACAACCCCATGGAAGTGAGGTAAACGTTATCTTTAAGATTGCATTCGATCATATGGGAATTCCAGAAGAAAAATTAGAGCCAAGCTTCAGGCCTATCTTCGGGTTCAATAACAAAGGAACCACTACAGTAGGGAAAATTAAGCTTCTAATGCAAATGAGGATTCCACCATGTTCAAGAACTTTCGAAACCTTTTTTGTCATACTGGACCAACATTTCTACTACAATTATTTCTTTGGGAGACCAGCCCTGGATAAGGTGGATGCTTTCGTATCGCCTAAGTATTTGATGGTGAAATTTATAACTAAGAAAGAAGGGGGAACGATAAGGGAGAGCAATTCAGCTCTCCAGAATTGTATTTTGCTACCGTCGATCAATGCAAAAGAGATAATCTTTCCTGTTATGACTCGAAGATAGATGAATCAATCAAAATTGAAATCAAAAGGCCCTTGGATGATGGTCCTTTAAGCCAACCATCAAGGAAAATAAGAAGGCAAGGACAATTGAAAAAGATAAGTATATGCTGAAAAGATTTAACTTTTTCGAAAGAAAATGAAAAAAGAAAGAGGCCAACTTGATAGATGAAGAAATAGACGGCGAAGAAATCGTCACTAAGTTATACTATAAAGGTGAGCCGGAAAGAATAAAGCCTACTAAAGATCTAGAAGAAGTAAGCCTGGACTCTCTTGATCCAACTAAGATTGTAAAGATCGGGAAGGAATTAAACGACGAGCTTAAAAGGGAAGTTATCCTATTTCTTTAGTCTAGCAAGGATGCTTTTTCCCGAACACACTCAGATATGATCAGAATAAACCCAACAACCATGAGCCATGCTTTGAACATAGATCCAAATATCACTTCTATCCGCAAAAAGAAAAGACGGTTCTATAAGTTTCGAGCTAAAGCACTAAAAGAGGAAGTCAAAAGGCCGCTTGAAAACTGATTCATTAGAGAAGTTTTCTACCTAAAATTATTGGCCAATCCCGTACTAGTCAAAAATCCTAACGGAAAACGGAGAAAATGTGTTGGCTATACTGATTTGAATAAAGCATGCCCTAAGGATTGTTATCCCTCATCACAAATAGACCGGTTAGTTGATACAACAAGTGGACATAAATAATTGTCTTTTATGGCTGCATACTCAGGGTATAATCAAATTCCCATGTTAAGGCTGGATGAAGAACGCACAAGTTTCATAACAGACAGGAGAATATACTACTACAAAGTTTTGCCTTTTGGTCTGAAGAACGCAAGGGCTACATATCAACGATTAGTAAATAGAAAGTTTAAGAGCAAATTGGTCGAAACATGGAAGTATACGTAGATGATATGTTAGTCAATTCTCAAGAAGAAGCCGATCACTTCAAAGATCTTAAAGAAATGTTTGGATATTAAGAAAGTATAAGATGAAATTGAATACGAAAAAATGCTCTTTCTGGATACAATATGGGAAGTTCTTAGGGTATATTATTAGCGCCAGAGGAATTGAGGCCAATCCAGACCAAATCAAAATGATTAGGGACATGGTAAAACAAAAATCAAGCAAAGATGGGATGAGTTTAAATGGAAGAGTGAAAACTTTGAATAGATTCATCTCTAAAGCTACTGACAACATATCGTTCTTTGATGTGATCAAAAAGGGGAAGAACTTTGAGCGGGAGGAGGATTTCCAAAGAGACTTTAAAGAACTAAAAGATTATCTTGAAAAGCCTCCCATTCAATCTAGCCTGGTAGAAGGGAAAAGTCTTTATCTCTACATGGCAATTTCCGAGCATGCAGTAAGCTCTGTTCTAATAAAGGAAGAAAATAAAACTTAGCTTCTAATATATTATGTTAGCAAAAGGCACAAGGATTTAGAGGACAGTTATCTAGTCATATAAAAGTTGGAATTCTGCTTAATACTCACTACTCGAAAGTTAAGTGCTTATTTTCAAGTGCACCAGATTAAGGTTTTAACCAACTTTCCACTTAAACAAATCTTCAGTAAACCAAAGACGTTAGGAAGGATAGTAAAGTCGGAAATAGAACTTAGCCAATATGATATTGTGTTCCAACCTAGAGTGGCAATTAAAGGACAAACTCTAGCTGACTTCGTAAATGAATTCACAAGATTCATCAAAGAATAGTCAGAGAAGGAAGCAGATTTGAAGCCTAGGTGGCAACTATTTGTCGATGGAGCATCAAATGAATAGGGGCCCAAAGCAGGATATGTGATTAAGCCTGTCATGGTATGGGTTTTGACCCGAGCCCGGCCTAAACCCGCCCTATTAATGAAGGTACAGATTTCGCATTTTACTACCCAAGTCCGACCCAGGCCCGACCCAGTTACTATTAGGGTTGTGTATGGTTTTATCAAAACCCAACCCGTTTAGGGCCCGACCCGACTATTAGTTTTCCATCGTATCAAAACATGAGTATGTCTGTTATTTATTTAACATTTTGTTTGTTTACATGTAGGTTTTTTTACATACTTTTGTTATGAACTTGACTATAGCACCGGCCAATTTATATGTTAACATTGTTTGTATACAAATTTTACCGAAGTCGTAGTTTAAAATATGGTTTTAACAAAAAAATTATGAGTTAGGTATACGAGTATTACCCAATGGGTTTAAAAATCCCGACGGGCTGAGCTCGGGTATTGGGTTGAAATACCCTACAAGTTTGGGTCGGGCTCGGGTTTTAATTATAGTAATCGGACCCGGGTCCGGGTTTTATGATTCCAAACCAAACCTGACCCATTGACAAGCCTATATGTGATCATTACCCTCGACGGACACCGACTGCATTATTCTGTGAAGTTCGGGTTTCTTACCACTAATAATGTGGCTGAATACGAATCAATGGTAGCAGGACTTACCCTAGCTCTATAGTTAAAAATTCCAAGGATAGAGGTTTTCAGCAACTCTCAGATTAATTAGTTAAATCAGACATATCAAACAAAAGATGCCAAACTAATCCTTTATGTCAAGAAGATACTAAAGATGTTAGCTTAATTTGAGGAGTTTTCCATACACCAAGTTCCTAGAGGGAAGAATTCTCAAGCCTATCAATTAGAAAAATTCCCTAGCCCACGAGGAGCATCAGAAACTTGAATTGTACCTATTGGTTTCTAGCAAAACCCTAGAATAGAGGAAAAAAACTCCTGAGTCAGGAAATGAGGCACTGTTACTGAATAGATCCCAGGCCCTTAAGCAAGCTAATAAAGAAAATGATTGAGAAATGGCAACAGATAAAACCAAGAAAGTATCATTCATGAAGAGATTAATAGTCAATACGGAAGCAACTGGATAACACCCATTATTGAGTACTTAGTGGAAGAAAAACTACCAAGGGACAAAAGAGAGGCTAGAAAGATTAGGCGCCAAGCCCCAACTTTTACCATGATAAACAAGATACTATATAAAAATGGATATTCACTTCCATATTTAAGATGTGCTAGTCCAAAAAACAGCTTAAGATTGTTAAGAGAAGCACATGAGGAATTCTGTAGAGATCATTCTAATAGAGTAAAATTAGCGAAAAAAGTCATGAGGCAAAGTTTGTATTGGCCTCTAATGAGTAATGATGCAGTAAATCATGTAAAGAGGTGTGAGAAGTACTAGAAATTTTCTACAATTCCACATATGCCCCTAAGTGAATTGACCCAGTTTAAAGTCCATGTCTCTTCGATGTATAGGGAATCAATTTAATCGGACCATTACCTATATCCAAGGGTGGAGCTAAATTCGCAGTAGTAGCCATTGATTATTTCACTAAATGGGTAGAAGTAGAACCATTACCGAACATAACATCGGGAGAAGTGTTAAAGTTTGTAATTAAGAACATAGTTACATGGTTCGGAATACCACATAAGATAGTATCCGATAATGGAACTCGGTTCGAAAGTGAAGAATTCACCAAATTCTGCGATAAAAATGGAATAATCAAAAGTTTGTTTATAGCTCATCCGAAAGCCAATAGAGTCGTTGAAGCCGCCAATAAAAATATTAAAACTATTCTTAAGAAATGACTTTACAAAGCAAAAGGAAACAGGGTAGAAGAACTACCACTAGTGCTCTGAGCATATTGAACTTCTGCTAAGACTGCAACAGAACATACCCCTTTTTCTTTAACATATGGATGTCCAGTATTGCCTCCAATCGCGGTTGAAGTTCCATCTCATTGAAGAATTGCATGTGCATTTGATCCCAATCAAGAATTGAGGAAAGAATTCTTAGATTTGATCAATGAGTTAAGGGAGAAGGCGGCCATATGAACGACTGAACATCAACAAAGGATATCAAGGTACTATAATTCCAAAGTTAAAGGTAGATCATTTTAAAAGGAGATTTAGTACTCCGAAAAGTCATGGAAAATACCAAAAATTCATCAGACGGACCACTTGGACTAAATTGGGAAGGTCCTCTTATTACTCATGAAGTAATTCCACTAGGAACTTATCGGTTATACCGACCAGATGGCAACGTAATAGCAAGAATTTGGAATGCTTAACATTTAAGGCCTTATTTCCCTATAATGGATGAATAAAGAAGACTAAGATAAGCATATCCATGGAATGGATAGTGAAATGAAAGAAAAAAAGGAAAACCCTAAATCATTACCTAAGATGGTAGTAAGGGGTGTAGAAAGCCTTTAATCCCGCCATAAGGGCCTGACCAAAGCACCTCCTAAAGGGAGGCTAGAGTATGTCTTTAGTCCTACCTAAGATGGCCTGGCCAAAGCACTGCAAGCCTTCAGTCCCGTCTACATTGCCTGGCCGGAGCGCCTCTTAGTAGGAGGAAGGAGCAAGCCTTTGGTCCCGACTAAGATGGCCTGGCCAAAGCACCGGACCAGCCTTTGGTTCCGCCTATAAGGCATGACTGGAGCACCTCCTAGAGGGAGGCAGGTAAGACTTTGGTTCTGCCTAAGATGGCTAACCAAATGCACCGACTTTCCTAAATCATTACCTATAAGGTAGTAAGGGGCTCAAACCTAAATCACCACCCGAAGAGTAGTAAGGTGCAAAGAGAATTAAAGCCTAAATCATAACCCAAAGACTGATAAGGGGAAAAGAGTTAAAGCTTAAATCACCACCCAAAAAGGGGTAAGGAGCAAAAGAAATCAATCGAGTAAGTTCGAATCTACCCTAAAGATGGGTCAAAGTAATCTTTTGGAGAAAGAACAGTCTAATACATTTAATTTCACATCAAGAAGTAACCTTCAAATGAAGATCAAGAACAATCTATCGCTAGATGAGTTTCTGGTCTTCTATTCATATATTATTGCCAAAGAAGTTTTTAGTCTTTTATTCAGATATTATCGCCAGATGTGTTTCTAGTCTTCTATTAGGATTTTTTTGGCAGAGAAGTATATGGTTTTATATTAAGATATTATTGCCAAAGAATTTTTTGGTCTTCTATTTAGTTTATATTATTACCAAATGGTTTTTCTGGTCTTATATTCAGATTATTATTACCGAATGGTTTTCTGGTCTTCTATTCAGATTATTATTACCGAATGGTTTTCTGATGTTCTATTCAGATTATTCTTACCAGAGACTTTTCTAGTCTTCCATTTAGATTATTATTACTAGAGGATTTTTGGTCTCCTTTTCAAATAAAGCTATGATACTATTTCCAGATTGAATGTTGTAGTCTTCCTATTGAACATATTTCCAGTCTTCTTAACCAAATTTAACTTTACCTTAAAAGTATAAATGACCTTTTTTATAAGAAAATGAGGATAAGCTAATTCATGACTTTACCAAATCTAAATAGGGATTTCCCAAAAATAAAATTTAAAGTTAATAAAGAAATCGTTATTTACTTTGTGTTTCTCAGGAAAACAAAATTGAAAAGAAATTTTTTGCAAAGAATTGGAAAAGCGAAAAAGCTCTTGGTTTTACACTAAAGTGTAAAAAGTTTTATATATAAGGAGGTGTAATTGTTATCCATATATTTTCCAAAGGGAATATGTTATCCCAAACAGTGATATCGAAGATATGAATAAAGCATGAAGAAATCCAGATGCCGAAAAGCAATGGAAGACAATTAAGGGATTGGATATCGAAGCCTTTATGATAGCAACTATTATAAAGCATATACAAGTGGCATGAAGAGGGAAGATATCAAATTCCTACAGTTTACAATGATATTGTAAATTAACAATATATGGAAGAGGATATTGAATGATAACTGTGAAGAGAAGAATGCCACGAGTCTCCCAGGATTGATGGATGTCGTAAGTCATTAATTCGGCATGGACATCGAAGTTCATCAATGTTCATAGAGAATATTGCCTATCATCAATAAATCAAGGAGGTTGTATATCATTGGTATAAGGATTGATGTCGCAAAAATTAATAAGGCAGGACACCGCACTTCATTAATATAACAATGGATGTCGAATATTAGCAACATGTGGAAATACCGAAAACCACCAATAAAAGGCGGATGTCGCATATTGTAAGGATGATAGGAATATCAAATAGCTATAGTACAACATTGATATCATAAATCACCAACCCTCATTGAAATCATAAATCATCATCCTTCAAAGATTATCGTAACCCATCAATTTCTAAGAAGATGCAGAACACAAATGAAGCAATTAATGATGTCGAAGTTCAGGGATTCTAAGTGCCACATAGTAGCCACGTTGAGAACTCCAGCCCCTATAAAGATGGACCCCATGGCATTATAAAAAGCGGTGAATCATTCTTTCTCAAGTTAAAGAATGTAAACCTTGAATTGAATTGAGGAAAAATCAAGAATTGATCTATAACCTTTGAGACCTATGAACAAAGATTTCAACGAATAATTTAGCATAGCCTATTTCCTTAGATTTGTGCATATTTGATTATCATCGAACTTTGAACTTAGACTTGACTTTAGGCTTATAAATAGCACAAGGCCATTTAAGCCCTTGTTCAATTTAATACTTTTTTTCATATTGACTATCTTACCATCAAACATATGAATAATGGATTATGGCTTATGTAACTTGCTTATTTTGCCCATAACGAAAGATTAATGGACTATTACACATTAAGTAACTTGCTTATTTTTTCCCATGGACACGTGGTATGGTTTTCAGCAAATTCTATAACAAAGCCAAAAATGCAATGGCTTCATGGGACCATTTCGATTGATATCATCTTGTACTAAGTCTTGAACGATGAGCCAATATTTGGTTTAATATCGCCATCATAACCCTCCCAAACAATACTATATTGAACAACATCATAGATGTTAAACCAAATGTTGGGTTAACACAGCATTATGGATGTTTTACCAATTTTTGGTCTAACAAAGCATCTATGAGGTTTTTTTAATAATTCTTTAAAATATCAAAAAACTCAAATTTGGAAAATTATTTTAAATTAAAATTTAGGATCTAGTCAAGGGGGAGTTCATGATGTTTGAATTCCACAATTATGATATCCAATTAGGCACAATCAAGGCAGGTTCATAATGTATTTATGTTCGGCTTCTTTTCTAAAATACATATTAAAATATTGGAAGTATAAGTCATGTTCTACTGATCGATAACTCAAAATAGGGATTATTATATAGTAACACAGCTTAGTTGAAATATAAACTAAAACAATAACTTATAAATCATATTAACAAATTAGGTATGATAACCTAATTAAATAAAATTAATAAATTAGTTAGAGTGACAAAATAAGTTAGGAATATTAGACTGAAAGAGGAAGAGTTGCTGGCGGAAATTGACAAAAGCAAATTAGTTAGCGATGGCTTCGTTGGAAGCTAAGATGAAGGCTTCAGTGGTGGCTTTGATGAGGCAGCGTGAAGGCGTGCATGGTAGTGGCTGGTGCGATGGAGGGCAGCGTGAAGGGGGTCGAGCATTTTATTTAAAATGGTTTAATGAAGTGTTCGGGTTGGGAAAGTCATATTGAGGGTCGATGACTTACCGACACCACGTTGACGCCATTTTTGCGGCATTGGTAACAAGCCGTTGGTAAATTTTTACATGTGACTTATCGACTCAACTCCAATATAAATAAAAAGGGCGATGGTGCAACGTCGGTAATTCTAAATAGCTATTTCATCTCTTTCCTAGTAGTGTATATGTGTGTATACTATATATATATATATTTGTTTATTTTAAAATAAAAATATTTTTTCAACTGAAATAAAATAATTTACAACCACACGCACACGCACGCACATAAATAAATAAATATATATATATAGTTTTATACTTTTTGATCTCACAACACAAAACTTAAATTTTAACGTAATCACATTATGTGCATACATGATTATGAATTAGCTAATTTAAGGAATATTAAATTGTTTTGATTAGTAGTAATTATGTTGTTGTATGCTAACATAATTTTGAGGGTTGTTGTTTAACTATTTTTTAAAATGCCTAAGTAGACTGATTCAAATTAAAACTAATTCATATGAAGAGAAGAGTATAAAAATGCAATTAAGTAAAATACAAATAATTCACATTGTTTGGATGTCAAGGAATCATACATCCACAAGTCAAATTATTCAAACTTCATTTTGCTTTTCCAGTACAAGCACTTGGATCACTGGAGATTTTATGGAGTCTTTACAATATTTGATCCTTTATACATAAAAGGTTTCATCCTTTTAGTTTGCTATACTGCTGTCCTTTTATAGTAGATAGGATGTCATATGGATTACTGACATCAGTCCTTGTATCGTCCATCTACCTTTGGATCTTGGCACATTGATGTGCACGGATTGCTGAAATGAGTTAGGTCGGATAATTTGCTTTAGGCGGGAATAAACTTCATTTAGACGAGGTAATTTTTGATTTGGCAAGATAATTTTAGTGAGGCGGGATAATTTGAATTTGCAATGATGAAATGGGAGTGATATCGCCAAATACTTGCCACCGAGCTTAGATTTATGCTACATTCTAAGTAGTTCAGATTTGCTTCATTTGATTACAATGTATTGCGTTGCATTTCTTATACAGTTAGAGTAACTTTGGCTAATGTTGTGAATATACATTGTATTTCAATGTTGTTTCGAAATTATGTTTTTTCACCTTTGGTGGTGCATTCTTGGATGAGGACGCATTGGCTAACACTGCACAGCCTTTGACCGTGCATCTTCGGATGAGCATGCACTAGTTGTACTACATTTCCTTTGACAACACATCCTCGATTGAGTATCGGTTGCCTAAATCGTGCAGCTTTAAAGGCGTATCCTCGGATGAGGATGTGCTAGCTGAACTATGTAGCCTTTGATAGCGTATCCACAAATGAAGATGCACAAGTTGAAACTGCACAGTATTCAACGGTGCATCCATGGATGAGGATGCTCTGGCTATGTAGCATTTGATTTTATTGGCACATCTTCTAATGAGGATGCATTTTTTGGAACTACGTAGGCTTTGACGGTGCATCCTTGGATGAGGATGGCTGGCTAAAACTACGCAGGGTTTGGTTTTGATGACGCATCGTCAAATGAGGATGCATTAGCTGAAACTGCATATCTTTTGACGATGCATACTCGAATGAGGATGTGCTGGCTTAAACCGAGCAGCCTTTGACTTTGATGGTGCATCCTTAAACTAGGATGCATCGGCTGAATGTAGCCTAGGACGAGGATTTCATAGCTAAAATCGGCCAAACTTTGAAGATGCATGTTGAAACTATATCGCCTTTGAATTTGACGGTGCATTCTTAGATGAGGATGCACTAGCTAAAATTATGTCACCTTCGACTTTGACGACGCATCCTTCAATGAGGATTGCTAGCTAAAATTGCGTAACCTTTGGCTCTAACGGTGTACCCTGGGATGAAAATGAGCTGGTTGAAACATCGCGGCTATAAAATTTAATGGTGCATCCTCGAATGAACATGTGCTGGATGAAACTTGGCAGCCTTTCACTGTACTGGGATATCCTCATATGAGGATCAATTGGCTTAAACTGCACAGCCTCAGATGTTGTGCTTCTCGTACTATTAATGTAGTTTTGGCTAATGTTACAAACGTATTGTTGAAACTGGGCTAGCCCGGAATAGAAGTTATGGGAGAATTTTAAAAAAAATTCACTTATTGGATCTTTATTTGGCCTATGAAGTTTAATTTATTTAGAAAATTTTAAATTTTATTTAAATAAAATCTCTTATTTATTTAAATTTATGAATTATAAAGTTTTATTTAATTTATATATTAATACATATAAATATACAAATATGTATCATGTACATATATGTATGTGTGTATATGTGTAACATGATAACCCGTGCAAGGAATAACTTGCCCGCATATAGATGTTGGGATTTATATCGCAACGGACATGTTAGCTCATCCGATATGTATTGTATGTTGTCCAAATATATTTATATATGTATATATATATAAGTTTTTTATTTATATAAATATTATACACACATATATATATAAATGTATAAGTAAATTTTAATTAACTAATTTTAAGTGGATTAAAATATTTAAACACTTGTATATATACATATATGTAACTTGTATATATATATATATGTGTGTGTGTGTGTAAAATATTAGTAATTTATGTATACACACATACACAATTATGTATTATTTAATAAATATTAAAATAATATTTATATATACATAACACATAATATTTTCTAATATATATATTTATATTCATATTTAAAATATCTATATATATATTAATTAAATAAAATAAAATATTTTTTTACTTCTAGATTATATACATAGCATAGCAAATTTTATTATATTAAAAATTATATATATTAATTTATTGGTCAAAATACAATAAAATATTAATAAAATCTTTTCGAAACATAGTTTTTAAAATATTAAATATTCAAAAAAATTTAGCATGATATTTTGATGTTTGAAAAAAATTTCCATAATTTTTCACAATTAAAATTTATTTTTTAATAATTAATTAACTTCGGCCATATATTATAATGATTTTAAAAAATTATAATAATTGATTATTCAATTATCAATTTTTGGCCGAGAGCTTAGTTCATGATAAAATAATTTTCTAAAGTTTAAAAATTAATTTTTGAAATATATTTTATTTTATACAAATGATTTAAATAATATATTGATTTAAATAATATTAAATAATAGTAAATAATTAGTTAAAAATACTTTGCTGTTACATAAACTATATTTATAGTAAATATACATGTATAAAATATATGTTTAATTTTTAGAATGGTACGATGATATAAATAAATACAAATCATATAATTATAATTAAATGATATATTAATATATATATATATATTAATAAAATAATAATTTTATATATAAAACGTTTGGCTGTGCATATCTGATTTATATGTGAAAAAAATTGTTTTTTAATATATACATATAACCAATCTAGTATGTGACAACATCAATATATATAAGAATCGCCATCTAACTAACAATATAATAATATATATATATATATATATATATATGTATGTACGTATGTATAATAAAACAATATTCTGAGACTATAAGCAATATAATATAGTAAAGACATACCCGAAACTAATGCCTTAAAGCGCACCTAGTAATGATGAACTCTCTCTCCATCGAAAGTTTTTCGATTCGGTAGACTACCAATCCTTGAATGATAGACCTTTGACTATCAAATAGTGATTGTCTTTTAAATTGATTTGTGTAAGATTTGCTTGAGCTTCTATAGGATGAAATCAGCCTGCAATGGAAATGGATAATGGTAGCAAAAAAAAACCTTTTTTAATTAGGGTTTGAGGTGTTTAAATAATGGATGTGAGAGAGAAAATAATGGATCGTATCTCATACCAATTCTCACTAAATCTAAGTGATCCAATTCTAACACCTCTAACCTATTTTAGCCGCCCTATAGTCCTAATTACAGTCGAAATTATCAACCTATCAGTATGGGCCAATATCCCATTTAAGCCTAAATAAATATTATTAATTATATCTAATTCAATTGCTTATCAATATCACATATCGATCGATATATTTATAACTATTATAAATATATTTAATAATATTTATTCCTTAATCATATTCAAAATTTTATAATTAATATTTCACAAATATTAATTAATTTATAACAATTATAAACTAATTAAATCGTTTGGTCTATAGAGAATTCATCATTCCGGTTGTGTGACTTGGTAGGTGTAAATTTAGCCGGCAATTGACATCAAACTATTAGAATGTTAACATTAACATGTCACTTAGCTGGTGATGTGACATTTTGGCCAAATTTATCGCTTATATAGTTTTAGTAAAATCCAATTTTACTTTATTAAGCGTTACCCGGTTGTGACATTTATTTACACCAATTCTCTTCATCAAAACTATATCACTTTGGACTTATGGAATATGGTAATGGTCAAAATTCCAGTATTGTCCATATTCAACTCTATAGTCCAAACAAAATGTCCTTGGTTCAATAATAATAGTTATTATTAACCGAATTGCTTTGGCCAGAGACTTTTACTTTGAGTTGACTTGAGTTGACCGTGATACTAACCCTATATAACTTAGGAGACGAATCCTCTCTTAAACAGTGCTTCACTTCCACTTGACCCAACTATAGTCACTCGATGGACGCCATGCCATGATTTGACTATAATTAAAGTAGAGCTTTCATATTAAAGATCCACATTATCTCAAGTCAAGAGAACTGTGTAAATCAGTCACATTTATATTTTCTATTTGACCTTAGTTATATTAACCAACAAAAAACTATTTAGTGAGTCATTCCATAGTTATCTAATAACTATCAGTACATAACCCCTTGGTGTCCCCAGTAGTCATGGATAATAATACACTGCCAAACATTTGGAAAGCATTACGTACTCTAGTCTAAACAGATACATCGATATCCAGTCTCGTTGCTTCTTGATTGAGAACATTTAAAATGGTATATTTATTTTCTTTGCAATAAATTACTCACGGTTACAACACCTTGAAACTACTATCACAAAACATACAATTTATGGATTTTCTATTAAATATAATCTTTAACTAAATTAATTAATTAATATAACACATTATATCAAGTATATAATAGAAAGAAAACACCTTTATTTTGATCAAGATTAGTCAACGAGTATATATATGCAATAAATTACATAATTGCCCATAGGGCATACCCCCAACTCTATCAATCTCCCACTTGCACTAGGGGTCAATTACAGAATCTTATTCCAACTTCTCCAATTGGTTTTCTCAAAACTAATTGGGTTAGTTCCTCAATGAATGGGTATGCTGTTATGCATTAATCATCTACTCTATTAGTTAACTCTCTTTGATGCTAATAAACTACCTATATCATGTGGAACAATTTGGAGTATGTCTCTCGACTTCCAATGAGCTCTAAGTTCTGTTACGAACTATATCATGACATTGTTATCATGTAACAATGTTATGTGATTCTCAACATTTGGAATCATCCTCGGCTCAATTATAAATTTGTGCATTTATTGTATATTGTTTTATTGTGGCGCTATTCAAATCAATGAATCAGCCACAATCTTTTCTATTTGAAACATTTCCAACTTAAAGATTCTTAATTTATTATTGATATATTATACTCAATATCACTTATAAAATTTGAGTTTATACATTCCTTCATAATGAGTTCACTGTTTTTGTAAACAATTCTCTAGTATTTCATAAATACATGAGAACACCTCAAACAACCATTTAGTGATATCAATTTGGATTTGATATTTTCTTCATGTATCAAATACACAAATCACGATATCATAGACAACATAACATGTATGATAATTCATATTACCAATGCATAAGGAATTCATCTTCCACGTCCCGCATCAAACATTTTAATAAGTTGTCCTTTCACATTGATTTGGAACATTCTCGATATCTTTTATATTTACTATAAAAGACATCATTTACAAATCCAATGTTGAGCATTAACACAACCGAGGCTAGTTTAAACACAAGTATATTAATAAAAATCAGGAATGTGTTGTTTACTTATTGTATAGAAATATCAATATACGTTATAACATTCTTTCTTATGAACACACGCTTCTTTTGTATTTTGACTAAAAATCAAACTATTTGATATTTCTATCAAAATCCTTATTTAACTTTGATACTTATAAAATGATACTTTCGTGGATCATATTCAAAAGCTCACAACCTCTATATCGCTCCCACTGACTTCGAGACACTTTGGTTGTTATGTGCAACTAGTCTATTCTAAATAATTTTTTAGAATTTTCTATTTTAGCACATATGTACTAAAAGACTAAGTTTTATCAAGCACTAATCATGTGAGTAAATCCAAAATAACCTGATCACGTTGAATGACGAATCTATTATGCAAATTTCAACAATTGAAATTTATAAGACTATTCTTATCAACATTGCTCATTTAATTCCAACTGCATTAGTCTTGCTCATAAAGACACAATCGCAGTCGATGGATCACATCCCTTCGATTATGACTACCAAATACGTACTTAGAATTCTTTCGGATTTGCGCATCATGCGATACTCTTAATGGTTTAATTAAACAACTGAGAATTATATATATTTGACATTGATAAGAAACTCATAGTTTCTCTTCATATGTGAGAATACTCTTTAATGTGATGTGTTTGTTTAGGTTAGTTAAATTCATTTCACCTCATGAAATAAGTTATATCTTTGGATCGTATCTAATTCCATTTTACTATCAATAATTTCTCAAAGTAATTCCTTCACTATGAAGTTGGTATTTCTTAAAACAACAATTGTTTCTTGGTATAATGGAATAAGAATTCATAAACATTTTGTGAATTTCCTTATATCTAAAACTGATTTGGTTTTACTTTACAGAACTTATGTTCAAAACATAAATATGTCATCCATTGACAGTCCTTTCCAAACTTCTTTTAGGGAAATTCATACAAGATCCTTTACGAACAATTCTTACGTGGAGATTTTTGACTTGCACAACCTGCCAACTCCTTGCTTTAGGCTATGTTGGGATTTCTTATAGACCCTTATCTTGTACAATTTTGAAACTATTATTAAGATGAAATAATATTAACCTTGTGCACTACTCTTAAGTACATGGCCTTATAGAAAGAAATCGATTCAGCTTCACTAATAATCAATCGTACTTCTTCCAAAAAAGTTCGATTACTTCTTATCGATGCATTATTTTGTATCATAGAGAGGAGTGACTTTTGAGTTTGAATCTTTCTTCATTTTGGGTACGTTTGGAGCTCTTTCCAATATACTTACCCATTCGATTAAATCGAATCATTTCTGTCGCATATTACATTACTTACTTCCATTTTATATTCTATAAGCTTATCATTGACTTATACATGATTATCAAATATACAGATCCATGTCTATGATAACTCATTCATGAATATGATAAAGTTCGTAGAACCATTTTGGTATTAATAGACTTACCATTGCATACATCTATATGTTTCAATCCGAAGGGTTCATCAACTCTTATAATGCTCTCACTAAATGAGTACATAGCCCTTAATTGTTCAAGATATAATCAACTAGTACTGCATGATTCTTAATTATAAAATAAAAATTATTTCGCAAAACTACGGCTTAGTCTATAATACCAAAATAATTGTAGTAATTTTAGATACTTTAATATTTTCCAATTCATCACTTTTTTGTGAAAACAAATACCACATTATGGTTTTATTTCATATCGAATATTTATAATATTCTCATTGAAAGATAACTGTATATTTTTTAGTCTATACTAAAAAATAGTCATTATTTCATAAATAATGTTTAGTCTGTTTTACGAAAACAATTTTCGTAATTTGATGCACTCAATAAGTGCTATATGGCATGCTCCCATATTTCCGCCATTACTATAATAGTGTACGAAATTACAAGGTCCATCATTCATTTAGTATAAATTATTTATTTCACGTACTGCAACTAGTTTACAGTGGAGAGTTCTTTGATCAAAGATCTTGACCTCAAAGAAATAAAACTCATATAAACAAATTTCTATACGAAAATACATTTCGGAATAGAAACAATATTTCTTATTCCAACGTTAAGTATTAATCATTATCAGTACAATTCTCATTTCCGATGTTTCTTTATGAAGTAGAAGTGACTATTCACTCTCTTCATCCCAACCGTAATTTAAATCACATCTACACTTGTAAACTCGTTTTTCTTTCTAAATGGTCAAACCATTCAGAAGAAGTTCCTTACTACAATATCATAATGATCTCTTTACAAAAGCACACTCGATTATCATTAACATTTAAGGACATCAAATATGTTGCACTCTGCGTAAACTGATCAAATTGACATTTTAGTGATTGAGATCTTAGATCTATATTGTAGTTTTGTTCATGAGTTACATTTAACACAATGCAACTCTTTTGTAATCAATCAAACTGAATACTCGATCTCACATTACTTTTTATTAGCTTATTTTTAATGAACTAAATTCATTGAAGTATCGTACACTACGAACTAGGTATTGAAAAGCTAACATGTAAGAAGCTTTTATTATTAAGTATATATTGTATTTTTATTTGTCAATCTTCAGTTCAGTTTAATTGTAAATCTTAATTGATAAACATTTTATCAATCGTATTAAATGCACAAATTAATCAATGAGATTATTACAACTTTATATAGCATATGTTCTTACAATATTAGAAAGGTTAAATGTTATCATTTTCTTATTTTTCTAATAAGGCTCTCACTACTCTTTTATGTTTCACCAAACCCTAAGCGAAGCGTAAAAGTATTTCGACTTCACTAGTGGATATTAGGACTCATATGCCTTGGGATTCTAACATTGAGGAATGCTCAACAAATCATAGGCCCCCATACGATGGATAACTCCTTATCGGTTGTATCATATACAACTCTTAACCCGTGGTTCCTTATGCTAATCCTACCTTTACCTTAAGGAAAGCTCAACAAATAAAGTAGGATTATTCACTTGGATCGACATTTCATGACGGCCTAAGTATAATGCACATATCTTGAGGAAAGATCAACATATATGTGCAGTTATCTTACCTCGTCTACTCAATGTATTAATAGTACTACACATAACATCCCTAGCTTGAGGAAAGCTCAACAACTAAAAAGTATGCAAGTAATATATTAATATATAAATGATAGAGGACAACTTTATATTAAAGATTCATAATCTTTAATATATTATATCGAGTAATATCGACTTATGGAATAATGTATTTCTTATGAAATACCTTAGTGATTCAAGTGTTGGAAATATCATAAATCACGGTATACGTACAGACATATATATTTATCACTTAAGTCTATTTGGATTTCTATGACGTTACACCTTTAGTTTATACATTAATATTATATAACTTTTTTTATTATATAACTTTTTTATTTTAATTAACTTAAACAATAGTCTTTTGTATAATAATATATTAATTAAATCCTATTTAATTAATTAACATTTTAATTAATTTCAAATTAATACAACGTTTATATTCATTAATTATTATGTACTATAACTTTTAAAGTATTACACATTTATCTTATATATGTGTGTGTTCATTTAATTAATTTACCTTTAAATAATTTACTTAAATAATTAAGATTTTATTTATTTAATTAATTAACCTTTAATTAATTTTATTTAATTAAACAATTTTAATTAAATTATATTAATTTCAAATTTTGTTTATATTTATACATGTATATTTATGTTTATTTAACATTTTAAAACAACATAACATATACATTAAAATACAATACATGTGTATATATTTATTAATTAATTAACTTATTTAATTAATATATTTTATTAATCTTATTAATAAATTTTAAATTTTGAAATTTATTTATTTTAATTTTCAATAATTTTGAAAATTTTCATTATATTATAAGATTTATAATATGTATATGTTATATTTTAAATTTATTTTTAAAATTTTAAAATCCTATATTTTCAATTTTCAAAACAATCTGAATATTTATATTATAACATTTATAATATATTTCTTATTTAAAGTTAACTTTAAAATTTAAAACTTTTATTTTTAGTTTCAAAACAATTTTGAAAATTTGCCTAAGGCCCAATTCAAATTTTGGCCTTCTCTATTAGGGCAACTTTTGGACTGTGGGCTTAATAGTTAATCCTAACATGACTAATTTAGACCACACAGGCTTTTGGGCTCTGATACCGTTGTTGAAACTGGGGTAGCACGCAGCGGAAGTTGTGAGTGAATTTCAAAAAAATATCCCTTATTGGATCTTTATTGGGCCTATGATGTTTAATTTATTAAGAACATTTTTAAATTTTATTTAAATTTATAAATTATATAGTTTTATTAAATAATATATTAGTGGATATAAATATACACATATGTACCATATATATATGTATGTGTGTGCATGTGTAACATGATAACCCGTGCAAGGAATAACATGCCCATATATAGATGTTGGGATTTACATTGTAACAGAGATGGTAGCTCATCCGATATGTATTATATGTTGTCCAAATATATGTATATACATAATTTTGTTACATATATATATATATATAAATTTATTACTTATATATATAAGTAACTTTTAGTAAAATAATTTTATGAGGATGAAAATATTTAAACACTTATATATATGTATATATTTATATAACTTATATATATATATGTATGTACATAATTATGTATTATTTAACAAATATTAAAGTAATATTTATATATGCATAATATATATAAAGTTTTTTTAATATATATATATATATATTTATAAACATATTTATAATATCTAAATTTATAGATATGTATTAATTAATAAAATTAATTTTTTACTTCTAGATCATATACACAGCATAAAACAATTTTATTATAAATTTTATTATATTAAAGAATATATATTAATTAATTAGTCGAAATACAATAAAATATTAAAAAATATTTTCTAAACATATATTTTTTAAATTTAAATTTTATAAAAAATCGAGCATTATATTTTGAGGTTTGAAATTTTTTTCCATAATCTTTCCTAATAAAAAAATTATTTTTTAATAATTAATAAATTTCTACTATATGATATAATGATTTTATAAAATTATACAAATTGATTATTAAATTCTCAAATATAAAAACAGATTATTAAATTCTCAATTTAAATAATATATTAATTTAAATAATATTAAATAATAGTAAATAATTATATAAAAATACTTTACTATTAATAAAATTATAATTATAGTAAATATGCATGTATAAAATATATGTTTAATTATTAGCATGATATGACGATGTAAATAAATACAAATCATATAATTATAATTAAATGATATATTAAAATGTATATATTAATAAAATAATAATTTTATATATAAAATGTTAGGCTGTGCATATCTGATTTATATGTGAATAAAATTGTTTTTTTAAAATATACATATAACCAATCTAGTACGTGACAACATTAGTACATATAAGATTCGTCACCTAATTAACAATATTATATATATATATATATATATCTTTGTGTGTGTGTACGTACGTATGTGTGTATGTATAATAAAACAATATTCTAGGGCTATAAGCAATATAATATAGTAAAAACATACCCAAAACTAATGCCTTAAAGTGCACCCAGTAATGATGAACTCTCTCTCCATTGAAAGCTTTTCGATTAGGTAGACTGCTAATTCTTGAATCGTAGACCTTTGACTATTAAATAGTGATTGTCTTTTGAATTGATATGAGTTGGATCTGCTTGAGTTCCTAGGGGATGCAATCGGCCAGCAATGGAAATGGGTAGTGGCAGCCAAAAATACATTTTTTTTAATTAGGGTTTGAAGTATTTAAATAATGGATATGAGTGGGAAAATGATGGATCATATCTCATACCAATTCTCACTAAATCTAAGCCACCCAATTCTAACACCTCTAACCTATTTTACCCACCTCTTATAGTCCTAATTATAGTAGAAATTATCAACCTATCATCATGGGCCAATATCACATTTAGGCCTAAATAAATATTATTAATTAAATCTAATTCAATTGCTTATCAGTATCACATATCAATCAATATATTTATAACTATTATAAATATATTTAATAATATTTATTCCTCAAATCATATTTAAAATTTTATAACTAATATTTTATAGATATTAAATAATTTTTAACAATTATAAACTAATTAAAACGTTTGGTCTAGAGAGAATTCATTATTCCGGTTGTGTGACTCGATAGTTGTAAATTTAGTCAGCAATTAACTTCGAACTATTCGAATGTCAATGTTCACACATCACTTAGCAGGTGGTGTGATATTTTGGTCAAATTTAACGCTTATATAGTTTTGGTAAAATCCAATTTCACTTTATTAAGCGTTACCCGGTTGTGACATTTATTTACACAATTTCTCTTTGTCAAAACTATATCACTTTGGACTTATGGAATTTGGTAATGGTCAAAATTCCCATATTGTCCATATTCAACTCTATAGTCCAAACACAAAGTCTTTGGTTCAATAATAATTATTATTATTAACCGAAAAGCTCTGACTAAAGACTTTGACTTTGAGTTGACCGTGATACTAACCTTGGGAGACGAATACTCTTTTGAATAGTGTTTCACTTCTAATACTTTCAATCGACCCAACTATGGTCACTCAATGGACATCGTGCCATGATTTGATTGTAATACAAGTGGAGCTTTCATATTGAAGATCCACAGTATTCTCCAGTCGAGAGAACTATGTAAATTAGTCACATCGATATTTTCTGTTTGACCTTAGTTATATTAACAAATAGAAAACTATCAAGTGAGTCATTCCATAGTTATCCAATTACTATCAGTACGTAACCCCTAGGTGCCTCCAGCAGTCATGAGTAATACACTGTCCAAAAGTTATAGAGCATCACGTACTCTAATCTCAACTAAAACATCGATATCTAGTCTCAATGCATCTTGACTAGGAACATTTAAAATGGTATTTTTTTTCTTTGTGATAAATTACTCACGGTTACAAAGCTTTGTAACTACTATCATAAAACATACCATTTATATCGATTATATATTAAATATACTTTTAATTAAATTAATTAATCAATATAACACATTATATCAAGTATATAATAGGAAGAAAACACCTTTATTTCAAACAAGATTGGTCAACGAGTTATATATATGTAACAAATACATAATTTCCCCTAAGGCATACCTTTAACTCTATCAGGTACAACGTATTTCAAGAATGTTTTGAAATTGCGGTTTTCGACCTTTGATGACACATCCCTTGATGAGGATGCTCTGGTTGAAACTACGCAACCTTTGACGTTGCATACTAGAATTAGGATACATTGGCTGAAACTATGTATCCTTTGATTATAGATTCTCGAATGAGTATGCACTGGATGAAACTGCACAACATTTGAAGGTTCATCCTCAAATGAGGATCCTCTCGCTGAAACCGCAGAGCCTTTGAGTTTGACCGTACATCCTTGAATGAGGATACAATGGTTTAACCGCACAGCCTTTGACTACGCATTCTCATTTGAGGATACGTTAGCTGAAATTGTGCAGCCTTTAACGACACGTACTTAAATGAGGATGCCCTAGTTGAAACTGGCTAGCCTTTGATGTTGCATGCATAAACTGCGCAGCCTTTGATGTCATATCCTCTTATGAGGATGCGTTGGCTAAAACTACGCAATCTTTGATGGTGCATCTTAGGAAGAAGATGCACTGCTTTGAGTATGGATTTTACTAGGCATTGGATGTTGTATCTGGAATAGGAGTATTTCCTATGAAATGTAGTTTTCAGCTCAATTCATTCCATATTGCGATGCTTTGCTTGTCGACTTCATATACCTAAATCTGCGCTAATTTCTTATTTAAAAAATGGGTGTAACAATACATACACACATACATACATATATATAATTTGTTTTCCTTTCTTTTGAAAGCCGCAAGTAAAAAAAAAATTTATTAAAAAAACCAAGAACAAACAAAACCCTTTTTTATATAAATTGAATAACCCAAAAAAAAAGTTAAATATTGTGCATGTATGTGTGTGTGTCTATATATGCGTGTGTGCGTGCGCACACGCGCGCGTGTGCGCGCGTAGACCTATATCTCAAACCATGAACAACGTTTTTTTCATGTAACTTATAAATAAATAGATATACTTTGTTTTAAATTAAATACATACATATATATGTATGTATGTGTTGATTTTATTATTTAAAATAGAACATTTGCCTTTTTTAATCGTGCAAGTTGCCTACACCTTCGTTGTTAGATTTCTTAACTTCAAGTTCTTTGTCTTTGAAAACTAGTTGAAAATCTGCTAATTTGTATCAATGTAAGCTAGGTTTTTTTGGTATATGGAGGAGAGAAGAGGAGGGGTTATTTATAGCCAGCAACATATCATAGCTTACCATATCTCAAACCTCTCCATATAACAATACCCTAGCCCACCTCCTTCCTAAGCATCGTCGGCCTCCTTTATTGGGTTTGTGGGCTCCGGGCCTAGTTAATTTAACATTATAATTGATTAATTAATTCAAGCTTATGTTTTAATTAAATCAAAATAAAAAAATTAAACATCATTTTAATTAATTTTGAAGCTTCAAATAATTAATTAAAATACTATAAAAATCTACACAACATTTGTATTAATTTTATATTAACTTATAACATTTATAAATAAATTTGAAATTGGTGGAATTGGCAATTGCTAATAACACGATTCTGCTGACTCCCTAGTGTAAACTTGGTCCTTAGTCAATATTTAAATAATTTAAATCATGATCAAGTCTGTACAATCTTTGTTGAAGTATAATATCGAGCACAAGCCCGGTCGCTTATAGATCTTTCAGGCGAAATACACTTTCTAATGTATACTAAATGACTCCTCATAACCATATTTTGTGTACGTATTCTTTTCGTCATCACTGTATCAATTAGATGTCTACGATTGGATCAGTGGTCAAAAACTTTAATATTAGTAGTTAACTGCGTAGACTGCATCAAATTTCTTGGTTCAATCCGATAACATTTATCAATCAACCAATTTACTTTGCCTAGAGAGTTGTACTTTAAGTTGACTATCAATTATAATGATACTAACTATCTATAATGAAGGAAAGGAATCTTCTTTTGGACAATTGTCACTCCAAGTATTTCACTATACAATAGCTATGGTCGTAACACAATCACTATGTCTTGTGACTGACCATAATCAAAGTAAAGTCTAGTTACTCAAGGGTCATAATACTCTCGACTCTGAAGACTACTACATGTCATTACAAGATCTTCTTTTTTGACTTAATTATATTAGGAAATAAATGACTCTCGTTGAGTCATTCTATGATTATTCCAAACAACTACAAATATGTAATCCCTTGGTGCCTCCAATGGTCATAAGTAATTCACCGTCTATCGTATGGAGAGCGTTACGTACACTAGTCTCAATGGACCTATAGATATTCTTTCCTCGATACATCTTGACTTCGAACAATTAAGGAATAAGTGTTTAAATATCGATTAAATACTCATGATTGTGAACCATTCATAACTGCAACTGGTAAAATACTTCTGCTAAGGATTTTTTACTTATATATATAAATACAATACATTACTTATACATCCCTTATACCCAATATGACAATACATGTAGTAAAAAAATAAAACTAAAAACATAATTCATTTCGAACATGATTCTCTATAAGAGTTAAGTTATATAATCAAATTACATAATTATCCATAGGATGCATTATTAACTCTATCACTCTCTACATTAATTAACAGTCCTTGGCACCTTTTCTACTATGTTGTAAAACTTTGTCTTTTTTTGCCGAACTTATTCCTCTTATGTCCACACCTGTTATATTATCTAGTATATCTTATTGCCCATAGTCGATTGCTGGTAATTCATGATTGGGTGTCTAAGACCTCTTCTTCGTCCACTTTTTCTTCAATACCTTGGGTTACAACTTCTCTGGCTTCTTCTCCATTGTTTTTATCCTGTTCATTGTTTTCATCAATAGCATCCATTTTTCAGTAGTATTTCGATACATAGTACTACTTGTTGCAACAAAATGTTTGTTTACGTTCCTCGTAACATCTCGAACTTGAATTGCGAGATGTCAAACAGTTAAAAATGGTTCTTGTAGTCAATCATTTTGAGACATGAATTGAGTGAACGAAGCATGTTCTTGATATTGCAAGTAATATGATTTTTGTTGAGGTGCAATATTATGGTAAATTTATTTAGTAGTGTTGTTGTCGAGATATGCATTAGTTTGACATTGCGATCGAGGAAAAGCATTATGACATTGATGTTGAGGAAGAATATTATGATATCGTGATGCAAATTTGGAGCATAGTTATATTGTTAATGTTGTAGCATGAGTTGTTATTGTTGATGAGAAAGTATATATTGATATTTGGAAGAAGGGCATGACATGTTAGTAGGGTTAGGTTGAGGATGTTTAGATTTTGATTTTCTTTTGTTGTTAGATTTTTTTGTTTTGGTCGGTTTCTCCATTTTATTGAGATATGCAGAAGAATATCAAGAAAATATTGTAGAAGAAGGTGTGGTGGAAAACTATTCCTCTATCCCCATTTCGTTAGTCCCCATGTGCCCATCACATATTAGCCGTTGGTTTTTCCGTCATCACCTTACATTTTATCATATAGGTCTCACATATTAATTAGATATAGGTTGAGATTTAATGGGGGACATGAAGACATACAAAACGGGGACAAAGGAATTGATGCGGCTATGGTGTATTGGTGGAGAAGAGAATGTTTTACACAGAGATAAAATTCCTTTCCATCATTGCCACTGGCAATTCATTATCTTATATCCTCCTCTACATGAATCAACAGTCTAGGGCGTTTTTCTATTATTTTTCCAAAATATATAACTTTCTACCCAAACTTGTCACTTCCTTGCTACATTCCATTTAGCACAGCTTAAATAAAGAATGAGTCAAATAACATACAAGTGCTTATACATAATGTAATAGGGTTTTAGGATTATATTGGTAATTTGTTTGTATCAACCATACCAATAATATACCCAGTCATTCGTATCACAATATAACAATGCAATATAATATCAATACAATAAATCTCAATTCACTATTGTAAATTCTTTTATGGTATCAGAGCAACAATTGGCCTAGCGACACCTGAAGATCATCACAGCCACTTCATCATATCAGTTTCATCACTTGAAGGTGGTTGCACATCAGTCTCCTCAGATTTAGCCTCATCATCAGAGTTTTTACCCATTGCTTGACCAAGATCTGGCAAGTACCCACTGTTAGATCATCAAAATCACTGCTTAATAGCATTTATTGATTCTGATCATCATGCCTCGCCTATATCTCATCAAAAAGCCTCATTATGTGAGATAGGCTGCATTTGTCTTCTCCTCGGTATACTATCCTCCTTGGAGAAGGTAGTTTTTCATCTTTTACCTTCAAATTACAATCAAGAATCATATTCTTGATTTCTGTTAGGCAAGTTAAAATTTCCTTTCAGCAATTCTACTCTTGGCTGCATACTTATCAATTTGCCTCGCCAAGAAATCCACCTTTAACCCACTGTCTTGATCCAAATTTTTCATCATGGCCAGAGATGATGATGACCACTCAACCACCACATCACCCACATGAAGAAACACCATTACCTCAATCAATGAACCTTCCACACTGTCAATAATTAAACCCAAAAGTCAGTTAGCAGTTCAACATGATGAAATCAACTATCTACTTTGGAAATATCAAACAGAGACTGCTATAAAAGGCTACGGTCTTGAAGAATATATTAATGGTACACTTGCCATTCCACCAAAGATGAAGCAGACAGTGAAGACAAGTTAACAACTAATAAAGAATATATAAGCTATCAAAGGCAAGATAGTTTATTAGCTTCTTGGCCAATGTCATCAATCAGTGCAAGCCTCCTATCTCAAATTGTTGGTTGCAAAACTTCACAAGAAATATGGGCAACTGTAGAATATATTTTTAACTCACAATCTGCTTCAAGAATCATGCATTACAAGAGACTACTTCAAAGCTGAAGAAAAGACAACATGTCAAAGAGAGAGTACTTAGCTACAATCAAGACTTATTGTGATTTACTTGATACCGCTGGCCACAAAGTTTCAGAGACAGAACATATTCTAACAATTCTAAGTGGTTTGGATGAAGAATATGAATCAGTTATGGCTGTTATATCATCAAAGAGACCCTACCAAATATACAGTATGTTCATTCCACTCTTCTAGCACATGAAGGAAGAATAGAGCAAAAGAAGCCACTGAATTCAGATCGATTAGTGAATTATACATCAAATGTTAAAAACAAGAATTAAGAAAGATCAACAAACAATAAATTTCAATAAAGCAGTCAAAGGGGTGGTCAAAACAATAAATGCAGAGGTAGAGGAAGGTTCAATAACCCAAACAGGCTGAGATGTCAAATTTGTGAAAAGTTTGGACATACTACAACTAAATGCTACTTCAGGTTTGATCAAAACTTTGCAGTAAACCAAAAAATAATAATCAAAGAGGCTTCAACCCAAATGTCAACCTAGCACACTCAAATCAGACTCAAAAAGTCGAGGCAACAGTTCAAGAAGTTAGGGTGAAATGGAGAAGCAAACAAAATCAGATGACATGCAATATGAAGATTGGTATCCAGATTCAGGGGCAACAAATCACATCACCAACAATCTGGACATCCTCAACCTTGGAAACAAGGAATATAAAGGTACACAGCCTATTTATATAGGTAATGGTAAGTCAATAAAAATCCCTCATATTGGTAATACTAAAATCAATGACAAAAGAGAATTGCATCTCAATAATCTACATGGAGTACCATAAAGCAAGTAAAATTTAATGATCGTTTCTCAATTTGTCAATGATAATCAAGTTTATTTTGAATTTTACCCAAAATACTGCTTAGTTAGGGACTTAATAAATAAAGAAATCTTACTATAGGGTAATGTGCAAAATAGGCTATGCATTTTCAATCTAGTGCAAACTGTAAGCCAACAAATGGAAGAAAATGGTGCAATTACTCCAAATGTGACACTAATTTTGACAATAAAAGGATATTTTATTTGTGGCACTATAAACTAGGTCATCCTACCGTTGAATTTGAAAATCTATCATTACCTTATATGTGTACTTCATGTCAAATGGGAAAAAGTCATAAGCTACCATTTCATGAATCAACAACTAAATACAATAATCCTTTAGAAATGGTAGCAACTAACTTATGGGGTCCAACCTCAGTTAACTCTGATTGTGGCTTTAATTACTATGTCTCATTCGTAGAGTCTTTTTCTAGATATACTTGGATATATTTTCTTAAATCAAAAGAAAAAACACAAAGAGCAGTGGTTCAATTTATTACTTAGGCAGAAAAGCAAACAAATCATCAATTAAAGATAATTCAGACTGATGGAGGAGCTGAATTCAAACCGTTGAAGGAGTATTTTTTTAAAGAAAGGAATAATACATAGAATCACATGCCCACATACTTTTGAACATAATGGTTTGGTTGAAAGAAAGCGCATGCACATTGTTGATACAGGGCTTACTCTACTAGCACAAGCATCAATGCCATTGAAATTTTGGCCAGACTCTTTCATCACAGTAGTGTTTCTCATCTATAGGATGCCAACCAAAGTTCTGGAAAACAAAGTACCCATAGAAATGTTATTTAATACATCACCTGACTATACCAGACTTAAAGCATTTGGATGCCTATGCTTTCCATACATGAGGCCATACAACACTCACAAGTTAAGTTTCAGATCCTTACCATGCACTTTCATTGGCTATGGAGCAAATCAAAAAGGGTACAAGTGTCTAACCAATGAGGGAAAAGTGATCATCTCAAGACATTTTGCCTTCAATGAGCATGTCTTTCCCTTTGTCAATTTCAGACCTTTGCCAATCCTGAAATAAAAACCACTCAAAAAATTTACAATGCTAAAGCATCTCTTCATCCTATCCCAATTTACTCTGATGAGCCATATGAAAGAGCTCAAACTGATACTCAAAGAAACTAAGGATCCTAACACACTATGTCTAGTGAAAGACCAGGTCAGGATACAACTGAAAATTCAGACAACTATGATTTCAACAATCAAGAAATGAAAGTTCAGATCATCCTGAAGAACCATCACCCAGTTCACATCAGGCCAATGAATCAAGTATCAGTTCAGTTCAAACACCTGCAAGAGAAGGACTTCATATGAAAACAAGATCAAAACATGGAATCTTTAAGCCTAAAGTCTATATTGTACTATTAAATCATGATGAACCAACCAGTTATGAAGAAGAGCAAAAGACAAAAGGTGGAAATCAGCTATGGATGAAGAATACAATGCATTGATAAAGAACAAAACTTGGAGTATTGTTTTAGTACCAAGGGATAAGAACATCATTGGCTGTAAATGGACATACAAGCTTAAAAGAAATTCAGATGGCAGGATAGCAAAACACAAAGTAAGAATGGTTGCAAAGGGATATTCTCAATAATATGGGTTTAATTTTAGCGAAACCTTTTCTCTTGTAGTTAAGCCAACAACAATCAGAGTAATACTTACAGTGGCATTACATAATAAGTGGAAAATTAGACAATTAGATGTTAACAATGCATTTCTAAATGGTGAACTTCAGAAAAAAGGTATATATGCACCAACCACAAGGCTATATTTAGGGTGACAATAAAGAAATGGTGTGCAAACTACACAAGGTAATTTATAGGCTCAAACAAGCACCAAGGGTTCTGGTATGAGAAACTCAAAACTACTTTAACCAAATTTAGGCTATAAACCAACCAGATCTGACAACTCCCTCTATGTTAAAATAAGGAGCAAGTCTACAATCTATATACTGGTCTATGTAGATGACTTTATAATTACTGGAAACAATAATGAGGAAATCAAAAGTGTCATAAGTCATCTAAACAAGACATTTTCAATCAAAGACTTAGGAAATTTAAGCTCTTTTTTAGGAATTGAGGCCATCATAAAATCAAAAACTGAACTTGTGTTATGTCAAAGGAAATACATACTGGATATCCTAAACAGGGCAAAAATGTGTGAAGCTAAACCTCTGCCAACACCAATGGTAAGTAACTTGCATCTATCGAAACATAGAGGAGAAGCTGTGGAAAACGAAAAGCATTACAAAAGTATAGTGGGTGCATTGCAATATGTTACTATTACTAGACCAGGTATATTATTCAGCATAAATAAATTATGTCAGTACATGCAAAAGCCATCAGAAGATCACTGGAAAGCCGTAAAACGAATTCTACCATATCTGAAAGGTACAATAAATCAAGGAATATGCTTAAAGACATGTAAAACACTAAGTATTCAAGGATACGCTAATGTGGATTGGGCATCAGATTCTGATGACCGAACATCCACAACTGGCTACTGCATCTATTTAGGTGACAATACAATATCATGTTGTCAAAGAAGCAATCAACGATATCTCGCCCAAGCACTGAAGTCGAATATCGAAGTGTTGCAAGCGCAACAACTGAAGTTATGTGGCTTGAATCACTCATAAGAGAAATCAGAGTTTATCTCACAAGGAAGTCAATAATCTGATGTGACAACCTAAGTACAGTGTTTCTTTCTGCCAATCTCATCCTCCATTCACGAACGAAGCATATCGAAATTGATTTGTACTTCGTTCGTGAACAAGTTATTAAGGAAAATCCGGACATAAATCATCTACCAGCAAGCCATCAAAGACATTCTCACAAAACCACTCTCGAAGAGTAATTTTGCAAGATTGAAATCCGATCCGAAAATTGAAGAAGCAGCCGAAGTTTCAGAAGGAAAGGAAACCTAGTTACATTTGTCGGGGGAAAACAAAGAATGAGTCAAATAACATATGAGTGCTTATACATAATGCAATAGGGTTTTAGGGTTATATTGGTAATTTGTTTGCATCAACCGAACCAATATATTTACCCAGTCAATCGTATCACACTGCAATTATGTAATATAATATCAGTACAATAAATCTCAGTTCACTATTGTATATTCTATTAAGCTTTAAAACGATATGGACTATGTCATTTTATATATTGACCTCTATGATTCTTGGATGCAACGCAGATTGTATTGTGTGGCTTGTTTAATGACCGAACAAACTACACCTGAACGTCTGGTGCCTTGTTTAATCGGTAAACAAACCACTATTGGCAATGCTCTTTGTGTGGTATGCATGTATGAAATAGGAATAAACATAACATGTATATAAATAATGATATCAATAGCATTTTATCTGTATATTTCGAAGAACAAAAACATATACATCTTTATTACAATCTTCTATGCCATAAAATGAATAAATACTCCACCAATTTATAATACAAATCCATACACCATGATCAAATATAAAAATAACAAATAGCAAACTATATCCCTGCAGAATAGGGCACTCCAGCTGCAGCAATCCAAGATCCACCTCCTAAAAAGCTATTCACTGTAAACTTAGCAGCGTCACTCACAGTCATAATATGAAACCCAGCCCACTTTACTCTCCCATTGGTACCCGATCCAGGTCCACTATTCATATACTCGCCATAATACAAAGTGTTCAACGCAAAATTCCCGCTCCACTCCAACCAACCTGCAGGATAAATCAAACTCCCTATCACCGTCTTCATAACCACCGTCCTCGAATATTGCTTCCAGGGTCGGCCCAAATACGATTGGACCCCACCCAATGACTCTGCAGCTGCGATGTTCGAGTTCATTATTGATATCCCAGTGTTCTCATTCGGGTCGGACCTGCCCTGAGCAGTTACAGTGTTCTTTTGACCGGACAGTGGTTTGCGTATGTAAATGTTGCATGATTGAAAGACCGCAACTGCATCTCCGAATATGAAATCGACAGTTCCGTATATGTCGCAGTTGCGGTAGTATTGGCGCATGGAGTAGACGTACAGTGTGTCTTGGTACCCTTTGAAGCTGCACCTATAGAAGACTGAGAGGTCTGAGCCTGATCGAAGGGCTACAGCCTGTTGTTTTTGTGGGCCGGCTGTGTTTTGGAACGTCATGTCCTGGGCTATGAATCCATCCCCCGTAACCGCTGCTTGTCATAAATTATTGCAAAAGATTAGTAGCTAGTGTACAAAATTGTATCATGAGCAAATGGGGTTCTAACCTAGCTCCACCATATAAAAGAGAGGCCACATGACCTAAATTTTTTATGAAAGTCTTCTCTTACTAGTTTGTGCACATATATGAAAAGTAAACCAAATTGAAACTATATTCAAAGTCGGTCTTTATATTAAAACTTACCAACGGTTGCCGAGTTAAAAGTAGTAGTTCCATCCTGTGCATATTTGCTCCCTGTAACCACAGTTTTGTCCATGCCATCACCCACAAACATCAAATTCTTCATAGACCTGGTAACCACCACGTTCTCATTGTAAGTTCCGGCTTTAACATAAATCACAAACCGGGAGGCACCACTTCTTGAACTGACAGAAGCTTGTACAGCTTCTGAAATAGTCTTGTAATTTCCAGAACCATCTTGTGCAACCACAAGGTTGGCTTTCGATGCACTCGAAGACTGAAGCAGTTTTCTGTCTGCTGCAGACACCCATGAAGGATATCCATCCGAAAGCAACTTACGGTTGTTATTACTATTTGTAATAGAAGTAGCATATGTTGCAGCCTTGTTTATGAGAAGAGCATTGCTAAGTGATTCTGATATGTTATGTGACATGAATGGTGAATTAGTAAACATATTGGAAGGTGCATGGAGCTCAATGAACCCATCCTTGCATGTTTCATGATTTGCTATAGCAGCACTGAGCCATGTTTGAGAATCATCGTAAGATGAGGAAGAGATTGAGTTGTTGAGATGGCTGATGGTTTCTTCTAGAAGGAACAAGCAATCGTTCCATGCAGCACTGGCTCTGTCATTGACTGAGCTTAGAGTACTCATAGAAGATGCTAGTTGATGAGTTGATATAAATTTGTTCATCGTGGCTTGAAGAACAAGCGTACGAAAGTAAGGTGATTGGTCGTACGAATTTGTGCTCATAAGAGAAATACAAACTTGAGGGTAGGGTGTTTGGTTGCATGAATGTATAGGACCACTTGCTGCAACGTTAATGAAAAGAGAAATGAAAAAAATATATGAAGAAAAGATGATGAATTTGGATATCATTTTTTGATTTGTAGAATCAGTAGAGTCGTGCACTAAGATTTTGATTATTTGATATTGAGTTTATGAATGAAAATATAGGGTGAGATATCACCTTTATATAGAGAACATTAGAACATATATTCCACGTTAATACTATATATGCAATAATTTACCTGGTCTAGGAAATTTATGCGTTACGAGTAGGTGATAATATGGATGCCACAAGTACATGGATTTATAATCAATATTCCACGTTACTTTTAATTGAATTTATGCGCTGATGACATATGTTGATGACATATGCATGGATTTTTAAGCAATGAGATTATAATTAAACGTTTACTGATCAAACTTTTGGAGGTCAGTATGTCAATTTGTGGTTGCTACGGGGAAGTTAAATTGAACGCTACATTTGAATTTCCACGAATACTATTAGCAAAACTGTGGAATGCTAATTCCCTTTTCCTTTTCTCTATTCAATGTTTTTTTTCCTTTTTGATCAAAATTTCTTTGTAGTTTTAGCAATGTTTTCATAACCGGACCGTGAATCAAACCGTGAGGACTCAGGGTTCGAGGTTTCGAGGGTTCGACCGGTCGAACTGTCAAGAACCGCACATACTCTTTTTTGTAAATTAATACATTTAGATGCAACGTATCAATCTTAAGTACACAATAAACCAACATCTTCAATAAAAATATACGATATTAATTCATAATCCACACGTTAATTCTAATATGAAAAATTAAACAAAATTTGCTACACTAGCTGCACTAATTACGAATATAAAACGGACGGAGATTTGAAAACATATTTTGAAACGAAGAAATTGCGCATATGGGAGGGTTCAAATGAAAATAAGAGAGAATTACACGACGAGAATGTAAGAAAAACAAAAGAATCGTGGTTCAACCAGGTAAAATTAACGGTTGAACCGTTAGTTTAAAGGTCCGACCAAGGTTCATCGATAAATGAGGTCCGATTGAGTTC
Source organism: Allium fistulosum (assembly GCA_030737815.1). NCBI lineage: Eukaryota > Viridiplantae > Streptophyta > Magnoliopsida > Asparagales > Amaryllidaceae > Allium > Allium fistulosum. The sequence continues at coordinate 292,507,781 of CM060906.1, read as the reverse complement.
CGGACCGTGATGGTCCAAGGTTCAGGGTTATTCGAGATTGGACCACGACAGGGTTGGATCATGAAAACAATGAGTTTTAGAATTGCCGTTCTGATTTCCAGATACTAATTTGACAAATGCTTATTAAAACAAAAGTAAAAGATACTTTATTGACGTAAGAATACAGGTGATTCCATTACACCAAACAAAAAAAACAAAAAAAAAACAAAAAAACAAAAAAAAAATTAGAAAAGAGAGAATATGAATTTTAAAAAAAGTGTAGTCCAGATGAAACCATAGTGGACACATACTACAGAAATATACCGTTTTAGTTAGATTCTTTACTGCAAAATTATATTCTTTGTTTTTGTTAGACTTAATTGTACATTGAACTTGTCAGTCATGCTTTACGATTCTAGCTCGGTCTTCATTTTATATTCTTAATTTTTAGCCTTCTGTCGTAGGTTCTGATGTACTAAGCATATGTACGAAAACGATATGCTTGAACTTTGAAAATTGATTCGCAGAATTTCTCTAAACATACTTAAACAAATATTTTCTCTAAACATACTTTTAAATGAATTTTATTTTGCAAAATAATCCGAAGTAGGTCCAATACTTAATTACTTATATTATCATACAGAAAATAGTAACTACCATCGTTCACTAGTCAATATAAAACATAATAAATAAGTATAACATAAATAAAGTATATGGCTCGCCAAAAATAAGATTCTCTAGTATATAAAAATAGGGTTACAAGGCTATATGTGTAAATATTATTACAGCTGTGTCGTTTACTTTGTCAAATAGCCTTATATTATAAAAGGCACGTACAAGTTCTATTCTAAACATTATCAATGATCAAAAACTTTCAGCTTCCTCTATCAAATTTCCTTTATTCTATCATCCACTACAAAAAAAACTTCTATATAGAGACTGGAAGTTAAAAAATGAATATTCTAAGTCTCAAATAATGACCGATTAATGATCGAAGAGTTCGGTCTTTGATTTCAAAAATTAAATTTCAGTCACTACTCAGTTTTTAATATTTGAAATTGATTGGTTATTGAATTTCTATCTTTAATTCGGTATTAAAATGATCTATGCATAAGTAAATATTGGACGAACAAGATTGTTTTATTCTTTAATCTGGTAGCTACATTTGGCAATCCATATGACATAATTTAAGGCGGATTAAAATTAATTGTTAATTAATCTTAAATTTTAATAAATTAATATTTAATTTAGCCACTAATTCATGCTCACGCACAGCAACTTCCCATATTTCCCACAATTTACGCATTATCCAGTGAGAAATCACCACATAGCTACTTCTTAGATTATTTATTCGAGGTTTAGCAACAAAATGTTCATCGAGACGTGAATGATTTGTTAAAATCTTCATGGAATAATAGAACAAGGTTGGAAGTTGAGAATGGGATGTGACTGCATATTTATTTGGGTTCGGGTAAGGTTATATTTTGCTAGATTCATTATTTGGGGGAAAAACAAGTTCGCTAGCTGAAAGTAAAATTATATAGTAAGGATGAGTTGTACATCCAGTACTCACTTTGTAACAGAGATGTTTTTTACTTTAAATGCAATGTATCGATAAAAAAAATGATCATTTGTCATGTTGTGAATTTACTTGTACTGTGAAGTACAATTTAATGTAAGAAAAAGTGTATTGTGTTTCTGTGTGTTACTTTGTTATGTTTATTCTGTTTGAAAACTTAACTAAATTGAAGAAAAAACGTATTGCATTTGTGTGTGTTACTTTGTTATGCTCATTCGGGTTTGAAAGTTAAAACTAAATTGACTAGCGAGCATGTTTAATTTCTATTCTGAAAAGTTTAAGACCGATCAAAGACCATATTTCAGTCTTAAGAATTCAGTATGTACAAATACTTAAGATCGAAATCCAGTCTTTATTTGTTAAGGCCGAAAATTTAGTCACAAATTGATTTTTGGAACTACAGATTCAAAGACTGAAATGTTAGTTTTTAATTTGTCTTTAAATTTTATATAGAGACCGAAATACTTAATTAAAGATTGAATTTATGGGTCTCTAATTCAATATATTTTTGTAGTGATCTTCATAAAATCGTAATCTCCAACATGGTATCAAAGCACATCAGCCTCACGGCAAAACACCACTTCAAGAAGTTCATCAGAGTTTATTTCATCACTTGGACTAGCATTTTAAATTTTCTCACCAAAATCAGATTCATCATTTGAGAAAGGCCAAGATCAAGAAGGAAGGCATCTATTCATACCAGTTTCTGTGCATATTCGAGAATCAATATATCAATATCTCATATCAGTTCATCTCTCTACTCAAAACAAGTACCACGCCACAAGATCCATAAAACATCATTTGAATCTTTGGATGCACTTGTTAAGAGATCAAACCACATTTCTTACTGTCAAGAGCTCTAAATCTCATTAATGGGAGGCGAAAATAATAACTCGGGTGGAGACTCATCATCAACAACTCCACATCAGAGAGTAGATCATCAGTCAAGAACATCTGTAGATGATTTGATCAAGACAATCATAAGCCCACAAAGCCAATTAATCACAGTGCATCTAAATGAAAGCAATTATTTGTTATGGAAATTTCAGGTTGAAACAACAATTAGAGGGTATGGTCTAGAGGAATATATTTGTGGCACACATACAACTCCACCCAAATTTGTTGCAGACAACGAAGGAAAACTGATAAGTAATAAGGAGTATACGACACCACAAAGGCAAGATCATCTATTGAGTTCTTAGCTACTGTCATCAATAAGTACTGACTTGTTGCCACAAAATATGGGTTGCAAATCCTCAAATGAAATTTGGACAACAGTCGAGTAGTTTTTCAATTCACAATCAGTAGCAAAGATAATACACTACAAGTGGTAGATGCAAAACATAAGAAAATATAACATGTCACTGAGGGATTACTTGGCCAAGGTAAAAAACTATTGTGATCTATTAGAGGTCGTAGGTCATAAAATCTCTGATACAGAACAGATATTAACCATTATGAATGGTTTAGATAGTGACTATGAAGCAGTTGTGACAGTTATAGCATCTAAAGAGGTCATACCTTCAATTCAGTATGTTCACTCTACCCTCCTTGCTCATGAGGTTAGAATAGAACAGAAGAGAACATTTAATTCAGAGCTCACAGTCAACTATGCAGCCAACTCAAGAAATAAAGATTAAGAAAGAAATTATGGGAACAGAAATGATCAAAATTATTCAAGAAATCAGTCATGAAATTTCAGAGGAAGAGGAAGCAGATGGAGTAGCGGTAACATGCCAAAGTGTCAAATATGTGAGAATATATGACTCTTAGCAAGCAAGTGCTACCTTAGATACGATTCAAACTACCATGCATCTCAGAATATAAATAATCTGAGAGGATATAGTATGAATGAAAACATAGCAAGTATAAAGAATGAGTCAAGGAGCACACCAGAAGAGCAAAGAACACATAACCTGAATATATATGTAAGATAGCAAGGACAAAGGAGGTTCAGAATGAGGTGAAAAATATAAAAATCTGGAAACTACCTTAACTATTCTTTGGAACCTTAATCCAACGTCTTATTTATAATTTAGACATCTGGATTTTAGGAAATATTAACCCGAGAGAAACTACTTCAAATTCTACTCGATTCTTACGTCTGAATCCTTTTTCAGACATTTGGAATCGAAGTCAGGCATCTAAGAAAGGAAGTCAGACGTTTGGATGCTTTGAAAACTATTTTTTCAAAAGCGCTCAGACGTCTGAAGTAAGTTTTTATGACATTTGAATTGTTTCAGCAAGCCCAAGTTAAACCTAGACATCGTGAAGGCCAACTAGGGCGAATATAGGGACTTGTCCCAATTTTCCGATTATTAGGAGTTCACGTTGCTTCATGGAGTAGGTGCAACAAGGCAAAGATGACGTGCCTAGGTTCACACTTTATGGTGGACATAACGTGGAACTTGACAAGGCATGCAATGGTAGTGCAACTGGAATGTCTTATTATTACTAGGGCACGCCTGGTCACATGTTAAACATGTAGAAGAACCTAGGGAAGGGGGACAGAGATGTCCATAGTAGTAGGGCTGCAAGATCGGGCAGCGGCTGGACCTATGGGTGTGTCACTATAGTGATTTATTTATCTTTAAGTTAAATGATAAAGAAAATATGGCACGTTTACCATTGAGAATGTGACATAAATGCTTAGGTAGGCCATAAATCGTCAAGGTAGTGTACTCGGCGCGAGTCCTGGCGTTGCTATGTTCATTTAGTGTGTAACTGAAATATATGTGATTCATCATTGAGAATGTTAAATCGATATTGGTTTGGAAGTGATTTATCGGAATCATATACTAGGAATTGACGTAGAATTGTTAGTTGTATGTTCTTAAACCCTCGGTTGGAAACCTTCGTAAGTTATTACGAACGAAGGTGTAAGTAGAATTATACCCCGTGGTTTGTAAAGTAAGCATCCTTTTAGAAGTAAAAAACGAACACTAATAGACACTCTAGGTTGTGTTAATTATAGATGAAGTTAATTGCATGTAAATACCTTATACTAGTAATACAATTAATTCACCAAACTTTGTCTGATCCACTCCTTTTCTTCCCCTTTTATAACCATTATAGGAGGACGGTCCAATAGGTGATTTTGTCAGGACATAGTGCCTGGAGTAGGTGACTAGGCGCCTAGAGTTGTATTATTTATAGTTATTCTCCATGCACTATATACTATATTATTCTATCAATTGGACTTATTGTTATTATTTGGAGACATCATTGTATAGACAACGTACTACTGATACTATTATCTGATCTGCTTATTTTAGTACACTACAACATAATATACTTTAACTAGCATTGAAAAAACGCTATAATAGGATTCTATAGCGTTTTAGAGATCGCTATGTAACGACATGCTATAATAGGTCTAGAATATTTTATAGTGGGAAAACAAACGCTATGAAAAATGGACTTTCCATAGCGTTTCATGGTGCTATGAAGCCAAACGCTATATAAATGGTAAAAAGTTAATACTTTTGATAACGTTTCTAGCATGCTATGGTAAACAAACGCTATGTGAAGTTCATGCCTTTTATAGGGTTGTATAAATGCTATGCAAAGTTCGTGCCTTTTACAAGGTTTTATAAACGCTATGAAAAGTGCTTGCTAACTACTAGCACTTACAAAACAATATAAATTCCATTTAATAGTTTTATTAAATTTCTATAGGTCATTTCTTCATTGCATTTCACACACTAATTCACGCTTACTATATATATATATATATATATGATTTGAGTTCAAACAACAATTGAATAAATTTTTGAACCACAAACAAAAAATAGAATATTTATCAACTTTGTACTGAAAACAACATTTGTGCCTACATAATAATATTTAACACATAATACTTTAAATGTACATACAGGTCAAAGTATAAATTGTCTAAATAAACACCGGGATAGTAGAAAAGGTAAAACCATACAATGTAGATTCGCCAAAATCTTTTCCTACATCAAAATAAAGATAAAAATGTGAAATGTCAAAAGGCTTCCTGAAGTTCAAATGAGAAATTAAACCGATGAAATTTCCATAATATCAAAGGATATATATAAAGTACTAATTATAGATTTTACAGTAATGTTTATATTAGGTTGACAGTAAGGCCTTAATCCTTATTGATTAAAAGAGTGAATAATTTCTTCTTAATCTTTATAATGTTCATTCTTAATCTCAATTCTACAGACACATACGTATATCGAAGCTTAATCATTTTATTATTCAAAAATTAAAATTCATAATTCTTTAGTCCATCATAAAGAATTAAAACAACAACAGTCAATATAATACATTGTAAAACACAAAATAACACAACAAGAACAGGTACCTATTTCGCCAGGCATGCCACTATAGCTTCAAGTGAAACCACAAAGGCGACATGCCAACAAATTCTTCTCAACCTCGAACCCAGAAGATCAAAACCGCAGCTCCTAATCGAATTTAGCAAAACATGCACATGCATAGCAGCAAACATGCAACAAATTCATTAGTGAATAATTGAGCCAGTTTAATTCATATCAGTTTAATAATACTTTACAGATTATGATGGGATGTTTTGCTTATATTAAAGGTGAAAATATATAACTTTGTGCCTGTAGTAATTTTCTCCATTTACCATCCATGTTTTGGTTATTGAGTGCAAGAATTCGACTGGTACCATTCCTAAAAACAATAATCATATAACTATTTAGGCTCTTATGTTTCTTGATATCTGCAATGTAAATATTATTACTCAACTGATTCATGTGTTGGCTTTGAATCTTCAGATTGATATCCTATTTTGTTAACTTCCATGTGCATTTTACCCAGCTTCGCAAAAAGTCCTACAAGAGGGGCATTACCCGAAAGAAAAGGCTCGGTCTGCTCATAAGCAAATCGTTTGTTCAAGAACTCATCTTTCATGTTAGGTCCACCTACAAGTGCTCCAGTCAATACATTTGGATTGCTACCAAAATTGTTAAACTACTTATGTAATCCTTCAGTGCACCCTACAGGAGTGGGTAATGTACGTTTTGATGCTATTGATTCTCCTCTATGATGAACTTGTATAGGGTACTTCTCTCTGTACCCTGCTAAGTAGCTTATCGATTTAGGGTTCTTTTCTAGCATGTACTCACCCTGCATTGTACAAAATTTTCATCTATGGTTTGACATAATACATGTGGATCGTTTGAAAAATAAAATGAAATGTACTAGGACAGTGCAAACCGAAGAAGAACCTGAGGTTCAATTTCTCCATCAGGGCAGTGGAGACTGGCTTTAGCCATGGAAAGGTAATCAGAGTATACTCCCAAGAGAAATGAAGCTGTAGAAACATACTGCATATTGTTCCATTCATTGAAATACAGAAGACCACCTATGTTTATTTTATATTCATGGTAGTTAGCTAGAATAATCCAATTAAGTTATATTCCATTATTGCAACTTTGAGGTGAAAAGAAAACCTGGTGTCATTACAACATTATATCCGTTATTCTTTTGCAGGCAAGCACATAAGAAAAAAAATCTGATTTAGCTTTGTATCGCCTTAACATTGCATTATTTGCACTGCTTTCTTCCTGCATTAGAACCTTGGTTAGGAGTACTTGCAGTCTAGCATTTCTGTTGTCCCAAGAGAACTCTATTACAGTCCAGTTCTGCTACTCACTGGTGCTACTCACTGCCACTCACTACTGCTACTCACTGCCACTTGCTCAACATGCCAGATCTACTAGTCTATACACATTACACACAAATATACACAAATATTATTATAAAGTTGAGCCAGCCTGCAAGGATTACCTATGCTTACATGGTCATCGAGTGATTACAACCACTTCCATTCAGTGACACACCATCTCATGCAAGGCTTAAGCTACTTAAAAAAAATATTTTAAAAAAATCACAAACATAATTTCCTTAAATTTTTATCATAGTATACGCAGTTGAGCTACTGATAATCCAACCTGGTTAGTAGTTACCAATGCAAAATATTATTATTCACGTATTTATCTTATGGCTTTATAGACATATTGGTGCCACAAATTTAAACTAATAAACTATAAAAATTAAAATATTACTAAAGCAGGTCTCTATCAACTTTTGAAAAGTGTTTGGGAAATGAAATCATACTATTATATTTGTTTATTTTGTGTTTAAAAAAAACATGATCTGTATTTTAAGTCTTTGCAAGAAAATTACAACTAATGCACAATACACTTACCAAGCAGTCTAAGTATATAGCACCAAGCTGTCAACCATACCAAGTATTCGAAGCATAATAGCTTATACAAAAAACTTACCCTTCAACAGTTCCATTTTCATATCAACCTCAATATTCTCTCCATTCGCATCTCCCTCTTCTCCGGTGTAAAAGCCCTGACTATTCAGCTCATGAAGTGTCAGTGCAAAAATGTTAAAAGGTCAGAAAAATTAGTAAAATAAGTATAATAAAAAAATCAAAACTGATAATAACTTTATAGAGCGTTGATGGTTGAGTAATTGACTCATTACCGATTTATAGGCTAGTGATGCTTATGGAGCATCGACCCCAATGCTTCTAGAGAATGATAGGATTTGAACTATAAAAAGTACGAATAAAAGAGTTAAAATTAACATGGTATAGATGCTAAAGAACGACTCTAGTCTAAACCATGATTTGTAATAATATCACAGTGTCATGTCTTATACACGCACAGGCTAGAAGCAAAGAGAGAAGCATAAAAGTATTTGGAAACCGATCATATAAACAAAACTAGATTAACAAAATCCAAACAAAGCAAGCCACAACCGATTTACTAAAAATCGAATTCACTTCAAATTGAGAGTCTGAAACCTGCAGCTACCATAATGGGTTTCAGAATCTCGTCTCTCTTTCCCTACTTAGTAAAATCATTGTTTATACATAGACCCAAATAAATCAAACTGACAAGATCATCTTAACCTACCCATCAGCCCAATACAATATAAATAACCCAAATATTACAAGACACAAACCATAAGTGTATGTGGGTATTCTTCTATTCTGTCAAATTAAGAATATGAGTACACTATTCTTTGCTCATAATTTTCTATTTCCTATCTTACTAGTTCATTTAATTGATTTTTTTGAAAAAAAGTACTTTATTAACAAGAAATGTACAGATATACTTCCATAATATGCCTCGGTAAAACCTTGCAACGCCTCCAATCTAAGTGGGTGCCTTGCTAAGGAAAAAGAGTACGTATCATGTCCATATATAAACCATACAACATACAATGCAAAGCCTGAAACCAAAATGTCAAACAGATGGAGGAGTAAAACAAAGTGGGATACACTCATTACCATCCGTATGAACACCTTGGCCCAGCAAAACAACAAAGGAAAAAACAAAAACCACTTAAGGAAAATACAAACAACGTGACACAAGCAATGCCACAAAACAAAAATAAAAAATCGAGAGGACAGGTTGTCTTCACTTCGGCTTCTGGAGAGAGAGTAAATCACTTTTAACAAAAAAATAAAATACTCTTCAGATCTGAAATAATCAATAATGGCGAGTCTTCGAAGGTGAAAGCCCCTTCTTCATCGAAGCAAGGATGAGCAAACTGGAGCATCTCCTTCTACTTTAAGGTCCTTGGCTGTAGCACGTTCAAGGAGGACGATGGTTGAATTGATGGTCAGCAGAGATTCCAAAATTTGAGAGGATAAGTTCTAACTCTGTACTTATTTTTGTATCATCCAATTTATACTGCATTAATTGTTTGCAGTCTTGCATTATAAGTAAGTTTCTTACTTGAATTGGTGATTCAATCCCTTTGAAAATTCTAGTCTTCCTTTCGCACCATTTATGCCAAATTAAGGTAGTAATAGTTACATTTATGAGATGATTAAGGAATAGATTGCCTTTCTGATTATGACAAATAGTATCTAAGACATGATCGATATCAGAGCAGTTCCCATAGTTGATTTTGAGTTTAGTCATAATATCATCAAGTAACTTTCTCAAATAGCTGCAATTAAAGAATAAACGATCCATGTCTTCGATATTATTCAAACAAATCACATAGGTCTGATTAATATCATAATTCCACCTGTTAAATCTGTTTTTGGTGTTCAGCTTGTTTAATCTAGCCAATAAAGCACAGATTGACATTTTTGGCGCATAGTATTTATCCCAAATGATGTTAGCCAAATTTAACTCTGTATATTTGCACCTGATATAATTCCATGCCGAGCTCAAAGTGAAATTACTATTATTAGTAGGAGTCCAGAACAAAAAATCCTTCAAATTTTGACTGTGTAATCTAATGCTATGCACAGTGTTATGCACTTGATTAGGAATACCATCTAATTGACATTTCCAGTCATTACCAGAGAGCAGAGAGGATATTTTTCTGCTGTGATTACCCGACATATTCAAGTAATTCCACCCTAGTATATGCACCAGTGAATAACCATTAAGCCAAGGATCTAGCCACGCATCTGTATTGTCTCCATTACTAATTTTTCTGTCAATTATCCCTCTACACCAATTCTTGCTATGAGTAAAGATTTCCAAGAATAGGAAGCATTATTATCTATATTCACTGTCCAAATTTTTTTGTTCTTGCAGTATCTATTACACATCCACTTAGCCCATAAGGAGTCGCTTTATATGAATTTCCAAACTAGTTTCATAGCAACTGCTTTAGCTATATCCTCAATTTTTCTAATACCGAGTTCACCCTCTTTAGTGGTTTTACACACATTTTCCCAAGACATCTTATGTGTTCTAGATTTCCAAATAAAATTAGCACAAATCGAAATAATTTTCTGCGTGACAGCAACAGGGGATTGGGAAAATTACATCCAAAACTGAATCATTGGGTGAATAACAGTTTTTATAAGTTCAGTTCTTCCAGTTATATTGAGCATTTTGTTGTTCCAATGATTGAATTTTTTGTTCATTTTGCCAATTAAACATCCAAAGTCTCTTGTTTTAAGTTTATTGCTTGATAAAGGGATGCCTAAATAAACAACGGGGAGTTGACCAATTTTGATGTTTAACATGTCTGCAATTTGTTGTTTATGGGATGCTCCTTTACTAAAAAAACAGAATTGATTTGTTTTCATTAAGGTCAAGACCAGATAGATATTTCAGTTGTTGAAAAATGTGTTGAATGGTCTGTGCATTTGTTGTACTAGCTTTGGCCATTATCAAAATGTCATCCGCATACAAAAGATGTGTGATCATAGGCTCAATTTTGTATATGGGTGAAAATTACCTCTTATATATTCCACATCAAGGCTAATAGTAAGAAATTCCATTGCAATAGAAAATAAGTATGGAGAGAGAGGGTCACCTTGCCTTAATCCTCTCGTACTTTCTATGAACCCAGACGGGGAGCCGTCAATTAGCACCGAAAAAGAAGTAGTAGAAACACATTCATAAATAAGATTAGAGAAGACCGAAGGGAACCCCATCGAAATCAGCATGTGATGAATAAACCGTCTATTATTTTTATTATAGGCTTTATTCAAATCAATTTTTAGACAAAAATTGTTAGAATTTTTCCTATTAAAGCCTCTCACCATTTCATATGTTAGTAAGGGATTTTCAGTGATTAATCTACCAGGAATGAAAGCATTCTGATTATATGAGATAAGTTCATCCATATAATCTTTCATTATGTTGCATAGGAGGTTGGCTAATATTTTATAAGAAACATTGCAAAGAGAAATCGGCCTATAATCAGTAATGTCAACTGCATCAGGTTTCTTCGGAATGAGGCAAATGAAAGTATGATTAATTTCTCTGATTATTTTACCTAAGAGAAGAATGCCATTCATGGCCTCCAATATGTCAGTTTTCAGTTGTTCCCAACGTATTTTATAAAATTTGGCATTGATGCCATCTGGCTCTGGTGTGCTATTGTCACTGATCTAAAAAATTGCAGTTTTTAATTCCTATAGCTGAAATGGTTTACATAAGTTAATCTTAGCTTGATCAGAGATGATTTTCTTGCAAATAATGTTTGGAAATTGATTAGTAGCATGTGATGAGCTAAACAAGTCCGAGAAGCATTTAACTGCTTCTTCTACAAGTTTATCTAATGCTGAAACCCATAATTCACTAGAATTAAGCATAAAATTACTCCTTCTCTTAGGTAAAGGTTTATTAAACCTGCTATAAAAGAAATTTGAAGGTCTATCTCCTTTAGTTAACCAGTTTAACTTCATTCTCCGATCATTTTCAATAGCAATATTTCTCATTATATATTGAATCTGATCATTCAGCAAAGAATATTGTGCAATCAGATTCCCATTAAGAGGGTTTTGAACTAGTAGCTTGTATAAGTCATTAGCTTCATTTTTTAATTTGGCAGCTATTGTATGAATATTGCTTTTACTCTTACTCCATGTTTTCAGTGCAGCCTTGACAGCCTTAAGCTTACATAAGAGGGAGTACAAAGTATTGCCGAGGCATTTTAGTAGCAGAGAGTCTTGAATTGAAGAGAGATAGCCTTCTTGCATGTGCCAAGAGTTGTTGTATTTGAAAGGTACTTTATACTTTGGATTATTATGTAAAATAAACTTGATATAAATTGGTGAATGGTCACTTAGCGAATGATTACCAAAATTTATACCAAAATGAGAGAAACTATCCAACCATAGAGAGTTAACAAATACACAATCAATTTTGCTATGAATCGAAAAGTTTAGACCACCTCTCCAAGTACAGAAATTATCCATAAAATCAAGCTCAACCAGATTAGATAACTGGTTACACTTGATAAATTATTGTTCGCCCATAGAATTAAACAACCCATTGTTGATTCTATCTCTAGTCGATAGAATAGCATTAAAATCGCCCGCTACAATCCATAGAAGATTGAATAATTTCGATTGGTCAACCAAATAATTCCATAGTTCCATGCGGTTCATTTCATCATTGAAAGCATAAACCGTGGTACATCAAATACTAAGGCCACTAGGATTATGTAAAATACATGTTATAAGACTATTGGGAGGAATCCTAAAGGATTAGAATTCTGCAGTTATGACCGGTTGAAGTATTATGAGAAAATTTCCATAAATTATTGATTCTGGCCATAAATTTGTTAATATTTTCTAGTGATAGTTTATCTTCTAGAATTCCAAAAAAAGAATTTTTTTTACTATTAACCAGCTGTAAGATTTCCAACTGTTTAGCAGGGGCATTCATACCCCTTATGTTCCAAAAACTTAGCTTTTTTGTCTTTTTACTTTTACCTTTCAACTGATTAACCAATACGTTCCAAGCAGGGTTCTCAATTATATCGGTTGAAGAAGTAGCTATGAATTCATGTTAAGAGTATGAACACTGAATAACAAAATATGACAGCTTCAACTTCTCTGCGTTCTTTATTCAACATAACTAGTGGCTTTATACAGCCTTACAAAACAGAAAACAAGGGAAAACGTGCATTATTACATGTGCTAATATCAAGGAACAAAGACTGAATCAAACCAACTATTTAGTCCTAGAAACTAGGACATTATTAACAGAAAGCAAGAGCTGTATATGTACTAAGTCAAACTGACTCATTCGCCAAGCAACTTTGAGTCCTAACAAGTCCTCCCTTAAACTGCACTGCAGCTTGCAGTCAGTTTACTTCCTGGTGCAACACACATACCAAGCAGCTCTCTCATCTTTAAGAAAGCATCCAACTTTAATGGTTTAGTCATCACATCAGCAACTTGATCTTGTGTGCCACAATGTACTAGCTCAATGACACCATCTTTGACTAAATCACGAAGAAAATGAAATCGAATGTCTATATGTTTACTCCTTCCATGCAAGACTGGGTTTTTGGAGAGCTTGATTGCAGAATTATTATCACAGAGAATAGTAGTGCACTTAATTTGTTTATGTCCCAGCCATTCGAGAATTCTTCGCATCCATATACTTTGACTAGCACAGTGAGCTGCAGCGATGCACTCAGCTTCGGTGGTAGAAAGAGAGACCACGGGTTGCTATTTAGAAGACCATGCTACTGCCCCCAGAACCAAAAAGGAATACATAACCTGATGTGCTCTTTCGCTCCTCCAAATCTCTAGCATAATCACTGTCAGAGTAGGCCAACAAACTCCCTTCATCAGCATTATTATAAAGTATTCCCAGCTCTATGGTGCCTTTCAAATATCTGAATACCCTCTTGATAGCTTGTTGGTGCATCACAGTAGGCCTTTCCATGAATCGGCTTGTTAAACTGACCACAAACATTAAATCTGGTCTAGTGGCAGTCAAATACATAAGACTGCCCACCATTTGTTTGTAGAAAGTAGCATCGACACAAGTTCCATCTTCATCTTTCACGAGCTTGCAACCGGGAACAATTGGGTTCTTTACTGGTTTACACTGCATCATGCCAAATCTCTCAAGAATTTCTTTTGCATATTTCTTTTGGCTGATAAAAATTCCTTCAGAGTTTTGAGTCACTTCTACACCGAGGAAGTACCTCATCTTCCCAAGATCTGACATATCAAAATTTACTTTCATTGACTCCTTGAACTTCATGAACATGGCATCATCATTCCCTGTGAAAATCAGGTCATCTACATAGAGATTCACCACTAAAAACTTACCATTTTCTTCTGACTTCACAAACAAAGTTTGCTCATAAGGGCAGCATTCAAATCCTTCATTGATAAAGTATGATTCTATTTTGCTGAACCAGGCTCTATGAGCTTGTTTGAGTCCATAGAGTGCCTTTTTGAGCATGTATACTTTGTCTTCGGCTCCAACTACTTCATAGCCTTGTGGTTGATTTATATAAACTGCCTCCTTCAACTCTCCATGCAAGAATGCACTTTTTACATCAAGTTGGTATACATTCCAACCTCTGTGTGCAGCAAGTGCTAACATCATTCGAATAGTATCCCATCGAGCAACAGGGGCAAAGACCTCGGTGTAATCAACTCCGAACTTTTGTGAGTAACCCTTGGCAATGAGTCGGGCTTTAAACTTGTCTACCTCTCCTTTTTCATTCAGTTTGGTCTTGTATAACCACTTTACTCCTATCGTCTTTGCTCCTTTTGGCAAATTGCATAGTTCCCAGGTTTCATTCTTCTCGATAGCATTGATTTCTGAGTCCATGGCTTCTCTCCACTTTGTACTTTTTCTTGCTTCTTCAAAAGACATTGGATCATCTGCTGTTGTGAACATGACAAGCTCTTCTTCTGACAACCCTTCACCACTTGCATAATCTTCCATCCAAACTAGGGTTCTTCTTATCCTCCCTTGAACTGGATTTGGTACAGGGGCATTGACATGCTGATTTGGAGATGGTACAGCAGTATTAACTTCATTCTCACTTCCACTGTCTCCTTCCTCATTCACTTCGTCTTCTTGTTCACTTTGATCGCTGTTTTCTTGCTCAGTAGCTTTCATGTCTTCTTCATCTCCCCAACTAAGCTCAATGAATTTGGTTCCTTTGTATGCTGCCCAATTCCATTTTTCCTCCTCTTCAAACACAACATATCTACTAATCACGATTTTTTTAAGTACTGGATCATATAGGCGATAAGCTTTAGATTCATCACTCAAACCCAAAAGGACGCACTTGTAGCTTTTGTCATCAAGCTTTTGCCTTTTGTTGTCAGGAATATGAACATTCCCTATGCAACCAAATACCCGAAAGTGTTGTACAGATGGTTTGAGTCCAGTCCAAGCCTCCTCTGGTGTCATGTTTTTTACGGTCGATGTGGGACATCGGTTGAGAACATGGACTGTCCAATTGACAGCCTCCGGCCAAAACTCTCTTGGAACCTCCTTTTCAGCTAAAATGCACCTCACCATATTCATAATAGTTTGGTTTTCCGCTCAACCACCCCATTTTGTTGTGGCGTGTATGATGTAGTGAGTTGACGAGCGATCCCGTTCATGCTGCAGAACCTGTTAAACTCCATGGAGGTAAACTCTCCACCTCTGTCAGTACGAAGACAACAAATATAATTTCCATATTCCTTTTCAACTAAATTCTTGAAGTGTTTGAAAGTGACAAAAGCTTCAGACTTGTTATGCAAGAAATATGACCATAATTTTCTACTATAATCATCGATAAAAGTAAGAAGATACCTTTTATGACTGTTTGATTCTGGAGTAATATGCCCACATATATCGGCATGAATCAATTGTAATTTCTGAGTTGCTTTCCAGTTACTTTTCTTGGAGATAAATTCACGATGTTGCTTGCCAATCATGCATTTGGTACACACCTTGGAAGAGGACTTGAGAAGTGGTATCCCTTTCACCATTTTTTTAATGACAAGGTCTGAAGGCCTTTATAACTAAGGTGCCCTAGTCTTCGATGCCATAACTGAGTTGTGTCTTCGGATGTAGCTTGTAGGCATGTTTGAGTTTGCACGAGTTTGCACTGATAAATTAGCTTGACTTTCAGTTTCAACTTTTGCAAGTAGGAAGAACATCCTATTGGCAGACATGGTGGTTTGGATTATCAATCCTCTTCTAGGGTGATATATTTTGCACATATTATCTTGAATCAACACAGCCAGACTTTTCTCCTGTAACTGTCCAATGCTTAGTAAGTTATTTTTTAATTCAGGAACAAAGAATACCTCACTAATTGCATGTGTTATGCCATCAACTTGCAGCTTGATACATCCTCTTCCCATAACATCCATCTTTGTATTGTTGCCTAGCTTCACAACTTGTTGATATGATTCATCTAGGTTAGAAAACCATGATTTTTGTCCACACATATGGTTGCTGCACCCAGAGTCGAAGAACCAGATTTCTTCTCTTTTAGCTCCATTGAGTTCAACATGGGACATGAGCTGCATTTCTTCATCGAGTTCGGCATAGTGCGCATCATTTCCCCAACTTGGACACTCATATTGGAAGTGTCCTAATTTGTGATAGTTATAACATTCCACGGTTGCTTTATTGAATGTTTGCCTTCCTCGTCCTCTTCCCCTTCCTCGAATCATGCTTCTGCCTCGGCCTCTAGAACCAAATCTTTCATCATGACTAACTTTGAGCGCTTGTTCTTCATTCCCATGTCCATTCATTCTTTGCTCGTGTACCAAGAGGCTGCTTTGTAGTTCATCAATAGTCAACATCTCCAAATTGTTGCATTCTTCCACTGAACAGACTACATAGTCAAATTTAGCAGTCATGCTTCTCAAGATCTTCTCAATTATCACATGTTGCTCCAGTTTTTCCCCATGTGTTTTCATCTTGTTTGCAATTGTCAGAGTTCTAGAGAAGTATTCATTAACCTTTTCACCTTCCTTCATCTGTAATACTTCAAATTCCCTTCTGAGAGCTTGAAGTTGTGCACGTTTGACTCTAGTAGAACCTTGGAACTTCTGCTTCATTGAGTCCCAAATGTTCTTGGCTGTATCCCTATTGAGGATTGTTTCCATTATCGTCCGATCAATGGCCTGGAAAAGATAATTTTTACCTTAAGGTCTTTGAGGTTTTGATCAGCAATTTTCTTCCTCTCTGCCTCTGTCAATATTGCCTCATTCTCTACCTCTGTGATTCCATCTTCAATCAGCTGCCAATACTCCTTTGATCTCAAGAAGTTCTCCATTAGCATGGCTCAATGATCATAGTGCCCGTCAAATTTTGGTATGGCAGGCTGCACGAATCCTCCTTCTGAGCTTGAAGCCATGCTTTCGTCTCTCTTCTTTCTAGTTCTCTCCCACTTAGAAATTTGATATTTCTCTCACACTAGATCAGGCCTTGACGTGGCTCTGATACCAATTGTTAAGAGTATGAATACTGAATAACAAAATATGACAGCTTCAACTTCTCTGTGTTCTTTATTCAACATAACTAGTGGCTTTATACAGCCTTACAAAACAGAAAACAAGGGAAAACGTGCATGATTACATGTGCTAATATCAAGGAACAAAGACTGAATCAAACCAACTATTTAGTCCTAGAAACTAGGACATTATTAACAGAAAGCAAGAGCTGTATATGTACTAAGTCAAACTGACTCATTCGCCAAGCAACTTTGTGTCCTAACAATTCAAACGGCACTTCTTCCGATCTAATTTTGCGAGTTGCTCTTGATCTAGTAGTAGGCATATTTTCATATATATGTTCATCAGTATTAGGGCAGGATGGAGAGACAGACGACGTACTAGTCAATCCAGAGTTGTTGTAACAGTTCTCCTTATAACAGCTAATATGAGAATGTATTTCTGTGTTTAATTTAGTATCATTAATAGTCTGAACATTATTTGTATGAACATCCGTGCATTCTGTTTCTGACTGGACTGTATGAACTACCTGATCTTGTTGTGATTTCTCCATATAAATTTCTCCATCATTTTGACTGTTGTTAGATAAAATACCCTATTTTGCTTTATCTTTTTCTAAAATAGACACGTTCATTTGATTTGTTACTCAAATTGATTTCTGTGTTGGGATTCACATCAATGTTCATGTCAGTGTTTTCTTTGGAATGATTCTGTTGAGACTCTTTTAGTACCACATCTTCTGAAATTGACAGTGAGTTTCATTGTGACCGAAACCAGAGCAGTTTAGACAGATAGACGGTTTCCATTCATACGCCACTTCTTGCTAATTGATTTCATCCTTCTCAGATAGAATTGGAATTTTATTCGGTAATTCGAAAGTGTTATTGATTTCAATCAAGACTTTAGCATATGCAATCTTTATAATACCTTCAGTGACTTTGTCTAGTTTTATAGGAGATCCAAGAACTGAGGCGATACGACTAATCCCCTCTTCAATCCAATAGTCAAGTGGTAAATTAGAAAAATGAACCCAAATCGGAATCGAGTTGAGTAGTTCTTTGTTAAGTTTCATACTAAGAGTCCACTTTTTCATCATCATCAATTTTTTATTATAATAGTAGGGGCCACTTTCCAGGATACGGTCACAATCTTTTTTGCTGTTAAATTTAATGACATAAAACCCATTCTCCTTAGAATATATAGAAAATTCGTCTTCTGGTTTCCATACTCTGATAATATAGTCCTTAAAATATAGGTAATATGGTTTAGGTCCCACAACATAAATTACAATTGCATTATCCCATTGTTTTCTCGCATCCTGAACCGCTTCAATGGACATTTTGTCACATTTCAATGAATTAAATTCATGCGGATGACAAGAACTTTAGAGGAATGGAGACTGGAACATTGTTACCCTTTACCACTTTATTCCATGCCCGGCTCGATGAAGAAGAAAAGTTCCAGCTGTTAATAGAATTTCTATTTGCAGAATTAGCGAAACGCTTAGATTATCGTTGATCTGGCCAGAGTTAATTCGGACATTCTTAAGTGGAGGGGATCGAAGACTCCTACTATGGTCCGAGTATGGGTTTTGACTAGCCGGAGGGGTAGGATGCGAAACTTTCTATTGTCTTTTCCATTTCCTCGATTTAACTTGAATAAACCATCTTCCGAGTCATTAAGTGGTTCGGTATGTGTAATCGGGGGAAAACCCGGCGCTGTATCATGGGATATTGGCGGCGGATCCAGAGCTAATGGTGGCTGGGAACTGCAAGGAAGGGGTGACGCCATAAGCAGGCAGTGAGGGAAGGAGCTCGAGCGAAAAAGAGGGTCGGAGGGAACGATCGCTGGAGGAAAAAAATTCACTGGCGGCTAGGGTTTTTCCTATCTACTCAAAATGATAGTAATGAGTTCAAGTTTCTTTCCTTTTAGTTCTTGCTTGTGACTTTTTATCCAGTTTGTGGTTGTTCAGGATTTGTGGGTTTGAAACCTTTGGAAAATAATCTTAGTAGGAGTTGTTTTATGCAATATATTTTGGATTATGACATTCTGACTTATTTCAAATCGGTGGTGCGAAACAGGGTATATTTTGAATTATAACATCAGACTTATTTTGAATTATAAATTTCTCTTTGTGGAAATTAGCCACAAGGGCCTCTCTAGCAAGTGCAATTAGTTTCTAGGACACAGCTGAAATAATTACTTTTAAGGACAAAATGCAAAATAATTAGTTTATAAGGCTAAAAAACCTATGAAATTATGTCATTAAAAGCAATTGGACTGCTGACTTTGTCCTTAAAAGTAATTATTCTGCTGACTTTGGCCTTGAAATTAATTTCTGTGGATGTGTGTCCTAGAAACTAATTGGACTACAAAGTTTGTCCTTCTGGTGAAATGCCCCTTTCTCCTTCAACTTAAAACAGGGTATTTCCACTAAACCATACGTTCAGCAGCCATGTTTCATTATATACAAATAATTGGAGATGCATGCATATGAAACAGCCAAGTACAATATGTTGAGTGCACGTAAAACAAATTAGTGGTACTTTCAATATAAACTTGCAGAGTTCAGTACTACTAAATAATGTAGTCCAAACAATCACACACGCATTCTTGGACAAACCACTAGTGGTTTCGACTGTTGTTGCACAATTGACTACAGTATCATGGCAGGGGAAAATTTTGACATATGTAGTTTGCATTTGTGTCACCATATGATTATCAAAAGATGAACAGTTAGATCAAAGATATAATGATATGGTAATAAAACCAAAAACTGTTTATTTTAGCATATGTGTATGTAAATGAACAGTTAGACCAAACATAAACTTTAAATTATCCTTATGGGATTTAAACTGCATATATGTGTAAATAAATATTTAAATCATTATAGCCTTATCAGGTCAGTGAATGTTATAAAGAAAATACTTAAACCAACGTTTTTTTAGTAAATGTTCATTGCATACATATTTACAGGCATGTATGAAGGGAGTTTATTTTTCTATTATACCAACCAGTGGAATAAAATACATATCTACAGGCATAAATGAAGAGAATATGTTTTCCTCTGAAAAGATGTGATAAACTTATACTGATGCGCTTACCAGGTTTAAACTTAAGTCTGCAACTAGTAGTCCAGCAACAGAGCACAATTTTTCTACAATGTCAAACAATAGGAATGTCATACTTTCTCTATTGACCAATATTGATTTTTCCCCAATTTCAAGTAATTAGGAAAGGTTACACGGTTTATATTTATTTTGTGCTTGCAATTTGACCTACTTAAATCCTAAAAAGTTGCAACTCCGCCCCCAACCATCCTATTAGAAACAACCATTAATCACTTGCAACACCATGAATCCGTCAAAGTATGTAACCTGAAACATTTAGATAGCATTACACTAGTTCCCTAACTCCAATGTGAGACTAATATTCCAAACACCTCTCCTTATCTTTAGTGAAACATGAGGATCAACTTATATTATACAAGGCATAACTCGATTTCATATTAAGCAATGCTGTAATCAAGGCAGGCAAATTAGTGGCGGTCTATGAAGTTGTACAGCTTACAAATATCAAAAATAAGAGTCTGTTTGGGTACAATCTTTTTCTGAATACTTGAAAGTAGTTTTGAGTTGTAGCTTTCAAAGTAATTTTAAGTGAATAGAAAAGAAAAGGTGTCCTAATAGATTAGATTAAAAATTTGAACAAAATTATGTTGGGAAATAAAATAAACAAGTACTTTTTACTTACCAACTTACCAACTTACCAACAGCTATATTAAATCTTCCATAGTCGTTTTTTCGACTTTATATTTTTTCTACCATAAAAACTGAACAAAACAACATCTACACCCACCTAGAATTACAAAGCAACCATAAAACTAGTTTTAAAAAAATTTATTATACATTAGTTGTGAGATTATTACTTGCCCTTCCATTAGTTATGATATCTTTAATACCTATTTTATTTTCACTGCATCTTGGACAACGAGTATCAATGATATGATTTCATTGTAATATTTGTTATCAGGTCTCAACACATGTATTTTAGAAATTAAACTTGATTAACAGACAACTATAATATAAATCTATCGATTAAATTTAGAAGGGAAACCTGCATTTGCTGTGACTCCTTAAATTGTTTGTTTGTTCTTTCATTTGTTCTTTGACCAGCCTTCAACGGTTAAATTATTCGGTCGAGGCTCATGCTAACTTAGTAAAAATAATAACTTATATGATTAAATATCTTCCATCATGGATGATTCATGATAAGGCAACTTATATGATTAACAATTTTATGTCCTTTCAATAGATAATTAGGAACACTATAACAAACTTTAAATTGTTATTACAAAAAAAATTGGTACCAAGAATGTGTAAACTAGCATAGAAAAAATACAAAATTTAACAGGGTTACAGGTGTGCACTAAGTGTTACATAAATTATAGGTCCTAAAGGAAGCACTTGACAGGTTTCCCAAATAAATTTTAGCAAAAACAATTAAAAAAAAATCTTTGCCGAAAGCTACCAAACAACAAATGCATAAGTTTCATCTAATTTTTTTACAGAAACTATATGTGTCATCGTCACCTATTTAGCGCTGAAGGTAATCTTTATTGAACTATAAAGTATGATGGAAATAACTGCTCCAATAAAATTTAATTGATCATAAGAATCTAGAAAAACAAAGCCAAAGCATACCTTTGGTTCATTTGGAGACATGTTTAGAATAACTGCAGGTTCCAACTCTTTGTTAAGTAGACATCTAGCTAATAATAGATATGGAAAGTGATAACATGCTACATCTTATATCGTAGTATAACAGATATGGAAAGTGATACAAAATCAAAATTACCAATTTTAGACTGTCTTTGTAACAATTTGTGCGTTGACGAGGCTTTGGATCTTTTTAAATCCATTCAATTTCAGCAATCAAAACTGAATATTCATATTTTCAAAAAAAATCAAAATTATCAACAACTCCCAGAATTTGGTCGATGAGGTCATTGAAGCTGAAGTAAATCAATCAACGCAGTCGTTGCAGGTGGACTGAGTCAATGAGGTAGCTGTTGGTGGAGTGAATCGATGCAGTTGACGACGTTGCTGGCTGTTGGCATTAATCAATGTGAATCAACGATAGTTGCTGGTGGAATGGATAAATGCGATGCAGTGATGGCAGCAGGAGTGAATCGATCCCGTAATAGTTGCTGGAGCGAAAAGATGTGATGCCGTGATGTGAATCCAAGTGGTCGTGAATTTAGGTAAAAATTTAGTTGAGAATTTTGGTCGATGGTGAAAGGGAAGAGGAAAGTGAAATAGAGGAAACTTTAATTTTCCATGGCCTTTTTATTACTAAGTTACAGAAGATGCTGCGTTGATTCGATTTCCCGCTTTTGTAAAAATTGTAGGTTAATATAGCAGAGTGTTGTTTTCATAGCTTAATTTGTAGTTATATTTTTTTAACTTAAATCATTTTATATAGCACTTTAATTACAACACTATCATATAATGCTATATAAACCATGTTTTCTTGTAGTGGTATTTATATTTTATTTTCTTCCACTTTGAGATCTGAAAGTGTAGAATGCTTTCAATTTTATATTAGTCTTTGTATCATGTAATGTACTAAAACCCTGTTGACTCGTACTTCTTGGCATGACGCGGGTTCGAAATTCACTTTAGGCTTTGAATCGATTTGTTCAGAGTTATAGGTTATCCTAGATTGCTTCTTTGCTTTATCTCTTCAGTTGACTTTTAAACATGATATCACTTCTTTGCAGTTTGTATACATGTTATATTTGTTATTTGACTTGAGTTTGTTTGTCTCTTTCGCAAGTGTATTTCAACAGTGCTTTCTTTCACCTAGAGACTTTAACAAACTTCGTAGAAAATGTCAATAGCACAGTTATATGGTTGTTATTATAAAAACACACTAACAAATTTCCTAACGAGTTTTTGGCGTAAAATAATGTTTTAAAATAATAAGATATAATACTTCAGTCAAAAAATTTCATTAAAGGTAAAAGTAAGTGTTTGTGATTTTTCGTGAATTTATAGGAATTTTCTTATGATTCTCAAACTAATGTGAAATAAATGGAAAGGTAGAGAATAGCCAAACCAATGAATTAATTAAGGTAATGCTTTAATTAAGCAGTAATAAAAGGAGAGAATATTGGCTTGTTTTGAAATTACAGCCACAAATTTAAAAGCAATGAACAAAAGTATGACATGTGTAAAGGCTAAGTCAAAATTCAGTTTCTTTGTTAAGAAATATACCATTCTTCCACTTAATAAAAAATTTACCGTCATGATCATGGTAACATATATGTGATCGCTATAAGTTGATAAACACAAAAGCTTCTTATCGCATAAATGCGATAGCTATAAACCTAATGTCCATCAAATTTATAGCTAAACATTGGCAGATTCAATAGATAAATGTTTGTAGACTTGATGGCATAATGTTGGTAGACTCGATAGTTAAACGTTGATAGACTTGATATTTAAATGTTGGCAGACTCAATAGCTAAATGTTGGTAATCACGATAGCTAAATGTTGGTAGATTCGATAGCTAAATGTTTATTGGCTAGATAGTAATCCGTATAATCCATATCTATAATTCATATCTATGATATCCATATGCTCATAAATATGATAGCTGAGGGATGATGCATTTAATATCTAAAGTGAATACCACGATAGCATACAATTGATAACTAAAATTATATGTTCGATAGATAGTATTTCTGTGACGCCCCACCTCTATGCTCATAATAACAAAGAGTATTAAAAGAAATACTGTCTATTATTACGAAGAATAAGGCTGGATAGGAGCGACCATCCGTAATTGGCCTTACACTAATATTGGTTATCTCGGTAGGAGTGGTATATACTTTCTATTTTTCATCTATTATTTATTTACTCCCATCGACATATCCAATTATCAGTATAAAACAAACTACGATAGTTCATAATAGTTTAGGACATTAGATATAACAATAACATAGATAATATAAATGCGGAACACAGATAAAAACAAAAGTCTCATATATATATAACTGATGTCAGTTAATACATAGTTGACTCAATACATATGATACAACTACAACTGTCGACTCTAGAAGTTATATATACAAGTACATTATCAACTAATATACATGAATACATATCGTTCTATATAATGACACGACTACTACAAAATGACACGGACAACTTCAGAAGATGTGAAAAGTCTTCATATCCTGAACAGCAACTCAAAGAAGAAAATCTACAACCTGAAATAACTCGGGTCTGACCCGAGTATTACATTCAAAAGAAAATAATACCCAGGTCAGTCTAATTCAAACCAGTTTATTAGTGCATATAGGCAGTAATAATGTAAATAGACGACAGTCACAATAATTCCCGTCTATCCGATTCTTTAAACAAAGAAACCGGATAACGGTCAATATAACACTTAACAGTGTTTAGCAAAAATCAGCAGATTTAAATCATCAACGGAGATAAATAAACAATTTATCAAATCGACTAAATCAATTTAAAACTGTCAAATCTGATAGGGCTGCAGTACACGCACGCGTGCACTGCCTCGCCACTATCATACGAAATGCATAAAAGATCAACGGAAATTCACGAAACGCGCATAAGGTCAAACCCAGAGAAAGTCGGGTTCAACTCAAATGCACAAGGCAGTGGAGTGCACAAATGAAAACAAAGCACAGTGATGTACAAATGAAACACAGTGCCGTGACTACAGAAATGATCCTCCAAGTTTAACATCATTATCAAGTGCAATGAAGACTATAATGTACTCAAGTGATAACGTGAAACAGGCTCAAGTAATGAAGCAGATGTGATAAACAAACAGGCTGGTCAAAGTAATACTACAAGTGCAACAGGACAGTGTGCACTACAATGAAACAGTGGTCAGTATCATCAAGAAACAACAAGACCAGACTTACAAGGAATATCAACAATGAATGATCAGTGAACATCAATGCATCCAGAAAATCAGATGGCCAGAGACGAAGCTCACTGGGGCCAGAAGATAAGCAGTCAGGTGTTAAAAATCATGTTCAAGAAATCAAATGCCAAAAATGCAGTTTTAACAAGAAGGAGACGAGAATACGAAATATGTACACTAGTGATGGTACATAACAAACTGCACATGGCAAATGAATCAGGGTACAACGGTGAAACAGGACGGTACAAGGCTCCAAAAACATCTGACTCGAATACAAAATAATGCCAACTGTCTCAAAGAATGCTACAAGTCGATGCAAAACTGCAATTTCAGACAGCCATGACCGAAGAAGAACCATAGCCACAGTGGAATGCTCAAAGGCAAATACATGAACGAAGACTGGTGCCACTCAATTCAGTGAAACAAAAAATGAAACTAACAAACCAACCAACTATCAATAAAAGAGTGCAGACACGAACTGCAACAAGGCTCAATTGAATTGATATCAGACCAGTGAACAAGACTACACATTCAAGTGCAATGAAGACCAACAGCCACATGAACAAGGGACACGCACACATGCAATGAAACTGTAACGAACCGAGCAGTATGATGGTGAGGGCACCATAGATAGGGCACCACATCACACAATATTTAAAGATCACTGCCAAGAGTTTTACAAAATCAAACAAGACAAGGTGACACAATGGTCGAAAATGAACAAGTGCTATAGGTTACTGCATATCAAGTATGCAGACCCACGTTGCAGTAAAGCGACAATTGAAAAGGTTCAAATGGCTGTATACTAAAATGCGAACAAAGGTTGCATTGAACAACATAGATGAAACTGCTGCTACCTCAAGGATACAAGGGTAAACTGCCACGAATACTGCAGTCACCACACAATTACAAGGGCACAGAGACTACAAGGAATCAAACAATATGCACAAGTAATACAAGTATTACAGACAAGAACTCGAGTGATAAATGCACTACGGACATAGCCACGAACTCAAATCATAAGTGATACCAAACTGCACAAAGAATACAACCAGGAAAACAAATACCTGAATGATATCAAGTGCAATTGCAACAGAAAGAAAAATATGTACAAGTGAATTCCACCAATGTCAATTGATGGAACCAGACTACATGAATATGCAACAGACAGGGAAACAATGAATGGCATATCAGAGTACAAGAGAAACAGTGAAGCCAACGTTAGGTATTCATTACCAACAGTAAAGTTAAAACTCAGAGATGAGCAACAATGTTAACGATGATGCTTCCAATAAAGACCGAAGTCATAGCATAAAAGCCAACCCAGAATAAGGTCGCAGAACTTACAAATTAAAAGAAGAAGCCAGAATATCATCACCGAACAGATGATCAGAGAAAAGTGTTACAGTCAACATAAAAATCACTTGCTAGAAATTCAAAACAAATGAACCCCAAAATCCATCATCACAGCAAACTAATTTAACAAATCAAAAGGACCGAAGTCAACAAGGGGTCACAAATTCAAAGCCAAGAGTATCACTTAATCAACAGCCCAAAAATCGCAACTTTAAACAAGGCACAAATCATCCACAATAATTCAAGTCGAACGATATAAGCACAGTGGGAATTCTCATAACAACATCGAACGAAAACCATTGGCCAACATAGTCAATATCGAATCAAAATCGAACTTCAGAAGCACCAAAACGAGAATGAATTAGATGTGAGAATTACTCACCTTATCAACGCGACTCGAAGGAACTCGAACGAAGTTAACCCTAGCAGCCCCTCTTCGATTTCTTCCATGCCCTAAGTCTGCCGAGAGAACGAACGAGCATGCCCTATCGTTGAAAAGAGGGACGAACGACAGTAAACGCGGCGGCCATTTTCCTTTCGTATACTAGGGTTTTCGTTTCTTTTTGTAAAATGAGAGGGACGGTTTGCGAATGATTTTGAAAGGGGAACGAACGAAAGAACGAGACGGAGCCGCCATTGTTATCTTTCGTTTAGATCTAGGGTTTTCACAAAAATGAAATGGGGAATGGACTTCTGATCGACAAAAGAGAACGCAACCAAGGGATGTAAATGTGGGCTAGATTCTCAATACAAAGCCCATTTCAATCATTAAATAAATTGTTTAAAAGAATTTCAAATTGATTCAAATTCCAATAGCAACATGATAGAAATTTTTAATCGTCTAATGACAATAACCGACTAGGTAAAACGCCAGGTTGTTACAGACTCCCCTCCTTATAGAATTTGCGTCCTCGCAATCATAAGGAATAAATGGGAGAAAGGTAACAACCATAAGAGCATGACAATGTCGAATGCATAAGCAAAGAAAATGTCAACGGTGAAGTATCAGATAAGAAATCAAAAGGTTCGACTGCTTCAAATCAAAAGAATCAACATCGAGGGAATCAGGGATCAAAATCAGACGACTATTCCAGCAACTAAAAGAGAAGGAAAAACAGAGCAGAAATCCCATACAGAGCACGAATTGAATGTGAGTAAATCAAATTACTCACCTGAATCGCCAGAGAAAAAGACGAAGCTCAAATCTCAAAAATCGCAAATATTCAATCATCAAAAACGATAATCAAATTTCTCAAATCAACAAATATTCGATTATCACAAATGATAATCAAATTTCAAATTCAACAAATATTCGATTATCAAAAACGATAATCAAATTTCTCAAATCAACAAATATTTAATCATCCCAAGCGATAATTAAATTTAAAATCAACAATTATTTAATTATCTAAAGCGATAATTAAAACAACAAATCAACAATTATTTAATTATCTCAGGCGATAATTAAATCTAAATTCGACAAATATTTAATTATCTAAAGCGATAATTAAATTCGAAATCAGCAAATATTGAATTATCTAAAGTGATAATTCGAAACAACAATTATCTGATTATCAAAAACGATAATCAGAACTCATATCAACAAATATCTAATTATCACAAGCGATAATTAGAAGCAACAAATATCTGATTATCAAAAACGATAATCAGAACTCATATCAACAAATATCTAATTATCACAAGCGATAATTAGAAACAACAAATATCTGATTATCAAAAACGATAATCAGAACTCATATCAACAAATATCTAATTATCACAAGCGATAATTAGAAACAACAAATATCTAATTATCAAAAACGATAATCAGAACTCATATCAACAAATATCTAATTATCACAAGCGATAATTAGAAACAACAAATATCTAATTATCAAAAACGATAATCAGAACTCATATCAACAAATATCTAATTATCACAAGCGATAATTAGAAACAACAAATATCTGATTATCAAAAACGATAATCAGAACTCATATCAACAAATATCTAATTATCACAAGCGATAATTAGAAACAACAAATATCTAATTATCAAAAACGATAATCAGAACTCATATCAACAAATATCTAATTATCACAAGCGATAATTAGAAACAACAAATATCTAATTATCAAAAACGATAATCAAAACTCATATAAACAAATATCTAATTATCACAAGCGATAATTAGAAATAACAAATATCTGATTATCAAAAACGATAATCAGAACTCATATCAACAAATATCTAATTATCACAAGCGATAATTAGAAACAACAAATATCTAATTATCAAAAACGATAATCAGAACTCATATCAACAAATATCTAATTATCACAAGCGATAATTAGAAACAACAAATATCTGATTATCAAAAACGATAATCAGAACTTATATCAACAAATATCCAATTACCTGCAGATAATTGGAAGCAACAAATATCTAGAAATCAATTAAGAAGACTAGAAAATCAACATAAAAGCTTGGATCGATCCCATCAGATGGCGAGTTTTTAATTCGCCGCACGTGCAACAACATATGGCCGAAGCCTACCAAGTACTCAACATAATTTTTGGCGCCCAACAAATGACCCGAAGGTCCAACATATGACCCGAAGGTCTAGTACTGGTATTTGACCCAAAGGTCCAACATATGACCCGAAGGTCCAACATAGTGGCTCGAAAGCACACGAAAGCATCAAATATTTCAATTAACGAGTCCGGAATTAACCAAAATAGTAAACGCACATGTCCCATAACCACGAGTTTTACTAAATTGTTTAATTCTCTTCATCGTTTCCTTGAAAGTGTAGAATCATCAAAACAACAGATATTCAATTAACGATTCCGGAATTAACCGAAATAGTAAAAGTGTGGTTCCATACTCCGCACTTTTGCTAAATCGTTTAAATCTCTTCATCGTTTCCTTGAAAGTGCAAAATTGTGTATTTTTGTAAAAATACACTTTACATTCTCAAACGGACAAGTCCGGAATTAAGCGAATCAGTAAAAGAAAGGGGTCATAGTCCTCGATTTTGCTGAAACGTTTAAATCGCTTCCTCATTCTTTTGAAAGCGCAAACTGTTAAAATTTCTGAAAACAATTTTATTTATTTTGTAAAATAACAATTCACATTCTCAACTGGACAAGTCCGGAGTTAAGCGAAACAGTAAAAGAAAGGGGTCATAATCCTCGATTTTGCTGAATCGTTTAAGTCGCTTTCTCATTCTTTTGAAAACGTAAACTGTTAAAAATTTATAAAACAATTTTCATTTTAAAACGATTTTCCAATCACGTGATTAAAGCAGCAAATCAGTAACAATTTCGATAAGGAAATTGTACTTCTCAAAATACCGTAAAAACGGTTACAAATCAGCATTGCGGTATAACCGCTTGAAAATCCACTTTTAAAAGTTTGACTGTTACTGAAGTCAAAGCAACAGTAATTTTAAAACATCAAATATCTCATCAAAATAATTCACATCTAAATGTGACATCAGTGAATTTTCATTCATTAAAATTGTCAACAAAACACCGTGCTTCAAAAATCTAGCATTGGTGTAAAAATCCCGTTACAAAAATAACGGCAACAAAATACGTCTCATAACCAAGCATCGGTTCAACGTAAATAAATGCAGTAACGTGCAATTCAAATTTTTGCACGTACTACAGAATGAACAAAGAAATCATTCAAATGTATCTTCAATGAAGATAATCCAAAACAGCAAAAATCTAATCAATAGATGATTAATACAAAAGAAAGCCAGCGGAAATTTCAGCAAAAATCACATAACTGCAATTTCTTCGAATCCTCAATTCGGATTCGAAATTCTCAAAGAAACAAAATAATTACAGCTATGTAAACAACAATTGAAATTCATATCGATTTCGTATTTTGATTTTTAAATCAAAAAGATTATCAGTTGTACTCAGCGAAGACGGTTTCACTGTTTCCGCTGCGCACTCTGATAAATAGAACACAAATCAATCATATCATCAGAACACAATTTCACTATTATTTTTAAATAAAGATATTTAAAAATTTCATCCAAATTTCAAAACTTTAGTTTTGACTCAAAGTACAAATAAAACATCGACCAATAGTTGTAACATATGTTCCATCCAAGTTATGTTTTATATTATGTCCATAAACCCCAAGCTCTGATACCAACTGTGACGCCCCACCTCTATGCTCATAATAACAAAGAGTATTAAAAGAAATACTGTCTATTATTACGAAGAATAAGGCTGGATAGGAGCGACCATCCGTAATTGGCCTTACACTAATATTGGTTATCTCGGTAGGAGTGGTATATACTTTTTATTTTTCATCTATTATTTATTTACTCCCATCGACATATCCAATTATCAGTATAAAACAAACTACGATAGTTCATAATAGTTTAGGACATTAGATATAACAATAACATAGATAATATAAATGCGGAACACAGATAAAAACAAAAGTCTCATATATATATAACTGATGTCAGTTAATACATAGTTGACTCAATACATATGATACAACTACAACTGTCGACTCTAGAAGTTATATATACAAGTACATTATCAACTAATATACATGAATACATATCGTTCTATATAATGACACGACTACTACAAAATGACACGGACAACTTCAGAAGATGTGAAAAGTCTTCATATCCTGAACAGCAACTCAAAGAAGAAAATCAACAACCTGAAATAACTCGGGTCTGACCCGAGTATTACATTCAAAAGAAAATAATACCCAGGTCAGTCTAATTCAAACCAGTTTATTAGTGCATATAGGCAGTAATAATGTAAATAGACGACAGTCACAATAATTCCCGTCTATCCGATTCTTTAAACAAAGAAACCGGATAACGGTCAATATAACACTTAACAGTGTTTAGCAAAAATCAGCAGATTTAAATCATCAACAGAGATAAATAAACAATTTATCAAATCGACTAAATCAATTTAAAACTGTCAAATCTGATAGGGCTGCAGTACACGCACGCGTGCACTGCCTCGCCACTATCATACGAAATGCATAAAAGATCAACGGAAATTCACGAAACGCGCATAAGGTCAAACCCAGAGAAAGTCGGGTTCAACTCAAATGCACAAGGCAGTGGAGTGCACAAATGAAAACAAAGCACAGTGATGTACAAATGAAACACAGTGCCGTGACTACAGAAATGATCCTGCAAGTTTAGCATCATTATCAAGTGCAATGAAGACTATAATGTACTCAAGTGATAACGTGAAACAGGCTCAAGTAATGAAGCAGATGTGATAAACAAACAGGCTGGTCAAAGTAATACTACAAGTGCAACAGGACAGTGTGCACTACAATGAAACAGTGGTCAGTATCATCAAGAAACAACAAGACCAGACTTACAAGGAATATCAACAATGAATGATCAGTGAACATCAATGCATCCAGAAAATCAGATGGCCAGAGACGAAGCTCACTGGGGCCAGAAGATAAGCAGTCAGGTGTTAAAAATCATGTTCAAGAAATCAAATGCCAAAAATGCAGTTTTAACAAGAAGGAGACGAGAATACGAAATATGTACACTAGTGATGGTACATAACAAACTGCACATGGCAAATGAATCAGGGTACAACGGTGAAACAGGACGGTACAAGGCTCCAAAAACATCTGACTTGAATACAAAATAATGCCAACTGTCTCAAAGAATGCTACAAGTCGATGCAAAACTGCAATTTCAGACAGCCATGACCGAAGAAGAACCATAGCCACAGTGGAATGCTCAAAGGCAAATACATGAACGAAGACTGGTGCCACTCAATTCAGTGAAACCAAAAATGAAACTAACAAACCAACCAACTATCAATAAAAGAGTGCAGACACGAACTGCAACAAGGCTCAATTGAATTGATATCAGACCAGTGAACAAGACTACACATTCAAGTGCAATGAAGACCAACAGCCACATGAACAAGGGACACGCACACATGCAATGAAACTGTAACGAACCGAGCAGTATGATGGTGAGGGCACCATAGATAGGGCACCACATCACACAATATTTAAAGATCACTGCCAAGAGTTTTACAAAATCAAACAAGACAAGGTGACACAATGGTCGAAAATGAACAAGTGCTATAGGTTACTGCATATCAAGTATGCAGACCCACGTTGCAGTAAAGCGACAATTGAAAAGGTTCAAATGGCTGTATACTAAAATGCGAACAAAGGTTGCATTGAACAACATAGATGAAACTGCTGCTACCTCAAGGATACAAGGGTAAACTGCCACGAATACTGCAGTCACCACACAATCACAAGGGCACAGAGACTACAAGGAATCAAACAATATGCACAAGTAATACAAGTATTACAGACAAGAACTCGAGTGATAAATGCACTACGGACATAGCCACGAACTCAAATCATAAGTGATACCAAACTGCACAAAGAATACAACCAGGAAAACAAATACCTGAATGATATCAAGTGCAATTGCAACAGAAAGAAAAATATGTACAAGTGAATTCCACCAATGTCAATTGATGGAACCAGACTACATGAATATGCAATAGACAGGGAAACAATGAATGGCATATCAGAGTACAAGAGAAACAGTGAAGCCAACGTTAGGTATTCATTACCAACAGTAAAGTTAAAACTCAGAGATGAGCAACAATGTTAACGATGATGCTTCCAATAAAGACCGAAGTCATAGCATAAAAGCCAACCCAGAATAAGGTCGCAGAACTTACAAATTAAAAGAAGAAGCCAGAATATCATCACCGAACAGATGATCAGAGAAAAGTGTTACAGTCAACATAAAAA
Organism: Allium fistulosum; assembly: GCA_030737815.1. Lineage (NCBI taxonomy): Eukaryota > Viridiplantae > Streptophyta > Magnoliopsida > Asparagales > Amaryllidaceae > Allium > Allium fistulosum. The sequence continues at coordinate 292,474,364 of CM060906.1, read as the reverse complement.
TCACTTGCTAGAAATTCAAAACAAATGAACCCCAAAATCCATCATCACATCAAACTAATTTAACAAATCAAAAGGACCGAAGTCAACAAGGGGTCACAAATTCAAAGCCAAGAGTATCACTTAATCAACAGCCCAAAAATCGCAACTTTAAACAAGGCACAAATCATCCACAATAATTCAAGTCGAACGATATAAGCACAGTGGGAATTCTCATAACAACATCGAACGAAAACCATTGGCCAACATAGTCAATATCGAATCAAAATCGAACTTCAGAAGCACCAAAACGAGAATGAATTAGATGTGAGAATTACTCACCTTATCAACGCGACTCGGAGGAACTCGAACGAAGTTAACCCTAGCAGCCCCTCTTCGATTTCTTCCATGCCCTAAGTCTGCCGAGAGAACGAACGAGCATGCCCTATCGTTGAAAAGAGGGACGAACGACAGTAAACGCGGCGGCCATTTTCCTTTCGTATACTAGGGTTTTCGTTTCTTTTTGTAAAATGAGAGGGACGGTTTGCGAATGATTTTGAAAGGGGAACGAACGAAAGAACGAGACGGAGCCGCCATTGTTATCTTTCGTTTAGATCTAGGGTTTTCACAAAAATGAAATGGGGAATGGACTTCTGATCGACAAAAGAGAACGGCAACCAAGGGATGTAAATGTGGGCTAGATTCTCAATACAAAGCCCATTTCAATCATTAAATAAATTGTTTAAAAGAATTTCAAATTGATTCAAATTCCAATAGCAACATGATAGAAATTTTTAATCGTCTAATGACAATAACCGACTAGGTAAAACGCCAAGTTGTTACAATTTCATACCATTGTTAACTAAATTAAGAGTATTACTAGAAGCATCTTGGATGCTAGTTTCCATGATGTTTTAGTTTGAGTTTTATTACATGATTTTGAAAATGCAAAACAATAAAATTTACAATAATAAGTTAACTTGTATTAATTTATTTAGGGGTGGAAATGGCTAAAGCTTAAGGGAAGCTAACAAACGATAAGCTGTATCATTTAAATAAAGTGGAAGATAAAAAAGTTTTATCTGAAAGTACAAAGGAATTTTGACCTAAATATGAGGGTTTATGGAACATATAGGGTGCAAAATTAATAAATAAGAAATGGATTAAACCCAAGAATTAAATATACCCACTCAAGGAGATTGAATGAAAGGGTGCCAAGGTTTAGTAAAGTCTAAATTCAATGGGTATATGACAATGTGCCAAATCTTAGGAAGTCTAATTTGTTAAGATTTCAATATACTTTAAGACTGATTAATCATGAAATCCTAGATCTGAATATGTGATTCATATTGATTTGATTGAGAAGAAATCAGAGGAAAGTAAATGAATTAGCAGAAGTCATACCTGAATCCATAGTTCCTTATGGGAAAAATAAATTGGTTTTGTTTTCCATATTAACACAAGCCCTAGATCTTATATTAGACCTGAATCCATAGTTGCTGCTTTCATAAACTAATTAAGAGAAAGAGATAGATTTAAAAGAGAAGGGTTCGATCTGATTCTTCAAATTGACATAAACCCTAGATCTGAATTATTCCATAGAAGAAATTAGGAGAATAACTAGAGCTTATGTAATTTGGGGACCATAACCCCTTATTTATAATGTTGACATTTTCTATTTTGGTCCTTCAACAGATTAGGATTGCCCCGGTATCTACACATTATACAATGATAATTAAACTTTCATGCCGTTTCACTTTAATTAGGCGTTATACCAAAATAGCACAACACATTTAATTTTACATATGTGGCTCACATGTCTGAATTTTCCAACAATCTCCTCCTGGACCATATATGTAATAACCTTATAAATGTGTATAACTTTATAAGTGCCAAAATTTGCTATTTATAACATAAGGTGTTTCCGAAACAGTCTCATCCATTAACTATGCCGGTAAAGGATCAAAGCGGCTTTCGTTGCTTTTAGCTTAATTAAACCCATCAATGGTCACATATACCAACATAATCAAATGACACAGATCAATCGTGGATGCATAACATGGAAATTACATGAGATGTGATCTATACATGTCTATTTCCAACCGGTTCCACTTTAGTGAGATCAAAACGTTCAATATTTGAACAACCTAGAGTGTAAACAAAACTTATTACTTTATTTCTGATAAAAAAGAAACTAGATATATATCTATAACCGAAGTATAGAGCAGTGTGTCATATGACAGTACCAAAATACAAACCCCCCCCCCCCCGAACCAAAATATCTTGACATAAATGTTTCACCAATTGAGTAAGATGCCCATGCAAGACCATGGGTGATAATCCTTTTGTAAGCGGATCCGCCATAATGGAGTTTGTCACAAAATGCTCTGTGAATTACAGTCTATTTTGCACTATCCTCTTATTGGAAAATAACATGTTGTTTATTTCCATAATATTACTTTAATAGTCTTTCAATTTCTTTATTCAATAGTTCATAACTTTGTGACAAAGTTTTACAATTATTTTCCATCGTTGGATGCCCCACGACATAAAATAGTAAAGAAGGCTATAAGTGTCCGTATGAAAACTTTACTTATATAGCTTCATCAAAAAAATAACAATAACAATATTATTATTATCATTCGAAGTTGATCTTTTATACTCTTGACATCCAAAATATTCAGATTGTAATGCTTTATATCTTCAACCAATCTGATCTTTTATCTATGAGGATATAATCTTTTTGTTCCTTAAAAATATCTCGTAACAATTTTGGTTACTAAACATTGATCCACTTTCAATGTCAATAAGATATCTGCCAAATAATACATGCAATATCCATGTGTGTGTATGCCTTAGCATGCATTAGACTCCACACCATAAATGCATGAGTAATCTTTTGCATTTCTTTAGCTTCAAGATGTTATTATATTGCTATATATGAAAATATTTATCTCTTTTGGCAAAGAAGAATCAAACGATTCACAGTTTACATATTGAACCTTTTATGCACCTATTTACCCAACTCTTTGGTGATAATCCAAATATCACCCTATGAATAATAACGGTGCATTTGAATCCATAATACAAAAGAGTAACCCATAAGTGGGTTTCTTTAGTTGTTTCATCAATGTCTCCACTAAGAAACATGACTTTAATATCCATCTGATATTGCTCAAAATTATATTCTGCAACAAGTTCCAAAATAGTTCTAAAGAGTCTTTCAGTAAAACAGAAGAGAAAGTCTCTTTAAAATAACATTGTTTTCCTCTTGAGTACAGTCTTTTCTATAACGAGCCTTATATCTTTCTGCATTACCCACTTAACCCCTTTTGGTTTTGAAGTGTTATTCATCACCAATGATCTTGTTACCCTAAGGTAAGGGGAAAGGTCTCAAACTTTATTATCCTTTATAGATTTATACTATACATTCATACCTTAAGTCCACATTTCAAACTAATATCTTGTATGGATTGATGCAAACCAATAGAAACATCTTAACCAATCCATTATTTATCTTTATGGAGAAATACTACACAATCATCTGAAATAGTATTTCTTCTTTTCTAAGTGGATTTCTTTAGTGACCTTGCACCTTGAGGTTGTTGAGTTTGATTTCTTGAAACATCAACCTTAATTTGAAGAAAATTTTGTTTAGCATTTTCTTCTAATAGTTCCTGATTTACTTCTTGTCAATGAAAGAAAACAAATCCTATATATTATATGAAGAAATAAATGTAGTTGAATCAAAGATAGTGATTCTCTTTAAAGATAATGATCCAGATGAAAATTTTATTTAACATTTTCTTATTATGGTTCCTGATTTACTTGTTGTCAATGAAATGAAACAAATCCTATACATTATTCGAAGAAGTAACAGTAGTTGAATCAAAGATAATGATTCTCTTTAAAGACAATGATCCATACTTTATTTCTCCCCCGAACTCAACATCCTCACAAAACCGTTGCATTTTCCATCTTAAATTTATTTTATTATGGGTTTACAAAACTTGTAGCTTTTAAGTCGTTTCAAATATCAATAAATTATTTTCTATCTTTAGTGCCTCAACCTAGAATTATTTAGTAAGTTGAAACAAATAATCATATAAATCAACAAATCAAAATTTGAGACTTTATTATAAAAGACATTTAGCATAAGTAGATATATGTAAGCTATATTTTATGCATTAAGAGTTTTAATTCCAACAATGCTTGAATTTATTCATAAATCAATCTTATTATTTCCAAATCAATAATAATAACCTAGTTTGTTCATATTAGAAATAGAAAACCGAAATCTGTCTAAATGACAACATAACAAAAATATTAAATAAAAACAATTTAGTTGAAATCTCAATAATATCTTAAAAACATCTAGTAAAATTTACTTTATATGTCTGTATATTTCATTAAAGAAACAACTATAAATATATTTATATGTTATTTCTTTTCTTCTAGATCTTTAGCGACTTCTTTATCCTTATTTATACATTTATATACAATGTATGTTAAATGAGTACTTTCTATCTTACATGCTTCAACCCCTCTTCTTCTTACCATAATGCTAAATGAGCTTAATAAGAGGTCATTTTATTCTTAAATAATAATAATTAATAATAATCTAAAATGGTTATACTGTAAATAAAGAGGGTACAAAAAAAAATAACTTGAGTGCATTAACTTTTGAAGCAACCATTTTCCATATAGTACTCATTTATATTTCCCATACTTTGACTTTGTGGAATAAATCAATATAAAGCCCGTTGTTCCCTATATCATTTTTAGCAAAAAAATTCTTTTTAGTATGTAAATAATTCCTTAATATTGATTATCCCCACGGATACCACATCCATGAAAACTTCTGAAATATTGTACCTTATAATCCTTTAACTCTTGCTGCTTGAATTATCCCACCTCTGAATGTTCTTCATAACATTATAAGAGCATTCAACGATAATATGGGTGGGTGTGACCCTCCTAATCGCAAGAGCTAGATCCATGAAGTTAAGAACAAACAAAATGTTCTCTTAATAATCCTTAGAGTTAGTTCCAAACAAGACGAGAATATTATTTAAATTGGCAGATACTTTAGTCCAATTAGTTGAAAATTGAACAAAAATAAAGATTGACTGTATATGCTCATATCCAAATATCAATAATAGTAAATTCAAATAATTTGTAGGTCTCTTCTCAAGACACCTAGTACAACATTAATATAAAGTCTTTAGACAGTAATATTAACTGTAAGTGGCACTCTTGTTGTATTGATCAAACATTGACAATAAATTCAGGTCAAATAACAAACTTCCTTTCAGCCGATTAGTTATTCACTTGTAAAACCTTATAAGTGTCACATATTTATCACCACATATGTATAAGTGACTCGGCCAAATTTTAGTTTTTCTCTGGGCCGACTAATATTCGCATGAATTAATACACAGAAATATCAAACATTTTCATAAGCAACTAAAATAAGAGAGGTCACTTTGGTGACATGTTGTTTCAATTAGTTCACTTGGAATGTAGGATATTTACAACTAGTTTGTGAAGAGATACCAAAAATATATTTTAATTTATTTCTCAGTGTATGTATAACATATTTTGAGTGCTATAAAACACTCCCAAAAATGTCTTAGGTCTATATGACATTTAAAAACCTCCAAATTATAACTGGACAAAACATGTTTTAATCATAGCTGTTGTAATCTTTTACTTTAAGTATGTCGTTATGTTCATGACATTCTCTAAATAAATATGATGCAAGGCATCATAAATAAATCATATAATATATGTCATGGATGAATGCCAGAATTTGATGCCACATAAAATTATACATAAATGACATAGTAAATGCCATACTAAATAACATAAAAGAATGTAGTAGCTATGATGTATATCTGAAGCATAATATAGCTATAAAAAATGCTACTATGTCACTTTATCTTTAGTTTATTATTGAATACTTAATTAAGGTCAATAACCATGCATTTTGGCAAAATATGAAAATTGTTGCTCCTTTAAAGCATGAAAGTGAAACAAACATAAATGCATCAAATAATAAACCATATATCTTTTCTTATTCCAAATACAAATATGCTGCATCATTAAATTTATTGTAACCGACACATTTAGTGCATTTATGATAATAAATTAATTCATTTATTAACATAATAACTACATTTAATGCATTTCTGATAAAATTAAATGCAATGACCGTTATGTGGTCCAAAATGTAAATTAGTGTCATGTTAAAATTTATTTTAATAATAAAAAAAACATAAACACTTTAAAGGAGCATACCTTATTTCTAAATCAAAATTTCTAAAATAACCAAAATACCTTATATATATATATCCAGATTTCTTAATCAAAAGTTGATGAAGGTAAAATAATCATAGAACCGGATTATATTACTTGCATAAATAGTTCTAAATTATATATATATATATATCAGTTTATACCATTTATAAACATTAAAGAAAATAACTGTACATATCAGATCCAAAATATTCTTCACATTAAAATTCATAACTTATTTACAAAATATATAATAATAAACATGTGAATGCTTTAACCAACATGAGTTGTTACTGGAATTTAGAGGAATTTTAATTATTTCCAACAAATCTAATGATTTCAAAATTCTATATTATTTCAAAATGACATACAAATCATTTAAATCTATCTTTCTACATCTAAATAGTTTAACAAATCAGCCTTTCAATTTATAATATTAAAAATATACCGAATCAAATTCAAAATTATCAATAGAAAATCCTTGATATATAGATCAAACAGATCTAAAACTTGAGTAAGAAATTACAGGACTTCTAAAAAATGTTCAGTTCAAAACTTGCTCATAAAATAATGCATAAAAATGTTTTCCAGTGAAATCAATGATGGGTGGCTCTGATACCACTTATTAGGATTCCAGTATACTTTAGAATTGATTAATCATGAAGCCCTAGATCTGAATATGTGATCCATATTGATTTAATTGAGTAGAAATCAGAGGAAAGTAAATGAATTAGCAGAAGTCATACCTGAATCCATAGTTGCTGATTGGAAAACTACATTTGGTTTTATTTTCCACATTGACACAAGCCCTAGATCTTATATTAAATCTGAATCCATAGTTGCTGCTTTCATAAACTGATTAAGAGAAAGAGATAGATCTAAAAGATAAGAGTTGGATCTGATCTTCCAAATTGACATAAACCCTAGATCTGAATTATTTCCATAAAAGAGATTAGTAGAATAACTAGAACTTGTGTAATTTAAGGACCATACTCCCTTATTTATAATGTTGGCATTTTATAATTTGACCCTTCAACAAATTAGAATTGCCCCGGTATCTACACATTATATCATGAAAATTAAACTTTAAGCCTTTTAAATTTAATTCGTGATTTGATCATTTTAATTAGGCTTTATACAAAATAGCACAACACATTTTATTTTACATATATGGCTCACATGTTGGAATTTTCCGACATAATTGGGGTATAATTCAAATAAATAAGTCTAGTGCAAATACTTAATATCAAAATGAATGTTTTTAATTAATGAATCGACAATATGAAATAAAAGTGTTTATGAGTCTAGGGGAGGCTATTAACACTTAGTAAGGACACTTGCTTGACTTTATTTAAGTTGCTTATATTCATGCTCCTAGGAGAGTCAGGGTGTATCCCAATGTGGATGAGTGGTCATTCATTAGCAGCGTTGTTCGAGAAAGATAAATTAGTGATAAATATACCTTGTGTGGCTTTGCTAAATAAATTCAAGATAACTAGTAGTTACAGACAATTAAATAAGAGTCTAAGCGGAACTTGTGATTGGAAATGGTAACTATTTGACATGGTTGATAATATGTAATAAAAATTATAGGTAATACTTTTGTTTAAGAATTATATCAGTATGACATGGTTCATAATATAATGCTAAATATAGGGTGTACATAGATAATTCTTATGTGATTATGCTTGTGATATGATGTTTTGATATTACATGATATGGTGTAATTGCTGATGATAAATTTGTGAGGGTAAAACCCATTACGCTAGGCGGCGTAATCTCATAATAGTTTGTGTTTAGGGAGAAGTATTGCTCATATCAGACTTTATGTTTGACTAGTGTTTTAATTATTATTTTTTGCATAAACTCATTTGTGCTTATTTGAGTAGGACAAGTTTATGGAATTAACCAGTTTATTTTGAAGATGGATAAAGCTCTGAAGACAAAGTATTAGGCTTATTAGTTATTATCATTTTACTTTTATTCCATTGTTGTAAAACCAGATTCTATAACTGGTTAAATGAATGCGCTACCGTCTTTATATATCGCACATGTCACTATTATCTATATCCTAAAATAGTTATTGCTACATGTGAACGTATCTATGTAACGAAAAATTATTTAGCTCTATTTACTTAATGTTACTAATAGTAACTTATCACATTTTATCGTCTGTAAATAATCCTAGTAATGAATTCAGCATCATCGACATTCATTTTTAGGTCTTGAAGTGGGTAATGTTCCGATATGGTTTCAGAGCTTAGGTCAGGGGACACTTAAGTAAAACAAAGCTATGGAGAAATCTGGGTAGAAACTAGATAGATGAAAATGAAAAATCTTAGGAATGTTTATATGCTATATATCTTAGGAAAGTGTACTATGCATTTGTAGGATGCTACTTTGGAAGTGGTTGGTTTGTGCTTTCGATTCTTCACTATAATTTGTAAATGCCTAAATAAATGAATGTAGAATATATATATATATATATATATATATATGATATTTTCATAGATTGGGTTTTATTTTTTAGTGATTTTCGGTAACGCAATTTCTTTTAGGGGGAAATTCTAACGACCCCGTAGATTTACGCTCATTTATTTGGAATCATTCTAAATAGTTGAGTAATGAACTAAAAGTAAATTTGGAATAGCACTATGATTTTGATGTTTTGTTAACAAATGCACAAATCATTTTGAGCTGATCAATTTGAACTATGAATTTGCTATATTAGAAGTGATGATTTAGAAGATAATGATATTATAAGTTTAAAATATTTGAATCCCCAATAAATGATTGTCAATTTATTATTTTTGAAAATAAAAACATGTTTGGTGCAACTGGTTAAGTGAGTAGAGTTCAATTGGAGAGGTCATAGGTACAATCTTGGCTAACAAGCTATTTTTTTGAATTCTTTTGAAAGCTAATGGAAAAATACTTATCTATGGAGAAAAATGTGTGTATGTGTGTATCTATCTGTAGTTAATCTGATGTAAGAAAATATAAGTGTCCAAAATTTTAATTATATGAATATGGAAACATGAATTATGTACGTATGTGTGTGTGTGTATACATATCTTCAATGCAACAAATTTATTCTATATATCTTTATTGTTAGACTTATATATATTATTTTGTTGTACATTAATTTCTAATGTTATGGGAAACTTATTACATAGGTTAGCAATTAATTGCACATTGATTGGTGCCTATACACACACACACACACACACACACATATATATATATTCAATGCGATAAATTTATCCCATGTATCTTAATTGTTGTATTTATATACGTAATTTTGTTGTACATTAATTTATAATATTATATGAAATTAATTGCAAAGAATAGCAATTAATTACACATTGATTGACATCGAGGTAAATTAATCCTTTTATTTTGGATGATTAATTCCCTATAGTTATCAAAAATCAATTTTTGTGTTTAAAATGTAACTATTTAATAAATTAAAACATATCCATATGTTACTCTCTTTATATGGTATGTTTAATTTCCTTTGTCCTTCGCCGCACCCTCCTCAGGACAAAAATAAACAGAGAAGGTTGAGAAGAGAGGAAATTAACTTTTGGGGTAGCTACTAAGCATTTTTCTAAAATTCTTCATTCATTTCTTAAGGCCAGTTATATTCATACAACTTATTTTGCTTTACACACATTCAAATTTAGCACCGAACATTGTACACCTTTTTTACTTTACATACACCCTGAAATTTCTGATTCTACCCTTTATTAACCTTTAGCATTTTATAATTTCATTTCTCTTCCTTTCTAGAACTCACGTATATTCCCTAACAAAAATCATGCCGCCTAATAAGGATAACTACAAGAAAAAAATTCATTCCGATTAAGGCAAATACGAGAAAAATATAAATTCTTATAGGGGAAACGATAAGGAAAAAAAATACATTCCTAACGGGGCAACTATGAGAAAAAATAAATCCTAGAAGGCCCACTATGCGGTTCATTTATGTGCACCAACTAAATTTGTGTTCATCGCAAATTTAAACAACTCTATCAAAAAGAGAAAAAGCAAATCCACCCTTGCCTAAAATCATAGTCATCCTATATTTCTAATCCAAAATCTTAATTTCTTTTGATTTTATCCCTACATCAATCTCTCTTCTCAATTTTCATTGTTAGATAATAAGAATCTGATTTACTATGTTTTATTGGGTTAATTAGAGTTTAAGCAGTAAAGAATAGAATAATTACAACATATTATTTATACTATTGTATATAAGGGTATTTTTGTCTTTAACTTCTTTTGAAAAAAATACCGATGTATTTAAAACAAAATTTGGTGTACAAATAGAATTAGCCTTTTCTTAATTCAAATCTATAACATCTATTTCAAAACTCCAAATATTAAAGAGGAGAACTAGTAATTCAATCAAATCAAAGTTAGGGCACCAACTAAAGTTGTGTTCATCGCAAATTCAAACAACTTTATCAAAAAGAGAAAAAAGCAAATCCACCCTTGCCTAAAATCATAGTCATCCTATATTTCTAATCCAAAATCTTAATTTCTTTTGATTTTATCCCTACATCAATCTCTCTTCTCAATTTTCATTATTAGATAATAAGAATCTGATTTACTATGTTTTATTGGGTTAATTAGAGTTTAAGCAGTAAAGAATAGAATAATTATAACATATTATTTATACTATTGTATATAAGGGTATTTTTTTCTTTAACTTCTTTTGAAAAAAATACCGATGTATTTAAAACAAAATTTGGTGTACAAATAGAATTAGCCTTTTCTTAATTCAAATCTATAACATCTATTTCAAAACTCCAAATATTAAAGAGGAGAACTAGTAATTCAATCAAATCAAAGTTAGGGATTCATTTAATAATGTATACACCAAGATTTTATGAGCAATTTGGATTGTGATTAAAGGGAAATCATTATTCTTCATTAGTTTAAAATAAATTTGTTTCAACCTTCATTTGAGGTAAATGCTTTTGAATCCTTTACTAGATACTTTAATTTATGTTTATGTAAATGAGATTTGTTGTTTGATAGTGAGATTTTATATGAATGATGTTTTAAAAAATTTATATAGAAAAATTTATTATTTGATTTTCTTGGACATGAGATCTATATTGTTTAAATGAGATTTTGGTTAGATTCGTACCATTGGTTGTTTTTGTTGAGCATGAGATGTATATAAAAGAGATTTATCATTTAAACAAGAGATTTTATATGAACAATGTTTTAGAAACTATGTATATGAGATTTACTATTGGAATATATATGAATGATGTTTATATCTTCATTGATTTAAAAACAATGTTATTGCTAATGTTTTGTTAAGATAATAAATGGATTATACTTCTAAAGACAAAATTTTCTTGTGATACATCTGATCAAAAAGTATAGGATATGTTTATTGTCGGAGTTATATAATATTAGTAAAAAAAATTCATTCGTTGGTGTCACAAACTAGTTTAACCTTATTATGATGATACGATGTTTGATTATGAATTATAAATTGACATACTGATTGACATACAGACACATTAATAGTAAATATCATATTAAGTGTTATATGTTAACGAACATGTTAATATATTGACATATTAATTTTTAGTGAAATAATAATTGTATTGACAAAACAACTGAATATGTATTTGAGATAAATAATAATAGTAAATTAGTATTATGTAAATTTAAAGATATATTATTATTTAAAGAGGATGAATTTTCAATAAATAATAATATTATGATCTTGAATTATTCATAATACATTCTTCCTTTAAGTAAATTATACAATAATACTTTATGGATAAGTAATCTAATATTTAATTATTCATTTTGATTTTAACAAATAAGGAAAGTAAAATGGATCAGATAAAATAAAGGTTGATTTTTATTATTATAAAGATGAATAATATAGGATATTCCAGAAATATTTCTAAATAAACAATTATTCTTTTACAAATAAGGGTACAGTTTAATTATTTTGAAAAGTAAAATATTATATTACAGAAAGAGTAAGTTGGATTAATAATTAGGTTTGAAAATTTTTAATTTTCTAAAAACTATATTTTAGGGGAGAGTGATAATTTTATTCTCTTAAAAAAAGGGAAATGATTAAAGGTTAATATAAGCTAAGAAATGATAAGAGTGTCGTTTTTGAAATTTTAAAGATAAAATGCATTTATCTAACTATTGTGTAGGTATAGAACTAAGATCATAAAAATATACTGACTCACACAATTGTTAATTAGCAGGATGCCAAGATTGCTGTAGTCTAAAATTCACCAGTATATGGGAGGGTGCCACGATTTGAGAAGTCTATATGGTTCAACTAAAAATAACTAAACTCTAGTGTGAGTTTATGGTAGGGTGCCTAAACATCAAAATGAATGTAATGAATGAATCAACAAAATGAAATAAGTGAATCTGGGACTACGAGAGGAAATTGACGCTTAGTAAGGATGCTTGATAGAATGTATTCAGGGTGTTTACATTCAACCTCTTTGAACAGTTAGAGTGGCCCCCAAGGTGGATGAGTCAACATTCACCAGTGACGTTGTTTGAGAAAGATAATTTAATGATTGGTGAACCTTTTGTAGTATTCCCTTGATATAGTTAAGGATAACTAGTAGGCTGACACCTAAATAAGAGTCTAGGTGATGCATGTGTTTGTTGACGTTGATTATATGACATGGTTACTAATGCGATGATAAGTACATGTCATACTTATGGTTGGAAGTAACAATTATGTGTTAATGATCATACTGTGCTAGCAAGATATAGGTTATACTTGTGATTTAAGGCGATGTTTATATGGTATTGTTCCAACTGTGCTAGCAAGTGTTTTTGTTTGTGTTTGGAGCAGCAATTACGAGTATCATATTAATAGTGTAGGACATGACATTCAATAACACAACTGGCCCACAAAAGCATCAAGCAGTAACCCTTCGTTTATGCTCAGACCTATCAATCTTCTTTAGGTGCTGCTTCAAAGGCTATGAAGACACACTGTACGTCTACTCCATTTTCCAATTCTACATTAATTGCGACTTTTATAGAACTATTGACTTCATATTCGGAGACGCTATTTCTGTCCTTCAATCATGTATCATCTACGTACGTAAACTAATGTCTGGCCAGAAGAACACTGTAACTGCTTAGTGTAGGTCAGCCCGAATGAGTACACTTCATTATTGATATCCCTGAGTACTCGCTTAGGCCGACCTAACCTTAGTAGTTACAGTGTTTTTCTGATAAGAGGTTGATTTATGTACGTAGATGTCACATGATTGAAGGACGACAACCACGTCTCTGAATATGAAGTCAATAGTTCCATATATGTCACAATTGCGGTAGAATATATTGATGTATGGAGTAAACATACATTGTGTCTTGGCACCTTATGATGTTGCACCTATATAGAATACTGAGCGGTCTAAGCCTGATCGAAGGACTACTGCTTGATGTTTTTGTGGGCCGGTCGTGTTTTTGAATGTCATGTCCTGGGGTATGTGTTACGATTTTTTTAGCATCTCTACATAATTAGATTTTAGAAGAGATACGAAGTAAAGAAATGATTTTTTCCTCCAAACAAAATCTTTATTAATTCACCAAAATATTACAAGAAAAACCTAAAATTTGAGAACTAATCTCGATACCAAAACCCTTAGTAAAAATGACTCTCCTAACATACATATTTGTAGCTACTACCAACCAATAGAAACGTAGAGATATATTTGCTAATGTATCTCTCCTAATCAATCAAATAAATAAATATATTTGACCATATATTTATTTATTTGATTTCTATAAAAATGAAGATATTTGAGAGGTTACATGCATAAATATCTCTTACTACGTCAAATCCAATATTTTTCATAGTTAATTAGTTAACCAACTAATTAACTAATATATAAAATAAATATCATATCGCATATCTTCAACACTCCACCTCGACATAATATTTTTCACATGCTCCACCTTTGTTTGAAACAAACTTAATCAACCTTCAAACCACCTAGTTATGCATGCTCCCATTGAACACGCATATCATCAGTAAATCGGAATTTCTTGTAATGCCACAAAGGTCATCAAGTAGACTTTGTAGTTTTTCGTTGCATGCTCCACCTTGATTCGGATAAAGTTACCTCTCTAACTCCAATTTGAGAACTCACTACATCCTCCAAGATTTTTCCAAGCAGTTTGTATATGTTATTGTTTCCCTGTTTTGCGCGTAGAACCTCCCTATTACCCTTCGAAACCCTTATGACTCCACCTCGAGTTGAAAAGTTTCAGCCTTTTTGTTCCAACCGTCCTACTGGAGCAAGTTTCTTCTTAATTTCTAGGATGTGCCTAACTTCTGTTAGCTTCACCGCTCTTCCTTCATACATCATCAACCTAACTGAAACTATACCATTAACATGCAAATCTCCACCTTCTGCAGATTCCGCCTTGTCACTTTGCTCTTTGTAATCAATAAACGCTTCCTTTCGATTACATATATGAAAACAAGCACCTGAATCAAGTATCCAATCTTTTTTTTTTGCATTTATCCACACATAGGACGTTGTCATCAGAGTTTTCACCAAAGTTTACCTCTTCATCACTACCTTCATCAACCTTGACTTTGTCTTCCTCTAACGCTTTCATCCGTTTTTTGTCCTTTTTAAGCTTGTTGCAAAATCTCAGCTAGTGATCGGGTTTTTCACTGTAATATCAGATTAAATCTCTTTCCATGTTTGATTTATTTGATCATCTTTCCATATTTGGATGATTACCCTACGTAGCAAGATTAACGTCGTCAAATGGATTTCTACTTTCTCTTTCTTCCTTATCCTTTTCTTCTAATAGGTTCGTCCTCCGCACCTCCTCGTTAAACAAGCAACTAACCACCGACCCCATTGGAACAACTCCGTCCGAATTTGAGTTATTCAATGCAACCACAAGCGTTTGACAACTCTCAGATAATGAAATCATCAATATCAAAGCTTGTGTCCCATCATCTACTTTGTAATTCACGACAGCCAATTGGTTCACAATGTAGTGAAAAATCAGTGTTTTGGGCAGCGGAAGTAGAACATCCAATAATCTAGTCTGTCGACGATCTCAACATTTCCAATCCAATAAAGAGATTAAAAAGAAAAATCAAAGAGCAAAAATTATAGATAAAGGACAGAAAGGAAGGAACACACCGATATAACGAGGTTCGGCTATGCCTACGTCCTCGGACCCAACAACCTTTGTTACTTCTTCACTTCTAGAGGTAGTACAATATGAGAAGAAAACGAATCACTATATATAATTTTCTCACCCTATAATATATACAGAAATAAGGATCTTACTGAAAATAGTTTATGGAGAACTCTCTTATTGTCTTATGTTGATAAAAGATGAGCAAAAGTCTTTATATCTATAGGAGTAAGAATGAAGATTGCCTTGGATATAAGGATGAAATGTTTCCGAATTCGCTTGATTTGATTTTAACACAAATCTAGCATATTTGTGTTTGTTTCTACATATACCTTTATTTGATTGATTCCTCAAATCAATTAATATCTATTACGATATTAATTGATTCTCTTTCCAATTTGTTTCCCATATTTGACTGATTACGAAAATCAATTAATATATTCTCCCTAATAAATTTGGAATAGATTTAAATCATCCAAATTTAACACTCCATCCTGATTTAAGTATATTCATCAATCAACAAAATTGGTTGTTGGGTTAGTGCCCCATGGTGCTAAGTATCTCGTACCACACTAATTGATTTTGAGCAATGCTCGAACTGTCCTTTGGAACCGACTTTGTCAACTGGATTATCTTTTGTGTGTGTCTTTGATAGCTTTACCTTATTTCTCTCTTCTTCAAGCATGAGAAAGAAACTCCTAACATCAATGTGCTTTGTTCGTGAGATGTAGGCTTGATTCTCAACAAGATGAATGGCGCTTTGACTATCCGAAAACAACTCCACCATCTTCTGCATCATTGATAAATCCTCCAAAATCTACAATAGACACAATCCATCGTTGTTCGCTTCCACAATAGAAATAAGCTCTGCCTCAGTGGTTGATAAAGCTACAACGGACTATAGTTGGATCTCCAAGAAGTCAGGCCAATGCCAAGTGTATAAACATAGCCCAAAATCGATTTCCTACCATCTCTATCCCCAGCATAATCTGAATCACAGTAACCCTTTAGAGTTATTTCGCTACCTCCAAACAACAAGCCAATATCAGAAGTGCCTCTCAAATATCGTAGAATCCACTTTGCTGCTTGCCAATGAGTCTTGCCTGGGTTAGACATGTATCTGCTAACAACACCAACCGCATGAGCTAAATCAGGCCTTGTGCTTACCATAATATACATAAGGCTTCCAACTGCATTAGAGTAAGGAATATTCGCCATATCCCTTTTGTCTTCATCCGATATGGGACATAAATCTATGGATAGTTGAGATTGAGAGCCTAATGGAGTAGCCAACGATTTAGCTTTCTCCATACCAAATCGAGATAGGACTTTCTCAATATACCAAGTTTGGGTTAGCCTCAAAACTCTTTGCTTTCTATCCCTCTGAATCTTCATTCCTAAAATTCTTTATGCGTTTCCCAAATATTTCATATCAAACTCCTTGTTGAGCTCCATCTTCAACTCTAAAATCCTAGTCATGCTCTTAGAAGAAACATGACTGGGCCTGCTGCTATCAATGAACCCCTCTAGCTGCTGTAGGTAAATGTCCACCTCGAGGTCACCATGCAAGAATGTTGTCTTAACGTCTAATTGTTCCAACTCCATGTCAAAGTGGGCAACCAATGCCAAAAGAATGCGAATGGAAGTGTGTCTGACAACTGGGAAAAAAATATCATGGAACTCCACAACTTTCCTACGAAATAACCCTTTACCACTAATCTCGCCTTGTACCTCAAGTCACCATTGCCGTCGTCATTTTCCTTATAGATACACTTACATCCAATTTCCCTCTTGCTGGAAGGAAGTGGCACTAAATCCCAAGTGTGAGTTTTGTGCAAAGACTCAATTTCCTCCTCCATAGCTACTAACCAACTGGAACTACCAACTGAAATAATGGCATCTCTATGGTCTCCAGGCTCATCATGTAATATGCTTAATGCATAGGCCGCCATGTCATCAAAGTATTGTCTTCAATTCCTAAAAAATCATCAAGCCATCTAGGTCTTTTCCTCTCTCTAATTGTTCAAGTTTGAATTTGAGCTCCACCTTGAGATTGATCCTCTGTCCTCTCTTTATCAACCACGGCGTCATCAGAAAGACCATTTTTACTTATATGTAAGTCTGATGATCTACTTTGTGTCTGGTACTCTATATTTGTCCTGTCAACATCATCATTAACTAAAGAAGAAGGCTCCCCCTCCAACATAGCCTTTTCATTAAATGTAACATGCCTGCTAGTAACAATCTTCTGGGTAGTAGGACACTACAACCTATAACCCTTAACTCCTCTCCTATAGCCAAGAAAAATACACTTGCGCGATCTTCGATTCAACTTTCCTTTGATCTCATGCATATAAGCTGGACAACCAAACACTCTAAGAAAGGAATATGAAACAGGCTCTCCCTTCAATGCTTCTTCAGGAATCTTTATACCTATGGTAGTAGAAGGTGTACGGTTGTTGAGGAAAACCACCGTAGATAATGCTTCTACCCAAATCTCTTTTTTAATCTAGCAATTAAGCGTAAGCAACGAGTTCTTTCTAAAAAATTCTGATTCATCCTCTCTGAAACTCCATTTGACTGAGGGTCGCCTGGTGTGGTGTAGTGCCTTTTGATTCCCTCGGACTCACAAAATTTGGTGATTTTTGAGATGTGAATTCACCACCATTATCTAAACGAAGAATCTTTACTTTCTTTCTAGACTGCTTCTCAACAAGAAATTTCAAACTTTGAAACCTACTAAAAGTTTCATCCTAGGACTTCATAAAGTAAACCCATACCTTTCTAGAAAAATCATCAACAATTGAACCAAAATACATGGCTCCTCCAAAAGATAGGCATGGCGCATGGCCCCAAACATCAGTGTGACCATACTCTAAAACATCTTTAGACTTATGCTCTGCAATGCCTAAAGAAACCTTCGTCCGCTTTCCAAGTATGAATCCTTCACAAAAGCCGAGTTTTGAATAATGAATACCGTCAATCAAACTTTGCTTTCTCAACACTTTCAAACTGCGCTGTCCAATGTGTCCCATAAAAAAATGCCACAATCTAGTAGAATCGGAATCAACAACCAAAGAAGACTCTGCAACAACAATGGTACCTTCAGCAAATATAGATTTCCAACTTTTACCCCATTCATCATTATCAATGATCCATTTGTAGTTTTCAATGAATCCTTTTCTATTACACACTTCAACCCAAGATTGCACAATGCTTCATTTTACAAGAAAACTTGTCAACACCTCAAAATGGAGTATGAAGTATAAGTGATTCCTTCGAAACCTTCTTCTGAACAAGTGAAGGTTGCTTACACTCTTCGGGTAGGTAAAGATATTTGAAAGCCCTTATTTAATATCTTTCGACACAGTCGTAAAGGCTAACCTCTCTTTAGAAATTCCTTCCGAGTTATTTGATTGGTAACTCTGTCGGAACCACCTTTCGAAGTAGTCAAGGAGGCTTAAGATTTGAACTTAATGGTTTATGGTAATTGGTTGAGTTGAGTGGGTTTCAACTTCGTCGAAAGGGTGATCTCTTATTGTCTTGTGGTTTTGAGCTAAAACTCAAAGGATATGTGTATGCTAGGGGTTTCGACTTAATCGAAGGGTAACCTTTCGACTAGATCGACATCAGATGATCATAATTGTATGCAATTTGAATCTCAAAATAGCTACATAATCAAAATTATCATAATCTTCCCTTTATTGAACTAAGATGTCCAAATTGACCAAATCCCCAATTTGATTTTGAAATTAGGGTTTACTAGATTTAGAATGTACAAGTAAGAAGTGAATGAAATCGGATCTCAGAACCAGACCCCTAGGATCTTATTTATAGGTGTAGGTTGGTACCTTTCGACCCATTGCTTTCGACATGGTCAGAAGGCCTACTTTTCTGCTTTCGTGTGCATCTTCCGAATCATAGCTTTTGACCTAGTCGAAAGGATTACATGGCCGACCTTCCGCTACCCCTAAAGACCAAGCTTCCTTCTATCTTGTTTTACTGCTTTCGACTTCATCGAAAGGTATATTGCTTGATCGCTTTCGACTTCATCGAAAGGTATATTGCTTGATCGCTTTCGACTTCATCGAAAGGTATATAGATGCGCTCTTTACTTAGCTGTTAATGTGCCGTGCAAGCTGGCATGGTCGTTGGCCTTCAATGCTGTTGGAACGTATACCCTTTGGGTTTCAAATGAGTCAAAACACCATAGAAAGCTTTGCTGCAAAAGATTCCACTCGAAAGCTTCTTCTCTAGCTGGTGCAGAACCTTATCCTTTGGTGTTAGTGGGCGTTATATTGAATTCATATGGTGTTTCTTTCATAGGTGAGGATGGCTCTAACCTATTCGAAAGGCTAATATACACTTTCGAAAAGGTTGCTTTTGCCAATTGTTCTTCTGATGAAAGTAGATAAAGACGAAACCAATCGTTTCGAATGGTTTAGCGCACATCCAGAAAGCATGCTATTCATTGCCTTCGAATTCGAAAGGTACCTTTCGACCTCTTCGAAAGCTCCTTACTTATCCAAAACACTGCTGAAGCATCCTTTTGGCCTCTTCGAAAGGTTTTGTTGACTCTTTCATCTCCTTGTTGAAAGTCTTATTAATGTTTATAGACACCACTCTAATGCCTTCTGATCCTCATCAATGCACTTTTTCCTTTTTTCATACTTTCATTCTTGGGAATATTTTATGGATAACATTTAGCCCCCTAGTATGAAAGAAGCTTTTGTTCTTTTGGACAAAATTCCAAAAATTTATTTTGAACTGTTCAAACTCCAATGAAATCCTTTTCTTTGTTTTCCTGCAAAACATATAATAACTTTTATTAGGATCATAACTGTGTTATGAGACCTTGACTGGTAACTTTATAATTCAAGATACTATTTGATAATTTTATTGGGCAGAGCATTCAAATAAATATATGACCAAATCCTTTAAAAACTAATAATAGAAATATGAAACAATATCACCTGGTCAACAGTCGTTGATTTAAGTAAATAAACCTTCCCAATAGGCCATCACACAATCCAAATCCTATGTTCTTGGGTTATGTTTTCTTTAGCCATTGGTGATTAATTCCTCGCTTTTGGCAGTTTTACCTTGTTTCCCTGTTATAATTTTATTTTTATCCCTGCTCTGCATACTAATGATTTTCATTCATTCACTAATAAATTGGCAGATAGTTAGGCATTGATGTTGTTCGTCAAAATGAAAATTAGAGCGCTCTTATTTCCTTTTACCATCATCTTTTAACAAAAGAATAAAAGTCTGTTTGACATCAAGAAACTCTTATCTAGAATTCCTATCCAATATTATTATGGAAACATTATATTTTTAAATGAACCTCAATTCCAATACAAAATCTCAAAATTCATCCAAAAATTAAAGCCAAAAATTCAATAAAGAAATCAAAATTTTTATAGAACCAGAAAGTCATTACGAAAAGAAACCAAAAATTCATGAATTCAGGAACGTAATCAGAAACTTGTTAGGATATCATCTGCTAAATATACTACTCTAAACTTTATCTAATACTAGTACAAAGTCAGAAACTCAATAAGAAGCCTACATATCATCATAGAAACTCCATAAAGAAGTCAAGAAATCAAGGATTCATAGAAATAGGAGATCAATAAGAAATCATTACGAAATTTCAATGGGGAAACCAAGTATATGAAATCCACAAATCCTCATAAAAGTCAATGAGGAAATCTAGAATTTACGAAACCAGAAATTCAATAAGAAATCATTATGAAAACTCAATAAGGAAACTATCAATGAGGAAATTTAGAATTCACGAAACAAGAAATTCAATAAGAAATCATTATGAAAATTCAATAAGGAGACTAAGAATACAAAATCCACAAATCGTCATAAAAATGAATATGGAAATTTAGAATTCACAAGACCAGAAATCAGTAAGACTTCATCGTAAAAATTGAATTAGGAGCCAAAAATACGAAATTTACAAATCATCATAAAAATCAATAAGGAGATTTAGAATTAGGAAAATCAACATGAAATCTTTATAGGAGGAAACAAAGAAATTGAAAGTTCATAAAGTCAATAATTTAGTCAATAATATGTTAGGATCTCATCTGGCAAATAGATTACTCAAAATTCTATCTATTACTAGTAAAGAAATCAAGAATTCAATAATTCATGGAAATAGAAAATCAATCAAGAAATCATTATGAAAAGAAACAAGGAAATTAAAAATCCACCCAATTAGGAATACAACCAAAATCTTATCAGGATCTCATCTGACTAATAGTCTACTCAAAATTTCATTCAATATAAACACAAAGTCAGAGAATTGTCTAGTAATGGTAGACTTAGTAGGTTTAAGAAAAAGATCCCTATGCCTATCTGGCTTTAATTCTAAAGCTATTCCTAAAACACTATGTCATTATTTAAAACTTATACCTCGAATAGCGACAAGGATTCTCGTTATTCAAAGGAAAGTATCCTATTAATAGGTGTGTAATTCCTAATGTGCATATAAGTTAGTAGTATTATTGTTATATTGGAGCCTAGTAGGTCCGTAGTGCCATGCAATCAATTGGAATACTAGTTCTGTATTACCAGTCAGTCATTCGGAGTAGTAGTTCCGTAAGACTAGTCAACCGTTCAACAAATAGTTCCATTCGGTTGTTCAGCTTTGCAGCCATTCAACCGTTCAGCAGGTAGTTCTGTTTAGTTGACTGGCCGTTCAGCAGTGCAAGCTCCGTTTGACTAGTCGGTCGTTTAGCAGTGCAAGTTCTGTACTATTGCTTGGCCGTTCAGCAGTGCAATGGTCCATATAACTTATTAATATATATATATATATATATATAGACTCTTCTATCCTAAAGGGTCACCTTATTTCCAAGGATTCAGAAGTGGTTTACTTAATCTATTCTTCAGATGAAGTCACTTTTATCTTTTTAGCAAAAAATTGTTATCTATTCCATTCCTTTAGCTTTTGTATAGATCTTAGCTTTCCATCTCATGTTATGGATTTCTTTATCCATTTTCTTTTCTCATGTCTCCGTTTTAGGATGCAAGTTTCTTAATTCTTTGTTGTGGGAGCCTCTTTTCAGGTATCAGATGTACAATGATTACCGGTTAGTACTTTGTCCTTTTTAATTATGATCTTGGATGCTTTGTTTGTTCTTGTCTATAGAGTTGGACATTTTCATCCTTTTTCTTCGTTTATACCCCCTTTCTCGGGTTTCGTCTTTGTTTTAGATGGTGATTAACTTTATTCCTTTGACCCTCCATTATTTTGGGCCCTGACTTTGTTTTGTGTTGCGGACATCTTTGTACTTCTTTGTTTGCTTGGTGCCTCTTTTGGGCTTCCCTTGATTTTAAGGGTTATAGTGTATGTTATGTTGACCTTCTTCTAAAAGGTTGCTGATGGGTGCTTGACCTGACCATCCCTCTAAGAGGTGAACTGGACGTTAGAGGTTTTGACCCTCCCTCTAGGAGGTGCTACGGAAGAGCGTCGTAGGCTTTTGTCCCTTCATCTTAGGAGGTGCTACGGATTGGCCGTAGGCTTTTTAGTGGGTGCAGGATCCCCCTCCTTTTAGGAGGTGCTACAGATTGACCATACGCTTTTTGGTTGGTGCAGGACCCCCCTTTAGGAGGTGCTATGGATTGGCCGTAGGCTAAAACTTGTATATGAAAATCATTTTTGGCCAATTAAAATGTTTATGATCATCCTTTTGAATATCAAATAATTCTTGTAAATGAACCCTTCTCATATATTGAGGGATTATTTTTCTGAAAAAGAGTTTAGTCATAAAAGAATCTTTTTATATCGCTGTTTTTGCAAGGGTTTTTAAAGCATTCTCATAGTAGAGACACGGGTCTTAGATAGGAGATTGGGAGGTCATGATTCATGAACCAATAGTCTTTTAGTTGATAATAGGATTCACTAATTTGAGTTTTTATTAATGAACTTTTGATAATTTTAAAAATTTCTCTGAAAAAGTATGAGTAGGTTTCTCCTTGCCAATGGTTTTTAGAAAACTTTGAAATATTGAAATTGCTTATTTAGAAGACCTTGGTGTGCATTTACTAATTCTAAGTAATATTCTTTAAAGATTGTGCCAGTTTATCTTTGAAATAAACAAATACTTAATCTCCCTTATTTATATGGTAATTTGAGAAAATCCTTTCTGACTTTTGAAATCAACTTTCTTGAAAACATATTTAGGAAAATCCTCCCCAAATGGTAGAATAACAGAATCAATGTGTATAGTATATATAGTTACAATTCCTCAGGTTTTGCTCAGCAAAAGAGATGTCTTGTTTGCAAGTCTGAAAAGCCATGATACATGGTCTAATAGACTTTCACGAATAAGGGCATGCTTTTCCTAAGAATCCCCTATTTTGGGAGAGTTTTAGATATTTACCTTTCTTGAGTCTACGGTTGAAGCTTGACTATAATCCAGGGTTCCAAAGGAGTAGTTATTTACACCACATTGATTCAAGCTTTGAGATGAGGATAAGTTGTCTCCTTCTCAACATTTGGGTAGTCTTTCTTAAGCAGCTAAAAGTCTGTTATACGTCAAGAGTATGTTGAATGTCACGGATTGGTTTTGTTTTTACCGGTAATGACACTCGAATTTTGTATTAATATATGACCAATTCAAACTACAAGTCAAATTAAAGAAGTTATAAGCAAAGAAAATTTATAATAGGCAGATGTTGTCGGGCTTATAGCCTGATCAGAGTCTGAAGATGAAGTTGTAAAGTTGATTCTCTATCAAGGCTTTAAGTTATTGAGTTGCTCCCTCCGAAGTAGAAAATCTTCTAATCCTTTTTGGAAAATTCTCTTAAAAGTCTAGACTTGATTAGGTTCTGAACTACTTTTGCCAAAACAATGCAATTGTCAGTTTCATGCCCATTCACTGTATGATAAGCACGGTAATTCCTTCCTTTTTTGGGGTCAGCTGGAGTTCTTGTCTTATAGGAAATAGAGAAATTCTCATCATCTTTTGTCATGGCAAAGATATATAAAAGAGGTTTGTTTTATTCGATTGATCTATATTTAGATGTTGCTGTCTGATTGTCTTTTTTGTTTTCCTTCCACCTAGACTTTTTACTAGGATGGTTGAAGTCAGACTTTTCTTCCTTTTGTTTTTGTTGAGATTTCATCACGGCATGATGCATTTCTTCCATTTGAACAAACTTCTCGGCTTGGTAATAGAAGTGTTGTAGATCTTTACACCCACGAATAAGGAGTTCTTGCCAAAAAGGAGTTTGTTTGATTTAACCAGAGCGAACTGCCATCAGTTTTTCTTCATCGGTCGCGTTTTCGGCCTTTAATGCTTCCATGTTGAATCTTTTGATGTATTCGTCGAGTTATTCTTCCGACCTTTGTTTGACGTTAACTAACATGTAAGAATCCATTCCTTGATCTTTATATATGTGAAATTGCACTATGAATTCATATGAAATTGTTCCCAGGAATGGATAGTTGGATAGTTCCATTTCGGTAGTGTCTATACCATTTGACAGCTGCTCCTTGGAAAGTGATGGTGAAGAGTTTACAACGAACTGGACCAGGAGCATTATCTAAGTTCATCCAGTTTTCAGAAGCTACAAGATGATCATATGGATCAGTAGTTCCATCATATTTTAGTGGGAGAATTTGAATGTGAGGAGGGAGACTAACTGCCATTATTTCTTCTGAGAAAGGAGTCTTTTGCAGGATAACATATTTCTCTAGTTTAGGGAGTACGTCTTTTACTGTATCCTTTTTGACTTGGTTGAGAATGCTATTGTACCGATCTCCATTATCTTTCAAGGTTAATCTATTTGACTGCTCAAAGAACTTTTCTAGTTTACTTTCTTAGCATGACTTCTCATCTTTTGCCTCTGTAACGACCCAGAATTTTGGACCATTCACATCCATTATAAGTGTATAGGTAGACACTCATGCCGGAGTTGAATTGCTCAAAATACCGTGTTGTTAATTTAAATTTGGCAAAACTGAACATATACAGTAAAATATAATCACAGATCACAGACACAGAGTAATAAATGCAGCGGAAATAAAAGAGATAGTAGTTCATGAAGCTACTATATGAATATATAAGATACATCAGAGTTTACAACAGAAGAGTAATACAATACACCAGATACAAATCAGAATACATCACTGGAATCATCGAATACTGAAAGCAGAATAGATGGCTGGATCTTCAAGCAAAGCTCCAACTCCAAAGGTGAGTCTCGAATACTGGTACACTCAGTCTGACCCGAGCGTAAAGCAAAAACACAAGACACTCGAGTCAGGATTAACATTCTTATATTAATAAATCCAACTCAAGTGAAATAGCAATTGAAATACAAGTAACTCAAAGGATGTTGGAATAACCATCCTTTTAGGATCCGTTAAACTATCTACTATGTAATAGTGTACGATAAGTAGATAATGTCTATCAGTAATAATAAGATATCAAAATAGCGTTAAGTCATGGCCCATTCCACCCTTAACACATTTTTATTCCCAAAAGCATATACAAGACCGTAGTTTCCCCAAAACCGGAAGTCACCAGAGGGCAATCCATATACTAAAGGTACAAATCAAAATCGTAGTGGTCGCGCATAAATGGAATACAAGTATGACAAGGCACATGAGGCAATACCCAAGGTAGTGATACTACCGTTCGCCTGATCCGGACTGGTGAGAACGCAATGCCGCAGCGCCCGCAACACCGTGAAACAACACTCCCAAAATCAAGGGTGCACCAATCGACAACAAGTATAAGTAGTTCGAAGAAGTGTGTCCACTTGAGGTAGCTAATCCTCCATTGGCCCGGCACAGCTCCTGTTTTAGTCATTTCCAATTTGACACAAGTGTCAAGGCTATCCATTATCGTTCTCTTTCTTCAGTCAACACGTACATCATTCCAACCACTTCATTCTGGATCATCACTCCGCGCATAGTTATTAAAGTGGTTTCGGTTCAGATAGAGAGTATATCCATTACTGATCCTGGTCTCTTTAATAACTTCCGAAATTATTTCACCGATTGGTCATTTAATATATTTCAAAATCAAATCAAATTCAATTTCAATTTCAATTCGTAAATCAACATTTCGTTTGTCTTTCAAAACCACTTTCCAATAATTTACGTTTCAAAACTTCCAAATTACCATTTCAAAATCTTATAAATCAAATTTCAATCTTTATTCAAAACAATTCAAGTATTGATTCAAGTTCGTATATAAGTTTCATTCCGAAATCATTTAAATTAATTTAATTTAACATTCCAAATCAGTTTAACTTCATTTATCGATTTCATTCAATATTCGTTAAGTTACTTTATCATTCAAATCAATTTCTATTAAATTTCCAATTCATTAAATCCATTATTTAAATTCAACTTCCTTATATCAAAACTTACAAATTGAATTAAATTAAATTCATCAAATCAAATTCTTTAACTTTCAAGCCTTACATTAATTTCAATAAATCACATTTTATTTCTTGTTAAAGAAATTCAATTTCACTTATTTCGTTTCTTAAATAATTTCCCAAAAACTTACTTAATCAAGAAAACTCAATTTCAATTATTTTCGAAGTAAAATTCACTTATTCCAAAGTTCAATTTTTCTTATTAAAGAATTTCAATTCAATTTAATCATTAAATAATTTAATCTTATTTGAGTATTAAATAATTTAAAACTTAATTATTAAATAATTTCAAAGTTTAATAATTTCAACTTAATTATAATTTCAAACTTAATTATTAAATCATTTCAAAGTTTAATAATTTCAAACTTAATTCAATCATTTCTCAAATTAAACAACATTCTTTCATCAATTACATTGTTAATATTTTGTTTCAGATTATAAAATATTACATTTTCCTTTCATTAAAATTCAAATTTCAACTTCATTTCAAAACCATATTATTTATTCAAATAAAATCTTCATTTTATTTTTAAATCAAATTATTGACCAATCGGGTTTTATTTAATTTCCTATCCTAGGTCAAAGTTCAGTTAGGGTATTTATCATTTCAACCCGATTCCAATTCAATTCAAAATCATAGCATAACAAAGGGAACTTGCAGTGTGATAACTGGGATGGTGTCAAAGTAAATAAACAAGCAATAACAACAATCAATAACAATCCAATAATCAATTCAAATAATCCCGAAATAACCGTATTAATTCGCATTGTTATTTGTACGAATTAATATAATTATTTCTAGAATCTACACTATCATTTCATGTAGATTAAAGATTATTACATTATGGTTTTTCACTTGTCGTTCAATTTCAATTTTTACACTACAACAATTAATCCAATATACGTTCAATGGTTCAAAGTGTAATTATCACTATTTTACATGTCAATTAATTTAACAAACAAAAGGGGTCATATTCAACTAATCAAATTCAACATATATGTCGGTTCAAATTTTATTATCCTAGTCAAATTTATTTCCATAATATTTATCACTTTATACATTACAATTTTAACGTCCAATTGTAAACATCAAACAATCAATCATTTAACAACCAAACTGGATTATCATGGCATATATAACAGATAAGGGTGTCAGATGTCATAGGTTAACTGATACAGGTAATAACAGTGTAAATATCCAACAACAGCATATTTTAATTGTCGTTTCAATTGAAATCAAATTTAATAAATATAAGAACGTTAATCGTGAGTGAGTGCTCACCTTTCGAGGCTAGAGATGGATGACAAATGGAATGAGCTACGAATCCAAACACGAATTGCAAAATAAAGCACGATGGACCCGAGTTCGACGGACAAAACTGATAGATAAGAATAGACGGACTCAAATCAGAATCATCATGATAGAAATAGAATATATATATCATATGTTTATTTTCAAATCAATGTTTAAATTTAAAACAAATATTAAAATAACATAACTAATTAAAATCATTGTTAAATAATATATTTGAGATAAATACTCATATAGATATAAACATATCACATGTAAAACAACAATCTTTTATGAACTATATAAAACATATATATATATACACTTATATCCACATGTGTAAATTCAGAATTATAGGAATAGTATAAACAACCTATATAGCTAATATGTATAACTTTCATAATATACTCTTAGACAAACAGAAATATAACCGAACATATTTTACTTGAAACCAATATGTAACAACAATCTAAACAGAACAAAATATAAAATATGTGCATTTATATACAACAGTAACATACAGTCCACTATGTATATATATAAACTTGAATATGTAACCCAACATACTACTCTACTTATAAAATACTTCTTTATATAATAAAATATTTATATAAACAAATATATATCTCAGCTAGTTTGTTTTATAGCAGATAATTTACCATGTAAGCGAACTTACCCTTCAACCCCACAAGCACGGAAAGTAGGCAGAGGAGAGATACGAGTTCGCTCGACCGAGTATAGGAGAAAGAAGATGCGGCTGCCGTAGACGCGGACGTGGCGGAGATTTGCGAAGGGAAGTGGGTTTGGTTGGCTATTAGTGGCCGAGGGTTTGGGCATGCGAGTGAGTGCAAGTGCGGCGAAGTGGAGCCGTGGAGGAACGATGGTGGTCGAAGCTCGGTTTTGCACTGCGTGGAGAAGTGGGAGGCTTAGGTGGTCAGTAAGGCGGAGGATGAGCGGGGTTGGGTTGCGATGCGGAGCAAGGGACGAAGGGCGGACGGTGCTCACGTGTAGTGGAAGTTTGATGCTCGGAATGGAGAGAGATGGCACTATGAGGGAGATGCGGTCTGACGTTGGTGATATGCGATGAAGGTGGTTCATGGGAGGAAGGCGAACTGCTTTGGGGTCGGTGAGGGCTTTGGCCAGTGGTGGCGGGATTGGTGGGAGGAAGTGATGGGCAAGTTGATGGCTGTGGAACGCAGAGAGGCAGAGGGGTGGTGTGGGTTTCGGCGATGAAGTATGGACGAGATTTCCATGGAGAGGAGCAACAGAAAAAAAAAATGAAGAAGAAGAATGGGCTTCAGGAAAAAGAGGAACACACTAATATTATATATCATTATTAAACTGACAGAAATGAAGTGGGAGAGCAGAAGACCAAAATGAACGAACCAGCATTGTTATAAAGTGAATAGTAGCTGAAAATTTTTGAAATCGATTAAACCAAAGGGTATGACTATTAGGAATAGAGAAAGGCATGCACGATTATTCAGGAAATATTAATTGCAAGTAGCCGTTAGTTTTGTACACGAAGGTATATGGAAACCCAAAAGATTTTAAAACCGGTACCGATACAATCAGTTGTCTCGCAGATATCGTCGTGAACCGGATGCCGAAATAAACAAACTTATATACCGCAGCAATCGGCAAGACGAGACGATCAAAACGGTATAAAGATATCAGTGGTTTGATTGAATTATAAAAATTCGAATTTTTCTACTAGGGAAAAATGCAAGAAAAACGCTGAAAAATAAGACCGACGGAGCCAAAGATGTCCGAATTTGGAAAAATGACAAACTGACATCTTGCTCAGAATATGGTTTAGAATTTTTCTATGTAAAAATACTTAGGTTTCGGAAACATTTTATTTTCATTGTTTTTAACTGATTAAATTAAAGTGAATTTACGCGCGAAATAAACTTTCATATTTTCGGATGAAAATTTACCAGTTGCTATGTTTAACTAGACGTATTCCAAATATTAAAATTTTATTTCAAAATTTTATCGTTTAAAATTTCACAAAATTTTAACTAATTACGTTAATAAAACAGTTGAAAATTACGGGTTGTTACACTCTCCCCCACTCAAAACTTTTCGTCCCCGAAAAGGAACGAGGTAGGAGAATAGAAACAACCAAAAAGAAAAACAGATTTGAAATACAAAATAACAATTACTTTAAACCATATAAATTCAAATTCAAATTAATTGATATTCAATAATTGATTTAATCTATTTGATTTCACTAAAATCAATATTAACTATTTCTAAATTCGTTATTTTATTATCCCATTTCTTCAATTTACAATTTTTAAAACCATAAATTTGAATAGTCTTTTATTATAATCATATTTTCTTTAACAATTTTAAATTCTTCTTTATTCCAAATTTTGTTAAATTTATTCTACTTAATATATCTTATCCCATATATTTAACCCATATAAATTAATTTAAACCATAAAAGTTTTGATTTAAATTAATTTATATCTATTAATTTCGTTTAAATTCAAGGTATTTTCATATGTTGATCTAATTTCAATTTATTAATTAACCTTCAAAACAAATTTATTAATTCCCTTCAACAAAATTTATTTTTCAATTATCTTATTATTCTATTTATCTCTATTCACATTTTATAATTAAAATTTAAGTGTATAACATTTATTATAACCACTCAAATTTTATTTATAAATTCAATTTATATTATATATTATCCAATTACATATTCAACTTCTGAATGATTTAGGTAAGTTGTATTAGAATGCAGTTGAACAATATACAAATAAAATTTTCCCAATTAATTATTCAAGTTTAAATATTAATTCCAAATTTTGGTTTTATTTATAATTAAAATCATCCTTTAACAAAATATAAGAATAAGATTTCTGATTAACTTTGAACAATTTAGAGATATATACAATATATTTATATTAAATCAAATTAAATTTTTAATAAGATACCTATATATATATATAAATCAAATTATACTGAAGAAATTCAAATCAAAATATTTTTCCAAAGCAAAACCGTAGCAAAGCTACAGAATGGTTTCTCCACTTCGAAACTCGAAAATGAATGTCGATGATGCGGCCGCCATCACCGAAATTATTTTTCCAGCGACAAAGAGAAGAGCACTGATTTCAACATTTTAAAAATTCTTTGAAAACGATTTCTATTCGAAAATACTTTCAATAATATATACTTTAAATTTTAAAACCAAAGTTCGAAATCACCGGAAACTAATAAATTCTCAAATTTCTGAATTAAATTCATTTCAAATTCCAATCAATTTATAACCAAGTTTATAAATTCATTTATTTATATTATGCAATAGTCAATGTTTACAAAGCAGTAAATAAAAATCAAATATTATTATTTCAGACAACAAATTCATTAACAATTTAATTTCAGAAAACTTATATTTATATATAATATAATCATTCAAAACTATTTTGTTTATCAAATTTGAAAACAACATTTTAATATAAATTTAGAAATACATTTCTTTGCTCGACGATACAGGAATGGATTTTCAAAATAAGGATAGGGATTCAAATTTTTGTTGACTCAAATCAAAGAAAATTTTGATTCGAAAATAAGTTTGAAACAGAAGATAAGATAATTCAATTACCACAATCGGGAGATGGATGAGTTTATTTAATTCACGGGCAACCTTAACTGGGTCATCCGTAACTTCAAGAATAAGATCGATGCTGAATTCCGAGGTAAATCAACACTCGATCTCTAGAGATGAGATTCAGGTATAGCAGGGAATAGATAGCATCATAAACCGAGGATACAGAAATCTCCGGTAAATCGATGCCTATTGTAAAGGAGTTTTTCTCCTTGACGAATCATTCGAAGATTAGCGAGACCGCCGATCTATTATAGATATATTCAAAATAGAGTTATGGGGTGCTCCAGAATTGAAAGAAGACGAATAGTGAAGGACACGAATGAATTTTGGAACCGAGGGGAACGTTCCAAAATTAAAAGGAATTGAGTCAAGGGAAGAGATTGAAACTCGAATGAGAGTGATTCTGTAAATACATTTACCCTATATGTTCAGTTTTGCCTAGAGCTACCAAAGCTCTGATACCAACTGTAACGACTCAGAATTTTGGACCATTCGCATCCATTATAAGTGTATAGGTAGACACTCATGCCGGAGTTGAATTGCTCAAAGTACCGCGTTGTTAATTTAAATTTGGCAAAACTGAACATATACAGTAAAATATAATCACAGATCACAGACACAGAGTAATAAATGCAGCGGAAATAAAAGAGATAGTAGTTCATGAAGCTACTATATGAATATATAAGATACATCAGAGTTTACAACAGAAGAGTAATACGATACACCAGATACAAATCAGAATACAACACTGGAATCATCGAATACTGAAAGCAAAATAGATGGCTAGATCTTCAAGCAAAGCTCCAACTCCAAAGGTGAGTCTCGAATACTGGTACACTCAGTCTGACCCGAGCGTAAAGCAAAAACACAAGACACTCGAGTCAGGATTAACATTCTTATATTAATAAATCCAACTCAAGTGAAATAGCAATTGAAATACAAGTAACTCAAAGGATGTTGGAATAACCATCCTTTTAGGATCCGTTAAACTATCTACTATGTAATAGTGTACGATAAGTAGATAATGTCTATCAGTAATAATAAGATATCAAAATAGCGTTAAGTCATGGCCCATTCCACCCTTAACACATTTTTATTCCCAAAAGCATATACAAGACCGTAGTTTCCCCAAAACCGGAAGTCACCAGAGGGCAATCCATATACTAAAGGTACAAATCAAAATCGTAGTGGTCGCGCATAAATGGAATACAAGTATGACAAGGCACATGAGGCAATACCCAAGGTAGTGATACTACCGTTCGCCTGATCCGGACTGGTGAGAACGCAATGCCGCAGCGCCCGCAACACCGTGAAACAACACTCCCAAAATCAAGGGTGCACCAATCGACAACAAGTATAAGTAGTTCGAAGAAGTGTGTCCACTTGAGGTAGCTAATCCTCCATTGGCCCGGCACAGCTCCTGTTTTAGTCATTTCCAATTTGACACAAGTGTCAAGGCTATCCATTATCGTTCTCTTTCTTCAGTCAACACGTACATCATTCCAACCACTTCATTCTGGATCATCACTCCGCGCATAGTTATTAAAGTGGTTTCGGTTCAGATAGAGAGTATATCCATTACTGATCCTGGTCTCTTTAATAACTTCCGAAATTATTTCACCGATTGGTCATTTAATATATTTCAAAATCAAATCAAATTCAATTTCAATTTCAATTCGTAAATCAACATTTCGTTTGTCTTTCAAAACCACTTTCCAATAATTTACGTTTCAAAACTTCCAAATTACCATTTCAAAATCTTATAAATCAAATTTCAATCTTTATTCAAAACAATTCAAGTATTGATTCAAGTTCGTATATAAGTTTCATTCCGAAATCATTTAAATTAATTTAATTTAACATTCCAAATCAGTTTAACTTCATTTATCGATTTCATTCAATATTCGTTAAGTTACTTTATCATTCAAATCAATTTCTATTAAATTTCCAATTCATTAAATCCATTATTTAAATTCAACTTCCTTATATCAAAACTTACAAATTGAATTAAATTAAATTCATCAAATCAAATTCTTTAACTTTCAAGCCTTACATTAATTTCAATAAATCACATTTTATTTCTTGTTAAAGAAATTCAATTTCACTTATTTAGTTTCTTAAATAATTTCCCAAAAACTTACTTAATCAAGAAAACTCAATTTCAATTATTTTCGAAGTAAAATTCACTTATTCCAAAGTTCAATTTTTCTTATTAAAGAATTTCAATTCAATTTAATCATTAAATAATTTAATCTTATTTAAGTATTAAATAATTTAAAACTTAATTATTAAATAATTTCAAAGTTTAATAATTTCAACTTAATTATAATTTCAAACTTAATTATTAAATCATTTCAAAGTTTAATAATTTCAAACTTAATTCAATCATTTCTCAAATTAAACAACATTCTTTCATCAATTACATTGTTAATATTTTGTTTCAGATTATAAAATATTACATTTTCCTTTCATTAAAATTCAAATTTCAACTTCATTTCAAAACCATATTATTTATTCAAATAAAATCTTCATTTTATTTTTAAATCAAATTATTGACCAATCGGGTTTTATTTAATTTCCTATCCTAGGTCAAAGTTCAGTTAGGGTATTTATCATTTCAACCCGATTCCAATTCAATTCAAAATCATAGCATAACAAAGGGAACTTGCAGTGTGATAACTGGGATGGTGTCAAAGTAAATAAACAAGCAATAACAACAATCAATAACAATCCAATAATCAATTCAAATAATCCCGAAATAACCATATTAATTCGCATTGTTATTTGTACGAATTAATATAATTATTTCTAGAATCTACACTATCATTTCATGTAGATTAAAGATTATTACATTATGGTTTTTCACTTGTCGTTCAATTTCAATTTTTACACTACAACAATTAATCCAATATACGTTCAATGGTTCAAAGTGTAATTATCACTATTTTACATGTCAATTAATTTAACAAACAAAAGGGGTCATATTCAACTAATCAAATTCAACATATATGTCGGTTCAAATTTTATTATCCTAGTCAAATTTATTTCCATAATATTTATCACTTTATACATTACAATTTTAACGTCCAATTGTAAACATCAAACAATCAATCATTTAACAACCAAACTGGATTATCATGGCATATATAACAGATAAGGGTGTCAGATGTCATAGGTTAACTGATACAGGTAATAACAGTGTAAATATCCAACAACAGCATATTTTAATTGTCGTTTCAATTGAAATCAAATTTAATAAATATAAGAACGTTAATCGTGAGTGAGTGCTCACCTTTCGAGGCTAGAGATGGACGACAAATGGAATGAGCTACGAATCCAAACACGAATTGCAAAATAAAGCACGATGGACCCGAGTTCGACGGACAAAACTGATAGATAAGAATAGACGGACTCAAATCAGAATCATCATGATAAAAATAGAATATATATATCATATGTTTATTTTCAAATCAATGTTTAAATTTAAAACAAATATTAAAATAACATAACTAATTAAAATCATTGTTAAATAATATATTTGAGATAAATACTCATATAGATATAAACATATCACATGTAAAACAACAATCTTTTATGAACTATATAAAACATATATATACACACTTATATCCACACGTGTAAATTCAGAATTATAGGAATAGTATAAACAACCTATATAGCTAATATGTATAACTTTCATAATATACTCTTAGACAAACAGAAATATAACCGAACATATTTTACTTGAAACCAATATGTAACAACAATCTAAACAGAACAAAATATAAAATATGTGCATTTATATACAACAGTAACATACAATCCACTATGTATATATATAAACTTGAATATGTAACCCAACATACTACTCTACTTATAAAATACTTCTTTATACAATAAAATATTTATATAAACAAATATATATCTCAGCTAGTTTGTTTATAGCAGATAATTTACCATGTAAGCGAACTTACCCTTCAACCCCACAAGCACGGAAAGTAGGCAGAGGAGAGATACGAGTTCGCTCGACCGAGTATAGGAGAAAGAAGATGCGGCTGCCGTAGACGTGGACGTGGCGGAGATTTGCGAAGGGAAGTGGGTTTGGTTGGCTATTAGTGGCCGAGGGTTTGGGCATGCGAGTGAGTGCAAGTGCGGCGAAGTGGAGCCGTGGAGGAACGATGGTGGTCGGAGCTCGGTTTTGCACTGCGTGGAGAAGTGGGAGGCTTAGGTGGTCAGTAAGGCAGAGGATGAGCGGGGTTGGGTTGCGATGCGGAGCAAGGGACGAAGGGCGGACGGTGCTCACGTGTAGTGGAAGTTTGATGCTCGGAATGGAGAGAGATGGCACTATGAGGGAGATGCGGTCTGACGTTGGTGATATGCGATGAAGGTGGTTCATGGGAGGAAGGCGAACTGCTTGGGGTCGGTGAGGGCTTTGGCCAGTGGTGGCGGGATTGGTGGGAGGAAGTGATGGGCGAGTTGATGGCTGTGGAACGCAGAGAGGCAGAGGGGTGGTGTGGGTTTCGGCGATGAAGTGTGGACGAGATTTCCATGGAGAGGAGCAATAGAAAAAAAAATGAGGAAGAAAAATGAGCTTCAGGAAAAAGAGGAACACACTAATATTATATATCATTATTAAACTGACAGAAATGAAGTGGGAGAGTAGAAGACCAAAATGAACGAACCAGCATTGTTATAAAGTGAACAGTAGCTGAAAATTTTTGAAATCGATTAAACCAAAGGGTATGACTATTGGGAATAGAGAAAGGCATGCACGATTATTCAGGAAATATTAATTGCAAGTAGCCGTTAGTTTTGTACACGAAGGTATATGGAAACCCAAAAGATTTTAAAACCGGTACCGATACAATTAGTCGTCTCGCAGATATCGTCGTGAACCGGATGCCGAAATAAAAACTTATATACCGCAGCAATCGGCAAGACGAGACGATCAAAACGGTATAAAGATATCAGTGGTTTGATTGAATTATAAAAATTCGAATTTTTCTACTAGCGAAAAATGCAAGAAAAACGCTAAAAAATAAGATCGACGAAGCCAAAGATGTCCGAATTTGGAAAAATGACAAACTGACATCTTGCTCAGAATATGGTTTAGAATTTTTCTATGTAAAAATACTTAGGTTTCGGAAACATTTTATTTTCATTGTTTTTAACTGATTAAATTAAAGTGAATTTACGCGCGAAATAAACTTTCATATTTTCGGACGAAAATTTACCAGTTGCTATGTTTAACTAGACGTATTCCAAATATTAAAATTTTATTTCAAAATTTTATCGTTTAAAATTTCACAAAATTTTAACTAATTACGTTAATAAAACAGTTGAAAATTACGGGTTGTTACAGCCTCACTTGGAGATTGCGCTTCATCTTCTCCTTCCACGATCCTTAAGGATTCTTGAGATGGAGCCTCTTTAAAATGTTCTTGCATAGCCATGATTTGTTGTTGTAGATTCTGGACTTTAATCTCATTGTTTTCCAATCTTATTAGGGTTGAAGGTTGTCTAACTTCCATATATTCTAAGTTAAAGTTAGGGACTATATTATTTTCCAAGGTCGATT
The DNA here is from genome assembly GCA_030737815.1 of Allium fistulosum. Taxonomy (NCBI): domain Eukaryota; kingdom Viridiplantae; phylum Streptophyta; class Magnoliopsida; order Asparagales; family Amaryllidaceae; genus Allium; species Allium fistulosum. Next base: position 292,436,987 of record CM060906.1, on the reverse strand, counting down.
GTGACACAGCTTCTTCATTTGGATTGTTGTTATTATTCCTTGCTCTTACCATTTTCTTCTTTTGTATGAAGAACTCTATGCAATAAATCTGTGGTGAAAGTTATTGGGAACCGGAGGTTCAAGCCCCCCTTCTAGCACCAAAAATATTAACAAGAAAACTTGTCAACACCTCAAAGTGGAGTTTGAAGTATAAGTGGTTCCTTCGAAACATCCTTTTTAACAAGTGAATGTCTTTTACACTCTTCGGGTAGGTAAAGATAGTTAAAAGCCCTTATTTAATACCTTTCGACACAGTCGAAAAGGCTAACTTCTCTTCAAAAATTCCTTCCAAGTTATTTGGTTGGTGACTCTGTCGGAACCACCTTTCGAAGTAGTCAAGGAGGCTTAAGATTGAGACTTAACGGTTTATGGTAATTGTTTGAGTTGAGTGGGTTTCAACTTCATTGAAAGGGTAAGCTCTTATTGTCATATGGTTTTGAGCTAAAACTCAAAGGATATGTGTATGCAAGGGGTTTCGATTTAATCGAAGGGTAACCTTTCGATTAGATCGACATTAGATGATCATAATTGTATGCAATTGAAATCTCAAAATAGCTGCATAATCAAAATTATCGTAATCTTCCCTTTATTGAACCAAGATGTACAAATTGACCAAATCCCCAATTTGATTTGAAATTAGGGTTTACTAGCTTTATAAAGTACAAGTAAGAAGTGAATGAAATCAGATCCCAAAACCAGACCCATAGGATCTTATTTATAGGTGCAGGTTGGCACCTTTCGACCCATTGCTTTCGACATGGTCAGAAGGCCTGCTTTCCTGCTTTCGTGTGCATCTTCCAAACCATAGCTTACGATCCAGTCGAAAGAATTACATAATCGACCTTCCGCTGCCGCTAAAGACCAGGCCTCCTTCTATCTTGTTTTACTGCTTTCGACTTCGTCGAAAGGTATATTGCTTGATCACTTTCGACTTCATCGAAAGGTATATAAATGTGCTCTTTACTTAGCTGTTAATGTGCCATGCAAGTTGGCATGGGCGTTGGCCGTCAATGTTGTCGAAACGTATACCCTTTGGGTTTCGAATGAGTCGAAACATCATAGAAAGCTTTGCTGCAAAAGATTCCACTCGAAAGCATCATCTCTGGATAGTGTGGAACCTCATCCTTTGGTGTTAGTGGACGTTATATTGAATTCATATGGTGTTTCCTTCATAGGTGAGGATGGTATTAACCAATTCGAAAGGCTAATATATGCTTTCGTAAGGGTTGCTTTTGCCAAATGTTCTTTTGATGAAAGTAGATGATGATGAAACCAATCGTTTCGAATGGTTTAGCGCATATGCAGAAAGCATGCTATTCATTACCTTTGAAAGGTACCTTTCGACCTCGTAGAAAGCTCCTTACCTATCCAAAACACTGGTGAAGCATCCTTTTGGCCTCTTCGAAAGGTTTTGCTGACTCTTTCATCTTCTTGTCGAAAGCCTTATTTAATCTTTAAAGATACCACTCTAATGCCTTTTGATCCTCAACAATGCTCTTTTTTCTTCTTTTATACTTTCATTCTTGAGAATATTTTATGGATAACAGTGTCAATGGAGATCAAACTACGCTTCAAATCAGGCACTTGCCTGACATCACACAAAGTATGAACAATACCATCAAACATCCTGATCTTCACCGTTCCAATACCAATCATGCGACAAGTAGCATTATTTTCCATGAGAACCTCTCCTCCATCAAACTGACGATAAGTGGAAAAAGAGTGTCTATTAGGTGCCATATGATAGGATGCTCCAGAGTTAATAATTCACATAGTACTCTTCATAGAAGAGGCAGAAGCTATATAAATGCCAGAATCACTCTCTGAATCTGATGTCTCCACTGTAGCAACAGAAGCCTTTTAGGTAACGGCTTTGTTTTTATTCTCCAATCTATGGCAACTTGCAATATAATGTCCAAGTCTTCTACAATAGTGACAAACTCCATTTTAAGATCCCCTTGACTGAGATCTTGACTTGGCTCTATCTCACCATATTTGGGTCTACTCTTACTTCTTCCCCTTTGTGCAATAAAGCCTCGGAATCATTCTCCATACTCATGTTTACTAATTTCCCCCTCAACATCTCGTTATGCGAATTTGTCTTCACATCCTCCAAGCAAATAGAAGAGCGTACATAGATCATAGAGTTAACAAATGTGTTATACTCCGCAGGCAAAGAACATAAAAAAATGACAGCTTCCGCTTCTTCCTCAATTTCTACTTCAGCTGCTCAAAGATTCATAACAAGTGTGTTTAGGACATCCACATGAGCTAATACATCGGTTCCATGCTTCATTTTGAACTAGTAACGTTGTTGTTATAGGATGATGCGATTAGTGAGAGACTTGTCGTAGAACATTTTCTGAAGTGCATCTCATAATTCCTTAGCAGTTACCACATGAGAATACTCTCTAAGTATTTCATCGGAAAGGTTAAGTTGGATGGCAGTAAGAGCATCCTTTTCCAATTCCTCGATCTCTTTAGGTACTAATTTCTTCAATTTGTCTAGATCTGAGACAACCTTAAAAGTCCCCTCTTTCTTTAACACCACTTCCATCTTCATCTTCCATGTTCCAAAGCTCTCTTTCCATCAAATATAGAGACTCCATAATTGGTAGAACTTCTACCGGTACTATTCTTTGTAGAATTAGACATAGCTGAAATAGTCTTCAAACAGAACAACGAGCTCTGATACCAATATGTAGTGAAAAATCAGATTTTTTGGCAACGGAAGCAGAACACCCAATAATCTAGTCTGTCGACAATCTCAAAAATTCCAATCCAATAAAGAGAATAAAAAAAATCAAAGAACACAAATTATAGATAAAAGACAGAAAGGAAAGAATACACCGATATAACGAGGTTTGGCTATACCTACGTCCTCGGACCCAACAAACTTTGTTACTTCTTCACTTCTAGAGGAAGTACAATATGAGAAGAAAACAAATCACTCAATATAAATTTCTCACCCTACAATAGATACAGAAATAGAGATCTTATTGAAGATATATTATGGAGAACACTCCTGTTGTCTTGTGTTGATATAAGATGAGCAAAAGTCTTCATATTTATAGGAGCAGAAATGAAGATTGCCTTGGATATAAGGATGAAATATTTCCGAATTCGCTTGATTTGATTTCAACACAAATATAGCACATTTGTATTTGTTTCAACATATATCTTTATTTGATTGATTCCTCAAATCAATTAATATCTATTATGATATTAATTGATTCTCTTTCCAATTTATTTTTCATATTTGATTGATAACGGGAATCAATTGATATATTCTCCCTAATAAATTTGGAATAGATTTAAATCGTCCAAATTTAACACACAATTGCTTGAAAATCATTAAGATGCTCTCCAATTGACCCACCTTCATTAATTTTAGATTCACCAATCTTCTCATAAGAAGAGCTTTGTTTGTTGCAGAGTTCTTTGCATATATTTCTTCCAATTTCTTCCAGATTACATAAGCAGATGTTTCATTAGCAACAAAATGAAATACCGAATTCTCCAAAAAAACACCGAATAGCCCGCCGCAGCTTTCTTATGCAAAGTCTCTCATTTTGCTTAGATAAATTACTAGGTTTCCCCCCTTGTTTTCTAATGGCTGGTGCAGATAATTGAGATATAGGAAGTCCTCCATCTTCGCTTTCCATAATCCCCAATTTCTTTCATTAAATTTTTCCATAATTATATTCTCCATAACTAAACTCTCTTCAAAAAATTTGCATAATCGGCTCTGATACTAAACTGTTAGGTTTTTTAGGATCTCTATAGAATTAGATTTTAGAAGATTTATGAAGTAAAAAAAATGATTTTTTCCTTCAAACAAAACCTTCAATAATTCACCAAAATATTACAAGAAAAAACCTAAAAATCGAGAACCAATCCCAATACCAAAACCCTTAGTAAAAAATGACTCTTCGAACATACATATTTATATCTACTACCAACCAATAGAAACGTAAAGATATATTTGTTTTGGCACAATTGCGATATCACAATTGCGTTAGAATTGGCTCAAGGAGCATGGAGTATAGTGTGTCTTGGAACCCTTTGAAGTCGCACCTATAGAACATTGAGAGGTCCAAGCCTGATCGTAGGGCTACTGCTTGATGCTTTTGTGGGCCGGCTGTGTTTTCGAATGTTATGTCCTGGGCTATGAATCCACTGCCCGTAACCGCTGCTTGTCGTCAATTATTGTAAAAGATCAGTAGCTATATTTTGAAAGACAGTCTATATGCTATATTTGTTTACTACAAAAGATTGGATCTTACGAACGGTTGCGGAATTGAAAGTCGTACTACCATCTTTTACGTTTTTGCTTCTTCTAAGGACAGTTTCGCCGGCACCATCACCAACAAACATCAAATTCGTCATGGACTTCGTGACCACCACGTTCTCTTTGTAAGTTCCAACTTCAATATATATCACAAACCTAAAGGCGCCGGTTCTTTAACTGATAGAAGATTTTACCGCATCGGACATAGTCTTATAGTTTCCAGAACCATCCTGGGAAACAACAAGATTTGCTTTTGGTGCACTCGAAGACTGAAGCATCTTTCTTTCTCCAGCTGATAACAGTCCAAAAGCAACTAACAGTTATTATTATTGTTCATAACAGAAGCAACCTTGTTTATGAGAAGAGCGTTGCTAAGTGATTCTGATATATTATATATGTTTCATGAATGGTGAATCGGTTAACATATTGGAAGGTGCATCCTCGCATGTTTCATGATTTTCTATATCTGCACTAAGCCATGTTTGAGAATCATCGTAAGAACATTAGAACAAATAGGATTTGATATTGAGTTTATGAATGAAAATATAGGGTGAGATAACACCTTTATATAGAGAACATTAGAACCACGTTAATACTACGCACTGAATTGGTCTACGATTTTAATGCATTATAAGTATGTGATATATGGATGCCATGTAGGTGTTTAACAATGCATCATATACATTGATTTATAAACATAAAATTTGAATTAAACGCGGTTTATTGATCAAACTTTTTGAGGTCAATTTGTCACTTTTTGGTTACTTCGAGGAAGTTAAATTGAACACTACATTTTAGATTCCCATGCATGAATGGTATTGGAAAATCTATGGTATACTAATTCCTTTTATGATCAACTTTTCATTGCAGTTTTGGAATAGTTATTCTGATTTCCAGGTATTAATTTGTCAATTGCTTCTTGTTTCAGTACATCCTTTTGGATAAATAAAAGTCTATGATACTTTATTGAGGTAAGAATAAAGGTTATTCAATTATATATTTCAAAGAAATGACCAAATGTTAAAATAAGAAGAATCAAGATATAACAATAGTGGACACAAAATATTGTTTCCTTTTGTTAGACTTGATTGTTCTTCGTACCTATCATGTTGTATAGTTCTGATTCAATCTTTGAATTACGTTCTTAACTTTATAGCCTTTTATGAAATTTTTTTATTTATTAAGCAATTTTCATTTCTGTTAAGAAGTTGATTATAAATTGGACTACAACTAAAAATATGAACGGCTGCAAGTCATCAAGATCAAATAAGTTTTGGCATGCAAAATAAGATGATTCAAATTCATTAATTAGTTGTCAATTAACATACAAAATAAAACAAAAGCAATACATATAACATGCGATATTTATGTTTAGAAAATCAACAACTATTATTATTTATATCAGAGACTCACAAAACACATAATAAACAAATTAGAGTGTAATTCATGTTTCCATTTTACCAATATACCTATTCTGTTTAGACCACTGATTTTTTTATAAAACACCCATGATGCTTAAGCGATGAACCAATCTTTGATTAGCGCACATATGATGCCATATCTAAACGCGGTTTATATGAAACTGAGTAATCAAAGGGAGGCTTACCATTCAAAGTTAGGTATAAGATGATATTATTAAGAAATAGATCTATAATGCCCATGAGCTGTTTTATGTCACAAATTCAAAAGCTCATACTTCTTGGAATATGATATTTGAGATCCCTTAAGGTCACTTGGAACATGATATTTGAGATCCCTTAAGGTCACTTGGAGTAGTATATTCGAGAATCCCATGGTCTTTAGGAATCACATGCTCAAAAGCTCATGTCATATATTCAAAGGAAAAAGAAGGTAGACCGTAAATACGTATTTTAGATCATTAAGCATGTTAATGAGCTAAATAGGTAGTCCTTACGTTCAACGTCTAAAATCCATATGGAATAGGCAAGATAACATTGTGCATATAAACACTTGTTAAAACGAAGTTCTATGAAATAAATCATATCTAACTTTGGGCCCAAAGAGTTTTATTATTTGCACGTCCAAGTTTAATAGCATCCAAAGTGCACGGTTAGAGTATGGGCATGTCCAAGTCCATGTTCATATAATTTCATAATGATAACAATTGGAATCAAGTTTTTTCAATTCAATTTAGGGTTTACAAGAATTGAAATTTGAGAGTAGTGAAAAGAAAATATCGCCCCCTTCATCAATGCCCTTAGGTCTGTATTTATAGTGGTAGGAATGCGATATGGAGTTTGGCTTTCACATTGGCTTTGGTATTGTCAATGCCGCATGGCGTTGGGCCTTGTTCTGTGATGATCTCGGCAGTATTTGATACATTCTACTACTTCGGCTTTATCCCACCAGTAGAGGAATGCGGCATCAACATCTTCTGGTATTGATGGTCTCTTTTACGGTGATTGGTCTTCATTATTATCAAAGAGAGATATTGACTTGAAGCAGCTTGATTAGGGAGCAGCATTGATATAGAGCGAAATTGTAACTTCCATAAATATTGATGACTTTCGGCATCAACGTCGGATTTATAGATGTGCGATGTCCTTTAAGGATTGATGAAATGCGTTATCAATAAGGTGCGGCACTGGTTATAAACGGTATGGTTAATGAGTGGCATTGACTTATGGAAATATCATTAAAGTGGCTTCATCAATCAAATGGCCTTGGTAACAATGATTCATGGATCGTTATATAGCAGTATTGTCCTCAGGCGACATCGATGTCGTGTGGTATCAATAAGAGACAGCATACATTCCATCATCATAAGTGAAGGGCAACATTGATAAAACCAGGCTTCAAAGGGACATGACCTAGGTCATGTCCACATACATTGATAGTTTACGGCATTGATTACATTCGATATCATTACTTCCTTGGAGAGATGCAACGATGGTTCCATGCGGTATTGATAACACTTAGTACCCTTGGCTTCATTGGTGTCACACATCATTAAGGAGATGCGATATAGATGGGAGGTAGCATGTTGTATTTCTTCGAGAACATTAACAGAAGTAATATGAGGCATTGATACAAAGTAGTATTAGGAATAAGACAACATCGGTGATAAGCGACATTGCTTATCAGTGACGTTGATTGACGATGATACTGATTAGAGGCGATATCAATCTCAGATTTACTGCTATGTGGTAATGCTTGGGAAATGGTATTAAAGAGTTTGGGGTTTACTAAAAACTTGATTGAGTGGGAAGTTGGTTAAGACTTTGATCAAATGCGCTTGGCAGTAAGCTCTTAGCTTTCGCGCAGTGTACATTAAACAATATGCCAATTTCTCTATAACAGGATATCTAGTTTTTGTATTTTTGAGCCTTCTACTCATATAATATACTGGAAGTTGAGTCCCTTTATCTCCTCTCACCGGAATGGAACTAACGACATGTTCATAAATCGCCATGTAAAGGTAAAGGTTTTTACCCTTCTATGGGACTGGACATGATTGGTGGTTTCTCAAGATGATATTTCAATTCTATGAAGCCATTATGACAATCTTCTCCACATTTAAAGTTTTTTTCTTCATAATCACATCAAAGAATGAGATGCATTTGTCGATGGCTTTGGAGATAACTCTATTTAACACTACTACTCTTCCGTTTAAGCTCATTACGTGCGTACTTGTCTTGGGTTCTGCCATATCCCTAATAGCTTGAATCTGGTCAGGGTTGGCCTCAATTTCTTTAGCACCGACAATATATCCTAAGAACTTTCTAGATTGAATCTCAAAAAAACATTTTTGCGAGTTGAGCTTCATCTGATATTTCCGTAGTGCTTCAAACATTTCTTCAAGGTCCTTCAGATGGCTGCTTTCCTCTTGAGACTTGACTAGCATATCACCTATGTATACTTCTATGTTCCATCCAATTTTCTCCCTGATCATCCTATTCACCAATCTCTGGTACATTGCTCCAGCGTTCTTTGATCCGAAATGCATTACCTTGTAATAATATGTTTCACAATCTGTAATGACACTGGTATCCTCTTCATTAGATTTAAACATTGGAATTTGATTGTATCCAGAATAAGCATTCATAAAAGATAATAGTTTGTGTCCACTTTTTGCGTCAACTAATTGATCTATTCTTGGAAGGAGTAGCAGTCTTTTGGGCATGCTTTATTCAAATCAGTGTAATCAATGCATGTCCTCTATTTCTTGTTAGAATTTTTGAATAGTACTGGATTGGCTAACCATTTTTGGTAAAGTGCTTCTCTAATGAATTCGTTCTCAAGCAATCTCTTGACTTCTTCATTCAAAGCATTAGACTGAACTTTATCAAACTGCTTCTTCTTTTGTCGGATAGGTGTGACATTTGGGTTTATTTTCAAAGCATGACACATAATGGTCGGATCTATTCCAACCATATTTGAATGAGTCCAGGCGAATACATCTTTGTTGGATTGAAGAAACTGAAATAGTTCTCCTTTAAGTTTGTCATTTAGCTTCTTCCATACTTTTACTACTCTCATTGAATCGGCTGGATCTAAGCATATTTCCTCAAGATCTTCTATTGAATTCATTCTTTCTTGTTTTCCTCTACAATCTAATTTGGTGACTATCTTCTCACTTTCTATTTCATCCTCCAACATATTTGTTTCCTTTCTCTTGTTTTTCCTTTTAGAGAGGTTAAATTTTCTAAGTATATGTTCTTACTTTGGATGATTGGTTTGAAAACCCTTTGTCCAAAGGTCGTGTAATTTCAATCCCAACAGATTTACTTTGCCTCGAGCCATAACAAGAAAGATAGTTTCGTTCATAGTGCTAAAGTGTGGCAAAGTACATTTCACGAGAACTAAATTGATCTCCCCTTATCAGTCGCCAACCGCTTTTGGTTAAGAACTTCACCATCAAGTACTTTGGTGAAACAAAAGCATCAACTTCATCTAAAGCTGGTCTCCCAAAGAAGGTATTATAATAAGAAGGCCGATCTGTGATAACAAGACAAATTTCAAAGGTTCTGGAGTGTGGTGGAATCCCTATCTGCACTAGCAGCTTTATTGGTCCCATGGGGGTTGATCCTTTGTTGTTGAACTCGAAGATGGGCTCAAAGCTCGGCTCTAGCTTTTCTTTACGAATCCTCATTTGGTCAAAAGTGTGTTTAATGATCACATTTATTGTACTTCTAGTATCGACAAGACAACCATAGAAAGTCCAATTTAACTAGTGAACATAAGTGGGTCAATGTGGGAATGACAGACTCCTCTTAATTCCAACGGGGTAATGGTCAAGTTGTGCATCTGGATTTGGTACCTGGGATTTTTGAGCGGTGACTCTTCTTGAATAGAGAAAACCCCATCCCTTGCTTCTTTAATGTAGCGATTTCTAGCTTCTTTGCTGCTTCCAGCTAGATGTGGGCCTCCATGGATAACATCAATTCTGTATAGGAGTGGAATGAAATCAGACTGAATATCACGTTCTACTAAATTTATAGTATTGTTCTAGGGTTTCGATTTGTCATCTTTAGAAGGAGCAGCTTTCTGACTGTTTTTTATAAACTCATTCAGGTGTCTAGAACGAATCATGCATTGGATTATGCCTGCCAGCACCCGACATTCATCCGTTTTGTGCCCATTTGATTTATGATAAGCGCAGTAATCTTCCCTTTTTCTTGGTTTAGGATCGGTTTTAGCTTTGTATGAAACCGAAAAGTCAACGCTTTCCTTCTTTGCAGCATATATGTAGGAAATTAGCTTGTTTAGTGCAACCTGATTAGTATTTGGGGCCTCATCCTATCTTGGTTTCCTATCGTTGCGGTTATAGCCTATTTTTCCATTTCCTTCTTGGTATAAGCTTTCTTTTGGCATAATACATTTCATCCATATGGATGAAGTTATCAGTTTAAAAGTGAAAAATCTTGCAAATCTCTACACCCATTAATATAAAGCTCTCACCAGAAAGGTGTTTGTTTAATTAGTCCCAAGCGCACAACTATTAATTTGTCTATCTAGATTATATCTTCTGCCTTCGGTGTCTCCGCATTAAATCTCCTAAGATAATCACCCAATGGCTCTCCTAGTTTTTGCTTCACATTAGCTAGAACACAATAGTCAATAGTGGGATCTTTACAAATACAGAGTTGTACCGAGAAGTCATAAGAGAATTTTTTTCAAGAGTAGATGGTCTTTTTCTGATATTGTCTATACCACTTGACCACTGCGCCTTGTAAGGTAGTAGGAAAAAGTCTATAGCATACCGCTCTAGATGCATTGTAAAGATCCATCTGACATTCAAATGCTATTAAGTGATCGTTTGGGTTGGCAGTCCCATTGTACCTTAAGGACAGAATTTTGATGTGGGAGAGAATCCTGGAGACATAATCTCATCTGTAAAGGGTGCTTTATGATGGTTATTATTGACTCTCTCATCAAGAGTTCTTTTTCCTTTAAGGTTAAGCATATCTTTTGCTATTTTTCGGCCATATCCTTTAGATAAGCTTCGTCATTGGGGTAATTACTCTTATCAGGCTTATATCCTTCGGAGGTTGAACTTTCAGATTGCTCCTTGGACTTCTCTTCTAATCTTCCTTGGTAATTCACTTTTTTGTTGTTCACCAACGATCTTAGAGACTACTCGGTTGCTTCAACCCATTGGTAACCTTTTTTTTTGGAGTAATAGTAAGTTTACCTTTACTTTTGTTTTTGATCAAAGAGGCGTCCTTCTTGAAGACTCCACTTCATCTCCCCCCGTAAGCCTGGTGCTTTTGGAAGAATTTTGAGCAAGGATTCCCTCCAAAAATTCTTTCATATTTAACACTTGTTGTTCTAGGCTTTTAATCTTGACTTCAATGTTGGTGGGTTGTGCCAGTTCTGATGGTTGTCCAGGCTCTACATTTCCCAAGTTGAATTTGGGAACTACATTTTCTTCCAATGTTGCCATTTGTATGACTTCTTCATTTGAAGCATTGAGTCGTCTTGATCTTATTTTTCCTAAAACAAAAATTCGATTCATTAACTTAAGGAAAGAATTGAACAGGGTCGAAGGCTCAAGCCCTCCTTCTAGCGTCAAAATGTTAAATCAATTCTTGGTATAACATCCATGATGCCTCAAATGATGAACTAATCTTTGATTAGCGCACATATAATGCCATTTCTAAACACGGTTTATTTGGAGTTGACAAATCAAAGAGGCTTACCATTCAAGGTTAAGTACAAGATGGTATTATTAAGAAATGGATCTATAATGCCCATGAGCCTTTTTATGTTACATATTCAAAAGCTCATACAACTTCTTGGAATATGATATTCGAGATCCCTTAAGGTCACTTGGAACATGATATTCGAGATCCCTTAAGGTCACTTGGAACATGATATTTGAGATCCCTTAAGGTCACTTGGAATAGTAAATTCAAGAATCCATATGGTCTTTAGAACTCACATGCTCAAAAGCTCATGTCATATATTCAAAGGAAAAGGAAGACAGGCTGTAAATATGTATTTTAGATCGTTAAGCATGTTAATTAGCTAAATAGGCAGTCCTTATGTTCAACGTCCAATGTCCATATGGAATAGGAAAGATAGTACTATGCATATAAACACTTGTTTAAACCAAAGTTCCTTTGAAATAAATCTTATAGAACTTTGGGCCTAAAGAGTTTTATTATTTGCACGTCAAGTTTAATAGCGTCCAAAGTGCACGATTGGAGTATGGGCATCTCCAAGTCCATGTTCATATAATTCCATAATGATTACAATTAGAATCAGGCTTTTCCCAATTCAATTTAGGGTTTTACAAGAATTGAATTTTGAGAGTAAAGAAAAGAAAAAATCGCCTCTTCATCAATACCCTTAGGTCCAAATTTATAGGGGTATAAATGCGGTATGGAGTTTGGATTCAGCATTGGCTTTGGTATTGTCAATGACGCATGGCGCTGGGCCTTGTTCTGTGATGATCTTCGGCAGTCTTTGATACATGCTACTACTTCGGCTTTATCCCACCAGTAGAGGAATGCGGCATCAACATCTTCTGGTATTGATGGTCTCTTTTATGGTGATTGGTCTTCATTATTATCAAAGAGAGATATTGACTTGAAGTAGCTTGATTAGGGAGCAGCATTGATATAGAGCGAAATTGTAACTTCCATGGATATTGATGACTTTCGGCATCAACGTCGGATTTATAGATGTGCGATGTCCTTTAAGGATTGATGAAATGCGCTATCAACAAGGTGCGGCACTGATTATCAACAGTATGGTTAATGAGCAACATTGACTTATGGAAATATAATTAAAGTGGCTTCATCAATCAAATGGCCTTGGTAAAAATGAGTCACGACATCATTATATATCAGTATTGTCCTCAGGCGGCATCGATGTCGTTTGGTGTCAATAAGGGGTAGCATACACTCCATCTTCATAAGTGAAGGGCAACATTGATAAAATGCGGCATCAATGAGATGCGACCTAGGTCATGTCCACATACATTAATGGCTTACGGTATTGATTGCATTTGTAGTCATTACTTCCTTGGAGAGATCTGACGTTGGTTCCATGCGGTATTGATGACACTTAGTACCCTTGACTTTATTGATGCCATGCGGCATTAAGGAGATGTGATATAGATGGGAGGCAACATGTTGTGTATCTTCTAGAACAATAACAAAAGTAACATGAGGTATTAATACAAAGTAGTATTAGGAATAAGATAACATCAGTGACAAGCGACATTGCTTATCAGTGATGTTGATTGACGACGATATTGATTGGGCGATATCAATCTCGGCTTCACTGCTATGTGGTAATGCTTGGGAAATGGTATTGAAGAGTGGTCGTATGAGATATATGTAACACTCCTAATTTTAAATAACATTATTCAGGAGATTTAGTTAGATAAATTAAATAGAATAATGTGAAGACTAGAGTGAAAAGAGGATTGAGATTTGAAAACTAAATAGAGACCGTGCTTAGCTAAATGAAATTATAGGAATGGGTTTATAAAATGGTTTTATGAATTAACTACATAAGAGAATAAAGCCAGGGTATTATGGGAAATAGCCGTATACCATAATCCTATAACCCCTAAACCCTTATTCCATTTTTTTCATTTTCATACTTTCATAAATCAAACACAAAGCTAAGGAGAACTAAGGCCAGCCACAACCCTAAGGGAAAGGAGGATCAAAATCAACTAAAAGCTAAGGAGTTAAGCAAGGAGGATTTAAGCAAGATCAAATCTCAAGTTCCTTATCTAAAACAATGTGAATAAGAATCAAAACCAACTCATATATGTTTTTATGAAGATCTTAATTTCGGGTTTAAAGTTTTAAAACCAATTGGATGATTTTAAGGTTAAAATCGTATAAAATGGGCTTCGAATGCCATGAGGATTTAATACGTTATGTAAACCATTATTTTGAAGATGGGTTTAAATTTTCATAATTATCCAAGTTATGGATAATTTATTGTGAATTTTGAATGGAAGAAATAGACAATTTGGGTTAAAAATTAATTTTGGCAATTATATAAAGTGAATTAAGATGATTTTTCCTAAGTGATTTACTGTGGAAATTAAATTAATCAAGTTTAAGGAATCAAATGTTTAATTGTTTTGTTAAGAGGAATGGCTTATTTGCTAAATATTTTTAATTATTAATGGGTGAATTCGGCAGCCTTTTTAGAAAAGGTTTTGGTGAAGGATTGGCAGCCAATTATGTTTTAACAAATAAGACAAGTTAGGTATAAAGGAGTTTCTTTTAAAGGAATAAAAATCAGTTTTGCTTCAAATTACAAGCTTGCCACTTCTAATTGCTTGCTTCCGAAACCATCCCAGATTGCCTTTCGAATTCAGTCGAAACCAATACACAGGATATCAAATGGCTGGTATGTAGTGTATTGGAGGAAGGTGAAATGGGATGGTGTCGAAACCTTGCTTTCGAGGGAGTTGATGCCTTTTTAAATAGCTTTCGAATCAATCAACTGGCCTCTGTTTAGCTTTCGAAAGAGATGTTGCTTACTTTGTTTCCAAAAAGCTTTCGAAAGGGTTGAGATTACTTTTATATAGCTTTTGAGGGGATTTCCACTTACCTTTGTTTTAAAAGTACCTTTCGATTGAGTTGCCGCATAATAAGTTTGAAAAGGAGCTTTCAAAAGGGTAGTTGATTTTAACTTAGTGAAAACCTTGCTGCCATCTTCATACCTTTCAAATGGGTTAAAGGCGCTTTTCTTTATAGCCTTTTAACAATGAGTTTGAAAGGAAAGCTTTTGTTTTATTAATATTGAAGACACTTTCTAATTCTCTCGAAAGGGTCCCTGTAGTCATTTATATTAAAGGTTTTGAAGTTAATGATTTTGAAAGGTCATTTTGAAGCTATCCTTCCAATTGTTTTACTTAAAGACTAATGCTTTCGAAGGGGTGGTTCCAAAGCCAACCGTTTCCCCTAAATTCTTTTATTTGAAGATTAATGGTTTTGAAAGGGTTATTTTCGCTTATGCTCACTTTGACCCAGAAGTTATACTTAAGGTTAAACCCAATGATTTTTGAAAGAGATCCTTTCATATGATTTCGAAGCTATGCTTCAATGAATACTACTTGAACTAAGAGGTTTTGAAAGATAAGCTTTAATACTTTCGAAAGGAATGTTTTAATGAGTTCAAAAGGAAGTTTTCAATGCTTTCGAAAGGAATGGTTTGAATGTTCTGAAAGGTATATCCTTAAGTGTTTTCAAAGTAGGTTTTGAATAATTTCGAAAGGCATGTTTCAATGGGTTCGAAAGAAAAGGTCTAAGGTTTCGAAAGTCTTAGTTTTCAAAACAAAGAACCCAATCTCATTTTTAAAGAAAAACCCATGGCAAAATAAAAGGGTTTTAAAATGGCATTTAACTTTGGAGTTTTGAAGAAGCTTTTCCTTGTTAAAGGTATTAATCATGTTTCATTGGAAAAAAATGGTTACAAGAAAATTGAACTTGAAATGTTTATATGATTATGTTATGATTAGTTATTATGTGTGCATCTTCTATAACCATGTTCACTTTATAATTAACCCATGACTGTATTTTGGGGTGTTAAGGGCAAAATAACCGACTAGGTTAACCCAGTATTGAATATATATTTAGATAACTCCTATATGAGTAAAGTGGCACCTAGGAGGTCAGGTAGACCAGAACATAGGATGTCTAAAGATTGATCAAAGAGTTGTCAGTTTAGACAGGTTCATAGTAAACCCATGAAGACTATGTTGGAAAGTGTTATTGGTAGGGGCCAATAGGTTCGTAGTGATCCCATGAATACTATATCTGGATTAAGTTATTGAAAGAGATCAATAGATTTATATTCAACCCATGAAAACTATAATATGAGAGAAGTTATTGGAGATTCCAATAGGTTCAGGGAGAACCCATGAAAACTATAATTGGATGAAGTTATTGGCAGAGGCCAATATGTTTGTACTGATCCCATTAATACTATGAAATCAAACAGATAGTCCGTAAGATTTTAGACAGGTTATTGGTCAACCCATGAAAACTAATAGGTTAATAGTGACCCTAGAAACTATAACTAAGACATATAGTTAATTGAACGGGGATGGGAAATCCAGAATATATTGTATGTTTGCATATCATCATTCTATATTTTAAACTGTTATGTTTTAACCATTACGGATGCAGGTGTACAGTATATAGTCATTATAAATTTTGGTTAAGATACTAGTGAGGGGAAACCCGTTCCGCTAAGCGGCGTGGTCTCACTTGATATCCATATGGTTTGAGATGGTAGGTTATTATTCACACCAAGCTTTTTGTCTAACTCGAGGTTTATGTTTTCGCCTTAAACTCTCGGGTACACAATTGATTTTGAGTTGTTTGAGAGTTAAGGTTTTCATGTTCTCCTTTAAACGAATAAGCTTTTGGAGACGTGCAGGAGGCAAGCTAGCTATTAGAGTTCTTTCTGTTTCATACCGCTGTGCTTTTATGTAATGGCAATGTTGTTAAATTTCCTATATTTAGACTCTGATCATCCAAGAGGGCATCTTCATATGTCTCTCTTGGCGTATTTTGTAATAGTTATATTTCTCTGAATGTGGTTCATGCATTGGGATTATGTAATGAATTTGAAATGTGATTTGAAGTGGAATGAGAAATTTGTTTTAAGTTGAGTTTAAAAAATTTCATATCCATATGTTTCTTTTATATCAATGTATCTAACATTACCGCATTTGGTCACTGAGAATTAATAACTACAGATGACTGCAGCATCCGTAGCCATTAGTTTTGGGCCTCCAAATGGGGTATGTTACAAGTTGGTATTAGAGCATAAGTTTATGTAAACTTAAAAAGAATTTAAACCTTAAAGATCTTTCAAAACATAATCTAATGAATCGGAAAATAAGATCGGGGTTTGGGTTAACGCTATAGTAATGTACTTGTATTTATGATTTATATATACATAAGTGCGTACTCCCCTCTCTCTTAGACCATTCTTCTGTATCTTACTAAGGATCATATGCAGATTTATGAGAAAGGAAGAATGGAGGTAGGAAACAGATGAGGAAATCTAGGTGGAGGAAGCACCACAACCAATGGAAATGCTCGACCCAACAGGAGAAACCAGGGTCGACGGGCAAATGCTAATCAAAATGCCAATGCCAATATAGGTGCTAGAAATCCGCCAGTAGATATGGGGATGATGTATCAGTTCTTCGTCAATCTGATGCAAGCTAGAGCAGTTGCAGCCTTGCAGGTGTAGCTGGGGGTAATGTTGGGAATGTTGGAGGAGCTAATCCCGTGGCCCTAGTTGGAAACAACTATGCTAAGCTGAACAAGGATTATACCAGTCTTGATGGGAAACCGTTTTTGGGAACTACAGATGCTATAGAAGTAGAGAACTAGCTTTTGCATTATGAAAGGATCTTCGTTGACTTGGGATTAAGTGATGAGCAGAAGAGGAGACTTGCCTCTAGACAGTTGTAGGGAGCAGCTCTTCATTGATGAAGTAGTGTTACCGCTGGAGTTCCCGAGGAGGAGTTGACTTGGGCAGAATTTCGAGGGAGATTCGAAGAAAGGTTTTTGTTTGAAATTGCCAAGTTAGTGTTGCTAAGAAAGTTCATGGATTTAGTGCAGGGTGAGATGTCAGTGATTGAGTAAGCTACAAAGTTTGATGAGCTGTCCAGATACGAATATGCTACCAATGACACCGTCATTAAAAGAAACGAAAAGTTTATTCGAGGGCTAAGATCCGAGATTGCTAGGGCGATCTTGCCACATCTCCGTGATCCAAGTACTGTTGTTGTGGAGATGGTAATCCGAAATGAAGAGATGCTTTCTACTTATGGGAAGGAGAAGCAGGTTGACATCCATGGTTTTTAGGGTAAGAAGAGGAAATTCTTTAAGAAGAAGGGAACCTAGAAGGGAGAAGCAGCCAAGAAGGCGAAGGCTAATCTGGTTTGCTTTAAGTGTGATAAGAAGGGACATTATGCTCATGAATGTCGAACTAGCAAAGGGAAGAAGGCCGTAGACAAGAAGGGAGTGAAGTGCTTTAATTGTGACCGGATTGGGCATTATACGAATTAGTGTCCAGAACCGGTCAGGGCAGACATGGGAAAAGTCTTTATTGTTGGACCATCGCCTGCTAGGCCAACTACTGCTGAGAAGGGAAAGATTGTGATGGAAGTTACGCTTTTGATTCAAAATATACCAGTTAGGGTACTGTTTGATACCGGTGCATCGCATTCATTTATATCTCAGTGTTTGGTTGATAGTTTATGTTTAAAATCCTCATATCTTGTTACTTCCTTAAGGGTTGCGTATCCGATAGGAGGATATGAAACTCTGGGAAAGAGATATGACCAGTTAGAACTTGATTTGTTAGGTCATAAGTTTGCATGCAGTTTGTATGTTTTTGATTTCGTGGCTTTGGAATCATTTTGGGTATGGATTGGTTAGATAAATAGGATGCTAGGATATTTTGCCAAGATAGGGAAATATCTCTAAGACACCCTAATAGTCATAACAGAATTATATTCTCAGTGGAGAATTCAGACCGAAGTGCTTGTACTTTATTGAGTGCTATGGAAGTAGAAGAAGAGTTAAGTCAGGTTCAGGTAGCAAGAGAATTTGCATTTTTGAACTGGTTATAGGACTACCACCAAAATGAGCCATTGAGTTTCGGATAGATCTTGTGCCAGGAGCAGAACCTGTAAGTAGACCACCTAGCAGGATGACACCGACCGAGATGAAGGAATTGAAGGTGCAGCTGGTGGATTTAGAAGGGAAGAATTTTATTAGACCAAGCAGTTCGCCTTGGAGAGCGACCGCGGTGTTCGTGAATAAACCAGATGGATCGTTAAAGATGTGTATCGACTATCGTAGGTGGAACGAGAAGATGATCAAGAATAAGTATCATTTGCCGAGAATCTACGATTTATTTGATAAGTTGTGTTGAGCCAGAGTATTTTCCCAATTGGATTTGGCGACTTGATTCCATCAGCTAAGAGTGGAAGAGAATAGTATTCCGTTGAAGACATTTTGGACTAGGTATGGTTCGTATGAATGGTTAGTAATGCCATTCGGGTTAATGAATGCGCCATCATTCTTTGTGGATTTGATGAACCGAGTTTTCCAAGAGCACTTAGATAGGTTCGTATTGGTATTCATAGATGACATTTTAGTATACTCCAAAGATGAAAGAGAGCATGAAGCTCATCTTCGAGTAGTGCTTGAGGCGCTGAGGCGGCATCAGCTGAAGGCGATGTTTTCCAAGTGTCATTTCTAGAAGAAAGAGGTTAAGTTTCTTGGTCACGTTGTTTCAGAGAAGGGTTTGTCAGTTGATCCGGACAAGATCGAAGCTGTTAACAACTGGAAGAGACCAGAGATAGTGACTAAGATTAAAAGTTTTCTTGGGCATGCTGACTATTACCGGAGGGTTCATTAAGGATTTCTCGCAGATAGCAGCGCCTTTGACTAAGCTAACTAGGAAGGACGTAAAGTTTATTTGGTCTGACAAATGTGAAAAAACATTCCTTAAGTTAAAGCATTTGTTGACCAATGCACCTGTGTTAGTGGTTCCAGATGGGAACCAAGGGTTAGTAGTGTATACCGATGCATGTGGAACTAGATTAGGGGCTGCGTTGATGCAGGAAGGTAAAGTTATTGCCTACGCTTCACGATAGCTTAGACCGCATGAAGTGAGATATCCTATTCATGATTTAGAGTTGGCAGTGGTGATCTTCGCCTTGAAAATATGGAGACATTATCTCTTAGGGGAGAGATTTGAGCTATACACAGATCATAAGTCCTTAAGGTATTTATTCTCTTAGAAGGAGTTGAATATGAGACAAGAGAGGTGGCTGGAGTCCTTAGCCGCTTATGATTTTGGTATAGAGTATACACCTGGAAAAGGAAATAAAGTAGCGGATGCTCTTAGCAGAAAGCATCAGAATGTGGTGCTAGCCATGTTGGCAGAATGGAAAGATCTAGAGGCTTTGACTACTTGCAGTGTGCAGTTAAGATCAACTCCTAGTTCTAGTCAGAGCACCTCCATGTTGTCCTATTTCGAAGTTCGACCCGTACTGATCGAAAGGATTGCTTCTAAGAAGACAAAGGACCTATTATTATCTAAGAAGATTAGAAGGCTTGAGGTTGGATCAGAGATCGATGATCTAAAGGATTTTAACCTTGACTAGAGAGGATGGTTGAGAAAGAAGGGATGGTTGTGTGTTCAGGATGTTGAGGACTTAAAGAAACAAGTTCTTAGGGAATGTCCCTGATCTAAATTTACAATTCATCCAGGGGGAACCAAGATGTATCAAGATATGAAGAGGAGTTTTTACTGGGAAGGTATGAAGAAGGATGTTGGCTTATGGGTAAGGCAGTGTGTGAACTGTCAACAAGTGAAGGTCGAACATCAGAAGCCGAGTGGATGGCTTCAACCTTTGGAGATACCAGTTTGAAAATGGGATTCGATATCCATGGATCTTATAGACGGATTGCCAAGGTCGAATCGAGGAAATGAAAGCTTATGGGTCATAGTGGATAGGTTGACCAAGAGTACCAATTTCATTCCATTTAAGTCAACCAGGAAGGCACCTGATTTAGCTAAGTTGTTATGAGGAACATAGTTAGACTGCATGGAATTCCTGGTACTATAGTGAGTGATAGAGATACTTTGTTTACTAGTGAATTCTAGAAGAGACTACAAGATGTGTTAGGTACGAAGCTCAAGATGAGTACTGCGTATCACCCTCAGACGGACGGGTAGACAGAGTGAGTCAATAAGGTACTCGAGGATTCGTTAAGAGCTCGTGTGTTGGATTTTGGAGGATCTTGGGAAGATCGCCTACATTTAGTTGAGTTTTCCTATAATAATAGTTATTAGACTAGTATAGGAATAACGCCTTTCGAAGCTTTGTATGGAATGCCATGCAAGTCACCGGAATGTTGGTGGGAAACTCGAGATAGATTAGTCTTGGGTCCAGATCTGGTTAGAGAGGCAACAAAGAAGATTGAGTTGATCCGAGAAAGGATGAAGGAAGCTCAGTCTAGACAGAAGAGTTACGCAGATAAGAGGCGTAAGGATCTAGAGTTCTCAGTTTGAGATAGAGTTTTTATTAAAGTATCACCAATGAAGGGCGTGGTACGATTCAGAAAGTCAGGGAAACTGGCACCGAGATATGTTGGACCATTCCTAGTTATAGAGAGGATTGAAAAGCTCGCATACAGAGTAGAGTTATCGAGTAGTATGGTAGGTGTCCCTAACGTGTTTAGCGTGTCTCATCTTCGTAAGTATGTGCATGATCCAGAGACTACTATTCCTATGACAGCGTTGGAAGATTTAATAGTAGAACCGAAGTTGACTTTTGTTAGACAACCAATTCAGGTTGTAGCAAAAGATGAGAAGAGGTTAAGAAACAGGACAGTCAAGTTAGTGAAAATTCAGTGGAGCGACATCGAGAAGGCTAGAGTGAGGGCATGATTAGAGACATTTATCCTGATCAGCTGTAGGGGTATGTTCTATATTTGCTTTATATAGACTGTTTGCTAGTCAGATAGGCCAGTATGGTAATTAGGAGATGTTACAGATGATTTCTATGTTTAGTATTTAGTCCTTACTGAATTTCGAGGATGAAATTCTTTAAGGAGGGGAGCCTGTATCACCCCTAATTTAAAATAACATTATTCAGAAGATTTAATTATATAAATTAAATAGAATAATGTGAAGGCTAGAGTGATAAGAGGATTTAGATTTGAAAACTAAGTAGAGGCCGTGCTTAGCTAAATGAAATTATAGGAATGGGTTTATAAAATGGTTTTATGAATTAACTATACAAGAGAATAAGGCAAGGGTATTATGGGAAATAGCCGTATACCAAAATCCAATAACCCCTAAACCCTTATTCCATTTTTTCATTTTCATACATTCATAAATCAAACACAAAAGCTAAGGAGAACTAAGGCCGACCACAACCCTAAAGGAAAGGAAGATCAAAATCAACTAAAAGCTAAGGATTTAAGCAAGGAAGATTTAAGCAAGATCAAATCTCAAGTTCTTTATCTAAAAGAAGGTGAATAATAATCAAAACCATCTCATATATATTTTTATGAACATCTTAATTTTGGGTTTAAAGTTTTAAAACCAATTGGATAATTTGAATGATGATATTATTTGATTATATGCCATGTTGATTTAAACAAGTATGTTTGAAAAAGGTTTGATTCGATTTTAAGGTTAAAATCATAAAAAATGGGTTTCGAATGCCATGAGGATTTAATATGTTATATAAAACATTATTTTAGAGATGAGTTTAAATTTTCATAATTAACCAAGTTATGGATAATTTATTGTGAATTTTGAATGGAAGAAATAGACAATGTGGGTTAAAAATTAATTTCGATGATTATATAAATTATATTGGGTTCGAAATTTATATATGTTGGAAAACATATTAAAAGTGAATTAAGATGATTTTTGGGGATTTTTCCTAAATGATTTACTATGGAAATTAAATTAATTAAGTTTGAGGAATTAAACGTTTTAATTGTTTTGTTAACAGAAAGGGCTTCTTTGCTAAGTATTTTTAATTATTAATGGCTGAGTCCGGCAGCCTTTTTAGAAAATATTTTGGTAAAGGATTTGGCAACCAATCATATTTTAACAAAAAAAGCAAGTTAGGTATAAAGGAGTTTCTTTTAAAGGAATAAAAATCAGTTTTGTATTGGATTACAAGCTTGCCACTTCCAATTGCTTGCTTCCGAAACCATCTCAGATTGCCTTTCGAATTCATTTGAAACCAATACACATGATATCAAATAGCTGGTATGTAGTGTATTGGAGGAAGGTGAAAGGGGATGGTGTCGAAACTTTGCTTTCGAAGGGTTGATGCCTTTTTAAATAGCTTTCGAAAGAGATGCTGCTTAATTTGTTTCCAAAAAGCTTTCGAAAGGGTTGAGATTACTTTTATATAGCTTTTGAGGGGATTGCCACTTACCTTTTTTAAAAAGTAGCTTTCAATTGAGTTGCTGCATAATAAGTTTGAAAAGAAGCTTTCAAAAGGGTAGTTTTTTTTGGACCTTGTCGTAACCTTACTGCCGTCTTCATACCTTTCGAATGGGTTAAAGGCCGCTTTTCTTTATAGCCTTTTAACATTGAATTCGAAAGGAAAGCTTTTGTTTTATCAATATTGAAGCCACTTCCCTATGCTCTCAAAAGGGACCCTGTAGTCATTTATATTAAAGGTTTCAAAAGGTCGTTTCGAAGCTATCCTTCCAATTGTTTTACTTAAAGACTAATGCTTTCGAAGGGGTGATTCTGAAACCATCTGTTTTCCCTAAATTCTTTTATTTGAAGATTAATGGTTTTGAAAGGGTTCCTTTCGCTTATTTTACTTTGACCTAGAAGTTATACTTAAGGTTAAACCCAATGATTTTTGAAAGAGATACTTTCATATGGTTTCGAAGCTACGCTTCAATGATTACTACTTAAACTAAGAGATTTTGAAAGATAAGCTTTAATACCGTCGAAAGGAATTTTTTAATGATTCGAAAGGAAGATTTCAATACTTTTGAAAGGAATGGTTTGAGTGTTCTGAAAGGTGTATCTTTAAATGTTTTGAAAGAAGGTTTTGAATACTATCGAAAGGCATGTTTCAACGGGTTCGAAAGAGAAGGTCTAAGGTTTCGAAAGCCTTAGTTTAAAAAAAAAAGAACCCAATCTAAT
The DNA here is from genome assembly GCA_030737815.1 of Allium fistulosum. Taxonomy (NCBI): domain Eukaryota; kingdom Viridiplantae; phylum Streptophyta; class Magnoliopsida; order Asparagales; family Amaryllidaceae; genus Allium; species Allium fistulosum. Next base: position 292,413,484 of record CM060906.1, on the reverse strand, counting down.
TTTTAAAGAAAAACCCATGGCAAAATAAAAGAGTTTTGAAATAGCATTTAACTTTGGAGTTTTGAAGAAGCTTTTCCTTGTTAAAGATAATAGGTTAAAGGTATTGACCATGTTTCATTGGAAACAAAATGATTACAAGGAAATTGAACTAGAAATGTTTATATGATTATGTTATGATCAGTTATTATTTGTGCATCTTCTATAACCGTATTCACTTTATAATTAACCCATGACTGTATTTTGGGTTGTTGGGCAGAATAACCGGCTAAGTTAACCCAGTTGTGAATATATATTGAGTTAACTCCTATATGAGTAAAGTTGCATCCAGGAGGTCAGGTAGACCAGAACATAGGATGCCCAAAGACTGATCAAAGAGTTGTCAATTTAGACAGGTTCATAGTAAACCCATGAAAATTATGTTGGAAGGTGTTATTGGCAAGGGGGAATAGGCTCATAGTGATCCCATGAAAACTTTATCCGGATTAAGTTATTGACAGAGATCAATAGGTTCGTAGTCAATCCATGAAAACTATGATATGAGAGAAGTTATTGGAGATTCTAATAGGATTAGGGAGAACCCACTATAATTAGATGTAGTTATTGGTATGGGCCAATATGTTTGTACTGATCCCATTAATACTATGAAATCAAACAGATAGTCCGTAAGATTTTAGACAGGTTATTGGTCATCCCATGAAAACTAATAGGTTAATGGTGACCCTAGAAACTATAACTGAGACAGATAGTCAAATGAATGGGGATGGGAAATCCAAAATATATTGCATGTTTGCATGTCATCATGATATATTTTAAACTATTATGTTTTAACCATTGTGGATGTAGGTGCATAGTATATGGTTATTATAAATTTTGGTTAAGATACTAATGAGGGGAAAACCTATTCCGCTAAGTGGCATGGTCACACTAGACCATATGGTTCGAGATGGTAGTTTATTATTCATACCGGACTTTTTGTCTGACTCGAGGTTTATGTTTTCCCCTTAAACTCTCGGGTGCCCAATTGATTTTGAGTAGTTTGAGTGTTAAGGTTTTCAGGTTCTCCTTTAGACGAATAAACTTCTGGAGATGTGCAAGAGGCAAGCTAGCTATTAGATTTCTTTTCGTTTGATTCCGCTATGTTTTTATGTAATGGAAATGTTGTTAAATTGCCTATATTTAGACTCTGATCATCCAAGGGGGCATCTTCATATGTCGCTTGTAATGACCCAAGATTTTAGGAATTTATCTTGGAAAAATATAAATAAGATTAAAATAATTTTTAAGTAGTTTATAAAACCATGTTTAAGGGAAAGATGAGATAGCTTGATGTGGTATAATAAAATGATGTGCCTTTGTGCACAGAAAATACACATGAGTAAAGCTAGATCCCTGGATACTATGAATGAGTACATGATGCTATGTATGGAAAATGTATATATATGTATATGTATATATATATATGTATATGTATATATATATATATTTACTGATAAATAAAGAAAACCCTCAAATGTGCTATATGCAGAAATATAACTAAGTATACATGAGCATATGTGTATCAGTATAAAATAATATAGATGTATATATGTATATAAGTTATTGTCTATAAAACATATATGTAAGTATACTAACTAAGTATTAGAATTTAAACTAGTAAGATGAAACACACAAATATGTTTTTCCTCTGGTGGATAAATAAGAAGGAAACACCAGATAATAAAGTAAAGGCTAAAAATAGAAAATCGGAGGAAAACAAAAATGTATTTTGTATGGGCTGAATTAAGAAAGAAAGAAATATGTATATAATATTGCTGGAAATCAGATCTCACATTTAGCATGCAAATAGAAAAGAGAAAAAGCATTTTATGGAAAAGTAGGATTTCTGAAAATAACCAAAGTAGATAACCACTTTTCTCTTCACCAAATTAAGCCGGGGAGGGTAGAATCTTGGGTTCAAATAAATGCAGATAACATAATTTTCTGGTGGGCAAAAATGGCTTTAGCCAATACCCAAAACCCTAAGGAGAACTCTGTATATATATAAGCAGCAGCCTCCTCTCCTTCTCAAAAAAAGAACTTTGAAAAAAAACCACCATATAAAACATAAGGCAAGTGAAGGAAAAGAGCTTGAGGCTAAAGGCAGAAGTTATCAACTAATTAAGGAAGCAAAGAAGAGAGCTAGGTGAGAAAACTCACTCAACAACTTAAGGCACTAAGTCCTAATGAAGGCAGCCAGTTATAAATTAATTTTTCTTAAAAGTGTATGTGATTGTCTTTCAGAAATTAAGGATGCTTTAATGCCAAATGGTTGTTCTGGTTGTTCTATTTTGTGAATATTCTAAATATGATCAGTATGCATGAATAAGTATCTTAAAAACCCAGATCTCTTTCTGATATGATACTGGTTAGAAATATAAATAAATACCCAGAAAATAAAATGTGGAATATAAGCAAGTATTGTTGGTTTTGGCTCAACCCAAAAGAATTGATGAGCATATGGGCTGCAATATACATATTTATATGTGCTGAGGCTTAAGATAAAAAGGAATTAGGAGTGCAATAGGCTTGCCTATGTGCTGATACTCCTGATTCAAAGAAAATATACAATAACCACCTAGAAAATAGATTTTGTGATTTAGGAAGCTTGGTCAATCTGAGTTAACTAAAGCACAGATGTTTGCAATAAAATCTTCTCATAGAGCCATAAACCAATGTTAGTTGTCTATATCTCTTTAAAATTGCAAGAACATGTTTTAATAAGTACCAATACTTAAATTGCTTGATTACCTCTGTTTGTTTATGTGAATGATGAGAAATGCTATGAGATGAATGCTTGTTTTTGTAAAATCACTCACTGATTGGGTTTGCCCTGAAAAACTTAAAAAGAGAAAGTACCTGAGAACTTGATTAGGAAATGGGGTCAAGATTACTGCAGGAATGACTTGTGTTCTTGAGTAATACAAGTTGACACATGGCTTGTTTAAGTCCTGAGATCTTTGTGTAATGGAGTGAATTAGTTCATTACAGTGTGTCCATTGATTCATAAAATTGCAGATGAGACCAGGGTAGATAAATATATCAAGGGAAGAATATTTGACATGATGAGAAACAAGAGTTTTCCCAGAAATGAAATATGAGGAGGGAATAAATGATTTAACTCATATTGGTTATTTTCTGTTTGGTGTGAATGATTATTTGATTTATGACTGAATTGTATGCCTGAGTGTATGTGCCATATCTATACAAAGTCTCTGGAAAGAAAGATTAAAGTGTGCACATGCACAATGACACAGAACATGCACACAAGTATTACTTGTTTTCAAAAGGCAGAACTTTATGTATATGTACTTAATTCAATTTTAACTTAACTAATTAATTGCTTTAGTGAATTTTCTCATACCAGACATGTGTCTGACCCTAGTGTGCGAATGGCATCTGGGGTGTCTCATTCAAAATGAGGCAGCTTCAAATGCTTTTTCAGGAACAGCAGCCTCTAGGTAGGAGTAGAAGCAAGGCATTGAGAAGAAGATTATAGCATGCTAGAATTAGATAGATAAGAGCTTAAAAGATGAAATTTGCATGTATTGATATGTTAAAAAATTTCCATTGTAGTAAGTAGTGAGTGATGTTGGATATTTGGTTAAGTATTTTAAGAATTTGACTTATAACTGGAATTTAAAATATCTGAGTTTCATTATCTGGAATGTTGAAAAGTTTTATCTATAATTTTGTAAGTTAGATCCATAATAGGGATTTTATAGGAGGGTGAAGTTAGATCCATATTAGTAAATTTTATACATGTTCAGACATGATTTGTTCAGATATTGTCACACCAGTACCTTTGTAATTTTAACATGAAATCTGAATTTCTTTTTACTAAAGCTTTGGGCAAAATGCATTTTAAGACCCTCTGAAATATGCCTGAACAGAGAATCTATTTAACCCATGTTTTTCTTTGTTGAGTATCCATATGTCCCAGGAAACTCACCCCGGACTGCATTTCATTTAGTCTAGTATTTTGGTATCAAGGAATCAAACTTCTAGAATATGATAATTCACTTAAGAATATCCCAGATATGAGTTTGCATATAAGGTAGATTTTGTAGGAAAGCAAACATAGAAAATGATAGAAGCTTATATCATTTTCAGAGCACAGACACTACACTATTAATTTTTATAGATAACCATAACATAATTATCTGGTTTTTATGGATCATATTTTATAGAGGATCCAGCAAGCTATCAAGGATTAAAAATCATACTGTTACCTACATGAATAAGATTTTATTACATAAATAAAAATTAAGCTATGTGGGGATTGATTAAATTTAATCAATCAATGTAACCTCTTGTTTGCCATAACCTGATTAAGCAAGAGTGGCACATGCATCTTCATATGTGTGTGCATATCCTTGTGGTTGCACTGATATATCTATATTGGTAAAACTTTTGATCCTGGATAAAGTTTGTTTATTGGAAAAGAAAATGACCCTGGGGAAATATATTTGTTAATAAATGATATATATATACTTTGTAAAAAAAATCCTTACAAAATGAAGGTAGAAAAGAGAGGGTCATTCTATTTGGTATCAGAGCTATGTTATTAAACATAGCAGAAATAAAGATCAAGTTCTCTGATAGAAATAAAATTTAAAGAGACTAAATATATAACAATGTTTTCAGTGTAAATAAAACCACTGAAATAATAAAATTACCAATCAAACTAACCAGCTATGTAAATTATTATTAGCAAACTATGGTAGGAAGACCACCAAATCAGGGAGCAGGATCTTCCAATGCACCACCAATGGTCAATCTGCAAGACTTGGTGAGAGCATTTAGGGATGGGGCAGGACAAAGGCAAGAAAATCCCTATGAAGAACTCTCAAAATTACTTAAGACATATACTCATTTAGGAGGCAAAAGCTTTGAAGGGACAGAGAGTATTTTGGAAATTCAAGCATGGTTGAGAACATTGGATAGAATTTTCAATGACATGCAACTTGATGATCAAAGAAAGAGGCAAGTGGCTTCGAGACAGCTAAAAGGAGTAGCTTTAAGCTGGTGGGAAGTAATCATTGCAGGAAGAAACGAGAATGAAATCACTTGGAATCAATTCAAAGAGATGTTGGAAGCAAGGTTTGTACCAGCATCAGCTAAGACTACCTTGCTAGAAGAATTTATTAGACTTAGGCAAGGAACTATGACTGTCACAGAATACACTCAAAAGTTTGAAGGGCTTTCCACATATGGAGCAATGCTTGTGGCAGATAAAGCATCCAAAAATGATAGGTACATAAAAGGTTTGAACCCAGGACTTAGCAGAGCCATGTTACCTTATGCTGACAGGACCTTTGACCACGTGATAGACTTAGCTTTGAGGTTGGAGCAGCATGACAAGGAAAGGGAAAAATTCAGAAATTTCAAGAACAATAACAGTAAGAAGGGTAAGGGGAGATATCATCCTTATGATAAGAAGAAAGAAGAGGCCAGTACTAAGTCTACTGGGATATTAAAGCTAAGGAAACCAAGAAGATTGTGTGCCATCAATGTGGAAAAGAAGGACATATCAAACCAAGATGTCCAGAATTGAAAGGAGGAGCTTTCAAGTGTTATTTATGTGGGAAAGAAGGGCACATGAAAAGAAATTGTCCTGAGAATAAGTAGCAAGGAAAATTAGCAAACTTGGAAGAAAAAGGCAGAACAGTGGAGATCAATGCTGAGAAGCACAATCAAGTGGAAGGTACACTATTTATTTGTAATGTACCCATAGAGTAGTATATGATACTGGAGCAACTCATTCCTTAATTTCCTATGAATTAGTTAAAATGTTGAAATTAAGTTGCATATTGGTTGAAACCCCTTTACATATACAAAGTCCACTGGGAAGTACTAGTGTTTTAAACATGATCTGTGTGGATGTGGGATTAAACATAGGAGGAGATACTTTTATTTCCATTTATATGTTTTAAATTACCCAAATATAGGTGTTATTTTGGGAGTAGACTAGTTAAGGCAATTCAAGGCCATAATTAACTTAGACTCATCCACCATATCATTGCAAAACCATGGAAGCCAGACGATCACAATTTTGTGTGAAGTGTCCAAGGGAAGAAAATTGTGTCATTTGATTGATTTGGGTAAAGATTTCAGTGGACATATTATTGAGGAAATTCCCATAGTCAATGAATACTTGGATGTTTTTGAGGAGGTTAATGGTGTTCCAAACCATAGGCCAGTGGAATTCCAAATTCATTTAGTTCCAGGAGCAAGCCCAGTGATTAAAAAGCCAACAAGAATGGGGCCAAATGAACTAAAAGAATTAAAGAAACAATTAGAGGAATTAGAAAATAAGGGTTTTATAAGACCCAGTAATTCTTGCTTGGGGGCACCAGTGGTGTTTGTAAAGAAACAAGATGGTACTTTGAGACTCTGCATAGATTATAGGGAATTAAACAAGGTAACCATTAAAAATAAATACCCACTGCCAAGAATAGATGATCTTTTTGATCAATTGGCTGGAGCAAGAGTATTCTCTAGGCTAGATTTAGCATCTGGTTTTCATCAAATGAAGGTGGAAGAATCAAGCATCAAGTACACTGCCTTTAACACTAGATATGGGTTGTATGAATTTTTTGTAATGCCATTTGGCTTGACCAATGCACCATCATACTTTGTAGATTTAATGAACAGAACCTTTAGAGATTATTTAGACAAGTTTGTGCTTATTTTTATAGATGACATTTTAATTTATTCCAAAACAATGGAAGAGCATGAAAGTCATCTGCACATGGTTTTGTCTAGACTAAGGGAAAAAGACTTAAAGGCAAAATACTCAAAATGTGAATTTTGGAAAGAAGAAGTGTATTTTCTTGGCCATGTTATATCCGCCCAAGGAATTTCTGTGAACCCCAATAAAGTAGTGGTTATTCAAGCATGGAAGAGGCCAAGCACTAAGAGTGAAGTGAGGTCATTTATGGGGATGACAGGGTATTATAGGAGATTTATAAAAGATTTTTCAAAAATTTCTACACCACTTACTAACCTAACCAGAAAGAACCAAGCTTTTGTTTGGTCAGAAAAATGTGAAAAGTCTTTTGAATAGTTGAAGGAGGCATTGGTGAATGCTCCAATTTTAAAGGTACCTCATCGAAATGAAGAATTAGTTGTATACACTGATGCTAGTGGATTTGGCTTGGGTGCAGTGTTGATGCAACAAGGCCAAGTCATTGCATATGCATCCAGACAACTTAAACCCCATGAAGTTAGGTATACCACACATGATCTTGAATTAGCAGCTGTGATCTATGCTTTGAAACTTTGGAGACATTATTTGTTTGGCACTAAGTTTGAACTTTACACTGACCACAAGTCTCTAAAATATTTATTTTCACAAAAAGATTTGAACATGAGGCAACATAGATGGGTGGAGTTCTTAGCTGCCTATGACTTTGACATACTCTATACACCAGGCAAAGCAAACAAAGTTGCAGATGCTCTAAGTAGACAGCATGCTAAATTGGCTATGATGATGATAGAAGAATTTAAGGACTTGTCTTTGCTAACTGAGTTAGAAATTGGGGAGAATGGTTGTGGGCACATTGATGAGCAGATGCATGGTGCACAAGAAAATAAAGGGAAGTTAAGCTTAATGACACTTCAACCAGATTTAATTCTGAAGGTAGAAAAAATGCAAGAACAGGATGCAAACTTATTAGAGAAGAAAATTCTCCTCTCAAAAGGGGAGGAAGTGATGAATTACCATATTGATAAAAATGGTTATATGAGATACCAAAATAGGATGTGTGTGCCAGAGGACACCGAATTGAAGAAAGAGATATTGAATGAATATCACAGAAGTAAATACTCCATACACCCAGGCAACACAAAAATGTACCAAAATTTGAAAAGAGACTTCTGGTGGAAGGGGATGAAATCAGATGTAGCTAAATACATTGCCAAATGTATGACTTGCCAACAAGTCAAGGCTGAAACCCAAAGGCCATCAGGGTTGATGCAGCCTCTTAGTGTACCACAGTGGAAGTGGGAAGATATATCTATGGATTTCATAGATGGGCTGCCTAGATCTAAGAGAGGAAATACAAGTGTATGGGTGATAGTTGATAGGCTAACCAAAGTAGCACACTTCATCCCAGTCAAGTCAGAAAGGACAGCACCAAAATTAGCTCAAATTTTTATGAAGGAAGTGGTAAAATTGCATGGCATTCCCAAAACCATTGTGACTGATAGGGATACCATCTTCACCTCAAAATTCTGGAGAAGCTTTCAAGAAGCAATGGGAAGTGAACTATGTTTAAGTACTGCCTACCATCCTCAGTCAGATGGGCAGACTGAGGTAGTAAACAAGGTTTTGGAGGACATGTTGAGAGCATGTGTATTGGATTTTGGGGGCAACTGGGAAGATTATCTTTATCTAGTTGAATTTACATACAACAACAGCTATCAAAGCACCATAGGAATGGCTCCATTTGAAGCCTTATATGGTAAGCCTTGTTTGTCACCTGTTTGTTGGGTAGAAGCAGGAGAAAGGGTTATTTTAGGGCCTGAGTACATACAAGAAACTAAGGAGAAAATTGAGTTGATAAGGAGAAGAATGGCAGCAGCACAAGATAGGCAAAAGAAATTTGCAGAAAAGAAAAGGAGGCAGGTAGAATATGAAGTGGGAAATTTTGTTTTCATCAAAATCTCACCTATGAAAAATGTGCTGAGATTTGGGAAACAAGGCAAGTTAATCCCAAGATATATTGGACCATACAAAATTCTGGAAAGAATTGGTCCCTTGGCATATAAGTTGGAATTGCCGGAAAACATGCAAGGCATACATGATGTTTTTCATGTATCACAACTGAGAAGGTGAGTACATGACAAGGCAGAAATTCTGGAGACCCCAACCCAAGTGCAGATAAATCCTAATTGGATTTATGAAAAAGATCCAGTAGGGATTTTGGCAAAGGATGTGAAGAAATTAAGAAATAAATCACTGAAACTTGTAAAAGTACAGTGGAGTCTTGATCCCAGTGATTGCACATGGGAATTAGAGGACAAGGTTAGGATGAGCTACCCTAAGCTATTTTCAGATTAGAGGTAAATCTTTTTTTTTATTTTGCTTTTCTTTTGGGTGCATGTATTTTTAGTTATTATCGTAGAACTAGAAATCTAAGTGGTTGAGGAGTACTTGTTCTTTGGTTTAAGCTTGGAAAAATTGTGGGACACAATTCCTAAAAGGTGGGGTGTATGTAATGACCCAAGATTTTAGGAATTTATCTTGGAAAAATATAAATAAGATTAAAATAATTTTTAAGTAGTTTATAAAACCATGTTTAAGGGAAAGATGAGATAGCTTGATGTGGTATAATAAAATGATGTGCCTTTGTGCACAGAAAATACACATGAGTAAAGCTAGATCCCTGGATACTATGAATGAGTACATGATGCTATGTATGGAAAATGTATATATATGTATATGTATATATATATATATATTTACTGATAAATAAAGAAAACCCTCAAATGTGCTATATGCAGAAATATAACTAAGTATACATGAGCATATGTGTATCAGTATAAAATAATATAGATGTATATATGTATATAAGTTATTGTCTATAAAACATATATGTAAGTATACTAACTAAGTATTAGAATTTAAACTAGTAAGATGAAACACACAAATATGTTTTTCCTCTAGTGGATAAATAAGAAGGAAACACCAGATAATAAAGTAAAGGCTAAAAATAGAAAATGAGAGGAAAACAAAAATGTATTTTGTATGGGCTGAATTAAGAAAGAAAGAAATATGTATATAATATTGCTGGAAATCAGATCACACATTTAGTGTAATAACCCGAGTTTTTCTAACACGAAAAACCGGACCATTTGGGTAAAAAGAAGAGGTAGAAGAAGAAGAAAAATAGATAGAAGAAGAAAGAACTAAACAAAATCAGAACCTCACAGTCGCAGCGGATAAAATATAATATATAGAACAGATCTTTACACAAATGAAAACTATATCTGTTTATATACAATACATCATCATCAGAGTATGTCATAATACAATCATCAATATCCAGACAATCAGTCAATACAACAATCACAGCAGCGGAATAATACAAGTACGAGAAATACGTCTCGGACTCCAGCTCCTCTCCTGAGCTCCATAGCAACCTATCCTGAAATATACTCGGTCTGACCCGAGCATTATAATAAAATAACACCCGAGTCAGTCTGGAATACCAGTGCATCATAAATACATCCAAACTGATTATTAAAGTTTCAAAAATCCTTTGAAACAAAAGCATCTCGTAAGACCACGCCACAAATAAACATGTCGGGTTTTTACCTTACGATAGCTAAAACACTTTTATATTAAAATCCTCTAATATTATAATAGTGTCTATAGAAAGTAAAATAGAATCTAGCTGAAATGCTTGCATCTCACATTTCAACAATAGTTGGGCACAATCAAAACCGTACAGGCACGTAGGGAGAATGGATTTCCAACGAATGACTAGGCACTGGGGTACCACCTGTCACAGTACGTGGCCTAGATCACAGTACCGAGGAGTACGCCCGCTCCCCTGCAACACAAGGCCGGAACCATCCCTTACTGGATGATCCCGAATAAAATCACCCCACGGTTGGGATCAGCAACCGCACCACTAAGCCGAAATAAAAAGGGACATCTAGACAGGGATGACCTTACCCTCCAGTGGGAGCTACCCACGAAGCCTTGCTGCATAACCCCTGATTTTCAGTCATTCCCGGTTGATGAGGCTGGAGGCTAAACGATACCTTTCAGAACATATCCCTTAGAATGCCCATCGTCCACCTGACGATGTCACGAAAGCATTCGTCCATACAAGTCCGTCCCGGGTCCGAACGGAACCGAAGGCACTACTCCTACTACATCCATTTTGGAAATATCCTCAGGATTAGTAGCGACTAGCCCTTGCACTTCACTGCTCCATCTTCGACTCCGAACACGTTACACGAAACGTACAAACCGGATCGAAGTGGTATTCGAGTCTCCAGACCTAGAATCCCGGTATACGGAAACTCGATCCCGGTCTCTTCGAAACGATCGCGCATTTGGCCAATATTGATAGTCGGTGATTTAACTATCAATTCACATTCACAAGCATCCATAAGCATCCATCACACAATAAATAATATCACCCATTATTTATTCTTCCCCTTTAATATCTTTAACAGATATATTTTCACATTTCAAAACTCATTTTAAACGACTTCCCAATTTCTTCCTTTACAGGGTAAAGCCTTACCATTTATTCCCATTTGGAAAAACCAAGCTTAAACAATTTAGGTTAAAAACAATTAAAATACTTTATAGCGAAATATACTTATAAATATATAAATGTACTTCTAGTTATTTACTCAAAATATAATTTCAAAAACTACTTTAAATAGTATTTATTTAATAGGATATAACTCGATTTAAATAAGGGTTCAATTTACTAAATATTTACAGGTAGTGTTTTTTTTACAAGATAATACTAACCTTTTCCCTAACTTAAACAAATAACTTTAAAATAATTTAAACTTTTCTTCTCTAAAAATAATAATTTCTTGAAAATACTCTTTAAACAATTTAAACTTTAACTTTAATTAAATAAAAACCTTTAAAACTCTAACTTGGTTTTTCCCAGGGAAACACTATCCCGTTCAAACATTCCAAAGTATCCTTCATATAAATCCACTGATTTATTTCAAGTCAATTATGTTTTACAACATAAATCCCAAATCCCATATTTAACTATGACTTCATCCGAAGTTCACACCCAATTTCCCACATTCGAAAATTCATTTTTAAAATCATAGTTTAAAACATTTTTAAAATAAACATTGGAGAATTCTTAAATGAAAACCATATTTTCAATTTACTTAAATATAATTCCAATAGAGGAAACAGCTTTCAATACATTCTATTAACACTTAAATTTGCAGATTTATATTTGAAACCTTATTATACATATTCTAAATTTCCCAAATAACAATATTCATTATTAAAATAACCCATCGTTATTTTAATATATTTACAATTCTATAGAATTCATTTCCAAAAATCTATACTTCACATTTATTGATTGATAAATTTTCCATTGTATTTTGAAACCCAATTTACTAATTTCATTTTCCATTCCCAAACAGAAAATTTATTCTTTGAAACTCTTATTTCAATAATTCATTTAATTCGTAAAAACCAATTTAATCCATTTATAATTAAATTCTATAATTATAATTTTATACAAAAATTTCACAATACAATTAAATTTCCAGATTTATCAATCACAACATATAAACAGGTATGACTATCAATTATAAAATAACTGCTACATTGTGAGGAATCCAGTTGGATCCCTCCAACCTGTTTCTCCCTGCATCACAGATATTAGCACATCACACTATAAATATCAATCCAGCCAGATAACAGCAGTTAAAGTCAACCAATCATTCAGATATTTAAATATCAATTATTTATAATGCCTAGCATCCAGATGTGAGTGAGAAAAACTCACTTTGAGTTCGGCGAGCGTTCGAATTTCAAATTAAATCGGACGGTGTCCGATTTAACTCAAATTTCTACATGCCCGGAATGACTCCGGATCTGCACCATCTCATAGTGCTCGTCTCTGCGATTCCATCGCTTCCAGTTTCGTCTGGATCTGACAACGTATGAACGAGTTACGGTCTTATAAAGTTTGAATAACGATTTAAACAAATTCCTTTCTTTCTATTTTTTTTATTTATTTATTTATTATTACCAAGCAGGACGATCTGGCCACACATCTAAAATTCGAAATCAAGGCTGCAGATACGTTCTCCCTCTCGTACATGCTCTAGGAATCACGAACCAGGAAACCCATTGCACGCGAGCTTCCAACGATGACCGAGCTACCCATACTTCACCTGGGAATGATCAAACGCCTCCAGTCGGAGCGCCTCACCGCTACGCAACCCCAGCCTGAACGACGACCCACTCGGCTACCTCCAGACCTCGCGTGACGCGCACGAAGACTCATGAACGCGGACCAAATTCCAGCGATTCACTGCACAATACCATAACATAGCCGTTGGATGTAACGGTTTTGAGGTTCTCTTCATTTTCATAGTTGAAAGTTTCTTCAATCGTTGCTTGGATTTCGTTGAATTTGAGGGAGAAGACTAGGAGATATCGGCCATTGAATTATAAAAGTGGCGGCTGGTCTGATAAGTGATTAGGGTTTGGGAAAATTTAAATATATATAAATTTTTATATTATTAAATCAGTATAAATTCTCGACTTAAACGTTAATGCAAACGACCTCCGATTCTCACATTCCGACAAGCTACCCTGGGGTTTTTCCGCGTTCCGGACACAATGGAACAGGTTTCGTAAGCTAATTCGATCATAAGCGCGAGATATGGAATTAAACGATCAATTTAAAATTAAATCGGTTAAATCGATTTCGATGCGTTTCGAGCCACCACGGTCAAACAACAACCCCGATCGCTACGAAAATTGAAATCCGATAATAACTAACTATTACGGATCCAATGGAACTAGTTTCGTCGAATTCCGAGACTGTGCCCCGGAAGGCTATTTTCACTCGTCTATTAAATCAGGCGATTTCTGAAAATCGTCGAAAACGCTTCAAATTTCACTTTTAAAATTTTAATAACTTAACAATAAATCATATAAAATTTATAACAACATTAAAAATCATTCTGGCTCATCCCAGACTCAAATCTGATTATTTGCATTTTAATAATATTAAATTCATTTTTAAATTAATATAAAATTCCAAATATTAATTTATTCACTTTTAAATTCATCTAAAAATCCAACATTATTGTTTATAACCAATCGAACCTAAAAATACATTTAAACATCATTTTACAGCTATTTACACCCAAATCCACCTTTTATCCTAATCCCGAATATTTAATTATTTATTATCCAATCTCAGATTAAATCTCCACATTAGAAATTATCACTTGTTATTTTAGTTTAAACCAATTCTTTTTAGTTCAAAATAAATCTTAAACCCATATTAAACATTTAAAATGAATTAAATGTTCAAATTCAATGGCTTAAAAATACGGGATGTTACATTCCTCCCCCCTTATAAAAATTTCGTCCCCGAAATTTGCTAAGGTAGAAATATACTTTCCAACTCATTTACTTACTCAATTAGCTTAGTTAAAGGCTATATTCACTTTCCAAAATACTTTAACTCAATTCCAAACCCATTTGCTTTATTCACATTCAAAAGCTTATGAATTTCAACTCATTTCAAATAACTTTCCATATTAATAAATTTTTCCCAAAAACCCAAAAATTTTCTAACTCCCAAAATTTTTGGAAAATTTTGGCGGAGTCTCCTTTGCACGGAGGAGCTTCTGCGATATCGCAGGATACGCAAATATATATACATCGGCTCACACGGCCGGAAACCAAAATATATCACAATATATAACAATATATATATCATTTTCCAATTATTTTTGCGTAGGCGTACCTTTTAGCAAATTTTTAATAGCAAGCGGCTTATATAACGCATATACGCGCTCCAACTCTCTCGAACGCCTTCCGTACCTGTACTTACTCAACAAACTCATCAGTTTCAAAGATGTGAGCATTTTAATAACATTTCCAATGTAAATGCAAGCCAAACATATCCATTTCATAACCAAACCAAGCAAACTTCATTATTAACAATGTTAACCATATTTTATCAACAATTCAAAGTTTTCAATCACCTTTCAAATTACTTATTCAAGTCCAATTTCATTTTATTTCACTTGAATGATTTACATTCAAGTTTACTATATACAATTCATATTTATCTCAACCAATTCATTTCCACTTCAATATGATTACATATGCCTTTCTTACATTTTAATTTTACTTACATTCCAAATTTGATTTACAATCAAATTTCATTTTAAACTTGAAACATTTGCATTTCAATTATGATCCATTTCCATTCATATGCAAACATTACTCATTAAGAGGTCAATTCATTCCTATTGATTCAAATCAATTTCATTTGCTATTCTTAACCAATTCACTTGCATTCATATACAAAACTCTTTGAATTGGGTTCCCATTCATCTCAATTTATTCACAATTCAATTCCAATTGCTTTTAAACACTCAATTGCAAATACATGCGAATTTCCATGTCATTCAAGCAAAAATAATTGCCACTTAAGCTTATAACCATTTAAAATTAATTTCAACTTAGATTCATATAAATTTTATTCCATTTCAAGGTTCACAAACCAAATATTTTCTCTTCCCAATGTAATTGTTAAATTACATTTTCCTTACATCTTTATTTCCATTAACCAATTCAAATTTACATTAATATCATTCATTCCTGAGTTATTTACAACTCTTATATTTTTAACTCATCACATTAATTAATTTAAAACTCATTTCACTTGCATTTCAGTTTATTTCCTAACAATTCCATTCAAGATTACTTAAATAAGCCCATTCACAATCATTTGTTTTTCTTCCAAGTTACTTAAGTTCTTTCACAAAATTTCCATCATCTTCTTATATCAATTTTATTTTATTTCCATTTGATTCTCATTCAAATCAATTCCAATTCATTAACAAATTTTAACTGCTCTTTGCTTACTTACTCAATCCATGCACAAATTTATTTTATTAACAAAGAGACCACTCAAATTATTTTACTCATTTGAATCTACTTACAATTCGAACCATCATTAGTAATCTAATTCCATTATCTCTCCACACTTTCAACATTTATTACCAAAATTAAACCCCAATCCAAATCAGGCGTTTTATTTACTTTCACATTTTAATCAAACTATCAAAATTCTATTTATTGCAATCCAAATTCCATTTAATTTAGCTTACATTGAATTTATTTCCAAACAATCATTTTGGATTTAATTGAGTAAGCATTTACTCCATTCAACATCATCTCAACTGAATTAAATTTCCATTAAACTCAATTCTTATCCCATTTTAATTCAAGGTTAACTGAATTATATATGCAATTTCAATTCAATTCCTTTCCAGAATTAATTCAAGTTCATTTATGTTTTATTTAGCCAACCTGAATTTATACCATTTCCTTTTACTACCTTAAATAAGAATTTAATTACATTCATTCTTATTCATAACACAACAGAAATTTTAATATTCAGCTTAATTCCATCTTAGTCGAAGTTAGACCAAATTCAATTTAATCTTAATTCTCCATATCCAAGTTCAAGCTTATTTACTAACTTCAGTTCACTTACCTCTTTTATATTTTATAATTGTTTCACCTTACTTTGCATTCCATTTAAAATTAAGTTCGAATTCACCATTCCATTTATTATTTCATTTGTGATTATAATTCCATTTTACTTGAGTTAAAATCAAATCTTACATTCTCAAGTTCTCCAACTTATTTACTTGTAAGTTTATATTACTCATTTCAAACCAATCCACATTTTTATAATCACAATGATAAATTTTAACACTTAATAACTTAAGAATATGAATTCATTTGCACAATCATAAGCATTTACATTTCACCTTTATATCAACTTCCCTTTAATCCCAATTCATTTAGATTTAACCTCATTTCAAATTCTCAATTTTATTTAACTTATCATAAGTTAAATCCAGATATATTCCATTCACCTTCATTTATTCAAATTAAATTTTAATTTCAAGATTAAAATTTCCACTCTTCCTTTCCCCACTTAAGTTATATAGTTGATTCATTTCAACTTCCACATTTTTATTTTAAAATAGAATTCCCAGAATTCAACTTACCCGGATTTATTTCAAAACCAATTTGAAATAAAAATCAACACATTTCTCTTTTGATATTCAAATCAAATACCAAATTCCAAAACAATCAGGTTTTACCAAAACAGTTTTCTCCTTTGAAACTGTGAAAACAACTTGTATATAAAACAAGTGTAAACAAATACCTTAACCAATTACCACGGAAGCAATCCATCACTTTAGAAACTCGAAAATGAATTCTGATGATGTGGCCAGCATCATCAGGATTATTTTCCAGCGACTGAAGTGAGTTCAGTGCTTTCTACTTCCAAAATTTTCCTCAAAACAATTTTTATTCAAAAATATTTCCCCAAAATATACTCCATCCTTACGAATGCTTTTGAAAACATGCCGAACATTTCCACAAAGTCAAATTCTCAAAACTTGGTTTAATTCCATTTGAAATCCCTTTCAAAATTTCCGGGGTCAAAATTCTGGTTTAAGTCAAATTTTAATTATACTTCTTCTTACTTAAACCATATTTAATTTATTCTGTTTGGTTATAAACCAATTCAATATTTTAAATTCTTGTTTTCTTATATATCATTTCACATTTTAGATTATATTTCAATTTCTTATTTGATTATAGAAGAAACAACCAAACAAACATCCAAAACATATAATAATAATTTAGAAAATTATTTCTTTTTATATCAAAATACAATTTTGAGTAAAATTATTTCATTTACCCACTTTAAAACAATACTATGTCGGTTTATCTTGTTTAAGAGTTTAGAAACCCCTATCGATACGGTTGTACTTCCCGCACCGACCAGAATTCATAAACACCCAACCGATAAGTCAACACAGTATAAAAACAATTTTATATCCACTAACAAGTACGCTCTCATAGCTATTATTACACTCAACTCATCATAGAGTACTATTGACTCTATTTAAAATGAGTAATTTACCCACCAAAGCCTAGGTTGTCGCCAATCTAAGCTCTGATACCACTGTAATAACCCGAGTTTTTCTAACACGAAAAACCGGACCATTTGGGTAAAAAGAAGAGGTAGAAGAAGAAGAAAAATAGATAGAAGAAGAAAGAACTAAACAAAATCAGAACCTCACAGTCGCAGCGGATAAAATATAATATATAGAACAGATCTTTACACAAATGAAAACTATATCTGTTTATATACAATACATCATCATCAGAGTATGTCATAATACAATCATCAATATCCAGACAATCAGTTAATACAACAATCACAGCAGCGGAATAATACAAGTACGAGAAATACGTCTCGGACTCCAGCTCCTCTCCTGAGCTCCATAGCAACCTATCCTGAAATATACTCGGTCTGACCCGAGCATTATAATAAAATAACACCCGAGTCAGTCTGGAATACCAGCGCATCATAAATACATCCAAACTGATTATTAAAGTTTCAAAAATCCTTTGAAACAAAAGCATCTCGTAAGACCACGCCACAAATAAACATGTCGGGTTTTTACCTTACGATAGCTAAAACACTTTTATATTAAAATCCTCTAATATTATAATAGTGTCTATAGAAAGTAAAATAGAATCTAGCTGAAATGCTTGCATCTCACATTTCAACAATAGTTGGGCACAATCAAAACCGTACAGGCACGTAGGGAGAATGGATTTCCAACGAATGACTAGGCACTGGGGTACCACCTGTCACAGTACGTAGCCTAGATCACAGTACCGAGGAGTACGCCCGCTCCCCTGCAACACAAGGCCGGAACCATCCCTTACTGGATGATCCCGAATAAAATCACCCCACGGTTGGGATCAGCAACCGCACCACTAAGCCGAAATAAAAAGGGACATCTAGACAGGGATGACCTTACCCTCCAGTGGGAGCTACCCACGAAGCCTTGCTGCATAACCCCTGATTTTCAGTCATTCCCGGTTGATGAGGCTGGAGGCTAAACGATACCTTTCAGAACATATCCCTTAGAATGCCCATCGTCCACCTGACGATGTCACGAAAGCATTCGTCCATACAAGTCCGTCCCGGGTCCGAACGGAACCGAAGGCACTACTCCTACTACATCCATTTTGGAAATATCCTCAGGATTAGTAGCGACTAGCCCTTGCACTTCACTGCTCCATCTTCGACTCCGAACACGTTACACGAAACGTACAAACCGGATCGAAGTGGTATTCGAGTCTCCAGACCTAGAATCCCGGTATACGGAAACTCGATCCCGGTCTCTTCGAAACGATCGCGCATTTGGCCAATATTGATAGTCGGTGATTTAACTATCAATTCACATTCACAAGCATCCATAAGCATCCATCACACAATAAATAATATCACCCATTATTTATTCTTCCCCTTTAATATCTTTAAAAGATATATTTTCACATTTCAAAACTCATTTTAAACGACTTCCCAATTTCTTCCTTTACAGGGTAAAGCCTTACCATTTATTCCCATTTGGAAAAACCAAGCTTAAACAATTTAGGTTAAAAACAATTAAAATACTTTATAGCGAAATATACTTATAAATATATAAATGTACTTCTAGTTATTTACTCAAAATATAATTTCAAAAACTACTTTAAATAGTATTTATTTAATAGGATATAACTCGATTTAAATAAGGGTTCAATTTACTAAATATTTACAGGTAGTGTTTTTTTTACAAGATAATACTAACCTTTTCCCTAACTTAAACAAATAACTTTAAAATAATTTAAACTTTTCTTCTCTAAAAATAACAATTTCTTGAAAATACTCTTTAAACAATTTAAACTTTAACTTTAATTAAATAAAAACCTTTAAAACTCTAACTTGGTTTTTCCCAGGGAAACACTATCCCGTTCAAACATTCCAAAGTATCCTTCATATAAATCCACTGATTTATTTCAAGTCAATTATGTTTTACAACATAAATCCCAAATCCCATATTTAACTATGACTTCATCCGAAGTTCACACCCAATTTCCCACATTCGAAAATTCATTTTTAAAATCATAGTTTAAAACATTTTTAAAATAAACATTGGAGAATTCTTAAATGAAAACCATATTTTCAATTTACTTAAATATAATTCCAATAGAGGAAACAGCTTTCAATACATTCTATTAACACTTAAATTTGCAGATTTATATTTGAAACCTTATTATACATATTCTAAATTTCCCAAATAACAATATTCATTATTAAAATAACCCATCATTATTTTAATATATTTACAATTCTATAGAATTCATTTCCAAAAATCTATACTTCACATTTATTGATTGATAAATTTTCCATTGTATTTTGAAACCCAATTTACTAATTTCATTTTCCATTCCCAAACAGAAAATTTATTCTTTGAAACTCTTATTTCAATAATTCATTTAATTCGTAAAAACCAATTTAATCCATTTATAATTAAATTCTATAATTATAATTTTATACAACAATTTCACAATACAATTAAATTTCCAGATTTATCAATCACAACATATAAACAGGTATGACTATCAATTATAAAATAACTGCTACATTGTGAGGAATCCAGTTGGATCCCTCCAACCTGTTTCTCCCTGCATCACAGATATTAGCACATCACACTATAAATATCAATCCAGCCAGATAACAGCAGTTAAAGTCAACCAATCATTCAGATATTTAAATATCAATTATTTATAATGCCTAGCATCCAGATGTGAGTGAGAAAAACTCACTTTGAGTTCGGCGAGCGTTCGAATTTCAAATTAAATCGGACGGTGTCCGATTTAACTCAAATTTCTACATGCTCGGAATGACTCCGGATCTGCACCATCTCATAGTGCTCGTCTCTGCGATTCCATCGCTTCCAGTTTCGTCTGGATCTGACAACGTATGAACGAGTTACGGTCTTATAAAGTTTGAATAACGATTTAAACAAATTCCTTTCTTTCTATTTTTTTTTTTTATTTATTATTACCAAGCAGGACGATCTGGCCACACATCTAAAATTCGAAATCAAGGCTGCAGATACGTTCTCCCTCTCGTACATGCTCTAGGAATCACGAACCAGGAAACCCATTGCACGCGAGCTTCCAACGATGACCGAGCTACCCATACTTCACCTGGGAATGATCAAACGCCTCCAGTCGGAGCGCCTCACCGCTACGCAACCCCAGCCTGAACGACGACCCACTCGGCTACCTCCAGACCTCGCGTGACGCGCATGAAGACTCATGAACGCGGACCAAATTCCAGCGATTCACTGCACAATACCATAACATAGCCGTTGGATGTAACGGTTTTGAGGTTCTCTTCATTTTCATAGTTGAAAGTTTCTTCAATCGTTGCTTGGATTTCGTTGAATTTGAGGGAGAAGACTAGGAGATATCGGCCATTGAATTATAAAAGTGGCGGCTGGTCTGATAAGTGATTAGGGTTTGGGAAAATTTAAATATATATAAATTTTTATATTATTAAATCAGTATAAATTCTCGACTTAAACGTTAATGCAAACGACCTCCGATTCTCACATTCCGACAAGCTACCCTGGGGTTTTTCCGCATTCCGGACACAATGGAACAGGTTTCGTAAGCTAATTCGATCATAAGCGCGAGATATGGAATTAAACGATCAATTTAAAATTAAATCGGTTAAATCGATTTCGATGCGTTTCAAGCCACCACGGTCAAACAACAACCCCGATCGCTACGAAAATTGAAATCCGATAATAAATAACTATTACGGATCCAATGGAACTGGTTTCGTCGAATTCCGAGACTGTGCCCCGGAAGGCTATTTTCACTCGTCTATTAAATCAGGCGATTTCTGAAAATCGTCGAAAACGCTTCAAATTTCACTTTTAAAATTTTAATAACTTAACAATAAATCATATAAAATTTATAACAACATTAAAAATCATTCTGGCTCATCCCAGACTCAAATCTGATTATTTGCATTTTAATAATATTAAATTCATTTTTAAATTAATATAAAATTCCAAATATTAATTTATTCACTTTTAAATTCATCTAAAAATCCAACATTATTGTTTATAACCAATCGAACCTAAAAATACATTTAAACATCATTTTACAGCTATTTACACCCAAATCCACCTTTTATCCTAATCCCGAATATTTAATTATTTATTATCCAATCTCAGATTAAATCTCCACATTAGAAATTATCACTTGTTATTTTAGTTTAAACCCATTCTTTTTAGTTCAAAATAAATCTTAAACCCATATTAAACATTTAAAATGAATTAAATGTTCAAATTCAATGGCTTAAAAATACGGGATGTTACATTTAGCATGCAAATAGACAAGAGAAAAAGCATTTTATGGAAAAGTAGGATTTCTGAAAATAACCAAAGTAGATAACCACTTTTCTCTTCACCAAATTAAGCCGGGGAGGGTAGAATCTTGGGTTCAAATAAATGCAGATAACATAATTTTCTAGTGGGCAAAAATGGCTTTAGCCAATACCCAAAACCCTAAGGAGAACTCTGTATATATATAAGCAGCAGCCTCCTCTCCTTCTCAAAAAAAGAACTTTGAAAAAAAAACACCATATAAAACATAAGGCAAGTGAAGGAAAAGAGCTTGAGGCTAAAGGCAGAAGTTATCAACTAATTAAGGAAGCAAAGAAGAGAGCTAGGTGAGAAAACTCACTCAACAACTTAAGGCACTAAGTCCTAATGAAGACAGCCAGTTATAAATTAATTTTTCTTAAAAGTGTATGTGGTTGTCTTTCAGAAATTAAGGATGCTTTAATGCCAAATGGTTGTTCTGGTTGTTTTATTTTGTGAATATTCTAAATATGATCAGTATGCATGAATAAGTATCTTAAAAACCCAGATCTCTTTCTGATATGATACTGGTTAGAAATATAAATAAATACCCAGAAAATAAAATGTGGAATATAAGCAAGTAGTGTTGGTTTTGGCTCAACCCAGAATAATTGATGAGCATATGGGCTGCAATATACATATGTATATGTGCTGAGGCTTAAGATAAAAAGGAATTAGGAGTGCAATAGGCTTGCCTATGTGCTGATACTCCTGATTCAAAGAAAATATACAATAACCACCTAGCAAATAGATTTTGTGATTTAGGAAGCTTGGTCAATCTGAGTTAACTAAAGCACAGATGTTTGCAATAAAATCTTCTCATAGAGCCATAAACCAATGTTAGTTGTCTATATCTCCTTAAAATTGGAAGAACATGTTTTAATAAGTACCAATACTTAAATTGCTTGATTACCTCTGTTTGTTTATGTGAATGATGAGAAATGCTATGAGATGAATGCTTGTTTTTGTAAAATCACTCACTGATTGGGTTTGCCCTGAAAAAATTAAAAAGAGAAAGTACCTGAGAACTTGATTAGGAAATGGGGTCAAGATTACTGCAGGAATGACTTGTGTTCTTGAGTAATACAAGTTGACACATGGCTTGTTTAAGTCCTGAGATCTTTGTGTAATGGAGTGAATTAGTTCATTACAGTGTGTCCATTGATTCATAAAATTGCAGATGAGACCAGGGTAGATAAATATATCAAGGGAAGAATATTTGACATGATGAGAAACTAGAGTTTTCCCAGAAACGAAATATGAGGAGGGAATAAATGATTTAACTCATATTGGTTATTTTCTGTTTGGTGTGAATGATTATTTGATTTATGACTGAATTGTATGCCTGAGTGTATGTGCCATATCTATACAAAGTCTCTGGAAAGAAAGATTAAAGTGTGCACATGCACAATGACACAGAACATGCACACAAGTATTACTTGTTTTCAAAGGGCAGAACTTTATGTATATGTACTTAATTCAATTTTAACTTAATTAATTAATTTCTTTAGTGAATTTTCTCATACCAGACATGTGTCTGACCCTAGTGTGCGAATGGCATCTGGGGTGTCTCATTTAAAATGAGGCAGCTTCAAATGCTTTTTCAGGAACAACAGCCTCTAGGTAGGAGTAGAAGCAAGGCATTGAGAAGAAGATTATAGCATGCTAGAATTAGATAGATAAGAGCTTAAAAGATGAAATTTGCATGTATTGATATGTTAAAAAATTTCCATTGTAGTAAGTACTGAGTGATGTTGGATATTTGGTTAAGTATTTTAAGAATTTGACTTGTAACTGGAATTTAAAATATCTGAGTTTCATTATCTGGAATGTTGAAAAGTTTTATCTATAATTTTGTAAGTTAGATCCATAATAGGGATTTTATAGGAGGGTGAAGTTAGATCCATATTAGTAAATTTTATACATGTTCAGACATGATTTGTTCAGATATTGTCACACCAGTACCTTTGTAATTTTAACATGAAATCTGAATTTCTTTTTACTAAAGCTTTGGGCAAAATGCATTTTAAGACCCTCTGAAATATGCCTGAACAGAGAATCTATTTAACCCATGTTTTTCTTTGCTGAGTATCCATATGTCCCAGGAAACTCACCCCGGACTGCATTTCATTTAGTCTAGTATTTTGGTATCAAGGAATCAAACTTCTAGAATATGATAATTCACTTAAGAATATCCCAGATATGAGTTTGCATATAAGGTAGATTTTATAGGAAAGTAAACATAGAAAATGATAGAAGCTTATATCATATTCAGAGCACAAACACTACACTATTAATTTTTATAGATAACCATAACATAATTATCTGGTTTTTATGGATCATATTTTATAGAGGATCCAGCAAGCTATCAAGGATTAAAAATCATATTGTTACCTACATGAATAAGATTTTATTACATAAATAAAAATTAAGCTATGTGGGGATTGATTAAATTTAATCAATCAATGTAACCTCTTGTTTTCCATAACCTGATTAAGCAAGAGGGGCACATGCATCTTCATATGTGTGTGCATATCCTTGTGGTTGCACTGATATATCTATATTGGTAAAACTTTTGATCCTGGATAAAGTTTGTTTATTGGAAAAGAAAATGACCCTGGGGAAATATATTTGTTAATAAATGATATATATATATATATATATACTTTGTAAAAAAAAATCCTTACAAAATGAAGGTAGAAAAGAGAGGGTCATTCCATCGCTCTTGGCGTATTTTGTAATAATTATATTTCTCTGAACGTGGTTCACGCATTGGGATTATGTAATTAACTTGAAATGTGATTTGAAGTGGAATGAGAAATTTGTTTTTAGTCAAGTTTAAGAATTTTCATATTCATATGTTTCTGTTATATCAATGTATCTAATATTACCACATTTGGTCACCGAGAATTAATAACTATGGATGCCTGCAGCATCTGTAGCCATTAGTTTTGGGCCTCCAAAACGGGGATGTTACAATAGAGGCAACAATAAAGATAAGCGGCATCGACTACATGTGTTATTGATCATATACGGCATGGCTTCTTCTGCTTATATCCTTTAGAAAATATGTGGATAACAATATTAGAACCTCGTATTTTGGTATTTTGATAGTGACAACTATATAATATTATACTATGTATACTAACCAGCCGCATAGGAAAAGATCAACCAAACAAGGAGACATACTCGACGAAAACAAGACCATTATGGCATAATTATGTAATATCGGTCATAGTGTCTAGAGTTAAAATCTCTTCTAGTTGTATATACAAACACACACGATCATGATATCTTTTCAAAAATCAAATAAGTCAAAATTTACATTGGTTAGTCAACTGAAATAACACTGTCAGTCGACTGACCCAAAGGAATTAAAAATAAAATAGTTTGACAATTTCAGACGACTGAGAAAACAAAACAGTCGACTAAACATGTTTTCAGTCGACGGAATTGTAGATTTCAATCGACTGAAACTGCCTATTTTTTAATTGTTTACTTTCTATTTTGAAACCTCTCACTCTATTCAAATACAAATGACTGGTTTATTTCCTTCAGTCGACTGAATAGTCGTAACAGCTATATTTTTCTAATTTTCTAAAGAGGTGATTTTCTCTATGAAGAGTTATTCCCCTTTATTAGTGGTTGCAATCATTCCTTTAAAAGTTGCAACTAATGGTTATCTATGAAAGGCAATCCATTTCAAAATTTAATTCAGTGATTTACAATTCTTTCTATCTCAATCTTGAATTACCCTCAAGCATTCAATCGATTATATTTCTTTAAATTTTTTGATCACGCATTCGTTCAAGAATATTTTCTTGTGAATCAAATTACTTCCTTTCTTCATGAGCACATATTATACCACAAAGAAGAAGATTATAGGAAGGTTGTACTCATTGTCTAATCCATGCTATACAAGATCATAAGAAGTCACAAACAATTCTACTTATTCTGTAAACGAAGTCATATTGGAGTTTATCAGGCATAAAGTCTTATTTGATAGCTCAGGCAGTTTGTAAAACCTATTCCTCTGGGTTAAGTGAGGATGTTTGTTAGCTAAATCCAGAAGGAGTCTGGGACTGGACGTAGAACGGGAGTTCGAATTGTTTAAAAATATCTGGTGCACTTTATTGAAATTTTTATACTGCTAGTTTAATATAAGTTTTATTTAGTAAATAAAATCATATTACTTGATCCACATATAAGTTTAATATAAGTTTTATATTGCTAGTTGATAACTAAAAGAAGAAAAGAATATACTAGAAGAAGAATTAGTAAAATCTTAGGATTCTTGTGCTAATATATCATCACAGCTTACTATGTTAAGCAACGAAATAGAAACTCGAAAAAATAAAAATGATGTATTAACAGAAGAAAATCACAATATAAATTCTAGTAATAAAATATTAGAATTAGAAATAAATGGTCTTAAAAACAAAGTTAGAAAATATTACTAAAAATGTTTCTAATTTATTAAAGGTAGAGATAATATTTCTAAAATTCTAGAAAATTCATAATCTACTTATAGTAAAAAGGAATTAGGATATAAAAAATCTAGAAAAGAAGTTAAAACAGGACTAAACAATATATTTCACTATATACTGATTTCAACAAGAAAAATGATAGTCAAAGGAAACAAATCTATAAGTCCAAGACTGTAAAAATTTAGGTTCCAAAGAATAACAATCATATGATAAGAAATAAGTATATAGATAATTTTATTACCGATGTTCATAAGAATACAAATTTATTTTCAAAGGGAACTATAAACCCTACCGGGTTTGGCTTCCTATGAACTAATGCTTAGGACCCTAACAGAGGAAGTAAGTACCAATATCAGTTCAATATTATTTGCAGGTACCTAGTAAAAAGAGAGGAAAATGGATACTCGACAGTGGTTGCTCCAACATATGACGGGGAACATAGATATGCTAACAAATATTATCTACTCAGATGGAGGTTTCATTACTTTTGAAGATAACTTTAAAGGGTACTTCATCGTAAAAGGAGACGTGAGCAACAATGGTACATATAATTCACCTCTTATTGCTAATGTTTTATTAGTTAAAAATTTAAAACATAATTTATTAAGTATTAGTCAATTATGCAATAAAGGCTTTAATCTATCCTTCTTAAAAGATAAATGCGAAATTTTCGATCAAAATAAAAATCTAATCTTCGAAGGAGATAAAGAAAGAAAATATTTATATTTTAAATATGAAAATCATATATGTTTAATAGCCAAAATAATGATCCATGGTTATGGCACAAAAGATTTTGTCATATTAATTTTAAAGCTATTAATAAACTATCTAAAAACAATTTAATAAAAGGTTTATCAAAAATGAATTATAAAGTAAATAAAATTTGTGACGAATGTCAACTAGGAAAATTAACAAAATCATCTTTTAAATCTATGAAAATCATTTCTACGTTACAACCTCTTGAACTACTACATTTGGATCTATTCGATCCTACTCAAGTTCAATCTATATATCATAACAAATATGTTTTATTATTGTAGATAATTTTTCTAGATATACATGGACATTATTTTTGAAAAACAAAAATGATATTTTTGAAACATTTAAAATTTTTGCTAAAAGAATTCAAAATTAAAAAATTTATAAATTAAAAATATTAGAAGTGATCATGGTGGCAAATTTGAAAACGAACTTTGAAAAAAAATTTGAAACAAAAAAGGCATTGGTCACAACTTCTCATTTCCTAAAACTCCACAACAAAATCGAGTTGTAGAAAGAAAGAACAGGACGTTACAGGAATATGCTAGGACTCTACTTAGTGGTAGTCAACTACCAAAACAATTTTGGGCAAAAGTCGTGTCTACTACATACTACGTCTTAAATCGTGTCACTATTCGACCCTTAACTAAACATACACCATACAAACATTTTAACGGTAGAAAACCTAATATATCATATCTACGAATTTTTGGATCAAAATGTTTTATATTAATACAAAAGATCAACTAGGAAAATTCAATCAAAAATATTATAAAGGAATATTTATTGAATATTTGGAACAATATTCGGAATGAAGCAAAGCATATGAATATATAATAAACGTACAAAAACTATAGAAGAAAATTTACATGTTTATTTGACGATAATTTCAAAAATAATAAAGATGATGATGAAAATATTATAGAACAACCAATTATAGAAAATCCATCTCAAAATTGTATAAATAAAGAACAACAAATTACAGAAAATCCAATTGAAAATGAACTTAGAACTCCACCACGAATTTTAAAAGATCATCCGATTGAAAATATAATTGGTGAAGTAATAGAAATGTCAGAACTAGACATCAATTAAATCAAATGGGTCATATTGCATTTATATATATTATAAAACCTAAAAATCCCAATGAAGCTTCAACCGACGACTATTGGATTTTAGCTATGCAAGAAGAGTTAAATCAATTCGAACGAAATTTGTTCCAAGACCAATGATCAAATAGTCATTGGTACGAAATGGGTTTACAAAAATAAAGCAGATGAAAATGGAAATGCAACACGAAATAAGGCAAGATTAGTTGCACAAGGTTATATCAGTAAGAGGGGATAGACTATGAAAAAACTTTTGCACCTGTTGTAAGTCTTGAAGCAATACGAATATTACTAGCCTTTTCTTGTAATCATAATTTTAAAATTTATCAAATGGACGTTAAAAGTGCATTATTAAATGGTTTTATAAATGAAAACGTTTTTGTAGAACAGCCACCTCTTTTTAAACACGAAAATTTTCCTAATCACGTCTATAAACTTGAGAAAGATCTTTATGGTTCGAAACAAGCACCACCTACTTGGTATGAACGACTAAAAGGCTATTTTATAGATTCTAGATTTGAGATTGGAAAAGTTGATCAAACTTTGTTTATAAAACGAGATAAGAAAGATATATTAATTATACAAATTTATGTAGACGATATCATTTTTGGATTTGCATATGAAGATTTACACAATGAGTTCTCAAAAATAATGACAAGTGAATTCGAAATGTCTTATATGGGAGAACTCTCATATTTTCTCAATCTGCAAATTAAACAACTAAGCAATGGTATTTTTTATTAATCAAGAAAAATATTGTACTAATTTAATAAAATGTTTTGGAATGAAAAAAAAAATCAAGTAAACCGACACCTATGAGCATTGAGGTTCATCTCGGTAAAGATGAAAGTGGAAAAAGTATGGATCAAAAATTATATCGAAATATTATTAGATCTTTACTATACTTAACTAATCGCCCCGATATAATGATGAGTGTCTTCCTATGTGCATAATTTCAAGCAACTCCCAAAGAATCACATTTGCGAGCAGTAAAACGAATCCTACGATACTTAAGCAACACTAGAGACTATAGCCTCTTCTATCTGAAAGAACGTCCTTTTGAACTTGTGCCATACAGCGATGCTGATTTCAAAGGATGTTGAACGGACAAGAAGAGTACGAGTGGTACTTGCCATTTTATCGGACACTCTCTAGTATCAAGTTTAGTAAAAAAGCAAAATTGTGTTTCACTATCAACGTGTGAAGAAGAATATATATCTACTGCTTTGGCATGTGCACAAGTAATATATATGCATCAAACTCTTCGTGACTATGGCATATACGTAAATAAATCTTCAATCTATTATGATAGTACAAGTGCTATTAACCTATCAAAGAATCTAATAAATCATTCTTCTACCAAACATATTGATATTCGTCGTCATTTTCTACGTGATAAAATAGAAAAAGATTTGATATCACTCAATTTCGTATCGTTTGAAAATCAAATAGCAAACATATTTACTAAGCCTTTAAATGAAAACGGTTTTATCAAGTTACGTCGCGAACTAGGTATTATGTCTCTGCAAGATTTAAATTAATACAAATAAAATACATATGTCATTGTTTTAATATTTAAATAAAGCTTGTATTTGTTTCTATTGAAATAAATAAAATATATCATAAACAAATATATTGGAAAGTTTAAAACAATATCTAGGAACAATATTTTAAAAATATAAACTATTTAAACAAACAACAGGTTCAGTAGACTGAACGCCCTAGTTCAGCTGACTGAATGAGAAGAAAGAAAAATAATATAACACAGATTCAATCAACTGAATTGATATTCATTCGACTCTATAAAGAAATTTTGTTTACCCCGCACTTGACATTTTGGTCAGTTGACTGATTTCTACATTTAGTCAACTGGTCAAATAAAAACAAAAACTAATATTTTCAAATTCAGCCGTCTAAATTTCTGTTTCAGTCGACTCTGTAGACAAGCAAATTTAGTTCCTGAGCATACAACCTTAGTTAGTCGACCGAGTGACTATTCAGTCGATTGATCCAGAATTTTTTTTATTTCAAAGCAGTTTTTTAGTCGACTAAATTGTCCTCCTAGTCCACTGATCAGGTTTTTTCACCTTTTTAAAATAAAAATCCATTCAACTTCACGTCATTTGAGGCAGCTATCCATTCAAAACCCTTACCTCTATTCAATCCTTCACATTTTCTGACTTTATTCTTTCATCTCCTCCTCCGAAGAGATAAACGAATCAAAATTTTCTTCCTCGACACTCAATTATAATGCCTCCAAAACATTCAAGAGAATCATCTACAACCACTGGACCATCTGAATCTCAAATCAGAGGCTGGCTATACAAAGATGCTGCTGTCCAAAGGTTCAATAAAATGAGGAACATGAGGATTTTCAAAAGTTCGTTCATCCGGTTTAGAGATTTTGGAGGCTATGCTATTCGAGAATTCACTAAAGCAAACCACATTGATGATCTCATCAACTTTGAAGCCAGCAATCTCAAGATTTACCCATTATTGGTAAAATTGTTTTATGCTAACTTAAACTTAGATTTCATGAATCTACACAATAAAGAAAATTGTATATGGACTCTTGTTTGTGGTGTCAAAATTTATCTACCTATAGCAAGATTAAGATCTATTTTAAATTGCCCTTCTGAAGGAGAAGACTTAGATGACATTGAAGTAGATTTGAACAATCAAGATGAAATTAGCCATATGTTTTTAGCTGATAACTTAGAAGTGTGGAAAGCAAAATTCTTCGTCCAAAAGCTAGAATTTTGCATAAAGTAATTACTTATTCTATACAACCATGGACCAGTAGCTACGAAGTGGTTTATAAGCACAACTTTCAAGCTCTTTATGCAATATATGGTCGTCGAAATGTTAATTGGGCAAAGGTAGTAATGGATTAATTTAAAACATATCATAACCGTAAAGCCAAAACGATTCATTTTGGAGAATATGTCATGCGTATCTTAGTGAGCTTTGAAGTAACTCTTCTAAATTCTAAGTTTATTGCGGTTGGTTGTTTAAACTCCAAAACTCCTAGTCTCATGAAACTTCCACAAAGAGTCGAACACCACAACATTATATCCTTCGAGCAATGGAAAGCAAATAGAGAAGCCAGTCATCCTCAACCTACCAACCCTACTGCAACTTTCTCTTCTCAAGCTCCTCAACCTCCTTAACCTCAACATGATGAGGATGACATAGAAGAAATACCTTTGGAACATCAAGCATGTCAGGCTTATGTCACTCTCCACTACAATCGGAGTAAGCTTGATCGACGTCTTTCCCGAGTTGAGCACACTGTCACTAAAATGGATAACAAGGTTGATCAAATCAAAGGATTCTTGAAAAAAAATTGGGATAAAATGTCATGTGTTTCATCCACTTCTGCATATACACCCTCCAAAGAAATTCCTCAAAACCCTGAGCATTTAACTTAGACATCATCTGAAGAGGAAGAAGGAAAACATTCGACCGAGCATGGAGATACAAGCGGAAGTCATGACTACTCAGGCTTGGTAAGACGATATTTTCTTTCATCCTTTATCACTTATGCATCCTTGTTTCATTTTCTTTCTAAGACACTTCAATTGTATGTTGATTCATGATAATTTGTGTTGATATTATGTAATTGTGATCATGATAGTTTGTTGTTATTCATGACATTTTGTTGTCTTGGTTGTTTTATGTAATAGTCATTGTAACATTTGTGTTCTCTTGTGAAATGTTTTGCATATCTGCATTATGATCATTCATTGTCTCTAAAATATTCTCATCTTTAAGTATTACTTATCATAATTTGTTCCTACTAATTTTCATTTCCTTTTTGTCGATGAAAAAGGGGGAGAATAACTATGGCCATATCGATAAGGGAAGTATAGACTTAGGCGAAGAACAATCTATATATCGATTACTTTAAAATGTATAGTTGTCATCATCAAAAAGAGGGAGAATGTTGGAAACTCGTATTTTGGTATTTTGATAGTGACAACTATACAACATTATACTATGTATACTAACCACTTGCACAGGAAAAGATCAATCAAACAAGGAGACGTACTTGACAAAAAGAAGGCCATCATGGCGCAATTATGTAATATCATTCATAGTGTATAAAGTTATATAAATTGTTAAAATCTTTTCTAGTTGTATATACAAGCACACACGATCACAAATTATTCTCAAAAATCAAATAAGTCAAAAATACATTAATCAGTCGACCAAAACACCCTTATCAGTCAACTGACCCAAAGGAACTAAACAAAAAATAGTTGTCTGAAAACACAAAACAGTCGACTAAACGTATTTTCAATTGACTAAATTGAAGATTTCAGTTGATTGAAACTGCCTATTTTTGAATAGTTTACTTTCTATTTTGAAACATCTCCCTCTACTCAAATACAGTCGACTGAGCGGTCGTAACAGCCATATTTTTCAAATTTTCTGAAGTGGTCCACTTGTCTATGAAGAGTTATTCCTCTTCGTTAATGGTTGCAATTGTTCCTCTAACAGTTGCAACTAATGATTATCTGTATAAAGCAATCCATTTCAAAGATTTAATTCATTGATTTACAATTCTTTCTATTTCAATCTTGAATTACTCTCAAGCATTCAGTTCACTATATCGCTTTAAGTTTTTTTATCACATATTCATTCAAGAATATTTTCTTATGAATCAAATTACTTCCTTTCTTTATGAGCACACACCGTACCACAAAGATGAAGATTATAGGAAGGTTTTACTCATTGGCTAATCTGTGTTGTACAAGAGCATAAGAAGTCACAAACAATTCTACTTATTTTGCAGACGAAGTCCTATTGGATTTTATCAAGAACGAAGTCCTATTCGACAGCTCAGGCGGTTTGTAATACCCAATCCTTCGGGTTAAGTGAGGACGTTTGTTAGTTAGATCCAGAAGGATTCTGGTACTGGACATAGAACAGGAGTTCGAACCAGTAAAAAAATCGTTGGTGCACTATACTTATTAAAAAATTTATACTGGTAGTTTAATATAAGCTTTATTCATTAAATATAATCATATTACTTGATCCACATATACTTTCAAACAACAATCTTTCCTGTTACACAGATACAATAGAACTTCGTGACACTAATATTAGAGCCGATATTTAAAATAATCTTCCTAAAGTTTCAAAATGCACGTCAGCCCCCTCCCGAAATGCAACCCATCAAACACCCCTCTAATTATTTTCAATAGTTTTCTTTTCAATATTTTTCCACATTTTGAGTCTGCATTACGACGACATAAAATTCCAACAACTTTTGAAAAATATCAATTTTTTTCATTTTAAATTTATAGTTATATTGAATATTTGTTGTTTATAATGCAAATATTTGAGGAAAAAATTGCAATATTTCGAAATAAAATTGCAAGATTCATAATCTTTAATATATTTGAAGTAATATCAATTTAAGGAATATTGTATTTCTTATGAAATAACCTTGCATTATAACAAAGATACCCTTGTACAATGGCGTTTTTATAATGGTGAAAAAAGGCATCTTGTAATAGAAATCTATTACAACAATTTTATCTTACTGGTTGTAAAATATGTCACTTTTCGACAACTCTTTTTCTTTACTCATTGTAATAGACACCTATTACAATGTTTTTCATCTACCAGTTGTAATAGATGCCTATTACAACTATTTTTTGCCTATTGTAATAGATTCCAATTTTCATCAATGCCTCTTCTCTGTTTGCCAGTTGTAACATGTAACGACCCGGGTTTTGGCGCTTGTTAACGGGGTAATTAACCGATTTTAAATTATTGAAATATTAATTTTTATAAGTTGAATAGATGAATATTCTGATATTTAAAATATCTATAAATTGATAAAAACCATATTAAATATTGAATTATAAAATTCTGGATATGAAATATTATAGATATATGTATATAAACTCCACCATTTAAATTTAAGATAAAATATCCATAAATGTATATATATAAATATATACAAGCTTTATGATGTTTAAATATATATATATATATAATTCTAGATATACATGGTTATAAAAATATAGTTTATGAATAGGGGCATTTCACCAGAAGGACAAACTTTGTAGTCCAATTAGTTTCTAGGACACACATTCAAAAAAATTACTTTCAAGGCCAAAGTCTGCAGAATAATTACTTTCAAGGACAAAGTCAGCAGTCCAATTACTTTCAAGGACATAATTTCATAGGTTTTTAGGCCCTAGAAACTAATTATTTTACGTTTTGTCCTTGAAAGTAATTATTTCAATTGTGTGTCCTAGAAACTAATTTCACTTGCTAAAGAGCCCCTTGTGGCTAATTTCCACTTATGAATATATATATATATATATATATATATATATATGTGTGTGTGTGTGAATGTATAAACTCCAAAATGGCAAATTTCAAAACTTATGGATACATATATATATATATAGGTATATGTTTATAAAATATAGTGCATATGGAAATATATATATACACACACATCTATATATGTAAGTATGATAAAGTAAAAATGTATATTGTATATGTATGCATATCCCCACACACACAGACAATACTAGAAAAATGCTAAATACCGACGGAGGGGGGCGACGGCTTCCGACGGCTTATTTTCGACGGCTTCCGACAGGCCGTCGGCGGCCGTCGGAAGCCGTCGGAAATTTGTGAAATACAGGCTCAGCCGAGCCTTCTTCCTCCTCACTTTTCATACGAAAATAATTCACCCTAAATCCCCAAATCTCTTCCCCAAGCTTCCAATCATCAATTTCGAGCTTTCGAATCCTCCCCGGCTGCATAATCAACGTCTATTTCTCTCTAGGTCAGGTATAATCTCTAATTTTTGCCAAAAATCTAATTTTTACCCTAAATCTAGATTTGCATAAGTTGTTAAATTAGGGCTAATTGGTGATTGAAATTGTTTCCAATAGTGTTATAATAGTTTCTAGCATTCCATGGTATTCCTATTTCATCTTTTATCGTGAAATTGTGAAAAACATGTACAATTTGTGGTTGTTCGTGTATATGTAAATCGTTGTGTATGCCTTGATTCTACGATTGTATATGTGTGTAGCGCTGCTATCATTATATTGTGTTAGTTGGAATAAGATAAAATGAATGCACGAGCTAGGAATATTATATTGTGCACGTATTGACTTATGCAAAAAAAATGCGTCGAACGAGCCTTAGGTTGATGTAATACGTTGAATAAATGTGTTAAATTAAAATATATTTTTGTAAATGTGAACAGTTAGTAAAACTGTATTTTTTCGTAAAATGCGCACATTTAATTAACTAATGTCCCTTAGACAGTTTTTGGCCCCGTCTGACGAGTGTTGTACATGATCGTTATATAAATAGTCGTTTTTTTTCAAAAAACGACCATTTATATTCATCTGGTACAATGTTCGTTGGATTTGTCCCTGTATTGGACAAGTTATGAAAACGGTAAGCATTTTCATTTTGTATACTACTTCGTCTCAAACGGTTCATAAAATTTCGGCCTAACTTTTCTTTTTTGTTTCCTGCGTACACGCATTTGTGTACAATGCAGGGAACAAAAGGGAAATGCTGCCGAAATTTTGTTGAATCGTTTGAGACGAAGTAATATACGAAATGTAAATGCTTACTGTGTTTGTAATGGGAAGTAGGATGCCTGACCATGGAAAAAAAAATTTATACAATTTTTTATATCGATACGTTAAAAAATAAAATGTGCCCTATTTGAAAATATTTTTAAAATTTTGAAGTTGTTCTTTAAATTCAAATATTATACGACCACGAAAATAATCTTTTTCGAATTTGTATTCTTGAAAATAAATATTAAATTTTGAACTTCTAATTTTCTCAAATAGGACAAATGATTGATTATTTTGTTGATCGGAGGAGATGGATGTACCAAAGAAAAGGACTGAGGGGATCAATAAAAGAAGATTTTTATAATGGTATAAACGTGTTTGTTGAATTCGCTTTAAGTAATAACGGAAACCAAGAAAAAAGAAGGAGAAGGAAGTTCCGTACAAGCGTATGCATTACTTACGCATAACTCCAAGACTTCAAAGGTTATATGCATCTTCTGTTACTGCATCTAATATGAGATGGCATAGTGTGAGAATGGAGGAAGAGGGTACGTTGACACATCCGGCCGATGGAGAAGCATGGAAGCATTTCGATAAAACGTATCCAAATTTTGCAGCGGAGAGTCGAAATGATAGATTAGGATTATGTACGGATGGTTTTTCTCCATTTTCTCAATTTGGTTCTAAATATTCATCCTGGCCCATTATCGTCACACCGTATAATTTACCTCCATGGATGTGTATGAAAACGCAATATATGTTTCTTAATGTTGTCGTTCCTGGCCCCGACGATCCGACACAAGGAATCGATGTATATTTACAACCGTTGATTGAGGAGTTAAAAATACTGTGGAACGAAGGAGTAGAAACATACAATGTGTCCAAGAAGAAAATTTTTCGTATGTTTGCTTCTTTGTTGTGGACTATAAGTGATTTTCCTACCTATGCAATGCTTTCAGGATGGAGTACCACTGGTCGTCTAGCATGTCCATATTGCATGGATGAAACACGAGCGTTTTCTTTACCTCATGGTAAGAAAATTTTATGGTTTGACTGTCATCGATATTTTCTCCATGTAAATCATCCCTTCAGAGGAGACAAGAAAAACTTTTTAGCTAATAGAGTAGAAACCAGACAACCACCGACGATATGGTCAAGCGAAGACATATATGAACTTGTTAGGGACTATCCAAAGATATATGAAACTGGAGAGCAAACAGAAATTGAAGGAAAATCAGTTGTTCATAACTGGTGCAAACAAACTATTTTTTGGGAGTTGCCGTATTGGAAACATCTTCTGCTTCGTCATAATATAGATGTGATGCACAATGAGAAAAATGTATTTGATAATGTTTTTAACACAATTTTGAATGTGAAAGGGAAGACGAAGGATGATTTGAAATCAAGACGTGATATAGAAGAATTATGCAAACGTCCTGAGCTTCATATGAAACCAAATGATAGTAAAAAAACCCAAAGCATGTTACGAATTAGATAATAATCAAGTTAAAGCTGTGTTAAAATGGGTGGAAGGGTTAAGATTTCCTGATGGGATATCATCAAATCTTTGTAGATGTGTTGACTTTAAAAATGGTAGATTGAGCGGAATGAAAAGTCACGACTGTCACATAATGATGGAAAATTTATTTCCCGTTATGTTCAAAGAACTACTGCCGTTAAAAGTTTGGAAGGTAGTAACGGAGCTTAGTATGTTTTACAAAGAGCTTTGTTCGACTACTTTAAAAGTGCAACGTTTACGTAAACTTGAAGCGGATATTCCTATATTTCTTTGCAAATTAGAGAAAATATTTCCGCCAGGTTTTTTTAATGTAATGGAACATTTACCTGTTCATCTCCCATCTGAAGCACGACTTCGAGGTCCTGTCCAATATGGATGGATGTATCCATTTGAGAGGTATGTAATATGTTATCACTTAATTTAATTGCATTTGAAAGATGAAGTTAATATAAATTAATTTTGCATAGATATTTGAATCATCTGAAGAAAAAAGTGAGGCAAAAAGCACGAGTTGAAGGTTCGATATGTAAATCTTACATCGAAGAAGAACCTTCGTTCTTTTTCTCTCACTATTTCAGTGACCATGTGAATATTTCATTCGAAAGTGATCCTCGTAATGACGAAGGCGACGAACAAGAGTCCTCTCAAGCAATGTTATCTATTTTTAGAGAACATGGTCGGCCTTCTGGAAAATGTGTAGAAATATGGCTAGACGATAGAGATCTTCATGTAGCATACACTTATATTCTTCTAAATTGTGCCGAGGTTGCACCGTTTGTTAGGTAATCTGACATAATAATTTGTGTTTTATTCTTTTCTATAATGCATGCGCGTGTATAACCTAATGTAATAATTTGTTTATATAAATAGTGTTTATGAACGTGAACATCCGAACAGAGATCTCAGTAAAGAATTTTCCGGTTGGTTTTCAAATTACGTTTATGAGCTGAGAAATTGTGTTGTTGACGAAGGGTTGAAACATCTTGCGATGGGACCAAAAAGAGTGGTTAAGACATATCTAATATATTTCGTCAATGGATATAAACTTAACACCAAAGAATACGGTGCAGAAAATTTAACAAATAATACTGGTGTATTTGTTAAAGGTAGTGACGATCCAGAAAATCACTTAAATGATTTTTATGGCGTTCTAACACAAATTTTGCAACTGACATATTTCTCACGACCCGCGGAGGAGGTGTTTCTATTTAGCTGCAATTGGTTTAGCAATGTTCCAGGTTCTGGAATTAATGTGCACAAGGATTATAATCTTATCGAAATAAAGCATACATCGCACTGTCACAAGTATGATCCTTTTGTACTAGCCAAACTAGCATTGCAAGTTTATTACGCTCCTTATCCGTCTCTAAAAAGAGAAAAAGCAGATTGGTCTGCAGTTTTTAAAACAAAGACCAGATTCATATTCGATGGGAAGAATATTCCGGACGAACAAGCTTATCAGGCAGATCTTGAGCAAAATAATGAAATAATAATTACAGACGATCATACAGATTTTGGTCCTTTGATCGATGAATCAAATGTTTTGGTAGAAGCGTTTGACAGTGCAGAGGAAAATATCGTAGAAAACGAGACCGAATCTGAATCAGAAGACGATGATGACTGATATAAATCTGAATCTGATTTTTTTGCAATTGATGTAACTATGTTGAATTCTTGATGTATTATGAAATTGATGTGACTATGAAACCAAATCTATTTACCATTGTTTACATGTTTTATGTCATTTCCATTTGTCATTTATTTAGCAATTTTAATTAAAAATGCAATGAAATCTGCTTATCGTCGGAACATTACACCCATTATATATGAATCAGGTATAACACACTTCCATTTCTATTTCCATTTCAGTCATTAATTAAGCAATTTATATCGTTGATGTCATTTACATATGAAATATATTTCATTATCATGTTATTATTCTCTTATATAATGATGTGTATATATGTCACAGGTTTATCACAATGTCATATAGAGGTAGGAGCTCTTCACGTTCATCAGGAGGCGATGGCAGTGGCCCATCGCAAGAGTCACAACGTCCAGCAGTATCGTTAGTCCCTAGAGTAGAGGGGTAAGAATTAAATTTTCTGCAACATCTTATTTTTTTTATGATATACGTACGTACTTATCTGTATCGTATTTAAAAACAGGGGGTTCGACCTACTTCCCTCGAAGGTTGTGCTGGATGTCTCTAGAGCTTCTTATCGCAGTAGGATGAGTGCTTGCTGGCCGAAGTGAGATAACATCCCTCCTCACATCATAGAGTGCATATGGCAGGATGTCCTAGTATGTATATTTTTCTGTTTTCCATTTTTAATCCGTTTTGTCATTTTTCTACTGTTTATCGTTTACAGTGTAATCTTTTT
This sequence comes from Allium fistulosum, assembly GCA_030737815.1. Classification (NCBI taxonomy): domain Eukaryota; kingdom Viridiplantae; phylum Streptophyta; class Magnoliopsida; order Asparagales; family Amaryllidaceae; genus Allium; species Allium fistulosum. Next base: position 292,373,536 of record CM060906.1, on the reverse strand, counting down.
TTTTTACTTTTTATCGTGAAACACAGGCTGAGATAGACATCCAGACAGACGATATGCTGCTGGCACGAGGATACTGGATGAAGAAGATGCGCAAGAACTATAGGGACACGATTTCCGAAATTAAGAAATCTGGTAAGAAACCACTGTGGATGGGGGAGAGCGTATGGCAAGCATGGTTGGGATACTGGGAAACGGACGAGGCGAAGGCAAGTATACTAATTATTTTTGAATTATTAATTTGACATGATCGAAAAATAATGTATCAAATTTTGAATGTACAGGCAGAGTCAGATAGAAACTCTGCAAACAGAAATAAAAATCCCGTCACTCATCGCGGAGGGTCGAAGTCATTTCAGCAGTATCGGTAGGAGTTGGTAAATTTACTGAATGATAATTGTAAATAGTTTATGCTATATAATTTTAAATGTATAATAATTGTATGTAAAAATCAACTTCAGGAAGTTGAGGCGCATGGTCCCGTGGGCTATATGGACGTGTTCACTCGTACGCATGCTGTCGAGCATGTAAATCCGGACGGAACTGTTTCGTATACATGGCAGGACGATAAATCCAACAAGAGCCATGTAAGCATATTTCATTTTATGCAGTATTAGTAATTGTTCTGCTTGTTAAACTATAATTAAATAAGATATGATGTTAATGATTTTTTAATGTAGTAAAAGTTTATGGAGCAGCGCCAGAAACTCCTTGCTGATACGGGTCGAGAACAGCTGACGACTGATGAGGAGGATGCTATTTTTGAGTCCGTTATGGATCCAGCAGAGCATGACAGACGATACGGATTTGTCAATCAAGTGGTAAATAGTTCATTTTACTACCAATTTTATATTTAAGTCAAAATTCTATGTTGGAATATATAATTTTATCTTGAATACTTCAAATATGCTATTTGGACCTTTTCAAAACAATAAACTTGAATTTTATTCATTTACAGAGATATGCACACACACTTACAGAGATCACACAGCTAAATTTAATATTTATTGCAGGCCAGTAGTCAGAGACGGGGTCGGCGGAATAGAGCTCAGAGCGATCTAGCCGATATAGAAGAATTGCGGACTAGAGTGTCCCAGCTGGAGGAGCAGAACCACCAATAGGCCATGCAGACCACACAGTTGTTAGAGTACATGCAGCAGTTTGATGGCCGCTTCCCTTCCTCGGCTGGCTCTGGATCTGGAGGAGATTGATTCATTGCTTTCTTGCTTTTTCAGGTATTATTTTTTTACTTCCGTATGATTATTTTTGATACACTTGGTTGTGTGGTTGTATAATGATGTGGATGTTAATGATTTTGTGTATGTATAACATGGTATAACACTTATTGTTGGGGTTGTTGGAATGGTTATGTATATTATGTATTTTATTTTGATGTAATTTGATAAATTTGTGTGTTTGCTTAATTTTGTGTAGTTTGGGTTTTGATATTTGGTTGGTATATTGTATATTGGATTGTGCAGTATTGGTGTAATAGTTTTTGGAAGAGAAATGTGGATGGAAGGCTATATTTGCAGCAGTAATAAAAAAAAACAACAGATTTCTGACGGTTTCCAACGGCTTCCGACGGTTTACAGGTAGTCAATTTCCGACGGCTTCCGACAGCCTGTAGAACATTTTTTCCGACGGATCCCGACACGTGTCGGGATCCGTCGGAAGCCGTCGGAAGCCTTCGGGAATAATTACGGCGATCTCTGTCGAAAGCCGTCAGAAGTACTGCTCCCTGATGACGTATGTTCCGACGGCTTTTTTCGATGGCCGCCGATGGTTTTCAGCCATCGAAAATCTCTGTTCCCCTTGTAGTGACACACACACACAAATATATATATATATATAAGTGTTTATGGTAAAAAAAGTGTAAATGTGTATATAAATAAATGAAAATAAATATATATACATACATACATATATATATATATATATATATATATATATGATGACAAATATATGTAAGTATGCGAATATACATAGTGAATGGTGTAAATGCATATATCTACATATATGTGTATAAATATAAACATAGGAAACCATCATGATGGCAAGGCATTAAATGCAAGCATACAAAACATTTAATCAAGTCAAGCATAATATCAAATCCACCTAATACATCACGTCAAGGCCAAAATCACATCAGCCCAAAAATAAGGAAAAAATATAAAATGAAAAAAAAGGAACATATACACAAATTGCCTCAGCCCCTAGCCTTCTACTGTACACTTCCATTTTTCATCTATATATACAGTCACCCTTGTTTTGTTAAATTGTTCACTTGTTTCTCTTACCAAAGAAAAAAAAGAAATCTGCCATTAAACCAAAAGCTTGAAGCATGAGCAAGATAAAGAGCAGTAGTGACTTCTTTTTCTAAAGCCTGTGAGTAAAACAATCTTGTTGAACTACCTATACTTACATATAACTATGTTTTGTTGAATCTTTGATCTATGAAAGGTGAACATGAATTGTATGCGAACCTGGAATGTATATGTGTAAGATAATGCACCCAGTAACTCAAAGAAGCCAAGATCTACTTTCCTGTTCTATGTTTTTGTCAAAAACAGAACAACCTTTAACTTCAAAATTTAACATCTTGCCATCCAATAAGTTTTAGATCATGATTCAAAAAGGAAAGTTGCTTATTTTTGGGTATAGTTCATTTTAAAATTTATCTCATCTGATTTCATGAAGCGTAGGCAGAGGAAAATAGTTATAACAGTAAGTGACCCAAATATAGCCGAGATTTGAATGTCGTAATTAAATGATTTGATTATATTGTCGTGATCGTTACTGAAAATCTTGATTTTTGGTGGTGGTTTGGGGATTTTTAATTGTGTATGGAGTGAGGATTGTCGAGTTGAACGGTTTTGGGTGATGTGGCAAATTCTGACAACATGGCGAAGGTTGGGGTGTGGCGTTGGACGAGAAGGAGGAGCAGACGATGCGGCACCTAGGAAAAATGGAAAGGAATTTTTCCGGTGGGCGTGGCATCGAGTCATGGGTGAGGTTGCGTTTAGGGGGTTGTATGGTTTGGTCTCAAGTTTGAGGCAATTGCGTCGTCTAGGAGGCGAATGGGGCGTGCGGTCCAGGGGGATTAGGACGAGGAGGTCGCGGCGATGCTTTGGGTAAAATTCGGTTGTCGATGGTGGCCGTGGGTGATGAGGCGAGGTGGTTGAATGGGCGGTTGTCGTTCCTGGTGTTGGTTGAACTATTCGGTTTTCGAACGTGTGATTTTGGCGAACTTTCGGTGGTGGAACATGGTCGTGGGGGTCGGCGGCGACCCGTGGTCGGCGTCGAACTACGGTGACCAGGGGGAACGTGCATGTCTACGTGCAAAGGTCTGGGTTCTCGAAGGAAAAGAACTGGGAATAAGAGAGAAGGAAGAGGAGAAGGGTTTTGGGCCGGTGGACGTGGGCCGAAGGAAGAAAAAGGGGAAAAAAGAAAGAAAAGGGAAAGGGAAAAAAAAGGAAAGAAAAAGGAAAAGAAAAAAAAGAAAAAAAAGGGAAAATGGAAAAGGAAAAAAAAGGAAAGAAAAAGGAAAAGGGAAAGAAAAAAAGAAAAAGAAAGGAAAAGAGAAAAGAAAATGGAACTTATATTTTCTTTTATATAATAACTTAAATTATTAAAACTCTAATTCGATCCAATCAACATGAAAACCTTTACATTGTAAATTCTACCTCCAAATATTTTAAGCTTAATTCATTTTGTGGAAAGTAAAATTTAATTATTTCATAATAATTAAAGTAAGTAATTAATTAAATTCTTAATTAATTAAATCTTAGGTTAATAAAATAGGATTAGCTATTAATTGGATTGCTTAATTCTAATTAACTAAAAATAAATTGTTTAAATTATTTTGGGATTAATAATATAAATGGTTTCAGTAATTAAAGTTAATAAAATCCTGATTTGCAAATTGTTTAATATAAGTTATTAATCGTTAAATTAAGTTAACGATCTATGTTTTGCCTTATTGCTCATGAATATTTATTTCAAGTATTCTTGTCTGTGCATTGAGTAGCCAAACGAATTGAAATGTTTGGAATAAAACGTTGACACGTTTTATTGAAAATAAACATCTGTAATAAATTGCCATATGTGAATATTGTCACCCTAAATATAAATTGTTTATTTTAAACAATTCAGCCTTTTAAATTTATTGCTTGGATTCGAAGAGACCGGGATCGACTATTAGTGTTATCCGAAACCACTTCGATTTGATAATCACTACGAACCTTTACGGTTTTGATTATAGAATTTAATATGCTGGAATTGGATAAATTTAACAAATGTGACCATTTTAAATAAGTAATTACACTTGGACACTATTGCAATATCGATGGAATTCTGTAAAATGTTTGGTTATAATAAGATAAAAACTCGTCGTGTTTGTATAAGTTACCCTATTTTTCAAAAGATTTTTATAACTTAAGTATTTCAAATTAGTGGGTTTACTCACGTTGATTTTCAGCCTGACTCGGGTGTTACTTTATTTTAATGTTCGGGTCAGACCGAGTATTACGGTTTTCAGGTTAGGACGCTTGGATCTTAGGAGACGAGCTGGATGGTAGAGACGTATTGTACGTATTTGATTATATTCCGCTGTGTATTGTAGGCTGTATATTCAGCATTTAGGGACAAGTTATTATAACTGTCCAAATTTATATGTTGTTGATTGTACTCTGGTAACTTGTATGTATAGTAACAGTTACAGCTTTCCTTTGTATAAAATGTTGTTATTGTATATTATATTTTGTTCCACTGCGATTGTGAGATTCTGTGTTGATGCTATTTCTATTTTTTCTTCTATCTCTTTTCTTCTTTAACCCTAACAGCCTGGTATTTCCGGCACTCGATTGCTCGACACTCTATACAGTGAACGTATTAGTGTCGATTTTCGGGGTCGAAAACGCCCGGTCGTTACACGTGGTATCAGAGCTGAAGGTTAAGCGAGAACCTTGGCTCTGGTGGGGATTACTCATTAGAGCTAGGGTCAGTAGTACCCTATAATGAGTTGAGTGTATTATATAAGAGGGCGTACTTGTTATTTTCTTATATAATGATTTTAAAAATGGTTTTAAAAATTATTTTTTTATAAGATTTTATTTTGATATGAAAGAAATATTTTTTCTAAGTTATTATGGTATATTAAGGTGATTGGTTGTAATCATTATAACAAATAAGATTATAAGATTTAAGTGGTTAAATATGTTTATAACCAAATAGAAATTTGGGTAAGAATGAACTGTGCAAGTAAGTTAAGCTGAACATAGACTTAAACCGGAATTTAAATTCCGTAAATTTCGGAAGAAGTTTTTCAAACTGTTTTGAAAAGAAAAAAGTTTACCCTGATTATATTTTATATATAGAAATAATTTTCCAGGAAATTGTTATGCAATATATGGTGTGTTTTGTTTCTAGATATGATAATATTGATTATTATCATAAAATTGCTTATTGTGTCTTAATAAAGCATGTTTATTACAGAATAAACAATGATGAAATGGTGTGAAATGTTTTAAGGAAGTGAGATTATATAAGCGTAAGTTATAGATGCAACTTATTAATTAAAATGGATCTAAATTGTGAGGTTTTGAATCTATGTCCTGAAAATTTTGAAATTGTTTCAAGGTGTTGAAGGAATAATAAATAATATTATTTAGAATATTTTTGATATGGAAATTTTTGTTTTAAACAAGAGTTGTTTTGAAAATTCCGAAGGAATTTTTTTTGGATAGAAACCAAGGGTGGTTTAAAATTTAAAGTGTGATTTGGTATGTAAATGGAATATATATATATATATATGATTTCAAAGTTGTCTTGAAATAAATACTGGGTGTTGAATTCAAGGATTTCCTTTAAAATGAGAAGTATAATCCAAAGAAAAGTAAGTTTTTAAACTTATAAGTGGGAAGTGGTATTAATAAAAGTTGGATTTGGAATGTAAAATTTAAATTGATCAAGTTTAAATGGATTGAACGAATTGGGAATTAACTTAGTCCAAGCTAAATAAATTTGAACTTATAACCTGAAATGGGGAGTTTCAAGTTGAAATTAAAATTTAATTTATGGAAGTTAAATGAATTAAAATGTAAAAGAAATGGTATGGATTTGAGAAAAGGTACAAAAGAAGTTATGTATATACGAATGATTTCAAACGATTTTTGAAATAAAACGGGTTTCGAATTTTGGAAATTTAACTAGTTTAAATTAGTGGATTAAATCATAAAAATGACCGAGAACAAATAAAAGAATATTTGGAAATAAGAATAAAGCTAAAATTCGACTAATCGAGGTTTTAATTATAGGTTAGGAAGTCCTACTAGAATCTAGTCTAAGGTTAAGAGATGGCCAAAGATGAAGAATGGAAGGCAAGGCGTCGGGAGCGAAGAGTAGCCGCACGTAAGGCACGGGAAGAAGCAATAATGGAACATGAGAAACGGGTTAAGGAAAGGGATGGACCAAGTCCTTATGATAATGTCATATGTTATAGATGTCACAGTAAGGGACATTATGTAGCTAAGTGCAGTAGACCAAGAAAGCAAAAGAATGAAGAAGTCAAACGGTTTCGCTCTGAGATTTTATGCTTTAAGTGTCAAAAGAAAGGACATTTTCTAAACCATTTGTAGCGATCCTGACTCGGCCTTCGAAAATCGACACTCGTACTTCACTTGTACTCGAATGCCGCAGATTCAAACGCCGAATCTGGCTCGCCGGAGCTTATAACACGTTTAGTATAACAACACAGCAGAAGAAAGAAATGAATGATATCATATACAACTCCAATGAATACAATATCCAGAATGATATACAACAATGATATCAATATGATACAACAATATCAGAGACAAATAATAATGCTATAGCGGAAACAACAGAACTGATAATTCCAAATGATCTGAAAAAGAGAATGAGTCTAACAACTCCAACATCAAGCTCGAGCCACCATCACATTTCACAAAGATAAGCAATGTCAGTCGTGAGTGAACTCCAAAAACTGAACTAGCTCCAGCTAATCTACTAAACCTGACTATCTGAAAAACCCAACTCTAGACTGCCCGTGTGGAAAATTGTGGGCACCCAGAGTTTAGGAAGGGAACAATAAACTCCAGGCCAGTCATGGGACTGGTATGAGTAACAAAACAGTTATTTTCACAAAGAAAATAAAAGAATTTCGCAATGCTTTTGGAAAATGAAACTACCATAAGGCCTCCCGCCACACACACAATGCAAACGCAGAATTGGAGGAGATTTCTCCTTATGATAGTCAAACATGCTTACTACGCAAAAAAAACTCTTTTGATATTATTACTAGTGCATAGTGTAGGAAACATTTCAAAAATATAATATTAATCTTAGCCAGCATACAACCATTATTGTATGCCTACTATAGCTACTATGTTCAATAGCATGTTACCGCCACATTCCATAGCAGGTTATACAACTAAAACCGTACAAGGCTCGTATTGTTTCTTTGGATTTTCCAACAAATGGTCAGGCTAAGGAACTTCCTACTGCCACATGGGTACGCCTCTGGAGGGACGTCCCGAGAACTAACTAGCTCTCTGCCAACACAAGGCTGGGTTACCTATTACTAGGTAACTACTACACGAATATGCCACCCCCCGGTCCTTTGGGACCTTTATCCGAGGATCCTCGATTACAAAACAACAATCACACAGTAAATGAGATTGATGCAACCATACAGGTAAAGCATCTGGGCTCCATACCATGATACCACCTTTTTCCAGAAGGAAATGACATACCCTAAAGGGAGCGACCCTCATAACCTTGCCGCATCTTTCATGTTTCGACCATTTCCGGGATGTGAGGTCTGATGAGGTCTCGTCCACAAAGCTACGCTTCTTCATAAAGCCATGCTTTGATCAACAAATGATCAGCAACACACAACAACACTTAGCATGCCACACTACCAAATTGGGAGTATATCACTGATAACCTTGAACTACATAACCTCTAAGCTCGTACGTCTCAGAGAAGGGTGTTAAGCTAAGAGAATAAATTCTCCGCCACCAAACAGAAATGTATTTGAAAGCAATCAGCTTTATATCTAAAAGTGTAATGTCAGACATACGGCCATACAAGTCTGTTCCGGGTTCGAACAGAACCGAAGGCACTTCCAATAAAGCCCTTGCAATCTAGGTATTCACAATCCCGATCGGACTTCCCATCACTTAGGAAATCTCTATACCGTAGCTACTCAGTGCAGAGACAATAGATAGGTTATCCTATCATTCTCGCAAACACCCGTTCTTCAACACCGGTCTTCAAATGCTATCCATTCACGTCGTAACACTATTCGGAATGGGTTATATGACACAAAGTCCTCTCCCAGCTAAACCGAATGGTGAGCGCAATATTTTAAAACATATGGATATTGGGATTTCAGTTAAGTCACAACTTATTACCCAACACTTTTCTTTCAAATGGTTTAAACACATTACCATTTTAATCTTTTACAAAAAGATTCATCTCACAAAGTTCACCCAGTTTCACAAAGATCTATTCATAGATTTTCCAAATCAATTTCCATTTCAATTGGATTAACTCATTAAATCTTCAAATCAAAGATTTAATTGATAGCTTTCAATACAATTCCATTTCGACCTTTTTATAATATAGAATATACACCATTTAAAATCCTCTTCGATTTTAAAATAAGATTTAATCACCTTCACAAAGGTTAATTCATAGTTTTCTCCAACTATTTACAATTTCATTCAAACTTGAAATATTTCGATACCAATTGGAAATTCTTCCTTTTTATGAAAGCTACTATTATTTGAAACAAATAGTTTCGGTTTGGAAATTCTAATTACAATTTCATAGGTTAAAACCATTCAAGTATAAAACTTGGATTTAAATTTAGATTTCCAAAACACACCTTTTAATGGTTAAAAACCCATATGAACACCTTTTATAACTTGTACAATCTTTTAGAACATAGTTCCAAAATCATTGAATTCAATTTCAAATATTGAATTCAAATTTAAATCAAATTATTTGAATTTCAAATTTCATTAAGTTATTTAAAAATAGCTTTCATTTTAAAAACTCATTTTCAAAGCTTTCAATTCCAATTCCAAAAACTATTTTGGATTCAAGAATTCAATCTTTACAATTGTCAAAAATATGTGACTTAACCGATTTCCTCGTGAAATCCATATTTGTGTGTGTATGGTGTAGTCCAGGGGTTTCACACAGTAGTGCAACATCATTGAATCATCACAGATCAGAATACAGAAATATAATTGATAAGCGGTATGAAATATAACGCCTATCTTTTCATTCACAGATCACAGATCATATACAAATGTATCACAAATAAACGAATAGATTATACACAGTTCTATCCACAGAACAAAATATCACAGATCAGATAGGAAAATCAATTCAAGGCATCTCATACAATACAATCATTCATAAGTAAGGTCAAGCATTCAATAATCATTTATAAGCAGGATTAATTAATTGTTTAATCCTAATTAATTCAATTTATTTACAATTAAATTAATTACTGATGAATTCGTAATCCAATCCTGCTAAATTAATTACAAGTCATTTGATATGAATTAATTAATCAATTACCTTAATTATTTAAATTATTCTTAATTGATCATAGTTAATCTCATTTATAAATTAATCCTTAATTAATCTTTATTTGATTAATTATCCTTAATAAGTAATTATCCTTAATTACTAAATTAACTCTAACCATAAATTAATTTCTTTTAATTAAATAATTATCTCTAATCATTATCATTAGTTAATTAATCTTTAACTTAAACTAATTAATCTCACATTAATTACCTTAATTAATTCATCACATGATCCTTGGATTAATTATTGATTAATCACTTGATTAATCAACTTTAACCATTAATTAATAATCCTTAATTACCAATTAATTAATCTTTAAATCTTCATTAATTACTTTAACTCATTAATTACTTATTTAATTGATCCAAATCATTTATTTAATTAAATAGACAAATTATCCATTTTAATCGACTTAATAATTAATGAATTATAAATCATCATCATATCTTCATTTCTTAAAGTAACTCATGATATAAATTATTATTTACAATGTGTTTGGAACATTGACTTCAAATTTTACTTTGAAATTTCAAATTAAATTTCACGCTTTAGAATAATTACCAATTTATCTTAAATAAAGTTTAAAATCCAATTATTTTTCTAACTTTTAATTCCTTATGTTAAAATAATATTTTTGTTTAAAAGAAAATTTGAGAGTTGAATTCAAATTCCTTTTTAAATCCACATATTAAAAAGTATAATTTAACATTTAAATCTATCTTAAACATTTAAATTTTTAAAACTTAATTTTATCTCAAAATCTGGATTTTAGGCTAGACTTTAAATCCAGATTTCAAATTTTAATTTCTTGTTTAAATCCTTCTTTTACAATTCAAATTCCATTTTAAAATTCAAATCTCCTTTTCAACACTTAAACATTTTTTAGTATTTAAAACAATTTAAATTTGAAACTTTATTTGTTTCCAAACTAAATTCTAATCTAAACTTGAATTCATATTTACACTTGGATTTAAAATTCATTTAACCCTTAATTTAAAATTTTAAATCTCAGTTTAAATTTGTAGAAACAAATCAGGTTTGAAACCTGAAAACAAATTTCTACCCGAGTCCCCCACCATTTTACTTCGAGTCCTTTCCCTCAAAACTTCGAGCACACCTTCGAGTCAACCCATACGAGAGCAACCTGGAAACATTTCAGGCTTTCAAAAATTTCCAGACCACCAGGCTCGTGCACGTATACGTGCACGACGCCGTTGATCATCTTCAGGCGTCGCTGCATCGACGAGCAAGTCGATGATCATCCCTAATCCAATTCCCGACCACCTAAACTTCTCCATCATCTCGAATTCGAAATCGAGTTCGAGCTCGAAACCTGGAAAATGAACTGGAAAGCACACTCAGACCTGGCAGCGCCTCGTCCTCGCAACCTCGACCACCGGAGACGCCCAAACTTCGTCCATTCCATGACAGCACGCTACACTTCCACTCCCCACTACTAGAAAATTGATTTTTTGTAGCGCCCAAAAACCGCCACTGCGTATTTTTAGTGGCGTTCCGATAATCGTTACGAGAAAACATGCCACTAAAAATCCTCGAGTATTAGTTGCACTTTTTTAAACGCCACCAAATTTGTTTTTTTGATAGCGTTTTTATAACGCCATAGAATTACTTTTTTGTAGCGCCTATTTACCGCCATCGAAAAGGTTTTCTCCTCCATGATACTTTTTTATGGCGTTATCTAAAATTTTGTAGCGCCTGTTTAACGCCACCGAAAGGGTTTTCTCCTCCACGTTACCTTTTCATGGCGTTATATACATTTTTTGTAGCGCTTAATAAACGCCAGCATAAGTGTACTTGAGTTTTTAATCACTCTTTTGTAGCGACATTTTAACGCTACCAAAATAAATAATATCCAGTAGCGTTTGTTTCCCTCCACCTGCTACTCCAGATTTACCCCTGATCTAGCATCCAATAATATAATAACAGAATACGCAAGCACATACACTTTTGAACACAATATATTAAACAACTACAAAATACGTATACGCATTGAAGGTCCACAAGATACATAGACATTCATACATCCACATACATAGGTGTCGACAAAAAGCTACCCGTACACATACACAACCAAACTACCATAAGTGTTACAACCAAACTACCATAAGTGTCATAACCGTACATATACATCTGAAATAAACGTATGAAATAACCAAAGTACCAAGCAAAACCTGAACCACCATAAAAACCTGAACTACCTGTCATTGCTGATGTCTTCAAAACCTGAACTACCTGTCAACAAAGAACAGAACAAAAGAGTGAGAAAACAAAACCTGAAGTTAAAACTGCTTAAATAAGCAATGTACTAAAACAAAACATATGGACGACAATTGACCACTTCTCTGCACTGCCACAACACTCAACTACCTTGCCACTTCTTCCTGCACTATCACTGTACTGCTCACCATCAATTCATACATAACTCCTCACCATCAATTCAACTAACATTCCACCACAATCCATACATAACTCCTCACCATCAATTATTTTCCCTCCTCTGAACCTGAACCACCAATCACAATCATTCAATCACAATTCGAATACAACACCCCTACTTATGTACTTTTATCATTTTACCAAAAATCTATCTGCACTTTAGCTGCTAGCATTCCTAATGTATATATATAAAAAAATTATATACCTTTCATTTTGACTTAATAATGATTTTTTCCATTGGCCAAGCTATGGGAACGCCAAAGCAATCATCCATGCATGTCAGACCCGATGTTGGTCTCCATATCTCTGCATCTGGAACTATCACCAGTTCAATCCAAACTTTTACAGCATTACGTCCCAATGGACGACAATGGACCATCGTTATCGGATCAGTTGATGCAATACTTCCTTCAGCCACTACATCTGCTCCACCCAAATCGATCAACTGGCATTTGGCATCCTTTTGCATGGTTGCAATCGGCTGAAAGAAAAGAGATTATTATGCACAATGTATACATGCACATTAAATAAACTTTCATACACAGTTAACTTCTTCAAATTTGAAAATTAATACTTACATTTTGCGATTTATTCATGACCATATGTGCGGATTTCATGGGAGAATTCACAACATTTTCAGTATCATCACGACTCTCATCTAGTTTTTCTTGATCAGCTTCTACTTTTGATCTTGGCCATGCTACTTTCCTACCAACTGCATCTCCAATGCACGACATATCAGATGTGGGTCGCCACAAATAAGCATCTTTATTTACTACTTTGTCCACCCAAATCACAATAGCAGACGGACCGAGTGGAATACCATTAACAGTATATTTTGGATCAGTGGCGTGGATTCTTCCTTCGGCAACTACACCTTCACCTTCAGTCCAACCGTAAATCTTGCAAGTGTCTTCGATGATGCTGGTACTCTAAAAATGAGAAGTGAAATTCAAAACTTTAGTATGCTATACAAAAACAACGAATATGTGTTAAATTTTTATTCAGATGGGGGGTGTGCTCGCTGCATTTTAGACATCAATAAGCTCGCAGCATATTACACTAATATACTTAACATGAAAAAAATTACCGTACTGGCTGCACTACAGTTCAACCGTGTTCGCAGCGGGACCTTGATGCAAACTGATGGCCAAGCAACTACCTTATTCTTAGCGTCTGCTAAGACTGCCATTTCAGGTGTAGGCCTCCATAAATAAGTATCTGCTTTATCCACTGAATCTATAACAACGCTCCCAGCATTTGGTCCAAGACGAATGCCATTGACAACGTCATCTGGGTCCATGGACAACAGCCTCCCATGGGCAACAACTCTAGAGGTTCCATCCCAATTCAACAGCAAACATACTTCGTCGTCGCTCTACTATTAATCAACCGAAAATTAAATCAATTACTGGATTAAAAAATTAAAATATAAATTTCATTTATTGAGTAATATAAATATTATTTTTACCGAATCAGGTGAGTTCCTTCTCGAACTTTCTTTACCCTGCAGCGAAGCACAAATATAAATTAATATTTTACGAATATAAATTAATTTCCAAAAATTTAACTTCTGGTCCATCAGAGTCTGTATCATTCCCTTCAATTCTGCTATTTCCTCTCGACACCGAGACACTTGTTTATCTTTGGACTGGGCCAAAGCTAGCTTGGTTAAAGTGCAACCCCTACCCAATGCGCTTAACCGTCCCGGTTTATCTTGTCCCGGTACATGTACAAGAGCATCTTTTCCAATATCATTCTGTGTCGAGCCGGATTGGGATAGGCTACCATATTTTTTGATCTCCTCCTATATAAATAAATACACATAGATAATGTACAATGGTAAAAATATCATAGTTTCAAAAAAAATATACCAATAAAATTAAAAACAATTTTACAATAGTATTCGCAGCTTCCATGTTCACTGGTTCACCATTTTTTTAATGTGAGATCTAATCCACACATCAGCTCTACTTATGGACGATGGATCTGCACTTTCTTTTTTTCTAAAAATAGAATAACATTAAATTAATAAACTGACAGGTATAAAATAATGTTAAATAATGCTATAGTTAATTAACTTACCATGTCTTCGGTCTTTCTAGCCATTCCCCTATGACCGGTTGTATGCGGAAGTTGTGTGTACCTAAGGGCTGAATATTTCTCACTTTTTTGCTGAAAATATTGAAAGATGCTAGAATTTAACAACCAAATCATAAAAAGAAAAACTATCTAATATTTATAATGCAGGGTAAATATGTATGGTGAGGATTGCAATTTATTTGAAAATCAATTCATTATGGTCATATACTTATTTGGTATTATTAATGCCGGATAACTCAGTGACACATACAGCATTCCATATCTACTAATAATATTTATAGATTGAACTAACTTGCAAAGTGTTTTTTTTACTTCATTTAAAATGTTCCTGTGCTTGTCATAATGCATTTGTATTTTGTACTGTCATAGGTTCCTGCAGCTAATACCTAAACAGGAACCCTCAGCATCCACCAACACTTGGACTTCACTTCTAAAGAAATTTATCGGTTGCTAACTATGTAGATGGATTTGGAGAAACATGCCAGACGAGTTCAGTAGGAATGATTTACCTTAAACTCCAGACTTGTTTTCGCCTTCACAAACTTCCTCCAATCGGTTATGCTTTTTATGTTCGTAGGTTTCAGTTTAAGTCTTTCCTCATCGTTCTCCGCTTTTTGCAAATTTCGAACCAATTTGCTTTTTGACGATCTCTAAAGTACTCCCATTTGTTGAAATATAGCTTTTCTTTGGCATTCCTCTTCCAATTTAAATCTAATCTGCAACAATACATCAAAACATGATATTAGTAAAATTTATTTAATTTAAATACGACAGATTTAATTAAATCTGAAAGGTTTTCTGAAGTTATTAGAGGACAATTTCAATTTATAGTTGGCAAGAACTATTTTTCAATTTATCCAGAAGTTATAGATTGCAATTTCAATTTATAATTGGCAAGACCATGCAATATTAGAATTCATTTTCAAAACATATTAGAGTCAGAATGTTAAATAATATATGCCTGCTTCATACCAGAACCGACTGCCACAAAACTTCTTTTAAGTCATCACTAATATTCCTCCAATCATCAATGGTGTATGGAACCTGCTCCCGCACAAGCGGTCCAAGAAAAGAGGATAAATATACCGACCCTTGCCCTACTGGTATACCTAGATCATTGAACTCAACTTCAATTCGATCCTGACTGCATGACGGGAGTCTTTTTGCTTTTGCTGGACCTCTACCGCCTCTTTTCCGAGATGTACTTCCGATTTCAGCTTCACTTTGTTTCCCAATTTCCAGGTCGGCATCAGCAGTTTGTTCAGGACGGGTTTCATTTTCTGAGCGGAGTCCTTCATTTGGGTCAGAGGGGATATCATCTAGTGGTTGTTCGTCTTCTTCATTGTGAACAGTGGCTTGCTTCTTAGCATTGTCTGGTTGTTCTTCTATTTCATTTATACTAGCTGGAACTTTACGTTTTCGCTTTGACTGTTTGTTCTTAGCTTTGACTGTTTATTCTTCAGTCTTTCTCTACAAGCGGGTACGTATAGATGTTGTAGACATATTTTTCTGCAAGCGACAGAAAACACAGTATAAACCAATAAGCACATGTAAACAATAAGCAGTGATAAATATGAACAAACAACACTTAAATATCATCAACATGTAGCTGAAAAGAGATGTGGCAGTTTGCAAACCAAACAAGCAGGCCTAAAAGCCTTGAGATGATGAACAGATTTGTAATTTTATGAGAAAATGTACATGTAATGCAAACAGAATTGATAAGAACACTACTCATTATCAAGCAATATATGCAAACAGAATTGATAAGAACATATAATGCTTTGTCTATAGAAGTATACAAAGATCAAAACACAAAGAACAAAAATTGAATGGTACATGCATTTGCAATGGATTAGAAAATTAAATGGAGCAAACTAACAGCCATTCGCAACATTAAAAAAAACAAAGCATTAGTGCAGCAAATGAACAACAATCACTAAAGAAAATCAATACAAGTTCAATGAAATTTCCAAATAGCCCGAATTTAATATATAAGTTCAACCATCACTAAAGCAAATGAACAACTATGCTCAAGTAGAACATATAATCTACTCAATTATGCCCTCGCAATCCTCTCTAACATAGCAAACATCTTCATCATCCGCTTCAGTTATTTCATCTTCCACCACTTGAATATCTTCCTCGATGCAATCGTGCTCCTCTATATCATTAAAACTTCTTGATGGTGCTTTCATTACAACGTACCAATTAGAAACATCGTTCTCTCTTGAATAAAATACTTGTTTTGCTTGAGATGCAAGTATGTATGGGTCTCGTGAAAATTATGCTTGATGTAAATTAACAAGAGTGAACCCATCATCATCAACTTTTACTCCATTTCCATTATATGTCCAACGACACTTGAAAACTGGAATATAAAACAAATGATAATCTAATAAAATTATATCTGTCAATATTCCATAATAAGTGACCACATCAACCACTTGGGACATATCTTTAGCACTTGCTATACACATAGTAGTTGCATCAAAAGTCACCCCACAATTCTGAGTTTCTCTCCCTAAATCCTTAACATGAAAACGTTGCTCGTTGATGATATATCCTTTGAAAGACATGGCATCATCCTTCGGACCATAAGCAATCCATTTTAACATGTCATTATGATCCTTGGAGGTAATAGGTATCTACAACAAATTTCATTTAGCATGTAAATTTATATAGTAATATTGATTGTTGAATGAGAATATATTTGAAATCTAACTAACCTTCCTTTTAATCCAATCGACAAAACTTTTTGTATGTGTTTCCCAAAGTAAGGTCGCATTTTTTGTCATGCGTTGGTCTGAATTTTCTAATTCCTCCAAATGCAAACTAGTATTAAACAATTGATTATAAGTTATATATATCATTGCGAACACATCAAAATATTTAAAACAATATAACATAAACTTACTCTATAAACGGTTCCACCACGGCCATATTCATTAACACAGCTAAATAAGCACTTTCTTTCTCATTAACTGGCAATTTAATTGTCTTCGATACTGAAATTGGACGTCCCTCTAATATTCTACTACTTTCATAATCTTCATTTCGAGCTCCTTTCTCCTCTATATGTCCTGATTTCTTCAAAAATTCATTGAAAAACAACATGCATTCTGTTGCAAGATACGATTCTGCAATACATCCCTCTGGTCGTGCATAGTTTCTGACATAATCTTTGAGTGTCTTCATATATCTTTCGAATGGGTACATCCATCGAAAATGAATAGGTCCACACATTTGTGCTTCTTTTCCAAGATGAATGGATAAATGTATCATTATATCAAAGAAAGATGGTGGAAAAAAAAATTCAAGCTCACATAAAACGTCAATAATTTCAACATTGATTTGTTCTACCTTCTCTCTATCAAGAACACGTTGACATAATTTGTTGAAAAAAGAAAATAAGCGAATTATCGCTTTTCTTGCCTTCTTTGCCATGAACCCTCTCGATGCTACTGGCAATAAATGTTGCATTAATACATGGTAATCATGTGACTTCAATCCACTAATTTTGCAATCCGACAACGAAATCCGATTTTTTAAATTTGAACAGTAGCCATCCGGTCCTTTGAAATCATACAGTCTTTTGCAAAATATTTTTCTCTCGGATTTTGACAACATATATGGAGCCGGTGGAAGATATGTTTTATTCCCACGAGGTTGTGTATGTAGCTCACCTCGAATTCCCCAATCCTCTAAATCCTTTCTACAGTTGGTTCCATCTTTGGATTTATTTCCATGCAACATTGTGCCCAATAGGCTTTCACCAATGTTCTTCTCCACATGCATCACATCTAAATTGTGACGTAATGGAAGTTCCTATGAAAACCAAAACAATAATGCATTATTGGGTTTTTCTTGTATTAAAACAATGAAAAATAAATAAATTAACCACTAACCTCCCAATAAGGCAAATCAAAGAAAATTGATCGTTTTTTCCACCTTGATAGCTCTACTTCTGTAGAACTGTTAGTATCATCATATTCATCTTCTTTATCATAGACATGCTTTCTCTTCTTACTTTTCTCCTCTATTCCTTTTCCAAAATCATTTGGATAATCCTTCAATAATGCATAGATGTTTCTCCCAGAAAGCATTCTAGAAGCACCATCTGTCTCTATGGTATTATCAAACAATGCCTTTTGTTTCTCCGTGAATCTGAAGGAGGTAGAAATCTTCTATGACCCATGTAGGCGAACTTTCGACTATGTTTCAACCAACGAGAATGGGTATTGACACCACATAATGAGCAAGCTTTTTTCCCTTTCACACGACATCCAGCAAGATTTCCATAAGCCGGAAAATCATTAATCGTCCATAACAAAATTGCATTCAGTTTAAATAAAGTTTTACTAAATGCATCATAAGCAGTAACTCCATTAGACCACAAGTGATGCAAGTCTTCCACCAAAGGCGCCAAATATACATCAATATCATTCCCGGGTTGCTTCGGGCCAGGAATAAGTAAAGTTAACATAATATTTTCTTTCTTCATACACAACATAGGCGAGAGATTGTATGTCACAAGTATTACCGGCCAGCAACTATATTTCGAACTCAACATGGAAAATGGATTGAATCCATCTGTAGCAAGACCAAGCCTAAGATTGCGTGGATCAGATGAAAAAGATTTATACTTTTCATCCACCATTTTCCATGTCATAGAATCCACAGGATGATGCATTTTTCCATCGTTACTTTTATTATTAAAATGCCATCTTAATTCTTCAGCCATCTTTTGAGATCTATACATTCGTCTAAACCTCGGAATGATTGGGAAATATCTCAATACTTTAACTGGAACACCTTGTATAACCTCTTCAGTATATTGATTTTTCTTCCATCTCGAGGAACCACATTTTGGACTACTTTCTAAATTTTTGTATTCTTTTCTGAAAAGGCAACAATCATTCTCATAAGCATGTATCTTTTCAAAACCCATGTCGAATGCTTTAAGAAATTTCTTGACTTCATATAAGGTTTTGGGAAGCACGTTATCCTTCAGCAGAAATAGATGTTGCAAAGCTAAAAGCTTATCAAAACCACTATCGGACAAGCCAGTCTCGCATTTAAGATTATACAAGACGGTGATGGCAGATAATTTTGTGTGATCTGTGCAACTAGGATATAATGGAGTTTCTGCATCTTCCAAGTTCTTGACTAACTCATCCTCTTTTCTTCGAGAATCAACATCGTCTTTATCATCATCAAAAAAATCTTGATTCAAAAAATCTTCATCTTCATAGTGAATCATCTTGAATAGTTCATATATGTCAAACGTATTTGTTTTATTCTCTACATTTATCTCTTCACCATGGTTAAACCATACACCGTCAATGTATTTAGGATCCATTCCTTTTATAATTAAATGTTCAACGATGATTTGGTCATCATGACGACTAAGATTCCGACAATCCTTGCAAGGGCATAAATTTTTTTCTACACTTCTTACATTCCTCTTTGCAGCATGCACGAAATTCATTGCTCCTTGTCGGTATTCTATACTAGTTCTATGAAAAAAGTAAAAAAAAGTGAGCTTTAGTATTAGATTATATGTTCTAATTCTCAAAATACATATTAAGTTAATCATGGTTTTATCACCTGTTTAAAAAAACCCAGCCTTTTTCCATTATCGACATTTGAAGGCAAATAAGTTTCCAATCTTTGACGTATAAATTGGTTATCTGTTGTAATCAAAAAAATAACTAAACGTTGAAGTACAAATAGTAGTAGCACTACTGCATATAACCATGGTGGTTTAGTAGACAAAGGCAAAGAATACTTTTCCAAAAATATAAATTTTACACTTATATTTTGCATTTAACCTCAGATTTACATGTATTTATAATTAATCCATGCATGAATTCAAAGCCTAAGTCTAGCAAATTATAGAATTACTGCATATAAATTCAAAGCCTCAGAATGTACAAACCAACAGTTTCCTCTTACCAAACCAACAGTCAACTTCACCGCCTCCTCTTCACTACCTCACATCCACACAACTAATTTAATCAAAATTCAACAATTATACTTATTTAGAAATGTATGTTCACCAATAATTTATTATAATATTAAATAATAGTTAGAAGTTAATAAGTCATAAGAATCACATACTCATTTATGATATATTTTTATTGTATTAAATATTTCATCTTAAATGGACCTTTAAAAATGATTTTTTGAGAGAAAATATCCCTATTCCTTGTCCATGGTTACACCACAGTAAGATTCTTAGGCCTGAGAGAGAGTAGGATTAGGAACCCACAACAATTGAGAGTCCTGAATGCTTGGTGCAATTGTTTTGTAACTATAGAAAGAGATCTTAATAAGAAATGCGAAAACTCAAATTAATATTACAACACCAGCCATTGAATCAGTTGACAAACAAAGATCAACATTAAAATGCATGATCTAATATACCCATTTCTTTTAAGAAAACAAATACCAAACATATCAATGCACCATATAAAATAAGTCGAACAAAGATAGCAGTTCACAAAAAATATAATCCTAACAAAAACTATGAAAACTGGAATTAAGATTTCCTTATTTGGCAGAATTATTAATAAGTGATTTATTGATATCATGATACTTTGCCTCTAGCAACAATTCAATTAATCAGAGTACAGAGCTCTTTATTTCCATGGATTCCAAGCTACAAATGATATAGAGTGATCGTTTCCACCTTTAAATCAACCATTTCAGTAATAGTTTAGGAAAAAATACGAAAATAAGATGCATTCAAATTCATATAAAATCCAAATAGAATCACAAAGTCGATTTAAAAGATTCATACCTAAATATACCTAATCGATTTAAAAGATTCATACCTAAATATACCTAGATCTGCTGGCTGTCGCGACTCGATGTTGAGTAAGGGGGAAACGACAGAGTTGACGATGATACTTGAGTGTGATGAAAATTTAACACGATTAAAAGGGGAAATTTTTTTTCTGAAGAAGAAAGCAAATTAGGGACGAGAATTTTGTTAAGTACGAGAGTAAAATGATAGGTTACGTTTATTTAGTTCGCGCGGACTTTTTTTTTTAGAAGCGGGAAACGTGAATTATTTTTTGCCACGTTTATATTATTTGGTAATCTATTTTTTGTTGCATTTACAATAAAACGCCACCGATTTTTGCAACTATAAATGGTTTTTCTTGTAGTGCCCTTAAATCTCGTGAAACTCGATCACGTATTGGGGACGAACATGCCTCGTTACAAACACATCCAGAAACTCGAAACAAAGCCCTAAATCGACCTCGTACCGTTAATTCACGCAATAGAAAAATTATTCCATAATTTTCTTGAGATCACAGATGTTTATACTAGCTTCAAACCAAGTTTCAACATTTAAAATTGGATCGATCACCAGAAATTTGTAAAAGTGCAATTTTTGTTCAAATACAAACTGCTCTTTAATCCTAGCTCTAAAAATTATGATTTAAGCTTTAAAATTCATGATTAAGCATACGAATTCAGATTATATATTTGAAATCGTAAATTACGAAGTTTGAAATTTGGCTAATTTAAAGTTGGTTCAGATATCTCGATTTCCAGAATCATTCATAAGATGTTTAAACTTAAATTGATTTTTAAAACTTAGTTGATGATCAAACAAACAGTTTTTGTTTTGATCCCAAGTCCAAACAGTTACTAGATCAAGAGGATTTGATTTTTGAAATGAAGCTTATGTTCAGAGTTTCAAACAGAGAATGAACAAAAGCCTGCACACATCATTTCCAGAAAACTCATACACATATATATATAGATATGCACAAGTACACCCATACTTATTCACTGATGTGCAAGCAATAGATTCATGCCTTTAAATTAAAAAAAAATGAGGTTACTCATAGTATTTCCAGAATTAACAGAGCTTCTTTTATTTGAAACAGACTTTGAAATTCAAGCTAGAATCCTCTTCTTAAATCCTCTGGGTTGTATTGATTGTATTTGTTGTTTATGATTGAAGTTTGTTTAATTTTGAATGGTATTTGCTTTAGATTTTTTTCTCAGTTAAAATGAACAAACTGATGGAAAGAATTGATATATGGAAATGAGGTAGATAGGGTAATATATTTTCCCTTGCCCATCAGGTAATTATATTTTTCTTTGGTACAATAGGCAGAGATATTTCCTAAGTTTTGTAGGCTGAAATGATGTAGTATGGTGTACTAAGGTTTTCATGCATTAATTATCTTGTACAAATTTATATATAAAATTATCTATGTACTGGTGTCTTCTTATGCAAGCTATTCACATATATATATCTACTTGTTTCATTTTATTATTTTCACAAACTTTGATTTGTTTACACTTGAATATATATATTTTTGTTTCTTTGTTTTACAAGTGTATAGATATATATTTTTATTTGTTTGTGCTTGAATGTATTTTATTTCTTGATTCATATTGGAGTATATTGTTTTCTTTTATTTGATTGAAAGCACTTGAATAAACTTTTATCTTTTCTTTTGTCTTTGTAATAAATAAATTTCTATTTTAAACTTGTTGCTAGATTTTATTTAAATGTTACGTTTTATATTTTTATTGTCTTATTATCTTATAATATAAATAATTTCTATTTCTAATATGTTGCTAAAATTTTAGCTATCATTTCCTTTAGATTTTTTTTATAATTTATCTTTTATTTCTATTTCTAATATAAACCATCAATTCTAATATTTATTATTATCATTTATTATTAAACCATTTAATTGAAATTTAAGTTCAAATGAATTTAACACATTTTTATTTTAAAATTAAATTAATTATCAATTTAAAGTTATATAAAATCCGGGATCGTTACACCATTGCCCTAAAGCGAGGTAGATGAAACGTAAACCCATGGTACCGGTCGACGGATCAACCGTTTTCTACCATTGTAAAATGACGGGGCACATCGCTAGGGATTGTCCCAATAGATGGAAGAAAGAGAAAGTTGTGGAACGCCCCATGGGAGGTGTGAAAATTATCCAGGAAGATGGGAGTGTAAAATTCTTTTGTGGCAAATGCAATAAGTGGGGACACTCCGTTACAGATTGCAAGGACGGGCTTGGCAAGTTGGTAGGAAGTCCTTAAGGAAGTTTTATGAAGAATGCTAAAGCTCTGTTCTTTTCTAAACCCCTAGGTGGTTGTTAAGGCGTCCAGATTTATGACCATTTGTAAAACCTTTTATGGACAAATGGATGTAATGTTTCAACTCACTAGTGTTGTAGTCTATCGATGTTGTGAAATATTTTATAGAAATACAATCTAATATAAAATATCTTTTTATATTGATTTGAACGAAAATTTATAAGCACTTAATTTCTAAAGTGGAAATTGAAATAGATTTGAATTGGAAGTTTAGGAATTGAATCAGTTTGACTTTGAAACTATTTTCAAATAAATCATGTTAATATAAACTGTTTTAAATCTTTCTTCTTAAAATATTCAAATTATTTTGATTTTCCAAGCTATTTTACTATACAAGCTATTTTTAAAACTCAAACTATCTTATATTAACTATTTAACTATTTTACAACTATTCATGCTATTTTATATATTCAAACTGGTCAAAGTGGAAATTGTTTATATTTAAATCATGGATTTAAATACGAATTGGGATAAAATTGAAGTATTAACCCAGATGGAAATTTGAAGCAATTTTTGAATTGGAACCGAAATCAAGATATTAAGGCAAAAATGATTTTGAAGTGAAATAGTATATTTTGAGTAAATAAGATGATTTTGAAAACGAAGATTTAAGTGTTACTATAACTAAAACTTACTTTATAAGAAGTAAGAAAGGTTACAAATAACTTCGAAAAAAAATTGAACTTGAAAATTTGATTTGGCATTAATGAGAATATAAATGTTAGTTATATATTTCAAGCTCCCTTTTTGAATTTATAACCAGAAAGAATGAATCTTTGAAAGATATTTAAAGGTACCAAATGGAACATTTATATGTATGAAGTGGACTTAGAAATTTTTGATCCAAAAATTATTCGAGTGGGAAGAATAATTTTATATGTATATGAGAATGAAACTGAAAAGGTTTTGGAACCCATTGATTTTAAAAGACTTTTGATTTTGGTAAATAGCCAACTTTGGGAATTGGGTAAACCAAATTTGAAAACTATCGATTTTGAAGATATCGATTTTGTATAGATAAAGTTTATATGTGATACATATAAAGAGTATGATTTGAAAGGTACTATGTATATAGTATGATATGTTTGAGACAAAAGTATGGAAATGCACCCCCATGAAAGTCGAAACTTAGAGTAGGAGATCCACTGGGTGGTTCTGCCTAGGAATCCACAGGGTGGGTTCAATGAGAACTGGGATCCTAGAGGAAGTCCGGACAAAACTCATGAGTTCATGGTGATCATTTGTTGGGTAGCGTAAGTCGAGTGGTGCTGATGCCTACAGTTACATGGGGTTTTGATGTGATGGCAACGTAACCTTTGTGTAACTGCGATCTATCGCAGTTCCATAGCGTAAGTCGGGTGGTAGTGATTGCCTACAATCTACGTTTGATTTCGCTGGGATAGCGACGTAACACCGGTAGATTGCGATCTATGTGGTTTGGTTCCATAGCGTAATTTGGGTGGCAGCGAGTGCCTAAAGTCTACATTGGGTTCCACTGGGACAGTGAAACAACCTTTGTGTAGCCTGCGATCTATGTGGTATAGTTTTATTTGATAGCGTAATTAGAGGGGCAGTGATTGCCTATAGACTACTTACGGTTTTGCTATGATAGCAACGCAACCTTATTGTAGCTGTGATCTATGGTGTTCTCATGGCGTAAGTCGAGAGGTGCGGATGCCTACGGTTTTCTTATGATTTCGCCGGGATGGCGACGCAATCACCGGGTTAACTGTGATCCATGGTGGGAAAGGGGGGGTGATACTTTCCATATCATTTTTGGAAAAGTTTTTTTTCAAGTATTTTCACTGGGTGTTGAAACGGGTCTACTAAGTACTTATAGATTTTCAGTCCTACGCCTAATCAACGTATGACTAAATTTTTGTAAAAACAAGGATGGACTTGTCTGGATATCGAGTTATAAAAATGTTTTAAATATAAAATTAGCTTAGTAATACTATGTGATTTAAAGTATATGTATTTTGAAATGTATAACAAAAGAGGAGGGGAGCTAAATGTTAAAAGTCGATTAATTAATAATACACATCAAAAATTAAAATTTCTCGCTTCGTTCCTTTTCGAGGACGAAAAGTTCTAAAGGGAAGGAATGTAACGACCCGAGTTTTGACGCCTGTTAACGGGGTAATTAACTGATTTTAAATTATTGAAATATTAATTTTTATAAGTCGAATAGATGAATTTTCTGGTATTTAAAATATCTATAAATTGATAAAAACCATATTAAATATTGAATTATAAAATTCTGGATATGATAAATATTATAGATATATGTATATAAAAACCACCGTTTAAATTTAAGATAAAATATCCATAAATGTATATATATAAATATATACAAGCTTTTTGATGTTTAAAGATATATATATATATATATAACTCTAGATATACATGGTTATAAAAATATGGTTTATGAAAATAAATATATGTATTTAATAATATAGTGCATATGGAAATATATATATATACATCTATATATGTAAGTATGATAAAGTAAAAATGTATATTGTATATGTATGCATATCCACACACACACACAGATATATATATATATATATAAATATATATATGTAAGTATTTATGGTAAAAAAAGAATGTGTAAATGTGTAAATAAATAAATGTAAATAACTATATGATGACAAATATATGTAAGTATGCGAATATACATAGTGAATGGTGTAAATGCATATATCTACATATATGTGTATAAATATAAACATAGGAAAACATCATGATGGCAAGGCATTAAATGCAAGCATACAAAACATTTAATCAAGTCAAGCATAATATCAAATCCACCTAATACATCACGTCAAGGCCAAAATCACATCAGCCCAAAAATAAGGAAAAAAGATAAAATGAAAAAAAGGAACCTGTACACAAATTGCCTCAGCCACTAGCCTTCTACTGTACACTTCGATTTTTCATCTATATATACGGCCACCCTTGTTTTGTTAAATTGTTCACTTGTTTCTCTTACCAAAGAAAAAAATCTGCCATTAAACCAAAAGCTTGAAGCAGGAGCAAGATAAAGAGCAGTAGTGACTTCTTTTCCTAAAGCCTGTGAGTAAAACAATCTTGTTGTACTACCTATACTTACATATAACTATGTTTGGTTGAATCTTTGATATATGAAAGGTGAATATGAATTGTATGCGAACCTGGAATGTATATGTGTAAGATAATGCACCCTGTAACTCAAAGAAGCCATGATCTACTTTCTTGTTCTATGTTTTTGTCAAAAACAGAACAACCTTTAACTTCAAAATTTAACATCTTGCCATCCAATAAGTTTTACATCATGATTCAAAAGGGAAAGTTGTTTATATAGCCGAGATTCGAATGTCATAATTAAATGATTTGATTATATTGTCGTGATCGTTACTGAAAATCTTGATTTTTGGTGGTGGTTTGGGGATTTTTAATTGGGTATGGAGTGTGGATTGTCGTGTTGAATGTTTTGGGTGATGTGGAAAATTCCGGCAACATGGCGAAGGTTAGGGTGTGGCGTTGGACGAGTAGGAGGAGCAGACGATGCGGCACCTAGGAAAAATGGAAAGGATTTTTTCTGGTGGGCGTGGCGTCGAGTCGTGGGTGAGGTAGGGTTTAGGGGGTTGTATGGTTTGGTCTTGAGTTTGAGGCAATTGCAGTGTCAAGACGGCAAATGGGGCGTGCGGTCCAGGGGGATTAGGATGAGGAGGTCGCGGCGATGCTTTGGGTAAAATTCGGTGGTCGATGGTGGCCGTGGGTGATGAGGCGAGGTGGTTGAATGGGCGGTTGTCGTTCCTGGTGTTGGTTGAATTGTTCGGTTTCGAACGTATGATTTTGCCGAACTTTCGGTGATGGAACATGGTCGTCGGGGTCGGCGGCGACATGTTGGGGTGGTCAGCATCGAACTACGGTGACCAGAGGGAACGTCCACGTGTACGTGCACGTCTGCGTGCAAAGGTCTGGGTTCTCGAAGGAAAAGAACTGGGAATAAGAGAGAAGGAAGAGGAAAAGGGTTTTGGGCCGGTGGACGTGGGCCGAAGGAAGAAAAAGGGAAAAAAAGAAAGAAAAGGGAAAGGAAAAAAAAGGAAAGAAAAAGGAAAAGAAAAAAAAGAAAAAAAAGGGAAAACGAAAAAGGGGAAAAAAGGAAAGAAAAAGGAAAAGGGAAAAGAAAAAAAAGAAAAAGAAAGGAAAAAGAGGAAAGAAAATGGAACTTATATTTTCTTTTATATAATAACTTAATTTATTAAAACTCTAATTCGATCCAATCCACATGAAAACCTTTGCATTGTAAATTCTACCTCCAAATATTTTAAGCTTAATTCATTTTGTGGAAAGTAAAATTTAATTATTTCATAATAATTAAAGTAAGTAATTAATTAAATCTTAGGTTAATAAAATAGGATTAGCTATTAATTGGATTGCTTAATTCTAATTAACTAAAAATAAATTGTTTTAATTATTTTGGGATTAATAATATAAATGGTTTCAGTAATTAAAGTTAATAAAATCCTGATTTGCGAATTGTTTAATATAAACTATTAATCATTAAATTAAGTTAACGATCTATGTTTTGCCTTATTGCTCTTGAATATTTATTTCTAGTATTCTTGTCAGCGCATTGAGTAGCCAAATGAATTGAAATGTTTGGAATATTAGTGCTTGGTCCAGAAATGATTATGGAAGCTTCTGAAAAAGTCGAAGAAATCCGGGAGAAGATAAAGACGGCACAGGACAGACAAAAGAGCTATGCTGACAAAAGGAGAAGAGATCTCGAATTCAGTATAGGAGACAAAGTATTTCTGAAAGTGTCGCCTTTGAAGAATATTGTTCGATTTGGAAGAAAAGGGAAGCTAGCTCCCAGATTTGTTGGTCCGTTTGAGATTACAGAAAGAGTCGGAACATTAGCTTATAGAGTTGCATTACCAGAGAAGTTCGCTGGTGTGCACAACGTGTTCCACGTCTCACATCTTTGCAAAGTTGTACACGATCCATCCATGACCATCCCTACTGATCAGTTGGAAGAGATAGTTATTGAGCCTGACTTGACTATTGAGCGAAAGCCACTTCGGATAGTCGATCGTGAGACAAAGCAACTCAGAAGGAAGTCGGTAAATCTCGTCAAAGTACAGTGGAGTGCAGATGAGCGAGATTGCACATGGGAAACTGAGGATAGTATTCGGGATTCAAACCCCGAACTATTAATTTCAGGTATTATTCAAATTTCTCGAAATCTATCTTGACTTTCCTACTTATTACATTTCTACTTCACTCGTCTCGTTCCTTTTCGAGGACGAAAAGTTTTGAGTAGGGGAGATTGTAACGACCCTAATTTTCGACCCAAATTAAAATTTTAAAATTCATCGGTTCAATAAAATTTTTGAAATTATAAATGATCTCAATTTACGCCCAAACTTTATTTATGACATAAGTCTAGTTAGATATGGGCATAGAAAAAGTTTCGTTGCAAAATATTACAGTGAAATCCGTTCGCGTTTTACTGTATATCAGTCCATATAAAGCTGCGAAAAATTTATCTTCCAAATCCAAATATTTTTACACAGTCCGCTTGTAAAAATTATTCTGACCAAGATTATGTAATTCGTTTCGTCTAAAACTGTCATCGCCTGCTCCGTTTAAATTGTTTTGCAAATCGTACAATTTAAGCGGCGTAAATGCAAATTTTATAAAATCGTCGTATCGCAATAATCTGTGTACCATTGGAAGCGCGTCGTCGCACTGATAAAAACGGTATACACTACTACAAAACAGGCCATTTGCATCGGTTATTTACCCCCCTTTTGCATCAGTTCAACAACCGATGCATATGCAACCGATGCAACAGGCTTAACACTTTTGCATCAGTTCTGAAACCGATGCAAAAAGGTCCTTTTTGCATCGGTTGTTTACCCCTTTTTGCATCAATTCAACAACCGATGCATATGCAACCGATGCAACATGCTTAACACTTTTGCATCAGTTCTGAAACCGATGCAAAAAGGTTCTTTTTGCATCGGTTGTTATTAACAACTGATGCAAAATATCATTATTACAGTACTCAAATAGACTATATATTGATTATAACAAACAATTATTGCATGCAATATTACAATCATTCAAAATTAAATTTGATGGCAAATACAAACTGAATAACATAATACCAAAATAAGCATATATCAATTACAGCGTTAATAATCTATACAAAATAAGTGTGGATACATCAAACTGTGCAACCATCTAGTTACATCAAATAACCTGCTAGTTACCTAAAACATACTTCTGTGCAAAAAAAAACTACTGCATACATACATAACTTGCACATCACCAAACCTCTCACTGCCTTGTTTCATCACAAAACCTCTGATCATCCTTCTTCATCACCAAAACTGCTGTGTCCATCCCTTCTTCATCACTGTCAATACCCTCAAACAAACATATAACCTCCACCACTACTCACTTTCCATCAACAGTGCCTTGCCTCCCCTTCTTCCCATGATCACAACATTCACTACATCATATAACCCACTTTCTCAGCTTCGACAACCTCACAACCTTGGTTCAAGCATCTCAACCCCCTCCATTAACTTACTGTCAACTGCATATAATAACCTCTCCTACATCTCCTACCAACATCATTACACCAACATCATCACACCACACCAACATCTCTGCAACAATACATCTCCACACCAACATCAT
Source organism: Allium fistulosum (assembly GCA_030737815.1). NCBI lineage: Eukaryota > Viridiplantae > Streptophyta > Magnoliopsida > Asparagales > Amaryllidaceae > Allium > Allium fistulosum. Next base: position 292,343,497 of record CM060906.1, on the reverse strand, counting down.
CACAAACTTCTCCTACCATTTCATCCACCCTCTCTGTCCTTCACAGCTCACCACCCAGCAGCAAATCGCTGCCCTTCTGCCTTCTGCCTTCTGCCTACATCATCAACTTACAACTCCAAACTGCAATACATCTATCAATACTCAAAACTTCAGCCACAAAAACTACCGCACATTTGAACACAAAGCGGCAATTCATAATAAATAAATAAAACTCAAAGGATCTTCAGTCAAAATTGCACAAGAAAAAATAAATAAAACTCAAAGGATCTTCAGTCAATTCTTGATGAGTAGGAATTAAACATACTACAGAAACTAATATTGAGCACACATGTTTGGAAACTGTTCACTTAATCTTGTTTCATTATTTCTAATTCGACCCTTGCATGTTTCTTAAGAAATTGCAACAGACATCAGACCATGAAAATTACATGTGTTGTATAGCTAGATCCGTTATGGTGTGACTTGATATGATTGATAAGTGATGAGAGTACTATACATTGTTGTTAAATTTAATACGCATTAAATTAATATGACATAAAACAGTGTACTTGCTTGTGATGCAAGCGATAGACAAGTGTACTTGGTAAACCCAGATTTTGTTACAGTAGCTACAAGTTCAGAGAATCGAATTTCTGCTGCTTCAAGACTGGGTAAACCCAGATTTTGTTTTTCAAGAGTTTCTTGAGCATTCTGCAGCACTGATTGCAAATACTTTCCTTGAGCTTCCATACGGAGCTGCAAGCGTCTTTGTACTTGCATCAGTGACTCGATGAATGATAGCTTCATTTAAAATATGTGAGTTGATTTTTACGATTAGGAATTGATCAACTTGAAACATCAGTTTCATTTTAGTCTATAGATATATATAGTAGTTATTTTATTGTGGGCAGTAAAACACAGTGTTTCACATGCTCCAACCTTTCAGATTTGCAGTCAGTTTAAACAGAAGAAAATACAGTCCTTTGAATTCCACTTCCTTTTCTACCATCAAATAAGATCTGGTAATAGAGTTATTTTAGCAGACTCAAAGTTTGACGGTACCAAATAAAATCACTTTCTAGTTTCTTTTGAATTGATCTAACCTCTAATTGTTCATTCAGTTGTCTTTGAACCTCCAACTGCATAAGAAGTGCTTCATTTATCTGCTTTGATCTGAATGGTAAATTATCTCAGCAATATATTTATTACCATGATTAGTCTATGAGAACAATTTGGGAAGTTCTTTAAAATACTCTTACTTGTTGGCTTCTATTTGTACGTCTCCATTGGTAGATTCAACTACATTATATTTAGTATCCACCGTTGAAGTGCATCGGACCACTGTTGAAATGACCCTCCTATTTTCACACTAATTTCATTAGTGATTTTTTTTTCTAATATGTTTTCCAGGGTCATTTTCTTTTCTCTAATAAACAAAAATATATCCAGGATCTTTCACAATATGGAAATATTGTTTTAATTATAAATCATTTTTAACATACATATATGAAGATATCTATGTTATATTCTACTTGAATCAGAGCATGATAATAAGTAGAAATCCTTTTTAAATTTGCATAAATGTGATAAATTCCCTTTTTAAATTAAAACTTAATGTATCCTGATTTTTGACTATAGTGTCTACTGAAAACATGTACTTTAGGCTGTTAATAAACTTAAGAAATGATCAAACAATAATCAGTGGAAAGCAAGCTTATAATATAGATGATTTTCTTAAAGTCTGAATATTATCAAACTCAGGTTAAAAGAAAGTGGATCCTAAGTGAACACAAGCAACATCTAGGCGTAATGGAAACGCGCCTAACTTATTCATACAAAGTCACTAGTTCGAGTACTATGCTGGTCGGTTCAAACACAATTTTTGTTTTTCTTTTTATTTTCTCCTGTAAGGCTGAAATCTGATACTTACCTATAATTGTACATATATATTTAATTTTTGCCTATAACCTAACATACAATACAATTCTTCTTGCATAACTATTTTTAAACCCATTCTTACAACTGTTTTAAGAATTTACATTTATATTTTTGCCCAATATCAGCATGTACACAGATATACATGTACATGTCAGTGTTTTTGTTCTTTTTCCAGAAAACTGAGCTCAATTGTTCCCTTGCTTCATTGGTTTGAAGTGAAACATTTGGCCCAACCTATGGCCTAACCATATGGTTACCCTGGCCAGTCTTTTGTTTGCATTTTTAAAACCCAGATTATACACAAAACATTGATACCTTTCCTTTCCAAAAGCATGTATATATATTTGTATGAATCAGACATTTTGTGATCAGATATATATCATTATTCCTAATCATACTTCTCTTTTTAAAAATACATCTTCAGGGTATAAACACTTTTTCTTGCATCTGGACTTATGTCAATATTATAAATTGAAGATATAGCAGTTTAAATCTTTTCTGGGTGTGCTCAATATAATTTTCTATATATCTTTATTCTTTTTGAAAGAACTCAGGATTAACTGAAATCATCATGAAATGATTATGCTTATAAAATCCAGGTTTTACCTCTAAATCAAAACAACTTTAGCAAATAGGTTTTCAAATCAGTTCACAACAATATCCTTAGTACATACCAAATTAGAAATAACCAGAAACAACATAGCACATGTCTCTTACAAGTTCTGCCTACTTAATACATTTAGATAGCCATATTAATCAGGGAATACATGCATGAATTAACACATTTTAGCTTTTATTTCTAATTATCTTAGCATCCTCTATTCCATATCTTTTTAATCTTGCTTACTTAGCTCCATCATAACCTGCAAAAGCATTAGTGGCTGCCTCATTATAAATGAGACACCCCCCATGTGCCATGAGCAATAAGGGTCAGATCTATGATCTGGTGTGAGCATTTCTAACATATCCATGATATTAAGCTAAGGATACAGCATAAATATACTTTGCATACTTGACAGGTATTATCATGTACAATACATAAGAGCAAACATATGCAATAAAACAACTTTTATCTGGAACTACTAGGTTGCCTTTTCTTTTTCTTATAAATTCCTGGCCTCATCTGCTATAAGGAATCAAAGGGACACATTGCCATGAACTAATTAACATTATGGCACAAAGATCTCAGGACTTAAACAAGCCATGTGCCAACTTGTCTACTTCAAATAGGACAAGCATTCCAGCAGCCTTCTTGGCACAAAATCCTTAGTTATATCACTAAGTGTATTTATGTTCATTCTATCAATGATAGCTAGGTGTACATACCACCTGTACTCATGAAACATCCTGGTTACCTTGCAGACATAATATTGCAAGCAAGTTAAAGGTTACATTCTAGAGGTATAACACCCCAGTCATTCCATCTCACATTATTTAGCATATAAACACCCTGTTCAAGCATATACCAGAATGTTTGCAACTGAGAATAAATACATGGCTCTATTGAGTTTATTTTGATTTTGCAAGCAACTATATTTAGTCAGATTTTCAATCCTGTTTAAACATAGTTTTTAGGCTTGTAAATTTCTGTTTAGTTTAGGGCTCAGCACTTATAGAGAAAAACTCCATTGCACCCTTAACCAATTATTTCAAGCCTCAGCACCATACCAATGTATATGCAGCTCATAGTTTTCTTTATCTTTTCATTCTTTGCCTTAAGCCATTATTCAAACTAGTTACAAATACTTTGATATATGTTCCTTAAGGTTTTGGTATAAATATACAGAGATGAAAATAGAACAACAAAGTTAAACATCCAGCATAGCAGATCATATCTCATCAAACATTCATGAAACCATCAGCAGCCAACATAGTTTGTAAATCAAAACATGCAAAATATAACATATAAAAGCTTGGCTGCCTAATCCCAGGTCTTAATGCCATGTATATGAGTGAGGATACTCACCTAAATGCTTACACAAACTCAAACCAGAAAACCCTTCAAATCTTTAGCCTTATCTTCCTCTTCTTCCTTAGGTTAATTAATTAGTGAGAGAGCAGTTTTCTGATTGGGCTCTTGGTTTAAATAAGGGTTCTGTCTAGGGTTTTGGGTGGTGCAAAATCCCTATTTTAGCCCAGACCAGAATCATGCATTTGGCATTGCATATTCCCTCCCTCCTAACCCTTAATGTCCCGGCCAATATTTTTAAAACAAGACTAAATTGTGCCTATTTTCCTTTCTTTTCAGAAAGTGATAACTTTAAGTATTTTTACCTCAAACATGATAATGGTGTGACTTTCTATTTTCTGCCTATGTACATTTTCTTTCTTGCACTTTGGTTCTTACTGTTTTTGTGATTCCTCCATTAATTTTCTACTCAAATAATATCTAGATTATGTATATATACATTTATACAACTATGGGTGTTAATTTAATTTTAACCATTTATTTGCAGAAAACATGTGCATACTTATGTGCATTTCTATTCCTATTTAAAATTTCACTTATTCATTATAAATCAATGTTTTCTTCTGCCTTAATTTTCAGACAAGTCTTACATAGGCATATATATAGATATATATATATACACACACTCATCCTCAGGAATTTTTAATACTCATGTCTAGGTCTATATTTTCTTTATTTAAAACATTTTATCTAAATGTTTTCCTTCCTTGTTTTATTATTCAGGAATTCTGGATTTTCTCTTAGTGCCATAACTAGTGTGCACGTGCACACATGCACACAACCTTGCACCACTGAAAATCCCACCTATATAATAATTCTGATTTTTCCCCCAGAATTTTAATCATTTATTAAAAGAATTTTCCTCAAAATCTTGGGATATTACAATCACCCCTTCTTTTAGGAATTGTGCCCTCACAATTTGCAACATAATCTTTGAGTACTCCTGCTTTCTTAGGAAAAATTATTTAAATATGCATGAGCAATTCAAATAGTCACTGTCTATCATACATATCAAACTTTCTTAGTAATCTAAGAATTTACCTTTCAAATTTGCAAAGAGCCTAGGGTAATCCATCCTGATTTTATCCTCTAGCTCCCAAGTACAATCACTAGGATCTATACTCCATTGAATCTTTACAAGCTTCAATGTCTTGTTTCTTAGTTTCTTTTCTTCCCTTGCCACAATTCCCACTGGCTCTTTCTCATAGATTAAATCTGGATTAATCTGAACTTCAGTAGGCTTTTCTAAGATTTCCTCCTTGTCATGTACCCATCTCCTTAGTTGTGACACATGAAACACATTGTGCATTGCACTCATCTTCTCTGGAAGCTCCAGCTTATAGGCTAGGGAGCCTATCCTTTCCAAAATCTTGTATGGTCCAACATATCTGGGTCTGAGTTTCCCCTGCTTGCCAAATCTCAAGACTTTCTTCATTGGTGAAACCTTAATGAAGACGTAATCACCTACTTTGAATTCCACTGACTTCCTCTTTGCATCAGCATACTTCTTTTGCCTATCTTGAGCTACTGCCATCCTCTTTCTCACCAGTCCTATTTTCTCTGTGATGTCTTTGACATATTCTGGCCCTAGGATAGCTTTTTCTCCTGCTTCAGCCCAACACATAGGTGATAGACATGGCTTCCCATATAGGGCTTCAAAGGGTGCCATTCCAATTGTACTTTGGTGGCTATTATTGTATGTGAACTCAGCCAAATGGAGGTGGTCCTCCCAATTTCCTCCAAAGTCTAACACACATGCCCTAAGCAAATCCTCTAAAATCTTGTTTACCACTTCTGTTTGCCCATCTGATTGGGGGTGATAAGCAGTGCTTAGGCACAATTCACTCCCCATAGCTTCTTGGAAGCTCTTCCAGAATCTTGAAGTGAAGATGGTATCCCTATCACTCACTATAGTTTTAGGAACACCATGCAGTTTTACCACTTCTTTCATAAAAATTTGGGCTAACCTAGGTGCATTTCTGTCTGCTTTCACTGGTATGAAGTGGGCTACTTTAGTCAGCCTATCTACAATCACCCAAATACTTGTATTTCCCCTCTTGGATCTAGGAAGACCATCTATGAAATCCATAGATATGTCTTCCCACTTCCACTGTGGTATGCTAAGTGGCTGCAATAACCCTGAAGGTCTTTGGGTCTCAGCTTTTATTTGTTGACAAACCATGCATTTAGCAACATATCTGGCTACATCAGACTTCATTCCCTTCCACCAATAGTCCCTTTTTAAGTTTTGGTACATCTTGGTGCTGCCTGGATGTATGGAATATTTGCTCCTATGGTACCCATTAAGGATTTCTTCTTTCAATTCTATGATGTTTGGGACACATATCCTTCCCTTGTACCTTAAGTATCCTTTTTCATCTATGTGATAATCCTTCACTTCTTCCTTCTTTAATAGGAGAGACCTCTTTTCTGCTAAGTCTTGATCTTCTTCTTGCATTTTTGCCACCTTCAAGGCCAAATTTGATTGTAAAGTAATTAAACTTAACCTTCCTTTACTCTTTTCTTCCTCAATTATCTCCATACTTATCCCACTGCTCTCATCTATTTCCAAATCAGTGAGCATGGTCAAGTCTCTAAACTCCTCCATCATCAACATGGCCACTTTTGCATGCTGCCTACTCAATGCATCTGCCACTTTATTAGCCTTGCCTGGTGTATAAAGTATATCTAAGTCATAAGCAGCAAGAAATTCAACCCATCTGTGTTGTCTCATATTTAAATCTTTCTGTGAAAAGAGATATTTTAAGGCCTTGTGGTCAGTGTATAAAATGAACTTTGCACCCAATAAATAATGCCTCCAGAGCTTTAAGGCATATACTACTGCTGCCAACTCAAGATCATGAGTTGCATATCTAGTTTCATGGGGTTTTAGTTGTCTAGATGCATAAGCTATGACCTGATCTTGCTGCATCAACACAGCCCCTAGCCCTGACCCACATGCATCTGTATATACAACCAATCCCTCATTGCCTTCTGGTACTCTCAACACTGGTGATTTTAACAAAGCCTCCTTGATCTGGGTGAAAGCTTGTTCACACTTATCAGTCCATATAAACTTTTGGTTCTTCCTAGTCAGGTTAGTGAGTGGCATTGCTATTTTAGAAAATCCTTGTATGAACCTCCTATAGTATCCTGCCATCCCCATGAATGACCTAACTTCACTAACATTGTTAGGCTTCTTCCATGCTTGGATTGCTACTATCTTATTGGGGTTTACTGAAATTCCTCTAGCAGAGACAACATGTCCAAGAAAGTGTACTTCTTCTTGCCAGAACACACACTTAGAGAACTTTGCTTTCAAATCTTTTTCTCTTAATCTAGATAAGACCAAATGTAAGTGGTTCTCATGTTCCTCTATTGTTTTAGAGTAGATTAGAATATCATCTATAAAAATCAGAACAAATTTGTCTAAGTAATCTCTGAATATCCTATTCATTAGGTCTACAAAGTAAGAAGGGGCATTTGTTAGCCCAAATGGCATAACCAGAAACTCATACAAACCATATCTTGTGTTGAATGCTGTATATTTAATACTTGATTCCTCCACCTTCATCTGATGAAACCCAGATGCCAAGTCTAGCCTAGAAAACACTTTAGCTCCACTGAGCTGATCAAAGAGATCATCTATCCTGGGTAATGGGTATTTGTTTTTGATGGTTACTTTGTTTAATTCTCTGTAATCTATACACATTCTTAAAGTACCATCATGCTTTTTAACAAATACTACAGGAGCACCCCAGCATGAATTACTTGGCCTTATAAACCCCTTGGCTTCTAATTCTTCCAGCTGGTTCTTTAGCTCCTTTAATTCACCTGGCCCCATCCTTGTAGGTTTTTTGATAACTGGGCTAGCCCCAGGCATAAGGTTAATCTGGAATTCAACAGGTCTATGGTGTGAGACACCTTTTACTTCCCCAAATACATCCAAGTATTCTTTAACTATGGGGATTTCATTAATGGCTATTTCCTTGGGATTATTTTCTAATTCAATTAAATGATTTAGACTGTTTTCTTTGGTAGGTTCACATAGAATTGTAACCCTTTGGCCTTTAGAATTTTGTAGTGAAATGGTGGATGCATCTAGGTCAATTATGGCTTTGAATTGTCTTAGCCAATCTGCCCCTAATATAACTCCTATATTTGGGAAGTTTAGAACATATAAATTGGAAACAAATGTGTTTCCTCCTATGTTCAAATTCACATCCACACAGATCATATCTAATACACTAGAACTTCCTAAAGGGCTTTGTATTAACAGAGGTACTTCAGCCAAATTGCAGTTCATTTTCAACCTTTTAACTATTTCATGGGAAATGAGTGAGTGGGTTGCCCCGGTATCATATATTACAGCTAAAGGTATGGTACAAATAAATAGTGTACCTTCCACTTGACCATGGTTTTCAGCATTTGCCTCAATTATGGCCTTGCCCCTACCTTCCAGGTTTGCCACTTTTCCTTGTTGCTTGTATTCTGGGCAATTTCTTTTCATATGCCCTTCCTTCCCACATAGATAGCATTTGAAAGCTCCCCCTTTTAGCTCTGGGCATCTTGGCTTAATATGGCCTTCTTTCCCACAATGGTTGCAAACTATTTTTCTTTTGGCTTCATTGGGCTTTGCATCTACTGCCTTCTTACCATCTGCCTCTCCTTTCTTCTTATCATAAGGGTGGTACTTTCCTTTGTTCTTCTTGTTACTATTGTTTTTGAAGTTCCTGAACTTATCTCTTTCCTTGTCATGCTGCTCAATCTTCAGAGCCAAATCTATCACTTGATCAAAAGTTCTGTCAGCATAAGGTAGTATAGCCCTGCTAAGCCCTGGGTTCAATCCCTTGATGTATCTATCATTTTTGGATGCTTCATCAGCCACTAACATTGCCCCATAGGTAGACAATCCCTCAAACTTCTGGGTGTATTCTGTGACATTCATAGTCCCCTGTCTAAGTTTGATGAACTCCTCAAGTAAAGTGGTTTTTGCTGAGGCTGGAACAAACCTTGCCTCTAACATCTCCTTAAATTGATTCCAATTAATATCATTTTCATTCCGGCCAGCTATGATCACCTCCCACCAACTCAAAGCTGCACCTTTTAATTGCCTTGAGGCCACTTGCCTTTTCCTTTGGTCATCTAGTTGCATATCAGTGAAGATCCTCTCTAATGTCCTCAGCCATGCTTGAATCTCCATTACACTTTCAGTTCCTTCAAAGCTCTTACCTCCCAAGTTGGTATAAGTCTTCACTAACTTGGAGAGCTCCTCATGTGGATTTTCAGGTCTGTGCCCAATTCCATCTCTCAAAACTCTCACAAATTCTTGCATGTCAAGCATTTGTGGTGTGCTAGATCCTCCTTGATGATGAGACCCTCTTCCTACCATATTTCTAAAAGTATATGTATTTCATCTTATTAGTTTATAACACTTAGCTTTAATTTTAAATTGATTGTATCTTTCCTATTTAATCATTGTGTATGTCACATGCACACACATACATACATTCAGGGAATACTTATAAGCAGTCAAATATACAAACAAACCTAGTATAAACATAAGCATACAAACATTTGCTGTGTTAATTAAAACAAAGCTCTAATACCAAATGAAATGACCCTCCTATTTTCACACTAATTTCATTAGTGATTTTTTTTTCTAATATGTTTTCCAGGGTCATTTTCTTTTCTCTAATAAACAAAAATATATCCAGGATCTTTCACAATATAGAAATATTGTTTTAATTCTAAATCATTTTTAACATACATATATGAAGATATCTATGTTATATTCTACTTGAATCAGAGCATGATAATAAGTAGAAATCCTTTTTAAATTTGCATAAATGTGATAAATTCCCTTTTTAAATTAAAACTTAATGTATCCTGATTTTTGACTATAGTGTCTACTGAAAACATGTACTTTAGGCTGTTAATAAACTTAAGAAATGATCAAACAATAATCAGTGGAAAGCAAGCTTATAATATAGATGATTTTCTTAAAGTCTGAATATTATCAAACTCAGGTTAAAAGAAAGTGGATCCTAAGTGAACACAAGCAACATCTAGGCGTAATGGAAACGCGCCTAACTTATTCATACAAAGTCACTAGTTCGAGTACTATGCTGGTCGGTTCAAACACAATTTTTGTTTTTCTTTTTATTTTCTCCTGTAAGGCTGAAATCTGATACTTACCTATAATTGTACATATATATTTAATTTTTGCCTATAACCTAACATACAATACAATTCTTCTTGCATAACTATTTTTAAACCCATTCTTACAACTGTTTTAAGAATTTACATTTATATTTTTGCCCAATATCAGCATGTACACAGATATACATGTACATGTCAGTGTTTTTGTTCTTTTTCCAGAAAACTGAGCTCAATTGTTCCCTTGCTTCATTGGTTTGAAGTGAAACATTTGGCCCAACCTATGGCCTAACCATATGGTTACCCTGGCCAGTCTTTTGTTTGCATTTTTAAAACCCAGATTATACACAAAACATTGATACCTTTCCTTTCCAAAAGCATGTATATATATTTGTATGAATCAGACATTTTGTGATCAGATATATATCATTATTCCTAATCATACTTCTCTTTTTAAAAATACATCTTCAGGGTATAAACACTTTTTCTTGCATCTGGACTTATGTCAATATTATAAATTGAAGATATAGCAGTTTAAATCTTTTCTGGGTGTGCTCAATATAATTTTCTATATATCTTTATTCTTTTTGAAAGAACTCAGGATTAACTGAAATCATCATGAAATGATTATGCTTATAAAATCCAGGTTTTACCTCTAAATCAAAACAACTTTAGCAAATAGGTTTTCAAATCAGTTCACAACAATATCCTTAGTACATACCAAATTAGAAATAACCAGAAACAACATAGCACATGTCTCTTACAAGTTCTGCCTACTTAATACATTTAGATAGCCATATTAATCAGGGAATACATGCATGAATTAACACATTTTAGCTTTTATTTCTAATTATCTTAGCATCCTCTATTCCATATCTTTTTAATCTTGCTTACTTAGCTCCATCATAACCTGCAAAAGCATTAGTGGCTGCCTCATTATAAATGAGACACCCCCCATGTGCCATGAGCAATAAGGGTCAGATCTATGATCTGGTGTGAGCATTTCTAACATATCCATGATATTAAGCTAAGGATACAGCATAAATATACTTTGCATACTTGACAGGTATTATCATGTACAATACATAAGAGCAAACATATGCAATAAAACAACTTTTATCTGGAACTACTAGGTTGCCTTTTCTTTTTCTTATAAATTCCTGGCCTCATCTGCTATAAGGAATCAAAGGGACACATTGCCATGAACTAATTAACATTATGGCACAAAGATCTCAGGACTTAAACAAGCCATGTGCCAACTTGTCTACTTCAAATAGGACAAGCATTCCAGCAGCCTTCTTGGCACAAAATCCTTAGTTATATCACTAAGTGTATTTATGTTCATTCTATCAATGATAGCTAGGTGTACATACCACCTGTACTCATGAAACATCCTGGTTACCTTGCAGACATAATATTGCAAGCAAGTTAAAGGTTACATTCTAGAGGTATAACACCCCAGTCATTCCATCTCACATTATTTAGCATATAAACACCCTGTTCAAGCATATACCAGAATGTTTGCAACTGAGAATAAATACATGGCTCTATTGAGTTTATTTTGATTTTGCAAGCAACTATATTTAGTCAGATTTTCAATCCTGTTTAAACATAGTTTTTAGGCTTGTAAATTTCTGTTTAGTTTAGGGCTCAGCACTTATAGAGAAAAACTCCATTGCACCCTTAACCAATTATTTCAAGCCTCAGCACCATACCAATGTATATGCAGCTCATAGTTTTCTTTATCTTTTCATTCTTTGCCTTAAGCCATTATTCAAACTAGTTACAAATACTTTGATATATGTTCCTTAAGGTTTTGGTATAAATATACAGAGATGAAAATAGAACAACAAAGTTAAACATCCAGCATAGCAGATCATATCTCATCAAACATTCATGAAACCATCAGCAGCCAACATAGTTTGTAAATCAAAACATGCAAAATATAACATATAAAAGCTTGGCTGCCTAATCCCAGGTCTTAATGCCATGTATATGAGTGAGGATACTCACCTAAATGCTTACACAAACTCAAACCAGAAAACCCTTCAAATCTTTAGCCTTATCTTCCTCTTCTTCCTTAGGTTAATTAATTAGTGAGAGAGCAGTTTTCTGATTGGGCTCTTGGTTTAAATAAGGGTTCTGTCTAGGGTTTTGGGTGGTGCAAAATCCCTATTTTAGCCCAGACCAGAATCATGCATTTGGCATTGCATATTCCCTCCCTCCTAACCCTTAATGTCCCGGCCAATATTTTTAAAACAAGACTAAATTGTGCCTATTTTCCTTTCTTTTCAGAAAGTGATAACTTTAAGTATTTTTACCTCAAACATGATAATGGTGTGACTTTCTATTTTCTGCCTATGTACATTTTCTTTCTTGCACTTTGGTTCTTACTGTTTTTGTGATTCCTCCATTAATTTTCTACTCAAATAATATCTAGATTATGTATATATACATTTATACAACTATGGGTGTTAATTTAATTTTAACCATTTATTTGCAGAAAACATGTGCATACTTATGTGCATTTCTATTCCTATTTAAAATTTCACTTATTCATTATAAATCAATGTTTTCTTCTGCCTTAATTTTCAGACAAGTCTTACATAGGCATATATATAGATATATATATATACACACACTCATCCTCAGGAATTTTTAATACTCATGTCTAGGTCTATATTTTCTTTATTTAAAACATTTTATCTAAATGTTTTCCTTCCTTGTTTTATTATTCAGGAATTCTGGATTTTCTCTTAGTGCCATAACTAGTGTGCACGTGCACACATGCACACAACCTTGCACCACTGAAAATCCCACCTATATAATAATTCTGATTTTTCCCCCAGAATTTTAATCATTTATTAAAAGAATTTTCCTCAAAATCTTGGGATATTACAACTGTGATGCAAAATAATCACGTGCTATAATTTTTACCAGTTTTGAAACTTCGAGTGATGAATTTTGGGTTCATTTCCTTACCATCTTTGGTAGGGCTAGCAGTCGACTGAGCTCGAAGATTTTCACTAAGCCTAGTTTGTCATGTAATTCGGACCTCAACAACTTAAAACTTCTGAATGGACGATTTGAAAATTTAACTCCAATAATTTAAGTCTGTTTGGATGGATTTAAATAAGCTACTTTTCTTGTTTGTTGAAATTCAAAACTAATTCATTTTGACTAAAATAACTTACATCCAGATAGTCAGACACATGCTCATTCTTTTCCGTCATAATTTTAAACTAAACCTTAGTTTGCCATGAAAATCCTTCAATCTAAAGCTTCTTCATCGGAGAAAAAAACTTCCTCATCTGAGGAAGAATGGTTCTATTAAGAACGACATCAAATACACACACATAATTCCCATTTGGAATTCAAAGAATCCGATGAATATGAATAAGGCGAGGAAGAAATTGACAAATCAGATTATCTTAAGGGCGCGATCCATTAGCCAGTTATCAATGGTTTAGTGGTTTAGGTTGCAGCTGAGGTTTTTCTACAAGTTCAACCCCTCAAAATTGTACAAGTATTATTTTTTATCCTTCATGTTTCCATTTTATATGATCATTCATCTAGGGTACAACCTATTAGCTAGGGTTGGTCCTGATAATGATGAATTCCCAGTTAGCCCCCAGAGTAGTTGTAATTCTTGGTTCTCAGACGATACATGCAAGCACAGAAGATAGACACATAACACATGCAACGATGTATAATACACTGATGAAGATCAAAGGATCAGATATCAACCTTGCAACAGAAGAAACGATAAAGTATTAATAGCCGGGAAATAAGATAAAAAAGACATATCTACTGTGATCGTTAAATATAAGGAAACCAGTAATCACCGGATATAGAATACACAAATAGTCTAAGACTTGTTCATAGAAACAACATAGGAAGAAACAAAATCTGCAATGAATCAATGACTAACACACGGAAATTGCACTGAAAGAATGTCAATAGTTTGAATACATTGCATGAACCGTATGGTTGTGCTGTTTCAGTTTATCATCTATGCTTATGATGTACATAAATATCAGTATGGCCATCATTAACAAAATTCTTGGGAACTATCAGATCATCATGGATTGATTAAGTTACTTGTTTCAGCATTTTTATTTTAAACATATGTATTTATAAAGTAAGAAATACTAGTAATGAACTATTAAAGTAATACATGTTCAAAAATTACACAAATTCTATACAAAATTCTATACCATGCATGAATTAAAAATAGAAATCTTCAAACAAAAATCCAACAAAAAATTAAATCCAAAAACCAAATTGATTAAAAAAAAGGCAGATCTACTCCATGAAAGCAGAAAACCAAAGAAATTATAAAACAATAAAGATCTACCATGTCAATCAAAGCGAATCAATACCTAAGGAACAAAGGCCCAAGAAGATATTAGAAAGAAAAAGAAAGAAGATTACCCTACGGTAAGTAGTACCATCTTCTTCAACAATCCAACCGGCTTCAGCAGCAACTGCTTTCAAGACTTCGTTGTTATCACAGTGTTTTGGAAGCTTGTAATTACCAAGCGTTCTTAAACCAGTGAAGATCTTAGCAGCGATTGCTCTTCTTCTTCTTTCTCTTCTCTTATTGTTCTCGCTTTCTGATTATATAAACAAGTACGCGTGTAGTTTTTTAGGAGAATTTTTTTTCTGGGAGTGGGTTATTGAGGAGAAAGGAGTACATTTGTTCAAAATAATTACTTTGGAGCCAATTTTTCATTATTTCCCTCCTAAATTTCATATTGCCATCAACATGTAGTTGCATCGGTTGACTTTAAAACTGATGCGACTAAAACTATTTGCATCGGTTGTTAGTGAGAACTGATGCAAATTTGATTATTTTTACTACCTATTGCTTTCCACGTATCAATTGCATCAGTTATTAAGATAGAACTGATGCAAATAGTTCTATTTGCATCAGTTTTTACTTCAGCCGATGCAAATAAGGCGAAGCAATATGCACTTTTTGTACTAGTGATACTTATTCGTGTTAATCGGAATCAGTCGAAAAGCATCACGTTAAATTGACCGTTTTGGACGGACCGATTAAACACGTTGCAGCCCAATTTCTACCCACTTACAAAAGAAATATGGAAGAATTTTAGTCAGCTGGAAGAAATAAATAGGATAGCTGAAGGGTGAAGAGTTGCATAGAGAATGAGGTAACGTTGGGAAGTTAAAAGGTGAATGGTTGGAAATGAATATGACGGTTGAAAGTTCAATAAATCAATTACTGTTTACAAAAAAATTTATAAGTTCAAAATAAAAGAAACTTTCATTCCCATTTCTCTGTTCCTTCTCTAAATTGCCTCAGGTAAACTCTCCCATTTCTTCTTCTTATTATCTTTTCTGCAAATAAAATTTTTGATTGCCGAAACTTTGATTCACCAAAGCATGCACGAGTGACCTCCACCACGTTCCACTCCGCCCCACCACCAGCAATCACACCCTCTCACGGACCTCCCTGACCCACCACCACCTCAGCTCTCCCCAGTCGAACCCGCCTGACAACAACCACCTCCACCTACTCACCCACCGTGCCAAAGCCTACCTTCCAGTCCACACCGCGTGCTTACCCTCCAGCTGCGACAGAGCCACCCACAGCCTCGCCCTTCCGTGCCGCCAACACCCATCTCCACTACCCTCCGCCACCGCCAGTACCCCTCTCCACTGCTCTCCGCCACCCAGTCACACACCCACCAGAAACCGCATCCATTCCCTCCCTTCGCACCACCCACCGGCCAACCGCCTACCAGCAACCCCACGTCCACGCCACCACCTCACCCAGCCCCTCGCACCTCCCTAGCACGAGCGCCTTACAGTCTCCAACACCACCCAGTCGTCTTCCCCTCCATGCCTACCAGCCACCACCTCTCTATCTCCAGCCATCACCGCCGGTCCACACCCTGACTCACCCTGCCTTGGCCTCCCCTCCCCAGTCGTGACTGGCCTGGTGTGTGTGACGTGAGTGTTGTGTGCGTGTGTGTATGCGTGATGTGTGTAGTCGTTGGGAGGGTGCGTGCATGTAATCGAGGCGTGCGTGTGAATATAGTGCAAGATGAGTGCGCATGTGTTGTTGTAGTGTTGAGTGCTCAGTGTGAAGAGAAATGAGTCACTGTGAACAATTTTTGAGTTATTGTATGTGAGAAAGGGGAATTGGAAATCTAGGGTCTGTTATAAAAAAAATATAGTAGATGTCTTAGTTTTGAAATGGACAGTGTACCGTTGCTTTATAAATGGTGGCAGTGCGCTGTTGCTTTTAAATTGTCGGTGAAAAATATATTGACAACATCTGTTTTGGTTGCCAAAATAGTAACCGATTTTTCTGTTTCGTTGTGTGCAGAAGCAACCGACTGAGCTTCTTTCACAGCAGCAAATTTTCAGCTTCGTTCTTTTCTCCGTCGTTGGTAAGCACATTTATATAATTTTATAAATTATATATGAATGTTCACTGAATTAATATCGTTTTCTTTTGTCGATATTACAGTGTCCGTTGTTCGTGCTGTACCGACTTGTCGTGCTTCTTTCACTTCGCCGTCTAATTTCTTTATCCACGAAAGGTGAAATAAATTTTCACGACATATATTCTTATGTTAGTTTATATTGATAATTTGATTGTTATGTGATGATGAATTGGATGTGAATTGTTGTTAAAGTGATATAAATTTGTAAGTAATTTGACATTGGATAGTTAACAAATTAAACGGATTATATTTGTCGAATTGGATTTTTAAACCTGACACCTTTTATATATTAAATTAAGTTAGTCAAACTTGATCACTTAATTTATAATTGTCGTAGAATTTGATAAGTAACCCTTGAACCTGTGAACGTAGTTTTTGTAGTCTTTGAAGTGAAACTGTAATTGAATGACTAAGTGAAACCGAACGTAATAAATCTTTAATCTACTTGAAATGATAGAGTAGATTCTAGAAATAGTTATATTAATTGGCGTAAATAACAAACGCGAATTAATACGATTATTTCGGGATTATTTGAAATTGTTGAATTGTTGTGAATGGATGCTATTGCTTGTTTATTTACTTTGACACCATCCCAGCTATCACACTGCAAGTTCCCTTTGTATGTTTTGATTTTGAATTTAAATGGAATCGGGTTGAAATGATAAATACCCAAACAATTTGACTTAGGATAGAAAATTAAAATAAAACCCGATTGGTCAAATGTTTTGATTTAAATAAAAATAAAGTTTTACTTGACGAATAACAAAGTTTTGAATAATTTGGAATTTAAATTCGAATGAATGTAAATGTGAATATTTGAATTTGGAACGAATATTAAAGTAGTAATTGACAAAAAGAATATTGTTTAAAATTTAATTATTTAATAATTAAATTTAGAATTATTTGATAATAAATTTTTGAAATAATTAAAAATTAAGTGTTGAAATTATTAATAATTAACTTTTGAAATTATTAATAGTTAAGTTGTGAAATTATTAATAACGGAGTTTGAAATGATTAATAATTAAATTTTGAATTTATTAACAATTAAGTTTGGAATTATTAATGAATGAGTTTGAAATAATTAATAATTAAGATTTAAAATTATTGAAATTTGATGAGATCGAATTACAATTAAATTGAATTGAATATCTTTATTAAGAGGAATTGAATTTTGAACAAGTGAAAATAAGTTTTAACTAAGTTTGAAATTTGAAAGGAATATCTTTGATAAGAAATTGAATGCGCTTTATCGAAACAAATGGAAGACTTGTAATTTGAAGAATTGGATTTGATAAGTGTAATTGTAAATAAGTTATAAACTTTGATAATGAAATCGAATTTAAGACGTAACGTAATGAATTGGGAATTTAATTGGAATTGTTTAATGATAAATAAATTTAATGAATATCGAATGAAAGCGATAATTGATTTAAATCGTTTTGAACGTAAATTTAGTTAAACGAATTTTGGAATGAACTTATATACAAAATGCAATGAATATTCGAATTGTTTAATTGAAACTTTGAAATTGAATTATGGAAATGTTGGAATTGAAATTGAAAAGTTTGAAACGTAATTTTGGAAATTGATTTCGAAAGACTAACGAATTGTCGATTTACGAATTCAAATTGAAATTGAAATGGTTTTGAAATATATTAACGACCAATCGGTGTTATAATCACGAAGGTTATTAAAGGAATCGGAGTCGGTTTGGGGCATACTCACTGTCTAAACCGGAAACCACTTTAATAACTATACGCGAAGTGATGATCCAGAATGAAGTGGTTGGATTGGCGAACGTTGATGATTGAAGAAAGTGAACGATAATGGATAGCCTTGACACTTGTGTCAAATTGGAAATGACTAAAACAGGAGCTGTGCCGGGCCAATGGAGGATTAGCTACCTCAAGTGGACACACTTCTTCGTAAACTATTCTTTTACTTTGTGATTGATTGGTGCGCACCCTTGATTTGGGAGTGTTGTTTCACGGTGTTGCGGGCGCTGCGGCGTTGCGTTCTCACCAGTCCGGATCAGGCGAACGGTAGTGTCACTACCTTGGGTATTGCCTCATGTGCCTTGTCATACTTGTATTCCATTTATGCGCGACCACTACGATTTTGATTTGTACCTTTAGTATATGGATTGCCCTCTGGTGACTTTCGATTTTGGGGAAACTACGGTCTTGTATATGCTTTTGGGAATAAAAATGTGTTAAGGGTGGAATGGGCCATGACTTAACACTATTTTGATACCTTTATATTATTGATAGACATTATCTACTTATCGTACTCTACTATATATAGATAGTTTATCGGATCCTGAAAGATGCTTATTTCAACCATCTTTGAGTTATTGTTATTTCAAATTTTTAACCATATTATCTGTATAAGAATATATGTCCTGATTTGAGTGTTTGTTTGTGCATATGCTCGGATCAGACTGAGGATTGCTGTTGCTGCTTACTTAGAGCTGAAGACTTGAAGACTATCTTATCTTTATCAGTATTGTTCTTTCCATTTGGACTATTTGGACATCTATGTTGTTGTATTTCTTTTATTTGAGACATTGTTGTATTTACTTAGTAGCTTCATGAACTACTATTATGACATTGTTGTAATTCCGCTGCACTATTCTGTTATGTTATATTTTCTGTGATTCTGTGATGATTCTCATTTATATACATATACTCCATTAATGATTCGTGTTTTGTATTATTTAAGTTGACATGTGTGGATTATTGTCAATTTAAATGGTCCAAATATACGGGTTGTTACAGATATGGATCGAGGGTTTGCCTACTAGACTCGTTTACACTTTATTGAAGCTTCTTGTATCTGTCTCTGGCCATGAAACCTAAAACAAGAAGAAAGAATGTATAAGTATTGGAATTTCAAAATTCAAATGAATGGAAATATGTGTGTTTGCGATCCTAGTGAGGTGTAGAGTGCCGATGACGCACTAAGTACTCCACAGACCATGTTTGCGTGGAAGTAAAGACAGTATCTCGCCACCTTCATCTAGAATTCCTCCATACGAAAAACTGAAGTTTGGGGAACCCTTGGCGAGGAGATCGTCGATGGAGATATCAAAATCACTCAAGCCGGCAAAGACATCTCCTATGGGGCAAGCTGGAAGAGCTATCTCGACCGATGGCAGTACGCTTGGTTCCCCAGCTTTTTGAGAGTTTTGATAACAATGTGTTTTGGATAACGTGAAACAGGAGGCTTAGGGTCTTCAGGGGATGTTTTACCAAACGACTCATCCCCTTCCAGACTAGCTTTATAGTCATTATCATCTTCATCGACATTGTCATCTTCTTCTTCTCCTTCCTCTTCCCTCATCTCTTCCTTCCCATCTATCCTCCGTTCACCTTTACTCTCCTCTGGAATTGGTTGCATTTCAGCATCTTTACCCCCTTTCTCTCGGGATATCATCGGTAGCGGGTCCGTTCGCCTTTCTTTCAATAGATTCCTTGACATTCGAGCATTGGATGGGCTTTCATTTCCCCTTGCAAAAAAATTTCAAAGCTGCATGCATGGGAAGAAGACCTAATTGGTATCCAATACATGCTCGAAGAAACTTCAGTGGGAATGGCAATGCAATAAGGAAGAAGGAGATTACAACGACGAAGATTTTCATTCGTTAAAAGGTAGGGATTAGAGCAATTTTGAGCTGGAACTCTCTTCAAAGCATCCAAGATATTGTCATGCCACTTGTTGGTATCACGAACGGGGATATCCACGAAGGAATCAGGTCAAAAATTAGACGTTAAAATGATGAAAGTTCAAATGAAGGGAGAAGAGAAAATAATCTTACTTCCCAAGAGCGAAGGCCTATAAAAGCCAAACAGACATCGGACAAAGAAGTATTCGTACTGGAAGTAAGAACGCCTGTGGTGGAGCTCCTTGATGAGCTTACATCCACACTAAGCCCTGATAATCATATAAGATGGCGAGTCATGCTCTGCTTGAAGTGTAAGAGGTAAGTAAGCTCGCTGAAAATCGGAGGCTGGCGAAATCGATTCATGAAGAGCATGTATAGAGAACTCATGAAAGCATAATCGTTGGGATGAACTTGAGACAGCGCCAACTCGAGTTCTGGGAAAACTATATAGAGAAATGGATTGAAGGGTAGTATGGTGCCACCCAAGCACATGTATCTATTAAGGTCATATATCCCGTGGAGGATTGCGCATTTGTTTGACCCTGCATTGGGAGAAGTATGTCGCCCTTAGGAATCCCGTGTTGGCGACATATATTCTGAAGCATCCTTGGAGCAAGAACTATCCGCATCAGTTTTGGCAGGCCATTAAGAGCCCTTAAGTCAATTTAGAAAAGGGGGTGGATTTTGTAATGGATCCGTTGAACGACCATTCCTTGTAGCTTGGTGGTGATTGAATGTCTAGGTCTGACAGGTATGGAAGGCGAAGCCTGAGCTATGGAAGACCGGGCTTAGGGAGGAGATATTTCCCGGCGTACGGTTAATAATAATTGTTATTATTAAACCAAGGATTTTGTGTTTAGAATTATAAAGTTGAACGTGGACGATGCTTGAGTTTTGACCAAAGCAAAATTCCATAAGTGCTAATGTAATATAATTTTGAGAAAGAGAATTGTTGTGAAAAATCGTTACTACCAGGTAATGCTATTATAAGTAAAATTGGATTCTATCAAAAGATTTGTAAGCGATAAATTCAGAAAAATGTTACACCACTAGCTAAGGTGATGTGTGAATGTTAATATTGGAATTGTTCAACATTAATCTCCGATTGAATTTGCACCTTTAAGTCACACAACCATAATGATGAATTGTAACAACCTGCCCTTTCGACCTTCAAATGTCGACACTAATACATCAATGGTATTCACGTACCAAGCATCCAAGTGATGGATTAACATATTGTTTAGCTAAAAAGAAAAGTAACAGAACAAGAAAGAAGGAATACAATATCAGAATCTTACAACGGAACGATAACATACAATACTAAAAGACAATACACAACTATCACTCTAAGATACACAACATTTCAAAGTTACAATTCTAAATACTACCATCGGCCTGGACAGTTATAACAACTTGTCCTCACAAATGCTAATGCATACATAATAGTAATGAAGTGGAAATAAGAATATTACGGTGGGTGAAACATCCAGCTCGTCTCCTCGAGCTCCAATGACCATCAACAAAACCCTGCCTTTCTCGGACTACTCAAAAGAGAAAATGAGGAATTTAGGGAAAACAAAAGCCATGCGTCAAACATAAGTCTTGTATGAGAAACTCAAGAAATATACGGACATCATATAACATTACTTTTGAGACCGCACGAAATGCCGTAATGATTATCCCCTCAAAGGAATAATCATCTAATAAATACATAAAGTGATATAATAGATAATGTAACGACCCATATTTTTACGGATCGACAAGTTCGTCAAAATCTGGAATTTTAGCATTTTTAAGTCATTTCAGATTTTAGGTATAATTTGTTCAAGTCCTAGGTCGTAAACGACCTAAGTGATAAGTCGTGACTGACTTATGGATTGGACGACCTAAGAGTTAGAACGTTGGAAGCTTAGGTCGTGTAGGAAGTAAGTCGTGAGTGGCTTAGGTCGAGTGACGACTTAAGAAATGGCCGACCTAGTGGAGTTAACGACCTAGGGGTTAAGCAGTGAGCGACCTAGGAGTTTTGTGTTAGGTCGTTGGAGCGACCTAAGGAGTGTGGGATAGGTCGTGAGGTAGGATAGGTCGAGTGAACGACCTAAGTATTGGAGCGACCTATAGGACGAAGGAGCTATGAAGGCAGCAACCTAAGGAACTAGTAGTTAGCGACCTATAGTAGTTCGCGACCTATAGGGTTAGCGACCTAAGGGTTAGCAAGTTAACAACCCAGTATTTAGTGACCTAGTGGATAGCTTGTTAGCGTAGTTAGGTTGTTAGGCGACCTAAGGTGTTAGGTCGCATAAGTTGTTAGGTCGCATAGGTTGGTAGGTCGCGTGAGAGTTAGGTCGCGTGTTTGCTAAGTCGTAGGTCGAGTGAGTTGTTAGGTCGCTGAGTTTTGGCTTAGTATTAGGTCGCGCATAGTTAAGTCGCGCATTGCTTTAAGTCGTTGGTTTGTTAGGTCGCGTAAGCGCTTAAGCGTTAGGTCGCCGATGTGTTTAAGTGTTAAGTCGTAGCACTGTTAGGTCGCACCTTTGGTTAAGTCGCTAAGTCATAGGTCGTAACCTCGTTAGGTCGTAAGATGTAGAGCTTTGGTAGGTCGCTGGGTGCTTGGATGCGCTGAAGGGTTAGGTCGTTAGGCCATTAGCTAGTTAGATCGTAGCCTACCTGTTAAGTCGTAGGTTGCGGAGTTCTGTTAAGTCGAAGTCTTTAGGTCGGTAAGGGGTTATAGGTCGTAGGTCGTGGCTCCATAGGTCGTGTACGACCTAACTCCGAGCGACCTAGGGGTGATTTCAGCTATAAATAGAGGGGGTTGGCTTCATTTTTGGAATCCGGATTTCGAAGCGACGAAGTGCTGCCATTTTGAGAGCTCGACTTCTACACTTCTTCACTTCTTTTCTCCACTCTAATCTAGTGCTTCCTTTCATCCAAATCGAAGATCAAGATCGAAGATCCAAGAGCTAAAGTTGAAGATCTTCATCCTTTGAAGCGAGATTTCTTCGTTTGAAGCGGATTCGTGATAGATCAAGATTGATCCTTCGCTGTCCAGATCTGAAGCTTGTTGATTTGAGGTTGTTTAGGTGATTTGGTGAGTGGTGATTATCTCTCACATGGATCCAAAGGAGTAGATCAGATTGTTGGCTTGATTTGGTGTTAAAATAGTGATTTCCATGCATTTTCTTCATCCTAAGTGTAGATCCATATAGATCCATTGTTCATGATGATGTTACATCCATTTTATCATATGTTAACCTATGCAAGTTCATTCATCAAGTTTGTAGAGATATTGTTCATGTTTTCATGCTTGTTAGACTTTCAACTCTTTAATTACGAAAATGCCATTATTGTTATAATTGTCTACTTAGATCATATTCGAATGTTTGACTGCTTGGATTAATGTTTGATTTGATTGATTGCTATGAATTAGATGATTGATGGTTTGATTTAGACCAAAGGTGATTCAAAAGCTAAGAGAAAGGCTCTTGAATTGGGAAAGCTGCTCGTGGCATATGTAGCGGGATGATGAAGCTCTTATGCATAGATTTGATGATGTGATGTTGAGATGAGGCTTTGCGAGGATGTAATGAAGCGAGGCATCATGTGATGAAGACTTGGTCTAATCCAGACGGGATCATTCCAAGCACGTTGGTAACTCGGTGATATGGTTCGGGTTGAGGATAATGGTTGCTCGAGAGGCGCTTGAGCTAGTATGGAAATAGTCGTCGAGGAGGATGACTAGGAGGCTGAGATCTCATCGTTGTTGAAGGTTCTAGCATGCTCAAAGCAAGAGTACGTTGGGCAGATTAGATAGTCCCTGAAGGCTAATGTTTGATAGTCAAGTACTCTGGGCAGATTAGATAGTCCTCGGCACGGGTCATGATGACGTGCGGGAGTTATGTCTAGAACCGGGGTTTCCATTAGCCCTTGACGGACGGCTGAAAGAATGAGCCGGTCATTCAATTAACGGTGATATCAAGGCAACGATAACAGTGATAGCCAGAGTCATGGATGTTTGGTTGTATCGTCATTCGGACTCAAGAGCGGTATTTTCTGGGTGCTTATCTGATTTAGGCCTTGGTACTCGGAAAACATCGCCCTTGACTCGAATGATTATTACTCTACTTTAAAAATTGTATGCACTGCTATGTTTGCTTCTATTTAGTGTGTGTCTGGGGGCTATCACTGTAGAAAGAGGTTGGAGTGGGAGGGTTGTATTCCTATTCCTTTTTCCTTTGTACTCTTTTGGTATGTTGTTAGTTAGTTTACTGCTCACTAAGACTGTTGTCTGACTCAAGGCTTTATGTTTTAATTCTTATTGCCTTGGGCTGTTCATCCATTTTTGGGACGGGCAGACTAGGTAGCAGGTGACAGGTGCTGTTCTCTTCTCACGATGCTGATATCGAAGACGAGCTGGAGGGTTGCATATTATCTTCTTATTATATGTACTGGATGTTTCGCTGTTTTGTATTCTCTGAGTGTTTATGTAGTGAGGCTTGATGTATTGGCTATTTGGATGCTTGTATTCAACTATTATGAAGTTTTATATGATGGCATTTTATTCTGTAAAGCTTCACTATATATATATGTTCTATTGTATTTTGTCCATGCGCTGTGAGTAATACGATAGATTCTGTTGTTTTAATCTACCCTGACAATCGTCCATGGTCGCCTGTCACACTTTACAGCGCACTAGCTCTAGATTCGGTGCAGGGGTCATGGGCGGTCGTCACATTTGGTATCAGAGCATTGGTTAATCGATTTTACCCAACGCTCGCTGACGTAACTATGTATGAGAGACGTAATTGTATTTTGATGGATGAATACTATATATAATACAGTAGTTTAGTTGAGTTTGAGTCCTTTATGCAGTTGTTTCTCTAGATGTTCTAATCATTCCTTTTTATAGATATTGAGAATGAGTCGAAGAGGGAGACCATCTGCTAGGGAGGGCCATGCTACTGAGGGGGCTGCTGATTATGCAGCTATGTTCGAAGCTATAATGACTTCGATCATGAGAAGGATAGCAGTTCCAGGGGCAACAGTAGATGTTGGAGTTCAAGTCCAAACTCCGAAACCGGTGGATTTTGCTAAGTTGTGCAAGGATTATACTGCTCTTGGAGGAAAGGTTTTCTTGGGAACAGAATCAACTATTGAGGTCCAGAGGTGGATAGATGCTTGTAGAAGGATCTTTAGTGATTTGGGAATTGAGGATGCGACTAAGAGGAAGTTGGCATCGAGGCAGCTTCAAGGGAGAGCTTCTGATTGGTGGAACTCTATTACCATCAATACTCCGGAGGAAGAGATTACTTGGGAGCAATTCCAAGTTAGGTTTGAAGCTAAGTTCATTTCTACAGCTCAGAAGTCTGTTCTGTTCAAGAAGTTTGTAGAGCTCAAGCAAGGGGGGAGACCAGTTCTTGAGTATGTTTCTGAGTTTGAAGCTTTGTCCAAGTATGCCCGGTCATATATTGAATCTGCATATCAGAAGAATGAGAAGTTTGTGACAGGCTTGGACAGTTATCTGGGGAGACAGTTGGTGGATCATTTGGATGATAAGTTTGAGAAGCTTGTGGAGAAAGCTCTCAGGCATGAGAGTCTGTTTCCTAAGGAAGGATCTGTTGTTGCTGTGACCAAGGAAGAGTCAAAACCCCAGCAGGGTGGAAACAAGAAGAGGAAGCAGCAGCAACAGAAGGGTAAGGATGGCCAGAAGAAGCCAAAAGGCGAGGTGACTTACTACAATTGTCAGTAGAAGGGCCATTTCTCGAAGGATTGTAAGAATCCGAAGGTGCCGATGAAGTGTCACAACTGTGACAAGCCAGGGCACATCAGGAAGAATTGTCCAGAACCGAGGAGGGACAAGCAGATTGTGCAAGCTTATGCTTTGGGAGCTGTTCCATCGTCTTCAAAAGCTCCTACCGCTGAAGAGAAGGGAAAGAGTGTGGTGGTTCAAGGTACTCTTTTCCTATGTGGTGTTCCAGTTAGAGTTCTGTTTGATACTGGAGCGTCGCATTCGTTTGTTTGTAGTGAACTCGTAGGCCGGTTAGGTTTGGAACCGGATATTGTTGATAAGCCATTGGTTGTGACTAATCCAGTTGGGGGTTCGTCTTGTTTGTGTATGTTATGCCGTGGTCTGATTGTGTCGAGTCATGGTTGCTCTTTTGTTTGTGATTGTTTTTTTCTGAACTTTGCGGGGTTCGGAATTATTTTGGGTATGGACTGGCTTAGGAAGTATGCGGCTAAGGTTGATTGCGAAAGGTTGGAAGTGACAGTCGAGAATGTGGAGGGGCGAAAGATTGTGATACGATGTAAGCATGAAGAAGGCGTCTTCATGAGCTTCATGTATTCGCTAGTTGTTCCACGGGATGGACTGTCATTAGTGCCAATCGCGAATGGATTTGAGGATGTCTTTGACGAAGTCAAAGGGTTGCCGCCGCATAGAGAGATCGAGTTTCGTATAGATCTAGTTGAAAGAGCCAGACCTGTTGTGATGCCTCTTAGGCGGATGGCGCCTAGGGAACAACAAGAGTTGAGGGTGCAAGTTGATGACCTTTTACAGAAAGGATTCATTCGGCGTAGCGTGTCCGAATGGGGTGCACCAGTTGTGTTTGTAACCAAAGGGGATGGTCGCTAAGGTTGTGTGTGGATTATCGTGAGCTGAATAAGGTGACTAAGAAGAACAAGTATCCATTGCCGAGAATAGATGACTTGTTTGATCAGCTTCACGAAGCTAAGGTGTTTTCTCAGATGGATTTGGCAACGGGATTTCACCAGTTGAGAGTGGCTAAGGATAGTGTGCCGAAGACTGCTTTTAGGACACCATCCGGTTTCTTTGAGTGGCTGGTAATGCCGTTTGGATTGACTAACGCGCCAGCTTATTTTGTGGATCTTATGAATAGAGTGTTCAGAGATCAGTTGAACAAGTTCATACTTGTGTTCGTGGATGATATTCTGATTTATTCCAGAACGGAAGAAGAGCACAAGACGCACTTGCGTATTGTTTTGGAAATCTTGCGGAATCATCAGCTGAAGGCTAAGTTTTCGAAGTGTCACTTCTGGAAGAGTGAAGTGAGGTTCTTAGGCCATGTGATTTATGGAAATGGAATAGCGGTTGATCCCGCTAAGGTGGCAGCAATCCAGGATTGGGTTAGACCTAAGAATGCATCTGATGTGAGAAGTTTTCTTGGATTAGCAGGATATTATCGACGGTTTATCAAAGACTTCTCCAAGATAGCTGCACCGTTAACAGGATTGACGAAGAAGAACCAAGTGTTCAGTTGGGATGCTAAGTGTGAGCAAGCTTTCAGAATCCTGAAAGAAAGATTGACAAGTGCTCCTGTTTTGACTATTCCTAATGGGAATGACGAGATGGTGGTTTACACCGACGCATATGGTACTGGACTCGGAGCAGTGCTAATGCAGAAGGATAAAGTTGTTGCGTATGCCAGTCGACAACTGAAGCCGCATGAAAGGAATTACCCGACTCATGATTTGGAGTTAGCGGCAATTGTTTTCGCTCTGAAGATGTGGAGACATTATCTATTGGGAGTTCGATTCGAGTTGTTTACGGATCACAAGTCATTGAAGTATCTTTTCTCCCAAAAGGATTTGAATCTTCGGCAGCAACGTTGGCTAGAGTTTTTGGCATCATATGATTTTGGTATAGCTTATACTCCAGGAAAAGGTAACGTGGTGGTAGATGCGTTAAGTCGAAGACATGCAGGATTGGGAGCCATGTTTTCAGAATGGAAGAATCTCGAGTATTTAGCTGGATTTGACTTCAGGCCTAGATGCGGATTGGAACTTGAGATGTTGGCAAACTTATCGATAAGACCTTCTCTTGTGGAAAGGATTGGCGAGAGCCAAAAGCGAGACGATAAGCTTGTCAAGATTATCCGTGATTTGGAATCTGGATTGGATCCAGAAAAGGATAAAGGGTTTGAGGTCGATCGAGAGGGTTGGCTTCGGAAGCAAGGACGACTAGTTGTTCCTGATATAGATGAATTGAGGAGTGAAGTTTTGAAGGAAAGTCATCACTCGAGGATGACAATTCATCCAGGTGGAAATAAGATGTATCAGGGTATGAAGAGAACTTACTACTGGGAAGGTATGAAGAAGGATGTTGGAAATTTTATTTCCAAGTGTATGAACTGCCAATTGGTAAAAGCCGAGCAGAAGAAGCCAAGTGGATTGCTTCAGCCATTAGAAGTTCCTACATGGAAGTGGGAGCAAGTGTCGATGGATTTTATTGATGGATTGCCTAGAACCAGAACGGGAAATGAAGGGATTTGGGTTATCGTTGATCGTTTGACCAAGAGTGCAAGATTCATTCCTGTTCGATCGACTAGGACTGCATCAAAGTTGGCTGAGTTGTATGTTAAGTGGATAGTTCGATTCCATGGTATTCCGAAGAGTATAGTGAGCGATCGAGACCCATTGTTCACTAGTGGATTTTGGAAGAGCTTCCAAGAAGTTTTGGGGACTGAGTTGTGTTTGAGTACAGCTTATCACCCTCAAACAGATGGTCAGACCGAGAGAGTCAATCGGGTTTTGGAAGATCTCCTCAGAGCTTGTGTTTTGGATTTCGGAGGATCATGGGAAGATCATCTTCATTTGGTAGAGTTTTCGTACAACAACAGTTACCAGTCAAGCATTGGTATGGCACCTTATGAGGCGTTGTATGGAAGACCGTGTAATTCTCCGACATGTTGGATAGAGACAGGAGAGAAGCTAATGCTTGGGCCAGAGATGATTTGTCAGACTTCAGACTGTATAGAGATCATTCGGCAACGAATGAAGGCAGCCCAAGATCGTCAGAAGAGTTATGCCGATAAGCGTCGAAAGGATTTAGAATTCGACGTTGGAGATTTGGTTTTTGTGAAGATTTCTCCACTGAAGAATGTTATTCGATTCGGGAAGAAAGGAAAATTGACTCCGAGATTTGTTGGACCATTCCCGATTATCGAGCGAATTGGAAAGCTCGCCTATAGACTGGAATTACCTGAGAAGATGTCGAGTGTGCACAATGTTTTTCACGTATCATATCTATGGAAGTATGTGCACGACTCGAATACCGTGGTTTCTGCTGATAGCTGTGAAGACTTCGAAGTTGATCCAGTCGATAGAAGACCTCGTAAGCCGCTTCGTGTTGTGGAAACCGACACGAAACAGCTTAGGAGGAAGGTAGTTAAGTTGCTCAAGATACAATGGAGTGATGATGATAACGACTGCACGTGGGAGGTGGAAGAGAGGATGAAGGCAGCTCATCCTGAACTCTTCAAGGTATGGCCCTAAGGTGTTGTGTCATCTCACGACATTGTAACTTGTTCTAAGTTTTAGAATTCTGCATGCTAAGCTAGAATTGGATGCATGGTTGGCTGATTGCTATGGATGGTAGGCATGTAGAATAGTCTTGGATTGCTTTGATTGTTTGGAATTTTGGGGGCGAAATTCCTAAGGGGGAGAGAATGTAACGACCCGTATTTTTACGGATCGACAAGTTCGTCAAAATCTGGAATTTTAGCATTTTTAAGTCATTTCAGATTTTAGGTATAATTTGTTCAAGTCCTAGGTCGTAAACGACCTAAGTGATAAGTCGTGACTGACTTATGGATTGGACGACCTAAGAGTTAGAACGTTGGAAGCTTAGGTCGTGTAGGAAGTAAGTCGTGAGTGGCTTAGGTCGAGTGACGACTTAAGGAATGGCCGACCTAGTGGAGTTAACGACCTAGGGGTTAAGCAGTGAGCGACCTAGGAGTTTTGTGTTAGGTCGTTGGAGCGACCTAAGGAGTGTGGGATAGGTCGTGAGGTAGGATAGGTCGAGTGAACGACCTAAGTATTGGAGCGACCTATAGGACGAAGGAGCTATGAAGGCAGCAACCTAAGGAACTAGTAGTTAGCGACCTATAGTAGTTCGCGACCTATAGGGTTAGCGACCTAAGGGTTAGCAAGTTAACAACCCAGTATTTAGCGACCTAGTGGATAGCTTGTTAGCGTAGTTAGGTTGTTAGGCGACCTAAGGTGTTAGGTCGCATAAGTTGTTAGGTCGCATAGGTTGGTAGGTCGCGTGAGAGTTAGGTCGCGTGTTTGCTAAGTCGTAGGTCGAGTGAGTTGTTAGGTCGCTGAGTTTTGGCTTAGTATTAGGTCGTGCATAGTTAAGTCGCGCATTGCTTTAAGTCGTTGGTTTGTTAGGTCGCGTAAGCGCTTAAGCGTTAGGTCGCCGATGTGTTTAAGTGTTAAGTCGTAGCACTGTTAGGTCGCACCTTTGGTTAAGTCGCTAAGTCATAGGTCGTAACCTCGTTAGGTCGTAAGATGTAGAGCTTTGGTAGGTCGCTGGGTGCTTGGATGCGCTGAAGGGTTAGGTCGTTAGGCCATTAGCTAGTTAGATCGTAGCCTACCTGTTAAGTCGTAGGTTGCGGAGTTCTGTTAAGTCGAAGTCTTTAGGTCGGTAAGGGGTTATAGGTCATAGGTCGTGGCTCCATAGGTCGTGTACGACCTAACTCCGAGCGACCTAGGGGTGATTTCAGTTATAAATAGAGGGGGTTGGCTTCATTTTTGGAATCCGGATTTCGAAACGACGAAGTGCTGCCATTTTGAGAGCTCGACTTCTACACTTCTTCACTTCTTTTCTCCACTCTAATCTAGTGCTTCCTTTCAGCCAAATCGAAGATCAAGATCGAAGATCCAAGAGCTAAAGTTGAAGATCTTCATCCTTTGAAGCGAGATTTCTTCGTTTGAAGCGGATTCGTGATAGATCAAGATTGATCCTTCGCTGTTCAGATCTGAAGCGTGTTGATTTGAGGTTGTTTAGGTGATTTGGTGAGTGGTGATTATCTCTCACACGGATCCAAAGGAGTAGATCGGATTGTTGGCTTGATTTGGTGTTAAAATAGTGATTTCCTTGCATTTTCTTCATCCTAAGTGTAGATCCATATAGATCCATTGTTCATGATGATGTTACATCCATTTTATCATATGTTAACCTATGCAAGTTCATTCATCAAGTTTGTAGAGATATTGTTCATGTTTTCATGCTTGTTAGACTTTCAACTCTTTAATTACGAAAATGCCATTATTGTTATAATTGTCTACTTAGATCATATTCGAATGTTTGACTGCTTGGATTAATGTTTGATTTGATTGATTGCTATGAATTAGATGATTGATGGTTTGATTTAGACCAAAGGTGATTCAAAAGCTAAGAGAAAGGCTCTTGAATTGGGAAAGCTGCTCGTGGCATATGTAGCGGGATGATGAAGCTCTTATGCATAGATTTGATGATGTGATGTTGAGATGAGGCTTTGCGAGGATGTAATGAAGCGAGGCATCATGTGATGAAGACTTGGTCTAATCCAGACGGGATCATTCCAAGCACGTTGGTAACTCGGTGATATGGTTCGGGTTGAGGATAATGGTTGCTCGAGAGGCGCTTGAGCTAGTATGGAAATAGTCGTCGAGGAGGATGACTAGGAGGCTGAGATCTCATCGTTGTTGAAGGTTCTAGCATGCTCAAAGCAAGAGTACGTTGGGCAGATTAGATAGTCCCTGAAGGCTAATGTTTGATAGTCAAGTACTCTGGGCAGATTAGATAGTCCTCGGCACGGGTCATGATGACGTGCGGGAGTTATGTCTAGAACCGGGGTTTCCATTAGCCCTTGACGGACGGCTGAAAGAATGAGCCGGTCATTCAATTAACGGTGAAATCAAGGCAACGATAACAGTGATAGCCAGAGTCATGGATGTTTGGTTGTATCGTCATTCGGACTCAAGAGCGGTATTTTCTGGGTGCTTATCTGATTTAGGCCTTGGTACTCGGAAAACATCGCCCTTGACTCGAATGATTATTACTCTACTTTAAAAATTGTATGCACTGCTATGTTTGCTTCTATTTAGTGTGTGTCTGGGGGCTATCACTGTAGAAAGAGGTTGGAGTGGGAGGGTTGTATTCCTATTCCTTTTTCCTTTGTACTCTTTTGGTATGTTGTTAGTTAGTTTACTGCTCACTAAGACTGTTGTCTGACTCAAGGCTTTATGTTTTAATTCTTATTGCCTTGGGCTGTTCGTCCATTTTTGGGACGGGCAGACTAGGTAGCAGGTGACAGGTGTTGTTCTCTTCTCACGATGCTGATATCGAAGACGAGCTGGAGGGTTGCATATTATCTTCTTATTATATGTACTGGATGTTCCGCTGTTTTGTATTCTCTGAGTGTTTATGTAGTGAGGCTTGATGTATTAGCTATTTGGATGCTTGTATTCAACTATTATGAAGTTTTATATGATGGCATTTTATTCTGTAAAGCTTCACTATATATATATGTTCTATTGTATTTTGTCCATGCGCTGTGAGTAATACGATAGATTCTGTTGTTTTAATCTACCCTGACAATCGTCCATAGTCGCCTGGCACACTTTACATCGCACTAGCTCTAGATTCGGTGCAGGGGTCATGGGCGGTCGTCACAGATAATGTCTAGGGTGAAGAATATAAATTAGGAAATAGTTGTGCTGCTTGAAACTATTGACACAACAATATTAGAAGTACAATCAAAACCACTAAGGTACAGTCGCATAATGGATTTTCCGTAGAGATGCCTCCGATAAACTGATGCGGATCTCTATCCACAAGGGTCAGAAAATAGCTTACGAACGTCGTATATCTCTAGATAAAATATACCATAAGGTAAATACAACTGGCCTACGCCCGAATGAGTGAACCCGAACCATGTGGAACCAAGTGTCATCAACTCCCACACGCAACATCGATAAGCATACTCTAGATTTGGAGTTGATATACCTTGTTTGCAAGGTAGCTAAACCCAAAGTAATGAAGCCTACTCTGTCTTTAGCCATTTCCAATGTCGAGGTCACATTTGGCATCTCTCAAATGAGTCTTCATCATTCGAACATATCATGAATCCCCAAGTGGATTCCAGCATCTCGAAAATATCCCGAATCTCCACATAGATTCCCGCATAAGTCCTCCGACGAATGCTAATGCCGATCTCTCATTTGGACTTAACCTTAGGATAGACAGTGCAACTCTGTAGCATTGAACTTCACAACTGCTTTCACAACATAGAACTCGTATATCAGTTTTGAAGTGGTTTGATAAGTAAAACACTTACCGATCCTTGTCTTTTCAAAACCAAATTGATGGATTTCCAGTCAAGTTTGATAGTCGACTAATAAGTTATCAAGTTCAAAATAGATGATCGCATATGGAAACCAAATCTCATATACTTATACGTTTTCGACCTTTTTGTCTCACAATATCCTTCGGTCAAGAGTGAATTCGTTAGGTTAGAGCACTATTGCTTGTACACCATACTCAAACAACAATCTTAACTCTCATAGATAGACAAGCCTACTTCATCAGCTTTTAGTGCTAAGTATACGACTATATACTTTCCATAAATGAATAAACACACAAAGCACAATCAAGTCATACAAGGCACGATTAAGTCACATAAGCAACTTCCGATTTCCTTTTTATTTTAATAATCCTTTTACTAATAAAAACCTCTTTTATTAGTAAAACTTCTTTTATCTAATAAAAATTCGTTTATCAATCACTATTATTCATTGGTACTCTTTCAATACTTCAAAAACTATTCATATACTTATCTCAAATAGTATAAGGACATTCAGAAATCTTCAATAAGATGCGTTACTTTAAACCTTTAGTTTTTCTATCTTTTTCAAAAAGGTTCCAAACTTATAATTTCCTCCCAAACATCCATTTGAAGGATATAAGTACTTTCACAAATCCAATCAAAATGTTTAAGTTTGATGTTACTTAAACATTGTCACTACAAACCAAAAACCATTTCACTTATGTTTATCTTTAAAACGTTCTTTTAAAAATCTATTTACGTTCATAAGTATAATCAAAAAGGGTTTAAGACAAATGTTATTAAAACATTGTCACAACAAACCTAAAACCATTCCATACTTATACTATCTTTAAATAATTCTTTTAAAGATCTAAGTTAATATTTTGTTAAGTTCGGTATTTGACTAGTCAACTATCTAGTTCTAAAGACGATCTTTTATGGATATCAAGGTTTGTATACTTAACACGTTTTTGACATTAAAACTTATACTATCCCTCGGTCAAGGGTGAAGCCAGGTAAGTTAGAGCACTGGTTGAATATCAAAGCCATGGCAAGACACTTTATTCTTAACTCTTACAGATAGATAAGTCTACCTCGTCAGCTTTTAGTGTTAAGTATAGTATTAATGACTTCCATAAACGAGTAAGAAATCAAAACGATTCGACCTTCCCGACTTAATTATTTCTCGGTCAAGAGTAAAGTCAGTAGGTTAGAGCATTATTGCTTCTATCCTTATTCAAACATCAATCTTAACACTCACAAATAAGAAGTCTATTTCGGCGGCCTTTAGTATTAAACATAGTTAATTACTTTTTCTAAACTTATGTGCGTGTGTGTGTGTCTATATATATATAAATACTTTAAAAATATGTATAAATCTATGTAAAATATTACTTGAAGATAACTAATTTAAAATTTGGTGAAAATAAATAAAAACGTGTCTTATATTATAAAATCTCTTTACTTTAAAAATTCATAAGTAATTATAAAAATAATACATTTAAAATTCAAACCAACTTTAGAATACTTCAAAATATGTTAGAAAACATCCTTAAAGATATTAGGGGAAAATTCCAAATTAAAATATCAATTTTAGACATTTAAATCCTCAAGCAACTTACTAAAGCACTTACAAATGCGGTTAAAAGCCCTTAATAAATAATAACATAGAAAAGCACAATCTTTGCAACCAGTTTAAACCACTCTAATAAATGATTTAAGATTTGAAATTTTTATAGTAAGCTACTATTAGGGTACCTTAAAAAACATGGAAAGAAAGCCCTAAGGATATCTCTCAGTCGATTTATAAAAATCCCCAAAAACAAGGTATTTACTAAAGTGTTCGTTTAGCGATATTTTTACTTCAACTTTAGCCATTTTGTTTGACCAGTTCCAAAATCTTTTAAACTCCAATTTTTTTCCAGTAATAAGTACACATATAATACTTATTAGAACCGCAAATAAACCCTAAGGATGTCTTTTAAATTAATAACCAAAATTCCCAAAAATGGGACATTTCAAAGTGCTCATATAACGACCTTCTTCTCACTATAACCTTTTACAACTTTGTTTTACAAGTAAATGAATAATTTAAGCTTCCATATTTTTCCAATGATAGGTACACTTATATTACTTATCAAATGCAAAGAAGCCCCTAGGATGATTCTCAAAATTGACTTTGAAAATCGCCAAACACAAGGCATTTTCAAAGTGCGTCCATAACGACCTTTTCGCTTCTAACTTTCACAATTTGGTTTCACAATTTCTATAACTTTCCAAACCATTTATTCACTATCCCATACACCAAAATGTATGCCTGGAACAACCAAATCAAATTATCCCAAGTTAAGGTCAAAATTACTCCAATTACACAAGTTAAAGTTAAGGGATATCGAAGTGCACTTATAGTGACTATTCTCGCTTCAAACACTTTCAAACATACTTCAATTCAGCACACAAGCCAACCAAACATATAAACACAATGTCTAGGGCATGCCACATGTTATAGAAGGTAATAGAAGTTGCGTTATACAATATAAAGTTGTCATTTTCTTTAAAAAGCAAGACGGGTCCAAAGGCTATAACTTTAATTAGTTAATGTCACTTTAACTTTATATTTGCATATACATATAAATACACACAATATATACATAGAAGATAGTGAGATAACTCATTCAAATCTAAGCCAACAACAATAAAAAACACACAAGAATCAAAGAACCACTTTCTACCATCACCAAGAGCCTAAAGGTCCGACCTTTGGCTCCAAAATCACAAAGCCAAGCTCTCCCTCTCCATCTTTGATCATGGCCTTGCCATGATCTCCTATCCTATTCACATTTCTTCCACTTTGGCTTTAAATCCATGCTTCCTAAGGTGTTAGTGAAAGCTCGATGATGTTTGGAAGATATTTGAACTAATTAGAGAAAGATTAGTGAAGAACAAAATGGATTCATGTTAATCTACTTCTACCATTTTAGAGATTTTATTCTTATTGAAGCCTTAGTGAATTAATGAATGAATACACATGCCTTAGCCCCTCCTTTACACGACCAAGACCCCGTTCCATGTGCCATGCTTGCTTATTTTACATTTCACATTTACATCGTTTACTTAACACTTAAGACTTTCCATAAAAGCTCATTTCCAAAATATCATCCCATGACATTACCCATTACATCATCAAATATTTTATTCCATAAATGGTAATATATTTTTATTTTATATTATTGATTTTTAAGCAAATAAGTATATGTAAAACAATTTTGAACAACTTCTAACGAGTAAATAGTTGTCTATCGTTAAAACAATTTTCGGTCGCACTATTGATATTTCTTCAATGTATTTATTTTTGTAAACATATTTATAAAACAAGTTTACGATTCATTAGTTATTACCTCAAAGGGGGTTAACAAGGTTATTAAATCACTTTAATCACATTTAATTCAAGATTCAAATATTTAAATAATTCAGATATTTAAATAGGAAACATCCGAAATTCTTGGTCGTTATATTCTCATCCACTTAGAATATTTCATCCTCGAAATTCCAACACGAGCAACAAATGGAAACAATCACGTAGCAATACTTAACAATATTCAAAATTACTAGCAAACAAAGCCCACGGTATGCTCAAGTTCAAAAGTCCTCTTATCCTACAAAGATGATAAACAATCTACCAAGCGTGCCTTACGCTCAACAACCTCAGGTTAGCACTTAGACTATTATTCATGATACTTCATGAAAAATCGAAGGGTCGCCACCTAAACTCTCCATAAGACAACAAAACATAGTATGCATACATATTAACAGCCATACGACAGACTATTAGTATGCAATATCAAATCCGATCACTTGCTCGATCAAATAGATTTCACTTACAAATTAGTATAGATCACTTGACCTCTCTAGTGCGGACCCTGATCAGGTTCCTTGACTAGAGACATATGTTATAAACAACTTGGGATCATATTAAGAATCTATATCAAGAGTTTGTCGTTAAGAAAAGAGTGAAAAATCCTTGTTTGGACCGGTGTAAATCACCTCAAAATCATGTACTCGAATACTGGATCAAGAACAGTAATGCGAATAAAACGATCTACGTACAACTTACATTTTTATTTTATTAGTATCTTAACTATATCAGTTTCTTTTTACATCGCATTATTTTACACAAATAGTATATCACTCAATACTAAAATCATTTATGAATCATTTCATAAAAACATAACTTCAAGTTTATAAACATTTTATAGCCTCATTTATAAAACATTTCATGAAAACTTACTTCACTTTATGACTTGTATAATACTACATCCTAAGATTATATACAAAACAACAAATTTTATTTTACTTAACAAGTACGTTGAATAATTTAAACTTGTCTTAACTTACTACCTTCTCAATTCAAGAGCTATAAAAACTCAACTTTATATTTCATAAAAACACTTAGCTCTAAGTTCTATAACAATTCGGAATTTTCAACTATCCAAAATCACCAAAAATCCTACTTCATTTTATGAAATGAAAACTACCAAATAACATATCAAAATATGATGCACATACCATACTATCCTAATGCATAGGATACATGTGTCTATAAATTAACTTAACAAAGTTCTAATTATTTATTAAACACACCTTTTGCTACAAACATAAAAGGTTTCAAAATTATTTGGGTTATGCCACTCCCACTCTGGCACCAACATAGTATACATAGTAATGTTTTCCATATAGAAAGCTTATTTCAAAACCTTTATTAACCCACACTACATTTAATCTCAAATCCCTTTAAAGAAAACTTTAGAACTAAACACAGAGTTTTATTTCTAATCTATTGAAATAATAGTATATACAAATATTTTTTGTATATCATATCATACTTTTGGGATATGAATTAAAATATGTTTTACCAAAATTTTTTTGTAGTATCCCCACTTTGAATCCCGAAAATGAATGCCGATAATGCTGCAGTCATTACTAGAATTATTTTCAAGCGACGGAAGTGAGTTCAGTACAGCCAAATCATACCTTTTGGACTTAACCAA
This sequence comes from Allium fistulosum, assembly GCA_030737815.1. NCBI lineage: Eukaryota > Viridiplantae > Streptophyta > Magnoliopsida > Asparagales > Amaryllidaceae > Allium > Allium fistulosum. Next base: position 292,305,158 of record CM060906.1, on the reverse strand, counting down.
AATCATTTTAAAGCGATATCAAATACTTCATAAATATTACTCAGTACCATGATCTCAATCTCATAAACCAATTTAATATATACTTTTAAATAATACTATTATTATGCTCTCAAAAGCTTGAAAAACGTTTTCAAAAACAATGGAATTTAAGATCTCAAAATATCTGTTTAAATCCATTTTGTTTGTAAACCATATTTTATAAACCACAATTATATAAAATAAGTTTCTTACATAAATCTTTTCACCAATGAATATTTACAAAATATCTTATCTTTCCTTTAGATTATAACAAAACATCTTTTACTAAATTCAACTTTTAACCTAATATTACCACCAAACGCCTTATAGTCAAACAATGAAACTCAATTCACAAGGTGTTCGTTTCAATGCATCTACAAATACTATCTACCCAACCCATGAAATAGAAAGGTAAAACTGCTTATAAACTGGTCGAGCACAAATAAACAATCAACAAACAATAGTCACTGCTCACAAACTACCGGGGCATGAATAATCAATCAATAAATGATAACAATGCTCGTAAACTGGCTGAGCAATATAAAGCTAATAATTTCACGAATGATAATAATACTCATAAATTGACCGAGCATGCCAAATCATTCTACAAAGGATAACAATGCTTATAAACTGGTTGAGCATGGCTAAACTAATTAATGAGGAGTAACAAATAAACATCATTAATCCCAACATTAATTAAACCACACTTTAACAATTCTTATTTATATAAGTTACCTTATATAAGTTCTTTGAATTTTGAAGTTGTAATTACCATTAAGGTATACGCTTATAAAAAAAACAAATACGCTATCATATGTATAATATACTCAGCTCATGCTAGGGAAATCCTTTACCCTATCCCTTAATGACTTATATCCAACCAACGGCAAGGTTCTCGCTTAACCTTCATCTCTGATACCAATTGTAACGACCTGCCTTTTCGACCCCCCAATATCGACATTAATACATCCACGGTATTCACGTGTTGTGCACCGAAGTGCCGGAAAGACAGATTGTTTGGGTAAAATAAAAAGAAAAGAAACAAAATAAAAAAGAAGGAACATAATATCAGAATCTCGTACCGGAATGATAACATGTAATATCAAAGACAGTACCAAACTATCACTCTAAGATACATAGCATTTCAAGGTTATAATTCCAAATACTATCATCAGCCTGGACAGTTATAACAACCTGTCTTTACAAATGATGATGCATACATAATAGTAATGCAGCAGAAATAAGAATATTACAGTAGGTGAAACATCCAGCTCATCTCCTCAAGCTCCAATGAAAAACAACGAAAACCTACCTTTCTCAGACTACTTGAAAGAGCACATGAGGAATTTATGGAAAACAAAAATCATGCGTCAGACATAAGTCTGGTATGAGAAACTTAAGAAATATGCGGGCAACATATAATAGTACTTATGAAACCGCACGGAATGTCGTAACGGTTATCCCCTCAAAATTACCAACATCAAATAAGTACATAAGGTGATAAAATAGACAATGTTTAGGGTAAAGAATATAAATCAGGAAATAGTTGTGCTGCTCGCATCTCAAGATACAACAATATTAGAAGTACAATCAAAACCGCTAATGTACGTTCGCATAGTGGATTTTCTATGAAGACGCCTCTAGGAAATTGAGGCAGATCTCCATGCACAAGGATCAGAAAACACCTTTCGGGCATCATATATCTCTGGATAAAATATACCATAAGGTGAACATAAATGGCCCATACCCGAATGACTGAACCCGAACCACGTGAACCAAGTATTGTCAACTTCCACGCGCAACATTAATAAGCGTACTCTAAATTTGGAGTTGATATTCCCTATCGCGGGTTAGCTAAACCCCAAGTTGTCTAGCCTACTCTATCTTTAGCCATTTTCGATGTCGAGATCATGTTCAGCATCTCTCACATGATTCATCGTCATTTGAACATATAACAAATCCCTAAATGGACTCCTACATCTTGAAAAGACACGAATCTCCATGTAGATTCCCACATAAGTCCTCTAACGATTGTTAATGCTGGCCTCTTGCTTGGGCTTAACCTTAGGAATGACCATTTAACTCTATAGCATTCCACTCCACAACCGCATCCAAAACATAGAACTCGTATATCAGTTTTGAAGTGGTTTTGATAAGTAAAACACTTACTGATCCTGGTCTCTTCAAAACCAAATCGATGGATTTCCAATCAAGTTCGATAGTTGACTAATCAACTATCAAGTTCAAAATAGATGATCGCATATGGAAACCAAGTCTCGTATACATACCATGTTTTCGACCTTTTCATCTCACACTATCCCTCGATCAAGAGTGAAACCCGTAGGTTAGAACAATATTGCTTCTACACCTTACTTGAACAACAATCTTAATTCTCATAGATAGACAAGACTATTTTATCAACTTTTAGTGCTAAGTATATGACAATATACTTTCCATAAATGAATAAACACACAAAGCATGATCAAGTCATACAAAGGACGATTAAGTCATACAAGCGACATTCAATCCCTCCTTTATTTAATTATTCCTTTTATTAATTAAAACCTCTTTTATTAGAAAAACTTCTTTTGTCTGATAAAACTTCATTTATCAATAACTACTATTCATCGGTACTCTTTCAATACTTCAAAAATATTCATATACTTATCTATTCATATACTTATCTCAAATGGTACAAGTATATTCATAAATCTTTAACAAGATTTCTTACATTAAACCTTTACTTTTTCTATCTTTTTCCAAAAGATCCCATACTTTTAATTTCCTTCCAAACATCCATTTTAAGGAACTAAGTACATTCACAAATCCATTCAAAGGGTTTAAGACTAATGTTACTGAAACATTGTCATTACGAACCCAAAATCATTTCACTTATGTTTATTTTAAAATGTTTTTTTAAAGATCTATTTATATTCATAAGTATAATAAAAAATGGTTAAAGACGAATGTTATTAACATTGTCACAACAAATCCAAAACCATTCCATACTTATATTATCTTTAAAACATCCTTTTAAAAATGTAAGTTAATATTTTGTTAAGTTCGATATTTGACTAGTCAACTATCCTGTTCTAAAGACGATCTTCTATGGAAATCAAGGTTCGTATACTTTACATGTTTTCGACATTCCAACTTATATTATCCCTCAGTCAAGAGTGAGGCCAGGTAAGTTAGAGCACTGGTTACATATCAAAGTCTTGCCAAGACACTTCATTCTTAACTCTAACAGATAGATAAGTCTACCTCGTTGGGTTTTAGTGTTAAGTTGGTATTAATGACTTCCATAAACAAGCAAGAAACCAAAACAACTAACACGTTTTCAACCTTCCTAACTTATCTATTGCTGGATCAAGAGTGAACCCGGTAGGTTATAGCACTATTGCTTCTATCCCTTCTCGAACATCAATCTTAATACTCACAAATAGATAAGCCTACTTCATCGACTTTTTGTGTTAAGCATAATTAATTACTTTTTCGAAACTTATATATATACTTACAACTAGTTTTCAAATATCTATGTAAAATATTACTTGAAAATAACTAATTTATAATTTGATGAAAATAAATAAAAATATGTCTTATATTATAAAACCTCTTTACCTTAAAAATTCATAAGTAATTATAAAAAAAATAATTTAAACTTCAAATCAACTTTAGAATACTGCAAAATATGTTAGAAAACATTCCTATAAAGATTAGAAAAAAATACCAAATTTAAATATTATTTGTAGACACTTAAAACCTAGGCAGCTTACTACAACATTTACAAATGCTATTAAAAGCACTTGATAAAGAATAACATAGAAAAGCACAATCTTTGCGACATGTTTTAACCACTTTGATAAATAATTTAAGACTTGAAATTTTTACAGTAACTACTATAGTTAGAGTACTTAAAAAAATATGTAAAAGAAACCCTAAGGATATCTTTTAATTTATTTATGAAAATTCCTGAAAATAAGGTATTTACAAAGTGTTCGTTTAGCGACATTTTTACTCCGACTTTAGCCATTTTTTTGACTAGTTCCAAAGTCTTTTAAACTCTAATTTTTTTTCTAGTAAGAAATACACATATAATACTTATTAAAAATGCAATGAAATCCCTAAGGATGTCTTTCAGATTAATTAAAAAATTCCCAATAACGGGACAATTCAAAGTGCTCATATAGCGACCTTCCTCTCGCTATAACTTTTTGCAACTTTTTTAACAAGTTAATTAATGATTTAAACTTCCATATCTTTCCAATAATAAGTACACCTATAGTACTTATAAAAATGCGAAGAAGCCCATAGGAACCTCTTAAAGTTGACTTTGAAAATCATCGAACATAAGGAATTTTCAAAGTCCATCCTTGCAACCTTTTCAATTCTAACTTTTACAATTTGGCTTCACAATTTCTATAAAATTTCAAACCATTTATTAACTTTTCCATACACAAAAATGTGCATAGGGAACAACCAAATCAAGTTGCTATGAGTTAAGATCAAAAATCTTCCATTTATACAAATTAAAGTTCAGGGATATTGAAGTGCACTTATAGCGACTATTCTCGCTTCAAACACTTTTAAACATACTTCATTTCAATACACAAGCCAACCAAACATGTAAACACAAAGTCTAGGATATGCCACATGTTATAGAAGGTAATAGAAGTAGTGTTGTGCAATATAAAGTTATCATTTGCTTTCAAAAAAAAGAGGGGTCCAAAGTTTATAACTTTAATTAGTTAATGTCACTTTAACTTCATATTTGCACACACATATAAATACACACAATATATACATATAAGATAGTGAGATAACTCCCTCAAACCCAGGTCAACAAAAAACTCAAACACACAAGAATAGAAGAACCACTTCCTATCATCAACAAAAGCCTAAATATCAAACCTTTAGCTCCAAAATCACAAAGCCAAGCTCCCCTTCTCCTCCATTGCTCATGGCCTCACCAAGATCCCCCATCCTCTTCAATTTTCTTCCACATTGACTTTAGATCCATGCTTCCTAAGGTGTTCTAAGGTTCTGTTGAAAGTTTGGTGAAGTTTGGAAGAGATTTGAACTAATTAGAGAAAAATTAGTGAAGAACAAAGTAGATTAGTGCTAATCCACTTCCACCATTTTTGAGTTTCATTATTTTTGAAGCTTAGTAAATTAATGAATGAATACAAATGCCTTAGCCCCTCCTCTACATGGCCAAGACCCCCTCCCATGTGCCATGCTTGCTTATTTTACTTTACACCTTTACATCTTTTACTTAACACTTAAGATTTTCCATAAAAGCTTATTTTCAAAATATCTTTACATGACATCACCCGTGACATCATCAAATATTTTCTTTCCATAAATGGTAAAATATTTTTATTTCATATTATTGATTTCCTAAGTAAATAAGTGTATGTAAAAAAAGTTTAAACAACTTTTAATGAGTAAAAATTTGTTTATCGATGAAACAATTTTCGGTCACATTACCGATATTCCTTCATGGTATTTATTTTTTGAATATTTTTCTAAAACAAGTTTAACATCGTTAGATATTATTAAAAAAAGGATTAACAAGGTTATTAAATCACTTTAATCAAATTTAATTCAATATTAAAATATTTAAATAAAGTCACTCTCCTTAACAGAGGTTGAGGTTCCACTAGGACATCGACCCAAACATTCCAATTATCCGCCCTAAGCAAGGGATGGTGTGATATATAAAAGCAAGTATTCCTTCAGTAACAACCTTCTTCTGCCAATTAAGTAACTTGCATTTTTTTGGAAGTTGCATATGACTTTTTGGAAACTAGTACTACCATGATGCGACAGTGTGTGTGACTGCAAGCATAATCAACATGATAAATTAACACAATGGTGATTGTAATAATTCGACAACATTGAAACTAAAACTGAAATAGTGTCACACTTATTTCATAAACTGAAACCAAAATAGTAATTCCTACCACATTAAAACTGAAAGAGAGTATATCTACCACTTATTTCACAATCCTAACTAAAATAGTGCCAAACTTTGACATGTGAAACCCACAGTTATACAACTACAAAGATATAGAAAGTTGACGGAACTCCTTTTTTAACCTTTGACCATGGAATCTTGATGATCTTTTTTTTGAAAGTAATATTCAAATGGCATTCTTTTATGAAAGAGTAATGCCTGTTTTATTCAAAGTTTAGGGTGAAAATGGTTTGATTGTACTGAGCTTTCGGCTTTCTAAAATTGATTATACTTTAAAAACTTTGTATAACCAGCATATGAAAAGGAACTCAAACTCTATTTATGAGGTAAGCTTTTATGAAGCTTCCCTTCACCATTCAATAACTCCTCATTAAATTTCACCACCCTACACATTAATCTTTCCACTATGACTACAAATGCCCAATTGTTATCCACCTCAATCCCAACAAACAAAAACTATGATGACTTGCTTTTCCATATATTTTAAGTTGACAATTAACCACACATGTCCAACCCAAATTGAACGAAAAGGTGGACAGTTAAGGGTAAAAAGAAACTAGAGACAGAACATAATCTTACACGAATGGAATATCATATATTATTTCAATATATAATATTTACAGCGGAAATTTTAAATATATACATCTGAGTCTATCCTAAACCCAGCCTGGACAATTATAAATACCCGTCCTTACAAATGATAAAAAATGACAAGCATAGCGGAAAAGCGAACTAAGACCATACGTTGATGAAGATCTCCAGCTCTCCTTTGGAAACTCCAAGCATGTTCAGCTAATCCTGAAATTACTCGAATCTGACTCGAGTATTAAAAATACCTAGATCAATCATGCAAACCAGCATGAGAAATGCAAATCATAAATATATATATATATGACAATGTCATAGACCGAATTTGATGCCAAACAAAACCTTTGAAAGAAAGAATATCTCATAAGACCAGGTCGCACATAAATACGGAGGGGTTTTTAACTTATGATAACTAAATTTTTTTTATCAAATCATTTAATATTATCTCTAATGACATTGGTTTGAAAACACTTTTCAAATAAATGTATTAATCATAGTCGAAATTGTTACATTTATTAAATTCTAGCGTAATAGGTTCACAACTAAAACCGTAAAGGCTTGTATTGAAGAATGGATTCCATATAATGACAAGGTAAGGGGCTACATTCCGATAGTACATCTCTAGAGGGATGCACCTAAGGCTCCAACATTTACCAACACAGAACCGACCTACCTTTACCATAGATAGTACTAGATACACCATCACCCCCGTCGTTCCTGACCTATTCAAGACGTCTCATAGCATACACAACAAACTCGAAATATAGAGGGTGATCTAGAAAGATGATGACTATATCCTATTGGGAGCGACCCACTTAGCCCTACTGCATCTACCCTATTTTTGCCATTCCCGATGTGCAAAGCTTAAAGTAACGTTTTAATTTTCACAAACGAATCCTACTTTAAATGCCACATTGCCATTTCCAACAACACACTAATTGATTCCACAAAATTACAACCACCAAGTTCATACGCCTCAGAGAAGGGTGTTAAGTATAAGAGGGGTTATCTTTTATGCCACCAAACAAATGTACGTTTGTAAAAAACAATGTACGTGGTCTTAGAAATGCAATGTCAAACATTCTTCCATATAAATTGCCTAAAAACAGGACAAACTGAAGGTGTTTTTCCTACTACATCCTATTTGAGAATCACTCTTAGGATTAGTAGCGAGTAGTCCTTGCATTGAAGGTTTCAAATTGAAAGAACCACTGCCACCATATATATGATAAAGGAATTACCCCAGAGGTTAGTGATAAGCAGCCCTATATTATGAAGATCTCCATCTTCAAAATCATTGACTTCAACATGTTTCACTTTCGAACGTATATTGGTTCGAAGTGGTTTTCAGATAGGAATCACCCAAATTTGACCCTGGTTCCTCCGAACCAATTGTCGATAAAAGATGTCAAGTATATAGGTGATTATTATTCAATTAATCAATATCTTTTATCCAAGTAAAATACCTCTTTAGAGATATACATTTTTAAATCATATTCTATTTCAATATATAAGTGATAATTAAACCTCTTTTATCAAATCCTTTGGTTAATCAAAACCCCTTTTTAACTTTTGAAATACCAAAACATTTTATCTTTAATGAATTAGGAAAAGTATAATTCAAATCTTAATGAAGATTTCACATTTCCAAAACATATTTTTAATGGGTCAATAACAATGTTATTTAAGACATCGTTTACTGTAAACTAAAACCAGTTACTATTGAATAAAAGTGATCCATAAATTTTAGACTGATTATACCCAATACTAATTTCTGTATTCAACATGTACTATTCATCGAATAGCGGTGAAATCACCTTTTAAATTCATATGGATAGTATGAGTTCCCTCCTTGGAATTTAATATGGAGTTTAACTAGAATGTTTTATTTAACAAAAAAATCCTATTTTAAATCTTGTTTAACTTTTATCTTATGAAAATATGGTCTAAGTAAATCAAATTTACTATCCTCTCCGTCGGGCCAATCCAGAGAGCTAGAGCGGAACCCAAACACTGGTTGTTTAAGCTCGGGTCTAGAGACTATCTCTCTGTCACCCATAAGATGGTCAAGTTATCTGATTAACTTTAAACTCTTTTATATGATCTTTAGAGATGATTTTCATTTACTTAACACAATTCAAAATATGTTTAAAACCATTTTCCTTTAACCATTTATTTAAAACTCCATTAAAATAAATATAAAACTTCCAAATCATCTTCAAAATACTTAATTATTCATTTGAAAAGTTTACTAAGAAGATTTGGTAAGACAATCCCAAGTTTAAATCTTAATTTCAAAAGTGCTGCAAAAAGTGCTGCGAATAGTGTTTTTGAAAACTTCTTTGATCAAAACATTAACTTCATTCCATATATGTCCATTTTTATAACTTAAATTCATTTTAAAACATTTCAATATATTTATGGAGGTTATCTCATATTTTTAAAATTTTAAAAATACCCATTTTAAAGATTTTGCCATTTTGGTTTCCGAACTACCAATCAGCGACGTTTTTAAAAACTTGATTTGGACATAAATCAAATTCTATTAAATGAAATCTTAATTTTTTTTCTTCATTTGAGTATTATAGTCATAAGAGGTTGGAAAATTCTTATTTTGAATAATTCTGAGCTATATTCCATTCTACACGTCGGTTTTACTTTTATGGCACGAAACGCGAACTACCGTTTCGCAACGCGCTTATTTTTATTCCATTTTCAAATCTTTTCAAATTTTACCGGAATGATATTTAATGTTTATAAAATATTTATAAACCATTTTAAACCATTTTATTCATGTTAAAGCGGTTTAACTATTCCGTAAAACTTTTATAATTCATATAGGAAAGTGATTACCTTTGTGTAAATTCGACGTGTATTTAACGTGAATTATTTCCACATCAAGCAAGCATATAATCAATCAATCATCATCCAAACTATAAAACAACCATATAAGCAATCATTTTAGCATATTATTAAGAGTACAACTTTAAGTGGTTAATGTCTATTGTTATTACTAATGGTAAGCAATATTTAAGTAAGTAATAAGAAATATTAATAAGTGATTCAAAGTGAGATTAACCCACTTTTACCGAACCAAACTCTATCCTCTTCCTACCAACATTCAAGCACATATCACCCAACTTTACACCATCACTTCCTTCTCCATCCCAAGCTTTTTCGAAGCTTCCTGAAATAAAACTAGCGGTATTCCGGCAGCACTTCCTTCTCTTTTCTTCACTCTGGAGCTTCTAGATCTCCACCTTGACTCCATGTAGGTTCGACCATGACCTTGGGAGGTGGCTTGCTCAGCCTTGGTGCTTGGAAAAGGGGTGGCCATGGGTACATGAGAAGGTAGAGAGCTGTTTGGACTTGTTTTGAAGATGGATCTTCATTGTTTGCTTAAGGAATTATTATTTTCATAACTTTCTTGCTATAATGTTTCTTAGAGAAGAGAGGCCATTAGGAAGTCATTAAAGAGCTTCAAGAAAAGGAAGAAGAAGAGAATGAGTGCATGAATAAATGAGAGAATGAGGTAGGTATTTATAGGAAAAAAAGTGAGAAAAATATCATGATATTTCTTTTGCCACACATCACCATTGCATCAACTTCCTCTCTCATCCACATGCATCACCCTCCTCCATCACACACGCATCACGCTCCACATGCCCCTCCATGTGCTTGTAATTTGAGCTGAGTGAAGAGATGGTTGCTTTATCAGACTTAAGGATGAAGAAAATGGAAATATCTTAAATATTTTCTTTATTAAGTGCATACGTATATATATGTGTGTGTATGTTATATATATGTATGTGCCTATGTTAGTGCATGTATGTGTATGTTATATATGTGCACAAGACATATAAACAAAGTTGCGATCACTTTGAACAACTTCTATTCATTAAACCGTTGAAAATTGGAAAGCCAATTCCCGATCATATTTTCACTTATTAATTAAATTACATATAAATATAAAGAAAATTTGGAAACTAATTTCTTATCATTAGTAATAAATTAAAATGATGATATTTGAATTATAAAACCATATAAATCAATATTAAACAAAATGTATCAACAAAGCGTTATCAATTTTCTTATATCTTTCAAATCTAGTATATATTTTTAAAAATTATTATAAATGATTTATTATCACTATATAACTAATTAAAATGAAATATTATCATTTTAAAACAATTATTTGATTATTTAAAGTTAATTTAAAATTCTAGAAAATATATAAAGTGATGATATCCCTGATGATGTCATAAATATATTTTATTTCCAAAAATAAAATAAATAATTTTTATTTCATATTCTTGTTTAAATGGATAAATAAGTGTACATGTCCAGTTTCATGCACGCTAATCTTGAGAAAATCTCAATTTTCCCGAAAGCCGATTTTCGTCGTTTTTCTGATGAAAACCCCCAAATATCCATATTTGTTAATATACCTGTAAAACAAGTTTACCATCATTATTTATGCTACAAAACATTATAATTTGTGTTATAAAATCTTGTATTTGAATATTTCAAATATAAATAAAATATATCAAAGTGATAAATTTGCGGGTCGTTACAAAAACATCCAAGATCAAAAGGAAAGAAAAACACCATGACTTGCAAGTGCTTATCGACAAAGATAATAAAACTAAAATTTTGCTGCTATGTAAAAAATTGAATCCAAGGAACTTTGGTGATAAACATGTGATTTTTTTTAAATTGACTAAAGAGGACTGAGAATTTAATGGTTTAAACAAAGTAAACTGATCTAACCAAATATAATTGGTCTGTTTAATCGATTATGTTTACTACTTGGTTGATTTTGATTTCTACTTTTGAATTTTTTTTCCAGCTTAGTTGGTCTTAGTGTTTGATAACATAATCTACCAATTTAGTTGAATATAAAACTTAAATTATTGTAGAAGATCATAATTATCGATACTGATATTATTATTATTTATATTATCATCTTAAAAAACATTAATTTTCTTTTGATGCATGTTAAAAAAATTTAGAAGAGAAGCAATTAGTTCCCATAAATTACAGTGTTTGCACCAAAAATTGGCACAAACACCCAATAGAGATTTTGTAGAGAAATAAATAAAGAAAATCCAATGAAAACAAAAAAACAAGCAATTAAATAACAAAAAATAAGCAATAACAATAACACAATAATTTTTAATGGTTCGGCGTTGAAAGCCTACGTCCAATTTTGAGAAATGAATTTATTAATCACTTGAATTGCTAAGTACAGTGGGATGGATCCGGAATGATCCATAGTTACAATGGACTATAAAGGAAACAGCCGTGTAAAGATCCTGAAAATGAACAATCAACTCTGTATTTATAGGGGAAGACAACGAAATATTTTCCAGAAGTTTTGACAACGGAGTCTCCAGATCTAGAAGAAGTCACTATATCGATCGCGGGACCCACATCACTTGTAATAACGATCGACACCGATCGATTTTTTGGCTCGTTTTGGCATGCGATTGATATGGTGGGCTCCACCCTTCGATATATTGATGTTCCCAAAGTTTCATCTTTCATGTGTATTCGACTTGTAAATTTTGAGATATTGATCGTTTTCCGTTGAGTTGAACTGTAATATCGATATGATACGATCCATATTGGTGAATATGGATCATACCTGATCCATTTTCAGTAAATAGTGTATTTTTATATTTTTAGCATTCTATTGAGTCCATCTTCCGCTTCACCATTGCTCCAGATTATCATCTGCGCCTGATCTCTAGGTTTCGTGATTGTTAACCTGACTCGTCCATCCCGATGATAGGCGAGTCTAACTTGTCATGTTAGTTTGAATATAGCCGAGCCAAAAGGCTGGATAACACTTGCCACCTAAAGTATGTCTTGTGTCGAACATGATGTGCTTTGAATCGAAGCAAGTTAGAGTTGTCGGAAAGAAATCCATCCTGTTTTCAGAATAATTGTTATCCTTTTGTTGAATTATTTTTCCAAAGTGTCGTATCTCTCTTTGATCGTCACGACACCTGGTCGATTTTCAATATTATAAAATCAGGATTGTATTTCATCAGTTGCTATCTATGTCTGGCTCTACGGGGCTAGTAAGCTTTGGTTATTTGATCTAATTTCATCCTTGAAAGCCTCAGGCGAGAATTTGATTTTTTTCGGTTTCAAAAATTGAATAGTTTAGGATTTTCACGAGCACATTCACGTACATGTCTCTGTCATTGACTGCCAGACGGGATCCTATGCTCATGGGTCATCGCTAATTCCTTGTAGTTTAATTACAATTGGATTGAAATTCCTTATTTAATATTTTTTATAATGAAATAGGGGTTGTAATAAGTCACTCGATGAGAAGGAACTTCAAGTTCTACAGGAATCACCGCTTTGGAGCCATATGTAAGGGCGAGTGGAGTATGACCAGTCGCGGACTTGTGGGTGGTTCGGTATACCCATAATGCCGATGGTAGTTCGTTGACCCCCTTGCCTCTAGCCTCATCCAAACGCTTCTTCAAAATGGACTTTATCATTTTGTTAATTGCTTCGACTTGTCCATTAGCTTGAGGGTGAGCAACCACCGCGAACCTGTTCTCAATATGATGCCGGTGGTAGACGTCTTTGAATTCAGCACTGTCGAACTGGGTCTTGCTATCAATTACAATTGTTCGAGGAAGAACAAAACGATAGATGATGTTTCGGACAACAAAGTTGATTGTTTTTTCAATTGTGATCGCGGCAAAAGGTTCAGCTTCAGCCCATTTGGCGAAGTAATCAACTACTACGATGGCGTACTTCGCACTATCTTTATAAATCAACAAGGGGCTGATAATGTCAATACCCCAAGTGGAAAATGGCCATGGACCGACCATTTGAGTAATTTTCGTCGGCGGGGCTCTCGAAATTTTTACAAACATCTAACACTTAACGCACCGTCTAGCATAATCAACTGCATCACGATTGACAGTCAGCCAGTTATAGCCGTAGTAGAGTATTTTCTTTGTCAAGGTTTTCCCCCCGATGTGATTGCCACATTCTCCTTCATGGACTTCTCTCAAGACTCGTTTAATTTCATTATCAGCGATACACCGAAGTAAGGGAATGGAGAAACTCTTTCTATATATAATTCCTTCTTGGACGACGCAGCATGAAGCTTTGAGGAGGATCTGTCATTTTTCATTCCTCCATCCAAGAAGGATCCCTCGTTGTAGATAACCTTTGACAGGAGTCATTCACGATTCCGTTTTCATTCCTCCATCTCCAAAACCCAATCAATCTCCATCTAGTCGATGCTCGGAGCATTTAGTACTTCAACCGGGACCAAGCCCATCTGCCGCGCATCCCCGAAACTGGCCAGCTTGGCCAGTGAGTCGGCTTTCTCATTTTGGTCTCTAGGAATGTGTGTAATGGTGCAATACTCGAATTTTACTAGTAGCTCCTGGATCTGGCTAAGGAAAGGATTAATTCACTACCTCCTAGCCTGATAATCTCCCCTGACTTGGCATACTACTAATTGGGAATCATAAAAAATTTGTAAAGTTTTCACTCTCAGTTCTCTGGCAAGTTTGAGCTCGGCGATCAAAACTTCATACTTAGCTTCATTATTTTTTGCAAGGAGGTCAAGTTTCATGGCGTAGCAGATCGATCGTTCCTCATGAGGTAATGAAATGACTCTGGCGACAGAACATCGATCATTGGATGCTTCATCTGTATACATTTTCCATCAGTTGGTCAGTTCTCCACTGCTCTCCGAAGAGTCGTTTGCTGCAGTGAATTCGACTATAAAGTCCGCCATTGCCTGTCCTTGGATAGCTCTCCGAGGGAGATAAGTGATGTTAAATTGGCTCAATTCAATATTCCATTTGAGTAGTCTTCCAAATGTCTCAGATCGTTGTACGACCTACCGTAACAGCTGGTCGGTAAAGACGTTAATAGGGTGAGCCTGGAAGTAAAGGCGGAGCTTTCATGATGCAATCAACCAGCAGTACGCAAGCTTTTCTAGCTTCAAATAGTTTCTCTCAGCATGTGTCATTCGTTTCCTATATAATATACCGATCTTTGAATCTGATTCTCTTTGCATAACATTGTGGTGCTTATGGTGTGTACCAACACGGCTTAACAGATGTATAAATCTTCATGATCCAGCAGCTTGGATAGGACGAGAGGTCTCTCTAAGTGATTTATCAGAGCTTGAAACGTGTTAACACAGTCTTGCGTCCATTCGGAGTTTCTCTTCCCACTTTTGACTATTTTAAAGAAGAGTATTCAATTGTCGGTGGCCCTGGAGATGAATCGACTTAGGGCGGTGACCTTCCCATTTAGGCTATGTACCTGCTTGATTGTCTTTGGTACCTAGATGTCTCTAATTGCCTGAATCTTCTTAGGATTGGCTTCAATTTCGCGAGAGTTGAGCCTGAAACCCAAATACTTACTTAATGCAATGCGGAAAGAGCATTTCAAGTGATTGAGTTTCATTCTACATCTTTGGAGAATAATGAATATCTCTTCCAAGTCATCGATGTGGTTATTTGATTTCTGTGACTTCTCGAGCATATCATCCACTTATACTTTCATCGATTGCCCAATCTGATCTTTGAACATCCGATCGACTAGTCTCTGGAAGTAGCTTCAGCATTATTTAGTTCAAATGACATCACAACATAACAATACATCACTAGATCAGTAATGAAGCCGGTGTGCCCCTGGTCAGGGACGTGCATCGGGATCTGGTTGTATCCGGAGTATGAGCAATTCATATCCAGTGATTGAGTCTACCAGTTGGTCGATCCTTGAAAGTGGAAAGCCATCTTTCGGGCATGCCTTGTTTAGGTAAGAGTAGTCGTCATATATCTGCCACTTTCCATTAGCTTTTCTCACAAGAACTAGATTGGGTACCCATTTCGGGTAGAGGGATTCATGGATAAACCCATTGTTTTTAAGTTTATCTACCTCCTCTTCAAGTGCAGCAGATCTCTCCAGATCCATGTCGTGTCACTTTTGTTTCACCGGGACATGCCTTGGGTGGATATTCAATGCATGGCTCGCGATAGTCGGTGAGATCACACACATGTCAGAATGGGTCCAAGCAAACACATCAACGTTCGCTCGGTGAAAGCCTGCTAAATCGTTCATCATCGTTGCATTGGGTGTGATCCAATCTTCAGGACCCATAATGGGTCATCGTGGCTGACCGTAATGTCAATCGTTTTCTCAGTGGGCCATAGCCTCGAGTCATTGTAAACACTAGGTATGAGTCACAGTATTGTGCTATCGCAGTCAGTTTTTGGATGATCACACTTCTACCACTGGGTCTCGAGTTGATAAATGTATTGCATAGACGGTCGAGTCTCGTCCTAGTCGTGTTTACACTCTTACCTTAGCTTTGAATACTTAGAGTTGATCGATGAATAGTTGGCTCACATTCATCTTGATTCTCGCTCGTGCCCCCCAAGCCAGGGTAAATGTCGATAAGAGGACGGGTATGTCACATCTGTTTTGGTTTTACACTCTTTCCCGTTGAATCATGGGATCGAGGTAGTTGATGGAAGGATGTGTCGTGCCTATTTTGGATTATATTCTAGCTTTTCCTTCCCGGGGGAAGACTTCAATGCCCCATTGGATTTCGGGCATGAATTGAGTACTTGACGGTCAATCACGTCCACTTTCGATGCATATGTCACCATACTCTATGTAAAGCCCAAAAGAATGGATGATTAACTCACATCCAATATGTGACTGTTACTCCCCCTGTCTAACAAAAGGCAAGGATCACTATGCGGATGGTCAAGTCGGTCCATTTTGACCTGCTCTTCTAGTCGAATCATGGTCAGAGCAAGCGAATGAACGGTCATGTCGCATTCATTCGAAGTTGGACGGTCAGTCATGTCTATTTTGATTTATGTTCTTCTATCGGACCAAAGGATGAAATTAGCTTAAGAGCGATCGAGTCATGCTCATCCGGTTTCTTACTCCTCCTGATAGATCAAAGGAATGTGATGGAGAATGAATAGTCAACTCACAATCATTTGTGGTTTATTTTCCTAGCCAGGCTATGGTGACCGGAGCTATTCGATGGTCGTTCAGGTCACATCCATTTGTGGTTGGTGCGGATCAGTACTGACCTTCGATCCAACGACATGATATAAAAAGTTTAGATCGATATTGTCTATCAATCCGATGGCACAATAAAGTCAGTTACCCATAACTTTAGGTGTCATTCCGATTGGTTTTGTATTAAGGCTTCTCTATAGTCATTACCTTAAGTCATATAGGATACCAAGCCGAAGCTGTAGTGAGTTGTCGTATTTAGCTTTCATTAATTTTTACTCCTGCTTGAAGTCTTGGGTTAGCGGAGTTAGTTCGTGGATGGTCGAATTCCATCCATAGTGAGTTTATACTCCTCTTGTCAAGTTTAGGTTGGAATTTATGGAATAATGAGTAGTTGAACCACACTCATTTATTTATTTATACTCATATCCGCACCCTAAGGATAAGAGTTTGTTGGCGGGTAGTCGAACCGCACCTAATTTGTGTTTATACTCCAGTCCATACTCTGGGGAGTTAGAGTTATTCTGGAAAATGGTCGAACCACATTTTCCTTAGTCATTTCTTATGCCCCCAAGTCAGGGGCGGAAGTCGAAGAGTGGTCGGTCATATCACGTTCACTCTTACTTGGAGTTCTTCACGTTGAATCGTGGGAAGGAGCCGATTAGCGGATGGTCAAGTCACATCCATTATATGTTTTATACTCAGCCTGTTGGTTTATAGGGAAGAGGTAATAGATGAATGAACGAACCACGTCCATTTTCTAACTATACTCTTATCCGCGCTCCAGGGTCCAGAGTTTGTTGATGGATGGTCAGTCGCACCCATTTGATGTTTATACTCCAATTTGAGTTGGGGGACTAGAGTTATTTGCTAGACAGTCGAACTGCATCCATGTCTTGTTTGGATTATGGGCTTGCCGATGTTTGGGCCAAGCTTGAATAGTTCGCCGTACTTCAGGCGCGAGCAAGGACGTGGATGGACGTATCACATCCTTCTTGGATTAGACGGTCGAATCACATCCAATTTTAGCTTGGGATCTCAAACTGCCTCGTGCATTTGGGGTAGGATTTGACGTATGGACGGTCATACCGCGTCCACTTTTTTTTGGATCCTGCTTCTACCGATCCTTGGGAGTAAGATGAGTGTTCTGGCGAACTTCGAGCTGGACAAAAGGAGCAGATGGTCAGATCGCATCCACTTTAAGTCGTGTGTTTGCGCCCAAGTCAAGGGCAAGAGTTGAGGAGCGAGCGGTCGAACCACGTCCACTTTTTATGGTATTTATACTCCAGACCGCGCTGAGGTACCAGAGTTGATCAATGGACGGTTGAACCGCATCCATCTTTTTATGTTTATATTTCGGTCCACGCTTCGAGGACCAGAGTTTTATGATGGGTTTTCAGTCATACTCGTTTGATATTTATACTCCAGTCTGCGCTATGGAGACCATGGTTGGTCGATGGATAGTTGAACTGCCTCAATCTTTTTATGTTTATACTCTGGTCCATGCTCCGAAGACCAGAATTTTTTGATGGGTGGTCAGTCACACTAATTTTTGATTTATACTCCACCTGTCAGGTCAAGGTAAGAGTTGTCAAATGAACAGTCGAGTCATGTTCATTCGTGGGAAGGAATTTTGCGCCTATTGTCGAGGACAAAAGTTGGCGAGTGGACGGTTGATTCACATCCACTTAGTGATTAAGCGATGGATGGTCGGACCACATACATGGTCCATGCGTGGGTTGGACGGTCAGGTCTCATCCAATTTGCTTCGTACTCCTCTTGGCAAGTCAAGGGAGAGAGTGGTTGGGTGGACGGTCAAGTCACATCCACCTTACATTGTAGTCGTGTCCTCGTGTCAAGGGTGGCAGTTGATGAGTAGATGGTCAATCACGCCTACTTTAAGTCGAGTTCCCAAATTGCTTCCTGTGTCCAGGATAGGAGTTAATGTGTGGACGGTCAAATCACATCCACTTTACTTGGATCTCGGTCTTGTTGAGCTTCGGGAGAGGCATAAGTATTTTGTTGAACTTCAAGTATGAATAGGGGAGTAGAGAGTCGGGTTGCATCCACTCAAAGTATTTCTTCGATCTTCAAGTCAAGCGCCGAAGTTGATGAGTGGAAGGTCAATCATGTCCACTTTGTATTAGATTCTGACCATGTTGGGCTTTTCCATTTCGAGTCCATGCCTCCAAGTCAAGGACATATGGTAGCTGATGAGCAGTTGAATCACACTCATCTTGATAATCCTCCAAAGGTCCGATAATGGTCCGTGGAGGTTAGTTGGCGCCCAACTCTAAGTACTTGGTCACCTACATCGTTTGGAAGTATTTTAGATCAAGTTGGTCATAGTTCACAACATAATTGAAATTGAAATAAATCTTATTAATAAGTGAAGCAGCATCGTATGTTCGCTATTCCACTTCGCCATAGCCCTTCTCAGTTGGAAGTCGACCATAGGTAGTCCAATAGATAATCAAAGTTCTTTATTGATAGAGGTTGGATGTTCCATGCTCGCTATTCTACGGGGCTTGCACATATTGTTGAAACTTTCCTTTCTAGATCAGCTTTCGGATCACAGCTCGGAGGTGTCCACAATCGCCGGTGTTATGACCGTGTGTATCTTGAAATATACGACATTTCTTGGATTTCTTCTGGGTTTCAATGGACTCTCTCGAGGTTGGTTTCAACTACTGCTCCGAGTCGTGAGTCTCCAAGTAGATTCTTTCGATTGAATCTTTCAAAGGAGTATATGAGTCTAATTTTGGGATTCTGGGTCATCTCCTAGAATCTGAGTCCTCAACTAAGGCCTCAATACTGCCCTCGCTTTGAATTTCTTCAGCCAACGGGCCTGCATCGTTCTTTTTCCTAGTCTGCTCTACCCCCTCTTTGCTTAGGTTCTGGTTCACTTTGTAACAGAAACGATCCAAGGTCTAAGAGGCTCTCTAGGTTACCAGTCGCCAAAGCTGTCTTAGGGTCGATTCCCCTTATCAACGCCATCAGTATGATATTCTTACTGAGATTGCTCACTTTAGTGACGACGACGTTGAATCTCTACAGGAAGTCTTCGAGCGGCTCACCTGGCGTCTGGAATAAATTGGATAATGACATCACATCCTTTGTGTGAGTCGCATGCGTCCTGAATTACTCGAAAACTTCTGATCTGGTTGATCGGATGAGGAGGATGACCTCAGTGGTAACTGTGTAAACTACATAATTGATATTATTTCGAGGAATATGGGAAATTGTTTGGATTCGATGGCATCCATTGCTCTAGCGGGGCCCATGTGCTACTCGTACTTCACGAGATGTTGTCGGGGTCTATGTTCATAAAATACACTGGCATAGTCAGCATATTGAATCTCCTCGGACATGCTACATGCTGAACGACTTCGATGAATAGGTTTCGATTAGGGGAGATGCTCCAATCGTTGTTAGCTCGGTCCGTTTTCAAGTTACGGCTGCTTGTAATGCTTGTGAATGATGTATGTCGGGTTTTCCTACATTTGAATGGTTGAAAATGCCGATTGATTGAAGAATCGATTAGGATGGGGTCGATGATCGGTGATGATCCCCAAACTTTCACCCAAATAGGGTGCGATTCATATAGGCGGTAAGGAAGGCCTCTGGAGATTGCACACCAAGTTTCAAGTCATTTGTAGTCTGTATGCCCGAGTTATGACCAAAACAAGATGGACCTGTATTGATGGATTGGTGATAATTTACTTAGAGTCTGACCTAAGAAAATTTTCTATTTGCTTGGAGTCAGCCTTCGGTTCGCTTGGAGTTGCTGAATTTGAAGTGCTGGGTTGGTGTCGAACGGTGCTTGGAGTCATATTAGTGTTTGCTTGGAGAAAATCTTGGTTTTACCCGAGTTTGACCTTGGGCCAGAATTTCCTAGGTTTGCTTCAAGTCAAATGGGTGATTTCCCAAGTTCGACTTTGGGTCGGAACATATAGAGTCTTCTTCGAGTCATATCACCTTGGTTCTTCAACCTTTGGGAGTATCGTTTGAGTAGCAGTTCCTTGTCCATTCCTTGGATACAATTCAGTAGATGGTGCTTGATCCCATATGCCCCCGTTAGTCACAGGATGTAAGGGAATTGAATAAAATGCACCGTCTTTAAGTTGAGTTTCGAATCTAGAATGCGGGGCATTGCGTTGCTGCAATTCCATTTTTTTAAAGTTGTTACTACCAAAAATTCATTTCGACTTAGTCGAAAGCTGTTTGAGCAGAAGATAAAGAAGAACAAGAGGAAAAGAATTCGACCAAACCATTCGAAAGAGTCAAAGGGAAGCTGCAGCTAAAGTCCAAAAGCTTCAGAGCCTTTCGAAGAGGTCGAAAGGAAGCTACAGCCAAACGCCAGATGATTCTTTACCTTTCGAAGGGGTCAAAGGAGTCGAAAGCATCCTTCCATCTTCAGTGACCACCTTTCGAAGCAGGTGATTCCACATGATTGAAGACCTTTCGAATAGGTAGAAGCAACATCTTTCGATGACAATGAAGGACAACTCTTTAGATACGCGCCAAACCTTTCGAAACCAAAGGTTTCGCCTTCACTCAAACCACTTGAAAGCATGTATTGGCCTAAACAACCTTTTCGAAAGCTAAACCAAGCCTTTCAAACCAGTCCAAGCCATTATTGTCCAAGGAGGTTCCGCATCAAGTCACAGGCAAGAGTTCGGAAGCAATCAACAGCATTGAAACCATCAGCATCTCAACATCTTCGAAACCACTGGATAAAGCCTATCGACAAAGTCGAAAGGTCTTACAAAGAAACATAGAGGAGGAAAGCACAGCCGCACCTTTTGATAAAGGTGGAAGCATACAAGTGTCAACGCGACAACCACCTTTCGACCAGGTCAAGAGAATTGGGATCGAAAGGTGCTGATCCGCAGCTATAAATAAGACCCAAGGAATTTGGTTTTATAGATCCAGATTGAGTCAATCTAAACTTGTATTTTCTTAATTCCAAAAGCTATAAAACCCTAATTTCTAAATTGAACTGGGGATTTTGAATAAAAAAGTCTTATTTGAGTTGTGGAAGGGAAGACTTCAACCTTTAGATTACTTAATTGCTTATAAAACTTTTAACAGGCTTAACCTTGTGTTACAGGTATCGATTGCATCGAAGGGTCTCTTCCGACAAGGTCGAAACCCATATATTCTCAAGTAATACAAGTTATTGATTCCAGATCACCTTTTCCAAATCATTTGCTTTCGATTCGATCGAAAACCCATACCAACTCACTTTGGCCCTCGATTTCCAATCCAAGCCAAGACATTTGAGGATACTGCTTTCGACAAGGTCGAAACTCAACCTCAATCCACTAGAGCCTCAGAAACCTAAACTTAACACAAGGTGCCTAAGGATCCAGCTTTCGACAAAGGTCGAAGCCTAATTCCAATTCACTTTAACCTGAAACTTCCAATCTAAACCCAAGACATTTAACTCTACAGCTTTCGACAGGGTCGAAACCTGTATCCCAGATTCTTGACTGAAGCCCAAACCACTCAACAACCTAAGCCTTTGACTGGGTCGAAACTCTTTAAGACAAACCTTATCCAGGGGTTCCTAAAGTTAACCATTTGAGTATATCAACTGCTTCAAAAGGAAGGTTTTCGAAGGAATATCCAATTCATCTCAACAAGCTCGGAAGCCTGTTAAGTAATAAAGTTAGCCATTTTGACTAGATCGAAAGGCCAATTTGAACAAGTACTTACTATGGTAGCCTGATCAAAAGGATACCAAAGTGAATTTTCACATTCTGTTCTCCTCAACTCATCTAAAAGAAACCAAAAAGGTATTAACTTTGTCCTTTATCTCAACTTTTGGGGTGTTGACAAGATTTCTTGTTAACATTTTAGCGCTATGAGGGCTCGAACCTCCGACTTGGTTGAATACCCAACACCAATTCAATTCTGAGCTTATCTACTTTGGTCCAACATCATCATGGATAGAAGACTCATAAGATCTGAGCAAAGGTCTTCCAAACCACATGAGATAGGATTCTCCTCTAAAACCATCAAGGATTCTAACCAAAATGAAGAGCAAAGGCTAAGACTAGAAGCTTTAAGAATTACAAACAAGAAAAAAGCAGAATCATATGATCTAGATAAATGGAGTTTGAACCCCTTTCATATTGGCCCCACCCCTATTTTTTCCTTAGGAAAAAGAAAAGTGGAAGTGACAAGGTATTAAATCAAATGAGGAGAACTATTCAACATTATTCCAAAGGAACAATCTTTGAAAAAGTGATGATGGCTAACTATAATGCCTTTGCGCATAAATGGCAGCAAAATACAACAAGAACACTTCCAGTACAAGAACTACAAAGGGTGGTAAAAAGAAAAGTAATTGAAAAGTGTGAAACTACAAGGCCAAGGAGCAAAAAATCAAAAAGCCATCCTCAAGAATCAAGTTTCAAATCTAGACTTCCTAAAGAATACAACTTAACAACATTAATAGAGAATGTATACCTGCTAATCAAGGATGAGCTTAACTATTGGCCATCACAGAAAAAGAAGCCAAAACATGAAAGGAATCTAGGAGGATTCTACTGTCACTATCACATGATGAACAGAAGATGGTAGTCTACCTAAGATGGTAGAAAGCCTCGGTCCACGCCGAGTTAGCCAAGGCAGAGCACCTCCTAGAGGGAGGGCAGTGTAAGCCTTTAACCACACCACGCTATGGCCAGGTTAAAGCACCGGACAAGCCCTTGGTCGTGCCTCTGGTCAGGTCAAGGTACCTCTTGGAGGGAGGACAGAGTAAGCCTTTATTCGCGCCATACTATGGCTAGGATAAAGCACCGAACAAGCCTCTATCCGTGCCACGCTATGGTCAGGGTAGAGCACCTCTTGGAGGGAGGACTGAGTAAGCCTTTATCCGCGCCATGCTATGGCCAGATTAAAGCACCGAACAAGCCCATGTTCGCGCCATGCTATGGCCAGGGCAGGGCGCCTCCCGGATGGAGGTTGGGTAAGTCCTTGGTTCCAGCCTCTAAGATGAGCTAACCAAGAGCACCAAACAATAATGGAATAAGATGTCCAAGCCCAAGAAGAGGCTCAACAAATAATGGACTAAGATGTCCATGCCAAAGAAGAGGCTCAGCATACAATGGACTAAGATGTCCGAGCCTGGGAAGCGGTATATCTCTAATGGACTAAAATGTCCAGGCCTAAGAAGTGGCACATCAAATTATGGACTAAGACGTCTAAGCTTGAGAAGTAGCCAATCAGATTACTATTGTACAAGGCCTAAAAGGTTTATGCATGTCAAAGAAGACAGAATCTAAGGAGTAAAGCAAGACTCCAACTATTAATACTGAATCTGAGTATTGGGGCTTCCATTTCTAAATTTCGTCTATTAATACCCGAATTTGGGTTTCGGGACTTCCATTTCTAAATTTCATTTATTAATACCCGAATTTGGGTTTCGGGACTCTCATTTCTAAATTTTATCTATTAATACCTGAATCTAGGTTTCGGTCATTATCAAGCACTTACGGTCTTTATTATACCCGAATCTGGGTCTACTAATTAATGCCCTAATCTGGGCTTGAAATTTCTATTGTGGATTTCTATCATGGATTTCTATCACAAATGCTCGAATCTGGGTCAGAGAATATTCTCAAGAAGATCATTATTATAAGTTTATGTTAATACCTGAATTCGAGTTTTGGATTTCTATGTATCCAAATTTCATAAATACCCGAGGACGGGTCATTGGGATTATATTACAAATATTCAGATAATGATTTCTGGATTTTTCCATATTTATCTTTTTTGAGAATGACTCTTTCACATTTATATCCCTGCTTCAGGACAGGGTTTTCTATCAACTGACTTCAGACATTCAAGCAAAATGGTTAAAGTTAAATTCTTAATTATTTCTCATCGTGGTTAAAGCTAGGATTTAGACATTTGATATAAACTATTTTTCATGCGATTAACATGATAATTTGTTAATCTACACAAATGGCAAACATAAACTTATATGTCAATTTCAAGCTAACAATTGGAAATATTGTTTGCTTCATACATTTCAGGGAAATCGAAACAGCAAAGAAGAATAAAAGAGTTCAGCAAATAAAGTATGAGCTATCAAACAAGCACTTTAGAAATGACATTACAGGAAAGAATCACTAATCAGGTGACATTTACAAAGTTTATGTGATTTACATTTATAGATATACAAGACAAGTATATACATTTCATGAATACAAATCAATCATAAATCCTGAGTAGCCTAGCTCAGATTCTCAGGAATCGAAGGATCAATTATGTGACGAATTACGATGCAGAGGACCTCTTTGAGCTTCTTTTCTTTCTTCCTTATCCTATCTGCATTATCAATTGCATTGATGTTAGTCTTTAGAGCGCGGTTGAAAGCTCTATTCGCGCCTCTAAGGGTTTTATTTTCCCTTTCTAATTCCGTGATGCGCTTCTAAAGGAAGTAGTTGCCGCGCTCAAGATCTTTAATTCTGGTAGCATACTAATTTATATGTTGTGAATGTTCAATCCTTTGATGTTCGTCAAAATACTTTGCCACTTCAAATTTGACTTTCCTACAACATTCACCCACCACCCTCTCGTCTAAGCTAGGAGGGGGATTGGTCATTGTGGGGAATTTCTGAGCGGCGAGGGAAGTAGACGTTGTAGGTCTAGTCATAGAAGGAGTAGCGCGGGGAGTCGGTAAATCGATACTCTGAATATTATCCCTCATAATATATTCTAGCAATTCGCATTAAGCTTGGGTATCCCTCAGTTTTATCCTTAAATCACTTATTTGTTGAAGGAGTTCCGGCATTTTCTGATCAAAGTCGATTGAAAGATTCGACTTTACTTATCGCTTCAGTGAAGAAATCATTTCATCTTTGCTTTTGATATCAGCCTCCAAGCTGGAAACTTGATCCTTAAGGTTGGTAATGATAGTTTTCTAAAGTAAGTATCTCTTGTGCCACCTTAAGGCTTCAGCTTTGTCGTGAAAGCATTCGAGTAAGCTGTCATCAAGGAGTTTGCTCTTTTCAAATTCTGTTAACAGCTTATCTCTAAAATTAGTAAAGCGCGACGTTGAATCAAGTGGGAGAGGAGCTACTGATAATTGTAACTCCTATTTAAATAGAAAAAGGAACAAAATGGAGTCAAAATCAGAATGAAAAATCTCTTTATTATTATGATAAAAGATTACAATTCAAATGACAACAAATACTAAAAGATACAATAGACAATTGTTTTATATCTAAAGTTGAGAAACTACATTTCTAACTTTATTTAATGAATTGGCAGAAAGGGTAGTTGTCGAACAAAAGGAATATTGACTCCTTCTGGAGTAATAACCGGTGGACATTTGCTATAGTCCCACTTCCCAACTGGAGGACTATCACGACCATAAATTAGTTTCGTACGAAATGTTATGATCTCCTTAAGAAGCTTTTCTTTCTCATCACCAAGGAATCAAAGCAGAGACGAGGATATTCCAAGTAGAGTTTTTGTAAATCTCTAAGAAAACAGTATCTTGCTAATTTTGAAGACTTTAAAATTGATGCCTTTTCAAGATAAAATCTTCTCGGTTTAACATATTGGCTTAAATGGTTTCTAGAAAAAAGTTGGTCTAATGAACGGTCAATCTGTGAAAATATAATAAAAAGAAGCTAAGCATAAAAAGCAAGACT
The DNA here is from genome assembly GCA_030737815.1 of Allium fistulosum. Taxonomy (NCBI): domain Eukaryota; kingdom Viridiplantae; phylum Streptophyta; class Magnoliopsida; order Asparagales; family Amaryllidaceae; genus Allium; species Allium fistulosum. Next base: position 292,278,866 of record CM060906.1, on the reverse strand, counting down.
AAATCAAATAATTACAAATCAATATATTATTACATGTTTACGATTATTCAACCGGTTCATACAAGACAGACTTAGTAAATAACTCAGAGACAAATTTATCCTTGTAATACTTAAGTTATTCTGGAGGTAGATCATGGGGAATGGATCAGACTCGTGGTAAGTTCCAACAAGCTCCAGGATGTAGGTCAGATCCGAATTTGTCCAAGTATATTTTATGAAAGCGCCTAAGTAGACCACCACTAAATTCACCTAAATATGAAAAGTCAACAATTGGGTGTCTACAATAGGCATTATACAAGAAGTTAACTAAAATGTCTCTTTCTTCAATCAACATTCAAAAGAGGGTGATCAATTCTCGATTTTCTTTAAGAAGGCCATCGTAACGTAGGCGCGCTCTCATTAATCGTGGAGCAGTTTCTTGATGCTTAAAAGAGGCTAACACTACCGCACTTCTATTGAGCCTATGGTATTTATCATAGAGGACGTTGTTAACCTACCTTTTGGCAAGGCAGCATACAGGCGGATTTAACGCAATCGCCAGCACAATAATCAAAGCTAGATTTTCACCGATAATAAACATGATCACGAAGCCAAAATATAGCATAGTCGATGAACAAACAACACAAGACGTTTAAAACATAGTTTCAACAAAAATCGAGTCATTTCAAGTTGCTTGGAGTTGGCTCCGAGTCATCCCTAGGCTTACTTCGGGTTTCCAGAGGGTTTACTTCGGGTCATAGAAGAGCTTGCTTCGGGTCTTTGATGGGATAGCATGTTTACAGGTTGCTTCGAGTCACTACATCACTTGCTTCGAGTTACTGGAGAGTTTACTTCGGGTAGGAGGCAACTGCTTCGAGTCACAACCATGTATCAACCTTCGTATCCATCGCCATGTCATTCCTATCCATCCAGCAAACATCCATTTGTGTCCATCCGCTTAAGCCATTCAATTTGCACCCATGTGACCATGGAAACCAATCAACAACAAAAAACCTACTGGTTTCATATCAATGTAATTCGTACCCATCATGTTGCACTCCATCCCTTTTGTATCCATCAGAGACTATTCACTCGTATCAAGGCATGTTTCGTATCGATCCATTTGAACATGTGCCTCGTATCGATCACCTAGGCCATCGATAAGAAATTATTATGCACTTCGTATTGATCACTTTTCACTGATACAAAACCAACATCAAGTGATCGATACGAAGGCTATATGCCAGCATCGATACGAAAAGAATACGTGATCGATACAAAAGACAATGCCCATGGTGGATACGAAATGTATGGTACGAAGGAGGTTACACTAAAGCGATACGAAGTAAGCACGTTCGAATGAGGAAGCAGTCAACACGGCATGAAAAGTGGATCGATCCTAAAAGATAGCACCATGTCATCTAGTAATCATGTGCATCCTATGGATACGAACGAGAGCAATACGAGCTCGGCTACACATTGAAGATCAAAACTTGCATCGATCATATCTCACAATCTACAAGTCCAAATGCCACCAAATTTTCACAGGAGCTTGCGTACAACCTCAAGAATGTTCATGATCGATCCCAACCCAAAAAGAGCAATTTTGGATCGATATGAATTTGGTACGTATTGATCATGGATCGAGTCGAAATGTTAGGGATCGATCATGTGGGCCCACCCACGTGAGAGAAGGAGTCTTCCGAGATTTGGGTGAGATATTTGCAGCCTACACCTATAAATAGTAGTCCAAGAGCTTCAGAAAAGGGATCTTTTTGCTCTTCTATGCCGATAACGCCGATATTCTACAGGAATCATTATTGTAACTCGGTTGTACTGTTGTAAACCTCTGTAACCATCGAGTTATAATCAATAAAACAACAACTCTTCAAAGTGGACATAGGCTACAATGTCGAACCACTATAAATCTTGTGTTTCTACCGCTTTTCTTTTAAATTTTGAGTGTTCTTCATATTTATATTCTCTACATACTTGCTATTTGTGATCTGTGATTGTGAACGTGTGCTTTCATCGGCAGTTGGGTGTTTGTGACCAATTTTGGCGCAAACATTTTGGTGCTTTCACTAAGAGTTGAACTCAAGAATCCTACAACTTGGATTTTGAATTTAAAAGCTTAAGGACTTGGATCTGGAAAGCTATGGCGAAGCAATCAGCAAGGAGACCAAGAGCAGAAAGGAGTCAGCATGAAGGGAGTCAGGAGGCTTCCTCAGGAGCGAATCAGGCCTCAGTCTTCATCACCCGAGACGAGATGGAGATGATGATGATGGAAGGCATGTAGGAAGGAATATTGAAAAGACAAGAAGAGATGATGCAAAACCTACTCCAGCGGATTGGACAAGCTAGAGTGCAAAATCAAGGAAACGCAACTACAGGAAGTGCTGGAAACAGGGATCAGAAGCATGGAGCAACCAGGATTCAGAATGGAGCGATATCATCAGGAGTAGTCCACGAGCTAAGGGGCATGCCCCCGATCCACGGCAGGATACCAGGCAGAACTGTGCAACACGGCGTTGATAGAGGAAAGGATACTCGTCCAGGAGAGCAGAATCCAGAATTCCCTCGTGAGCTCGGGGGGCAGATCAGAAGCAACAAACAAGGACCCTCACTTGATGACAGTGACAGATTGGCGGAGATGGTCAAATGAGCCATGAGGGGAGGACTAGTGAATAGAGATCTAGAAGACGTGAATAGGATACCCTTTGCCCTTGCAATCAGGTAGGCTAGGAACCCACCTAAATTCAACCTTCCAGCACTAGAGACATACGATGGGAGGACAGATCCTGCTATTCATCTGACGAGGTATATGCGGCATATGGAATTACTGGGGGCATCAGAGGAAGTCATTGTCCGATGCTTCCTGCTATATTTGAAAGACATAGCAGCATTATGGTTCAGGCAACTGGAGAGCGGTTCGATTGGAACGTGTACAAAGTTGATTGAAAAGTTCATGAGGCGGTTCAGAGTTCATATATCAAGGCCCAAGAATGTGATGAGTTTGACAACGCTGAAACAGGAAGCATGAGAGTCTCTGAGGAATTTTTTTACACGATTTAATGCAGCAGCAACATCGATGGATCGCCCAGATCCATCCATGGTTTTGATGGCAGCTGTATCTGGCATAGCTGATGGCATAGAATTCAAGAATTCACTGATAAGGGATCCATCCATGGATCTGGGAGAGTTCTACCACGAAGCGGAAAGATTTCTACGGCAGGAGGATGCAAAGGCTGAGAGAGAGGAAGGAGATGAAGTTGAAATTTATGCAGTTAAAGGCGGAGACCTACCTGGAAAAGATTCGAATAAGGACAAAGGAAAACAAAAGGTAGAGAATAGTCTTGACGAGTCGAGGCGACCGCGAAAGGAGCCAAGATTCACCTCTTATTCGGAGTTGAGCGAGACTTTGGAGCAAATATAACAAGACACCAGGGGGCAGTTTCCCTACCGGAGGCCAATGAGAAGGGATCCAACCAACCATGAAAGGAAATCAGACAAATACTGCCTATTCCACGAGTTAAGCGTCCATAACACGAACGACCGCAGACGATTGAGGGACCAAATTGAACGACATATCTGGAATGGGTTGCTACTACAGTACGTGAAAAGGCAAGCAGCGATAGCGGAACAGAAGCGACCGCCATCTGCATCAACTGAGGACGACTCAAGATCAAGGCATCAGCTTGTCATTAACTGATTGAAATAGTGACGAATAAGCCGTAAACTTTGCACTAGCGCGGTTAAGTCGCTTACACATGTATGGGGTCACGAACGGTCCTCAAGCATGCTCTGAGACGACTATAAATTGCAACGGTGGAGGTGTTTGCACTTTGACGTTTCTATTCTATTTTCTATTTTTGCATCTGAACTTGATTTAGTTTGACAATATTGTTATAAGACTCATTTGAATGTAAGTCTGGTATTTATAATTCCATAACGGCCAAGTCACTTACACATGTACATGATCGTGAACGGTCCTTGGGCATGCTCTGAGATGGCGATGAACCGTCATAGCAAATGATTCAGAAACTCATTCGAATGTGAAATCTGACATTAATAATACTAAGCCCCCTCCCCCCAGGCACACATAATTCGCCACGAATGGCACTCGACCACGAATGGTCACAATTCGCCACGAATGGTACCCGTCCTCGAACGGTCACAATTCGCCACGAACGGCACCCGTCCTCGAACGGTCACAATTTGCCACTAACGGCACTCGACCTTGAACGGTCACAATTTGCCACGAATGGCACCCGACCTCGAACGGTCACCATTCGCCTCCAAAGGCATCCGACCACGAACATTCACATATCGCCTCGAACGGCAATAAGATCTCGAACGATCGCCATTCACTATTAGGTAAGATCATCGATCTCTTTACAGGTCATCAACAGGACACAAACATCCAGCTTACAGTATTACAAAACACACCTTCATACTGCAAGGCATGTTTTGGGCGGGCAAAGTGTTAACCCGCCTTTTGGCAAGGCAGCATACAGGCGAATTTAACCCAATCGACATCACAATAATCAAACCTAGATTTTCACTGATAATAAACAAGATCACGAAGCCAAAATATAGCATACTCGATGAACAAACAATACAAAACGTTTAAAACATAGTTTCAACAAAAATGGAGTCATTTCAAGTTGCTTGGGGTTGACTCCGAGTCATCCTTAGGTTTACTTCGGGTCATAGAAGAGCTTGCTTCGGGTCTTTGATGGGGTAGCAAGTTTACAGGTTGCTTCGAGTCACTACATCACTTGCTTTGAGTCACGGGAGGGTTTAATTTGGGTCAAGGAGGCAACTGCTTCGAGTCACATCCACATATCAACCTTCGTATCCATCCCCATGTCATTCGTATCCATCCCTCGAACATCCATTCGTGTCCATCCACTTAAGCCATTCAGTTCGCACCCATGTGACCACGACAACCGATCAACAAACAAAAACCCTACTGGTTTCATATCAATGCAATTCGTGCCCATCATGTTGCACTCGATCCCTTTCGTATCCATCAGAGACTATTCACTCGTATCAACACATGGTTCGTATCGATACATTTTAACATGTGCCTCATATCGATCACCTAGGCCGTCGATACGAAATTGTTATGCACTTCGTATCGATCACTTTTCACCGATACAAAACCAACATCAAGTGATCGATATGAAGGCTCCATGCCAGCATCGATACGAAAATAATACTTGATCGATACAAAAGACAATGCACATGATGGATATGAAATGTATGGTACGAAGGAGGTTACACTGAAAAGATAGGATGTAAGCACGTTCGAATGAGGAAGCAGTCAACTCGACATGAAAAGTGGATCGATCCTAAAAGATAGCACCATGTCATCTAGCAATCACGTGCATCCTATGGATACGAACGAGAGCGATACGAGCTCAGCTACACATTGAAGATCAAAATTTGCATCGATCATATCTCACAATCTACAAGTCCAAATGCCACAAAATTTTCATAGGAGCTTGCGTACAACCTCAAGAATGTCCATGATCGATCCCAACCCAAAATGAGCAATTTTGGATCGATAGGAATTTGGTACGTATCGATCATGGATCGAGTTGAAATGTAAGGGGATCTTTCACGCGGGCCCACCCATGTGAGAGAAGGAGTCTTCCAAGATCTGGGCGAGATATTTGCAGCCTACACCTATGAATAGCAGTCCAAGAGCTTCAGAAAAGGGATCTTTTAGCTCTTCTACGCCGATACTCTATCGGAATCATTGTTGTAACTCGGTTGTACGGTTGTAAACCTCTTTAACCAGCGAGTTATAATCAATAAAACAACAACTCTTCAAAGTGGACACAGTCTACAACACCGGACCACTATAAATCTTGTGTTTCTACTGCTTTCCTTTTAAATTTTGAATGTTCTTTATATTTATATTCTCTACATACTTGCCATCTGTGATCTGTGATCTGTGATTGTGAACGGGTGCTTTCATCAGCAATTGGGTGTTTGTGACCAATCTTGGCGCAAACAGACATTGTGCTCCTTCAACTACCTATCTAACTCCCTATATAGACTATTTATCTTCGCTTTTTTTCTTTCAAGCTTGGTTTTATAAGGGTGGACAGATTTCTTCCTTAACTAAAATGAAAGAATCACACTATTATTGCTTTTGAAGTAAAAGGTGTATAAACAGAGAATCCCATACTTGAGATATCGAGAAATAATCTGAGAAACCTGCTCTTTTTCTCTTGGTTCTTCGGCATTAATGGAAGCAGGATCCTCTTGAGGAGCAGTGGGGGCAGCAGATTCAGGTGGGATAGCTTCGTGAGGAGATGGCTCTATTTCAGAGACTCTTGTATTGTCATCCCCATCTTTATCAGAAGTTTCAGTATGGCCTCCTCCATCACCACCTGAACCTTGGCCGCCATTATTGTTGTTATCATCATCGTCATTATTATCGTCATCGTTGTCATCATCATTACCCCCTCCTCTTCGGTAGTTTCATTTTTATTGCCTTTGTCCTCTGATTCGAACTCAACTTCAAAAGGAGGTACTTTAAAAGAAAGAAGTTTGGAAGCATCGATTTCCCCCCTCTCGTCAACTTCAATCCCCTGCTCCATCTTTTTGATTCTATCCATCACCCTATCAACGAGAGCAGGGGTCGAGCGAAAGGGAGCTCAATTCCAGGCACTTATCAACATTATCAGCATAAACGAGCATTAAGGCTTCTTCAAAGGATTTCATAATGATGTCTTCGAGAGACGAGCTAAGGAATTGCGATACTCGCTGCTACGCATCCGAAATGGTGCCAATAGCCAGTTTCAGGGAGGTTTTGTTCTTTTCCAACTTTTTCTTCAAAGTGGCATGCTTAGTTGCCATTTTGGCATTCTCCTCATCGGAGTCTTTCAAGGTTAATTGCATCGCCAAGTTTTCATCGGCTATCCTTTTTTTTCAAAATAGCATATTCCGACGGGGCGAGAGAAGTTCTCAATCGCTCCAGTTCAGAGGTTGCTTCATCTTTTGCCACAGATAAAGAAGAAAGTTGCTTCTTTAAGGAAGAAATCTCCTCTTGAAAGTTGGTGGACTCAACAGAAGACTTAGACGCCTGCTCGTGCAAAACTAGGCAACTCTTGGAAATCTGAAAGAAAAATACAACATAAGTTAAAAGGCTTAAAGAAAAACATAGATAATAATGTTAAGTAATGTAACAAATACCAGGAGTTGTTGCTCGAGAAGGGATCGGTAGTGTCCTTCCAAGTCAAAAATGGAGGACGGCGGTTGAATTGAAGTAACCGATGGAGAATTTAAAATAGAATGGTCCTTCTTTTCGAAATCACTTGGAAGTATGGAAGCTGATGGTCCCGAAAGATTTAGAACTTGAGTGGGGGTCTATGTCCCCAATGCCTTTTGCATCTACTCAATTACGCTCAGAGATCTGGAGACAACGATGCGTGAAAGAGGATCGACTTTGGAGGGAGTTTACTTAGGCAGGACATGAGGAGCTTCGACGGACGGACTCTTTAAAGACTCCCCAACATTAATAGACTCAACTTCGACCAGTGGTGGAGAATCAGAAACATCAACCACTTTAAATTTATTTTGAGGTGGTTCCACCCCAGATGTTTTGATTAGCTTTCATTTAGCAGCCATCTTTGATCTGGCAATGGCCTGGGAAAAATATGATGCGTGTGAAGTCGAGGAGGAGGAGTAGGACCACTGGTGGGTTTTTCCACTTGAGGATAAATTGAAAAGAATTCAAATAGATTATAAGTCAGCAGAATAATTTGAAAAAACAACACAGCAAAACATAACAAATGTAGCGTTTATCACTTACCATAGTGGTCAGCACAGATAGGTGACATAGGAGAGAAGTGCGCAGGGTCTCCAAAGGAAAGGAAGCGTTTGCCTCATGATGTGTACTGGATCAATGAAGGCTTCCCTAAAACCTTTGACCAGAAGGGAGTAGAGAATGCTTCCTCAAGTTGGTAGGATTCAACAGTTTCACTCGATTTTCGATCTCACTAGAAGCTGCGACGAGGGACTCCACTGTTTTCTTATAGGCCTCGTTAAGTTCTTTGGTAGGAGCACCTGATAGAAGGTGAAGATTAGATAAAAAAACCACTGAATAGAAGGGAAATAATGGAAGTCTGAACTTACGGGGAGTAGATCAGATGGTCCCACTTATATTTGGGAAGCACTTGATGAAAAGAACTGGTTCTCCCAGCCTCTAAACTTGTTAACCCCATTTGATATCAGCTTCTTTAAAGGGTTTGCCCTAAAGATTTGGCTATTGAGATTGCTAAGCTTGACCAATCGAACCAAGTGATTCAATACTTAAACGTTTAAAGAAGGGAGGCCGGATTCCAATGCCATCAACTCCATAGATAGAAGGTAAGCATATATGTTCAGGGACAGTCGGATTGGAGCGATTTCGAGGAAAGAAAGAAAATTGGACAAGATCTCCGGGAAAGGCAAAAACCCTCCGTGCCATATATGAATGGCAGTATAAGTGAAGAACCCTTTGGGAGGGTTGCTAATAGTGTCAGATTCCTTAGGTGGGATAGCTTCCACACCGATAAGAATGGCGTCTACTTCATCTTGTGAAGATATGAGAGAAGGCTTGGAAGTGGCTTCGATTTTCTTCGGGGAGCTCATAGTTCTGTCAGGTGAAAATGTTTCAGTTAAAATTTCCGGTTTATAATGAACCTAACATTCTTTCAAGAATTATTAAAAACCTACTATAGCAACTTAAACATAAAACCAAACATGAAACTTCAAATTCTTGGAAGAATGTTAAAATTAAAGAAAATCAGAAACTAAGAGCTTTCGACAGGGTTGAAAGGGATGGAAAAATTAACATTTAGTAGACACCTTTCGACAATGAAAAAATCTTAAATATGAACATCTGCCAAGCTTTCGACAAGGTCGAAAGGGAGGGTTGGAGTATATATCCTATCGGCACCCTTCAAAAATGCCGAAAGCTCAATAAGAACCAATTTGTTAGGAGCAAATGGTTAAAGCTTACATAAAAACTTAAACAAAGTACATACAACTAATATTCGATAAACAAGATAACAAAACCCTTTTGACACTATCGAAACCTATGACTTAAGTTTTCTAAGGGAAATATAAATGCCATTGAAACCTTATATACCATTTGAGTCGAAAGGTTTAAAGTTAGAATTATATGGACTTGGAATGTTTCGACAATGCTGGAGAAAGGTGGTTATAGAAGGTTTCAATTCAATAGTTACAGAAGGTTTCGATAGCGTCGAAAGGATATTATGGTTTCTAAGGCATACTAAAGAGAAACGATTTCATTCAGCGCAATAGGTTTCGACTAGGTCGAAACGTCTTGCTTTCGAGAGGGGTGACTACATTCAACTCCACTATATAACCTTTCGGCGAAGTCAGTCAAATTCGCGCTACAATACCTTTCGACCCCATCGAAAGAGGCTAAGAAAGAAAAATCAATGTTGCCACCTTAATCTCTTTCAAAGGGGTAGAAAGGTAAATTTGTGGCGCCAGTTTTTCATCCGTACAACCCATAGCTTCCGGGCAAAGAAAACAGATTCCGCTTTCTTCCCCAAACCCGATTTAAAATCCAGGAATTCAAAAAAGTACTTAATTGAATTAAAACCATAAAACCAAAAGATTTCAACATAGTCTAACCTTCTTAAATTTTGAAATTTATAAAACTAGAATTTAAATTCTCTTTTAAAAATATATATATATATAATAAATAACAGTAATCATGAATACTGAATTTGGGTTCAAAACGAGAAATGAATCTCATCGATTCATGAAACTGAATCATGAAATTCTCTTGGATGAATTGAATTTTTAAACTTAAACAATTCTTAGAAAACTGAAGCAAAATTCAAAATCTCGATTGCAAAATTTGAAAACGAAATCCTGATTATAAGATCTGAGAGATCAGAATTCACCGTGAAACATAAAAAGTAATAAATAGAAAAAGAAATTTGCAGATCGAAATGAATTTTTACTCACGGTTGGATATGGTTTCTTCTTTAATTAGGGAAGAGATAATTTGGAAATTTTTGAAATCTCTCTACTTTTTCTCGAAATTGATTTAACTGTAGATAAGTGAAGAGGAAAAAGAAGGGAGCGTACTTCATAAGAAAAGTCATAAGGGCTGATGGTCGTTTGATCAGATTTAAATAAGTGGTCTAGATTCATGCGGGAAGACCAAGAGGCGTGAAATTTCTAGGTTTCGACAAAGTTGACTTGGAAAGTCAAGTGCATCCCTTCGCAAAGGGGGGGCAAATGTTACAACCAAAATTTCTTTATGACTTAGTCGAAAGCTGTTTGAGCAGAAGATAAAGAAGAATAAGAGGAAAAGACTCCAACGAAACCATTCGAAAGAGTGGAAGGGATGCTACAGCTAAAATCCAAAGTTTCAGAGCCTTTCAAAGAGGTCGAAAGGATGCTACAGCCTAAAGCCATAAGATTCTTTAGCTTTCGAAGGGGTCAAAGGAGTTGAAAGCACCTTTCCGTCTTCAATGACCACCTTTCGAAGCAGGTGATTTCACATGATTGAAGACCTTTCGAATGGGTTGAAGCAACATCATTCGAATACAATAAAGGACAACTATTAAGATACGCGCCAAACCTTTCGAAACCAAAGGTTTCGCCTTCACTCAAACCACTTGAAAGCATGTATTGGCCTGAACAACCCTTTTGAAAGCTAAACCAAGCATTTCGAACCGGTCTAAGCCATTATTGTCTAAGGAGGTTCCGCATCAAGTCACAGGCAATAGTTCGAAAGCAATCAACAACATCGAAACCATCAGCATCTCAACATCTTCGAAACCACTAGATAAAGCCTATGGACAGAGTCGAAAGGTCTTATAAAGAAACATAGAGGAGGAAAGCGCAGCCGCTCCTTTTGATAAAGGCGGAAGCATACAAGTGTCAATACGGCAGCCACCTTTCGACCAGGTCGAAAGGATTGGGGTTGAAAGGTGCTGACCCGCATCTATAAATAAGACCCAAGGAGTTTGGTTTTAGGGATCCGGATTGAGTCAATCTAAACTTGTATTTTCTTAATTCCAAAAGCTGTAAAACCCTAATTCTAAATTGAATTGGGGATTTTGAATAAAAAAATATTATTTGAGTTGTGGAAGGGAAGTCTTAAATCTTTAGATTACTTAATTGCTTATAAAATTTTTATCAGGCTTAACCCTGTCTTACAGGTATCAACTACATCGAACGGTCTCTTCCGAAAAGTTCGAGACCCATATATTCTCAAGTAATACAAGTTATTGATTCCAGGTCGCCTTTCCCAAATCTTCTACTTTCGATCCGATCGAAACCCCATACCAACTCTTTTTGGCCCTCGATTTCTAATCCAAGCAAAGACATTTGAGGATACTGCTTTCGACAAGGTCGAAATTCAACATCAATCCACTAGAGCCTCAGAAACCCAAACTTAACACAAGGTGCCTAAGGATCCAGCTTTCGACGAGGTCGAAGCCTAATTCCAAATCACTTTAACCTAAAACTTCCAATCTAAACCCAAAACATTTAAGTCTACAGCTTTCGACATGGTCAAAACCTCTATCCCAGATTCTTGACTGAAGCCCGAACCACTCAACCTAAGCCTTCGACTAGGTCGAAACTCTTTAAGATAAACCTTATCCGGGGGTTCCTAAAATTGACCATTTGAGTATCTCAACCGCTTCGAAAGGATGACTTTCGGAGGAATATCCAATTCATCTCAACAAGCTCGGAAGGCTGTTAAGTAATAAAGCTAGCCATTTCGACTGGATCGAAAGGCCAATCTAAACAAGTCTTTACTACGATAGCCTGATCGAAAGGATATCAAAGTGAATTTGCACATTCTGTTCTCCTCAACTCATCTAAAGGAAACTAAAAAGTAATTAAATTTGTCCTTTATCTCTACTTTTGGGGTGTTGACAAGATTTCTTATTAACAAAAGTCTTTTTTTTAAAATGAACCAATCCCTTCCTTCTTCACCTTGCCAATCGAATGGCGATTGTGTAGGAATGGAGGCGTCAGCCGTGATGGAGTATGGAGGGATCGGTCATTTTGGCTTTGAGAGGGGTCAGTATGGAACCACTAAGAATGAATCATTCCTGATCCATATTCACATGGATACTTAATCAAATTTCGGGCTTAAATGGATCAGTAGTGAATAGAACAATCGGTAGTGTAGAGTATTGTTGAGGAATCAATCGGTTGTAGTTGAAACGATCGATCGTTGAAAATGTATGTGATCGATCGACTAATCGATGGTCGTTGAAATGATCAGTTGCAATTGTTGAAACGATCGATTGTTAAAGAAGTTGGAGTAGTGATCGATTTCTAACTGGATCATCCTCGATTCATTGAAAGTGTCACATGGCACGTGCGATCAATAGGATGGGTCCCTCTATGCCCCTACCTTGTGTTTCCAAAGTCATTTCATCGATCATCCCTGTATTCGTCGAGTTATGGAGTGATCATCATTGATTTGTATTGTCAATTCGTGCGATCTATTAACCCAATCTGATCCATTTTTATAACTAATCTCCATGTTCTTTACTACTTCATTAGCAGGTCGTGAGGAGGTAGCTATGACCTTTGTTTTCCTAGGAGACATTGTAGTTAGTTTCCTTGTAGGCTTTTCCCAAGTCTGAATAGAATAGGAAACTTTGTGAAGATGAATTTGGATCTCATTCTCAGATATTTGCAATCTAACAATAGAATAAGCATCCAATAATGCTGAGTTCAATTCTCAGTGAAAGCACCAAAATGATTGCACCAAAATTTGCATAGAAACCCAATAGAGATTTTGTAGAGAAATAAATGAAGAATATCCAATGAAAACATAGGAAACAAGCAATTAAATAACAAAAAATAAGCAATAAAAAGAGCTCAACGATTTATAGTGTTTCGGCATTGAAAGCCTATGTCCATTTTGGAGAAATGACTTTATTAATCACTTGAATTGCTGAGTACAGAGGGATGGATCGGGTATGATCTGTAGTTAAAATGTAGTACAAAGAAAATAGCCACGTAAAGATCCCAAAAATGAACAATCAAGTCTGTATTTATAGAGGAAGACGGCGAAATATCTTCCCGAAATTTCAACAGGGGAGTCTCCAGATCCAGAAGAAGTCACAGTATCGATCGTTGGTCCCACATTACTTATAATAACGATCGGCACCAATTGTTTTGTTGGCTCCTTTTGGCAAGCTATCGATATGGAGGGCTCCACCCTTCAATATATTGATGTTCCTAAAGTTTCATGTGTATTCGACTTGTAGATTTTGAGATATTGATTGTTTTCCGTTGAGTTGAACTGTAATATCGATATGATACAATCAATAATTGGTGAATATGGATCGTACCCGATCCATTTTCAGTAAATGGTGTATTTTCATATTTTTAGCGTTCTATTGAGTTTGTCTTCCGCTTTTGCTTCGCTACTGCTCTATACTATCATCTGTGCCTGGTCTTTGGGCTTCATGATTGTTAATCTGACTTGTCGGTCCCGATGGCGGTCGAGTCTAACTTGTCTAGTCAGTTCGAGTATAGCCGGACCAAAAAGCTGGATAACATATATCATTATCAGATATTTGAATATATGTGGAAAAAATATGTTAAATAGACAAATAAAATAGTTATATTATCATAATAGCTAAAAATTTACTAATACATCATATGAAAATAAGTATAAATTTTATTTTATTTTATTTCTCTATGAGTATGATCATGCTATTTATATATTCAAGTTATCTACTTTTCCTCTAATTCACTCACTATTTGTCCACTGCTCATTCATTGTTATTTGTTTATTCGGCCAAAAAATAAACAATGTCATTCGGATTATTTGTTATTTGTTATTTTTGTTTAATAGTAATGGAATTAACTTTTTCATGTATTTAGTATTAAGTTGATGTAGAAGTACAATAATGTTTTTTTAAAATAAAATGATATAAAAAGCTATTGGTTGTTCACCCGTTTTATGGTTGTTATGCTATCAAATAAATTTCATCAGATTGATTTTGAGTTAAATGATATACATTGAACTCTTAAGGTAGTTGCTATATGAGTTTCTACCTTTGATTGATTTTATAATATTACATCAGATTTTTATATTTCATTCATAACTTAACTATGCAGGGTCTAATTTCTTATGTTGGTTCCATTTTTTAATTGCATTTGAAAAATTAACTTAACGGATTATATATGTTCACTAAGATATAAGTGATAACTAAATCGTTCACATTTATAATTTAATTGAAAAGAATAATATGTATTTTGTAAACATTACTCCTTTGAAATATAAAATATAGCACAGATGATACACATTTTGAGTGATATTCCTTTTTTAACATATAATTTGCTATTTTAAAAGGTTACTTTCATAATTTTTTAGTTCAAAAATCATAGATAGACAGATATTAATGAAATATAATATTTTATTAAGTATATATGAATAAAAATAACAATTTTTAGCAATTTGACACATAGTTTATTGGATACACTGAATTGAACCTGAATACATTTATATTCTGACTTCCAACCTTAGTAATTTTTCTTAATATTTCGTGAGTTAATAGGCAACAAGAACCGAAACTATAGGAGAATATACTAGATTTTAAAATTTATAAATTACCTGCGCATTAGCAAGAGGAGTTAATGTGCCAGCCATTAGATTTTCCCTCCCTGCCATAGACTGTAAGAAGCATAATTGTCAAATATGCATGTATTGGTTAGTAGCAAATATATCTAGTTTACTTATAACTTACCATCATGATCAAATCTCGTAGCTCATGAACCATATTCACAATCTAATAACTTGGTTTTCTAATGTAGATACTTTCTTCGAGTGCATCATATAAACTTCCAGTTCTATAAGTGAAACCCCAAAATGGCTTCAATGGTGTTTTTTTCTCAGATAAACTTCATAGATACTTTCTCAGAGGAGATTCGTGCTTCTGTCTTTGCCCTAAGCAAGGATAGTGCCAGCGGTCCAGACGGCTTCAATGGTGTTTTTTTCAGGTATGCCTGGTCTATAATTCAGGAGGATTTTTGCCTTGCTGTCCAGTCCTTTTTTTCTGGAGGGTCCCTGCCTTCTGGTTGGACTTCTACCAACCTCATCCTTATTCCAAAATGCGAGAATCCGAGGTCCTGTATGGATTTCCGGCCTATCAGTCTCTGCAACTTTTCGAATAAAGTGATTTCTAAAATTCTGGCTACTCGATTGGCTCCCTTCCTTGAGCGCATTATCTCGCCTTCTCAGGCTGGTTTTGTCAAGGGACGTTTGATTACTGACAACGTCCTTCTCGCTCAGGAGCTTATTTCCCAGATCAACCGGAAGACCAGGGGTTCTAATGTTGTCTTCAAACTGGATATGGCTAAGGCCTACGATCGTATGTCCTGGTTTTTCATCATCAAGGTCTTAAGAGCTTTCGGCTTCCCGAAACCACTTATTGACTTGGTGTGGAGGCTCATCTCCAACTGCTGGTTTTCGGTGCTCATCAATGGTTCGGCCAATGGATACTTTAAGGCAGGTAGGGGATTGCGTCAGGGAGACCCTCTCTCGCCATCTCTCTTTGTGATCGCGGCAGAGGCTTTCGTTCGCGGTCTCCAATCCTTAACTATCTACGGCCAGATTCAGCGCTTCGGGATTCCAAGGGGTTGCCCCTTAATCTCTTCCCTATCCTTCGCTGATGATGTTGTCATTTTCTATAATGGCAGTGTCTCGTCTGTCCAGCGGCTCCTCAGGTTTCTTCATCAATATGAGCGGGCATCGGGCCAGTTAGTCAACCCTGCCAAAAGCTGTTTTGTTCATGCGAAAGATTTGCCCCCCGCTCGAGCTTCTTGGATCGAGTCGGTTTCGGGCTTCAAGGAGGCCGCTCTCCCTCTTCCGTACCTGGGTGTTGTCCTGTACCGCGGAAGAAAGATCAATGCTATTTTTGACCCTTTGACTGATAAAGTAAGGGGAAAAATCTTACGCTGGAATGCTTCTCTTATCTCGCAAGCTGGTAGACTTGTTCTTATCAAGTCCGTATTGGACTCGATGGGAACTCATGTTTTCGCGGCTATGACCCCTACTTCGTCTTTCTTTCGTTCGTATCGATCTCTGGCTTCATCTTTTTTCTGGGGCAACAAGGACAGTGTCCGTCGACACCATTGGGTGTCGTGGGACGTGGTCTGTCGACCCAAAAATGAAGGGGGACTGGGTCTGCGCAATCCTAAGGACCTTTGTGCAGCTTTTGCCTGTAAATTATGGCACAGATTTGGTGCTAACAACTCCCTTTAGGCCTCTTTCCTTCATGCGAAATATCGCAGTCTTGCGGGCACAAATTTCTCGGGCTCTCCGTCTTTTGCTAGTGAGACCTGGAAACACATGCAGTCAGTGAAACAGTTTTCTGACTCTCATGGTGGATCTTCAGGATGGGATGGCTCTTCCTTTTCCATTCTGAAAGCTTGGTCTTCGATTAGAACCCAAGAACCCATTCGCCCTGCTTTTTCCTTCATCTGGGACTCTCGTATTCCCCCTAAAGTCTCCACTTTGATGTGGCGTATTCTCCATGATGGATTGCCACTTGACGAGAACCTCCAATCTATCGGTATTCCTTACGTTTCTCGATGTAGATGCTGCGGCATCGGGGACTCCGAATCCAGGAATCATTTGTTCTTTAGTGGTTATTCTGCCAGATGTTGCTGGAATTACTTCGGAAACCTTCTTGGCATTCGCCGGTCGGCCAGCTCGCCCTCAGATCTCCGTAACTCATGGTGGTCTGGGAACGCTGGTAAGTCTCTTCGTGCTATCGTTTTCCGCTTGATTCCATGCCTCATCTGCTGGCATCTCTGGTGCGCGCGGAACAAGGCAACCTTCCAGAATTCTCGAATGGACCCCACCTCTATTATTCGGCGTGTGAGGAACGACGTATATCTCGCTTTCCGTGGTAGACCCTTCAGGGGTCGTTTGAGCTCCCGAGCGGAGCGTCTTGTTGGTCTACTCTCTATCTCATGTGATTTGTCTCACGCACGGTTGGGAATAGGTTGATTTCTGATTTCGAGCGTTGGCCATCTCACGACGCTCTATCCCCCTCCCCCTTTCCTGTTGGTATTTAATGTGTTTGTTAGTTTCCCAGTTACAGGTTCTTTGGCTTTCCTTTGGCCGGGGTTGTGATCTAGTTGACTGGTTTCGGGGACCGGCTCCCTTTTATCTGCTAGCTCTTTGGTGGTTTTCTCCAGCCCTATGACTAGTTCGGTTGGTCTTTCTACTGATTTTTGCCGGTGATTGTTCGGTGGTCACGTTTGGGCTGTTCAGCTTGGCTCCGTCCCCTCCCAGGGTCTCCTGTTCGTTTGGCTGGGAGATGTGTCTTCATCGCTACTGGCTCCCTTCCTTGTAGTGAGCATCCCCTGGTCCTACTGTTATTGCGCCTTACTGGTAGCTCTCTTTTTGGTTTGGTGTGGTGGTCTGGCCTTATCCTCTAGGACAAGGCGGGTTTGTGTTTGGTGGTGGTCTGGTTTTACCTTCCTCTGCTGCTCCTTCGGGTGGTGTTGTTGTACTCTGCTGATGTTTCATTTACTGTTGTCTTAGTTTTTCTTTTCCGCTGTTTGTTAGCGGTTTTGATGATGTACAGTCCTTCGCTTTTCCTTGTTTCTTGTTTTCCTGTAAGCCATCGGAGAAAGGCGTTTTTTCTCCTGTTAGTTATATATTGCTTTTCTTTAAAAAAAAAAGTGAAACCCCAAAACCAAGTCCTCTTAATCTTCCATACAGTTCTTTACCTTTAAAATATGAGCTAATTTAACATGCATTTTAAAAAATTTTTACTTTTTTTGAAAATACTGGAATTCTTAAAAAAATACGAGAACTCTTAAAATGGAAGTACAGCAAAATTTTAATTTATTTTGAAACATAACAGAGGTTTCAAAGTTTCCCGATGACCAGAATAGAAATAGAAAATAGAATTATAAAGTTGGTCACGACATGGAAATGAAAACTAAAACATGATTTGTATTATGAAAATCAGCCAAACTTCGTTTTGTAAAATAAAATACCAAGGGTATCAAAGCAAAATTCCAAATTTACGTTTGAAACACAATTTTTTCTAGTACATAAAAAGAGATAATTGGTACACTTGATGAGATGATTTAATATGTCAAGCTATATAAAGAGAATATATTTATCTATCATTATATCCACAAATTGCTAGGCGCTTTCTTTTTCTTATTATCATTTTATAATTATCTTTTGGAAAATGTTTTAATCATTTTGTACGTACTTTTGTAAAAATATTTTTTGAGCAAACAATACAGTTTTGCATTTATTTTGAAGAAAGGAATATACAATTAGCATTTAAGAAAAAAAGGCAAATTCTTCTTAAATATAAAAGACATTCACATGTTGTTTATCTTTTTGTGAAATTTCTTTTGAGGGTCGTCATCTTGTTTATTGAATAGGTTTACTGTTCTCAACCCTAAACCAAGTGTTTATTGCATGCTTCAGCAAAGTTCAAGTTTCGCAGAACAGTGATTATATACACAAATATAATAAAAGGTTGTTTTACATATCTCATCAGCTCTCACGAATTGATTTATTGTCCAATTATATGCAATAACTAAAAGTTCAAGGTTATATTAAACGTATATAGAAAAGTCACAATTGCAATAACTTTTTTTTTCCAAAAAGATATATATATATATATATATATAACAAATAGGAGGAGAAAACCTTCCTCCAGAGGCTCACACAAGAAGGCTCACATTAAAAGTTCTGTCTCCGCTCTTTCGTCTTCTCCTTTACCCATCGCTTCGCTTTCCTCTTTTTCTCCCTCATCGATTGAGTCTTCCTTGTCGGTGTCGCATTGCTCAAGCCGATTCGTTTCTCTCAGTTATTCTGCTTCTCTCCTATCTGATTGGATTCTACAAAAGTTTGGTATGCGACTGACTCGTCTTCCCTCTTTCTGTCGGTTTCCCCAGGAGCAGTCAGCTCGTTCGGACCTGGTGGGTTCCTATCCCCACTACTGCTCCTCAGCTTGATCCCTTCCCACTTCTTCTTGTTCTCTGTCTATATCCATTCCTCTTATGAGCAAGGCTGAGATTGCGCTCCTTAATGAGCGCCTCGCCTGCCTAGCTAGGAATTCTTCGCATTCGCCTTCGCTGCTTGGTGCCTCGTTGCCTTCGGCATTGGGGCCGGGTCTTGAAGTGTCCTCGGTGACACCTCCTCTGCATTCCGACTCTATCCCCAGGGCGTCTCGGCGCCGAGCGCGTAGAGTCCAGGATACCCCCCGTATCATTCGCACACGCTCTATAGCGGCGTCCGAGCAGATCGATCGATCTACCCGGTACTCACTTTACCTCATCTGAGTCCTCTAGTTTTGGTGTGCTGTTCTCGCTTTTAAATGGCGAATTTGCTTTTCTGGAATGTCCGTGGTATTGGCAATGATGCGTCCTTGGCTAGGCTTAAACGCATTGTCAAGAAGCACTCTGTTGGCTTGGTCGCTCTCCTAGAACCCTTTCTGGGCTCGGAAAGCATTTCCAGCATCGTCTTAGCCTTAGGATTTGGCGGTGGCTCTGCCAACGTCTCGGGGAATATTTGGATCCTATGGTCCAAATCTATGTCGGTCCAGGCCGTTTTTGATTCCTATCAGCTTTTTTCATTGGCCTGTTCGTCTCCTTCGTTTAGCTCTCCCTTTCTCTTCTCGGCGGTTTATGCCAAATGTGATCGTTTGGAAAGATTAGCTCTCTGGTCTGACATTTTAGGGCTCGATTCGTTGGGTTTCTCTTCTTCTGTAATTGGCGGCGACTTTAATATCGTCACCTGCCAAGCGGAAAAACGGGGAGGAGCCGCCATCAACCGGGTAGCGATGGCGGATTTCAACTCGTTCATTGTCAGCTCTGGTCTGTCTGAGCTTCCTTTTGTTGGGTCTGCTTTTACCTGGTCCAACAACCAAGAGGGGCCGAACCGTATCCTTTCCCGACTTGATCGTGTTTTTGGGTCGGAGGAGTGGTTTCGTCTCCCTTTTTCCTTTTCGATCGCACATCTCCATCGGTCTTTCTCTGATCATGCTCCCATGGTTGTTCGCTGCTCTCCCCGCTCTTTAACGGGGCCATCTTCCTTTCGTTTCCAGAGTATGTGGATTTCCCACCACTCTTTTCTTCAAGTTGTTGCTAATTCTTGGAGCGCTCCTATTATTGCTTCTCCCTGTGAGATTTTCGGTCGTAAGCTTAAGCGCCTTAAAGTTTGCCTTAAGGTATGGAACTTACAGGTCTTTAAGAACATTTTCGATCGCGTTCGCTTGGCCGAAGAGTCTCTTATTGCAGCTGAATCCTTTCTTGACGAGGATCCTACCGAGGCTAACAAGGAGGCTTGGGCTCTTGCTCAAACCACTTTCTCCTCGGAACTTCTTATCGAGAATGACTACCTTCGTCAAAAGGCTAGGATCTAGTGGGTAGTTGTCGGTGACACAAACTCTAAATTCTTCCATTCCTCTATTCGTAAGAAGAATAACCTCCTCACGATCCGTGAGGTTTTGCGTCAGGATCTATCAACGGCCTCTTCGCCTGAAGATGTTAAAGAGACCATCCTGTCCCATTTCCAATCTTTTCTAGGCTCTCCTTCGGTATCGGAATCTGACCCGGCTCTGCTGGCCTTCATTCCTCGTGTTGTTCTTTCTCCGGAAAGGGACGCTGTTGCAGTCCTCCCTACCTCTGAGGAGATTCGTGCTTCTATCTTTGCTCTGAGTAAGGACAGTGCCAGTGGTCCGGATGGTTTCAACGGTGTCTTTTTCAGGAGTGCCTGGTCTATTATACAGGAGGATTTTTGTCTTGCTGTTCAATCCTTTTTTTCTGGGGGATCCCTTCCTTTTGGATGGACATCTACCAACCTTATCCTTATTCCAAAATGCGAGAACCCTAGGTCGTGTTTGGATTTCCGGCCTATCAGTCCTGCAACTTTTCGAACAAAGTGATTTCTAAAATCCTGGCCACTCGTTTGGCTCCATTCCTTGAGCGCATTATCTCTCCTTCTCAAGAGGGTTTTGTAAAGGGGCGTTTGATTACTGATAACGTCCTGCTCGCTCAGGAACTGATATCCCAAATCGACCGGAAGATCAGGGGTTCTAATGTTGTCTTCAAACTGGACATGGCTAAGGCCTACGATCGCATGTCCTGGTTTTTCATCATCAAGGTCTTAAGGGCTTTCGGGTTTATTGACTTGGTTTGGAGGCTCATCTCCAACTGCTGGTTTTCTGTGCTCATTAATGGCTCGGCTAATGGTTATTTTAAGGCAGGTAGGGGCTTGCGTTAGGGAGACCCACTGTCGCCATCTCTTTTTGTGATCGTGGCAGAGGCTTTCGTTCGCGGTCTCCAATCCTTAACTATATACGGCCAGATTCAGCGCTTCGGGATACCGAGGGGATGCCCCCTAGTCTCTTCCTTGTCCTTCGCTGATGACGTTGTCATTTTCTTTAATGGCAGCGTCTCCTCTGTCCGACGGCTACTCACATTTCTTCATCAATATGAGCGGTCTTCGGGCCAGTTAGTCAACCCTGCCAAAAGCTGTTTCGTCCATGCGAAAGATTTGCCCCCCACTCGTGCAATCTGGATCGAGTCTGTCTCGGGCTTCAAGGAAGCCTCCATTCCTCTTCCATACTTGGGTGTTGTCCTGTACCGTGGAAGAAAGCTCAATGCTATTTTCGACCCTTTGACTGATAAAGTGAGGGGTAAGATCTTACGCTGGAATGCTTCTCTTATTTCTCAAGCTGGTAGACTTGTTCTTATCAAGTCCGTTTTAGACTCGATGGGAACTCATGTTTTCGCAGCTATGACCCCTACTTCTTCTTTCTTCCAGTCATATCGGTCTTTGGTTTCATCTTTTTTCTGGGGTAACAAGGACAGTGTCCGTCGCCACCAATGGGTGTCGTGGGACGTGGTCTGTCGCCCCAAAAATGAAGGCGGATTGGGTCTGCGCAATCCTAAGGACCTTTGTGTAGCTTTTGCCTGCAAGTTATGGCACAGATTTGGCGCTAACAACTCCTTATGGGCTACCTTCCTCCATGCGAAATACCCCAGTCTTGCGGGCGCTAACTACACAGGTTCTCCGTCTTTTGCTAGTGAGACCTGGAAGCACATGCAGTCGGTGAAGCCGGTTTCCGCCACTCATGGTGGATCTTCAGGATGGGATGGCTCTTCCTTTTCCATTCTGAAAGCTTGGTCTTCGATTAGAACACCAGGCCCGATTCGTCCTATTTTTTCTTTCATTTGGGACTCTCGTATTCCCCCCAAGGTCTCTATTTTGATGTGGCGGATTCTACATGATGGATTGCCACTTGACGAGAACCTCCAAACAATCGGCATTCCTTTCGTTTCTCGTTGTAGATGCTGTGGCAATGGGGACTCCGAATCCCTGAATCATTTGTTCTTCTGTGGTTTTTTGGCCAGAAGTTGCTTGAATTACTTCGGAAACCTTCTTGGTATTCGTCGGTTGGCCAGCTCGCCTTCAGATCTCCGTAATTCTTGGTGGTCTGGGAATGCTGGTAAGTCTCTTCGTGTTATTGTTTTCCGCTTGATTCCCTGCCTCATCTGCTGGCACCTATGGTGCGCGCGGAACAAGGCAACTTTCGAACATTCTCGTATGGACCCTCCATCTATTATTCGGTGTGTGAGGAACGACGTCTTCCTTGCTTTCCGTGGTAGACCTTTCAGGGGTCGTCTGAGCTCCCGTGCGGAGCGTCTTGTTGGTCTTCTCTCTATTTCGTGTGATATGTCTCGCGCTCGATTGGGAATAGGTTGATCATCGCATTCGAGCGTTGGCCTACACCCGACGCTCACTTCCCCTCCCCCCCCTTTTTTTGTGTTTAATGTGGTTGTTAGTTTTCCAGATTCAGGTTTCTTTGGCTACTTCTTTGGCCCGGTTTGTGAGCTGGTTGACTAGTATTAGGGGTCGGCTCTCTTTTATTCGCTGGTTCTTTGGTGGTTTTTCTGTGGTAAGTTTGGCTTTTACAGATGGTCTTGCTTTATATTTTTGCTGCTGGATTTATGTTGCTGGCGTCTTTGTTGCTCCGCTTGCCACCAGCCCCTACCGTCGTCTTCAGTTCATCCATTTTGGGCATTTTATCTTCGTCGCTTCTTGCTCCCTTTCTTAGAGTGAGCTTTCGTTGGATTTGTTAGTTTTGCGCCTTATAGATTGCTCTCTTTATGGATTGGCTTGGTGGTTTGGCCTTCTCCTTTGGGTCAAGGCGGGTTTGTGAATGTTGGTGGTGCGATTGTCCCTTCTACTCCACTTTCTTCGGGTGGATTTGTTGCTGGCTGCTGTGGCTTTTTCTTCTGAATTTATATTTTTCCTCTTCCGCTGTTGTTTTGCGGTTTTTATTTTGGGAGGCTTTCATCCTTCCTTGTTTCTTGTTATTTTGTAAGGCCTTGAAGAAAGGTTTTTTTCTCCTCTTATTTATATATTGCTTTTCTTTGAAAAAAAAATTAGATGAGTTCAATATATGTAAAACCGGTAAAGAAGTTTAATATAGACTATAAAGTGTACTAAGGTGATTCGGAATACATATATGAAATATCATTATAACAAAAAAAAACATATACCTCCCAAAAGAAACAGCAAAAAGAAAAAACGAGCAACAAACACAAACCACATACTCAAAGCAGCCATGAAGGCGCAGACGAACGCCCAACAAACACAGATACAGCCTGCAGACCCTCTTTCCCGCCACAACCAAAAGGTGTAGGCCATTCCACCCTACACGCCACCCGACGTAACCAAGACGAAATAAAAACTGACAGAAGCAGCAAAATCAAGCTGAGAAAGAACCAACGGATCCGCGAATCTACCGACACCGTCGAGTTCCGGCAAGGCCACCTCCCAAAGGAGTAAACAGAAAATGAATAAGAGCCGACCAGGAAGGTAGCAAGAACCCTCCATCACAAGAGTGCGGAAGAAGACCCACATGCGCAATCCGAAAGGACAACAGAAATCACTAGCGAATCCAGCAAAGTCGAAAGCCGGACCAAGAAGACAGCAAAAACACCTGAAACTAAAAACAAGAAACGAAATTAAAAATAAAAAGGGAGGGGAGGGGACGGATGGAGGAAACCACCACACGACAGCATAGACCTAGCCAACACCCATTCTAGCGGCAGTTGGAGAGCAGGAAATCGACAGAAGTCCCACAAGCCGCCCAGAACGGTGGCTCATGGGACCCCTGAAAGGTCTACCCCGGAAAGCCAGGAAGACGTCACTCCTCACTCGATGTATAATGGATGGCGGATCCATTGAGCTACTCTCGAAAGTAGCCTTATTCCGCGCACACCAGACGTGCCAGCAGATTAGACAAGGAATCAAACGGAAAACGATAGACCGAAGCGATTTCCCAGAACTCCCAGCCCACCAGGAATTCAAAATCCTTAGAAGAGAACACGCAGTACTTCGAACACCGATGAGATTTCCGAAGTAGTTCCAGCAAGCTCTGGCCGAGAAACCACCGTAAAACAAGTGGTTCAAGGATTCCGAATTACCGTTTCCGCAGCATCTACAGCGGGAAACAGTAGGAATACCGATCTTTGGAAAATTCTCGTCGAGTGGCAATCCATCATGTAGCAAACGCCACATAAATAGAGAGACCTTGGGGGGAATGCGAGAATCCCAAATAAAAGAAAATTCAGGGCGGATGAGGGAAGGGGTTCTGATGGAGGACCAGGTTTTCAGAATCGAAAATGAAGAGCCATCCCATCCTGACATACCTCCGTGAGAATCAGATAAAAGCTTCACAGACTGCATGTGCTTCCAGGTCTCGCTAGCGTAGGAAGGAGTGCCCGAGAAATTCGCACCCGCGAGTCTGTGGTACTTAGCTCGGAGGAACGAAGCCCATAAAGAGTTGTTGGTGCCAAACCTGTACCACAACTTACAAGCAAATGCCGTGCAAAGGTCGGTGGGCTTACGAAGACCCAACCCGCCTTCATTTTTGGGGCGATAAATCGCGTCCCAAGACACCCAGTGGTGGCGACGACCGTTGTCCTTGTTTCCCCAGAAGAAAGACGAAGCCAGAGACCGATAAGATCGGAAAAAGGAGGAGGTAGGGGTCATAGTCGCAAAAATATGAGATCCCATCGAATCTAGAATTGACTTGATAAGAACAAGTCTGCCAGCCTGAGAGAGAATGGACGAATTCCAGCGTAAGATCTTCCCCCTCACTTTGTCGGTCAAGGGGTCGAAAAAAGCGTTAAGTTTTCTGCCCCGGTACAGAACAATACCAAGGTAGGGAAGGGGAAGGGAAGCTTCCTTGAAACCGGAGATAGTCTCGATCCAAGAAGCACGAGATTGAGACATGTCCTTTAAATGAACGAAACAACATTTGGAAGGGTTAACGAGTTGGCCCGAAGACCTCTCGTATTGATGGATGAAGCGAAGAAGCCGCCGAACAGAGGAACGACTGCCATTAGAGAAAATGACTATGTCATCTGCAAAGGATAAAGAAGAAATGAGAGGGCAACCCCTTGGAATCCCGAAACGCTGGATTTGTCCGTAAATGGTTAAGGATTGGAGCCCGCGAATAAAAGCCTCTGCCGCGATCACAAAAGAGAAGTTGAGAGGGGGTCACCTTGACGTAAGCCCCTCCCAGCTTTGAAATACCCATGGGCCGAACCGTTAATGAGGACAGAGAACCAGCAGTTGGAGATGAGCCTCCACACCAAGTCTATCAGGGCCTCCGGAAAACCGAAAGTCCTTAAAACCTTGATGATGAAGAACCAGGACATACGGTCGTAGGCCTTAGCCATGTCCAGTTTGAAGACAACATTTGATCCCCAAACTTTCCGATCAATTTGGGAGATCAGTTCCTGGGCTAGAAGGACGTTATCAGAGATAAGACACCCCTTGACAAACCCTGCTTGAGACGGAGAAATGATACGCTCAAGGAAAGGAGCCAAACGGGAGGCCAGGATTTTAGAAATGACCTTATTAGAGAAATTGCAAAGACTTATAGGCCAGAAATCCGCACAAGCCTTTGGGTTTTCGCACTTAGGAATAAGAATCAGGTTGGTGGAAGTCCAACTAGTTGGAAGATTTCCACCAGAGAAGAAGGATTGAATGGCAAGACACAAATCAGCCTGGATAATAGGCCAGGAGCACCTATAAAAAAACACCATTGAAGCCGTCAGGGCCACTGACACTATCCTTACTAAGAGCAAAGACACAAGCACGGATCTCCTCAATGGAAGGGAGCTCCGCAATCATGGCACCTTCCGAAGGGAGGACCACCGGAGGAATGAAAGCTAAGAGGGCCGGATCTGTAACCGAAACAGACGGAGATCCCAGAAAGGATTGGAAGTGGGATAGGATGATGTCTTTGACTTCCTCTGACGACGAAGTCGAAGAAAGATCAGGCCTCATAATCTCACGAATCGTTAGAAGGTTATTCTTCTTGCGAATAGACGAGTGGAAGAATTTGGAGTTAGCATCACCCTCGACTACCCACTTGACCCTCGCCTTTTGACGGAGGAAGTCATTTTCGACACGCAGCTCCGAAGAGAAGGAAGTTTGGGCAAGGGCCCACGCTTCCTTGTTGGCAGCGGTCGGTTCCTCGTCTAACAAGGATTCGGCTAAGATAAGCGACTCTTCGGCCAAACGAACGCGATCGAAAATGTTCTTGAAAACCTGAACATTCCAAACCTTAAGGCAAGCCTTAAGACGCGAGAGCTTTCTCCCGAAAGCAGCACAGGGGGAAGCAAAAATTGGATCGCTCCAAGAGTCAGAAACCACTTGTTGGAAGGAGTGATGAGATTTCCACATGCTTTGAAACCGGAAGGAGGAGGGCCCCGAAAGCGAAAGAGGAGAGCAACGAACAATCAAAGGGGCATGGTCCGAGAAGGACCGATGGAGGTGGGTGATTGAGAAGGAGAAAGGAAGACGAAACCATTCCTCCGACCCAAACACACGGTCAAGTCTAGAGAGAATGCGATTCGGGCCCTCTTGGTTGTTAGACCATGTGAAAGCAGAGCCGACAAAGGGGAGCTCGGAGAGGCCAGAGGAGGCTATGAACGAGTTGAAATCCGCCATCGCCCCTCTGTTGATGGCTGCTCCTCCCCGTTTTTCCACTTGGCAAGCGACGATGTTGAAATCGCCATCTATTACAGAAGAGGAGAACCCTTGAGAATCAAGAGCAAGAATATCCGACCACAGAACTAGCCTCTCCGAATGATCACATTTGGCGTAGACTGCTAAGAAAAGAAAAGGGGCAACAAAGGACGGAGCCGAGCATGCCACCGTAAAAAGCTGAGGAGAATCGAAAGTAGGTCGAATCGCAAGAGATTTGGACCATAAAATCCAAATCTTACCCGAGACATTAGCTAAGCCACCGCCAAAGCCTAAGGATAAGACAATCTTAGAGATTTCTGCTGGGCCAATAAGGGGTTCCAGGAGAGCGACCAAACCAACAGAATGTTTCCGGACAATGCGCTTAAGCCTAGCCACAGACGCATCATTACCAATACCATGGACATTCCAGAAGAGAAAGTTCGCCATGAGAAGAGAAATGAAGAAGACGAGAAAAAACGAAAGCAAAACACCACCGACAAGGACCAAGAAAAGCTCAAACTCAAACCAGATACAGCGAAAAGCGAGCAGATCTATCGATCCGCTCGGACGCCGCTATAGAGCGTGTGCGAATAGTGCGAGGGGTAAAAGGGACTCTCCGTTGTCTGCGCCCCGTCAGTCGTACGGGAGGGTCGGGCGGCTCAGAAAACACCTCACCCCCGGACCCTACTGAAGAAGCTAAGGAGGAGCCAACCGACGAAGACGAAGCAGCTGAGTTCCTGGCTAAACAATCAAGATGCTCATTAAGGAGCGCAATCTCTTCCTTACTCATCAGCGGAATGGAGATGGACAGAGGACACGCAGAGGAGGGGCGCGAGCACTCCGAAGAGCACCGCAAGGGAGAAGGGGCCAAACGATTCGAAGAACACTCTGAGTGCCCAATGGGGAAACGAAGAGGAGGAGAGATGCAAACCAATCGTAATCCATGCAGCCAAAAGAACCAGAGAGATGACGGAGGGGGAAGAGCACCAGGAGTGTAAGCAGAGACCAAAGAGGAGCAACAATCGGTAGAAACCGTTGGAACACCCACTGAAGGACAAGAGGAAAGAGACAGGGGGGCGGGAGAAGTGATGACTGGAAAATCTGACGGCCGACAGAACAATCGACTGAAAAATGTGGAAGAGCAAACAATTTGCTTCCCAAATTGCTGTGGGAGTCCTACCACTGCCGAACTGTCACTAATCAAACAGTCCCGCGCTGTGGGTAGGAGTCGCGTCTCAGGGGTAACAGCAGGGCAGAACAACGAGGGTTGGCAATAACCCATACTGTCCGTATAACTATCAAGGATGACCGCTATACGACCAGAGCTGGGATATCGCCCTAACCAACCGCTCCAGGCCCGAAGTAACCCCCCTAATAAACGAAGGTCAACCGACAAAACAGATACCCAGGAACAGTAGAAGGACACGGACGACAAAAAATTCGTTTCGTAGTGCCCCAACACTAAAACCCAGCAAACGGGTACCAGTCTATCTCCTCCAAACGGAAAAGGAGCAAAGACACCATCAAAATGGTTACAGGAAGCAAACAAAGCAGCCAGAGACCAAAGTCTCTGGTGTTTGCTGCTGGACAAAAGAACACGGCTGGACAAAACAAAAGGATAAGAGCACACGGGACCTGACGAAGTACCCGCCTGAGGTGAAAAGAAAAGGACAGGGACAAAGTCAGGGAGCACACAGTGGCGTGTGACAGTGCTCAAGCAACCAAAGCCATACTCAACGGCCAACAACCAACCAACAGAAAGGTAACCAATACTAGCTACAGACAAAGTAAAAAAACAAGAGACGCTCACCTGCCTGCGAATGATCACACCAGACCTCTGGAAAGACGGTTGCCTGCGCAAGGCAAAACCGAACTTTCGAAGAGCCGACAAAGCCAACAACATAAACGAGCAAGGAAAATCCTTCTCGACCGAAAGCCAAGCAGATGACAAACAACCATCTGCACCAGAAGAAACCAACGGCTCCACGCCCGAGAGACAAATCCCAGGCACCAATACAGTCGGCCCAGAATAGATGCTTGGTAGCAACCGATCAAATCGCGAGGCAAAGGTGATCAATTCCTTTACCCCACAACCATCATCCTTACCAGCATCGCCAACCGACCCAAAGTCGCAAGAGAAAGCCAACAAACCATGGGGAGCCTCTGCCTCTAGAAAAGAAAGGCGAGGGACGAAACAAGAAGTGACGTCACGCCTGTCAGACGAACTAGAGACAGAAACATCCACCGAACCACCAGAATCGCATACAGGACTGGCATCAAACGAACCAAACCTCAAATCAAATAGGGGAAGAACCAAGCCTCCCAACGCATCCCCGAAGTGAAGTCTCGGTTTAAATCGGGTGATAAAATCCCGATTACCGACCGACTTTGCCACGCAGGGGCAGGAAAACGATAAAGCAGGCGCAACATCAACAAACGACAGAGGATCAGAGGTTGTCGCGTCTCGCACGGAGTAAGAAAAACAAGGGGAAATCTCCATGAAGAACCCATCCACTACCAAGAATCTGAAACGCGACAGAGCCACCGAAGCCTCATGGGAAAAAACGCATAATTCGACCGAGCAAGAACTAGTAAAGCACACCGATAAAGGCGGGGCCACCACTGACAAAAGAGCGGCAGCCAAATCTGCGAAGGAGGGACAGTCGCGCACGAAATCGCCTCGAAAATAATAAAACCCCAATTCCATGGAAAACCCTAGAAGCAACAAACGAAGAGTTGCACTGGGCTGAAAGGAGAAGATCGCACCCAGTAAGGTAAGGCGCACTCGATTTAAATCAGATTAACTAATGAGAAGAAAGGAGAATCAGAGACAGCAGATGGAAGAAAGAATTCAGGCGGCCATTAATAAGACCGTTGAGCGATGTGAGTTTTTTAGTATGCTATGATAATTGCAATAACTAAAGAAAGCATTAAAAATATATAACCTTTACATGGAAGAAAATTTCTTTAAAATATGTTCAATTATAAATTACCTCTACCTATTCCCGTCCAATCTTGCCCATTGATGCCACAACTTCAAGTTCAACTACAAGTTATATGTGGATGATGGACCTGTAAAAAATATACACAAACAACATGAATATAATATATTTGGTACAAATTTATATGAAAGAAGGTAAAAACAATTGTTAGTTAATCATATAGCAAATTAAATCATCATGTGATAAAAATATGAAATTCAATAAATATAGGATTTTTAACAACTATTAGTTGATCATGTAGCAGATTCAATCATGTAATAAACGATGAATTTTATGCTGATTAATTATGTTTAATGAAACGTAAACAAATTCGTTTGCTTAAGAATTGAAAATTTTGTGTAAAGGAGCAAACTTAGATAAGTATTTTAGAAAGAAAAACCACGCCAATAGTCCAATTATCTCAGAATACATGCAATATAACACACATGAATGTCTCATGTCTTCATACATGAATAAAAGCATTATACAATAACCGATAAGGAACTTATTGTTGCAGCATTATTTTGGAAATTAATTATAAAAAGTAATCATGAAAATTAAAACTTTAAACATCATATTTACAAACTATTAAATAGGCAGAAAGAGTGCACCTTCAATCATTAGTGATATTCAAACATAAATAACATGGCTAAGACCATGAATTTTATCTCTGCCAAAATTTTGGTAAAAACAAGGACCAAAAAGAAGAAAAACAAGTTGAAATCTAATAATTTTAAATCCAGCAATAAAAGTATGTAGAAAACATAAGCTTGCTTAAACATAAAAGTACAGTCGATAAAATCTAAGTACATTCACTATCCACACATCAAAAAATTATAGTAATTGTGATTAATGACCCAATACTATTATAATCATTTCCCACTAATCATAATGTTGGGTTAAAAAGGTTAATTTCTTAACGTGACTATTATGATGACATTTTTGGAGATGCATTTACTATATTAAATTAAAACAAACCCTAGAATAGCTTGCTTTGCTCACAGAATACCTGCATGTATTTATATCTCTTTTCTAATGTAAACACGTTTGGTTCCTATAAATCACTCTATATAAAATATTTTAAAGAATTTCATCAAGTTATTGCAAATATTGGTTTTACACTAATCTATTTGCATATTATCTACATCAATAATTCAGGATCCTATGTATGATGTTCAATGATGTTTTCTATCTAATAGCTCATTTCCCCATATTCTTAGCATTTTCTTTACACTCGTTTCCCTGTATTCTTCATGGCAAAGATTTTGATTTTTCTATGTGTATTAATTTTCTTATTTCATCTTTTTCTCTCAAGCAAACTGAAATGGTGTATAATCATCAGTTAAACAAATGAATATTCATTCTTATATAAATGGTTTCAACTTCTCGGATTAGCGAAAGATGTTGGGAATTTTCAACCTATAGGTCATATGTGACGACCCGGATTTTCAGACCAGTTAAAATCGTCGAAAAATCCATCTGTTCTAAAACTACTAATGAAAACTACCAACTTAATATACCATATTTGATAAATATTCAACATTACTAAATGTATAGGATACAATCAATTACACAACTTATCAGAGTAATTAATTTATTTATTAATCCTACAAAGTGTGCTTTAATACATACCAAATACAATGACTATAAATCTACCACTGCACAACTCTGATGAGAGAGACATCACTATCCTTACTTGCGAACTCAATAAACAATGTAAATGCAGAATAAAATAGTAAGCAGGAAAGATACAATAACACAAGAAAAACAACAGCCAATAACTGATAAACATGAAAGAGTTATTTTATTTTATGGGCTGCATCACTACCACTTGTGACTGCCTACGTACCCCTATCTAATTGGGTACCCAATTAGATACAAGATTAAGCTAACGTAGTTCTCCTACCACAAATAGGACTCATGAAGCCTGCGATGCAACAAACAATATCCACTTCCCAAAACTACCTACTTATGCTTAATCTTCAATTTTAGATTTTCAAATCTAATTACCTTTACAGAAATTATCTCTTTGGACTTTATTCTCGAATTCTTATTTCAAAACTTTTGAAATATTTTTTTTTATATCCAAATTATACTTTACTTCAGGATCTTAAATCAAATCACTTTTGAAAAGTTTATGTGGAAATCCCAAATTCTGTAATAAAAACATATCAAACTATATGCAACCAGATCGGGAGGTTTCTCCCAATAACAAGGCAACTGGGTCCCAGCCTTCATACAATCGATAAATAAGTACATCCCTCCATTCCAAGAGCGGACTGTACCAAAAACACATGCACACTTTTTAGTTACGGGTTACCCGAATCATTGGTAACATAACAAATCATTTTATATCCCGAAGCGATAAATCATTTCACACTAATATTCACAAGTACTTTCAAATCTATAATAATTTTCATTTCCCAAATCTGTTCAAAAATCATCTTAAAACCATCGGGTTTAGTCCTCGAAATTCTTTTCATTTTATAAAACATTTTTATAAAACCATTCTTATATAAATCACTTTTATATAATATAACTTCAAAATATTCATTACCAAACATTTCTATTTCTTTTAAAGGGAAAACATTTCATAGCATTTCAACTTTAAAATCAATCTTCAAAACAATTCATTAAATTGAAGTGAACCAAATATTACCGCTAAACACCTTATAGTCAAATTATGAAATAAATCACAAGGTGTTAGCCTACAATTATTTTCTACCCAACCCATGCATATGGATAATTAATTGCTCATAAACTGGTCGAGCAAAGTCAACAATCAATAAATAGTAATCAATGCTCATAAACTGGCCGAGCCTAATTCAAACAATTAATCAATGAAATAAACACAACAATAAATGATAATAATTCCTTCATTCTATCAAATATTTATAACACTTTATTTTATCTTGGGTTAAAACGGTTTGATAATTATTTTGGAGCATCCGGGCTTTCCCTTCGACATGTTCTGTCCCTCGCCCAAGTCTCCTTGGATCTCACAGATGAAACACATGTACTAGTCGTTTCCGCATACCTCATTCAATATTTAACTTCTAAATTTTAAAATACTTAACTAATCGTCCAAACATAATATCAAGCAAGGAAATCAAACCACTATTTTAGAAAACAAAGTAAACAAGCATTCAACAAGGGTTTTCAAACAACACTTAACGCTTAAAGTTCTTTCAACTTAGCAATGGTTTTAATAAACTTAAAATAAGAAATAACTTACTTTGGATTCCACTCCGTCAAACTTTAAGGCAAGGATCTTAAGATCTAACGCATACTTCCTACCATGATTTCGAACCAAATGAAAATAAGCCCGAATTCCTCCTTCCCAATGCTTGGCCAAGGCTTGATATGGAGGTTGGCCGAAAGTATAGAGAAGAAGTGGTAGAACTTCAACCTTGAATTTTCAAAATTAGACCCGAAAAATTAGTCATCTTCTTTCTTGTTTTTGACTCTCTTACTCTCAAATTTTGAAAAACTTGTTCATGGAAAAGTTATTGCAAATTATTTTCTCTTGAATTTGAAAAAAAGAATCACTTGATTTTCATTAGTTTTGAGGAATATATAGTCAAAAGAAAAAGAGCTATTCTCGGATTCACAAATATAAAGCCCGAAAATGCACTTCAAAGAATTGAGTTTCAGGTATAGCAAACCTCAAAACTGGAAAATGTGATCAACATAAAAGATATAGCCACTAGAATTTTATATTGTTTGAAAAAACTAATTTTTCATTTTGGTTCAGTTTTGAAGATGTTATGGTCGAGAGAAGAAGAGTAAAATGTTGAGAAAAGAGGAGTTTAATTTGAAGAGGATGAACATTGATTTCTTTTGAATATTTTGTAAATATTTTAACATTATTTCTTTCTAATTTTTTCTTATGGCATGGAAGCCATTAAAGAGAAGTGGAAGAAGATGAAAAAGCTTGAGAAAATAAGAAGAAGAAAAATGTGAATGAAAGTGAAGAAGGAGGTGGGTATTTATAGAAAAAGTAAGGAATGGAATTTTACAAATTTAACCACTTATCAAATTACCAAAACACCCTTACAAATTTATGGACATATTCTATTACCCGCTTTACTTAGTTAGTATTAGTTTGATGTTTGTCAACAATTGCAAGGTCAGATGTTTATAACTGTCCAAGCTGAATTTAGGTTAGACTCTGATATATGTATTTAAATGTTTTCCGCTGTAAAGATATTTGTTCAATATTATATGTTATTCCATTTGTGTAAGATTCTGTTCTGTCTATTTTTCTTTATTATCCTTCATGTTCCGTATTTTCGTGCAATTTGAGTTGGACATGTGTGGTTTATTGTCGATTCAAAGGTTACGGAAAAACAGGCCTTGACACCATATATGCAAAATGTGTTGTAATATTTTGGTGTAAAGCCTAATTAAAGTGATCAAATTTTGAATTAAAACTAGAAGGCTTAAGGATATAATTGTCATGGTATTAATGTGTAGATACTGAGGCAATTCTAATTTGTTGAAGGGTCAAATTAGAAAATGCCAATGTTATAAATAAGGGATTATGGTCTCCAAATTATATAAGCTCTAGTTATTCTCCTAATCTCTTTTATGCAAATAATTCAGATCTAGGGTTTGTGTCAATTTGGAAGATCAAAACCAATTCCTTTTCTCTTTCACTCAGCAACTACAGATTCAGGTACGACTTTCACTAATTTTGTTTACCTTCCTCGAATTTCTTCTCAATCAAATCAATATGGGTCACATATTCAGATTTAAGTTTTTATGATTAGTCAATCCTAAAGTATATTTAGGGTATTATTATTGACACTTCGATTTTGGATATGAGGGAGTCAAATTTTATGAGCACTCCATACAAAATTAAATTGTTGGGAGTGGTACACATCCTATTAATAAAACATATATTCTTACCACTTTTTCCCTCAGCTAAAACATCAAAACCCTGAACACTATCATTTACCATCTCCTTCTCCTTTCTTTTTTAAAAAGAAAATAATAGTGAGAACAATAAATTCATCCCGATCTTAACAAGCAGATCCAAACTTTGCTGAGAAGCTAATGGGAATGTAATTTTTTAACACACTTAATTGTGAGTTTTTTTGATTGCGATAAAAGTTAGGGTTTAAAATTACAATGTTGAAAGCTTTCTTGAGTAAGAATCAACCTTGTCTCTTTCACGTTTGCAATTCCATCTTGATGTGAGTTTGAATTCTTCATTATTTGATTAATGATTTTGGATTAAAGATTGATATTGATTAAGAGAAAATGAGAGTAAATAAAAGAAGGGAAATTAAGTCAATATGATTTTAATATTATGATGGGGATGGTTTGATTAATATGCCTGATAGTAAAAAATTATTAAAAAAATTGGCCCCCTCATATCTATAACTGGAATGTCATTAACAATACCCTATATTTAAATCCTAGCAAGTGGTATCAGAGCCATCCAAAATTGATTTCATTGGGAATTTTTTATGTTTTTTATTATGAGTAAGTTTTGCATTAAACTTCATTTAAAAGTCATTAAATTCCACTTAAGTTTCAGAATTGTTTGATCTATGTATCAAGGAGTTTTTTGGTGATGATTTGAATTTAGTTTAGTATTAATTTTTTATATATATTGTAAATTAAAAGGCTGATTTGTGAAACTGTTTTGGTGTAGAAATATAGATCTAAATGATCTGTATGTTATTTATGGAATAAGATAGAATTTTGAAATCATAATTTTTTTGGGAAATAATCTAAATTCCTCTAAATTTTGGAAACAACTTATGTTGGTTAAACATCCACATAATTATTATTGTATATTTTGTAAATAAGCTGTGAATTTTAAATTGAGGAATACTTTGGATCTGATATGTACAGTCATTTTCTTTAATGTCTATTAATGGTATGGATATATATATAATTTAGAAACATTTATGTGAGAAATATAAATCCAGTTTTATGAATATTTTACCTTTCTTAACTTTTGATTAAGTAATTTGGATATGTATAGGTATTTGGGTTATTTTAGAAATTTTGATTAATTAGAAATAAAATATGCTCCTTTAAGGTGTTTATGTTTATTTTATTATTGAAATAAATTTCAGCATGACACTAATTTATATTTTAGACCACATAATGGTTAAGTGTATTATTTTTATCATAAATGCATTGAATGGGGTTTTTATGGTAATAAATTAATTAACTTATTACATAAATTTAGTAAATGCGTCATTTGCAATAATTTTAATGATGCAACATATTTGTATTTGGAATAAGAAAAGGCATATGGTTTATTATTTTATGCATTTATGTTTGAAAGATACGTATATTTTATATGTATGGTCCATGCTTATTGAAAATATGTTTCACTTTCATGCTTTAGTTGTCATAGAATAAAAGGAGCATCATTTTTCATATTTTGTCAAAATGCATGGTTACTGACCTTAATTAGGTATCCAAATAATAACTAAAGATAAAGTGATATGCTAGCATTCTATATAGCTATATTACGGTTTGGAAATACATCATAGCTACTACATTCATTCATGTTATTTAGTACGACATTTACTATGCTATTTATATATAACTTAATATGGCATTTAATTCTGGCATTCTTCTATGACATTTGTCATGTAATTTATTTATGATGCCTTGTATCATGTTTATTTAGGGAATGTCATGAATATAACCATAACTTAAAGCAAAATATTATAACAAGTAAGATTAAAATATGTTGTGCCATGGTTATAATTTTGTGATTTTAAAGTGCTATATAGACCTAAAGCATTTGTGGGAGTGTTTTATAACACTTGAAAAATATTGTACATACACTAAGAAATAAATTCAAATATATTTTTTGGTGTCTCTTTGCAAACTTATTGTAAATGTCCTACATTACAAGTGAGCTAACTGAAATAACATGTCACCAAAATGACCTCTCTTATTTTAGTTCATGAAAATGTTTGATGTTTGTGTGTATTTATTCATGCGGATATTAGCTGGCCCAAAGGAAGACTAATATTTGGTCGAATCATTTACACATGCATGATGATAAATATGTGACAATTATAAGATTTTATGAGTGAATAACTAATCGGTCCAAAGAAAGATTATTATTTGACATGAATTTATTATCAGTGTTTGATCATTGCAACAAGAGTACCACTTACAATTAATATTATTGTCCAAAGACTTGATATTAATGTTGTGTTAGGTACCTTGAGAAGACACTTATCAATTATTTAAATTTACTATGGCTGATATTTAGATATGTGCATATATGGTCAATCTTTTTATTTGTTCAATTTTCAACTAATTTGAATAAAGTGTCTACCAATTTTAACAATGTTCTCACCTTGTTTAGGATTAACTCTAAGGATTAGTAAGTGTAACGATCTGGATTTTTGAATGGTTTATAACTAAATATTGGAATTATTTAAATAATTGAATCTTGGATTTAATTCGAATAAAATGATTTCGAAAGCTTATTTAAATTCTGTTTAAATAAGAATGATGATAGTAAACTTTTAATTTAGAAGTAAAAGTGATTAAATTGGTTTTAATAATAATTCATTTTAATTAACGAGTGAAATTATCATTCCGGGGCAATACCTTGGATTTTGATGAAACCAGTGTCATTGGATCTCAAATAATGAATTGTTGTAGGACGACAAGTTTCGTGACTATCGGAGGTGCTGTGTGGTCGTGCGTGCTCGAAACTTGCAACATTAAATTTAAAAGAACAAAATATAATAAATATTTCTCTATAAATACATCAGCACACTCAAACCAAATTTCCACTTTTTCCCTCTTCCTCTTCATTTTAAATGTTTGCCTGCCGCCACCATTTCTTGCATCCAATCAATTGTTTCGTGAGTTTTAGTAAATGAAATCGGCAGCCGTTGGATTCATTAGCTTCATAGTGGCATGAGCTTCGCAGTGTTGTGCTTGGAGTGTGGCGCAATGGTGTTCAGGGGTGTTTGATTTGGTCCAGTCGAGCCTAAGGCTAGCATTTATAGTCGTTAGGGGGACGATGGACTTTAGGGATGGTGGCATTGTCCTAATGGAGTGAAGGGGCTTTGGTCGTGGTATTTTGGTGAACTCCGGTGCTTAGTGGGGAGAAGAGACATATGGGTTGTCGTATTAGGGCGAATTGTCGCGAATGGTAAGGGGGGATCGGAGATGAAATCGAGTTCACGGGAGCATAAAGAGTTGTTTGGCGGTAGTTAGAAGTGCTTCGGTGCATTGTAGTGGGTTGCAACATTTAGGGATAGTCGGAACATGGAAGCAAAGTCAAGAGGGTCGCTTTTTCATGTGGGTGATCAGAGAAAAATTGAAGGGGTCAGGGAGGAAGAGGTCGTGATGTGGAGTTGATTGGCGGTGTCGACTTGTGCTCTGGTGGTCGATTTGGGCGTGTCAGTGATATGCAGGGGACGAGCACATGCCCTGGTAGCATTTTGATTAGAAAAAGGGAGGAGATGACGAGGAAGGTGATTATCTTAATTACCTTGATTAATTATTTAATTAATATTTAATTAACTTCTAGAGTTCTAACGATTGTATGTTGTACATACGAGTTCCAATCGAGGCGTCGTTTTCGCCATTGCGTTCATATCGAGATTATCTTTGCTACGGAATTAGATTCGTCGGGTTTGGAGCTAGTGGGAATTTTAGGCAAAATCGAACGGCGTTCGATTTGGACTATTCGGAAGTACGAAAGTGTTAGTTGGAGCTTGGGTGAGTTTTAATCACTAGTTGATGATATATTGTTGTATTAAAAATATAAACTGTATAACGAAGAATGCAAGTTATTACTTTAGGACCCCGTCTTATTTTGTAAAACAAGTGAGAACATTATTATTGAGTATAATATCTCTATTGATCATCTATAACTTATATCGTGGCCCAGACTACTTATTTACATGTTTGATATTGCTTTGTGAAAAGTGGTAGTATGTTATGAATGTTAGAAACGATATTGTGGGTATAAACGTGCTTTGAAATCCCTAATATTTGACATATGTTAAATTGGATAAATTGAGTAAATTGTGAAAATATATACGTACATATATATTGGGTTGTTCTACACACGTTTGGGTGTGTTTGACATAAAAGGATTTGGTTTGGATATTTATGGAAATTGTACATGGTAGAGGTGAAACGGTCGCGATGGATGAACTTTAAACTCGCTGTGATATGTGATTTTGAAGTTAACTATGGAAGACATCCTAAGACTTCTTCGTATTGATTAATAAGTACTATTATCATACTTATTATCAGAGAATAACAAGGTTTAAATATATTTTTGAAAATCAACTATGGATTTATAAAGATATGGTTTTATATTATGAAAACAGGTTTTTTAGTGGTGTTTTAAACAAAAGGTTTTAAAATATATTATAAGTATTTTAAAAGTATGTTTTTATTATATATATGGTTTTAAAATATGTATAAGTATTTTAAAAGAGTATTTTTAATAAAATGGTTTTAGAAATTGTTAAAGATTTATTTGAGAAATAAAAGGATTTTATATTATAATATTTTACAAATGGTTTATAATATTTTAATAAATATCTTAGTTTTATAAATAAATTATTATATGTAAATATTTATCTTTTTAAAGGTATTTTAGTACATTTAGAAGTTTTAAAAAGAAAGTTTGGGATTTGTAAAAGAATATAAAGGATGTTTGGTATTAGTAAAGAATTTAAAAGGAGTTTTGGATTATAACACATATGTTATAATGGATTGTTTTACAAATTGATTAAAAAGGTATATTACCTTATTTAATAGGTAAAAGCTATACTTAGAACTTTAAATGGATATTTTAAAGTTAATGGCAAGTAATAAAGTGATTTTAGGTTTATAGTATCGATGTTTGCTCAACATCTGCTTTAACCTATTTAACTATACTTTTGAATGGTGATTGGATCTTTAAAATGGAGTTTTAAAGATAATGGAATAGTGAATTGATTTTGGGTTTGTCGTAAATAATGTTTTTAGCAATATTTGCTTTTAAACCCTTGGATAATATTT
Organism: Allium fistulosum; assembly: GCA_030737815.1. Lineage (NCBI taxonomy): Eukaryota > Viridiplantae > Streptophyta > Magnoliopsida > Asparagales > Amaryllidaceae > Allium > Allium fistulosum. The sequence continues at coordinate 292,238,816 of CM060906.1, read as the reverse complement.
TAAAGTGCTAAAATATTCTAAATGAGTTTGGAAAATACTTACATCTCTAATAATGGAATTTTAAAGAGAACAACAAGTATAAATTGGTTTTGGGTTTGTGGTGGTAATGTGTTAGTAACATTCGCCTTTAGCCCATTTTGATTATACTTATGTACGTAAATGGATCTTTAAAGAGATTGTTTTAAAGATTATCATAAGTGAAATGGTTTTGGGTTTGTAGTGATAGTGTTTTAGTACACTTATCTTAAGACCTTTGAAATTGATTTGTGAATATATTTATATGGTTGAAATAAGTACATGAATACTTTTGGGAAGTATTGGAACATGTTGATATGAATAGTGATGTTTAATTAAATAGTTGAGTTTAATTAACAAATGGAGTTTCATTTATATTGGAGTTTATTTAGTAAAAATGTGTTTTACTAATAAAAGAGGTTTTTAATTAATAAATGAAGATTAATAAAAGGGGAGTAGAATTCGTTTATATGACTTGATCGTGCTTGTTGTTTCGATCGTGCTTTGTGTGTTACTTGCTTATGGACAATATACGCGTCTTGATTTTCCATTTGCGATTATTCTCATTGTATTGGATTGTTTGTTTATATGGCAATTAAATAACCGACTATCAAATCTAGGCCAAAATATACTCTGGGAATATCTAAAAGAAACATGAGGATTATATGGTACAGTTATCTTCGGTGATATTATACTATACGTATAAACTCGTTTTGCTCTTCTAGGGCAAATGATAAGGAAATCGGTCCGCTAAACGGTTAGGAGGTGATCTCCGATCTTATGTATTGCCTGTTTATTTCCCACAGAACCAGGGTTGAGATTCCTGGGGAATTGATCGATTGGTTTTGGAGCAACCGGTAAGCTGGATAGTGTACTAATATGAGATGACTTGAAACCGTAACCACTCCAAAACCATATATGTGTTCTATGCTTTGGAAGTGGTTCGTGATTGCTTCGTGTTGGCTTCATGGTTGGTTCATGATAGCTTCATGATGGCTTTGTGATTGGTTCGTGGTTGCTTTGTGATGCTGGAATCGATGTGGAGATTCGAGATCTGTTTGAGATGCTCGAACTCATGTATTTGTTTAAGATCTATTCAGGATATGGGAATTTATGTATGATTCCGAGATTTATTGTCGAATCCATGTGTGATTACAAGATCTATTAAGGAATACATGTGTGATTCCGATATCTATTCGTGTTGGAGCTCGTGTGGAAGATTTGTTTGAGTGGTGACTCGTGTGCTAGAATGCCGGACGTAGCCTCGTCAGTGGGTATGACTAAAACCAAAGATAGGAGACAGAGCCAGTAGGTTTGGCAAACCCATAGGCTGCATGTGACTCCATTTGTAGGGATACTTATTGGAATATGCATGAGGGAGCGATGCATCAGGTCTTAGCAAGACTAGGTATGGTTTTCCTATGGTACATTAACTAGAGATGCACGACGCTTTGGAAGGATATCTCTGATCCTTGTGTAGTAGTTCAGATTCAGCTTTTCGGAAGAGATCTACGTAGAATCCTACACAATTAGAAAATGCGCCTTAGCGATGGTGATTGTATACCTATTATTATTGTGATGTACACTCATATACATCACAACTATGTGATTATTTATATTTCACACCTTAGACATTATTATATTATTATTGGATTTTATAATAGAATGGTTTAGTTATCGTAGGGCAAAAACCCGCCTGTGTTTATTGGCGGCATGGTCTTACGAGATACCCTTATTATGAATGGTTTTTAAGATATAATAAACCTAACTGATTTGAGTTCTCACGCTGGCTTACCAGACTGATCCGAATGTTATTTTCTTAATGCTCGGGTCAGCTCAAGTATGTTTCCAGATTTGGCTACGGTTCATTAGAGCTCTTGGAGAGGAGCTGGATGATTTCTTACCGTATTGATTTTCCGTTGCATTACTTGACTTGGTTTTATCAGCATTTCTGACGACAGGTTGTTATAACTATCTAGGCTGATGATAGGTTAGTTTTCTTCGATTGATGTATGTATAAAGGTTTTCTTTTTGGTAAAAACATTTTGAGATATTATATATTATCGTTCCGCATGTGAGATTCTGATATTATGTACTCTTCTTTCTTGTTCTATTTCATCTTCTTTTTATTTTACCCTAAACAATTCATGTTTTCGATACTTGGGTGCTCTGCACATGAATACCGTGGATGTATTAGTGTCAACATTCGGGGGTCGAAAAGGAGGATCATTATATTTGGTATCAGAGCTGAAGGTTAAGCGAGAACCTTGTCTTTAGTGGGTATAACTCATTAGGAGATAGGGTAATGGAATGTCTTATTATGAGTTGAGTGTATATATACGAGAGTGTGTATATGTTATTGGTTTAAAATTGTTTTGTATTGTGTTGATTGGTTTGTAGAGTGGCTTATGGATTTCGATCAATACAAGTTGCTATCGTTGTTAACAGGGATCTCTAAACACCTGAACAAAGCAAACCGACATAGTATTGTTTTTGGAATGGGTAAATAAAATAATGTTACATAGGATTATATTTTATATATAAATGAATGATTTTCATAAATCGATATAGTTATTTTTGATGTGTTTGTTTGTTAGAAAATGATAATATTCTATTATTATCATTTGTTGTTTGATTTGTTGTGCTCGACCAGTTTATGAGCAGTTTTACCTTTTCACTGCATAGGTTGGGTAGATAATAACTTGTGGGAACATCGAAACGAACACCTTGTGAGTTAAGTTTCACTGTTTGACTATACGGCGTTCGGTAATAATGTTAGGTTAAATTTTGATTTTAACAAAAGTTATTTATTATAATCTAAACAAGGAAAACACATCGGTGATAGTTTATATAGGAAGCGACTTATATAAGTATGGTTTATAAGTATAGTTCATAAATGAGAAAAGGATTTTGACTGAGAATTTGAGAACTTAAATCCCGAAGTTTTAGAAATTGGTTTTCTAAGGTCTTGGAAAATAATACCAGTATTATTTGGAAGTAAATATTTTGGAATTGGTATATGGGATTGATATCATGGTACTTAGTAATATTTACGAAGTATTTGATACCGTTTTGGAAATGATTTTGGTTAAGTCCAAAAGGCTTGGTTTGGATGTACTGAACTCACTTCTCTCGTTGGAAAATGATTCTGGTGATGACCGCAGCATCATTAGCATTTATTTTTGAGTTTTAAAGTAGGGGATGCTACTATAGTAGCTTTGCTATGAAAGTGTTTTAGTAAAATAGGTTTTGATTTAAATATCAGAAGTATGGTTAGTATACAAAAGTTATAAGTATATATGCGACGACCCGACTTTTCGACCCTCGAAAATCGACATCAATATGTTCACTATATAGCATGTCGAACAATCGACTGCCGGAAAGACAGATTATTAGGGGGAAAGAAAGAAGGTAGAAGAAGAAGAAACTACACAAATACAGAATCTCACAGCGGATTGAATAATATATAATATTAACATCTCTTTACACAAAACAAACTGTAATAAACATATCTCAAATCAGAGTATATAAATCAATAATTATCATCCTCGACAGTTATAACAGTCTGTCCTCATAATTGTTGATAATTTCAACAAACACTGCAGCGGAATAAAACAAGTACAAGAATACGTCTCAGTCTCCAGCTCATCTCCTGAGCTCCAAAGCAATCCGATCTAAATCTGTAATATGCTCGGTCTGACCCGAGTATTATTATAAAATAATAATACACAGATTAGTCTGGTAGACTAGCGTGAGAAAAACACACTCAATTTGATTTATTAAGTTATAAAACATTTTCAAAATAAAGATATCGTAAGACAATGCCGCACATTAACACGGACGGGTTTTTACCTTACGATCACCAAACCATTTCTATAGAAAATCCAGTGATATTATAATAATGTCTAAGGGTCAAAATAATAATAATAATCAAGTAGCTGTGATGCTCGTGCTGTGTACATCACAACAATACTAGTATAAAATCAGAACTCGATAAGGCTCGTTCGCTAATTGTGTAGGATTTCCTCGGAGGTGCCCTCGGTACTTCGAGAACGGTCCTCCTGCACAAGGATCAGAGTTATCCTTCCAAAGCATCATACTCGTCTAGCCGGGGTATTATAGGAAAAACATAACTAGCCTTGCTAAGACCGAATGCATCGCTCCAACATGCCAAAAACAATTGAAGGTATCGGTATTGCTAGAAAAGGAGTTGATTACACCCTATGGGTTTGCCAACCCTATTGGCCATGCCTCCTATCTCTAGTTTTAGTCATTTTCGTTGATGAGGCTACGTCCGGCGTTCCAGCTTATGCACGGCTCCAAAATAGATCACGGAATCCCATATGGATTCCCACACCACAATGGCCATGGTATCGCATACAGATTCCAACATCTCAAATAGATCTTGGAATCACACATGGATTCCCATACCCAACTGTCTCGGAACCACACATGGATTTCAACATCTCAATATAACATGAAAACTCCTCCATAGAACCGTATATGGTTTTGGAGTGGTAACGGTTCTGAGTCATCTCTTACGAGTACACTCTCCCGCTTCCCGGGCGCTCCATAAACCAATCGTCGATATTTTTGGAATGCTCAATACCGATTCTGTAACGACCCACCTTTTTGGACGGTTTAAATCGTTGATAAACCACACACGTCCAACTCAAACCATTCAAATGGGAGGATTGTTATGGGGTAAATAAGAAAAAACAGAGAAAGAAAGAAAAACAAAGCACAAAATCTCACAGCAGAATGATAAAATATAATAATCAAATAAACAGTTCATGAAGCTGTTTACAAATAACATTTGATTACACCTATACAATACAAATCAGAGTTACATACAACAGAAATAAATAGCAATGTAGCGGAACAACATGATGCAGTGGGATAAATATAATAAAAAATAATAGTACTAAACCTCCATCTTCGTCCTTTAAAAGCAGTCTTCGATACACTGAAAAGCTCAAACTGACCCGAGCGAATTGAAAAGACAAAACATTCGAGTCAGAACTAAAACATCTTATGTAAGTTAAATCAACAGTAAATAAATATGAGTGTAACGGCGTCGGAGATGTTTACGGGTTTTGACATCTCTTATCCAGTGTCTAACGTGAGTGCAATAACTTAAGAGATGTTCGAGATTTCCATCTCCTAAGGACCCGTTGAACTATTTACTATGTAGTAATATACGCTATTATAATACGTCTATCAGTAAAGTATTAAAATAGCGTTAAGGTGTTACCCATATCACAATTTACACATTTTTATATATTCCCGTAGTTTATACAGTACCGTAATTCCTCCATAAACTGGAGGGCTATTAGATGGCACTCCATAGGTACGGTACAAACCAAACTCGTAATGGGTGCGATAAGGCATGTGACAAGGTACGCGAGGCAATGCCCAGGGTAGGATACTACCGTTTTGCGGATCCGGATTGGTGGTAATGCATAGTAGCTACTACCGCCCACCTCGGTACACACTCCCATAATCAAAATCGTGGGGTGGCCACCAAATCAATCACAAAGTCATAATATAGTATCGATAAAGCATGTCCGATCGGAGGTGCGACCTCAGTTGGCCCGGCGTGGCTCCTGTTTTAGTCACATCAAGCTGACTCGTGGGAGTCAGGGCTACGTAAATACCACATACAGAATCGTTCGCCAAACCATCCTACTTCATTCTGGAATCTCCACCACGTACACAGTTGTTAAAGTGGTTTTCGGTATTGGCAGAGAGTATGGCAATATCTGATCCCGGTCTCTTTAACAACCAAACGCTTATTTCACACCGGGTGGTTCTTTTACATTTCCAAAACCAATTTATATTTGATATCAAAATATCATATTCAATTCAAACCATATCACTTTCGAAATCATATTCACTTTCGAAACCAGATTCACTTTGAATTCATATCGACATAATAGGTTAAATCCTTATTTCAAAATCATCATATTTACTCAAATATGTCGTTTCACTAGAAAATATCATTTTAAATTCTCAACTTATGTTATAACATCATTTAACCATATTTGCTTTCAAATCAAGGATTTAAATATAACACTTCCTCTTTACACAGCCTGAAATTTAGAAAATAGTTTAGATAGTTATAAATAGTTAAATAGTTTAGCATAGCTTAGAATTAATTTTCAAATAGTTAAATTACTCTAAAATAGTTTTAAAATAGATTAAAATAGTTTAGGTGGATTTAAGATAGTTTAAATAGGTTTAAAATAGTTTAAATAGATTTAAAATAGACTAAATAGATTTAAAATAGATTAAATAGATTTAAAATAGATTAAAATGGGTTAATTAGTTTAAAATAGGTTAAAATAGATTAAGATAAATTAAAATAGTTTAAATTGATTATAAAAGTTTAAATTAGTAGAAAATAGATTAAATAAGCTTATAGTTTGAAAATCTCAAAAATCAGGATTTTTAGAACAATAAATCTTTGAACAGTATATATAAAAATAATTAAGTTTGAAATTGATATCAAAACAAACTATTTCTGCATTTTCAACAAATCTGGACCATATTCAGATTTCAAATCACCAACTCGAATTTAAACTTTCAATTCAATTTTCATTAAACTATCTCAATTTATATTGATGATAAATCCATGGTTGAATTACAATTTTAAACCACTTCAATTTCATATATTTCAAAGTTTAAATCTTTAAACATTCCAATAACTCCATTTCGATAAATTTCAGTTATATTTCAATTTCAACTTTGAACTTTCCATTTTATTCTTTTAACAATTCATTAAACCAACTCCAATTTCAACATTTAAAACTTGGACTTCGAAAATAATTCAGTTTATACAAATTAAATTTTATTTCAAAATATCATTTAATTGAATTAAATTTAAAGGATTTAAAATCATTTAATTTAGCCCATCCGGTGTCCGTATATAATTTTCTATCATATGGTCAAGTGGTACGGACATATATCATTACAATCCGTAATAATTTTGAATTTTACGGGTATATCATTTCAACCCACAATCCCAAATTTAACTTCAGATCCATGAAATCGCTCGAGTCTATCATTTCAACCCATAACGATTTCTCCCTAATCTATCAGATCTTTCGGGTATGTATTATTTCAATCTATAGGGAACTTGTAGTGTTATAACAATATAGAAATATAACATCCAGTCAACCAATATCAACAATTGACATCCATCACAATCACCATTCAAACCAATCAATAGACCATAACAAGTGACTGATTATCAGTAACGGGTATTAACTGGCAATTTAGAATTTAATATTAAATTTATTGCGCTAATATTCAATAAAAGTCAGATTTAACTAGAATGATAATTTAAATATACCAAACATCAACCAATCAATTTCTAATCGCATCATAAATTCAATTTAACCAACATAAGATAATTTAGTAGTTATGAGTGGGTTAAAACACTCACCTTTGATTTCAAATTAATTTGAAATCCAAATAAAGGCCCAAATTTGAATAATCTCGAAATTCATCCAAACTAGTTTCATAATGTCCGGAATTTCGATATGATCCCAACAAAACGAACCACGTGCAAATCTGAGTTCATATGACAAAGATGCATAAGTTGGAACATTATACGATTAAATTTAAAATAAATAAAATAATTAAATTACAATACACGTCATACCACAGGCTCACGTGCTTCAGCAACTCACGGAACCCTAGCTCGTGCTCTCACACTACCCTCATTCGAACTGAAGCTTGCCACCGCCTTCTACACAACCCTTTGACCAATTTTCGCCCCCACATCACTGCCAATCACTACGATCAGAGCACATCCCCAAGAACCTCACCCCAAGGCACACCCATGGCCTCAAGGCGAACTCCTCCAACCTTGTATAGAGCCACTGCCACCGCTCCATATGTCTACCAATTCTGGCGAATCCTGACCTCTCCGGTAAGATGCAATCGTATAGATCAACTCTATACATCATCATCTACGCATCCATACCCTCCGACCGTTCTATGGTTGACGATACGCCATCCAATCCTACAACCACATACGAACGGCTGGGGTTCATTCATCAAATTCTGGACACACGGAGACCTAAATGGAAAAACAAACAGCAGATCTAGATTGCGCTCTTCGAGAGCTTCAAAATGGTATATAATATGACATAGTTTGGAGAGTTAGATTTTGAAATTGGTTTGGGAATTGAATTTTGGGTTTGGGAATTAGGTTTTCAGCCATTGAGAAAAGAGAAATGATAGAAATTTCAGTACGTACACTAATGAGAAATAAAAACGCTGCTAGGGTTAGAACAAAACTATTTATATGAACAAAGCCCGCTAAGAAAGAATATCAGATCGAATTGGTACGAAGGACAAATAACGACCTGAAAAGCCCGTTCCGTCTCCGAAATGAAAGTGGGTTATCCCATATATCAAAATAGATGTTTTCGATATTTTTAAACTCAATGGAACGAGTTTCAAGTCCTAATTCCATTGTATACAGAAGTTAGCTTTTAAAATAAGCTTACTCCAATTGAATTCAATTAAACTGATTTCTACGCGTTTCGAGCCCACATGATCAAACGACAAGTCTAATCGCTATGAAACTTGAAATCCTAAAATAATTCACCTTTACGGATCCGATGAAACTAATTTCGTTGAAATCCGAGACAGTGGCCAAAATGCCTATTTTCACGTTAATTAAATAAATTATTATTAAATTAATTAATCACCTCTAAAATTTAAATTTAATAACTAACCATTTTTATCATTTCTAATTTCACAGAATTTAACATCATTTTAAACCAATTTCTCATGTCAAATTCAATGTTAATTATTGCACTAATTACAGTATTTAATTTCAATTGCAATAAACCCATTAATTATAATTTAAATTCCAAAAAATTGATTAAATTTGATTTCTATCTTTTTATTCAATCAATCATTATCTAATGGATATAATTAACATTGGTTTACATTTTATTACATCAATATTCTACAGTTATCCTCTTAATTCACATTAACTGCAATATTTAATTAGATTAATTGCAATTGATTTCCAATTTAATTCAAAAGATTAAATAAATAGGTAACAAATAACAATTGTCACCTTTTACTTAATTTATTCATATTTATAAGTTTATTCTCTACAAACAAATGTTATAACTACTTACACAACACTGATTTTATACAATTACAATTAATTACATATTATTTCACCAATTAATACAACATTTGGTTTATTTCCTTATTTGCAATTTATAACCAAATTTTATGTTTATAGTCATTTCGATTAATTGAAATTTCATTAAAATAATTATCAATTGCCTTAAATTAACATTATTAAAGTTCATTCTAGTTATTATTCTCATTAATAAATCACAAATTTTAATTTCTTCCAATATTAAATTACAAAATTTTATTAAATTCAATATTTTAATTATTGAAAAAATGCGGGTCGTTACACTCTCCCCCACTCAAAACTTTTCGTCCTTGAGGAAGAAAAAGAAGGGAAAAGAAGGAATTAAGGAATTAATATATCTTATTAAAAGTATTCAATTTATAAACAATAAATTTACATAATTAAATAATTTAAATAAAATGTATCAATTTATAAACAATTAAAACCTTTCTTACTCAAGTTCAATAAAAGTTTGAAAAACATTTCCACTTTCACAAAAAATTTCTAAGTCCAAAAATTTACGGAAAATTTCGGCAGAGTCTCATTTGTACGGAGAGGTTCGGGAGAGATAATAATATCAATAATAAACATATATATATATATATATCATATTTCAAAATAATATATCCCAAACAATGGGAAAAACAATATAATATCGCTATAAAACCGTAATCCGAAAACATACCTTTTTGTTGGGCAAACAACGCTTTATTTATGAAACAAAAAGCAGTAGCTATTGCTTCCATAACCTGTATTTCACTTATATAATCCAAAGAAGTTAATAATTATATAAAAGAGAAAATTAAGTTGTTTCAATTAATAATAAACAAATCAACACAACATAACAATAGTCACTTGCAAACAAAGCGATAAAATCATCACATGCAATCAAAGTAATCAACCATCCATCTATAACAACCAAACAAATGGTTTGTTCGGGTTCGGAACCTTTAATCGTATAAAATGATAAATAAACTACTAAGTATACCATACACTCAACAGTCTTAGATAAAACTTAATAGATTATCTATACATCTTTATACAGTTAGAAAGTATCCTTTCCCAACCATCCCATACGCTAAAAAAAATCCAAATATTATTTAAGTTTATTCTTATTAATTTCCTTTCATATCATTTACTGTTCATTTTTTTCTTTCTTCATTCATACAATGTTATTTTCCCATTAATTTACATTCATTGCTTACAAAATTTCATTTCCCATTTATTCATATAATGCCATTTTCATTACTTACACAAGTTATTTCCATTTCAACTATTTAGATCATCAATGAATTCATTATTAAAGTATTGCATATATTTTATTTCAGTTAATTCACATTTATTATTTACTTTGATTTCTTTTTTATATCAATGTTCATTTGTGAAGCAACTCATACTTAGATTTTTTTTCTTTTTCTTTTCACATTTATTTCTTTCACATATAGTATTCACTTTTACTATTTACTTTAATTATAATAGGCTTCAAACATCACTTAAGTTTGTAATCCTTTACTTATAGTATTCACCTTTTCATTAATTATAATTACTATCATTTCAAATTATTAACTTAAGTTTATAACATCTTATACATCTTAATTCTTCATTTATAAACATAATTCCATTGAACACTTTCATTTTCTAGGTTTTACTTGTATAATATTCTATTACATATTCTCATTAACATTTCAACCTTTAAATATTTTGGTAAGCTATATATATATATATGTATGTATGTATGTATGTTTGTGTGTGTGTGTGTTTTAAGAATGCAATTGAATGTTACATAAGTTCATCTTATTTATTTTAGTTAGCAAATGTTCAATAATTACATCTTTTAAATTTTCATTATTCTTTAATTTACAAGTTTCCAATTATTAAAATAGTTAAGATTTCATTCATTATAATAAATTGAAAACTACTAATTATCAGAAAGTTTAAGAACTAACTCCGGGTTACATTTCAAATCATTTAAAATAATATATATATATATATATATATATACACACACACTCATAACTTATATATCTAATCATATTTAGGAATTAAAATTCAAGATTCATTACCAAAACAAATGTGTAGTAAAACTACTACAGTGACCTTCCCACTTTGAAACTCAAATATGAACGTCGATGATACGTGCACTCATCACTGAAATTATTTTCCAAGAATAGAGAGGGGAGTATAAAGCTTATTTCTTTCCAAAACTCCTTTAAAACATTTCTATCAAATCATATTGAAATATTTCTATCTGAAAATACTTCCAAATAATACAAATATTATATTCCAAAATCTTTTGAAAGAAATTTTCAATATCCTAGACCTTAAGTTCTCAAAATTTCAATTTATATTTACTTTATTTGTAAATCCTATTTTTCAATCAATATTTATAAAATTTCACCTCCTAACAACAACATATAACATCCAACTATATCATTTATAAAAGTTATCCATTTATATACAAAATAAAATATTAGGTAAAATTATTTCATTTACCTATATTTCAAAACAATATTGTGTCGGTCTTCCCTATTAAGTGTTTACAAATCCCTATCGATGCCATAGCATCCTATGTACCGACTAGAATTTATAAATATTAAATAGAACAAATTAACACAATATAAAAACATTTTATAACACTAAAAAATATGCTCTCTCATGTATATACACTCAACGACTCATTCTAGGGTATTACTACCCTATTTCTAATGAGTCAGACCCCACAAAGCTAAGGTTATCGCTAAACCAAAGCTTTGATACCAATTGTAATGACCCACCTTTTTGGATGGTTTAAATTGAAGATAAACCACACACGTCCGACTCAAACCATTCAAATGGGAGGATTGGTATGGGGTAAATAAGAAAAAGCATAGAAAGAAAGAAAAACAAAACATAGAATCTCACAGCGGAATGACAAAATATAATAATCAAATAAACAGTTCATGAAGCTGTTTACAAATAACATTTGATTACACTTTTACAATATAGATCAGAGTTGCATACAACAGAAATAAATAACAATACAATGGAACAACATGATGTAGTGGGATAAATATAATAAATAATAATAGTACTATATCTCCGTCTTCGTCCTCCAAAAGCAGTCTTTGATACACTGAAAAGCTCAAACTGACCCGAGCGAATTGAAAATGCAAAACATTCGAGTCAGAAATAAAAGATCTTATGTAAGTTAAATCAACAGTAAATAAATATAAGTGTAATGGCGTCGAAGATGTTTATGGGTTTTGACATCTCTTATCCAGTGTCTAATGTGAGTACAATAACTTAAGAGATGTTCGGGATTTCCATCTCCTAAGGATCTGTTAAACTATTTACTACGTAGTAATATACGCTATTATAATATGTCTATCAGTAAAGTAAAGTGATAAAATAGCGTTAAGGCGTTACCCATATCCCCCTTAACACATTTTTATATATTCCTGTAGTCTATACAGTATCGTAATTCCTCCGTAAACTGGAGGTCTATCAGAGGGCACTCCATCGGTACAGTACAAACCAAACTCGTAATGGGCGTGATAAGGCATGTGACAAGGCACGCGAGGCAATGCCCAGGGTAAGATACTACCTTTTTGCAGATCCGGACTGGTGGTAACGCATAGCAGCTACTACCGCCCACCTCGGAACACTCCCACAATCAAAATCGAGGAGTGGCCACCAAATCAATCACAAAGTCATAATATGGTATCGAAAAAGCATGTCCGATCGGAGGTGCGACCTCACTCGGCCCAGCGTGGCTACTGTTTTAGTCACATCAAGCTGACTCACGGGAGTCAGGGCTACGTAAATACCTCATACAGAATCGTTTGCCAAACCATCCTACTTCAATCTGGAATCTCCACCACGTACACAGTTGTTAAAGTGGTTTTCGGTATTGGCAAAGAGTATGACAATATCCGATCCCGGTCTCTTTAACAACCAAACGCTTATTTCACACCGGATGGTTCTTTTACATTTCCAAAACCAATTTATATTTGATATCAAAATATCATATTCAATTCAAACCATATCACTTTCGAAATCATATTCACTTTCGAACCAGATTCACTTTGAAATCATATCGACAAAATAGGTTAAATCCTCATTTCAAAATCATCATATTACTCAAATATGTCATTTCACTAGAAAATACCATTTTAAATTCTCAACTTAGGTTATAACGTCATTTAACCATATTTGCTTTGAAATCAAGGATTTAAATATAACACTTCCTCTTTACACAGTCTGAAATTTAGAATATAGTTTAGATAGTTATAAATAGTTAAATAGTTTAGCATAGTTTATAATAAATTTTCAAATAGTTAGAATACTCAAAAATAGTTTTAAGATAGATTAAAATAGTTTAGGTGGATTTAAGATAGTTTAAATAGGTTTAAAATAGATTTAAAATAGATTAAATAGATTAAATAGATTTAAAATTGATTAAAATGGGTTAATTAGTTTAAAATAGGTTAAAATAGATTAAAATAGATTAAGATAAATTAAAATAGTTTAAATTGATTAAAATAGTTTAAATTAGTTGAAAATAGATTAAATTAGTTTAATCGTCTGAAAATCTCAAAGATCGGGAATTTTAGAACAATAAATCTTTGAATAGTATATATTAAAATAATTAAGTTTGAAATTGATATCAAAACAAACTATTTCTTCCTTTTCAACAAATCTTGACCATATCCAGATTTCAAATCACCAGCTCGAATTTAAACTTTCAGACCATCTCAATTTATATTGATTATAAATCCATGGTTGAACAAAAATTTTAAACCAATTCAATTTTATAGATTTCAAAGTTTAAATATTTAAACATTCCAATAACTCCATTTCGATAAATTTTAGATATATTTCAATTTCAACTTTGAAATTTCCATTTTATTCTTTTAATAATTCATTAAACCAACTCCAATTTCAACATTTAAAACTTGGACTTCGAAAATAATTCAGTTTATACAAATCAAATTTTATTTCAAAATATCATTTAACTGAATTCAAATTTTAAGGATTTAAAATCATTTAATTTAACCAATCCGGTGTCCGTATATAATTTTTTACCCTATGGTCAAGTGGTACAGACATATATCATTTCAATCCGTAATAATTTTAAAATTTACGGGTATATATCATTTCAACCTACAATCCCAAATTTAACTTCAAATCCATGAAATCACTTGACTCTATCATTTCAACCCATAACGATTTCTCCCTATTCTATCAGATTGTTCGGGTATGTATCATTTCAACCCATAGGGAACTTGTAGTTTTATAACAACTTAAAAATATAACATCCAGTCATCCAATATCAACAATCAACATCCATCACAATCACCATTCAACCCAATCAATAAACAATAACAAGTGACTGATTATCAATAACGGGTATTAACTGGCAATTTAGAATTTAATATTAAATTTATGGCGAAAATATTCAATAAAAGTCAGATTTAACTAGAATGACAATTTAAATATACCAAACATCAATCTATCATTTTCTAATCGCATCATAAATTCAATTTAACCAACATAAGACAATTTAGTAGTTGTGAGTGGGTTAAAACACTCACCTTTGATTTCAAATCGATTTGAAATCCAAATAAAGGCCAAAATTTGAGCAGTCTTAGAATTCATCTAAACTACTTTCATAATGTCTGGAATTTCGATACGATCCCAATGAAACGAACTGCATGCAAATCCGAGTTCATATGAAAAAGATGCACACATTAGAACATTATACAATTAAATTTAAAATAAATAAAATAATTAAATTACAATACACGTCATACCATGCGCTCACGTGCTTCAGCAACTCACGCAACCCTAGCTCGTGCTCTCATGCTACTCTCGTTCGAACTGAAGTTTGCCGCCGCCTCATACACAACCCTTTGACCAATTTTCGCCGCCACACCACCGCCTATCACCACGATCAGTGCACATCCCCGAGACCCCCACCCCAAGGTGCACCCACGACCTCCAGGCGAACTCCTCCTGCCTTGTATAGAGCCACCACCGCCGCTTCATAGGTCTGCCAATTCGGGTGAATCCTGACCTGTCCAGCAAGATGCAACCATATAGATTGATTCCATACATCATCCTCTACGCGTCCATACCCTCCAATCGTTCTATGGTTGACGATCCACCGTCCAATCCTACAACCACATACAAACGGCCGAGGTTCATTCATCAAATTCTGGACACACGAAGACCCAAATCGAAAAATGAACAGCAGATCTAGATTGCGCTCTTCGAGAGCTTCGAAACGGTATATAATATGACACACTACTAGAAAACACTTCAATTTTCTACGCAAAATTTCCTACGCCTTTCCTACGCCAAAAGGCGGGGCGTAGGGAAGGCGTTGGAAATAGGTAGAAAGAGGTAAAGACGTAGGAGAGGCGTAAGGAAATTTCCTACGTTTTTCCTACGCCTACTTCAATATGTAGAAAAATAATCGTGGCGTAGAAAAGATGTGGAAAATCCCCTACGTTAAAATTATTAGCATAGGAAATACATAGAAAATCTCCTACGCCATTTCCACGCCTTCGTTAATTTTCTAAAAATCCAGCCCGGTGTAGGAACGGCGAAGGAAAGTTCTTGCACCATCCCTACGCATTGTTAAATAAATTGAGCTACGCGGGACCGCTTTGTAATTTTCCCATTCCTCTTACTTCCACGGTTTCAAAGGAATAACCCTACCACTTATAGTTCTACCCCAAATTTCTCCCCCAAGTTCTCATACTTCTGCTTATATTTCTCCCCCAAATTTTCATACGCCATGGCTTATCTTCTCTTCTCCCAATCAACACGAACACCTATACGCAAACAACCCAGCAGATCCGAAATCATTGTACAAATTCAATTCACATAACGTAAAACATCACGTCATTATCGGATCCTCTCATGGGTTCATCATCTCACTAGATGAAATCGCTCAGATCCATGCCACATACCCAGAAACTGGATCTCACAAACTACTCCCTAATGTCACCTCCTTGCTCTGCTCAAAAGTTGATGGTTGTACCGTACTTTCAATATAATGTATCCTATTGAACCACTGGTGAGGCTATATTCATAATAGATTTACTTTGAATTAAAATATCATTTGCCGATTTTTGTTCATTCTAATTGTATCTGCAGGTTGTCTGTGATTTTGACTGGGAACTGAATGAGCTTGAAGAAATTTTTCTAACATAAGCTTTTCACACAAGCTAATTATAAAATTTCTCTGAATTTCTTTTATTTTATTATTATTACTAGGAGTTTGTGGATGATCTAATTAAAGATGAAAGATTAGATCAAGATCAGAAGGATGTGTTTTAAGGTCAATAATTACTTCCATTCATCACCTTTCATGTTTAGTTCTAATTTGGCTTGGGAACCAAATAGAATGTTTTTAGTTATAATTTGTCAGTCCTTGAAAATTTTGTTCTAGTTTTTTTTTTAAAAAAGACTGAATGTCTAGTTTCCAAGTTTTTACTAGTATATATTTTTCTATGCAGATGTCAGTAATAGCCATGACTCATTTGCTGTTCTTTCACCTGTAGATCAGACTGAAAGTCATTGCGTAAATATTGAGGAATGCAGGTTCTTTAACTTCGCCTGAATCCATGCTATTTTATAGATTTTATGTAATAAAAAGGTTCAGGTCTAGAGAAAAATGCAACCGAGCATTTCCTTTTTTAATTTTTTAATATTGTAACACAAAACCAGATAGAATAGATTTGCATTGCCTGTTTATTTATTTTTTATGTAAGAGTGGACATCAAAAGAAGGAAAGCACTCATAAATATGTACAAACACAAAATCCATTAACACGTCCTAAGGTTGACGATATAATTGGAACGTCCTAAGGTCAGTGATGCAGATAAACATAGCATAGAGGTGGGGGCAGTGTGCCGAGATCAATGCTAATCTGGTCAATGCATATAGTGGACATGGGGATGGTCTAGGAACTGCAGCCAAAATGGGGGTTGTAGGAGCTACAGTAGAGATTGATCCATAGCTGAGAAAGTAAACTTAAGGTGTAATGCAGATAATGACATGCTGCAGTGCTATTAACCGGGCTGAGATACTATGTACTTTGTCAAATAGAATGTTTAGTTTAATCTGCTATTAACTTTGTATTTTGTTGATGACTATGTAGTATTAAACTCTTTTGATATTCAGGCAAAGGAAGCTAGGGAAAATGCAATAAGAAACATGGATGTGAAAACAAGGTCTGGATCGGAGAACATGAAAGTCTACAAATTTTACCCAGTTTCAACCCTTTATACACCTGATATAAGCTCAGTAAATGTAAAAAATTGTATTTTTCACATTTCCTTCTTTCTCCTGTTTATGAGCATCAGCACATTTTTATTCACACAAGTAAATGGATATTAGACTTCATCCCTTGAAATTACCAATGTTTTTTCTTTAAAAAACGTACATTGTTTCTTAGTCTAATAAATTGGATAGTGGGAGATTAAGTCTACTATTCATTGTTGGCATATATATTGGGAGGTTATGTCAGAAATCCCATGTTACAAGGTATAAGTTCCATAATATAGAATGGCATGATGTATATTTATATGAATTATTTTTGTTTATTGCTTGCAGGTGTCATACACTAACTGATATTATGGAAAAGCTCATGAGGTGTTGTGATAATGCAATAAATGTCATTTTTCTTCTATATTCGAGTCTTTCTTAGTTTAGGCCAAGAATGGAGATCAGATGCAGAATTTTTGGTATACATGAGGCAGCGACAATAAAGTGTATTAACATTTTTATACCAAAGTTGATGGATATAAGTAGTTTGGTTGTTGTACAGTATTGTCCTCAAAATTTATATAAATATCCTTCTCGTTTTTTCTATTGATAACGAATATCACATGAAATTGATGTGATATGGAGGATATATTTGAATTTATTGACGATGAATGCTTTGATATTATGTTTTTTTGTCGAATAAGTTGATTTTGGTGCTTGTTTAATGTTCATAGAGTGGTGCTGATTTAATATTGTGTTTGATGAAAAGAAAAAAAAAATATGTCAAAAGTTCTTTAGAAAAGACGTAGGAAAGTCGTAAGTAAATCCAATTTTACCGTAATAAAAAAATTCGTATGGATGGCGTAGGGAAGATATAGAAAAATAATGGCGTAAGGAAGACGTAAGAAAATGATGGCGCAGGGAAGGCGTAAGAAAACTCTCTACGCGTGGCGTAGGCGGGGCGTGGAAAATTATTTACCTACGCGTGTTTTACCCACGCCATCAAGGGCGTAGGCGCTGCGTAGGTAATTGCAGTTACCTACGCCATGCCTACGCCATTTTGGCGTAGGTAAATCCGTAGTTTCTTGTAGTGACATAGTTTGGAGAGTTTGATTTTGAAATTTGTTTGGGAATTGAATTTAGGGTTTGGGAGTTATGTTTTCAGCCATTGAGAAAAGAGAAACGACAGAAATTTCAGTAATTACACTAATGAGAAATATAAAGGCTACTAGGGTTAGAACAAAACTATATATATGAACAAAGCCCGCTAAGAAAGAATATCAGATCGAATTGGTACGAATGACAAATAACGATCCGAAAAGCCCGTTCCGTCTCCGAAACGAAAGTGGGTCATCTCATATATCAAAATAGATGTTTTCGATAATTTTAAACTCAATGGAACAGATTTCAAGTCCTAATTCCATTGTATATTTCAGGATCGCTACGAAACTTGAAATCCTACAATAATTCACCATTACGGATCCGATGAAACCGGTTTCGTCAAAATCCGAGACAGTGGCCAAAATGCCTATTTTCACGTTAATTAATTAAATTATTATTAAATTAACTAATCACATTTAAAATTTAAATTTAATAACTAACAATTTTTATGATTTCTAATTTCACCAAATTTAACATCATTTTAAACCAATTTCCCATGTCAAATTCAATGTTAATTATTGCACTAACTACAATGTTTAATTTCAATTGCAATAAACCCATTAATTATAATTTAAATCCCAATAAATTGATTAAATTTGATTGCAATCTTTTTATTCAATCAATCATTATCTAATGGTTATAATTAACATTGGTTTACATTTTATTACATCAATATTCTACAGTTATCCTCTTAATTCACATTAACTGCAATATTGAATTGGATTAATTGCAATTGATTTCCAATTTAATTCAACAGATTAAATAAATAGGTAACAAATTTCACCTTTTACTTAATTTAATCATATTTATAAGTTTGTTATCTACAAACAAATGTTATAACTACTTACACAACACTAATTTTATCCAATTACAATTAATTACATATTATTTCACCAATTAATACAACATTTGTTTATTTCCTTATTTGTAATTTATAACCAAATTTTATGTCTACAATCGTTTCAATTAATTGAAATTTCATTAAAATAATTATCAATTGCCTTAAATTAACATTATTAAATTTCATTCTAGTTATTATTCTCATTAATAAATCACAGATTTTAATTTCTTCCAATATTAAATTACTAAATCTTATTAAATTCAATATTTTAATTATCGGAACAATGCTGGTTGTTACAGATTCTTTAGGAAGTAATTAGACAATACATAAGAGCGGGGATCACCCCCTAACAGTTTAAGTGGACGGATCTTCTTATCATTATCCTAGAAGAACAACGAGTTTATATGTACCGTATAACACCACCGATGGTAACTGTACTATATAATTCCTCTGTTTCCTCTAGATATTTCCAGAGTTAAAACCCTTCGGTGTTAAGTAGGAAATCGTTTCCCTACCACCAAAATTAAGGAGGATTACATATTTGTGCCAAGATTTGATAGTCGGTTATTTAACTATCAAATAACAAACATTCAAACAACGGTTACATTTCCAAGTGAAATCACCAGGCCTCATTTAATTTAAATTTGAATTCCTCATTTAAAACAGGCATATACTTATTTCATTCGAATAAGTATATTCACAAACCCTTTCTTTCAAAAATACTTGAAAACTATTTGTAAAAATAGATATGGAAGTGCCATTCGGTATCGACCATAGATCGCAGCTCGATGGTTGCGTCTCTATCCCAAAAAAAACAAACTTAACTTAGGCAATCTCTGCCTCCCGATTTTCCGCCATGCAATCAATCATAGATCGCAGTTTGCATAATGGTTACGTCGCTATCCCAGCGAAAACATCCCAAACTATAGGCAATCACTGCCCCTTGAATTACGCTATGAAAATATACCACTTCTTCCTAAATCTTTTATTTTAATAAACATCTCAAAATAATACTTCTAAAGTTTCTATATAAATTCCCAAGTTTAATTTAGGAAAATACTCTTTTAAAATAGATTATTAATAAAGGACTTTGAAAATGATTAAGGAAGAATTTAAAACAATTTAGAGATATCAATAATAATACCATTTGGAACCTTTTCCAGAATTATTTAATAATATATTATAATAACTTCCAAAACAACTTTTAACAAACACTTAAGTAATTAATTTTTAAACAATATATATATATATATTTCAAATAAAGTAGTTGATTTTTAAATAATCATTTATTAAATAATTATATTATCATAAATAAATAATTCGACTTTTAAATCTCGAAAAAACCTTTAAAACATTTAAGTGAAATAACTAATATCACTATAGGAATCATTTATAAAACATTTGTAAATGAAAATTTGAAACAAAACCTTTGTATATTTTTACTAATAAAACATTTCACTTAAAATTATACAATCTGAAGTTAAACCAATTTCACTTATCAACTACCATCCAATTCATTTTAACTATCAAAATTAAATTACATGCGTTAACATAACAGTCATATATGTAAATCAAATCCACACTTAACAATCGATTGTTAACACATCACTTATCCAATATAAATCCATTTGAATTGATAAGTGTCCAAATTAATTAAATAGCAGAATAAAAATTGATTCTGCTAACTAATTATCATTCAAAATCAAACTCTTTCATTTATTTTCCAACGGTGTTTATTTGGCCAAATAAATCACACCAATCATATTTCAATTCAATTTACTTTATAATTAACAACGTAATTTTTAAACAATCCATTTATTAATTCCATACATACATGATCAAATACTGGAAATAAGCTTAAAAGTAAACATTAACACTTTAATAGCAATTCGAGATGCTATATTATGACCCTAGATCCGGTTCGAGCAATCTAATAGCATTTCAAGATGTTATATCGTCATCCTAATTTAATTTCAACAATCACCAATTTCAACATCCTAAACAAGCAAAAATAAATTTTATTTACCATAAAAATATACTGATTAACCAAATGAGTGAGTTTAACTCACCTTGAGTTTTCAATTTTGCTAAGCGTTCCAATTTTAAATTAAATCGAACGACGTTCGATTTAACCTTAAATTTTAGCTAGCTCCAATCAACTCCAAATTGATTCCAAAATGTAGTATTCATGGCTACGATTTCATCGCCGCTTGTTTCATCTCAATCGGACCTTGTATGTGAAAGATATGCATTTTTAAAGATATACGATTTATATAAATAGATTTACAAATTCTTTTTTTGATTTCTTTAATATCATCATATCTGGGCCGTTGCTTTCAAGAAAACGGATCGTGGTCGTCCCTTGCATCTCCTTCCAGGTCGAGCTAAACCACGTCGCTGATTTCCTTAACGTGCCGCTGCTACCACGTTCATTTATTTGACAATCAGACACCTCCATCACGTCGACCAAGCTCCAGCGCACCATCGCCCAGACCCATGTCGAACTCGGCCACTCCTAGGCGCGTAGAAATCTCCATGAACGGCCAGGGAACGGGACCAAGATCCGGCTCCAAACGATGATGATAGCTCAGATCTACAGTTGGATGGAAATGTCTCGACGTGCTCTTCAACATTGTAGTTGAAAGTTTTTCATGAAAGCTAATGGATTTTGAGATAAATCGAGGGGAAAACTGGCCATTTTCGGTCATTGAAATAAAGAGGAGGCGCATAGGGTTTTCTGGTGCGAGTACGCGTATGTATATATATATATATATATATATACGTGTAAATATATTATTTTATTATTATTTTGACTATTCACGTGAAATTTTGGAAGAACTCCAATCGAGGTGTGCCGGCTGGCATTTATAATATTTTACCCCTATTCCGAATACAATGAAACAAGTTTCGAGGCCTAATTCGATCGTATGTGGAAGATAGGTTTTCGAATTGAATTATTTCAATTAAATTTATTTAAATAAATTTCTATGCGTTCTCCGCTCCCACAAGCAAAAGATAAATATGGTTGCTACGAAATTTGAAAACCTACAATAATACACTATTATGAATCCAATGAAACTAGTTTCGTCCAATTCTGATACTGTGCCCCAGATCGCTATTTTTCACTATTAAATTAATATATAAAATTTCAAATTTTAAATTTATCGACTTTTAATTTCATTCAAAAGTCCACTATCGTCACTCTAATTCAAATAGAGTTTAAATCAACTTTAAAAATCATTTCCATCTACATTTAACCCAAGATTCATATATTTACTCAATTTCAAATATTAGATTTACTATTCACCAAATCCATTTAATCGCTATATTTGAAATTTTAAATCATTTTGCTAATTCAACCAAAATCTCCATATTCAAAATATAATGGCCCATTTTTCCGTACCCTTTGAATCGATGATAAACCACATATGTCCAACTCAAATTGCACGAATAAGCGGATCATTAAAGGTAGAAAGAAAATAAAGATAAAACAGAATCTCACACGAATGAAATAACATATATTATTTCAATAATAATCTTTACAACGGAAAATTTTAAAATACAATATCAGAGTCTAAACTAGATTCAGCCTAGACAGTTATAAACCTCTGTCCTTACACATGCTGAAAACAACAAAACAAATGCAACAGATGTAGCGGATAATAGAATACGTCTATACGATGATAAAGATCTCCAGCTCTCCTCTAGAAACTCCAAGCGTCTTCAACTAAATCTGAAACTACTCGGATCTGAACCGAGTATTTAAAATACCCGGGTCAGGTTTGATAAACCAGTGTGAGATACTCGAAATTTAAAATCACTATGTTAACAAAACCTTTGAAAAGAAGGGTATCTCATAAGACCACGCCCACACATAAATACGGACGGGTTTTTACCTTATGATAACCAAAATACTTTTATTACCAAAATACACTTGATATTATTTTTAATGACATTCCTTTGAAATCACTTTCAAATAAACTTATTCAAATAAGGTATCAATACCCAAACTAAGTCTATGGGAATATATCCGGACTAAGTCAACGGAATATACCGGACGGAATATATGATACAAAAAGGGGTAGTTGAAATGTTTGCAAAGCACTACAGCTATTTTGGGACTACAATCAAAACCATAAAGCTCGTATTGGAATTGGATTTTCTAACATGATAGGAAACTAGTGGAAAGATCAATCTGTATCCACGGCTTACGTCTAAGACTCAAACGCCGTTATACAACAACACAAATGGCTAAAACGGGATACAATCTGCAAATAACATCCAAGGACTCAGACTTCGCGCATCCCCGCCATGAGGCCTAGACGTCTCTTGTACCTAGGGCTCAGAACATCTGATAACCCAAATCACTACTATCTGAAATGCGAGCATACATCTGACCACATAGAATCCCATCATAAACGGGGTGTGAGGCTCGCGAGGCTACAATTACCTTTCACATATCATATATCACGTCTCTGAAAGCCACAATGTCATTCCACGTCACATGACTGATTTTTAGAAAAGTATAACTTCCTGAGCTCGTATGTCTCGGGAAAGGGTGTTAAGCTAAGAGAATTTGCCTTCTCCGCCACCGATTGATACACATTTATAGAAACCACTCAAATGTGATTTAGAATACAATGTCAGACAAACGTCCATACAAGTTCATTCTGGGACTGAACGAAACCGAAGGCACTCTCCTACTACCACTAGTAGCGAGTAGTCCTTGCAATCCAAAAAATCTCCACAACGGGGAGACCACTGATATAAATAACTCTATAATGGGAGCGACCCAGAGCATGTCAACAAGCAGTCCTCATGCTATGAAGATCCTCGGTCTTTAATAATCGTCATCTTCAACATGTCTTCACTTTCGAATGATACATTGGTTCGAAGTGGTTTTCGGATAGGAATCACCCAAATCCAACCCTGGTTCCTTCGAAGCCAATTATCGATTTAAAATATGTTAAGTTCATATGTGGATATCAATCATCAATCAATTACTTCAACTTTTGTTTAAATCAATTATTTTTCTTAGATGTACTCTTTTCAATTTGTTCCATTTTCTTTTCAAGAGTATATGGAATCATTAAGCCTCATTTATCAAATCATTTGGTTTATTTAAACCTTTCTTAAATCCTGGAATAATTCCAAATCATTTTCTGTTTTACTTAGGAAAACCTTTTCAAATCATTCATTAAATCTTAATCAAAGATTTCTCATATTTAAGTTATAACTTTTAACTTAGGGAAAATATTCCCAAATCATTCATTAAATCTTAACCAAAGATTTCTTTCTTAACTTCAAATTTCTTCCAAATCGAAGATTTTCATAACAGAGCACTACTGCCACTTTAAATATAGTAAATTTCACCTATAGGGACTAGTGGCAAGTAATCCTACATCATGAAGATCTTTATCTTCAATATGTTTTATTTCAAAAATTAGTTTGAAGGGGTTTTCGGATAGGAATCACCCAAATCCGGTCCTGGTTTTTCAAATAGGAATCACCCAAATCTGATCTCGGTTCCTTCGTACCAATCATCGAATAAAAGACGTTAAGTGGTTAATTAATATTCTAAAAAAATTCTTTTTATCTTGGAAAAACTAAAATATGATCTTTTAGAGCATCCGGGCTTTCCTTTCGATCTGTTCCACCCCTCGTCTAAAAGATAAAGCGAAGGCCAGGTAAGTTCAGAGCACTGGTTGCTCCATTCCTAACCTTAGTTACACACCTTGTTTTACTGTTTAGCTCTCACAAGCAGGACAAATGTACTAGTCGTTTATGCATACTCAGTTTGTTATTATTTTTAATATTCTTCACTTTTTGTTTAAGTGGTATAAACAATTCCTCTTAACCATTTATTCAAACTCTTATTAAAACTTGCAAATTATCTTTAAATTACTTAATTATTCTTTTAAAATCATTCACAAAATATTTAAGAAAGAATTGTTAAGTTTAAAACTACATTTCAAAAGTTATTTAAAACTGCTGCAAAAAGTATTGCGAATAGTGTTTTAAAAGTTATATTCTTCAAAACGACTTTTGTATCATTTAGAAATCCATCTTTTTAACTTAAAATCTCTTTTAAAACATTTTAAAGGATTTATCAAATTTATTTCATATTTTTAATCATTTAAAAATATCATTTATAAAGAAATCTCTTTTTGGATTACGAACTTCAAAACCGCGATGTTTTTAGAAAATTATTTTGGACATATTTCAAACTCTACTTTATGAAATTTTGATTTTCTTTCTTCGTTGGACAACTATTATCATTGTGGACCAAAGAATTTTTATTTCGAAGAAATCCGACTTATAAATCATTCTCTACATTAATTTGAAGTTACGGGTCGAAATTTAAGAAGTACCGCTACGCGACGAGCTCTATTTTGACCAATTTTATGAATTGCTTCGGAACTTCTCGGAAACACTTCTAACTTGTTTTAAACCATATTTAAACTATTTTAACTCATTTAAAACAATATTTTCATCATTTCAAACTCATTTTTCATTTCATTTCATATTATAATATTATATTTTTATAATATCATTTTCAATCCTTTTAGATATTTTGAAATCATTAAGAGGCTAAATAATTTCCATACACACATTAATATGGATTTAATTTCCATTGAATTAACTATACTTACTAAGCATTTCTTTTATCATTTATCAAACCAAGTTATCATCCATATTACAAACATATAATCAACCGTAATTTCAACCAAGTTATCAAACATTTAATCATTCAACATATACCAAACTTTTTATGTAATTAACTTGAAATATTTTTAGGAATTAGTAACTTAAAATGTGAGTGCTCATCTTTAACCAAATCATTTAACTTCCTACCAACATTTATTTAATCCAACGCTTCACTAAATCATCTTAACTTCACCAAACCATCACCTAAATAACTCCACCTCACTTTTTAGTGCTCGGCCATCACTTCACTTTCACTTGCTCTCGACCAAATCTTACAACAACACCAATAGGGCTTGGACACACCTTGATCATCCCCTTCCTTCATCATTTGTTCACTTCTTAGATGTTAAAGCATGTTTTGGTGATACTAAGGTCTTTGGCAAAGTTTGGTGGAGTTTTGACTTTGTTTAATATGTTATTGAAAAAGTTAGTAAGGAAATGGAAGAGAAGAAGCCATTAAAGCTCTAAGGAAGAAGAAGAAGAAGAAGAAGAAGAAGAGAGCTTAGAAAAGGAAGAAGAAGAAGAATGGAAAGTGTGTGGAATTTGTGAAAGAAGTGGTAGGTATTTATAGAAAAAAGTTTGAAATAAAATATTATTATGTAAAATGACCAAAATACCTTTACTTTAATTTTAAGCAAAATAACACTTAACATCAAATGTCAAATCATTACTTTATGTCACTTTCACCTAAGAAGTATGTAACGAATATAATAATTATGTTTGGTTTGATTTGATGTTTACTTTTTTCTTTGAAATGACATGTTTGTCATTTTGCGCTTACTTTTTCTTAATTATATTCTAGAATTTTCTAAGTATGTTTAGTAAAAGTAAACTTGATTATTGAATTAATTAATACTTATACTATTTGAATATATGTTCATACATAAGAAAATAAAGGTGTGATGATGTTGCTACAACTTTAAATCGACAAAACGTTGATTTCGACAAAATATTTTACGGTCACATTTTGACGTTTTAGTTAAACTATTTATTTATGTAAACCAAATTTAAAAATAAATTTGTATATTTCTATTTAGAAATATAAACACTCATAAATAAATTAAAATAATTTATTTAACCATTGAAATTTACTTTCCTGAAATCAGCATTTTGTCATTTTTGTCGATATAGGCAAATGTTACTATTTTTGTGTATACTTCTCTTTCCAAATCCTATCTAATATTGTTTGAATCATATAACCTTGCCTAATTTATATTTAAAATTACTTTAAATAGTATATTTTAAAGTGGTCAAATTTGGGATCGTTATACAAAATAAATTAATATTTCAAAGTCAACATTTAAAAATAAATTAAATGTTCAAAACCAACCACCAAAATTCTGGGTCGTTACATTCCTGCCCCCTTAAAAGAATTTCGTCCTTGAAATTGCTAAGGTAGGAAAAATGCTCCAAACCCATTTCTTTTCAAAACCCATTTGGTTAACTTCTTGTTATTACCATTTCCTAAGTCTTTTAGTCCCATCCAAATCCATGAATTCCTATTTATTCATCAAATTCCATTATTTCAAGCTATAATTTCAAATCAAATTTAGTTGACAAGAATTTTCCAAAATTTCCAAAAAATTTCTTAACACCCTACATTTCCGAAAATGTTTGACAGAGTCTCCCATGTACCAAGAGCCTTTTACAATATCACAAATATGATAAATATAATATACATCGACCCACACGGTCGGAAACACAATATATCAATATTTATCTCATTTTCGCTTTTAATGTGTAAGCGTACCTTATATTAGCGTTATTAAGTTCGTTCGCTTAATTTATATGCAATTACGCAACCAAAATCTATCCAAACAACCCCTTGTACCTGTACTTACTCAAAATAAGCACATAAGTTCCTTAACAATGAAATTTTCATAACATTCCATTCCTTTAATGAACTTAAACACATGGTTTTCCTAAAACAAACATATTATAACATGTATATTTCGAATGCGTAAACAAGTACAAGGTTCAAACATTCAATTATCCATTACTAATCAATGTATATTCAATTTCAAATTGATTCATAATCAATTCATTTGCATTCCATTCATATTCACATTCATTATATTCAAATAGATTTTATTAATCTCGGAATCATTCCATGTAAATCGATTCTCGAACAATTCAGCTCAGGTTCATGCACTTGCATTCATATTAATTTCACTTCCAACTTATATTACATCTTTTCCATTCACTTTCATTTAATTCACTTAGTGTTATTCACTTCATTTTATAGTGAACGGCATTTCATTCCATTCTAATTTATTTATAACCCATTTCATAAAATTAGTTCTAAGGTTTATTATAAACATTCAATATGCTACTTAAGTTCATATTCAGCTTTATAACTTAAGTTCATACCCAATCTTATCCAATCCATACTCCAAAATCATATTAAATTCATTTACCCTTGAATTGAATTCATTTCTTGTTATCAAATACTTAACCATTTAACTTGGTCATACGTTTTCCACTTCCTCGGTTTAATAAGTTATACAAACTTATTTATTCACAATACCCTGAATTTCCACTTAAGTTTACTCACATTCTATATTTATATCATATAGTTATATAATCACTTCACAATTCATGTTTATATTCAATTTACTCAATTCCAATTCACCCTCCATTTAAATTCAAAATTTTGAATTCCCATTCCTTTACCATAATATCAAACCATTTTCATTTTGGTTTTACCATTACATTTCTCAATTCAGAAATTCAAGAACTTATTTACTTAAAATCTCATATTTCTTACTTGAGTCCATTCACATCTTATAGTCATAACTCTGGATTATATATATCACTTTATAGCTTAAGTGTATCCATTCCATTCAATAATCAGAACTTATAGTTATATAATCATTTTACATTTCAAATTTTATATTCAATTCAAATCCAATTCAATTTTATTTAACTTATCTTAGGTTAAATTTCAACCCATATTATTCATTTTAACTTACTTAAGTTAAACTTTAATTCCAGGATTAAAATTCACACTTTCCTTTCTTATCTATATCAACTCCAAATTATAAGTTCAATAACTGATTTTCTCCTGACTTCATTAATCATTTAAATGGAAATCCCATAATTCAATCACCCAGTTTTATTTCAAATCATTTTGAAATCATAAATATACATATATCCACTTTTGTATATCAAATCATACTTTCGGAATTTTTAAATCAACTTGGTTTTGCCCAAAACGATACCCTTTTGGAATTTCTAAAACAAAACTTGTTTACCCAACAAGTCCAAAGCAAATAATCATAGCCAATCGCTATGGTAGCAATCCGCCACTTAGAAACTCGAAAATGAATACTGATGATGCAGCCGTCATCACCAGAATTATTATCCAGTGACTGAAGTGAGTTCAGTGCTTTCTTACTTCCAAAACCCATTTTAAAACAATTTCTATTTAGAAATATTTCCAAAATAATACTCCATTATTCTTCACAAACCACTTTGGAAAACATTTCCAAAATCTCTAAGATTTAAAAATTCCTAAAACTTAGTTCAAATCCATTTAAAACATTTCCCAAACTTTCCGGGATTTAAATTTCCAAATTATGGGTTTAAATCCAATTCTAGTTATAACTCCTTTGTATAAATCATTCTTATATACTTTTAAATTGGTTATATAACCCATTCCAAATTTTATAATCTTATTTAGATTATAATATACCAACCAAACACTCCAATATATACATTATAATAATTTCTGGGAAAAATTTCTTTTATATCAAAATATAGTTTAGGTAAAATTATTTCATTTACCCTCTTCAAAACAATACCGTGTCAGTTTACCTTATTTAAGAGTTTAGAAACCCATATCAATATGGTTGTACTTTCCATACCGACCAGAATTCATAAACACTCAACCGATTAATCAACACAATATAAAACATTTTTATATTCACTAACAAATACGTGCTCATATCTATTAATACACTCAAACTCATTCTAGGGTACTACTGACCCTATCTCTAATGAGTAATTTCCACCAAAGCCTAGGTATATTGTCAACCTAAGCTCTGATACCACATGTGATGACCCGACTTTTCGACCCTCGAAAATCGACATCAATACGTTCACTGTATAGCATGTCGAACAATCGAGTGCCGGAAAGACAAATTGTTAGGGGGAAACAAAGAAGGTAGAAGAAGAAAAGACTACACAAATACAGATTCTCATAGCGGATTGAATAATATATAATATTAACAGCTCTTTACACATATCTCAAATCAGAGTATATAAATCAATAATTATCAGCCTGGACAGTTATAACAATCTGTCCTCACAATTGCTGATAATTTCAATAGACACTGCAGTGGAATAAAACAAGTTCAAGAATATGTCTCAGTCTCCAGCTCGTCTCCGGAGCTCCAAAGCAACCCGATCTAAATCTATAATATGCTCGGTCTGACCTGAGCATTATTATAAAATAATAACAGATGGATCAGTCTGGTAAACTAGTTTGAGAAAAACAAACTCAATTTGATTTATTAAGTTATAAAACCTTTTCAAAATAAAGATATCGTAAGACCACGCCGCACATAAACACGGACAGGTTTTTACCTTAGATCACCAAACCATTTCTATAGAAAATCCAGTGATATTATAATAATGTCTAAGGGTCAAAATAATAATGATCAAGTAGCTGTGATGCTCGTGCTGTGTATATCACAACAATACTAGTATAAAATCAAAACTCGATAAGGCTCGTTCGCTAATTGTGTAGGATTTCCACGGAGGTGGCCTCAGTACTTCGAGAACGGTCCTCCTGCACAAGGATCAGAGTTATCCTTTCGAAGCATCATACCCGTCTAGCCGGGTTATTATAGGAGACATAACTGGTCTTGCTAAGACCGAGTGCATCGCTCCGGCATGCCAAAAACAACTGAAGGTATCGGTATTGCTAGAAAAGGACCCGACTACACCCTATGGTTTTGCCAACCCTACTCGTCATGCCTCCTATCTATGGTTTTAGTCATTTCTACTGATGAGGCTATATTCGGCGTTCCAGCTTACGCACTGCTCCAAAATAGATCACGGAATCCCATATGGATTCCCACACCACAATGGCCTTGGAATCGCATACAGATTCCCACATCTTAAATAGATCGTGGAAACATACATGGATTCCCATACCCAACGATCTCGGAACCACACATGGATTTCAACATCTCAATATAACACGAAAAATCCTCCATAGAACCGTATATGGTTTTGGAGTGGTAACGGTTCTGAGTCATCTCTTACGAGTACACTCTCCCGCTTCCCGAGCGCTCCATAAACCAATCGTCGATTTTTCAGAAATGCTCAATACCGGTTCTTTAGTAAATAATCAGACAATATATAAGAGCGGGGATCACCCCCTAACCCTTTAAGTGGACAGATCTCCTTATCGTTATCCTAGAAAAACAACGAGTTTATACGTACAGTATAGCACCACCGATGGTAACTGTACCATATAATTCCCGTGTTTCCTCTAGATATTTCCAGAGTTAAAACCCTTCGGCGTTAAGTAGAAAATCGTTTCCCTACCAACAAAATTAAGAAGGATTACATATTTGGGCCAAGATTTGATAGTCGGTTATTTAACTATCAAATAACAAACATTCAAACAACGATTATATTTCCCACTGAAATCATTATACCTCATTAAATTTAAATTTGATAAATTTGAATTCCTCATTTAAAACAAGCATATACTTATTTCATTCGAATAAGTATATTCACAAACCCTTTCTTTCAAAAATACTTGAAAACTGTTTGTAAAAATAGATATGGAAGTGCCACTCGGTATCGACCATAGATCGTAGCTCGATGGTTGCGTCTCTATCCCAAAAAAACCAAACTTAACTTAGGCAATCTCTGCCTCTCGATTTTCCGCCATGTAATCAATCATAGATCGTAGTTTGCATAATGGTTACGTCGCTATCCCAACGAAAACATCCCAAACTATAGGCAATCGCTGCCCCTTGAATTACGCTATGAAAATATACCACTTCTTCCAAAATCTTTTATTTTAATAAACATCTCAAAATAATACTTCTAAAGTTTCTATATAAATTCCCAAGTTTAGTTTAGGAAAATACTCTTTTAAAATAGATTATTAATAAAGGACTTTGAAAATGATTAAGGAAGAATTTAAAACAATTTAGAGATATCAATAATAATACCATTTGGAACCTTTTCCAGAATTATTTAATAATATATTATAATAACTTCCAAAACAACTTTTAACATACACTTAAGTAATTAATTTTTAAACAATATATATATATATATATATATTTCAAATAAATTAATTGATTTTTAAATAATCATTTATTAAAAAATTATATTATTATAAATAAATAATTCGACTTTTAAATCTTGAAAAAACCTTTAAAACATTTAAGTGAAATAACTAATATCACTATAGGAATCATTTACAAATATTTGTAAATGAAATTTTAAACAAAACCTTTGTATATATTTACTAATAAAACATTTCACTTCAAATTATACAATCTGAAGTTAAACCAATAACCTGTTATTTCCCAATGTTATACTAAGGCTCAGAAATCCCAATGGTACTTATCAACTACCATCCAATTCATTTTAACTATCAAAGTTAAATTACATGCGTTAACATAACAATCATATATGTAAATCAAATCCACACTTAACAATCGATTGTTAACACATCAATTATCCAATATAAATCCATTTGCATTGATCAGTGTCCAAATTAATTAATAGTAGAATAAAAATTGATTCTGCTAACCAATTATCATTCAAAATCAAACTCTTTCACTTATTTTCCAACGGTGTTTATTTGGCCAAATATATCACACCAATTATATTTCAATTCAATTTACGTTATAATTTAACAAGGTAATTTTATACACAATCCATTTATCAATTCCATACATACATGATCAAATACTAGAAATAAACTTAAAAATAAACATAAACAGTTTAATAACAATTCAAGATGCTATATCGTCATCCTAAATTAATTTCAATAATCACCAATTTCAACAACCCAAACAAGCATAAATAAATTTTATTTACCATAAAAATAAACTGATTAACCAAATGAGTGAGTTTAACTCACCTTGAGTTTTCAATTTTGCCAAGCGTTCCAATTTTAAATCAAATCGAACGACGTTCGATTTAACCTTAAATTTTAGCTAGCTCCAATCAATTACAAATCAATTCCAAAATGTAGTATTCGTCGCTACAATTCCATCGCCGCTTGTTTCGTCTCAATCGGACCTTGTATGTGAAAGATATGCATTTTTAAAGATATACGATTTATATAAATAGATTTACAAATTCTTTTTTTATATTTTTTTAATACCATCAGATCTGGGCTGTTGCTTTCAAGAAAACAGGTCATGGCCGTCCCTTGCATCTTCTTCCAGATCGTGCTCTAGGTCGAGCTAAACCACGTTGCCGATTTCCTCAACGTGTCGCTACCACCACGTTCATTTATTTGACGATTAGACACCTCCATCACGTCGACCGAGCTCCAGCGCACCATCGCCCAGACCCACGTCGAACTTGGCCACTCCTAGGCACTTAGAAATCTCCATGAATGGCCAGCGAATGCGACCAAGGTCCGGCTCCAAACGATGACGATAGCTCATATCTACCGTTGGATGGAAAGGTCTCGACGTGCTCTTCAACATTGTAATTGAAAGTTTTTCATGAAAGTTGATGGATTTGGAGATAAATCGAGGGGAAAACTGGCCATTTTCGGCCATTGAAATAAAGTGGAGGCGCATAGGGTTTTCTGGTGCGAGTACGCGTATATATATATACGTGTAAATATATTATTTTAATATTATTTCGACTATTCACGCAAAACTTTGGACGAACTCCAATCGAGGTGTGCCGCCTATCATTTATAATGTTTTACCTCTATTCCGAACACAGTGGAACAAATTTTGAGGCCTAGTTCGATCGTATGTGGAAGATACGTTTTCGAATTGAATTATTTTTATTAAATTTACTTAAATAAATTTCTATGCGTTTTCAGCTCGCACGAGCAAACGATAAATCTGATTGCTACGGAATTTGAAAACCTACAACAATACACTATTACGGATCCAATGAAACTGCTTTCGTCCAATTTTGTGACTGTGCCCCGAATCGCTATTTTATACTATTAAATTAATATATAAAATTTCAAATTTTAAATTTATCGACTTTTAGTTTCATTCAGAAGTCCACTATCATCACTCTAATTCAAATGGAGTTTAAATCAACTATAGAAATCATTTCCATTCACATTTAATCCAAGATTCACATATTTAGCCAATTTCAAATATTAAATTTACTATTCACCAAATCCATTTAATCGTTATATTTGAAATTTTAAATCATTTTACTAATTCAACCAAAATCTCCATATTCAAAATCAATTAATATTTCAAATCTAACATTTAAAAATAAATTAAACGTTCAAAACCAACGACCAAAATTCCGGGTCGTTACAATATATGTGTGTGTGTGTATGTATGTATTTCAAAATGATTTGAAATAAGATTGGGTGTTTAGTTCTTGAGTTTTCTGTTTAGATATTTTATGGACTCAAGTATCATATGCATTAGGGTAAGTATGGTTGTGCATTTTGTTTGATTTGTTGATCGATAGTTTTCATTTGTTAAAATGAAATGGAATTTTCAACGATTTTGGACAGTCGGAACTTTTGAATTTGTATAAGGAAATTAAAGCTAAGTGTTTATAAAAGTTAAGTTTTATATAATGCTTAAACTTAGAAGATAGTAGAATTCAAACATGTTTTAAATTGATTAAATATTCATGTTAAGTAAAATGAATTAAATGTTTTTGTTTATACTTTGAGGATGTAAGCAGTATTACATGAATATGAACTTAAGTTATATAATGTTCAATAACTTGAAGTAAAATTTTATGAAGTAATTCATAAGTGATTTTAGTATTAACTGAGGAATACTAAGTGATAAATGAGTGTGAATTAAAGTGAAAAGAAATTGGGATAATCAAGGAACCAATTGGAATAGAGTACTTATGTTGTACGTAGATCATTTTATTTGCTTGGCAGTTCTTGATCAAGGATTCAACTACATGGATTTTGAGGTGATTTACATCAGATTGAGTTAGGATATTTCACTCAATTTTTGATGGCGAACACTTAATATGGATTTTTGGTATGATTTTGACACTTTCTATCATAGTATATGGATATGTAAGAAGAACAGAGGTTTCTAGTCAAGGAACCGGATCGAAGTCCATACCAGCGAGGTCAAGTGAGATATACAAGTTCAAAAGTGAAATTTATGTGATTGAGCTAGCGATCAAGTTCAATATTGCATACGGATGACATATGTATATCGTATGGGCTTTAAAATATTTGTGTATGTATGTTGTGTAACGACCCTAATTTTGATTAACATTATTTAGGATAGTTAATTAGTTAATTAAATGAAATAATGTAAATAGTTAAGGGATTGAGATTTGTATATCTAAGGGGTAGCCATGCCTAATAAACATTGAACTAAAGGGAATTAAAATGAAATAAGAAAGGGTAATAGGATAAGGGCAAGATAGGAATAAGTTGTATTCTAATACACTAAACCATCATGCACTTTCATTCTCACGTTCATAAGCAAAAATTAAATACAAGAAGAGGCCGGCCACCATTAAGAAGAAGTAAGAGGAAGATAAAGCTAGAATAAAAAGAAGGAAGCTTAATCAACTCATGTAACGACCCGGTATTTTGGACCATTCGCATCCATTATAAGTGTATAGGTAGACACTCATGCCGGAATTGAATTGCTCAAAATACCACGTTGTTAATTTAAATTTGGCAAAACTGAACATATACAGTAAATAAATATAATCACAGATCACAGACACAGAGTAATAAATCCAGCGGAAATAAAAGAGATAGTAGTTCATGAAGCTACTATATAAATGTATAAGTTACATCAGAGTTAAACCAGATACAACGGAAGAGTAATACGATACATCAGATACAAATCAGAATACATCACTGGAATCATCGAATACTGAAAGCAGAATAGATGGCTGGATCTTCAAGCAAATCTCCAACTTCAAAGGTGAGTCTCGAATACTGGTACACTCAGTTTGACCCGAGCGTAAAGCAAAAACACAAGACACTCGAGTCAGGATTAACATTCTTATATTAATAAATCCAACTCAAGTGAAATAGCAATTGAAATACAAGTAACTCAAAGGATGTTTGGAATAACCATCCTTTAAGGATCCGTTAAACTATCTATTATGTAGTAGTGTACGATAAGTAGATAATGTCTATCAGTAATATAAAATATCAAAATAGTGTTAAGGCGTTACCATTATTCCCCTTAACACATTTTTATTCCCAAGAGCATATACAAGACCGTAGTTTACCCAAAACCGGAAGTCACCAGAGGGCAATCCATATACTAAAGGTACAAACCAAAATCGTAGTGGTCGCGTATAAAGGAATACAAGTATGACAAGGCACATGAGGCAATACCCAAGGTAGTGAAACTACCGTTTGCCTGATCCGGACTGGTGAGAACGCATCGCCGCAGCGACCGCAACACCGCGAAACAACACTCCCAAAATCAAGGGTGCACCAATCGACAACAAGTAATGAGTAGTTTTCGAAGAAGTGTGTTCGCTTGAGGTAGCTGACCTCCATTGGCCCGGCACTGCTCCTGTTTTAGTCATTTCCAATTTGACACAAGTGTCAAGGCTATCCATTATTGTTCTCTTTCTTCAGTCATCACGTACATCATTCCAACCACTTCATTCTGGATCACCACTCCGCGTATAGTTATTAAAGTGGTTTCGGTTTAGACAGAGAGTATGTCCATAACCAATTCCGGTCTCTTTAATAACTTTCGTCATTATTTCACCGATTGGTCGTTTATATATTTCAAAACCAAATCAAATTCAATTTCAAATAGAATTCGTAAACCAACATTTCATTTGTCTTTCTAAATCAATTTCCAAAATTTACGTTTCAAAACTTCCAAATTACCATTTAAAAATCTTATAATTCGATTTCAACTTTTATTTAAACAATTCAAATATTGATTCAAATTCATATATAAATTTCATTCCGAAATCATTTAAATTAATTTAATTTAACATTCAAATCAATTTCAAATTCATTTATCGATTTCATTCAATATTCGTTAAGTAAATTTTTCATTCAAAACAATTTCTATTAAATTTCCAATTCATTAAATCAATTACTTAAGTTCAACTCCATTATATCAAAACTTACAAATTGAATTAAATTAAATTCATCAAACCAAGTTCTTTAAATTACAAGTCTTACATTAATTTCAATAAATCACATTTTTTATTTCTTGTTAAAGAAATTCGATTTCACTTATTCATTTATTTAGTTACAAATTTCAAAACTTAATTATTTCATAACTCAACTTTACTTATTAAAGAAGTTCAATTTCACTTATTACGAAGTTCAATTTCATATATCAAGAATTCAATTTCATTTAATTATTAAATAATTCAATCTTGTTTAATTATTAAATAATTTCAAAAACTTAATTATTAAATAATTTCAAACTAATTTTTAAATAATTTCAAAACTTAATTCAATCATTTCTCAAATTAAACAACGTTCTTTCATCAATTTCTTTATTAATATTTTATTTCAGATTATTAAATATTCACATTTAAATTTCATTAAAATTCAATTTCCAACTACGTTTCAAAACCATATCATTTATTCAAATAAAATCTTCATTTTATTTTTAAATTAAATTATTGACCAATCGGGTTTTTATTTAATTCTCTATCCTAGGTCAAAGTTAAATTTGGGTATTTATCATTTCAACCCAATTCCAATTCAATTCAAAATCAAAACATAGCAAAGGGAACTTGCAGTGTGATAACTGGGATGATGTCAAAGTAAATAAACAAGCAATAACAACAATCAATATCAATCCAATAATCAATTCAAATAATCCCGAAATAGTCGTATTAATTCGCATTGTTATTTGTACGAATTAATATAATTATCTCTAGAATCTACACTATCATTTCATGTAGATTATTACACTAATATTTATACGGTTCTTCAATTGTCATTCGATTTCAATTTTAACACTACAACAATTAATCAAATATACGTTCAATGGTTCAAAGTGTAATTATCACTATTTTACATGTCAATTAATTTAACAATTAAAAGGGGTCATATTCAACTAATCAAATTTAACATATAAATCAGTTTTAAAATCGTTAACTATCCTATATCCATTTCAATTTTGCATACTATTTATCATTTAACACTAACAATTAACGTCCAATATAAACATCAACAATCAATCAATTATCAGCCAAACTGTATTATCATCGTATAAATAATTAACAGATAATGGTGTCAGATGTCACAGGTGAACTGATACAGGTAATAGCATATATAACAGTGTAAATAACCAATAGCAGCATATTTCAATTTGTCATTTCAATTGAAATCAAATTTAATAAATAAAAGAACATTAATCGTGAGTGATTGCTCACCTTTCGAGGTTAGAGAGGGTTTGACGATCAAATTAAGTTACGAAATCCAGGCATGAATTGCAAAGCAAAGCCCGATGGACACGAGTTCGACGGAATAGAACTGATAAATAGAAATGGATGAAATCAAATCAGAACTAGATCGATACAGATAATTGGTACAAGAGGACTGATATATAACTATAAAAAATCATATTTAAATTCAAACATATATTAAATTTATATATGTGTTTCAAAATCCATCGTTTCATAAAAAAAAATACACATAAAAAAAATTAAACACATATATATACATTATGCTTTTGAAATGAATACATGTAAATGCAAAATAATTACACTTTAAAAACAGATATACAAAATCATTTCCCAACTAATATCCTAAAGCAAGCACTGCACGGCTGCCTATTTATATCCACCTTACATCAAAACAGGACATAAACATGTTATAAATATCACATTATTACCATATATAGAAACCAATATTATTATAAACTCATATACATCTACTAAGAACCGAACATACTTGCATGCAAATCAAATCCCAACACATTTCATATCTCCTATTTACCAACCACTGTCCTTATTGCTGTCAGCCCATTAAAGCAATGCGTGTTCAAGCTTATATATACATAATAGTAACGTATAACAACCTATGTAAAAGCTTATACTGACAACTTTATAATATAATATGTGATACTTCTCTGCCACATACACTAGTAACAAAAGTGACAGATGCAACTTAAAACTTTAATTTATAATAAACTATAACCAAACTAGTAAACATACCAAACTATCATATAACATATATCAAAAGTTATATAATATAAACTAACCCTTATGTAACTACCAAATATATATATATAATAACATAAATTAACATACGTATATTACTGATGTTACTTTATATCCAACATTTTTTTTCCATATAAAATGACCTCACTTTATAATATATACAACATATTATAATACATACATAAACAGCCAATTACAAAACTTATACTGAATATGTATACAACCAACATAAAATCTAACACATTATAAGACTGTAATATAATCATATGCCTGAGATATAAATATACTGACACTATGCAAATATCTCCATATATACGTTACTAACAAGCTCAAATGGATGAGTTAGTGACCTTGGTCGAAGAGGGCTATGAGACTGCGGGATGGAGGGTCTGGATGTCGGTCTTGAGCACTGGCGCGATGGAGATAAGGGGCAGGCGAATGGTCGGCGCAGGAAGAAGGCTGATGGTGGATGCCGATCGATGTGGCTTGAGGCCCGGAGTGGGTTCGGCGGTGAGAGGAGAAGCAGGGGGAGGTCAGTTCTTTTTTTTTCTTGCGAGGTGGCGGTGGTGGCTCGCGCGGCTACTTGGTGGAGGAGGTGAAGACGCAGAGGGTTGCTCGGGGAAAAGTACGCGGAGAGGGGACGGGCAGTCACCGCGGTTTGGTTGCATGCGGAGGGGAGGTGGCCGGGTGTAGGTGATGGTAGCTGTGAAGTTTGGGGACGGGGTTCATGGTGATACGGCGAGGATGGGTTTGCATGGGGTGGCGGATCTGATGGGTACAGGCGGAGAAACTTACGGCGGTTGGCGTTCGGGAAGAGTTAATGGAAGTGAGGCGCAAGGCGGGGAGAGCAAGGTCGAGGGTAGGTTTCAATTGAGAAAGGAAACGAGCAGATCCTCAAAGCAATTGTATATGAACTCAACCTTCTTTTTATTTAGAAGCTATACAGAACGCATCTTTTTCTCTTCCCTTGAAATGAAGAGGCAAAATGAATCAACATTTGATTTCAATTACCGAGCAGTGAAGTTTAAAAGTCCAACGAATAAATTTTCTCGAAATCTTAATGGTTACAGAGAATAGGTTACCACACGAAGCAAACGAATGGACAAAGAAACCCAATGTAAAATCGAGTACCGATACGGTTCCCCGTTTCACGGTTTCCGTGACTTATCGGACCCCGAAACACCCAAACAAATAGACTACGGAGATCAGCACGACAAGACGATCAAAACGGTATATAGATATCAGTGGTATGATCGAATTTTAAAAATTCAAAATTTTCTACTGATGGAAAATGCAAGAAAAACGTAGAAAAATAAGATCGACGGAGCCAAAGAAGTCTGAATTTTGAAAAACGACAAACTGAAATCTTGCTCAGAAGATGGTTTTATAATTTTTCTACGTAAAATATTTAGGTTTCGGAAACATTTTATTTTCATCGCTTTTTAACTGATTAAATTGAAGTAATTTTACGTGCGAAATAAACTTTCATATTTTCGGACGAAAATTTACCAGTTGTTATGTTTAACTAGACGCATTCCAAATATCAAATTTATATTTAAAAATTTTCGTTTAAAATTTCACAAAATTTCAATTAATAAAGTTATTAAAACAGTTGAAATTTACGGGTCGTTACACTCTCCCCCACTCAAAACTTTTCGTCCCCGAAAAGGAACGAGGTAGGAGAATAGAAACAACAAGAAAGAAAAACAGATTTGAAATACAAAATAACAATTAATTTAAACCATATAAATTCAAATTTAAATTAATTGATATTCAATAATTGATTTAATCCATTTGATTTCACTGAAATCAAT
Source organism: Allium fistulosum (assembly GCA_030737815.1). Classification (NCBI taxonomy): domain Eukaryota; kingdom Viridiplantae; phylum Streptophyta; class Magnoliopsida; order Asparagales; family Amaryllidaceae; genus Allium; species Allium fistulosum. The sequence goes on along the minus strand of CM060906.1, from coordinate 292,197,505 downwards.
CTCAACTATTTCTAAATTCATTATTTTATTATCCCATTTTCTTCAATTTACAATTTCTAAAACCATACATTTTGAATAGTCTTTTATTATAATCATATTTTCTTCAACAATTTTAAATTCTTCTTCTTTATTCCAAATTACTGTTAAATTTATTCTACTTAATATATCTACTCACATATATTTAACCCATATAAATTAATTTAAAACATAAAAGTTTCGATTTAAATTAATTTACATCTATTAATTTTCTTATAAATTCAAGGTATTTTCATATGTTGATCAAATTTCAATTTATTAATTCTTTCAAAACAAATTTATTTCATTATTAACTGAGTTTACTTATTATCTTATCTAACTCTATTAACATCTTTATAATCAAAATTTAGTGTATAACATTTATTATAAACACTCAAATTTTATTTATAAATTCAATTTATCTTATATATTATCCAATTACATATTCAACTTCTGAATGATTTAGGTAAGTTGTATTAGAATGCAGTTGAACAATATACAAATAGAATTTTCCAAATTCAATTATTCAAGTTTAAATATTTATTCCAAATTTTTGGTCTTATTTATAATTAAAATCATCCTTTAACAAAATTTAAGAATTAGATTTCTGATTAACTTTAAACAATTTAGAGATATATACAATATATTTATCAAATCAAATTAAATTTTAAAATAAGATACCTATATATATATAAATCAAATTTTACTGAAGAAATTCAAATCAAAAAATATATTTTTCAAAACAAAACCGTAGCAAAGCTACAGAATAGTATCTCCACTTCGAAACTCGAAAATGAATGTCGATGATGCGGCCGCCATCACCGAAATTATTTTCCAGCGACAAAGAGAAGAGCACTGATTTCAACATTTTAAAATTCTTTGAAAACGGTTTCTATTCGAAAATACTTTCAATAATATATACTTTAAAAAATTTAAAACCAAAGTTCGAAATCACCGGAAACTAATAAATTCTCAAATTTCTGAATTAAATTCATTTCAAATACCAATCAATTTATAACCAAGTTTATAAATTCATTTATTTATATTATGCAATAGTCAATGGTTTACAAAACAATAAATGAAAATCAAATATTATTATTTCAGACAACAAATTCATTAACAATTTTAATTTCAGAAAACTTATATTTATATATAATATAATCATACAAAACTTTTTATTTTATTTATCAAATTTGAAAACGATATTGTGTCAGTTTGCTCTGCTCAAGTGTTTTGGAAATCCTATCGATAGCGTTGATCAGACGAATCGATCGAAAACCCAGATCAACATCAACAACTCAAACAACACAATTTATTTTACAGCATTTATATATTAGTTTACAAATACATTTCTTTGCTCGACGATGCAGGAATAAATTTTCAAAGCAAGAATAGAGATTCAAATTTGATTGACTCAAATCAAAGAGAATTTTGATTCAAAGATAAGTTCGAAACAAGATATGATGATTAATAGCAAAGTAGGAAGATTGATAAGTTTATATAAATCGCGGGCAACTTTAACCGGGTCGACCGTGACTTCAAGAATAAGATCGTTGTAGAATTCCGAGGTGAATCGACATTCGATCTCAAGAAATAAAATTCAGGTATAGTAGGAAATAGATAGCATCGTAAACCGAGGATACATAAATCTCCGGTAAATCAATGCCTATTGTAAAGGAGTTTCACCCCTTTACAAATCATTCGAAGATTGGCGAGACCGCCGATCTATTATAGATATCATTCAAAATGGAGTTATGGGGTGCTCCAGAATTGAAAGAAGACGAATAGTGAGGGACACGAATGAATTTTTTTGGAACCGCAGGGAACGTTCCAAAATTCAAAAGAATTAAGTCAAAAGGAAGAGATTGAAACTCGAATGAGAGTGATTCTGTAGATACATTTACCCTATATGCTGAGTTTTGCCTAGAGCTACCAAAGCTCTGATACCAACTGTAATGACCCGGTATTTTGGACCATTCGCATCCATTATAAGTGTATAGGTAGACACTCATGCCGGAATTGAATTGCTCAAAATACCGCGTTGTTAATTTAAATTTGGCAAAAATGAACATATACAGTAAATAAATATAATCACAGATCACAGACACAGAGTAATAAATGCAGCGGAAATAAAAGAGATAGTAGTTCATGAAGCTACTATATAAATGTATAAGTTACATCAGAGTTAAACCAGATACAACGGAAGAGTAATACGATACATCAGATACAAATTAGAATACATCACTGGAATCATCGAATACTGAAAGCAGAATAGATGGCTGGATCTTCAAGCAAAGCTCCAACTTCAAAGGTGGTTCTCGAATACTGGTACACTCAGTCTGACCCGAGCGTAAAGCAAAAACACAAGACACTCGAGTCAGGATTAACATTCTTATATTAATAAATCCAACTCAAGTGAAATAGCAATTGAAATACAAGTAACTCAAAGGATGTTTGGAATAACCATCCTTTAAGGATCCGTTAAACTATCTACTATGTAGTAGTGTACGATAAGTAGATAATGTCTATCAGTAATATAAAATATCAAAATAGTGTTAAGGCATTACCATTATTCCCCTTAACACATTTTTATTCCCAAGAGCATATACAAGACCGTAGTTTCCCCAAAACCGAAAGTCACCAGAGGGCAATCCATATACTAAAGGTACAAACCAAAATCGTAGTGGTCACGTATAAAGGAATACAAGTATGACAAGGCACATTAGGCAATACCCAAGGTAGTGAAACTACCGTTTGCCTGATCCGGACTGGTGAGAACGCATCGCCGCAGCGACCGCAACACCGCGAAACAACACTCCCAAAATCAAGGGTGCACCAATCGACAACAAGTAATGAGTAGTTTTCGAAGAAGTGTGTTCGCTTGAGGTAGCTGACCTCTGTAACAGCCCGATATTTTAAAGCGAAATTTTAATTGAAAACAAAACATTTTGAAATATTAATTTAAAAATAAATTGTAGAAATTCGTATAAAACGAAAATTTAAAACGTTACATTTCGTCACGTTTTGTCCGTTCTTAACTTTACATTAGAATCAAATTTTATTAACGATGATAGTAGCTATTTTAAATTTTGATTTATAAAGATACGTTATATTTTAAGAAAACCGTTAACATTTTTAAATTTATTTAATAAAAGGAACAAGTAACAGTTGTACGTTACTTTGGGCGTTACACTGTACGTGCGTTGTTCCATGGTCCACTTATTTCAGCTGTATATATTAGTTTGAAAAGTCAAATCTTGCCTTACTTCACGTAAGAAATATTCCACTTTTCCCATTATCTTCCTTACGTTTCGTTCAACATTTATTTTGCCTTTAATTCCTCTAACCGATCAAAACCCTGCTTTTGCCTTCTTTCTACAAAAATTATTGGCAGCTGTTCATTTTTTTTGTTTCGTTCAAAAATTTTCATTCCTCAAAAGGCTTTCTCTGTAGCTTTTGTTCAGAATCTCGTGAACATCTCTCTGGGAGGTACATGCCACATCTATTTTCCACTTTCTTTGTTCACTTTATATTTTTAGTTTGCTGTCTCTTGTTTGTTGCAGCTGTACCATGCTTCCTCTTTTCATTTTTTATTGTGATTTTCGTTGTCACCGGCCAATCCCTACGTCCCATGCCTTCGCAACCTAGACCACCGCCGCCTCCATGCCAACCATCACCGCCTCCTACCCCAACCTGCCACCACACCCACGTCCAGGACAGCCGCGTCTTCACCTTACGAGAACCCACCCAGGCGAACCATTCCCATCGCCCAACCCACTGCAGCCTGACCTGCAACCGAACCCCGAACCACAGCCTGCACCACGTGACCCCACGCCGAACGAACCCACCCAGGCGAACCATTCCCATCGCCTAACCCACTGCAGCCTGACCTGCAACCGAACCCCGAACCACTGCTCACCACCACGTGACAACCTTTCGCCAGAACCACCTCCACAACCCCATGCCGAACCCAGTCGCCTCCAAGCCACCAGACCACCACGAAACCCCACGCACCCCACCAGACCGAGCCTGCCCCATTCGCCTCCATGTCGAGACCAGGCAACCCCAGGCCGAGATCAGACCAGCCACACCCCCTACTCCAGGCCGAGACCAATGTGCCAGCTACCACCCACGTCCCCAGGCCAGACCGAGAACCCACGGCCCCTCCAACCCCTTCGCCAGACCATAACCAGGCTGACCAACCCATGCCACCCGAACCGGCAGTCCGAGCTTGTATTGTGAACTAAGTAGTGAAGTATTTTGTTATCTTGGCATTTTGTATTTTGTCTATACTATTCCTGAGCCTCTGTTTGAAAAATGATGAACAAAAGTTGTTTGTCACCTTTTTGTTTTGAAGTTGTTGGTCGAGCCCTGCAAATTGGAAAAGAGAAATGAGAAAAATTGTTTTGCACTTCAAAAGCTGTTTGTCATTTTTTTTGTTTGGTTTGAAATTGTTGGTCACGTGTTGTTTCCTCTACCTATTTTTGTATTTGGTGTCCAGAGCCTTTATTTCGAAGTTTTAAATATACTGAACTTTGTTTTGAAAAAAAAAGTTGTTTTGTCACTTTGAAAATTTAAAGTTATAATCAATTTTCAAAAGTAGGCGTGCTAATTGTTTTGATTTTTTTTAACCTGTTACTTTTCCGTTGTTCGCTTCATTGAAAATTCGTTATTCGTGCAATCTTAGATTTGATTATTTACTGTGTTTTGGTTTGAATCTAGTTGGCGCATCCGCTAACGACTGATCGTGCTATCCGCGTGCTTTCGATTGACATCGTACTTCTTTCTTTCCGAATCTCCAGCTCCGTAGAGGTGAGTAAATCTCACACGAATATCCATACTTATATAATTGTGAAACGACCGCAACTGAATGTGTGGAAATAAATAAATAAATAAATGATGTTATAATTACCTGTGATTTATTTATAGTTGATGTTAATTGTTAAAACTGCATATCGTATCATCTGTTATATCTGTTCTTATTTTACTGTTATTCTATTCTGTTAAATCACACTGCAAGTTCCCTGTAGAATAGAATCACTATGGGTTGAAATGATACATACCCGAACGGACTTTAGAATAAGGGAAGGTCGTTATGGGCCGAAATGATAGGCCTGAGCGATTTTCAATTAAATTTTATTTACTTGGGATTGCGGGTTTGAAATGATAAAACCCGGATTTTTCTTTGTAAATTACGGATTGAAATGATATAGTATCCGTATCACTTGAATTAGGCTAGAAAATAGTATACAGACCCGTGGTTATTTTCTGTATTTTTGAATAATTTTAAATAGTTTAAAAATTGTAATAATATTAAATTGATTTAAACTGAATTTTAAGTGATTTATTAAAAATAGAAATGATTTTTCTATGTGATAAATATAAATAAATGGAGGAATATTGATTTTTTTAAACGAAACTTAAAATTGAAATTTTGATAAAAAGAAAGATGGAAACTTAAGTTAATTTAATTGAAATTGAAATTTAGTTTTAATTTGTGGGAAAATGAAGTTTAAGTTTAAGTGTTGAAATGAATGTAATAAGCAAATTGGTAAGTTTGGTTTTTAACTTGTAAAATTTCTTTGAAATAAAATTTGTTAAAGGATTGAAATGAACATTTTAATGTATGATTTTATAAGTTTTAACTAGGTAGAATCTGTAGCACTTTTTAAGTGTTGTGGTTTTTATAAATGAACCAAAGGACTAAAATGAACTAAAGCTATGGTAGTACTTGGTAAGTGCTGTTGTAGCCGAAACTAAAATTGAACTTGAACTAATGAAAAGCTACTGTAGCACTTGTTAAGGACTGCAGTAGACTGAAATATGATTTTGTTTAAAACTGAACTGATATAAATTTTAAATATTGTTTTGTTGAAATAAAATGGTTTTCGAATATAACTTACCGCCACACTTTTAAATGCCGTGGAAGCTGAAAATTTTAATGTTTTTGTTTAAGTGAATAAGTGAACTCCGAAGGTTAGATTTTGGAAATATAATATTGATTTAAAGGAATAATGACTTTGTTTTTAAATGGTTTAATTCGAAGTATATTTTGATAAATTGTTTTAAATCTATAACCACGGGTTATAATAACGATTGGTTGGCAAAGAGACCGGGATCGGATATGGACATACTCTCTGTCGATACCGAAAACCACTTTGACAACCGTGTACGCGGTGGAGATTCCAGAATGAAGTAGGATGGTGGCGACGTCCTTAAGGTATTACGTGGACCCAACTCCCGTGAGTTGGCATAAGGTGGCTAAAACAGGAGCGATCTCGGACCAGTGAGGTAGCACCTCTTCTCGGACACATTCCTTCGACATTATACTCTTACTGATTTGACTAGATGGCCATCCTCCGATTTGGGAATGTTGTTCGAGGTGGAACGGTAGTGGCTGCTATGCGTATCCATCAGTCCGTGTACGTAATTGGTATATCTACCCTGGCATTGCCTAGTTGTGCCGTGTCACCTACCATATCGAGCTTTAGTACGATTATGATTTTAAGATCCGACCGCGTTAAGGTTCTCCATCCCCTTAACGCTATTTTCCGATATGATTATACTTTACTTATGTAGACACTATTATAATAGCGAATATTACTATATAGTAGATAGATTAACGGATCCTTAGAGGATGGGCGGTCCCAAGCATCTTCTAAGTTACTTGTACCTTTACTACATTTCATTTGAGTTGGTTTACATTGTATAAGTATGTATATCCTGACTCGAGTGTTATGTTTTATTTTACGCTCGGGTCAGCCTGAGTATTCACAGCTTTGGATTCACCTTTCTGGAGCTCGGAATCACTGGAGATTCTGCCTATCTAGTTATCTTCCTATTTCAGTTTCAGTTGTCTTATTTCAGCTTTTGTTTTAGAGACTTGTGTATTTAGGTTTTCTACTGTACTTGTTTCAGAACTATATTGGGTTTCAGACTATGTATTTTGTATTTGATTTTAGACTATGTATTTAGTGGCTTCATGAACCACTATGGTATTTTTAAATTCCGCTGCGAGTTATTCTGATATTTCTGTGTCTGTGATTCTGTGAATGATTTTATTTGCTCCAAATTTTATTACAATCTGTTATTTTGCATTATTCAAGTCTGACATGTGTGGATTATTGTCGATTTGAATGGTCCAAAATAGTGGGCCGTTACAACCTCCATTGGCCCGGCACGGCTCCTGTTTTAGTTATTTCCAATTTGACACAAGTGTCAAGGCTATCCATTATCGTTCTCTTTATTCAGTCATCACGTACATCATTCCAACCACTTCATTCTGGATCACCACTCCGCGTATAGTTATTAAAGTGGTTTCGGTTTAGACAGAGAGTATGTCCATAACCGATTCCGGTCTCTTTAATAACTTTCGTCATTATTTCACCGATTGGTCGTTTATATATTTCAAAACCAAATCAAATTCAATTTCAAATAGAATTCGTAAACCAACATTTCATTTGTCTTTCTAAATCAATTTCCAAAATTTACGTTTCAAAACTTCCAAATTACCATTTAAAAATCTTATAATTCGATTTCAACTTTTATTTAAACAATTCAAATATTGATTCAAATTCATATATAAATTTCATTCCGAAATCATTTAAATTAATTTAATTTAACATTCAAATCAATTTCAAATTCATTTATCGATTTCATTCAATATTCGTTAAGTAATTTTGTCATTCAAAACAATTTCTATTAAATTTCCAATTCATTAAATCAATTACTTAAGTTCAACTCCATTATATCAAAACTTACAAATTGAATTAAATTAAATTCATCAAACCAAGTTCTTTAAATTACAAGTCTTACATTAATTTCAATAAATCACATTTTTAATTTCTTGTTAAATAAATTCGATTTCACTTATTCATTTATTTAGTTACAAACTTCAAAACTTAAATATTTCATAACTCAACTTTACTTATTAAAGAAGTTCAATTTCACTTATTACGAAGTTCAATTTCATATATCAAGAATTCAATTTCATTTAATTATTAAATAATTCGATCTTGTTTAATTATTAAATAATTTCAAAAACTTAATTATTAAATAATTTCAAACTAATTTTTAAATAATTTCAAAACTTAATTCGATCATTTCTCAAATTAAACAACGTTCTTTCATCAATTTCTTTATTAATATTTTATTTCAGATTATTAAATATTCACATTTAAATTTCATTAAAATTCAATTTCCAACTACGTTACAAAACCATATCATTTATTCAAATAAAATCTTCATTTTATTTTTAAATTAAATTATTGACCAATCAGGTTTTTATTTAATTCTCTATCCTAGGTCAAAGTTCAATTTGGGTATTTATCATTTCAACCCGATTCCAATTCAATTCAAAATCAAAACATAGCAAAGGGAACTTGCAGTGTGATAACTGGGATGATGTCAAAGTAAATAAACAAGCAATAACAACAATTAATATCAATCCAATAATCAATTCAAATAATCCCGAAATAGTCGTATTAATTCGCATTGTTATTTGTACGAATTAATATAATTATCTCTAGAATCTACACTATCATTTCATGTAGATTAAAGATTATTACACTAATATTTATACGGTTCTTCAATTGTCATTCGATTTCAATTTTAACACTACAACAATTAATCAAATATACGTTCAATGGTTCAAAGTGTAATTATCACTATTTTACATGTCAATTAATTTAACAATTAAAAGGGGTCATATTCAACTAATCAAATTTAACATATAAATTAGTTTTAAAATCGTTAACTATCCTATATCCATTTCAATTTTGCATACTATTTATCATTTAACACTAACAATTAACGTCCAATAAAAACATCAACAATCAATCAATTATCAGCCAAACTGTATTATCATCGTATAAATAATTAACAGATAATGGTGTCAGATGTCACAGGTGAACTGATACAGGTAATAGCATATATAACAGTGTAAATAACCAATAGCAGCATATTTCAATTTGTCATTTCAATTGAAATCAAATTTAATAAATAAAAGAACATTAATCGTGAGTGATTGCTCACCTTTCGAGGTTAGAGAGGGTTTGACGATCAAATTGAGTTACGAAATCCAGGCATGAATTGCAAAGCAAAGCCCGATGGACACGAGTTCGACGGAATAGAACTGATAAATAGAAATGGATGAAATCAAATCAGAACTAGATCGATAAAGATAATTGGTACAAGAGGACTGATATATAACTATAAAAAAATCATATTTAAATTCAAACATATATTAAATTTATATATGTGTTTCAAAATCCATCGTTTCATAAAAAAAATACACATAAAAAAAATTAAACACATATATATACATTATGCTTTTGAAATGAATACATGTAAATGCAAAATAATTACACTTTAAAAACAGATATACAAAATCATTTCCCAACTAATATCCTAAAGCAAGCACTGCATGGCTGCCTATTTATATCCACCTTACATCAAAACAGGACATAAACATGTTATAAGTATCACATTATTACCATATATAGAAACCAATATTATTATAAACTCATATACATCTACTAAGAACCGAACATACTTGCTTGCAAATCAAATCCCAACACATTTCATATCTCCTATTTACCAACCACTGTCCTTATTGCTGTCAGCCCATTAAAGCAATGCGTGTTCAAGCTTATATATACATAATAGTAATGTATAACAACCTATGTAAAAGCTTATACTGACAACTTTATAATATAATATGTGATACTTCTCTGCCACATACACTAGTAACAAAAGTGACAGATGCAACTTAAAACTTGAATTTATAATAAACTATAACCAAACTAGTAAACATACCAAACTATCATATAACATATATCAAAAGTTATACAATATAAACTAACCCTTATGTAACTACCAAATATATATATAATAACATAAATTAACATACGTATATTACTGATGTTACTTTATATCCAACATTTTTTTCCATATAAAATGACCTCACTTTATAATATATACAACATATTATAATACATACATAAACGGCCAATTACAAAACTTATACTGAATATGTATACAACCAACATAAAATCTAACACATTATATGACTGTAATATAATCATATGCCTGAGATATAAATATACTGACACTATGCAAATATCTCCATATATACGTTACTTACAAGCTCAAATGGATGAGTTAGTGACCTTGGTCGAAGAGGGCTGTGAGACTGCGGGATGGAGGGTCTGGATGTCGGTCTTGATCACTGGCACGACGGAGATAAGGGGTAGGCGAATGGTCGGCGCAGGAAGAAGGCTGATGGTGGATGCCGATCAATGCGGCTTGAGGCCCGGAGTGGGTTCGGCGGTGAGAGGAGAAGCAGGGGGAGGTCAGTTCTTTTTTTTTCTTGCGAGGTGGCGGTGGTGGCTCGCGCGGCTACTTGGTGGAGGAGGTGAAGACGCGGAGGGTTGCTCGGGGAAAAGTACGTGGAGAGGGGACGAGCAGTCACCGCGGTTTGGTTGCATGCGGAGGGGAGGTGGCCGGGTGTAGGTGATGGTGGCTGTGAAGTTTGGGGACGGGGTTCATGGTGATACGGCGAGGATGGGTTTGCATGGGGTAGCGGATCTGATGGGTACAGGCGGAGAAACTTACGGCGGTTGGCGTTCGGGAAGAGTTAATGGAAGTGAGGCGCAAGGCGGGGAGAGCAAGGTCGAGGGTAGGTTTCAATTGAGAAAGGAAACGAGCAGATCCTCAAAGCAATTGTATATGAACTCAACCTTCTTTTTATTTAGAAGCTATACAGAATGCATCTTTTTCTCTTCCCTTGAAATGAAGAGGCAAAATGAATCAACATTTGATTTCAATTACCGAGCAGTGAAGTTTGAAAGTCCAACGAATAAATTTTCTCGAAGTCTTAATGGTTACAGAGAATAGGTTACCACACGAAGCAAACGAATGGACAAAGAAACCCAATGTAAAATCGAGTATCGATACGGTTCCCCGTTTCACGGATTCCGCGACTTATCGGACCCCGAAACACCCAAACAAACAGTCTACGGAGATCAGCACGACGAGACGATCAAAACGGTATACAGATTTCAGTGGTATGATCGAATTTTAAAAATTCAAATTTTTCTACTGACGGAAAATGCAAGAAAAACGTAGAAAAATAAGATCGACGGAGCCAAAGAAGTCCGAATTTTGGAAAACGACAAACTGAAATCTTGCTCAGAAGATGGTTTAGAATTTTTCTATGTAAAATATTTAGGTTTCGGAAACATTTTATTTTCATCGCTTTTTAACTGATTAAATTGAAGTAATTTTACGTGCGAAATAAACTTTCATATTTTCGGACGAAAATTTACCAGTTGTTATGTTTATCTAGACGCATTCCAAATATCAAATTTATATTTAAAAATTTTCGTTTAAAATTTCGCAAAATTTCAATTAATAACGTTATTAAAACAGTTGAAATTTACGGGTCGTTACAACTCAATCCAAGATCAAATCTCAACTCCTTAACAACAAGCTAAAGGTGAATAGTAGGTTGCATCTCATATTTTTATTGTTTTCGGTTTTAGTTGAGATTCGAAATTTTTTTACAAGTGATTTTCCATGTTTGATTCTTTAAATGGATATATATATATATATATATATATATACACACACATGTTTGTTGATGATATATGCTTATTCATATAGATTTTATGATTTTAACTTGAAAAACTAATTAAATGACATCCAAATGCCTTACGATTTTGAGATAAGGTCATAAATAATATTTTAGAGATGGGTTTCAAATTTCATAATTTTTTGAGTTAATGTGGATTTATTATGAGTTTTCTAGTGAAGAAAATGGTTAATTGGGTTTAAAATTAATTACGGCTATTTTATGTTGGCTTTGGGATAGAAATTTATATATGTTAGAAAATATATTAAAAGTCATTTATGGGAATTTTTGTAGGATTTTTCTATGTGTTTTAATAAATATATAAAATTATTTAAGTTATGGGACTTAAATGTTTTATATGTTTATAAAAGGAGAAGGGGTAATTTGTATATGTTTTAAATTGTTTAATTCTGAATTTTAGCAGCACTTTTAGAAAAGGTTTTGGAAAAGAAATTAGCAGCCAATCATATATTGACAAACAAAGCAGGTTAGCTGAAAAGAAATTACTTTTTAAAGTTAAAAATCAGGTTTTCTAAGGTTTTGGTGTTTCGCCACTTTCGACAGCTACCTTTCGACTTCATACTTCCGCCTCCATCGTAGTCGAAACCAATACACATGGTATCAAAAAACTTGGTACCTAGTGGATTGGAGATAGGCGAAAGGTATAGATTCGAAACAGGGGTTCCGAAGGGGTCGAAACCTTGTTCTGCTTTTAAAGGGAAATGCGCCTGCTTTGCTTTCAAAAAGAATGCTTTCGAATAAGATAGCTTTCGACTTAGTCAAATGTTTTAAAGAAAGGTTTCGAAAGAGGTTGTGCCTTTGTTTTATAAAGAAGCTTTTGAAGGGGTCGAAACCACTAGCTACCGTATTTAACCTTTCGAAGTAATGCCTTCGAAAGGGTTCCTTTGTTTTAAAATTAGAGTCGCTTCTCCAATGCTTTCGAAGGAATAGGTTTCGACACCATCCACTTCTTTACTTAGGAAATTGCTTTCGGAAGTCTTGCTTTCGACTTAGTTCTTTTTAGGCCCTTTTGAGATTTTGAAAGTTAAACCCAAAGGTTTCGAAAGGAATAATCTTAAATGGTTTCGAAAGATTGTTCCACATGTTTTTACTTGAACCCAATGCTTTCGAAAGGTTTAATTTATATAAAGGACTTAATGCTTTCAAAAGGTATATGTTAAAGGTTTCGAAGGGGTGGTTCCCTAATGTTTGTCGAAAGGTTTACCTTAGTGTTTAAATGGAGGGTTTCCAATGTTTTCGAAAGGCACGTTTAAAGTGTTTTGAAAAGAGGATGTCCAATTGTTTTATAAAGCTTTCGAAAGAGATGTTTTCAATGTATTCAAAAGGTCTATTGTAAATGGTTTTGAAAGGTATGTTTTGGCCCTTCGGCCTAAGGTTATAAAGTAAAGTAGTTTACTTGTACCAAAAGGGGTACTTTCAATGGTTTCGAAAGGGGTTGTTTAAAGCATTTAAACAAGGGTTTCGAATGTGTTCATCAACAATGTTTTGTGTAAAGTGTATATATAACATGGCAGAGTGGTTTGAGTAAAGTGTACAGTAATTTATTTTTGTTTAAGTATGATTTGAAGGGTTAAATCAATTTGAAAGAAATGTTTTCAAGGAAAATTTAATGGGGTAGTTGACCCTAAGTAAATGACTCGGATATTAGCATACCAGGTAGGACTGGTATGGGGTCGCGCCCTATACTTTAGCTAGTAGCCCCTAGCTAATATAAGTCCAAAATTCCAATGTGTAGGGCTTTGTCACAAGTAAGACTAAAATGATGTTACACACAGAAAGGAATATATAGTGTAAAGATAGGTTATTGATGGGCCCGCAAAACCATTAGGATCAGTTGACCTTGGGAGAAGTAAGTTAGGGATAGACCGTCTAGAAGAGTATCTAAAAGAAGTTGGATTATTTGTTTAATTTGTCTGGTAGGCCCGAGTCAGCCAAAGGTTTAGCCAAACAAAACTATAATGTTCGGACAGATAATCCATTGATTACCTCATTTGTATGCATGCATGATATTGCTATTGTTGTTTTAACCAGTTTGGTTGCAGGATTTTGATTTGCAAAGATATGTTTTTAAAAGGATATTAGTGAGGGGAAACCCGTTCCGCTAAGCGGCGTGGTCTTACTTAATATCAAATAACTGAGATGTATAGTATTATTCACACCAGGCTTCATGTCTGATTCGAAGTTTATGTTTTTCCCTTAAACTCTCGGGTGCTCAAAATTGATTTGAGTAGGTTGAGAGTTGAGGATTTATAGGTTTTAGTAGGTGGACGAATAAAATCTTTCGGAGACGAACAGGAGGTTGATGTTAGCTATTTAGGAGTTGTTATGTTTTTATTTCCGATGTGATGTGTTAAGATAGTTTTTGTCTATTTTGTACTTCGATCATCTAAGGGGGCATCTTCATATGTCGCTCTTGGCGTATTTTGTAATAATTATATTTGATCAATGCCTGGGAAACGTTTGGGATTATGTAATTAGATATGAAACATGATTTTGTGAAATGTAATCAGAAAATTTATTTTTGAAATCTGTGATTTTGTTTCATATTCATGTGCTTCTGATATTATGGATACCATTAACATTACCGTATTTTGTCACCGGAAGTTAATACTATAGATGACTGCGGCATCTGTAGCACTTAGCTTTAGGCCTCAAGATAAGGGATGTTACATGTTGGCTTATGGAGGGTTTGGGGAATGACTTTTCGAATTGTTTTGGTAGCATAAGTGATCTACTAAGTAATACCTGAGGTTGTAGAGCGTAAGGTAATGCTTAGTGAATTGTTTGTCATCCTTGTGCGATGAGATGGCTTCTGAACCTAGGCAAACCATGAGTTTTGGTTACTACTAATTTCAGTATTGTATGGTATTTTTATTTGATTGTTTCTATGGTTGTCAGTTATTGCAATACCATCAGGTATTGATGTGTAATCGTTGCTTTGTTGCTTATGTTGGAATTTCGTGGGCATAATTCTTTTAAGGCGAAGAATGTAATGGCCCGGATTTTTGAACAGTTTATAATTAAATATTGGAATTATTTAAACAATTGAATCTTGGATTTAGTTCGAATAAAATGATTTCAAAAGCTTATTTAAATTCTGTTTAAATAAGAATGAATATACTAAACTTTTAATTTAGAATTAAAATTGATTAAATTGGTTTTAATAATAATTCGTTTTAATTAACGTGTGAAATTATCATTCCGTGGCACTGTCTTGGATTTGGACGAAACCGGTGCCATTGGATCTGGAATAATGAATTGTTGTACGTGGACGAGTTTCGTGACGGTCTGACATGTCGTGTGGTCATGCATGCTCGAAACATGCAATGTTAAATTTAAAAGAATAAAATATAATAAATATTTCTCTATAAATACATCATCACACTCAAACCTAATTTCCATTTTTCCCTCTTCCTCTTTATTTTAAATGTTTGCCTACCGCCACCACTTCTTGCATCCAATCAATTGTTTCGGGAGTTTTAGTAAATGAAATCGGCTGACGTTGGATTCATTAGCTTCGTAGTGGCATAAGCTTCGCAGTGGTGTGCTTGGAGTGTGGTGTGATGGTGTTTATGGGTGTTCGATTTGGTCCAGTCGAGCATAGAGCCAGCATTTGTCGTCGTTAGGGAGGATGATGGACTTTGGGGACGGTGGCGTTGTGCTAGTGGAGTGAAGGGGCTTTGGCCGTGGTATTTTGGTGAACTTTGGTGCTTGGTGGTGAGTAGTGACATGTCCATTGTTGTATTTGGGTGAACTGTCGCGAATTGTAGGGGGAATATCAAAGATGAAATCGAGTATGCGATCGAGTTCGAGGGAGCATGGGGAGTTATTTGGTGGTAGTTAGCAGTGCTCCGATGCACTATAGTGGGTTGCGTCATTTAGGGATAGTCGGAACCTGGAAGCGAAGTCCGGGGGTCGCTTTTGCGTGTGGGTGATCGGAGAAAAATTGAAGGGGTTAGGAGGAAGAGGTTGGGATGTGGAGTTGATCAGAAGTGGCGGATTTTGCTCTAGTGGCCGATTTGGGAGTGTTAGTGATACGCAGGGGACGTGTACATGCGTCAGCAGTAGTTTGATTAGAGAAATGGAGGAGATGATGAGGAAGGTAATTATCTTTATTACCTTGATTAATTAGTTAATTAATATTTAATTAATCTCTAGAGTTCTAACGATCGTATCTTGTTCATACGAGGTTTGATCGAGGTGCCATTTTTGCTATTGCGTTTGTATTGGGATTATCTATGCGATGTAGTTAGATTCGTCGAGTTTGGATCTAGTGGGAATTTTAGTCAAAATCAATCGACGTTCGATTTTGGATTATTCGAAAACGCGAAAGCATTAGTTGGAGCTTGGGTGAGTTTTGCTCACCAGTTTATTATATATTGTTGTATATATAATTGTTCTTGTATTAAAAATATAAACTGTATAACGAACAATGCACGTTATTACATTTGAACCCCGCCTTATTTTGTGAAACAAGTGAGAACATTATTATTGACTATAATATCTCTGTTGATCGTCTATAACATGTATCGTGCTGTAGGCTACTTGTTTACATGTTTGATATTGCTTTGTGAAAAGTGATGGTATGTTATGAATGTTAGAAACGATATAGTCGTTATAAACGTTCTTTGAAATCCCTGATATTTGACATATGTAAAATTGGATAAATTGGGTAAATTGTGGAAATATATGTACATATATATTGGGTTGTTTTACACACGTTTGGGTGTGTTTGACATAAAAGGAATTAGTTTGGACATTTATGAAAATTGTAAATGGTAGAAGCAAAACGGTCGCGATGGATGCACTTTGAAATCGCCGTGATCTGCGATTTTGGAGTTAACTTTGGAAGACATCCTAGGACTTCTTCGTATTAGTTAATAGGTACTGCTAGCATACTTATTATCAGGGAATGACTAGGTTTAAATATATTTTTGAAAATCAATTATGGATTTATAAAGATATTGTTTTAAATTATGAAAACAGGTTTTTAATTAGTGTTTTAAACAAAGGGTTTTGAAATATATTATAAGTATTTTAAAAGTATGTTTTTATTTTATATATGGTTTTAAAACATGTATAAGTATTTTTAAAGTGTATTTTTAGTAATAAATGGTTTTAGAGATTGTTAAAGATTTATTTGAGAAATAAATGGATTTTTATTATAATATTTAATATTTTATTAAATATCTTAGTTCTATAAACAAATTAGTATATGTAAATATCTTCTTTTTAAAAGCATTTTAGTATATTTAGAAGTTTTAACAAGGAATTTTGGGATTCAAAAAAGAATATAAAGGAAGTTTGGTATTTATAAAGGAATTTAAAAGGAGTTTTGGATTATAACACTTATGTTATAATGGATTGTTTTACAAATTGATTAAAAAGGTATATTACCTTTTTTTAATAAGTAAATTTATACTTCGAACTTTAAATGAATATTTTAAAGTAAATGGCAAGTATTAAAGTGATTTTGGGTTTATAGTATCAATGTTTGTGCAACATCTGTTTTAACCCATTTAACTATACTTTTGAAAGGTGATTGGATCTTTAAAATGGAGTTTTAAAGATAATGGAATAGTGAATTGATTTTGGGTTTGTCGTAAATAATGTTTTGGAAATATTTGATTTTAAACCCTTGGATAATATTTTAAAGTGTTAAAATATTGTAAAAGAGTTTGGAAAATATTTATATCTTTAATAATGGAAATTTAAAGAGAATAACAGGTATAAATTAGTTTTGGGTTTGTTGTGGCAACGTGTTAGTAACATTCGCCTTTAGCCCGTTTAATTATACTTATGTATGTAAATGGATCTTTAAAAAGAATTTTTTAAAGATAATCATAAGTAAAATGGTTTTATGTTTGTAGTGACAGTGTTTTAGTAATACTTGTCTTATGCCATTTGAAATTGGTTTGCGAATATATTTATACGGTTGAGATAAGTATATGAATACTTTTGGGAAGTATTGGAATGTGTTGAAATGAATAGTGTTGTTTAATAAATAGTGGAGTTTAATTAACAAATGGAGTTTCATTTATATTGGAGTTTGTTGAGTAAAAATGATTTCTACTAATAAAAGAGTTTTAATTAATAAACAAAGATTAATTAAAAAAGGGATTAGAAGTCATTTATATGACTTGATCGTGCTTATTGTTTCGATCGTGCTTTATTTGTTACTTGCTTATGGATAGTATACGGAGACTTGGTTTCCAGCATGTGATTATTCTCATTGTATTGGATTGTTTGTTTATTTGGTAGTTATATAATCGAATGTCAAATCTTGGCCAAAATATACTCTTGAAATATCTAAAAGAAACATGAGAATCATATGGTATAGTTATCTTCGGTGATACTATGCTGTACGTATAAGCTTGTTTTGCTCTTGTAGGGAAAATGATAAGGAAATTCATCTGCTTAACAGTTAGGAGGTTACCTCCGATCTTGTGTATTGCTTGTTTATTTCCCACAGAACCGGGGTTGAACTTCCCGAGAAATCCATCGATTGGTATTGGTGCAACTGGTAAGGTGGAAAGTGTACTTATATGAGATGACTTGAAATCGTAACAACTCCAAAACCATATATGTGTTCTATGCTTTGGAAGAGGTTCGTGATTGCTTCGTGATTGCTTCGTGATGGCTTCGTGATTGGCTCATGATTGCTTCATAATGGCTTCATGATTGGTTCGTGATTGGTTCGTGATTGCTTCATAGTGTTGGAATATATATGGATATTCGAGATCTGTTTGAGATGCTCGAACACATGTAGTTGTTCATGATCTATTCAGGATATGAGAATCCATATGTGATTCCGAGATCTATTGAGGAATCCATGTGTGATTTCGAGATCTGTTGAGGAATCTATGTATGGTTCGGAGATCTATTCGAGTTGGTGCTGGTGTGGAAGATCTGTTCGAGTGGTGACTCGTGGGCTACAATGCCAAACGTAGCCTCTTCAGTGGGCATGACTAAAACCAGAGATAGGAGATAGAACCAGTAGTGTTGGCAAACCCATAGGGTGCGGTGCATGCGACTCCATTTCTAGAGATACTTATTGGGATATACATGCAAGAGTGATGCATAAGGTCTTAGCAAGACCAGCTATGGTTTTCCTATGGTACATTCACTAGCGATGTACGACACTTGGGAAGGATATCTCTGATCCTTGTGTAGTATTTCAGATTCAGTTTCCCCGAAGAGATCTACGTGGAATCCTATACAATTAAGGAATGCACCTTAGCGGTTGTGATTGTATACCTATTATTGTTGTGATGTACACTCACATACATCGTAGCTATGTGATTATTTATTTTTCATACTTTATACATTATTATATTATCACTGGATTTTATAATAGAATGGTTTGGTTATCGTAAAGTAAAAACCCGTCCGTGTTTATTGACGGTGTGGTCTTACGAGATACCCTAATTTTGAACGGTTTTTAAGATATAATAAACCTATATGATCTGAGTTTCTCACGCTGGTTTACAAACAGATCTGGGTGTTATTTTCTTAATTCTCGGGTCAGCTCGAGTATGTTTCTAGATTTGGCTATGGTTCATTGGAGCTTTTGGAGAGGAGTTAGATGATTTCTTACCGTATTTATTTTTCGCTGCATTACTTGACTTGTCTCTATCAGCATTTGTGAGTACAGGTTGTTATAACTATTTAGGATGATGATAAGTTAGTTTTCTCTGATTGATGTATGTATATAAAGGTTTTCTTTTTGGTAAAGACCTTTTGAGATATTTTATATTATCGTTCCGCATGTGAGATTATGATATTGTGTTCTCTTCTTTCTTGTTCTATTTTTTTTCTTTTTATTTTACCCTAACAATTCGTCTTTCCGACACTTGGGTGCTCGGCACATGAATACCGTGGATGTATAAGTATCGATATTCGGGGTTAAAATGATGGATCGTTACAGTTTGAGAACATGTTATTTTTTCTTGACTTCGTGGATCTAGCTTTTGCAATTAGGAGGATCGCAACCTCCCCTATTACAGTTGAATGTTCTATAATGTTATAAATAACATTGAGAGGTGAGATAAGTCAAATTGGAAGAGTCGGATGATTATAAGGTATAATATATCAGAAGCTTTCAAAAGTGTGATATCCGTAGGGATAATCAATTTAAAGACGTTCTTTACAAATTGAAAACCAATTTTCCAAAAGTGTTCAGAGGAACAAGCATGCTTTATGTTGTTTAATTCCATAAAGTTAAAGTAAAGGGAAACATAAATGAGTACTACATGAAAAGATTTTGACTCAAAAGTTAAAGGCACTCAAGTTATTGTTAAATTTTTTTGGTACTCTCATTATTCACAGTATAACCATTTTAAGATTATTATTCTTTTAAGAATAAATGGCCTCTTATTGAGCTCATTTGCATTGTGCGAAGAAGAAGAGAGATCGAAGCATGATAGAAAGTACCCATTTTACGTACATTGTAAATAAATGTATAAATAAGGATAAAGAAGTCACTAAAGATCTAAACAAAAGAAATAACATATGGATATATTTATAGTTGTTTCTCTTATGAAATCTGTGGACATATAAAGTAATTTTACTAAATATTACACATGTTGTGTCAAAAAAAATATGCATATTTTTGGGATTTGTTTGATATTTTTGTTATACTACCACTTAGACAAATTTCGGTTTCCAATTTTGGTATGAACAAATTTGATTATTATCGTTCCTTCGAAATAATAAGATTAATCTATCAATAAATTCATACATCATTAGAATTGAATATCTTCAAATTCATGATAAATACTTCTTATAATGAAATCTTGAATTTGGATATCGTGATTAATGTAATTATTTATTCCATCTTACTAAATATTTCTAGATTGAGATACTACAGATAGCAAATACTTTGTTGATATTTTACACGGCTTAAAAGCTACAGTTTTATAAACCCATAGGGAAAAAGGAAAAATTTTAAGATAGTAAATGTAACAACTTTTGAGAATGTTGAATTTGAGGGGAGAAATAAAGTATGGATCATTGTATTTAAGGAGAATAATTATCTTTGATTCAACTACAGTTACTTCTTTGGATAATGTATAGGATTTGTTTCCTTTCACTAACAAGAAGTAAATTAAGAAACATTATAAGAAATTATTAAACAAAACTTTCTTCAAATTAAGGTTGATGTTTCAAGAGACCAAACTCAACAACCTCAATGTGCAAGATCACTATGGAAATCCACTTTAAAAGAAAGAAATATTATTCCAGATGATTATGTAGTATTTCTCTATGATGACCCGGATTTTTGGACTATTCAAAAATCGCCGAAAACCTGTCCGTTGAAAACTGACAAATAATAACTACCAATTTTAAATATATCATCACTTTTATAAATATACAACACTAAACAAAATGTATATTATACAATTTCAATAATAAACTTATCAGAGAAATCGTATATCTACTGGATGTACATTAATACATACCAAACTGATGTTACTATGAATCTTTAACTACATAACTCTAATGAGAGAGACAACGACAAACTTTCCTACAAACTCAATATACATGTCAATGCGGAATAAAATGATAAGCGTAAAAGATATCTCAACACTTGATAAATAGCAAACACTGAACATGAAAATGTTAATACACGACAAGGAAAAACAAATTTATTTATTGGATTGGGTCGCCAGTGGAGCGATGCCTACGTACCTGCCCAAATTAAGTGCACCTAATTTGGAACAGGATCAAATCCAAATGTAGTTCTTTAAGCCAAACAACAGCTAATAAACTCCAAAGGAGTCTACGATACATCCAAACAAATATGCGATAACCAAACAACATTACAGACATATATTAAATATGCGAGAAGAATAGACATAAATATAGAAACATGAAAAAAATATAATATGAAAATGCATGTAAAGATATACAAAGATATCAACAAAACAACCCATAACCTATAAAAACAAAGGTTATGAAAATACAAGGGAAGACTAACACCGAGTAGAGCCTAAGATGGTTCTCGATGTAATGGAAAATGAATCAACTCAAATGGTCGAATCAAAACAAATAGAAAGAATTTCCAACGGTGACTAGGAGGTTGTGCCCCCCTTACCGAAACTATACCTCTACAAAATACACTTGAGAGGGTCATATACTATGTGACACTCTCGAAAATGTACAAGCCGAACCCCGCCAACCTTACAGAGTATCCGAGTACTTCATATCTCCATGCACATACAACCGAATCCAATCTAAAGTAGATGCGAAGATATCCTAACGGGAGAAACCCCACATAGCTTTACGTCCACTCGATCTTTGGTTTTAGTCATTTCCGGCAAAGGGTACTAATGCTCAAAACGAACAACAAATCATCTTAGATCGACGAAACAAGAAGACGAAGAGATATGGTTAAACAAGAGTATGATACCCTTTTAACCCAAAGAGAAACTAAGAGGGGTGAAGTTCCTTCTTAATCAAATGAGATAACTAAAAGGGGTGTTATTCCCTTTTAATCAAAAAGTTACCAAATGCCAACCTAAGTTAAAAGGTGGTGTAAGTTCCTTTTAACAAAATGCTAAGGTCAAAAGCTGTGATTTCCTTTTAACCAATAGGTATCAAATTTATACTCAAATTTTAATAAGAGTGTTTCAATTAATAAAGTGATTTATATTAAAACTTTTTGAAATAATTTAACTACCCTTTTCAAATTACAATATTTACAAATTTATTTGAAAAGATAATCTTTGGTTTGGACATCAATTGTAAGGAGATTAAAAATAAGAGCCACTAAAGCAATTGCTGCAATGAGCCTCCTTATTAAATTAACCAACATTTACTAATGATTTTCATATCAAAATTAATTTTAAATTATACCAAAATAAGGTGTAAGTGTTTCATAAGAGTGGTGTGGGAAAGTTATTCACTTAGAAATAATTTTAGCTCTTTTTAAAACAAGTGTAAATAAATTTTGTTACAATGTGCTACGAAAAGTCTAAGATAAATGCTATTCTTTTCATTTAGTTATGAAAGTAAACTAATACTTCAAAAGCTATTTCTAAAATCAGTTAATAACTCTTTATATATTTAAGCAACACTAATTATTTATAACTACATTTTTGTAAATTTAAAACAACATTAATTATTCCAAAAGATAATTAATCAAATTTATAACTCTTTTTATAAATTTAAAACAATATTAATTATTCCAAAAAATAATTCATCAAATTTATAACTCACTTTATAAATTTAAACAATACTTTATGTAAATTAACTCAGATTCCATAATTGGAATATTTACAAATATTTTGTAAACAATTTTTTTAATGAAAAATCACCTTTCAAACCACTTCATTAAATTTAAGTTCAAATACTTAATATTAAATTATTATAACTAATTATAATAATTTAATAAACCAGTAGTATCGCTAAACACCTTATAGTTAAATTATGAATTTAATCACAAGGTGTTAGCTTACAATTGTATTATACCAAATAAAATGGGTAATTGCTCTTAAACTTAATGAGCACAATTTAACAATCAATAAATAATGATGAACACATTATTATCAACAATTGTAAATGGATAATAACAAATCAATCGAAATTAACTGGCATATAAGTAAATGTCCAAATTAATATAATGGCAGAACGAGGACTTATTCTGCTAAACAGATGTCCATAATAATCTATTAAATTTAAAATAATAGAACGTAGATTTATTCTGCTCGATTGATGCCCAAGATAATCTATTCAATTTAATTATAGTAGAACGGTGTTTTATTCTATTGAATAAACAAAATATAATTATTTACTACGTTATGTATTTAAATCAACATAATTATATTTTTCCAACATTATTTTATCATTAATTTATACTTCATTAAATCTAACAACTATTTACACCATAATGTTATACTCAGCGATACGAATCTAATAAATAACCATGGGTTACCAGATTTAAAATGAATGAGATATGGCTTTTTAAAGTTAACATATTTAGTTTATATAATTAGACAACTAAATTAATTAACTCTCACCAAACCAGACAAAGCCCAAGGCACAAACCCGCTTGCAATAGTAGCTTCTCCATCCGAAATCAAGTTCATGCACACATGCATTGCATGCATCAAATCAACCCAACTCGCCTCATTCAAAATCCCATCGCTGGTGCTTTGATCAACGACTACCAATGCCATCTTAGCCACTGTAACTACCAAAGCCTACTATACCCTTAGCCAACACCACGACCATCTTGATGCCTCCAATCGCCACCAGCAACTCCATTTTTGAGCCTGAAGACAAACGGCCCCAAAACCCTAAAACAAGTTCGACCAAGCTCCTCCGATCACTAGACCTTCTCCAACCACTGCCACTGCCTCCGCTTGACTGGAGCTTTTTCCCGGCACGCTTCGTTGATCCCCTAACTGCCTGCATTGTTGGAAAACCAAAGATGAACGGAAAACATTCAACTACCAACCACGGCCAACTCCGTCCACCTAACACTCTGCGAACATCACTAAAAATCATGGTTCATCGATACGAACGCATCCATGTCCTCCATTCTCCATTCCGTGTTCATTGAAAATCAATCATTTTAGATACAGCTAGGTTATCGGACAATTTCCACAACCACACTCGACGAAACAGCTAGCGACTCTTTTAAAATACTAGGGAGTTAACTCTACAACTTTGTAGTTGGAAGTTTTGGCTAATTGCCAATGGTTAGTGAGCTATTCGTTTTTAAAGAAGGAAAACTGAAGGTTTTTCATGATAGAGAAAGAAAGAAAAGGAAGAAGAAAGAATGTGATGTGTTGTTGCCTACTAGTGTTTTCCTCCTTGCGTGTCTTCTCCTTGCTGCTATGTGTGCATATACATATACATATACATATACATACACACACACACACAGATATATATATATATATATATATTATACACACACATACAAAATAACTAAGTTACTTCAAAGCAATGTAAACTAAAGTCATGTGCAAGGATATGGGAAATATGTGGGAAAAGATGGTGCGCGGGCGCAAGGACAAAGGCTTGTTTAAATTTTGTTTTGAAAACAAAGTTTTGCAGATACTCCGCTACATAATATCATGTTTGTGTATATAATACGATCATAAAACAACAGTAAAATACACTGGTTAATTTATTCTATAGAATTTCAAAAATACCAATTTTTGCCATAAAATGAGTCAAATGAATAATTAATTTTTTTTCCAAATTAAAAATTATGGAAAAATCCAATAAATTAATATAAAAACATGCCACTAAAAAATCGAGCAGTTATTTGAAACATAGATATTATTATATTTTAATTCAAATTTGAACATTTAAGTAAATTAAATATTCAAATTCGAAGATGTAAAAATTACGGGTCATTACGGAGAGATAATGGATTGATGAAGATGTTTCTGTAAATATAAATAATGAATTGGTGAAGATGTTAAATAATGGATAGTGATATAAGAACATACTTGAAGGTAAAGAAATGCAAATGATTCCTTATGCATTTGCGGTGTGGAGTCTAATGCATTATAATGCATATACACATATTGATATTGCGTGTATTATTTGGCAGATATCTTACTGGTATTGAAAGTGGATCAGTGGTTAGTACCCAAAATGGTTGCGAGATATCTTTAAGGAATAAAAAAATTATATGCTCATAGATAAAGATCGGATTGTTTGGAGATCATAAAGTATAATAATCCGAATATTTGGGATGTCAAGAGAATAAAAGATACTCACTTCAGGTAATAACAATTTTTTTGGGTGGAGCAATATAAGAAAAGTTATTATACATACACTTATAGCCTTCTCTACTATGGAACTAACGTTATTTTCTGTTATGAGGCATCCAAAGAAGGAAAATAATTGCAAAATTTTGTAACAAAGTTGTGCAATATTAAAAAAGAAATTGAAAGACTATTAAAGTAATATTGTGACAATAAACAACATATTATTGTCAAATAAAAGGAGAGTGAAAAATAGATTTTAATTTATAGAGCATATTGTGCTTAATTATGGTGGATCCGCTTTCAAAAGGATTATCACTCAAGGTATTTCACGAACAGGTGGCTCAATTGGTGTAACTTTTACGCAAGGATATTTTGGTCCAGAGACAGTTTATATTTGGCATAGTCATATGACACATTGCTCTGTACTTCGGTTATAGATATATTAAATATATTTTTCTAATCAGATATATAGTAATAAAGTTTTCCTTGCATTTCAAGAAGTTCAAATATTGAAGTTTTTTCGATCTCACTAAAATAGGGCCAGTTGGAAATAAACATGTATAGATCACATCTCATGTAATTTCGACGCTGGTCCATGATTAATCTATGTCGTTTGATTGTGTTGGTACAGGTGATCATTGATAAGTTTAGTTACACTAAAGGTAACGAAATCCACTTTGATCCTTTGTCAGCATAGTTAATAGACGAGATTATTTCGGAAACACATTATGTTATAAATAGCAAAATTTCGAGCTCATAAAGTTAAACACATTTATAAAGTTATTACATATATGGCCCGAGGAGAGATTGTTGAAAAATTTCAACATATAAGCCACATATATAAAATATGTTGTGCTATTTTGGTGTATGTCTAATTAAAGTGATCAAATT
The DNA here is from genome assembly GCA_030737815.1 of Allium fistulosum. NCBI lineage: Eukaryota > Viridiplantae > Streptophyta > Magnoliopsida > Asparagales > Amaryllidaceae > Allium > Allium fistulosum. Next base: position 292,171,216 of record CM060906.1, on the reverse strand, counting down.
TTAAATTGAATCTAAAATGCTTAAGGATATAATTGTCATGGTATTAATGTGTAGATGCCAAGGCAATTCTAATTTGTTGAAGGGCCAAATAAAAAATGCCAACATTATAAATAAGGGGTAATGGTCCTTAAATTAGACAAGCTCCAGTTATTCTCCTAATCACTTATGGAAATAATTCAGATCTATGGTTTGTATCAATTTGAAAGATCAAAACTAATTCTTTTTCTCTTTCAATTAGCAACTATGGATTTAGATACGGCTTTCGCTAATTTTGTTTATCTTCATCTAATTTCTTCTCAATCAAATCAATATGGATCACATATTCAGATCTAAATTTTCATGATAAATCAATCCTAAAGTATATTGAAACCCTAACAAAAGAAACTCAAAAGGTGTTGTAAATGGTGGTATGCTTCTGTCTGTTTCACTCTCAAAGAAACCCACAAGCATTTATAAGTGTGTTAACATTGTCGCCTCTCATACTGGGAAATATAGGCTAAAAGGTATATACAAACAAAAATTCTTTTGTCGAAATTCCTTTGTTCAAACATATTCAATGAACTATTAGTTCAAACAATATTGCAGAAGTAGGTATATCAAAATTTCATTCAAATGTCAAAATTTCATTCAGATATCAAAATTTATGAACTGTGTTTTATATTTACGAGAATGAAACAAGAATTGAAAAAATTCAAGGTGCAGTCAATAAAAGCAACTCAAAAATGAATTAGGTTTTTCATGATACCTAAATATTGAATACCGTTAGAACAATTTTGCATCAGTTTAAGGAATAGCTGAAGGAGCGATTAGCATTAGAAGGAGGAGAGGATTTTTTTATTTGCATTTAGTTTCGTTCTACCTGGATTTTCCTTTTTGGGATTAGGTTACGATGAAGGGTGGGTTAAGTGGGTTGGGTGTTACAACAGGGTGCGAAGAAATGAATATTAATATGTTAATTAATGAATTTTAGAACATTTTAACTTGAGCAAACCAAATCAAGGGTCATAAATAAGTTAACAAAAATTCATTTTGACATTGTTGACCAAATTTTTGCTTTGTAGTATAAGATTGGGAAAATGTGCATTATTTAACAAAGCGAATGATATTAGTGAATTAACAATCAAAGTAGTGACCATAATTTTTCAATAATTACTGAATCTAGTTGATTAGTTAACCGATTAACACGAAGTTAATAGGCTAATCGTTCATGATAGATAATTCAAATCAGCAAATGCCTTTTATGTTGGTTACATCAATTAAATGGTTATATGTCCATTGTTACTTTGAAGGTTTTTTACTAAGACCTTGGTATTCTATGAACTGGTTATTTCTTTTATTAGTTAAGAAAAATTGTAGCGAACAAGATATTAGAGTATAAATTATTAAGTGCAATTTATTAATTATTCATAATTAACCATAATAAATTATTAAATATAAAAGGTAATTTTTGATTATAGATGATAATTAGTAATAAATTATTTATTAAATAATCATTAGTTATAAATTATAAATAGGGACAGTTTGGCTAAAGTCCCTATTAAGTTTCAAAATACACCAAACATCCTTGCCAAAAAAGTATGTAAATTAGGTCCCTAGAATTAAGTTACTGAATAATTGCATATATTTATGCAATAATTCATTGAATAATTGCAGACATTTCCGAAATTATTCACTGAAAAATTGTAGAAATTTTCACAATTATTCACCAAAAAAATTACAAAAATTTCTACAATTATTTACTTAATAATTACAAACATTTATGCATTTTTGGATATAATTGCATAAATGTTCGCAATTATTCACTGAATAATTGCATAAATATATGCAATTATTCAGTAACTTAATTCTATGGACCAAATTTACAGCCTTTTTTTAGAGAGGAGTTTTCGTGTATTAAGTTTGATTTAAAGACTTGAGCCTGATATTCACTTATAAATAACTAACCATCTAAGTTTTCATTTATAAGTTAATAATTATAAATTACCATTTATAAATTATTTAAGTAAGTATTCAATATTTGTTATTAATTATAAATTATTAATTATTATAATAACTTAAGCAATACTAAAAATAATAGAAAATTTTAACGCAAACATATGAGTAAAGTAGAACTACTTTTAAAAATAGATGTAGTAAATTTAGATCTACTTGTGAAAAACTAATGATTTTACATCTGTTTAAAATTGTTGTTAAAAGGTGATACAAATAAAAGTTGTAAAAACTTTAGGTTTTTCAACCTTTCTCGGTAAAATGCTGTAAAAGGTCGTATTTTACTACGGTTTACTCAAATACGTTGGAAAACATAAAGTTTTTACATCGTTTTTGTCAAAACGTTGTAAAAAGTGATTTTTTTGCGACGTTTTATTAACAAACATTGTGAATAAAATGTTGTAGAAAGGTGATTTTGTTGTAATGATTTCAATATTGATTTTGGAACTTTTAGAAATTACGCCCTATCATTGTCATTATGGGCTTCATTATGTATTATATAATGGACTTTATTTAATCATGGTACTCATTTGTTTTTGAGTTAAACATATTGCAAATACGATAAATATAATATTTGATGACTAGACTTGCTTTTGATAGAACTTGGTGATGGTTGCGAACAAAGGTGCAGAGTAGTATAATTTTGTTTAACAACTTTGTTATATGTGTGTGTGTGTGTGTATATATATATCTCTGTGTGTGTGTATAACTCAGAAAGAGGGAAGGACGTGAATATTGGTTATATATGTATATTCAAATGAACATCCAGCGAAAAGTTTGAATTTTTTTCCCGAACCACTTATGTTTCGAATCCAGCCTCATTTAAGCCTAATAACAGATACTTTCATGCAAATGGTGTCATATCCACATCTTCATTCGAAAATATTTTCGAATATCGAATATCCGCATCCATGGATACCATCGGATATATATCGGATAATTATACATCATATTCTTTAATAGTCGATAAATCAAGAAACATAAATCGAAAAATTTGGATGTAACAATCTTTTTTCTTCCAATACAATTGATTATAATGGTGTAAAAAATAAACAAATATTAGGATAACGAATGGTTTTGAACAGTTAAACGAATTAAATTCACTTAATTTAAATTGCTAAATAAAACAATAAATAGATATCTTTTATTGTACTTAAAATGAATAATATAAAATATAATTTTGATAAAAACCGATGGATAATTTTTGAATTACGGATGCATTCGTATTCATATCTGTATCTGTTTGCGGATATTCGCTTTTTGGATACGGTTGTAAATGGATTTTGATTTTTCGGATATTCAATAGAAAGGCCTAGCCCAGCCTTACAACAAATCACAAACAAAATAACAAACCACATGACCCGCAAGTCCTCCTTTTTAAAGGTCTTTGTTTGTTATTCTTTCTATTTTCTGCTTTTTTTTAAGTTCATTTCCAAGTTGATTGTATTTTCAGGGACTACCAAAGGTTGCCACGTTAAAAAGTAATAATACCAGTTTGTACATTTTGAATTCCTGCAACAACAGTTTCGTCTATGACATCATCTAGAAACACCTACTTAGACTTCGAAGCTTCCATTAGGGCTATCAATGGATACCCGAAAAATTCAAAAGTCTGCATCCGTATCTGAAAAGCGGATAAATATCCGATATCCGGAAAAACGGATGCGGATGCGAAGACATCCACATCCGAAAATTATCCATCTAGTTTTTCTCAAGATTATAATTTAAATTATGTATATTTTAGTACAATAAAAGATATTTATTTATTGTTTTATTAAGTTAGATGTTTATATTATACGCACTAAATGTATATTAATTGATCAAAACTATATATTATCATCATATTTGTTTATTTTTAACACTTTAATAATCAACGTGATTGAAAAGTTTTATGTTAAACTACAATTTTCCATTTATGTTTCTTGATTTATTGGTCGTCAACGGATAGAACAATTATTCGATATCCGTTCGTATCCGCGGATACGGATATTCGAAAATGATTTCGGATGTAGATACGGATATGGCACTATCTACATCCGAAAGTATCCGTTGACAAGCCTAGCTTCCATGTTCCAATTGTAAATTTTAGCTTACACATAAATCGCAAACTTGGTGACACTACTTCTTAAATTTTCATGAGTTTTAACATCTTCAACTGTACATTATTTTCAGTTTACTTATTTTTAAGTTTTTTTATTTTTATTTTCCAAAAAAATAATAAACACTACAAAAGAATTTTGGATTCCCTACGCCAGTTTGGCGTAGGCGCGGCGTAGGGAAAAGATTTTACCTACGCCATCCCTACGCCAAAGAAGAGGTTGGAAAACAACGCGTCGCAAAAAAATCCGTACGGGTTCCCTACGCCTCCTTCCATACGCCTTCCCTACGCCCCATTCCATACGCCTTCCCTACGCCGCATTCCATACGCCTTCCCTACGCCTATTTCCATACGCATTCCCTACGCCTATTTCCATACGCGTTTCCTACGCCTAATTCCATACGTCTTCCCTACGCCTAGCCTTCTTCCTTTTATAGTGCAGAAATTGGATTTTTCTTACGAGTTCCATACGCCTTCCCTACGCCACCATACACCAAAATTCAATACGATTTTATTGTATTTATCTTCATCTACCACAGATCATAATAAAATATAATAAACCCGAACATCAACAACATAAAGCATTAAATATAATATATAACCACATGCAAAATCGTAACAATATATATCATTACAAAACATTAATGTAGAATGCATATCATTGTCAAGTTACCATAAAATTGCTACAAATGTATTTAAAAAAATCATGTCCAACAATAAAATAAAGTTGCTACATAACTCAAACATAGTTGTTTCATCTAATTCAAACATCATACAATGTACCTTATAAAAATAGAACATCAAATCCATAGTCAAAGCAAGACTAACTCACGAAGTATGTCATATCTCTGATCCTTGCTCCCGCCTCAACCCCCATATAAACTCTTGCACAGAATTCATCTCTTCCTTCATGGAAGATAAATCCCCTTGTAGTTTGTTAATTGTAACATCCATTTCTTGATTTTTACTTCTTAACTCTTCTACTTCCTCTACAAGTTTCTTTCTGTCATCTGAACATCTGAAATTAACTATTAATAAGCTCCACGCTTTTAAAACATTATATGAAACAGAGATATTCAAAGCTAATACATTTAAACTCTATACATATATATCATACCATATGTGTATCCCTCTGCAACCTGTATGCAAGGGAGAAAACTAGCTCTGGAGAGCAAATGACTAGAGAACAGGTACATTCATCACCCATATAGTCATATTATACATTTACTTGGCTCGCAGTTGTTAAGCGCGTGTGGTACTTGAAAACTTGTGGTCAAAATATATAAAACTTGCTTTGGGTCTTGTTAAGTATGGAGCACTTAGGAGGAAGATTGGTGGCACTTACAAAGGCTTCTTCAAATCTTATGTTGATGGTATGTTGTAGCTTTCTGATCTTAATAATTCCTCATAGTTTCTTGAAATGCTCTCATTATTTTTGTTCTTGAACGATTTATTGATAGTTGGTGGAGAATATGTGGAAGAAGGATGGGTGGACAAGACCTGCAAAGTCTGCAAGAAAGATACTAGAGGCGAGCCAAGACAAGTACACAGCCTTGGCCGATACGTTCATGTCTCATGTCAAGAAAAATCTAAACCAACCAATTTCTTCTCCAAGTTGTTTGGCTGAAATTTTGTTCATGTCTCATGTATGACGCATCAACACCATATATATACAAGTATTGGTTTGCAAACATAATATGCGTTAAACAATACCGAAAAGAAGTAATATATCTGAGCATTTTCTTATTCAAAATCATTCTTTCAACAGAAGAATATAAACTAAATTTAACTAAAAATCGAATTGTAAATGTACTTTTCCAACGAATACAACAAAACCTTGTGCATTCACAAAAGCATTACTTGATGCAAGTAAAATACACATGTTGTCCAGAAACTAATTGCCTTTGCATACAAGAAATAGACAAAAGCTCGGTTCCTTGCAACACTCATTAGAAAGATCGCCTAAACTTTGTTTAGCATCCCTGGCTTCTAACAAATTAAACAATCACCTGGACCCTCTTGGTATTTCAGTTTTGAGTCTTAAAGTATAATGGTAAGTTTATATGATATAAACACGGATTCCTTTGTTATAAATTATTGATTTCAAATATAAAAATTAAGTATACACTTGGCCTCCATTTAACTTCTCAAGGCAAAGGAAATAATGTTACACATATAATATTCCCCCAGACAGATATATTCATGCTAATAGAATCAAATGGTGCAGAAGTTATTACTACTAAAAAGTAAAAATAAATATTATGAGCACAAGGTTTACTTCTGTTTACCTATCAGAAGAAAAAATTATCACGTCGGCTTATTGCTTTTGAAGATTGGATATCTTGACTTCTTAGATTCAAAGAAAGGTGTAACACTAATAGAGCACAAAGCAACTCTATCATCTTCACATACCAAAGCCTGCTAAAAATAAGAATACTCCCAAATTGCATCTTCTAAACAAAAGGAAGAATAAGAAAATTGCCAGTTGAAAGAAAATCAATAAAATTTTGTTGGCTATACATATATGGCAGATGAGCTCAATCAAAAATTGACAAACTTTACCTAGCATTTATAGGTAGGCCTTCTCTAGAAGATATTGCAGGAACAGCTAAAGCGTATATCCTTTACAAGCTTAAAAACTCAAGAACCGAGGGAATTCCTTTACAAGCATTTATAGGTAGGCCTTCTCTAGAAGCATAATAAGTTGAATTAATTGTTGTTAGCCACTATACACAGATTCGCAATTTCGCTGTAAGTGGATTAGGGTTCGGATTTGGATACAGAACCGAGGGAGAGAAGGGCGGAGCGGAAGGAGGAGAGGACGGAGAGAGGATGGAGAGAGCTCGTGATAGAGGAATTTGTTTACGGGTATGAAACTTGGATTTAGATCTAGGGTTTACTAATTTGGGGATTAGAAAGATGTGGTGTTTGGGTTTCTGTAAATGTTTAATTTAGAGTGGGGGGAACCATGGAGGGAACGTGAAAATTTTCAACCATCAGTGAAGCGTAAAAATGAACATTACTAATTATTTAATAGAAATAATTAATTATTAAATATTACTTTTTATTTATTAGTTATTAATAATTGTCTGGCGTAGGTAAAGCGTGGTAAAGCGTAGAGAAATACCAACATCTTTCCTTCACAGGCGTAGGAAATGCGTAGGGGGAACAATAAGGTGTATGGAATGAGTAGACAATTCCCTACACATTCCCTACGTCGTAGTCAATTGTTGGAGAACCTAGTGCGCGTAGGAAATGTGTAGGGAATTCTCTACACCGTCCCTACCTCTTTTCTATGTTTCCACGTTTTCCCTACGCCGCGCCTACGCCGCGTAGGGATGGCGTAGGGAATTCTGGGTTGGAAAACAGCCCTCTTTTTTGTAGTGAAATTAATTGAACTGCAAATTATTTAGGCCATGCCGACATTCTTTTTCCCCAAAACCTTTTAACGATTATAATAACCAAAGCATCAACGTTGTGTCTAAAGTTGTTTTGGTATAGATGAATTTTTAATTAGGGGCTTTGTACAACAAGTCTCTATCATTAATTAAAATAAACAAAACGTCCATACCTAATAATTTATGTAAATTAGGTCCATGTGCATCCATTTCTTTCATAAGTGGATGTTGTTCTCACTCTTTTATTTAAAATCTGCGCCCTATTAGTTATCAGTCTTTAAAATGCAATAACTTTTCTAGAAACATTGGACTAACAAACCGTATTCACTGTTAAATCATAAAATTTATTATCTTGCTATGATAGGTATTATAGATATGTAAAAATCAAAATTTCAAAACTTATATTTTTCAAATTCGAATTTTAGAAAATTCATTATTATAATGTGGTTTTCAGTGTGTTTTAGAATGTATCTAAAATATGCATTATAATACACCATTTAAATGCAGTTTTTTACTGCATTAACTAAATGCAATTAAAAACTGCATTTAAATACACCAATTTAAATGCAGTTTTTAATTGCATTTTTATAATGCAGTTAAAAACTGCATTTAAATACACAATTTAAATTCAGTTTTAACTACATTTTTGTAATGCAGCAACTACATTTTTTGTAATGCAGTTACACTATTAAAAATATAGTTTTTAACTACATTAGTATAATACAGTTAAAAACTGCTATATAAAATTATGTTTTTTAAATTTGGATTTTTAGATGTCAACAATGGATATCATTAGAAAGTTTATTAAACTTGTGATTTAATGGTGAGAACGATTTTTAAATCCGATAAATATACAAAAATTTATCACATTTTAAGATTGAAAATAAATAAGTTGGCGAAGAGTAATAATTGTCGGCTGTGATGTTGGAGAAGTAGCCATTTAATTTATATAATCAGCGAGTAAGGGACCCGCTTTACAATACAACTACGAAATAGGAAACTGAGATTAATATTCTATTCTAATTATCATGTCCATACAAATCAATATTTAACCTTTTTTGAGTTAAATCGATATATTAATATAATAAATGTAATTGTAAATTTACTATTTTTTAGAATAAAAGTTGTTAATTTTTTTAAAATAATAGATATGGTCGACTACAACGGTGGTTTACTAGCCTATTCATAATACATGTACATGTGTTAGAAAAATATAAACCACTAAATTGAGTTCAATATAAATGATTAAAATTTTATTTTCTTTTAAGTAACACAATTGAGGTACAATAAAGTACTCATAACAATGCAAATAAACATCAATTTTCAAATTTTATAAACAAAAGACAATTTACTATTACCAGGTTAAAGGCTATTGATTATCAGTATATCATATACTTTACTTACATACACCTATCCTATCCCTATGCTTTTTTGATGTATTATGTGCAAATTTGAGTAGAATTGTTATGAGTTGGTATTGTTTTATATCATACATATATATATGTTGAAGATTCAAAATGCACAAAAATTCACAAATTTATGCATGCACTAAGTAAAAGACCAATGAAAAATGAAGTTAAAATCCTTTGTCTTTAAATTTTATTTACTTTTGTTCACGTTCAATCATAATCATTTATTTAATGTAACAAATAAATACAATCAATTAAGAATGAACGGTGGAGATTAAGTGAGAACAGAGGAACATAACTTTTGAAGACGGTGGAATTGAGTCCATGAATGATTCAATCGGTACATAACAATGGGGCTAGGTATATAATTTACCAAAAGAACGGGTTGCGAATCTACTATCCTTTTGCATATACTTTCATGTCTCAGGCACATTTCAATCATTTATATGAGCTGCGATTTTATGGTATATGCGAACGGGTAATACGAGACGGGAAGTTAACACGAAAACAACCACCACAGAAAATTCTCTAATTCTGTTTATATGTTGCATGCAATTATAAGTCTTCGATCCTATGCGCATCAACTTTGTTGTTAAAACTTCACAGTCAATAGTGGACGTCTCCACTATAGTTCTATATTTATCGAATATTTTCTTCGGTCAATGATATTAATATTCATACATCTATTATAGTGATCGGTTGATTTCACGAGAATACGCATACGGACAAGAAAAGAAAGACTCAAGACGTAAAACTCGTGTAAAGACAAATCAATATATGATTCAACTCTAGATCCCAAGATCGACTATCAAATCGTTTGTATATATGTGCAGTTTGACTTACGTACGTTTGGTCATCAAATTAGTTACTATTTCCTTGCAAATAGATTAAAAAATCAAACTGTAAATAATTCTTGTCGCATTCAACCAAGGAAAAAAAAAACTTCTTATGTTATAAATAGTTTTCGTTTGTTATCTTAGTACGTGTACAGTTTGCATGTACGTATCTGCTTAGTACGTGCATCCAATTCGGTATTTGACTTGTTAAACTTGTACAATTATCATCTATTTACAAATCAATACTCATCCTTTTTGAGTTAAATCTATATATCATTATAATAAATATGATAATTGTAAATTTACTATTTTTTAAAATAAAAGTCTATATGGTCAACTGCAACGATGGTTTACTAGTCTATTTACAATACATGTATGTATTAGAACATTTACCCGAAGATATGAGACCTTGAATCATCGGACGGTTTTATTTTACTCTCCTTCGGAATCTACCGATTCGTCGGGTTCTTCTGGGTTAAAAAAAAAGGTACAATAAAGTACTCATAACAATGCAAATAAACATCAATTTTCAAATTTTATAAACAAAAGACAATTTACTATTACCAGGTTATCGGCTAACTGCTTACCGGTATATCATATATTTACTTGCATTTTTGATGCATGAGCAGATTTGACTAGAATTGTTATGAGTTAGTGTTGTTTTATATCATACATATATAAATGTTGAAGATTCAGAATGCAAAAGAAAAATCAACAAATTTATGTATGCACAAAGTAAAAGACCGACAAAAAATGTCCATGAATTATTACATTGGTACATAACAACGAAGCTCGGTATATAATTTCTGAAAGCAACCACGGAAAATTCACTGGTTTTATTTATATGTTGCATGCAATTATCAAGTGGTCGCTTCTATGCCCATCAACTTTGCTGGTAAAACTTTACAATCAATTGTAAACTTCTCCACTGTAGTTCTATATATATTCGTCGAATATTAATTTTCTTTGGTCAGTGACATCGATATTCATACATCTATTCTGGTTATTATATGTTAACTTCAGGAGGATATGGACCAGAAAGCTTAAACGTAAAACTCGTGTAAAGACGAATCAATATATGATTCGACCCTAAATTCAAAGATCGACCATCACATCTGCATATATGTGCAGTTTGACTTGTGTTTGGTAGTCAATTTAGTTGCTTTGTCCTCGGAAATACATAAAAATATAAAAAATATAAAAATTCAAACCGTGGATAATTCTTGTCGTGTTCAGTCTAAACGGAGGAAAAAAAAAACTTCTTAGAGCATTCCCAACACTAAGATCGGTCAGTGATACGTTCCAGACAACAATAACGACACTGATGATGTTTTTAAATTCCGTACATGCATAAGGATCTTATAATCAAATTTATAGCGACATCAAATCCAATTCTAATTTGTGTTGTACTGAGAACAACCGAAATTATGAAAGAGACACCTGCATATAATTTATGTTAATGTGCTTTCATGATTCACTATAAAGTTATTATACTTGTGCCTAATTTGTCAAAAGAAGTGAATTCGTTTAATTATCTTTATATGGTGTGATGTAAAATTATGGTTTATCCCCAGCCACCTTGGGGAGAGAGTGATTCGATTCACGTATCAGCCCGTATTCAAGTAGGTTATAATAACCATTTTATAACGTCATATTCTTTAAAGTAGAAATCAATGTTTTGAAAGTTTATTTTATATATTATTTTTTAACTATATATGTTTAATATAATATTTTCTTCTAGACTGCTTTATTTAAGCCAGAGAAACCAACTTGTACTCGACATGTATTAGGTTTCTCCTTACACAATATAAAATATGTTTCTTCCTCAATGAAAACACAATATAAAAATATGTTTCTCCTTACACAGTATGTAGTCCTGGTGATTTTTTATGTGTTTACTCTAATTATCACCGTTATTTTATCATTGGAATGAAAGAGACGAAAAAGTACTTACAATTTGTGCAAACGATCCTAAGTTCTAGCATTACATAGTCATTTGAGAGCTTTCCCCCAATGTTCTGAAGACCGAACCGTCGGTCAAACCGCGACGACCCAACGTTCAAGGTTTCAAGGGTCGACCGATCGAACCGTCAGAACCGTGTATTTTTCCTTTTTATAATTTATACATGTTCACTACAAGGAAAAAGACATTTTCTGACAGCAGAAACCGTTGGTGGCCGTCAAAAGCCATCGGAAAATGCCGTAGGAAAATAAGACGTCGGGTTGCAGTGTTTTCAACGGCTTCCGACACATCTCGTCGTTCGTATTTCCGACGGCTTCCGACAAGTGTCGGAAACCGTTGGAAAAATATAACTTGAAAGCCGTCGGAAATCTGCTGTATTTTTTTTATATTTCTGCTGCAATATAGCATTCCATCCACATTTCTCATACAAACACTATTCCATCAATACTGTAGAATCCAATATATAATATTCCAATCAAATATCAAAAACCAAACTATACACAATACACCAATACTAAGAGTGCTATCCATTTCATTTTGCCGCCAAGGTTAAATATGTCAATTCCAATTTTTGACGCCACGGTTACTTGAGCAACCCAAGGGGAACTAAGAGTGCTATCCATTCCAATTCTAATTTTCAAATTATGTCAATTTCAATTTTTGACACCAAGGTTAAACATAACGGCAATTCCTTTATGTTGCCGCTAAGGGGGGACCAAGAGTGCTTTCCATTTTATGTTGCCGCTAAATATGTTAGACATAATGACATGACATGGCGCCTGGTATGGTGCTAGTTAATTTATCTTATGATCTCTCAGTGTGTGACTATTGCATATTCCAAATTACACACAACCCAAGACGTCCGACAACATTGCATTTTAGTGATAATGATTTGTTGACGTTGTGTAAGAAGTTTGAGTTATACAGTGCAGCACAGAGGAAAACAAATGGGAGGGCAATTAAAACAGCCGTGCATAGTTTGTGAATAACAATTTACATACCTGAACGCAAAAATACTCCTCAAAACATGACATCTTCACAAAACAAGAGATAAAGATCTGCAAATAATGAAATTGTTGATGAGAGCTAGAATGAGTACTGAATAAGAAATATAAAAATATTAATCACCCTTGTAATGGCAATTGGAATGATATTAACTAGAACATATATTGGCAATGAATCGAGAATGTTTGTATGTTAATAGCTAACAAACCCCTATTCACAATTACTAGTCAACCTTTTTGTCGTTCACAAAACTTGTCACGGTGATCAATTCGGGATGATGTTTCCCGTAATAAACAAAATTTACTTTAGGATTGCAAAAATCACTCGATCAATGTCTTCTTGGAAACAAGAAATTACGCCAAGGGTACTGTAGCAATGTTGAGTTTAGTATTAGCCTCAAGTGTTATTTTTTATATTCTTAACCGCCAAGTGATTCTAAACAAAGGTAAAGGTAAGTTACCATTAACGCATGATTTTCTGGATTGATGTTTTCTAGAAACACTCTTCTATGAAGTCTCTTTGTTCTATCTGAGGATTCTTTGCTAATATCTTCCTGCATATCTGCTATTATGATCTGTATAAATAGGGAGTTATAATACTCAGTACGATGCCATAATGATGTAAAAACAGAGTTGCGTGAAATCTGAATATATACACACACACATGCGCGCGCACTGATTTTATTGACATCCAAGTGGCTTATAGCAAGATGAGGTTTGATACGCCGATGAGTCTTCTGGGTAAGGTTTCTCGAGTCTTCTGGGTAAGGTTTCACACAACATTAACTGTAAATTTGTGGTTGCGAATATGAACTGCTTCGCGATCATCCCCTCTTATGATGGTTGGAGACCACCAACCAACATGCTGAAATGACAAAAAGGGCTAAAACGCTAATAACAATAATATGATAAATGCAAACATATGACGCAAATGCTTTAAACATGTTTGCTTCAAGAGAAGAGAATACTAAACTAACCTCGACAGTACTAGAAACTTCATACCCTTCGAATTTTGCTTTAATCCATTCATTCGGAACAAATGGTCGTGTAGAATGGATCGATCATAACACTTGACAGGAGACTTGTAAATATCTGTCAACAGAATCAAAAGTTTATGCAGAATTAGTCATGAAAGGTATAATCTCAGCATGAATTCACCAAACAATGACTTTCCAAGTTGGATAGTATGTAATGCTTTTATCTAATTCCACATACACCAACAATACCTGATAATTCCATAAACAGAGAAAACGCAGCAACCCACAAAGCATTTAGTTTGCTTTCCCAGCAAACTGTGTTGATACACGAAGATTTTGATCAATGACAATGAGCTTCAACAAAAAGGAAGAAATACATTTAAAATCAGAGGAAGATCGATGAAGACCAAAGTGAAAACTTGAGTATGATTTTTATGGGTCCAAGTCTAGATTATTTGTTAAAATCTATGCTCAAGAGATTTGCACGAACACTAAAACACTTCCTTTAAACTTCATTTTTATAAATACTTTTACTGTGCAAATTTTCACAGTTCAGTCGACTAAACAGGCATGGCCAGTCGACTGAAACTGGCACGAAAATAAAAACATGCACAGTTTCAGTCGACTGAACTCCCCGAACAGTCGACTGAACACAGACCTGAAAATTTTCCTTTATATTTTCAATCGACTGGATCTCCTGCTCAGTCGACTGAATTGATAACTGCGAATTTTTTATGAATAGACACTTTCTTTCTTCCAAGAGATGCAACCCTTCTTCAATGGAAATGGAAGCATCTCTTGCATGCACCTCTAGCAAACAAATGCACCTCTTCTACAAGTATAAATACATGGTTTTAACAATTGCAAATTACCAATTCTACTTGCTTTAATCTCTCTACTTACTTGAACATACTTTCAGATTCTTTTAAGTTTTCAAAAGCAAACCAATTGCTTGAATCTCTGTTTTAACTATAACATATCTTGATTCATAGCAATTCATATTTCCTAAATCTTCACAAACACTTTGTATACTCTCGAGGATAAGATTATAAGAAAGTTGTACTAAATTGACTCATTAGTGTTATCAAAGAACACAACAAGTCAGAAATACTTTTTGTATCCAAGTTGAAGTCCTCTTCGGTAGTTGAGGCAAGAAATCCCGTTCGGTTGTTCGGGTAAGTTGTAAACCTATTCCTCCGGGTTAAGTGAGGGTTGTTGGTTAGTTGAATTCCTAAGAAGAGCTTAGGGACTGGACGTAGGACAAGAGGTCCGAACCAGTATAAAGTCTTGGTGTCTTCTTTACTTACTACTTATTACTATCTACCTAGAGCATTTTTATTCCATATTGTACGATCCTACCGCATAGATTCTTTCAATTGGTATCAGAGCAAGGCCGTCCTATAACCATAACACCATTATTTAACATATTGATAATATGGAAAACAACACAAGCACAACATCTACCTATAACTCTACATTTGCGGAAGGATAATCTACTCAAAGACCTCCTCTATTCAATGGACTAAACTATAATTATTGGGCTACAAGGATGAGGATTTATATGCAAGCAACAAGTTTTGAAGCCTGGAATGCAACTCAAGCAGAACTCGTTGTACCTACAACGGATTATTCTACATGGACGCAAGCTCAGAAGAATGAAGTTAGTGCAAATGCCAAAGCTATGAATATGCTATTTTGCGCTTTGGATAGAAATGAGTTCAACTGTGTAAGCATCTGTACTACTGCACATCAGATATGGAGTACACTTAAAACCATACATGAAGGCACAAACAAGGTCAAGCAAACTAAAATCTCCATGCTAAAGAACTAGTTCCAAAACTTTAGAATGCGAAAAAATGAATCCATCAATGACATGTACTCAAGGTTTCAAGACATTCATCATGCCTTAATAGGACTAGGAGAAAAATACACGGATTTTGATATTGTATCTAAAGTTCTAAATTCACTCACTGATGAATGGGAGAGAAAAGTCTTAGCAATCGAAGAAGCAAATGATCTATCTATAATGAAACCAGAAGAATTAATTGGAAATCTTATGTCGTATGAAGTTAATATGCAAGCTAAGAAAGATCAAGCACAAGAAAGAAAAAATGTAGCTTTTCATGCGGAAAAGGAAGAATCCGAGTCTGAAGATGAGGATTTAGCATTTATAGCCAAAAATTTCAAGAAATTTTTAAGATATAGAAAAGAAAATAAAAACGGATTCAAAAAGAATTTCTTGAACAAACCTTCATCCTCAAATATAGAATGCTTCAACTGTCACAAGAAAGGTCACATGCAGAAAGATTGTCCAGAGCAAAAGAAGGAGAATCAGAACAAAAACAAGAAAGAAAAATTCAAAAAGAAGGCATTCTCTGTAACATGGGACGATTCAGATTCATCTTCATCTGATAGTGAAAATGATAGCGACAATGAACAAGCAAATGTATGCTTTATGGCTCAGGAATCTGAGGTTAGTAATTTAACTTTCGACGATTTAATTGATGTAAACACTGAACTTTTGAGTACAATAAAAAATCTTAAAAAGAAACTTAAGGAGACACGTGAAAATCAGAACAAGGCTGAGTTTGAAAGGGATATGTTAAAAGATGAAAAGAAAATTTTAGAAGAAGAACTTGAAAAAGTTCAAGAGTCTCATTCAAATTCGGAAACTCAACTATCACTTTTAAGTCAAGAAATTGAAACTCAAAAGACAAAAAATGATATAATTGTTTCTGAAAATCATGAATTAAAAACTCAGATTAAACAAGTTAAGTTAGATAATAATAGTCTTCAAGTTAGATTAGATAACATCACTAAAAATGTTTCTAACTTTAACAAAGGAAGAGAAAATTTATCTAAAATTTTAGAAAATTCTCAATCTTCCTCAAATAAACATGGATTAGGATATAAAAAGGAGCCAAAAATTCCTAAAAATATAAAAACAAATTTTAAGAGGAATATTGACTCTAAACAACAAGTGTTATTAAGAGAACCTATTAGAACAAAAGAAGAAACTAAGTTTGTTAAAATTTGGGTTCCAAAGACTAATAACATTTTAATTAGAAATAAATATATTAAAACATTTATGGATAGTGTTCATAATAATAAAAACTATATTTATAAAAAGGATACTGAACCAAATTGGGTTTGGTTTCCTAAATTCTAACTTTTTAGGACCCTATTGAAAGGTGGGTACCAATAATTTTATATTTATTTTCAGGTCCCACACAAAAAGAAGAAATGGATATTAGACAGTGGTTGCTCAAAACACATGACCGGTAACAAAGATATGCTTACAAACATCACATACTTTGATGGTGGCTCGGTTACCTTCGGAGACAACTCAAAAGGCTATATCATTGGCAAAGGAGATGTGAGCAATTACGGTACATCAAATTTACCTTTTATTACAAATGTTTCATTAGTTAAAAATCTAAAACATAATCTACTAAGCATAAGTCAACTTTGTGACAAAGGTTTTAGAATAACGTTTTCGGAAAATAAATGTAGTATTTCTGATCAAAACCAAAATCTTGTTTTTGAAGGAAATAGAGATAGCAATATTTATGTTTTAAATATGAAAATAAATCATAATATGAATATGTGTTTACTAGCAAAAGATAATGATCCTTGGCTATGGCACAAAAGATTTTGTCATATTAATTTCAAAACTATTAGAAAACTTTCTAAAAATGAATTAGTAAGAGGATTACCTAAGATAAACTTTAAGATAAAAAATCTTTGTGATGATTGTCAAATAGGAAAATTAACAAAATCATCTTTCAAATCTAATAAAAATATTTCAAATTTACAACCATTAGAATTACTTTATATGGATCTTTTCGGACCAACACAAGTTCAATCCATTAATCATAATCGATATGTATTTGTAATAGTTGATGATTTTTCAAGATACACATGGACCATTTTTATAAAAAATAAAAGTGATACATTTGAGAACTTTAAAACATTTGCCAAAAGAATTCAAAACACTAAAAATTTAAAAATTAAGAATATTCGAAGTGATCATGGTGGCGAATTCGAAAATGAAGCTTTTGAATCTTTCTGTAAAAAGAAAGGAATAAATCATAACTTCTAATTTCCTAGAAATCCTCAACAAAATGGAGTAGTGGAAAGAAAGAATAGAACATTACAAGAATGTGCAAGAACATTATTAAATGGAAGTTATTTACCAAAACATTTTTGGGCAGAAGTAGTAGCTACTGCATGTTATGTATTAAATCGTATTTCTATTAGACCATTAACTAAGAATACTTCATATGAACTTTTTAACAATAGAAAGCCAAATATATCATATTTTAAAATATTTGGATCAAAATGTTTTATTCTAAATACAAAAGACCAACTAGGAAAATTTAATCCAAAAGCTGATGAAGGAACTTTTGTAGGATACTCAGAACGAAGTAAGGCATATCGAGTTTTTAATAAACGAACAAATACAATTGAAGAAACTTTACATGTATCTTTTGATGAAAACTTTAATAAAAAATTGAGCACAAAAGATGATGATGAATTTATAATAAATACAGATAATACAAATATTTAAAATATAAATAATACCGAACTTAGATCTCCACCTAAAATCTTACGAGATCACCCTGTACAAAACATAATCGGTGAAATATATTCTCAAGTTAAAACTAGAAGTCAACTAAACCAAATGGGACATGTTGCTTTTATTTCTACAATAGAACCTAAAAATTCTAAAGAAGCATCAACAGATGACTACTGGATTGTTGCTATGCAAGAAGAATTAAATCAATTCGAACGTAACAATGTTTGGGATTTAGTTCCTCGTCCTAATAATCAATCTGTTATAGGAACAAAATGGGTTTACAAAAATAAAGTAGACGAACAAGGAAATATAACTAGGAATAAAGCTAGACTAGTAGCACAAGGATATAATCAAGAAGAAGGTATTGACTTTGAAGAAACATTTGCACCCGTTGCACGACTTGAAGCAATACGTATTTTATTAGCCTTCGCGTGTTTTCATAATTTTAAACTTTATAAAATGGATATTAAAAGTGCTTTTCTAAATGGTTTTATAAAAGAAAATGTGTACGTAGAACAACCTCCTTTATTCATACACGAAAAATATCCGGATCATGTATATAAATTAAAGAAAGCTTTTTATGGTCTTAAACAAGCACCTCGTGCTTGGTATGAGAGACTTAAAAGTTATCTACTAGATTCGGGATTTCAAATCGAAAAAGTAGATCAAACTCTATTCATTAAAAACACTACTAATGACATTCTAATAATTCAAATATATGTAGATGACATCATATTTGGTTCAACTAATGAAAACTTATGTAAAGAATTTTCAAATATAATGACTAAAGAATTCGAAATGTCACACATGGGAGAATTATCTTATTTTCTCGGTTTACAAATTAAACAATTAACAAATAGAATTTTATTAAATCAAGAAAAATATTGTGCTAATCTGATTAAACGTTTTGGACTAGAAAACACTTCTGGAAAGCCTACTCCTATGAGTACCACAACTCATCTTGATCGAGATGAAAATGGTAAAAGTATCGATCAAAAATTGTTTAGAAGTATGATAGGTTCCTTACTTTACTTGACCGCTAGTAGACCAGACATAATGATGAGTGTATGTTTATGTGCACGATTTCAATCTAATCCTAAAGAATCACATTTAAGAGCGGTAAAACGAATTATACGATATCTTAACAATACTAAAGATTTTGGTCTTTTCTATCCAAAAGAGTGTCCATTTGAGTTAGTATCATTCAGTGATGCTGATTTTGATGGATCTCGAACAGATAGAAAAAGTACAAGTGGTACGTGCCATTTCATTGGAAAATCACTTGTATCTTGGTTTAGTAAGAAACAAAATTGTGTCTCGCTATCAACCTGTGAAGCAGAGTATATATCAGCTGCTTTAGCTTGTACTCAAGTTATTTACATGCAACAAACACTTAAGGATTTTAATATAAATTTAACAAACTCTACAATATATTGTGATAATACAAGTACAATAAATTTATCTAAAAAACCAGTTAATCACTCTCGTACAAAACATATAGATATTCGTCACCACTTTCTACGTGACAATATCGAAAAAGGAATCATAAACTTAGAACATATTTCTACCGAAAATCAAATTGCCGATATATTTACTAAACCTCTTTTAGAAAACTCCTTTATAAAACTACGACGAGAATTAGGGATATTGTCTTTTAAAGATATCATATAAAGAAAAATCTACACAATTTTTTCAACTAACATTATATGGGAATTTCAATTTATTCTTACATATAAAAGTTATTTACCATACATTCTTAACTAACTTATATTAACCATTAAATCATTAAGTGGTTGAAAAGCATTTAAACTTTATAACCAATATATATTTAGAAAATTCCTACTATAAATATACTCCTAAACAAAATTCTTTTCAACAATTCAGTTACCATATAAAAGAATTAAAAAATTTAAAGATGTCTTACGATAGCTCAGACTCTCATATCAATATTATCTCCTCAGTTGAAAACACTCCTGCATCACCTAAACTACCAACGCCAACACCGACACATGAGCCAGTTTACAAATGGGAAAACTATCGAACCGGTTACACACCGGAATCAAAGAAGGCAAAACGTAGTCTTTTTACCTCCCCTGATACAAAGAGAAAGATTGACGAAATTCATCATTTTCAATAACAACAAATTAATCTCCAAAGAGAATTATATTTTGAACAGAAAGTAACGGCACGACGGCTAAGTTTTCTGGAGAAAATTGGTTTACATTTTTGTAGTTCAAAGAAAAATGAAGTGAGCGAACCCTTACCTCGACCAAGTAATGTGTTCGATCCATCTTCATCCTATCGTACACCAGCTGATCCCTTGAATCCTTGGACTTCCCCAAAAACTCCTCAGTATACTCCAAATTCATGGGATATAAATTATGGGAAGAACGAAGGAAAAACTCCAAGTCCGTCCCCAAAGAAATAGTCAATTCTAATATTTTTTTAAATGTTACATCTATATAATTGTAATTTTTTTTTTATATATATATAAATTATTTACTTTTATATCAGGAGAAATAACAAAATTAAATTGTCAGTCGACTGAAACCCACTGTTTAGTCGACTGAACTACAAACAGAAAACATAATATACACAGCTTAGTCGACTGAAATCATCTGCACAGTCGACTGAATAGTTAACAGAAAATTTCATCACAAAATTCAGTCGACTAAATGTACTGTTCAGTCGACTGAATCTAACACAGAAAAATTTCGTTCCTTTGATTCAGTCGACTGAATAGACTATTCTGTCGACTGAACGTGAATTTCCAGGCAACCTTTTTCTTTTTAACCACAGTTTTACCCCTATTCCTTCACTTTTTACCTCAAATTCCATCTTCTTCCCCAAATATACTCAAAACCCTAGTTCTCAAACTGCTCCAACCACAATCAAATTATACACAAAATGCCTCCAAAGCGATCTAGAGCTTCTTCTTCATCCTCCGAGACAATTGACGCTCAAATAGCACAATGGCTATACGATGGAGTAGCCGTCACAAGATGAAGAATTCACGGATTTTCGAGCATTCTTTTGTTGATTTTCAGAGTCTTCAGTCCTACAATATCCAAGCATTAACGGATCGAGCAGGTCTAACATCTCTTTTAGATTTAAAAAGAAATGATCATGCCATAAATCACATTATGGTAAAATTATTTTATGCTAATCTTAATCTCGGACACCAAACTCCAAGAAATCCAAATGATAGTGTTTGGAGTATGGTATGTGGAAAGAAAGTTTGGTTCTCTCTTGACCGCATTTCACACATCTTAGGCTCGCCAAACTTTGGTAGCAAACTTGAGGAGATTGACTTTAATCCTCACGTTCGTGACAACATTAACCACCAATTTTTGGATGACAATGCCAACATTGCGGATCTTAAGTCCACCTCCTTACGTCCTAGAGCAAGAATTCTCCACAAAGCTCTAATGAGAACAATCACCCCAAGGACGGGCTCATATGAACTTTTATACCCTAACAACTATCGTGCACTATATGCAATTTGGGTAATTATCAAGTTAATTGGGTTCAATTGATTCTTGACGAATTTCTTACTTTCAATAATGGAAAAATGAGGACAATCTATTTTGGTGAGTATATCATGCGATTACTTCTTAATGTTGACACGCCATTACCTAAATCCGAGAATACAATAGTGCATCAAATAAACCATCGAACTATAAGTCTAATGCAACTTCCGGCAAGACCTCCTCGCATTATATCTCTTGCCGAATGGGAAGCTAGACATCAAGAACAACATCAACCTCCTCCACCTCAACAAGAAGAACCTTTAGATCAAGATGATGAAATTCGTGTCATTGAGCCCGGTTATGCTTCCATAAATCAATCATTGGGAATCTTATCCAGGAATCAAAAAATTCTTGATAATCGTCTCAAGAAGGTAGATCACAAGCTTGATAAAATTAAAGGATTCTTCAACAAGTTATGGAATGCCATCTCATGTTCAAGCTCCACTACCGCTTCAACATCACTAGGAAAACGTCTGGCACCAACTTTCACTTGGACATCATCCGAAGAGCATACAAGCAGTAGTACAAGCGGAACAAGTGGTGGCCAAGGAGGAAGAGCTTATAGACCACCAACAGCAGGACCAGTCATTCGTGAACCTAGAGAGAGAAGGTTCTTATGATTGGGATAAAGACGAGTAACTTTTTATGGTTTGTTGTTCTATGTGTTTTTAATTTGATAAATCTATGTATTTATTATGCAAACTCTGTTTTATTTGACTATGTTAATCGTAGAATTCTATTGTTCAGTGGTTGTTTTCTATATATCTATGATTATTACTTCCTTTTTGTCGATGACAAAGGGGGAGAAATCTGTGTAGCTAACTCTGTTTTGTAGGAAAGATAGGTGCATTCATTCAGGGGGAGAAAAATAGCAAATACATCTCTGTAACACATTAATGTTGTCATCAATCAAAAAGGGGGAGAATGTTGATACACGAAGATTTTGATCAATGACAATGAGCTTCAACAAAAAGGAAGAAATACATTTAAAATCAGAGGAAGATCGATGAAGACCAAAGTGAAAACTTGAGTATGATTTTTATGGGTCCAAGTCTAGATTATTTGTTAAAATCTATCCTCAAGAGATTTGCACGAACACTAAAACACTTCCTTTAAACTTCATTTTTATAAATACTTTTACTGTGCAAATTTTCACAGTTCAGTCGACTGAACAGGCATGGCCAGTCGACTGAAACTGGCACAGAAATAAAAACATGCACAGTTTCAGTCGACTGAACTCCCTGAACAGTCGACTGAACACAGACCTGAAAATTTTCCTTTATATTTTCAGTCGACTGGATCTCCTGCTCAGTCGACTAAATTGATAACTGCGAATTTTTTGTGAATAGACACTTTCTTTCTTCCAAGAGATGCAACCCTTCTTCAATGGAAATGGAAGCATCTCTTGCATGCACCTCTAGCAAACAAATGCACCTCTTCTACAAGTTTAAATACATGGTTTTAACAATTGCAAATTACCAATTCTACTTGCTTTAATCTCTCTACTTACTTGAACATACTTTCAGATTCTTTTAAGTTTTCAAAAGCAAACCAATTGCTTGAATATCTGTTTTAACTATAACATATCTTGATTCATAGCAATTCATATTTCCTAAATCTTCACAAACACTTTGTATACTCTCGAGGATAAGATTATATGAAAGTTGTACTAAATTGACTCATTAGTGTTATCAAAGAACACAACAAGTCAGAAATACTTTTTGTATCCAAGTTGAAGTCCTCTTCGGTAGTTGAGGCAAGAAATCCCATTCGGTTGTTCGGGTAAGTTGTAAACCTATTCCTCCGGGTTAAGTGAGGGTTGTTGGTTAGTTGAATTCCTAAGAAGAGCTTAGGGACTGGACGTAGGACAAGAGGTCCGAACTAGTATAAAGTCTTGGTGTCTTCTTTACTTACTACTTATTACTATCTACCTAGAGCATTTTTATTCCATATTGTACGATCCTACCGCATAGATTCTTTCAAACTGGTATTCCATCTGCGCAATCAACGAATAAAATTATACACTCTATAATTTTTAAGAAATATCTAAACTACTGGTTTACTCATGATACTACCATGTCGTGTACTTATTTTCTATCAATGTTAATACACTTTCACCTGAATTTTGGCGATATAGAAAGAAAAATAACTTCCCAGGTTGAGTACTGGAATAACTTCATTTCTAGCATCACCTGAACTATTCTTCTCCAGAAAAAACTTTTGTGTGCTTGCTGAACCAGGCTGCAAAAGTGTAAGAATTAACCATGTTGAGGAATCAAGAAAAAAAAGCGCCAAACGTTTCAACTGTAAAGTATTTCAAGGCAGCATCGCTATTGCAGTGGTAAATACAAACCCACAAACTATTATGACTGTTTGATTATATTCAAACACGGATGGAGTTGAAGGGTCAATATGTACGAACACTGCCATTTTAGGACCTGAACAAACAATTATCAAATTCTTAAGTATTACATTAGTGCATATGTAACATGGAAACATGACATAATTTAAAAGATTTTTCTTAAATCAAGCTATAACCAGAAGCATGGTCTCTTCTTTGACTCTTTGCCACTAAAATGAGTCACAAGTTCAAAATTTAATATTTATTTTCAAGAATACAAATACGAAAAAGATTATTTTCATGGTCATATAATATTTGAATTTAAAGAACTATTTCACAAATTAAAAAATATTTTCAAATATGACACATTTTATTTTTTAACGTATCGATACAAAATTTTGTACAAAAAGATATTTTTTTTCCATGGTCAGGCATCCTACTTTCCATTACAAACACAGTAAGCATTTACATTTCGTATATTACTTTGTCTCAAACGATTCAACAAAATTTCGGCAGCATTTCCCTTTTGTTCCCTGCATTGTACACAAATGCGTGTACGCAGGAAAAAAAAAGTTAGGCCGAAATTTTATGAACCGTTTGAGACGAAGTAGTATACAACATGTAAATGCTTACTGTGTTCATAACTTGTCCAATACAGGGACAAATCCAACAAATATTGTACCGGATGAATATAAATGGTCGTTTTTTGAAAAAAAACGACTATTTATATAACGATCATGTACAACACTCGTCAGACGGGGCCAAAAACTCTCTAAAGGACATTAGTTAATTAAATGTGCGCATTTTACGAAAAAATACAGTTTTACTAACTGTTCACATTTACAAAATATATTTTAATTTAACACATTTATTTGACGTATTACATCAACTTAAGGCTGGTTTAACATTTTTGTCATTTTTCAATACACACAATTATAATTTAGACTCATACTTTTTTTTTGTTGCATAATTCAATACGTGCACAATATAATACTCCTAGCTCGTGCATTCATTTTATCTTATTCCAACTAACACAATACAATGATAGCAGCGCTACACACATATACAATCGTAGAATCAAGGCATACACAACGATTTACATATACACGAACAACCACAAATTATACATGTTTTTCACAATAACACGATAAAAGATGAAATAAGTAAACCATGGAATGCTAGAAACTATTATAACACTATTGGAAACAACTTCAATCACCAATTAGCTCTAATTTATCAACTTATGCAAATCTAGAAATATGGTAAAAATTGAATTTTTCGCAAAAATAAGAGATTATACCTGAACCAGAAATCAAGAGAGGTTGAATTCGTAGCCGGAGAGGATGCAAAAATACGAAATTAGTGATTGGAGGCTTGGGGAGTGAATTTGGGAATTTTTAATTAGGTTTTGGGTATTCTGAAATGAGGAAGAAGAGGCTCGGCGGGAGCCAGTATTACGCGATTTTCCGACGGCTTCCGACGGACGCCGATAGCCCGTCGGAAGTCGTCGAAATATGGTCGTCGGAAGCCGTCGCCCCCCTCCCCCCGCCCACCGTCGTTGTTTAACCCTTTTATAGTAGTGGTTAAATTGATGAAAGTAAGATGAAAGCTACATTTTAAAACATTCCTGCAATATCAAGTTAAGTACAACATTCAACAATTCCTGCAAGTTAAAGTACAACATTTCTGCAATACCAAGTTCAAAGCTAAATATACTTCAAAACAAAACCTTAGCATAATAACATTTCAAAACAAACACCTTAATTAATATATTTATTCCTACTTCCTTGCATCGCTGGATTATATTTATTTTTCCAATTAGCTACTCAAAATGAACACCAGGAAGCTCGATTACCTATTCAACATCAAACCTAAGAGTATCAATTTCTATAACAAAACTGATATACAAGAAAGAAGCTCAAATAAAAATATTTTATTTCTCAATTGAAGATAACAAGAAGGAAAGACTATTAAAAAACTGCTATTAGAACAAGAACATATATACTACTATTGTACTAGAAACAGTGAGCAGCAACAGTACATTATTAGTAACAATACTTTCTCCTAAAGAAACTCAAAGCGAATCGTAATAATATGCTAAATTTTTGGATCATACTATAAACCAGGACAACAAATGCCAAATATCATGTCTGCACTAAATTATAACACTCTCCCTTAGTGCACATCCGATCAACAACGCCAAGCCTTTTGCGAAACCTTTCAAATTTAGATTGTGAGAGAGCTTTGGTAAATATATCTGCAACTTGCTTCTCACTTTCTACCTTACATAGCTCAATTTCTTCACTCAATACCTTTTCCCAGACAAAATGATAGTGAATCTCAATATGCTTCGTACGTGCATGAAATACCGGGTTTTCAGCAAGTTTAATTGCACTTTCATTGTCATAGAAAACTAGTATAGGGAGATTGCAATCCATGTCCATATCTTGAATAAGCCAAGTAAGCCAAATACACTCTTGTGTTACTAAAGTTGCTGCGACATATTCAGCTTCTGCACTTGATAAAGCCACTGTGCTCTGTTTCTTGCTGCACCAAGATATGATTGCAGAACCAATATTGAAACAATAACCAGAGGTGGAGCATCTGTCATTTATATCTCCAGCCCCATCGGCATCAACATAGCCTTGTAGAGAGCAATCCTTGTTTGCCTAAAAGTATAAACCATGACTCAAAGTTCCTTTCACGTACCTGAGAACCCATTTAGCAGCAGCCATATGATTAACACGTGGTTGGCTCATAAACTGAGATAATTTTCCAACTGAAAATGTAATATCTGGACGAGTAATCATTAAATACAATAGATAACCGACCATTTTACGGTACTCGGTCGGATCATCAAGAAGCATTCCTTCATCCTTCCTCAACTTGGAGCTTGAATCCATAGGAGTAGTTGTAGGGTTTGAGTTCTCCACACCAAAACATTGTAGAATCCTTGCAGCATACCCCTTTGGTGAAAGAAAATAGCCATCTGATCGTTCTAGTTCTAAACCAAGGAAATAATGAGCTTCGCCCAAAGTTTTCATTTCAAAGCGAATTGATAAATCATCTTGGAGGCGCATGATTTCAGCTGTATCATCTCCAGTGATTATCATATCATCCACATACAAAAGAATCATAGTAGACAGTGATGCTTTTACCTTAACAAAAAGACTAGAATATAACATTAAGGATGAAAGCCACAAAATGTGAAATATTCAGTTATCTTTCCATACCAAGCGCGAGATGCTTGTTTAAGGCCATAGAGTGCCTTCTTCAGTCGACATACATAATAAGGAAGCTTCTCGGAAACGAACCCTTGTGGTTGCTCCATGTATATATCATGGTCCAATTCTCCATGAAGGAAAGCATTTTTCACGTCAAATTGCCAAAGAGTCCAACCTTTGATGGCAGCCAAGGAGATGATGGTGCGAACAATTACCATTTTGGCGACTGGACTAAAAGTCTCGTTGTAATCTATTAACAAGATCAACATCTGTTGGTTTAGTTACACGATCCCAGGTAGAATTGTTCTTCAAGGCTGTGATTTCATCTCTCATTGCAGCTCCCCAGTCAGGCTTCCCTTGAGCTTCATAATAAGAGGTAGGCACATTTTCAAAAGTATCCGCTATCATAAAACAAGAGATAACACTGCACTGATTTAATTCCACTTCATAATCATTTAAATGACTAGGCAACTTTCTTTTCCTTGATGTCCTTCGGTTTGTGGCTTCGCCTTGTGAGGAATCATTTTGAGGAAACACTGAACTCCCCGTTGCTGGAATCGATGATTTGAGTAGGAACAGACTCAATACTTGAGTCAACAAGAGGCACGGTATTCGAATTTTCTCCTAGTGCAGAATCTAGATATAAGGTGGAAACTTCATCAAATACAACATCACGAGAAGTAACAATCTTCTTTGTGTCGGGATCCATACATTTCCATCCCTTTCTGTGTGCATCATAACCAACAGACAAGCATTTCTTGGCTTTTGGATCAAGCTTAGTTCGACTATGCTTAGGTACATGAACATAGCAGTAAGAACCAAAAATTCTAAAATAGCTAACATCGGGTTTTGTATTGTATAGCATCTCAAAAGAGGATTTCGATGTACCTGGCCATGGAGGTAGACAGTTATTACATGACAAGCACATTGCATAGCCGCTGCCCATAACTCTTGAGGAAGGTTTTTATCATGCAACTAAGATAATGTCACTGCTTTAAGGTGTGCCAATTTTCGCTCCGCAACCCCATTTTGTTGAGGGGTATTAGGACATGTTATTTGAAGTCATATGCCATGCTCTTCACAAAACTTTGAAAAATCATTAGATAGAAACTCGCCTCCATTATCAATGCGCAAACACTTTATGGTTGATTTGAATTCTCTTTCAACCATCATCTTGAACTGCAAGAAGTGGCCGAGAGCTGCACTTTTGTTGTTTAGAAAGTAAACCCAACTGTATCGAGAGTAATCATCCACGATAACCATCATATATTGGAAACCACTATAACTTGGATTTTTGGTTGGTCCCATAAGTTCAAAGTGTACGAGCCGAAACATTTCAGAAGCACGGTTGATTGATTTTTGGAAAGGAAGACGGTGGGATTTACCATATTGACAACCAGCACATATTGCGTCTGAATGTACTGTATTGAATAAAGGATCGCCTTTAAGCAACCTATTTGTTGATATTAATCGCAATAACTGATAAACAACATGCCCAAATCGAGCATGCCAAAGTGAGGCACTAGAGTTTTGACTTGTCTTTTTTACATAGGCCTCACTAGCAGATAAGGTGTATAACGAATTTTTATTTGTTCCAGTAAATAAGACATCAGCATCAATGCTCTTTAGGTTACTAAGGATTTCAACCTTATTTGGACCGAATAGTACATACCTTCCTGAGTTAGTGATCTAAGAAACAGAAGCAAGATTCTTCTTTAAACCAGGTACTTGATAAACTTCATCAAGAATAAGACCTTCGCCATTTAAATTTGTAGCTTTAAATTTCCCTTCTTTCATTACAGGGTGTAATGAATTGTCGGCGGTCACAATCACTCGCTTCCTCAGGTGAGGACGAACATCGGAAAGCAATGTAGCATCTCCCGTGGCATGATGTGAGCAACCCGAGTCAACAATCTAGTCCTTTTCATAATCAACGTCTCTACTAGCATCTGCATTTCCATCATCTTGATGCATAATAGAAGCAATATTATCAGGTTTAGTGATTACCACAACAAATAGACAATTGTCCCACTTCGGCCCATTGGTTTCGGTTGCTTCATGTATGACATTTGTATCTAATGACGTAACATTAACGCAAAATTTTGGTTTAATATGCCCAGGTTTGCCGCACTTCTTACAGACAACTTTTGCTCGACAATTTGGCTTTATATGCCCCACCTTTCCGCATCGAAAACATGTTAGTTTAGAAGTGCTCAATTGCTCTCCCTCTGCCTTTTGTTGTTTACTACTTAGAGTATTTGTTAGCATTCCTTGACTTCGACTTGTTTTTGACAAAGAGTGCATCTTCAACATTTGAAATAGACTTGCCACACATTTGTTTAACCAATTCCTCTTGATTAGATAATAGATTCTCCAGTTCAACAATCGATGGTTGTGTCAGCCATCCTTGAATAGATGAAATAAAAGGCATGAACTCCTTCCTCAAACCTCGAATCAAATAGCGCTGTAACCTTGCATCACTTGTAGGTTCGTCACTGTCCAATGCTGAGATTTCTGCACATACATTTTTGACTTTAAGAAAATAGTCAGAAATGGACATATTACCTTAGGTTATAGAAGCCAGCTCATTTTCAAGGAATAGTAGTCGCATTGTATTTTTCTGAGTGAACGGTCTTGCGAGAGTGTCCCAAGTTTCCTTGGGAGAATCAAGCTCACGAACATGATCAATATATTCCTTACTGATCGAAGTTCTGAGAGAAAACAAGGCCTTCCCACACTTTATTATCCATTTGTGTCTTGCTTCAACAAGCTGTGGAGTATCATCCAGAACTTTGTCATCGCCGGAAACAATATCCCATAAGTCTTGTCCTTGAAGGTAAGCCTCCATGCACAATCGCCAATATTGATAATTTGTGCCAACAAGCTTCTCGATAGTCATTTGAGAAACACCACTACCTCCGTTCATCTTGAACAATAATGAGCGTCGATACTTTTCAAACTGAGTAATAAGGAACAAGCACTTGGTGATAGACCAGGCTTTGATACCATATAACAAAACTGATACACAGGAAAGAAGCTCAAATAAAAATATTTTATTTCTCAGTTGAAGATAACAAGAAGGAAAGACTATTAAAAAACTGCTATTAGAACAAGAACATATATACTGCTATTGTACTAGAAATAGTGAGCAGCAATAGTACGTTATTAGTAACAATACTTTCTCCTAAAGAAAATCAAAGCAAACCATAATAATATGCTAAATTTTTGGATCATACTATAAACCAGGACAACAAATGCCAAATATCATGTCCGCACAAAATTATAACAATTTCATCCAATACAAAAGCTAAAGTGACACATGTTATAGGCTGCAGTGTCGGTGCTAGCGATGGCAGGACCTGCTGCACGGTTGTTCAACGGTAGAACTTGTGGCAGCGGTTGGAAATGGTGTCGATTTAGGTATTAGGATTTTTTTAGATTTGGGAATAGCAAAATCTAAAGTGGAAATGTTAACTAAAACAACCTCTAGGGTTTAAAAGCACGGTCTGATCCTCGGGTTTGGGATTCAATCGACAGTCGGTGCATGGAGGAGGTTCAACTGAGCTTCGCGCCGTTGTGGTCGAAGGTTCGCGGTTCTAAAGGTCGGACCATGGTCGGGTCCGGTCATCAAAACTATGCTTTCCCCACATAGCTTACTGAGTTTAAGTGTTTCATTGAAGGCTGCATTTTTTCATTACTAATAAAAATTAATTATTTATAGCACTTGATTACATGTCAGTATAGTTTAGAATGCTCGACTTAAACTTCATAGATAAATTACTTAACACAGAAGGTTGTATGCACACATCCAACGATGTCATCTACTTGATACTCCATGCAATACTGAGCATTGAAGGGTTTTATAAATTATTTATGTTTTATAAAACTTAGTTAACTTTTAGAAAATTATTTAATTTTTATTAAACTTGGATAACTTAGTTAAATTGTTATAAAACTTAATTATTTCTTATAAACTAAGTTAGTTAACTTAGTTAAAATATATAAATCATAATTAATTTATATAAATATGTTTAATTTTTACAAGTGTGTTTAATTTTTATAAAACTTGCTTAACATTGTTATCTTTTGTAAAAATTAGTCAAATTTTGCAAACTAGATTAATTTTTATAAAAATTCAACCAGTTTAAATTTCTATAAAATTTGGTTGATTTTTATATACTTATCGGATTTCATAAAATTCCAACAACGTCTCCTTTGCGCGGTTAGTGCTTTCCCGCATACCCTAGTTCAATATGGGCAACAGGCAACAAACAACTAAATATATGGTACAATATGGGCAACATGTAACAAATCTACTTTTGGACTGAATTAATTTTATCAAGCAAACAACTACTAAAAATTACAATAACAAATAAAACATTATGAAATACAAAATAGGTAGCAAATCACTTACGTTCGATGCTTCAGAAGAAGTAAATTGTCTTCCACTGAAGTGGTCCACTGTCTTCAAAGGCATTTTGTTTACCAATAATTGACAAATCTCACAATTGAAGTGCAACTATGTATTCCCAATTTACCGGTATGCATTAATATTTGCATAAGTATAACATACCTCTAAGTTTGAGAAATCCTTATTGATTTTTTGAAGCTTATCCATGTTGTCCTCCTGTGACAATTAAAGTAATGCGTTTAGCACTAAAATACTTTATGATGCACCACAAAGATCAAATAATCTTTGCATTCAAACCTCAGTTCCAATGGGAAAGGCAGCTTGCTAAAAATCTTCCTACAAAGTCAACAATGTCAACCACACAATTCAACCATACAAAAATATTAATACTTTTCGATATAAACCCATCATGCACAAAGGCTTGTGTTCATGGATGCAATGACAAATACAACCAGCTCCTAACTTCAACAGTAACCTAATTTATGACAGTAGCTTATTCATCAACCATACATCAACTGCAGTTCATGTCAAAAAGATCAATAATTTAATAATACACTAATCCACCCAAAAAGAATCTTACCAATAAATCCAAGAAGGATGTAAAAAAATTAAAGTGGCATATATTTCACAAACACACAAAACTACACATAAGAAAAAAATGACACTAAAGGAAGGAATCTCACCAGCTTGTATGAAATTGTTGTTTTGCCAGCTTCATTAAGACCAACCATCAAAAATGTAGTTCTTCCCATCGAGCTAGTTAACCCTAATATTCAATTAAAAATCAAGTACTTTTTCATATTAACACAAAAAGTCAAAATAAGGAATTCGAAATCCCAAAATCAGCAAGGAATGGAGGAAATTAAAAATGGAACTCGAATTAGTTCAAATTGGAATGAATTTCAAATGCGAATTTTTTTCAAATCAGAAGGAATTTCAAATCAATTTTTTTTGAAATCAAAGGCAGAGATTCTAACCATGAGTAGGGGATACAGAGCTATTTAGGAGGAAGAGGCAGAGATCAATTGGTGACTAGCTATTCACATGGCCTTATAGTGTGAAGGCGGAGGATGAACTTTGCTTTGAAAGACAAGAGAAAGGAAGGAGAAATTTTTTTAGGTTTTATTTCATTCTTCTTTGAGGCAAGATGAAAAAAGAAGCGGGATGAAAACAGAAGCAGCATGAAAAATGGAAAATGAAGCAGCCAAAAATATTGTTGAGGGTAGACAGTGTTTCCTAATTCTTTATTTATTTTTATTTAACAAAGACAGCATATGAATTAAAAATGCTGAAATAATCTACTATTATAAATAACTTTTCTTGTAGTGATTGAACTCAAAATTACAACATACTGCATATTTGAACACAGCTTTTAGGCACACATACCTCTTGCTCTTGACCTGTTCTTGGACATGCGTTACACCTAAGATTCAAGATGCATTGCAAGAGAATTCATTAACTTCAGAATTGATTTAACTGGATAGTTCAACTACACGCCATTTTCACTTCATATTTTGAGCAACTATGTTTACCCGTTTTATTAAAACCATACAGCCACCGGTTCAGTTCATAGATGTTGCTGGTCAGTTTCAGCTCACCATTCATGTTTAATCTGCCCTTCTAGGCTTGCTATCTCGGTAGTGCATGATTCTGTTTTGCAAGTGCTCTCCACCAATTAAAGCTGCAACTGCACAGCTACTGCCTACCACGAACTTAACTAATACCTTAAGATCTCAATTTGAGTATAATAAGCAATTAATGAATCAATTGTTGTACAGGTTTGATGGGAAAGAATTCCTGAGACAATACCAAGGGAAGAAAATAATGTTTGTTGGAGATTCACTAAGCGAAAATCAATGGCAATCTCTGACTTGCATGCTTTATGCTTCTGTGCCAAATTCTAACATTTCAACTTCAAAAACTGAGTTAGTACAGACTGTTGCATTTAAGGTACTAACTACTCGTAAGTTATAAATAACCAATATTACAAGTGAGTCTTATATCATATTTAGTTACTCCT
The DNA here is from genome assembly GCA_030737815.1 of Allium fistulosum. Taxonomy (NCBI): domain Eukaryota; kingdom Viridiplantae; phylum Streptophyta; class Magnoliopsida; order Asparagales; family Amaryllidaceae; genus Allium; species Allium fistulosum. Next base: position 292,137,437 of record CM060906.1, on the reverse strand, counting down.
TAAAAGTACTTAAGAATTCTGGTGTTAGGAAACTTCTCATAAGGATATTGCATAAATATCTTAGAACTAGAAATACAAGAAAAAATAAGTTGTTTCTTACAACTTATAAAGAAAGCAAAAAAGCAATAATTTCATAACTTTCATGTACAGTCACATACATGCATAGACATGTTCAGTTATGTAAATGCTTATGCATTCATTACATACTAGTCATATTACCCAAACGCCTAAATTGATTTATTTTAACTTAAATGTTAAATTACATCTAAATACTTTTAATTAGAAATTACTATTAAAAATTACTTAGAAATGACAATTCATAGCTCCTTTTAAGGAGATTCAATTCAAGTTGTCACTTACACTTGTGTATACTGTATTTTATGGTGGCAAGATTATGGAGAGTCTTTGATGTACAATAGATCAACCTAATTAGTTGATATAAACCAAGATTCAAAAGGAAAGAGAGCACTGAAACTGGATACCATTGACAAGTGCAGCACAAAATGACTAAGTGCCGATGTGCTCAAATTCAATTCTTGGCATTGGTGGAACCATAATGACACAAAACTACAGTAAATTACTACTATTATTATTATCATTCATTAATTAATTACAAGTTTATGAATGTAGGAGACAACAAAGAACTATGAAATAATTTAACTATAGATTACTATTTTTTTTAAGGTACCTGAGATGATTAGATCACCACTGGCATCCATATCCACCAAGCATTTGGCTAGACCACCAAGCACTACGAGCAATCTGATTTGTTCATGTACAGAACTTGCATTACTGCAAGCATTTAGAATTTCCTTCATTGGCTCTCAACAATTTGTTCATGTAATCATCATCCAAAAATTTGTTCTGCATTCATCAACTTCAGCTACAACGTTAGAAATGAATAGCAATGGAGTCGACGTTTTCATTTGCTAGGCTTGCATCACCAATTCATTTGTTGGGCCTGTCATCCTCTTCATGCAAGTACCACTCCAAGAAACCATTCTCTTATTAGCATGTCATCTTCACCATGCAATCACCACTCCAACATCCTATTCATTTGTTGGGCTTGTCATCTACATCTTAGTGCATTCATTTGATGGGAATGTTGTGCGCCTAGCTAAGCAATCAAATGGAAATAGGGTTAGAGAAAAACTCACCGGGTTTCTGTTGAGTTTCCGAATTCTAGCAAAATGAGTGAACAAAGTTAGATTTCAGGTGAAGTACCTAAAGTAGGATGAAAGTTGAGATCAGTGAATCAATAAACTTAAAATTTAATGAATCGAATAAACATAATATAAATGAGTAATCGGGCGACAATCAAAACCAATGTACATGTGAATGATAGAGCAATAGCGAAGCTCAACTCCATTGAAAAAATTCAAAGTTCGAAGGAGATTAAAGTTTTGGTTTGAGCGATGAAGGGATGGAATGGTATTTTTAGGAGTACAGAGAGACAAAAATTAGAAGAGGGATTGTTAAAATATAAAAAGACAAGGCAGCAACCAAAAACCTATCTCAGCATTCGAGTGTAAAAAAATTCCTTTTGAAACAACGTTTACCGCATTTAATGTTCAAACGCGGATAATGATTGCGGTAAAAGGTAGGTTTTGTTGTAGTATTTGGAGCTCATAAAGTCAAACACATTTATATGGTTATTAAATATATGGTTCAGGGGAAGATTGTTAGAAAATTTCAATATATGGGCCACATATGTAAAATAAATGTGTCGTGCTATTTTGGTGTAAAACCTAATTAAAGTGGTCAAATTATGAATTAAAGTTAAAAGCCTTGAACGTAAAATTGTCATGGTTTCAATGTGTAGATACTGGGGCAATTCTAATTTGTTGGAGGGCCAAATTAGAAAATGCCAACATTATAAATAAGTTGTTATGGTCCTCAAATTAGACAAGCTCTAGTTATTCTCCTAATCTCTTCTATGGAAATAATTTAGATCTACGGTTTGTATCAATTTGGAAGATCAAAACTAATTCCTTTTCTTTTTCAATCAGCAACTATGGATTTAGATACAGCTTCCACTAATTTTGTTTACCTTTTTCTAATTTCTTCACAATCAAATCAATATGGACCACATATTCAGATCTAAGGTTTCATGATAAATCAATCCTAGTGTATATTGAAATCCTAACAAAAGAAACAAAAAAGGTGTTGCAACACTACGCCATAAATGGCCTACTGCAACACAAAAAAAATGTTGGCTCAGGCCCGAAAAATGTTGCCATAGGTCTATGGCAACACTTTTAGGGTGATGCAATTTTTACCGTTGCCTTAGACCTCAAAGGCAACATTTTGACTATCTAAGGCAACATAAGTAATATTGTTGCAATAGAACCCTATTTGGGTCTATGGCAACACCCATAGGTATCTATAGCAACATTCCAAAATGTTGCTATAGATATGAACTTTTTGAATTTGTGGGGCCCACAATGTAGAGCATATTTGATTTTTTAATAAAAATAAATATTTTATTTAATAAAATGCTATTGCACAGAATTTGATATTTAAACAGTAATTTATTTAAATAAATATTTTATTTCAACATTTGAAATAGTACAAATTCCAGACTCCACTATTTTACAATTCAATGATATATAACACTGATATTCACATATACAGATATTCCTCACTACATCACTCAGTTCACTCATTACATATGCAGTTTCAATTTATACAGACACCGACACTGACAAATATATGCCGAGCCGAAGGCGAGCCGAGTGCCGAGCCGAAGGCGAGCCGAGAAGCGGGTCCGGGCGCAGCGCCGGCGGGGGTCCGGGGCACCGCAGTCCCGGCGGGGATCGACCTTCTTTGAAACCTGTCTTCAAGCTCATGCACATTTGATTTGACTCTGTCTTCAAGCTTATATCCAGCTGTCCAGTCTTCAATACCTGTCACATATAATTCAAAAGCAGTAATCTGGAAAATAATATTTAACTCGAACAGAAAATGAAAATGTTTTTGTTATATTATTTGCCTCAGGTATTTGGGTTGTTTCTTTTCATAAGTGCATAAGCCAAACATGAATGCAACACATGGATACAAGGCAGTATGGAAGACAGCAAGCAACAGTTCAGGCAAAAATGCACAAAGGAGAAGCCAAGTGCACAAAGTAGTACTCAACACAGCAAGCAACATAACATGACCAAGAAATGCATGTACATGGATGAACATACATGCATCATAAGGCTTGGTACAAGAAACTACTCAAGTGCAACTACTCAAGTGCAAGTTCATACTCAAGTGCAGCCAGATATGTAGACAAGCCAAAAAACGGACACGGCACAAGGTCAAACCCGAGTCATCGACTGGATTCAACTCAGGGCCAAGCAACCAACAAAACAAACAAGAACCAGGTTCAGCAAAATATAGACAAGCCATTGCAAGAAACACAGCAGTACACATAGGCAGCCCATCAAGCAAAAACAGTGAATGCATCAGGCATGTACAAGAGAAACCTAGGTAGTAACATGATATACAGAGGACTTGGAGCATCAGTTCATGTTAAAGAACAAGGTTAGCATGGTACCAGTTCAGTCCAGACCAAGCAAAACCAACAAAGCTCAACACACATATGTTTGTATTCATCATTGCAATCCAACATACCAGATTTCTCAAAGTCCAACAGAATTAAACTCGAGATTATAGGAAATAAAGCCTATAAATAAATCCCAATTCATCATCGGCAAAAGCGTGCGAGTGTAACCAATATCAAGAATATTCAAGTAAACCTGAAGGCAGAAAACATACCAAATAATATCACATCGCACCCGACGACGAAGTCAAAGCAATTCGAGCAATCAATCAAGGAGAACGAAGGAGCAAGCTACCAGGAACGTTTCTCACACTAGATTCGATCAATCAGAGCATCAAAGAAATTAGAATCGCGTGCCCTAGTTTTCACCGAAACCAATTCGACTACCCCCTGCCACTCTGACATCAGGCCCCAACCACGAAATTGCGACCAAATCAGCAACTCCCTGAACCATCGCAATCCCACAACCTTACCTCGAATCACCAGAATCGCCAAAAACCTGAACAAAATCGCAAATCGGAAGTAGTGAGGAAAACTGACGCGAGGCGAAAGAAAATAACGGAAATTGATATGGCCGACAAGGGATAAAAGCAAAGCCAGTTATTCTCCAGATCGAAGAAACAAGGAGGAGCGGAATAAAAATTAGGGATTGGAAAATTGGGGGTGAGAAACGAAAGCGGATGAGTGAAAAGTAAAGCGGGAAATGGAAATTGGTAAGGTGTGGATCGATGGTGTGAATCGACGGTTGAGATTTTGTTTTAAATGGTGGTGTGGATCGCTGAGGTGTAATTTTTTTTTTAATTTTTTAATCTGAAAACATCTATGGCAACACTATATAAAAATGTTGCATCGTGTTACACTTGTTTAGCTAGAGCAACACATTTCTATGGCTAAGGTAACACAAAAAATACAACGTTGCAGTAGGACCAAAATTCTATAGCTATCGCAACATTTTAGCTAGCAACACCTTGCAAAAATGTTGCAGAAGGTCATTTATGGCGTAGTGCAAATGGCATTATGCTTCTGTCTGTTTCACTTTCAAAGGAATCCGCAAGCATTATAAATGTATTTGTTGGAAATTTTCAATATGTGGGCCACATATGTAAAATAAATGTGTTGTGCTATTTTAGTGTAAAGCCTAATTAAAGTGATCAAATTATGAATTAAAGTTAAAAGGCTTACAGGTATAATTGTCATGGTATTAATGTGTAGATACTGGGAAAATTCTATTTTGTTGAAGGGCCAAATTAGAAAATGCCAACTTCATAAATAAGGAGTTATGGTCCCCAAATTACATAAGCTCTAGTTATTCTCCTAATCTCTTTTATGGAAATAATTCAGATTCAGAGTTTATGTCAATTTGGAAGATCAGATCCAACTCTTATCTTTTAGAATCATCTCTTTCTCTTGATCAGTTTATGAAAGCAGCAACTATGGATTCAGATCTAATATAAGATCTAAGGCTTGTGTTAATATGGAAAACCAAATCAAATTTACTTTTTGATCAACAACTATGAATTCAGGTATGGCTTCCACTAATTTGTTTATTTTTCTCGGTTTCTTCTCAATCACATCAATATGGGTCACCTATTCGAATCTAGGGTTTCATGATTAATCTATCCTAAAATATATTGAAATCTTAACAAGTGGTATCAGAGCCACCCATCATTGATTTCATTAGGAATTTTTTTTAGTTATGAGTAAGTTTTGAATTGAACTTTTTTAGAAGTTCTGTAATCATCTTACTTAAGTTTCAGATTGGCTTGATCTATGTATCAAGGACTTTTTTGATGATGATTTTGGATTTGGTTTACTATCAATTTTTTGTGGTAAATTGAAATGCTAATTTATGAAATTGTTTAGGTGTAGAAAGATAGATAGATCTAAATGATCTATATGTTATTGTGAGATAATTAGAATTTTGAAATCATTAAATTATGAGAAATAATCAAACTTCCTTTAAATTTCGAAAACAACTTATATTGGTTAAAGCATTCACATGTTTATTATTGTACGTTTTATAAATAAGTTGTGAATTTTAAGGTGAGGAATGTTTTGGATCTGATTTGTACAATCATTTTCTAATACTTATAAATGGTATAAACAAATATATATATATATATATATATATATAATTTAGAATCATTTATGCAAGAAATATTCATACTTATAATTTATATATAATTTAGGTTACCCTGAAATAAAAGGAGCGGCATTTTTCATATTTTACGAAAATGCATGGTTACTGACCTTAATTAAGTATTCAAATAATAAACTAAAGATAAAGTGGTATAGTGGCATTCTGTATAACTATATTGTGGTTCAGATATACATTATAGTTACTACATTCATTCATATTATTTGTTACGACATTTACTACGTCATTTATGTATAATATTATATGGCATTTAATTCAGGCGTTCATCTATGACATTTGTTATGTGATTTGTTTATGATATCTTGTATCATATTTATTTAGAAAATTTCATAAATGTAACCACATACTTAAAGTAAAAGAGTATAACAACTACGATTAAAACATGTTGTACCACAGTTATAATTTTGAGATTTTCAAGGGTCAAATAGACTTAAAATTCTTTTTGGAGTATTTTATAACACTTGAAATATTGTACATACACAAAGAAATAAATTCAAATATATTTTTGGTGTCTCTTTGTGAACTAATTGTAGATATCCTACATTTCAAGTGAGCTAATTGAAATAACATGTCACCAAAGTGGCCTCTCTTATTTTAGTTGTTCATGAAAATGTTTGATATTTGTGTGTATTTATTCATGCGGATGTTAGCCAGCCAAAGGAAGACTAATATTTGACCGAATAACCTACACATGTATGGTGATAAATATGTGATAATTATAAAGTTTTCAAAGTGAATAACTAATCGCCCAAAGAAAGATTGTTATTTGACTTGAATTTATTATCTGTGTTTGATCATTACAACAAGAGTACCACTTATGGTTATTATTACTGTCCAAAGACTTGATATTAATATTGTGCTAAGTATCTTGAGAAAAGACTTACCAATTATTTGAATTTACTATGGATGATATTCGGATATGAGCATATACGGTCAATCCTTAATTTTTTTTTTTCAATTTTCAACTAGTTTGACTAAAGTGACTGCCAACTTTAATGTTCTCATCTTGTTTGAGACTAACTCTAGGAATTATTAAGAGAACATGTTGTTTGTTCTTAACTTCATGGATCCAGCTCTTGCAATTAGGAGGGTTACACACACCCATATTATGGTTGAATGCTCTTATAATGTTATGAAGAACATTCAGATGTGGAATAATTCAAAAAAAGGCAAGAGTCAGAAGATCATAAAGTAAAATATTTCAGAAGGTTTCAAGGATGTGGTACCTATAGGGATAACCAATTTTAAGGAGTCCTTTATTGAGAATGAAAAGCGTTTTGTTAAAATGGTAAGGAGAAACAAGCATGCTTTATATTGCTTGATTCCATAAAGTCAAAATATATGAAACATAAAAAAGCACTATATGTAAAATATTTCTTCAAAAGTTAAAGGTACTCAATTTATTGTTATTTTTTCTTGTACTCTCTTTATTCATAGTATAACCATTTTAAGATTATTAATTTTTCTTAAGAATAAAATGATCTTTATTGAGCTCATTTCACATTGTGGTAAGAAGAAGTGAGATTGAAGCATGGTAAAATAGAAAGTACCTATTTATCATACATTGTAAATAAATGTATAAATAAGAATAAAGAAGTCGCTAAGGATCTAGAAGTAAAGAAATAACATATAAATATATTTATAGTTGTTTTTTTAATAAGATATGCAGATATATAAAGTAAAGTTTAATAGATATTTTTAAGATATCATTGAGATTTCAGTAATATTGTTTGGATTTATTTGATATTTTCGTTATGCTATCATTTAGATATATTTCAGTTTTCTATTTCTGATATGGACATATTGGATTATTATTGTTCATTTAGAAATAATAAGATTGATTTATGTATAAATTCAAATATTGTTGGAATTAAAGCTCTTAATGTTTAAAATATAGCTTATATATCAACTTATGTTAAATACCTTTTATAATGAAGTCTCAAATTTTGATTTGTTGATTAATATGATTATTTGTTTCAGCTTACTAAATAATTCTATGTTGAGCCACTAAAGATAGCAAATATTTTATTAGTATTTTAAGCGATTTAAAAGCTACAAGTTTTATAAACCCACACTAAGAAAAAAAATTATAAGAAGGGAAATGCTACAATTTTTGAGAATGTTGAGTTTGGGGGGAGAAATAAAGTACGGATCATTTTTTTTGAAATGGTACTTTATATACAACAAATCACTGTGACAACATATCACATGTGAATAAACGTTCGAATCATGCTTCACAAGTTTCGAACTTGTGACCTCTCGCACCAAAAACGATCATTGTCTTTAAGCAGAATCATTATCTTCGATTCAACTACAGTCACTTCTTTGGATAATGTATGGGATTTGTTTCTTTTCTTTAACAAGAAGTAAATTAAGGACCATAATAAGACAATGTTAAACAAAATTTTAAGGTATGTATCATTGTCTTTAAGGAGAATCATTATTTTTGGTTCAACTATAGTTACTTCTTCGGATAATGCGTAGGACTTGTTTCATTTAATTAATAAGAAGTAAATTAAGAATCATAATAAGACAATGTTAAATAAAATTCTCTTCAAATTAAGGTTATTATTTCAAGAAAACAAACTCAACAACCTCAAAGTGCAAGGTCACTAAGGAAATCCACTTGAAAAGAAGAAATACTATTCCGATGACTATATAGTATTTTTTCATAAAGACAAATATTAGATTGGTGAAGATGATTCTTTGGACTTGCATCAATCCATATAAGGTACTAATTTGAAATGTGGATTTAAGATATGAATATATTGTCTAAATCTATAAGGATAATAAAGTTTGAGATCTTTCCCACCACCTTAAGGTAACAAGATCATTGGTTATGGAGAATTATTCAAAACAAAAAAAATGGATCAAGTGAGTAATATGGAAAGGTATAAGGCTCATTATAGAAAAGATTATACTCAAATGGAAAACAATGTTTTATTTTTAAAGAGACTTTATCTTTGGTTTTACTAAAAGTCTCTTTAAAATTATTTTAAAACTTGTTATAGATTATGATTTTAAGCAATATCGAAGGGATATTAAAGTCGTGTTACTCAATGGAGACACTGATGAAACAACTAAGAAATCACTTACGGATTACGCTTATGTATTAGGGATTCAAATAAACCATTATCATTCATGGAGTGCTATTTAGATTATCATAAAAGGGATAGGCAGGTAAGGCTTTAAAAAAAAGGACGGTGGTTTGGTATGCAAACTGCAAATCAATTCTCTTTTGCCAGAATAGACAAGTATTGTCTTATATAGTAATATAAGAACATCCTTGAAGCTAAAGAAATGCAAAAGATTCCTTATGCATTTGCGGTGTGCAGTCTAATGCATGCTAAAGAATATACACATATGGATATTGCATGTATTATTTGGCAGATATCTTACTGATATTAAAAGTGGATCAATTGTTAGTAATTAAAATGATTACGATATATCTTTAAGAAACAAAGGATTATATGCTTAAGACGAATTGGTTGGAGATCATAAGGCATTACAATCCGAATATTTTGGATGCCAAGAGTACAAAAGATCCACTTCAGATACAATAATAATATTATTGTTGTTGTTGTTATTGTTATTTTGGATGAAGCTATATAAGGAAAGCTGTCATACAGATACTTATAGCCTTCTTTGCTACTTTACATTATGAGACATCCAACGATAGATAATAATTGTATAATTTTACCATATAGTAATGGACTATTGAATAAAGAAATTGAAAGATCGTTAAAGTAATATTGTAACAATAAACAACATATTATTTTCCAATAAGGGGAGAGTGCAAAATAGATTGTAATTCATAGAGCATATTGTGACAAACTCCACTAGGCGGATCCGCTTACAAAAGGATTATCACCCAAGGTCTTTCATGAGCATCTTGCTCAATTGGTGTAACCTTTATGTAAGAATATTTTGGTTCAGGGGGAGTTTGTATTTGGTACAGTCATATGACACATTGCTCTATACTTTGGTTAAAGATATATATCAAGTTCTTTTTTCTGATCAGAAATAATGTATTAAAGTTTTGTTTGCACTCTAGGTTGTTTAAATATTGAACGTGTTGATCTCACTAAAGTAGGACAAGTTGGAAATATATATATAAATCACATCTCATGTAATTTCCATGCTACGCATTCATGATTGATCTATGTCTTTTGATTGTGTTGGTATATGCGACCATTGATTGGTTTAGTTACACTAAAGGTAACGAAGGCCACTTTGATCCTTTGTCAGCATAGTTAATGGACGAGGTTGTTTCAGAAACACCTTATGTTATAAGTAGCAAATTTTGGAGCTCATAAAGTTTAAACACATTTATAAGGTTATTACATATATGACTCACAGTGAGATTGTTGGAAAATTTCAATATGTGGGTCACATATGTAAAATAAATGTGCCATGCTATTTTGGTGTAAAGCCAAATTAAAGTGATCAAATTATGAATTAAAGTTAAAAGGCTTACAAGTATAATTGTCATGGTATTAATGTATAGATACATGGGCGATTCTATTTTGTTGAAGGAGCAAATTAGAAAATGCCAACACTATAAACAAGTGGTTATGGTCCCCAAATTACATAAGCTCTAGTTATTCTCCTAATCTCTTCTATGTAAATAATTCAGATCTAGGGTTTATGCCAATTTGGAAGATCAGATCCAACTCTTATCTTTTATATCCATCTCTTTCTCTTGATCAGTTTATGAAAGCAGCAACTATGGATTCAGATTTAATATAAGATCGAAGGCTTGTGTTAATATAGAAAACCAAATCAAATTTACTTTCCGATCAGCAACTATAAATTCAGGTATGTCTTCCGCTAATTTGTTTACTTTCCTTTGTTTTCTTCTCAATCAAATCAATATGGATCACCTATTCAGATCTATGGTTTCATGATTAATCTATCCTAAAGTATACTGAAATCCTAACAGTATTAACTTAGTCGCCTCTCGTACTGGTAGAAATATAGGCTAAAAGGTATATACAAGCAAAATTCCTTTGTCCAAACATATTTAATGCACTATCGGTTCAAACAACATTATAGAAGCAGATATATCACAATTTCATTAAAATATCAAAATTTATGAACTATGTTTTATCTTTACAAGAATGAAACAAGAATTGAGAAAATTCAAGGTGTAGTCAATAAAAGCGAATTGAAAAAGGATTAAGTTTTTTCATGATACCTGAATATTGAACACCGTTAGACCGATTCGGTAGTAGTTGGAGATTTAATTGGAGGAGCGGTTAGGGTTAGAAGGAGGATAGAATTTTTTTATTAGCGTTTAGCTTCTTTTTTTCTGGATTTTCCTTTTTGAGGTTAGGTTACGATGAAGGGTGGGTTAAACAGGTCAGGTATTACAACAGCATGCAATGAAATGAATGTTAATACGTTAATTAATGAGTTTGGGAACTTTTTAACTTGAGCAAACCAAATCAAGGATTATAAATAAGTTAACAATAATTCACTTTGACCTTGTTGACCAAATTTTTTTTGTAGTATAAGATTATGAAAACGTGCATTATTTAACAAAGCGAACAATATCAGTGAATTAGCAATCAAAGTAGTTACCATATTTTTTTAATAATTACCGAATCTAGTTGATTAGTTAACCGGTTAACAGGAAATTAATATCGGCTAATCGTTCATGACAGATAAGTCGAATCAGTGAATGTCTTTTACGTTGGTTACATCAATAAAATGGTTATATGTCCATCGTTACTTTGAAGGTTTTTTTATTAAGACCTTGGTATTCTATGAACTGGTTATTTATTTTATTAGTTGAGGAAAATCGCAGCCAACAAGATTTTAGAGTATAAATTTTTAACCGTAATTTACTAATTATTCGTAATTAACCATAATAAATTATTAAATATAAAAAGTAATTATTGATTATAGATAACAATTAGTAATAAATTATGTTTTAAATAATCATTAGTTATAAGTTATAAATAACTAACCCATCTAAGTTTTCATTTATAAATTAATAGATATAAATTACTTTTTTAAATTATTTAAGTAAGTATTCATTATTTGTTATTAATTATAAATTATAAATTATTATAATATCTTGAGCGATACTAAACATATTTGAAAATTTTAACACAAACCTATGAGTAATTAAAGTAGAACTACTTCTAAAAATATATGTACCGGTAAAAAACCAAAGTTTTACAACTATTTAAAATTGTTGTTAAAAGGTGATACAAATAAAAGTTGTAAAAACTATAGGTTTTACTAACAAAAATTGTATTTATAAAATTTAATCAATATTTATCATATCTTAAATCCCGAATAAAAGTATATGTATTAGAAAATTAATAAACCACTAAATCGAGTTCAATATAAATGATGTTATCCAAAATTTTCTTTTCTTTTTGTAACACAATTGAGGTACGATAAAGTACTCATAACAATGCAAATAAACATCAATTTTCAAATTTTATAAACAAAAGACAATTTACTATTACCAGGTTATCGGCTAACTGCTTACCGGTATATCATATATTTACTTGCATTTTTGATGCATGAGCAGATTTGACTAGAATTGTTATGAGTTAGTGTTGTTTTATATCATACATATATAAATGTTGAAGATTCAGAATGCAAAAGAAAAATCAACAAATTTATGTATGCACAAAGTAAAAGACCGACAAAAAATGTCCATGAATTATTACATTGGTACATAACAACGAAGCTCGGTATATAATTTCTGAAAGCAACCACGGAAAATTCACTGGTTTTATTTATATGTTGCATGCAATTATCAAGTGGTCGCTTCTATGCCCATCAACTTTGATGGTAAAACTTTACAATCAATTGTAAACTTCTCCACTGTAGTTCTATATATATTCGTCGAATATTAATTTTCATTGGTCAGTGACATCGATATTCATACATCTATTCTGGTTATTATATGTTAACTTCAGGAGGATATCAGTAAAATAAACAGATAATACTGCAACGGTCTTATTTCTTTCTCTAATGGCGACCTAAATTTCTTTCCCTCCGCGATTCTCTTCTGATTTCTCCGCGAATTTTTTATCCGTCTCTGGTTGTGCGCGTTCTTCCTTTTGGCGTGCTTTCGATAATCTCCAGTGCAATGGTTTCTAGGGTTTGTGAGGATTTGGGGCTTTTTTACTTTCGTGGTGATTTCGTGGGTGCTTGTCCCCCCTTTGCTGATGTAGCCGAGGCTTTGTTGAAGGTTGTGGCACCACCGCTGTCTGTGTGCTTTATTGGCCCTGATTCTGTGGAGATCTGCGTCTTCTCCCACTTGACGGCAGCGGTTTTGAACAGATTCCGTTTTCTAGTTGTAGGCGAGCGGTTCATGGAGGTTATACCGTGTTTCTCGTATTCCATCCGAGAACGGTCCTCTGTTGCCTCGCTGCCCTCCGATGATGATGAGAGTTTGCTTCCTTTCGCCTCCCCTGACCTTCTGGAGGCCTTCGGCGAATGGGATTTCATCACCCGTTTTGCTCCGAGCCTCCACTTTGGGGCAGAGGTGGGAGATTTGGACTCGTCCTCCTTTGGGACGTGCTTTGGTTTGCTGGATTATGGTCTTGATTCCGAAATTTCTGGTCCCTTCTTGGCTGTAGAGCGAGGCTGCTTCACTCCTCGTCTCACTATTCTTGGGGACGAGATATCGGCGGCATTGGACAAGGTTGATTTTGGTTTTGGCACTGTTAGCTGTTCCGGTCTTGCTGGTGGCAGTGGGGCATTGGATTTGACCACCAATCCTCCGCCAACGACCGGTTGTCTAATGGGATGCTCGCCTGCTCCTTCGGAAGCAACGCTGTTGGCGTCTCCGTTGTCGGTTTTTGTTTCTTCGCCGCAGAGGTCTTTGGCCTCAGTTGGTCTCGGTGGTGGCTCGTTGGATAGGCAGGTTTGCTTCTCTCGTACCTCTTTTAGCATTCTCGTTATTTTAGATGGTTGTTTGTTTATTGTTGGGCTGGTGGCATTTGAGGCCATCTTATCTCGGCTGAGCTTTGTTTATTTCCTCCATGACTTTGAGGTCAGCACTCATGACAGGGAGTCATATTCTACCGTTGGTTCCCTGTCTGGGATCGACTGCTTTCCTTTGGATTCGGTGCAGCTCTCCCACTGCTACATCGATTCCGCTCGAGCTCTTTTTCGATCTGGGCTCGGCCTACTGGTATTCGTCTGTAGTTTTACTCTTCGTGGCCAAGTCGATTCCCCATCAGTACCGATTTTGGCGTCCTCTAGTTTGTCAAGTTGTTTCGGGTCTTACCTGGCTGAGCCCTATTGGGTCTGTCGATGGTTGGCTAAGACCCGATGTGGTCGGCGTGGGCGATCTCCTACAGCTGGACGTATAGCGATCGCTTTCGACCGTTATACGGGCAGTTTGGACACTTGCCAGCCACTCTCGATTCGCGCGGGCGATCGAAGCATCGGGGCTGAGCCGAGACTTCTTTCCTATACGCGGGGCTGTCTGATTAGTGACAGTCTGGCAGTGGAAGGAGTCCAACAGCAACATGGGAAGCAATCTGATTGCTCTCCTACATTATTCTGTAGTCCGTCTGCTTCTGATTCCACCGTTCTCATATCGGGCTCCTCCTCCTTCGGTTTTACTTTGTCTTCGGTTGATTCTGCTTTTGTCTCCTTTTTTGGTCCGTCGGTTATCACTGCTGATGATGGTGATATGTTCCCCTTTGGCTGGTGCGATTGGCTTTCCTGGTCTTGTGTGGACCGCATTCCGTCTTGCTTGCGGTCTCCTTCTTTTTTGTTAGATAGGGATATCCCCTCGTCCTCTCATTGCTCTTCGGTGTGTTCTCGTTCTTCTTCCTTGTGCCCTATCTCCATTTCTATTCCTCTGATGAGCAAGGCCGAGATTGCGCTCCTTAATGAGCGGCTGGATTGTTTGGCTAGGAACTCTACTCCCTCGTCCTTATCGGATAGCCCTTCTTCGCTCTCCTCGATAGGGGCTGGGGGAGAGGCGATGGTTGAGGCGGCCGTCCCTCCGCAGCGATCGTCTCGGCGAAGGTCGCGGAGAGCCATCTCCACCCCTCGCACCATTCGCACACGCTCTATAGCGGCGTCCGAGCAGATCGACCGATCGGCTCGGTTTTCTCTGTATCTGGTCTGAGGCTAGGGTGTGTTAGACCCGGTCGCCTCGCTTTTGGCCCTCATTTCTCATGGCGAATTTTCTTTTCTGGAATATTCGTGGAATTGGCAACGACGCGTCTCTAGCTAGGCTAAAGCGCATTGTTAAGAAGCACTCAATTGGGTTGGTTGCGATCCTGGAGCCCATGATTGAGCCGGCGAACCTTCCCCGAATTATTCTTTCCCTAGGATTCGGTGGTGGCTCGGCGAACATCTCGGGCAAGATTTGGATTTTATGGTCCAAATCGCTTGTGATTCTACCCCTTTTCGACTCCGATCAGCTCCTCACTGTGATTTGTTCGTCCTCCTTTTTTGCTCCCTCCTTTATTTTCTCGGCTGTATACGCCAAATGTGATCGATTGGGTCGTCAGGTTCTGTGGTCTGATATTCTTGCTCTCGATTCGTTTGGCTTCTCCTCGTCAGTGGTTGGCGGAGACTTCAATATCGTCGCTACCCAGGAGGAGAAGAGGGGTGGGGCGGCCATAAACCGAGGGGCAATGGCTGATTTCAACTCGTTCATCGTCTCCTCAAGCCTTTCGGAAATCCCCTTCGTCGGATCGGCTTTCACCTGGTCCAACAACCAAGAAGGCCCGAATCGTATTCTCTCTAGACTGGATCGGGTTTTCGGATCGGAGGATTGGTTTCGGATTCCTTTCTCTTTCTCTATTTCTCATCTCCATCGGTCCTTTTCGGACCACGCTCCCTTGATACTTCGGTGCTCTCCTCTCTCGATCTCGGGACCCTCTTCTTTCAGATTCCAGAGCATGTGGAGGACCCACCACTCTTTCCTTCAAGTGGTTTCTAACTCTTGGAGCTCCCCTGTTTCTGCCTCTCCCTGCTCGGCTTTTGGGCGCAAACTATTGCGTCTCAAGGCTTGCCTTAAGGTGTGGAACGTTGAAGTTTTCAGGAACATTTTTGATCGCGTTCGATCTGCCGAAGAGGCTCTAATCGTTGCCGAATCTTTGTTTGACGACCTTCCATCCGCCTCAAACAAGGAGACGTGGGACCTTGCCCAAGTTTCTTTCTCCTCCGAGCTTCGTGTCGAGAATGACTACCTCCGTCAAAAGGCAAGGGTTAAGTGGGCTATCCACGGTGATGCGAATTCCAAATTTTTCCACTCTTCTATTCGTAAGAAGAATAGTCTTTTATCAATCCGTGAAATTTTGCGTCCTGATCTCACTATGGCCTCTGAGCCCGAGGAAGTGAAAGACGTCATCCTTTCCCACTTCCAATCCTTCTTGGGCTCCCCGTCAGCTTCTGTTACTGACCCAGCCCTTCTGGCTTTCATTCCTCCGTTGGTTCTCCCCTCAGAGGGCGCCATGCTAACGGACATCCCGGCCCCTGAAGAGATCCGTTCTTGTGCTTTTGCTCTGAGCAAGGACAGTGCCAGTGGTCCTGACGGCTTTAATGGTGTTTTTTATCGGACTACTTGGTCTATTATCCAGGCGGATTTTTGTCTGGCTGTTCAATCTTTCTTCTCGGGGGGAAATCTTCCCTCTGGTTGGACCTCTACCAATTTGATTCTCATTCCGAAGTGCGACAACCCTCGGGCGTGCTCAGACTTTCGTCCCATTAGCCTCTGTAACTTCTCCAACAAGGTTATCTCGAAAATTCTGGCCACTCGTTTGGCGCCGTTCCTTGAACGTATCATTTCCTCTTCTCAGGCAGGCTTTGTTAGAGGTCGTCTTATCTCTGATAACGTCCTCCTCGCCCAGGAACTGATTTCTCAAATTGATCGGAAAGTTAGGGGTTCCAATGTCGTTTTTAAACTAGACATGGCTAAGGCCTACGATCGCATGTCTTGGTTCTTCGTCATCAAGGTCCTTCGGACCTTTGGGTTTCCGGAGGGGTTGATTGACATGGTCTGGCGACTTATTTCCAACGCCTGGTTCTCTGTCCTCATCAATGGCTCCGCCCATGGGTACTTCAAAGCAGGGAGGGGCCTGCGCCAGGGGGATCCTCTCTCGCCTTCATTATTTGTGATTGCGGCTGAGGCGTTTGTTCGGGGTCTTCAGTCCTTAACCATTTATGGTCAAATCCAACGTTTCGGTATCCCGAGGGGTTGTCCCCTTATTTCATCGTTATCATTCGCTGATGACATTGTTATTTTCTCTAACGGCAGCCGTTCCTCTGTTAGGAGGCTCCTTAGTTTTATCCATCAATACGAGAGATCCTCGGGTCAGCTTGTTAACCCCTCCAAATGCTGCTTCGTTCATTCTAAGGAGTTGTCTCCTGCTAGAGCTGCTTGGATCGAGTCTACCTCTGGTTTCAAGGAATCTTCCCTTCCGCTTCCTTACCTTGGTATTGTCCTTTATCGGGGCAGGAAACTAAATGCTATTTTCGATCCCTTGCTTGACAAAGTGAGGGGAAAGATTTTACGATGGAATGCGTCTCTTCTTTCTCAGGCCGGTAGGCTTGTTCTCATCAAATCGGTGTTGGATTCCATGGGAACTCATATCTTCGCGACTATGACCCCTACTGCCTCTTTCTTCCGTTCTTACCGGTCCTTGGCCTCTTCCTTCCTCTGGGGTAACAAGGAAAGTGTTCGACGGCATCATTGGGTGTCGTGGAACACGGTTTGTCGCCCCAAATCTGAAGGCGGTTTAGGGCTGCGTAACCCGACCGACCTTTGCAAGGCATTTGCGTGTAAGCTGTGGCATCGGTTTGGGGCTAACAACTCCCTTTGGGCTTCTTTCCTCCGTGCTAAATATCGTAGTCTTGAGGGAGCTAACTTCTCAGGCTCTCCTTCTTTTGCTAGTGAAACTTGGAAGCATATGCAGTCGGTTAAAGCTCTCTCAGACGCTCACGGCGGCACGACAGGCTGGGATGGCGTCTCCTTCTCCATTCTGACAGCCTGGTCTTCTATCAGAGTTCCTTCCCCTATCCGTCCTGAATTCTCTTTCATTTGGGATACTCGGACTCCACCCAAAGTTTCTTTGCTTATGTGGCGCCTTCTTCACGATGGTTTGCCACTAGACGTTAATATCCAACAAATCGGCATTCCTTTGGTGTCCCGCTGTCATTGCTGCGGCAACGGGGAAAGGGAATCTTTGTGCCATTTGTTTTTCGAAGGCTTCACTGCCAAAGCTTGCTGGAATTACTTCGGTAACCTGGTTGGGGCTCGGAGTAATACTGGCATGTCCTCTGATTTTCTTTCTTCCTGGTGGGTCGGGAATTCAGGGAAATCCCTTCGGGCTATCGTGTTCAGACTAATCCCGTGTCTTGTTTGCTGGCATGTCTGGTGCGCAAGAAATAAGGCCATTTTCGACAACGTTCCTATGGATCCGCTTTCCTTCATCCATCGCGTGAGGAATGATGTGTTCTTGGCATTTCGGGGTAGACCTTTCAAGGGTCCACTGAGCCAAAGATCCCGGCGGTTAGTTGGACTGCTATCGATCACTTGCGTGCAGTCGGTCGCCAGACTTGGTGTTGGTTGAGTCTTCTCAGTAAGGTGGTGCCTATCACACACCGCCTTTTTCCCTCTCCCCCCCTCTTTTTACTTTGATGTGTTTGCTACCTTCTGTTCAGGCTTGAGCGGTTTTTCATTGGTTGGCTTTCTCTTGTGCTTGCCTGGTGGGTTTTGGTTGGTTTCTTCAAGATAGGTCGAGCGGGTCTTTTCTGCTGCTCCTCGCCGGGCCTGTTCGTATTGGTTTCTGTGGTTTGGTTTTGTCTTGCTTACACTGCGCAGAGCTCAGTCCGTGGTTCCGTCTCCTTCTTCACTGGCCAGGGTTATCTGTTCTGGTCGATCCGGTTGGCCAGCTACAGTCTCCTCTCCTGGAGGTTGTCTGCGTTGGTTTCCCAGTGTTGGTTGTTTGCATTGCAATCGCTTCTGTGGTTCTGATTGGAGGTCTGGTCTTTCCGTATGGTAAAGACGGGTTGGTGGTTTGCTGGTGGTCTCATTTTCTCTGGTCCTTTCTATGTACAGGGCGGAATAGCTGCCGCTGAGTTTTGTATTTCTGGTTTTCTTGTACTTTTTAAAATTTGGGTCAATGGGTGGTGTCGCTTGATGCTAGCCTTTTCTGTAAGCCCCGGAGAATGGCTTTTATTCTCATTTTGATTATATACTTTTATTTGAAAAAAAAAAAAAAAAAACAACTTCAGGAGGATATGGACCAGAAAGCTTAAAGGTGAAACTCGTGTAAAGACGAATCAATATATGATTCGACTCTAAATTCAAAGATCGACCATCACATCTGCATATATGTGCAGTTTGAGTGTTTGGTCGTCAATTTAGTTGCTTTCCTCGGAAAAACAAAAAAAAAATTAAAAATTAAAAATTAAAAAAAAATCAAACTGTGGATAATTCTTGTCGCGTTCAATCTAAATGGAGGAAAAAAAAACTTCTTAGAGCATTCCCAACGCTAAGATCGGTCGGTGATATAAAATATTATTTTGTGAATAACAGGTCTAGATCCCTAATAAGTTTCAAAATAAATAAAAATCTAGTAAAAAAAGTATGTACTTGTCGATAACGACGCTCATGCTTTGTTGTGCTGTCGTAATTCTAAGTTGATATGTTCCAGACAACAATAACGACGTTGACGATGTTTTTAAATTCCGTACACGCATAAGGATGTTTTATTGCGACATCGAATTGCACAGGAAAACCAAAGGAATGATGAAACTCTACGCTACTTGGGTAGATTTTAGATTTGTCTGCGGTTGGGCTGAGCAGAGTTTTGATCAAAAGAAAAGAAATGAATTTGACTGGGCAGAGACAATCCAATCCATTCCACGTCCATTTGTTTCCAGGGCATACGATACGTAGCACGGTGGATGTACGGATATGTTTTATGACATGGCGGAGCCAATCAATGGCACTTTGGACGGATACACAACATGGGCTTTATTCGCTCAAACGTTTGCAAGTAATTTTTATATGAAGTTAGCCAAAATTGCAGTTCATTCTCGCAATGTTACTGTTAGTTCACTTGTTGACAGCTACTTTAGTAAACAGATTATTTACATGTTATATTAATTTTGGAATTTTGGTAAATTTGTCCGAATATATTAAACAAATAAATGGAACTTAAAGATATGATAAAATATTCGGGATTGGGCTAAATAAGCAATTGTTATTGTGGGCCTCATTGTAGGTTCGAATCCTCCGTCCTCACTAGTATGTATCATGTGCCTATAATCATTTATTGTTTACATGATAATTTGATCGTCTTCAAAATGAAGGAAGTAGATTTAGTTGGGACAACAGTGTAACACCTGTAATTTTTGTTTAACATTATCCATAAATGTAACGATCCGTAAATTTTAACGGTTTAAGTAATGCAATTAACTAAATTTTTCATGAAATTAAATGATAAAATTTTAGGAATGAAAATTTAATATTTGGTATGCACTTATTTAAACATAGCAATTGACATATTTTCATCAGAAAATATGAAAGTTAGTTTTGTTGTGTAATTTTCAATTTCAATCAGTTAATTTGATGAAAATAAAATATTTTCGAAATCTGAATATTTTTATATAATAAAAATGTAGAACATTTTTCGAGTGAGTCGTCGTATTTCGTTTCGTCAAATTTGGACTGCTTTAGCTCCGTTTATCTTATTTTCGATGAATTAACAGCAGTTTGGCAGCGAATATCGAGTTTTGATAAGATGGTTATATCGCAGATATCTGTGTACCATTCTGTTCGTCTCGTCGTGCCGATCTCCGCAGTATATTCATTCGTGCATTTCGACGTCCGGTACACGGCGAAATCTGTGAAACGGTTAGTCGTATCGTACTCGTTTTGAACCTTTTCGGTTTCCTTGTGTCTTTCTATTATCCACCATATAATTCAAATAGCCATTAGCATTTATATCTTCCTAAATTCAATGTGCTGGCTGTTACTATTCCCAATTGCAATATATTATTTCGGTTCGTCCTTTCACTTTCATAGTCTTTGCTTCTCTCTTTCATTCTGTATTCTTTTGGAAAAATTATAATAAGATAATATAAAATCTTATGCCCTATTTGTTTTCATTTTTTGTTTTTGGTTTTAGTTTTTGAAGTACATTTTCCATTTTTCATTTTGGGTGTTTTTAATATTTTGAAAAATGTATTTGGTTCTATGATTTTGAAAAATAGTTTTTAAACTAAAAATCAAAAATGCTATTTCAAAACAAAAATGACAATTTCAAATTTGGTTGGAATTTGACCATTAAATATACAAGTGAGAGAAGATAATGAATGAGACTAACAAAAAATGTCATTAAACTAGGAAAATCATAAATTGACAATGATCAAAAAATGATAATGACTACTGAAATTTGAACTATATTAAAACGAAACTAACTCATATTGTGCTACAAATTAACCATATCTCAACTCTAAATCATTACAAGAAAATCATTACAAGATAGATAAAATATATCAATTGTATCACTATAGAAAGAGGAAAAAAGATTTTGATGTATCTTATAGGCAAGTAGTCTTTGCTTTGTTTAAGTGGCTCTTCTTCCTCGTGCCAAGCCTTCTCTTTTTTGACAAATACAAATATACAAGTATATCAATATATATATCAACACCATGAACTTTTTGAATACTCGATTACATCTATCATTTCAGTATGAAAGGTAATAGATTGATGGAAATAGTGTTATCAAAGCAAATAATGAAATAAACCATTTACTCGGGAAGTGATAAACATGCAAGCATGATAAAGTTTCCAATATTGATCCACAAGTTAGTAATAAATTATACAAACATTACACAAATCTAATCAAAATCATTATTGGAATCAAGAATTACCTAAGTGCACATCGAAGCAAGCAAGATAAACTTGACCAATTAAGAAAGAGTGGTAATGTAATAATGCACAATAAGAAGGTTAAATAGCTATATATAGAGTTTTATTACGAAACACTTGCTACAGTGAGGAAAGGGTGACTTAAATCATTGTTGTGTGCTAACAGACATGCTAAAGTTTACCTTAGAATTGACAAAGGGGAAAACTTTCCACTAGCTCTGAACTATGTACCAAATCCACTAGCTCTGAATTTTTGTTTAACCTGCAAAGCATATCAGTATAAAAATGTATATCAGTATACATGTATCACTATACAGTCTTGGCTTTGCTAGGAATGTTGAATGAGTCCACTTCAACTATATTTGAAAACTAGGCAGAAGACATCTTAAGATGCAAATCTTTTCTGCTTATGCTGCTATTTGAATTCATATTCAACTAGTTCACAATACATGTTTATATTTATAAACATTTCATCACTAATATAAACTCTTTTATATTCTATAATATCAAATGACAGATCTGCCTTCATTGACTTTACCCAAATTACCTTAAACCATATATGCACTAGCTTATAATACCTCACAAAACAAATACAGATTATTTTTCTTGTACCCGTAGTATATAAATCAATAGACACCTTTTCAAAGTTTCACTGTTTTTTTTTAAATGTCACTTGAATATAAAGTGCATATTATATTGATTATTTGCAATCCATTACAATCCAGATTATCTGATATATACATAATTGTAATAAATAGTAAAGCTATATGATTCTACTTGGCAATACATACAATATACAATATGATTCTACTTGGCAACTCCAAATGCAAAGCTATATAGAATATATATTTCAAAGTTTTAAATTGTTTGATAATAATTGTTATGCATATATAAATGCTAGAAACTTAAACTGACAGGTAACAAAACAAGATCACATATAATCTTCTAACTAAATGATCTGACATAAAAAGAAAGAAGAAAAAAATAACATAACAGAACATACAAGTTTCAAAGTTTTCAATTGTTTGGTTATTAAGGGTTGATATATTATTTTAACTGTTATCCACCAAGAAAAAAATAACATAACATATTCTCACTGTTATCTACCAAGATTTTATTTTCATTCCTGACTAGATTAGGATATGCAATAAACTACGTTATTGCAGCACAAAACAAGTGTTAAAAAAAATTCTCTAACCACTTTGTCTAGTAAACCTTTTCTGGTTAAGTGTTTACTGCAAATACCAATTCAAACAGCATATTATTTTGCTATTATTAAGTTACTAAACTTGAAATCATCCTAGTACCACAACTGTTTTTCGATACGCAATCATAAACACGCAATTTATTTCACTGTACTACATTTTAATTTCACTTCAGCAAAGCTATCAAAATATTGTTTTAATAAAATCTGCATCATCTTAATAAAATCAAAGATCATTCGCGCTTAACCCTAATTCGCAAAAAATAAATCGAAGGGATCGTCAAATAATTCACGCTTAACCCTAGATATTACTAGCTTGAAGTAAACGAGATAACTGAAAAATAAAAATCGAATTTTCCTGAATTTGGGATGATATCTGAAGTGGACGGCGATTTTCCCCACGATGGAATTTCAGAATTTGCGGCCGTCGAATAGGAATAGGGTTTTGAACGTGTTTTCTTTGTGTTTTAAGTTTTGAATTTTCGGGCTTTTAATTTTGGGCCGAAAAATGGGAACATAAAAAAAACCACTTTTCAATTTTTTGTGTTAAGTCCATTATGAAGAATTGACTATTTTCAGAAATGAATTTTACAAAATGACAAAGCAAACAAGTTTTCAATATTTTGCAAAATTGAAAACTAAAAATACTCTAAAAATGGGTAACCAAACAGGCCCTTATATTTTTATTGTTGCTTTGACCTGCTATTCTTTTCTTCTTCTCAAATTCAACCTTCCTACTCATTTTTTTTCTCGGCAACCTCCTTCTTGTGCCACTGTCCTCCACCCCACGTCGGTCACCTCAGTTGAAGCCGCCCGCCAGTTGAACCGCACACAACTCTGGCCTCTGCCAGCCCACGCGACCTAAACTCCACACAAACGCCACCAGGAACCAACCAACTCTGCCACCTTCTCGCCATCACATAGCCTCTGGTCCTCCGCCTTTAGCCACCATCTCACCTCCTTGCTCTGACCGCACCTTCCTCTCCCTTGCTCGCAACCTCGCCCACTAATAGCCAACGACCTCTGCTCCGTTTGCTCCATGTCAGCCCATTGAACTCGAGCCATGCCTTTCGTTCCTAGCGCCTCAACCCAGATCGTCCACATCCTCCACAAACTCGGTCCGCCATAGCACCACTGACCCGAAGCCAAGCACCCAAGTTCGCCCACGGCCTCCCCTCTCACTAACAGCCTAGCCCACCATCTTTTCCCTTCCACCACCGTGCCAGTCTTCACCTACCCAGTCTCCCACAGCCTGCCACGCAAACCGACAGCCACATCACCACAAACGCAACCTCACCGCCATCCACCTCCGCCTATGCAACAGTTCCAACCGGCCTCGTCGCCTTGATCTGCCTCCCACTTCAACCCGCCTGCTCCTCACCCTTCTCCAAGCTCGCCAGCACCAGGATTCTAGAGCGACTGCAGCTTCTTTTCCCTATTTGCATTCCAGTTTAGCACAACACATATTTTACATAGCATCTGTTTTAAAGTATATAATTTAAAACTATATCTTCCGTATTCAAACAGCATTCAAAATCTACATGCCTAATCGCGCTAGCATAGCGATCTGTCTCTTGCCAACTCCTATCTGTAGGGTGCGGTCTTCCAACTATCATATTTATCACCAGTCTTCCATCGGTCCGTGTAGGCTCCTCAGCTCTAGGCGGAGCTTGTCCTCGATTAGGATCATATGTCCCCTATCCACCATCCTATGGGGTTTTCACAAACTGTTGTGATTTCTTTTCTCGAATTAGCTTTTCTATAACATCCTGGAGATGCCCGCATTCATTTGTACTGTGACCATAACACTTATGAAATCGACAATATTTCCTAGTCTGCTTTAGTTTTTCCGTTGACACCTTTGGAGGCGGCTTCCTCTATTGCATGTTATTGCAAGTGGATAGATAAATATTCTCCAGGGACGTGTTTAGCGGCGCGTAACTGTCATACATTGGAATCCTAGGCTTTAGTCTCCCAGAATACTTCTTCCGCTCTAGATTCATATCTCCATCTCTTTTTGTTGATTCGGCTTATTCTGAACACACTTGGATTTTCCCGAAACTATCATCAGACTTTTTTTATTACAATATTACTCTGCACTTCTTCTCCACTCGGTCCCGCAATGTTCTTTTTCTGGAGGACCTGGCTTTCTCCTTTCTCAGAAGCACTCCAACGTGGCAGGCGGTTTTCTAGCCAGCCAATCGCCAAACTCAGATTCCGGATCAATCCCTCTCGTCGTGGCCATAAGTATAGCATGATCATTTGGGTTACTGACCTCCGTAGCAGCAGTATGACTCTCCAAATAATCCTTCAACGATTCATTTGGAGCCTGGATCACACTGGAAAGGGACATCACGTCTTTAGGACGAGTCACGTGCATTACGAATTGCTCCACAAACTTGATTGCCAACTCATTGAATCTCGAAATTGATCGTGGAGGTAGTCTCGTGAACCACATCATTGCTATCCTAGAAAGAGTTATGGGAAAGCATTTTCACTTGGTCGCATCATTGGCTCATGTAGAATCCATCAACCATTCGTATCTCATAATATTCTGCATGGGGTCAGTTTTTCCCTCATAGACGGGCATTGATGACATGTTGAACCTTCTCGGATATTCTGCATGTAGAACATTGTCAGTGAAAAGGGTATGGCTTCTCGAAATTCCTTAGTCATCATTAGTCAAGCCTTGTTCTCTCTCACCAACTATTTGACCATTGCTGACAAGTCCAGCATCTGGATGGGTCGTGCCAAGCAGTGGTCATGCTCCACCTCACATGAATGGTCCGGTCGAGCCGCTTCATGCCTTATTGGTTCACCATCCTCTTGATGTGCACCTTGAACATTTATGTCGTCGTCATTCCAGCAGGGTACCTGGTCAGTATTCGATCGAACTCCACCATCCAAGCTTTTGGGAATAATTCTAGTTTGATTGCCTAACTATAATAGGGGAATCCTTCCTGTAGAGGATTGATCGGTACCGATCCCTAGGGAGGGATCGGCACCGATCGGTCTTGCAGACCATACTGTCTGCCAAGCGGCGCTCCGAAGTTTCTACGTGATCTCCTTCAACCCTGCGACGCTTATGCTTGAGGTATTCATCCGATAAGCTTGAACTTTCCGATGCCGAGTAAGGAGTAGGATCCCTTTTGGCCTTCCCACACTATTGTTGAGTAATCTGGTTCATCGGGCTAACATTAGTCTGAATTTGCCGATTTAATTATCAATGGCTTTTCATCAACTCTCTTATTAGATTATGAAATTCAGCTTTGGTTATAGAATCAGTAGGGTTCTGAACTTCAACCATATCAGTATTCAAATTTGTAGGTTGATTGCTTGAGCCTCCTTACTGAACGCCAACAGTCACATTTTCATCCACATTCTGAGAAGTAGATCTAGTATGTCCGACCATTATCAATCTCCTTGCTTAGATTTCAGTAAATTTGAATAGTATATGTAACTTTATGAAGATAACTATGCATCTCCTTTGGGGGATTTTCCCAATCCAGTAGCAACAAGGGGGATCCTAACAAGTTGAGAATCAGGTTCTTAGTGAAAACATCAAAATGTTTGCAATCAAATTGGTCACAAACACCCAAGAGTAGATTTATGTAGAGAAGTAAATGAAGAAAGTAAAATTGAAACTGAGGAATATATTAAACTAACAAATTAATCAAAGCAAAAATTAAGAACACATGAATTTATAGTGGTTCAATGTTGTATGCTTACATCCACTTTGAATATTATCTTTATTGATTCACTAACAGTTTGATTACAGCAGCAAGAAGTAAGAAAAAACTTGATTACAATAAAGACTCAAGTAACCAGCCGCGTAAAGATCCTCAAACTGACCCATTGGACCAGTATTTATAGATGAAGATGACCACCAATCTCTCTGAAATTTCGGCTATAGGACCTTCTAACCAATATGGCCCCACCAGAGTGGTCGCTAGGCCCAAATGCCAATGAAGAGGGATCGGTACCGATCCCTTCATTGGTTGATTTTTGGGCAGCGATTCTTATGGTGGCTTCTACATACTTAAATATGTTGGCTTTTCAAATATCATGTCATTTAGGCTACTAGAGCTCAAGTTATTGATTGATCTTCGATCTAAGATTGTTTATGCCATTGTTTCCTGCCGATCCCTAGCGATGGTTGTATGCCGATCCCTCTTTCTTTGTGCATTTTCCATGCGACCCTAGGATCCATATACCTTGCTCTTCAAACTTCATCTGCCTTAGACCTTTAGATCTCAAAATATTGATCGTTGAATGCAAGAATGCACTTGGTCTCTGACATGTGCCGATCCCTCCTTAGTGGACTCATGTATGCCGATCCATCTATTTATGTCGAGCCCTTTTATATGCTATGCCGATCCCTTCCTTACGAGTTGAAGTATACCTTTCCAAGCCAACAAACCATGCTGATCCATCTACTTTCATCTACGCCGATCCCTTCCTTGCTTCGACCATGCCGACTCCTCGTCTATCCAAACATACCGATCCCTAAGGTGCTTCCAAGCCATGCCGATCTTTTGCTTGTCTAAGCTAAAGTTCATATTTCAAGCATCCAGCATTGTTTATCTACCAATTTCATCCAATTCTGGCTTTACATAACCATTGCTCCATGGTCGTTGTTCTTGATAACAATCGAATACATCTTGTACAATCAGTTCAATCTAACCAGATCAGGATACCAGGTAACACCAAGTAAAACAAAGAAGGGAAAAGAAGAAGATAGTAAGAATTAACTTTCAACTAAAATTGGAATGATTTGTTTTGATTATGTACAGTCTCACTGCTACAGTCATAACAATTACGTCTTCTAAAACATCGCGTCCGTTGAAGTTTTTTTCCATCCATGCAGTCGTTTGTTTTCTGAATTAAATCTTTGAATTTTTTTACTGGACTAAAACTCGTTTAATTATTTAAATTTTATCCAAATTTTATCCAAAATTATTATTTGAATGCAAAACGGATAAAGGCATACCCGGGCAGAAACCTTCTACTGTGAATGTTGCTTTTAAACAAGTAAATTTACAAATATTCAAAGTTGTTGGACAATTATCATACTCTTGTTCTATCTTTCTCCTTTTCTAAAAAGAATTATTGCAAGCTTTTGTGGAAAATTTTCTAAGTACTACCATCCTGCACATTTTGGATAGTTTTGTAACTATGACATCACCCAAAAACTCCAAATAGACTTCATAGCCACCACGTTCTAATTCTAAATTCTAGCTTTAATGTAAATCACCAACTCGGCGTCACCCCTTCTTAAATTTTCACAATTTTTAACAGCTTCAATCAGCTTCAATGGTACATTATTTTCGGTTTACTTATTTTTATGATTTTGTTTCCATTTCTCTAAAATAATAATAAATTTATCGACATAAATTTTCAAAAAGTGTCGGTTTTAATGGTTAGTGACCGTAGCGATTTTGATTGTTTATATGAAATATTGTTATAACCAATCAATACATGTTCGGAGTATAATATACATCAAGTTCTAGAGTTATAAACAAAAATTATGTATATATATAATTTTGTTTATTGTTTAATTTAGTTTTGAATATTGTGAAAAGTAGTTTTAATACGGTTGTCGTGAGTATAATTGAAAAAAAAATATTACATTCCCTCAAATCAGTATAACTTGATGTTAATTGTGAATTACCATCAAAATCACAGTAAACTGGTTTTATGGATTTTATGAGCGTTAATTGTCAACAAGAAAAAAACTTATAATCAAGGCTTATCACAAAACCTATAATACAAAGGCGTGTCTAACATAAGTTAAAACCAATAAATGAATTTGACCTGTCAAAACCGATAGGAAACTATCTCCTAACCGGAGCATTAGACAATGTCACGAACCATCTTCTCAAAACCTTTAAACGGTTGAAATTAATTACAAAACATCAACTGTTCATTCTAAACCCGTCATTGTATCCTTAAACTTTTAAGTAACAGGTCTTCACTCCTTAATTGGTTGTTTTTATTGAGTTAAGTTGATATACCGATATAATCAGTACGGTAAATGTAACCGTTTACGGTAGAATATCGTTATATTTTATGTCCTGTCTAAGGTATTTTTGTTTTTGCCATACATAAATATTGAAGATTGAAAACTACTTGCACAAAAATCCACAAATTTTTGTATGCGCTGGGTAAAAGACCGGCAAAAAATGCCCATGAATTATTCCATTTCGACATAAAAATGAAGCTGCGTGTATAATTCATGAAAACAACAACTACGATAAAATGTCCGCGGGTGTGACGCAATAGAAAGGAGGCTTAGGTTCTGCTAAAATGACCCAGCTTTGATTCTTACTATACGCTTCCTCATCCTATATAAATTTATCAAAGAGTATGGAGGTTTTGATCAGCGGACGATTTTACTATACTCTAATCAGAAAGTTTACCGACCTGTCGGGTTATCGTTTAAAAAAAAAACTACGAAAATTCACTAATTTCATTTATATGTTGCGTGCAATTATCACTTAGTTACTCTATGCCCGTCAACTTTGTTTGTTAAACTGTACAATCAATTTTTGACGTCGCGGCTATAGTTTTATATTTATTTAATATTCTCTTTTGGTCAATCATATTAATATTCGTACATCTATTCTGGTGATTTGTTAATTTCACGAGAATATGGACAAGAAAGACAGCTGCAAAACGTAAAACTCGTGTGAGGACAAAACTACATATGACTCCACTGTAAATTCCAAGATGACTCTTGGAATTTTAAATGCGTATGTAATTTGACTTATGTTTTTGTTATAAAATAAGTATCAAAAATTCAAACTGTGAATTATTCATGTCGCATTCGATCAGTAACAAAAAAACTTGCTTGTGCATGTACAGTTATAAAATTTGGCATGAACACGCAACGAACTTGGGAAAACTTTACAACTATAGTTGGTGTACTTTAAGTACTTGTGAATAACGACATTTATACTTTGTCGTCCTGTTGTCATTCTAATTTAATATATTTCAGATAGCAATTAACGACATTAGAGATGTTATTAATCGTCGTCTGGTTAAGGGTTGTTAACCAAAATTTATAGTGATATGGACATGTACAGGAAACCTATAGGAATACTGATACTACACACAACTTCAATTAAATTTCAGATTTTTCTACGGTTGGGTGGAGGAGAATTTAAAAAGGAAGAATTTGACTAATATGGCTGAGGTAATCTAGTACATTCTGTGTCTATTTGTTTACACGGCATACATAGCACGGTCCCTATACGGATATGTCTTATGACATGGTAGGCCCAACCAATTTGCAAGACCCATTTCACATGTGTGGATGTGTATATGTCTCAATGTGCCATGCTTATCTGAACTATGCATTTGTGTATCATCTCGTTATATTACCAGCACTGTAGATTAGGATAATTAGATAAACCATGTGATGCACGGTCCAGATTAAATTAGAAGATATGCTTTATTTCTCCACGTTTACAAGGAGTTTTTACAAGAACGTGAATCATGGGTCGTCAAATTTTGCACATGTTGGTAAAGGTACCGTAATTTACTTTGAGTAATAAAATGATAATTTTAATAAAAATGTTATGTTTACTAATCAGGAAATTATTGTTAAGGACAAAATTTCTCAGCGTTTTTACCTCAAGGACAGACCTTCAATATTTTATCCTAGGTATCAGTTTTTAGTCATTGATAGCAATTTTTAGGTATCAGTTTGTAGTTATCGATAGCAGTTTTTAGGTATCAGTTTTTAGCTTGATAGCAGTTTTGTTGTCTTTATGAATAATTTTGAAAAATGTTTGTCTTTATGAATAATTTTTAGAACAATGTTTGTCCTTGTGGTAAAAGTATTGAGGTTGTGTCCTTGAGGCAAAAAATATACAAATCTTTGTCCTTTAAATTAATTCTCCCTTTACTAATACCATCTAACTCTGCTTTGGAGTTTATTTTTTGTCGGTTTTAACTAGTTTTGAATGGTTCTGTATTTCAAGTGTTATCATTATAACCTTTGCTTTTAAGTTTTTTTTCCACACTGTATGTTTGTTGGTTATAAAACCGATGAAAACCAGTGCAATGTAATTTTGATCACAATTCTCAACCAATCAAAATGGGGTGCTTTGAGTGGTTACAGCTTTTTTTTTTCCAATTATAACCCCACTAATTATATTGCAAAATTAATCTTCATAAAACTAGAAAATAAATATAAAGATGTATATGTAATATTACTCTAGTGGAAAACTCTCAAAATCGGTACATGTTAAACTCTTAAGCATGTATTGATCGGTTATAATAACACTTCATTTAAGCCTATCAGAAAATCTACGATTATATACGGTCAAAACCGATACTTTCAGAATCTCTCATAACCGATACAATAAAACTTCCAAGCGGAGCCTTATATTATTTCGCTCGGTTGAAAACCACCGTTCGACAACAAACAACCATAAAGATTAATTATTGACAATTGAAAAATCAATTTACGGTGTTTTACAGTCGTATCTTTTTACCGTAGATGGCAGAAAACCGCCGATTGATAATAAACTGCCGTGGATATTTTAATATTGTTGCCCTGCAATTTTGGTATTAAGAAGTAAACTATTAAATTTTAATTGTATTATTTAAAAAATGTATTAGGAAGAAGAAATCATGGTGTTATTAGAAGAACACTTGGACGTATGTCACGTTGGCTTTTAATCCACGTGCAAATTTCACATGAGACAATAAAGAATAAACGAGAAAAATAAAAGAACGCCAACTTTTGTACAATTTCAACTATTTGAGTTATAATATATAAACTAACTACGAACAATGACATAACTCTTAACCCACACACAATCAAACACTCGACTAGTCTCAATGTTAGCATTAAGCCATCTACCGATATGTAACAAATAGTAAGATGACTCAAGATAATGGATAAAACATTGATCTCAATTTTCATCTAACAAACCATTAACGTTGCACTCACTAGATTGGTCTAATGGCAGGGTCGGTCCTGGGCATAGGCCGGCTAGGCGGCCGCCTAGGACGTCCGATCTGGAGGAGGCCTCGCCTTTGGTTATAAGGGCCTCGGATTTATGGAATATTTTATAAATAATATCTATAAGAACCTCAAATTATCAATACATGGTTTGGTGCAGTGGTAAAGTGTCATGCCTTTGAGTACAAGGTTGCAAGTTCAAAGCCAAGCATCTCTCACGACGGTTATAACTACAAGAAAAATCCGATTTAGTGACAGCAAGATCCGTGACAAATCCGTCACTAAACCTAAATCTGTGACGGATTTATGATGGATAGTTTCCTTATAAAACACATATGGCAAACCCATCACAAATAAAACAACAATGGAAAATCAACATAATATATGATAGATTTTCCATGATGTGTAACAAATTTATTTTTTATAACTTTGAGATAAAATAATTATAATAAAACATCGTTGTTAATCCGTCACAAGCTAATGATGAAATTTTAATTAGTAACGTGTTCCGTCATAAATTCATTACAATTTACGGTGTAAAAATCATGAAATAACCACAAATTTCTCACGTGAAGTTATTTGAAAATAAAAATATGTGCATAACACATTATATACTTCATCACAAATTGTTGAAAAATAATGGTTATGGATTGTTTTATTTATTCTCTTATTTCGTATGAAGAATCAAACAATATATTTATTACTTCGGAATATTACATGAACAAATTTCATCTAAAACCACACCAAAAGAGCATATTTATAAATGATGGATAAAAGATTAATATAAACTAGAAAGAAATCATACAAATAGTTACCAACAAAATATAAGTCACGATACATAAATTTCAATATGCATACCAAAATACGTGCTCGTATATTAAATTTCAACATGCAAACCAAAAATCTATCAATCATACTAAGCCCACAATAATAAGATGATTCCATGAATCAATGAGGAGAGGATTGTGATAATCTTTGTTTGACAACTTACATCACTCTAAGCTCAAACTCTTTATGTTTTTTTGTAATGACCCGGATTTTTGAACAATTTATAATCAAGTATTTGAATTGTTTAAATAATTGAATCTTGGATTTGATTCAAATAAAAATGATTTCGAAAGCTTATTAAAAGTCTTTTTAAATAATAAATGGTTATTGTAAATTTTAATTTGTAATTTAAGTGATTAAAATTGTTTTAAAAATAATTCGTTTTAATTAACGTGTGAAAATATCGTGATAAACGTGCTTTGAAATCCTTGATAATTGACATATGTTAAATTAGATAAATTGTAGGAAATTGTGGAAATATATATGTACATATATATTGGGCTATTCTATACACGGTTTGGTGTGGTAGGCATAAATGGAATTGGTTTGGACATTTGTGAGATTTGGAAATGAAAGTTATAAATGGTAGAAGCGAAATGGTCGCGATGGATGCACTTTAAAATCATTGTGTTCTGCGATTTTAAAGTTAACTTTGAAAGACATCCTAGGGCTTGCTCGTATTTATAATAAGTACTATTAGCGTACTTATTATCGGAAAATAACAAGGTTTAAATGTATTCTTGAAAATCAATTATGGGTTTATAAAGTGACAGTTTTAAATTATAAAATAGGTTTTTAAATGGGTTTTAAATAAAGGTTTTATAAATAAGTATAAGTATTTTAAAAGTATGTTTTTATTATATATATGTTTTTAGAAGTTACTAAAGATTTGAGAACTAAAAGGATTTTATATTATAATATTTTACAAATGGTTTATAGTATTTTGTTAAATATCCCAGTTTTATAAATAAATTAGTATAAGTATAAATATATATCTTTTTAAAGGTACTTAGTATACTTAGAAGCTTTTAAAGAGGACTTTAGGAATAATGGATATTTATAAACGATATTTACAAAGGATATTTAAAAAGGATATTTACAAAAGGTATTTATAAAGGATATTGATAAAGGATTGTAAAGGAATATTTTGTAAAGGGATTTAAAAGGAGTATTGGATTATGACACTTATGTTATAATGGATTGTTTTATAAATTGATTAAAAAGGTATATTACCTTGTTTAATAAGTAAAGTTATACTTAGAACTTCAAATGGATGTTTTAAAGTAAATGGCAAGTATAAAAGTGATTTTGGGTTTATAATATCGATATTTGTGCAACATCTGTTTAACCCATTTAACTATGCTTTTGGAAAGTAATTAGATCTTTAAAATGGATTTTTAAAGATAACAGGTTAGTAAAGTGTTTTGGGGTTTGTCGTAAATAATGTTTTAGTAACATTCATTATTAAACCCTTGGGTAATATTTTAAAGTGTTAAAATATTGTAAATGAGTTTGGAAAATAATTAGATATTTAATAATCACTAGAAGAAAGTATGTTATTAATAACGCCATTCAATAACACCTTATTCTAAAGCGTTATTGATTACATTTAATTATTTATTTTTCTTACTTGGTTTGTTCTCTTCTGTGTTGATGTAGCGCATACTCAGTTCTTTACACAGGTAACGCCCCAAAACAAAATTACCCCTCCCAAAATTTTCATTTCCCTCTCAAAACACTTAATCGTTCTCGTCTTCCTCCCAAAACCCTAAATTTTCATCTCCCTCCTCATCGCTCGCCATCGCTCTTAAGCTGTTCCGATCTTCTCTCATCACTCATCGCTCGCCATCGCCACCTCCGATCTCCGCTCATCGCTCTTCAGCAGTTCCCAAGTCGAAGTGTCCAGAACCCCTAAATTATCTGCTTGGATTTCTAGGTTAGAAATTTCTAGGTTATGTTTATTAACTGTTTTAATTCGACTTTATCATTTGGTTACGATTATATTTGCGTTCAAATTCGTTAGGAACTGTAGTATATTCTTGAAAACTTTATGTAAGGATGTTTATATGCATAATCTAACGTCTAATACTTGTGTTAATTAGCAAGATTTATGCCGGGATGAAGAAACGAGTGCAAAATTTGTGTTAATTAGCAAGGTTTATATGCAGTGGTGTTATGATTCAAGAGAAAATAGTGTGCCAACTATTTTTTTTATGAAGTTTAGTATCTCGTCTTCACTAGATTACCTAAGTATGTTTTAAGTCAATTTCTTTAAGCTTGAGCTTGCTTTGAGTAACTACCGGTTATTAAGGGAGTGTTCTTGAACTGGAAAACGGAATGATTAAGAGGAGTGATTTCTAAAGGGTAATTTTTTACAACATTGTATAAAAGGAAAATTCATATGTTTTAGCGCGTGGTTTATGTTTTTGAAAAATTCAATTTCTCTAATGTCATTTTATTCCCACTCACCATTACATACTTGAATCAAGTCATTCCACTCCATTATTAAGAAAGCTTCATCAAACTATTTCAAAGTAATAAATCCTAACCATTTCTTTATCGGTTTAATTTTATGATCTCTTACTTATATATTATGGGTAAATCTACGAAGCTACTCATTATATTTAAGTTACTTACATAAATTCAAATTCTTTACATGTATAAATAAAAATTATTCTAGTTTCATCATTCTATTCTTGAACAAAAGCTTTACAGTGAATGAATTGTGGATTTAGTGAGATACCATCTATCATATTAAATTGATTCATCTTTGCAGAAAATGTCTTGGTTACTTTTCCCTCTTCTTTGAAGATCCATGACGGTTCAGTAAAATCAGACTGATCTAATAAAAAATGCTAGATCTGTTGTCAGTCTCACTCTGTTGCCTATCTTTTGCATTTTGGAGGATGTCTAAATGCATTGGAACTTGACAAAGCTCTTCTCGTTCGCAGTCCTATGTTCAAAGCAGAGTATGGTTGTTGTCGTATCAGAAGTTCTCTAGATTAAACACAATCTCCGAGAAGGTAAGCTCTTTGCTTCTAATTTTTTTAATGTTTGCTTGTTGGATTACTTGCTTGCGGTCTTCAATGAGTAGAATTTATCAGACTTCTATAGACATGTTTAATCCTGGAAAACTCTCGCATTGCGTTCATAGCATGTATACCTGATTAAACTTGTGATGACTATATCAATTAGATAGCTGTAAGAATTGTTATAATGATTATTCGGTAGGATTAAGTTGAAAATCTCTGTAATATTATTGGATGCTTGAAATTGATGTGCGATTTGTGTTTGATATTTGACTAGAGCTGATTCGAGTAGCTGTTGTTGAAAAAACGTGCTTCTGTCTTTATTTTCTTGAAAACAAAGATCATATGTTAAGTCAGTATTGTTCTTCCATTGTAACACTTTTTTTGTTTAGTTTGTTCTTTCTGTCTAGAAGAGCACATAGAGACATTTAAGGTACATGATTGTTGTTCTAAATGTGCATGCACCAATCATCTTCGATGTATTTGGTTCTGATGCTTTCCCATGCTAATCTGAAACTAAATAGGAAATAGTTTCCCAATTATTTTTTTACTAATGCAAGATAAGTTATACAAATGGATATCACCATGTTTGAATGTGATTACTTGTAGACTTGTAGTAGGGGAGTAGACACGTAGCAACAATAATCAAAATGTGCTAAGTTGTCCAAGCGGCATCGTGGCTTCCCCAGTGAACCCATGTAAGGGATTGTGGCACGGGGATACATATTTCATTGATAACTTCATTTTTTTGAATGCATGTTTGAACAAAATATTCACCGAGCTTCCTGTATCGACTAAAATGCGAAATACCTCTACTGGGCCGATCCAGGCAGAGATAACCATGGGATCAGTGTGCGGATACTGTTTTCCAACCAAGTCTTCATCGTTGAAGGTTATGTCGGCTCTTTCTCTCCGTTTCGCGATGCGCCCTTCAGTTATGGAATGAATATATCCTTCCTTGTCTTTCAAGGACTTGCCATACCTCTCCATTTCGGCCCAACGTCCGTCGGCTATATGCGGGCCTCCTAATATGGTATGGACAATATCTTCTCCTAGTTGGAGCAGTTCGTACCAGCCCCTTCCTTGTTGTTCCCTTGTGGGGGTTGCCCGGATCCCTTGTGGACTGGAGCAGGAGAGTTGCGTCCTTTCTGCACGTATCATTCCAGTTTCTTTTTTCGGATGTATTCCTCAATGAGATCCCGCAAATGCTGACATTCTTCGGTGTTATGCCTATGAGACTGATGCAGCCCAGAAAGAAGTCATAGGTCGTAACATGTTGATAGGTCGAATCCGACCTAAAGCTAACAAGTTAACATTTTGTGAAGAATGGTGGAAAGTTGAAATCTTAGGTCGTGACCTAAGGAAGTGATAGGTCGCGAACGACCTAACTTTGCAGTGCAACATGGTGAAAGTTTAAGTCACAAACGACCTAACTTGTTTTTAGGTCGTATACGACCTAACGAACGAAGGCATAGGTCGCGGGAACGACTTATCATGTCACCAGGGAAAGAGCTACGACCTAACGGGTTTGAGGATGGC
Organism: Allium fistulosum; assembly: GCA_030737815.1. Lineage (NCBI taxonomy): Eukaryota > Viridiplantae > Streptophyta > Magnoliopsida > Asparagales > Amaryllidaceae > Allium > Allium fistulosum. The sequence continues at coordinate 292,100,275 of CM060906.1, read as the reverse complement.
GAGCTAAAACAAAGAGATAGGTCGCTGGAATGACCTAACATGCTTTTAGGTCGCGTACGACCTAGCGAGATAGGAAAGTGGGTGCTGGAACGAGCTAACGGGGTGCTCCGACCTAACAAATCACGACCTATGTTAGGTCGCACGAAAAGGTCACAACCTATGATAGGTCGCTGGGTAATCTGGGAAGATAAGTCGCAAGGCTTAGGTCGCGAAGCTTCTGAAGCCGCTTATTTTAGGTCGCAAAGCTACGGATGCCGTCCATTCTTTAGGTCGCAAGAAGTTAGGTCGTGGAATCTTAAGTCGCGAAGACTTTCTGAAGCCGCTTCTGTTAGGTCGCTAATGAAGGGATGCCGTTCATTCTTAGGTCGCGAAGCTCCGGATGCCGTTCATTTGTTAAGTCGTTTATCTGGTGTAACTGTTGGGATAAGTCGCATGAAGTGTTAGGTCGCTGACGACCTATACTAAGTCGCTGAAGGAAGCTGATGTATTGAAGTTAGGTCGCATGAGATATCTTTTAGGTCGTGACCGATATATGTGTTGTAAAAGAGTTGTGTTGTACATGTTGTATTGTTTTTAGGTCGGACCGTCTTAGGTCGAGATATTTTCTTAAGTCGTGATGTTTTTTTTAGGTCGAAGGTTATAGGTCGGAAACGACCTAAGTGTTGTTGTAATTTGTGTGTGTTGAATTGTATCGCCTATAAATAGGCCGTGAGTCTCATTTGTAAAGGTTGTTGATTTTTGAATAAAATTCTCTTTTGTTAGCTTTGTGCTTTCAATTACAATTGGTAGTCGAGTGTATCTCCTATCTCCACCTTCGACATTCGAGTGCGCTCGAATCTTCGATTGTTGAAGCCGATTCGCGGAATCAAGTGCGCTTGATCAACGCGTGAAGAATCGCAGATCTTTGAACCCGGTATCGTGCGCGATCAACGAGTTCGAGATAGCTAGAATTCGGTATCTTCGGATCAACGAATTCAGGCCTTTCAGTATTCATCAATCCATCTATTGCTACTTTCACCGATTGAAGATCGTTTTGTTATATCCGCTGCGCCAGTTTTGGTATCAGAGCTTGTTCTAGCCAATCATAGCTAGATCGAGACTTGGAGCCTAATCATTTTGGAGTTTTGAAGAATTGAGATTATTAATCACGGCCGAGAGCAAGAAGGGAAGTTGTTCGACGTGTTCATCGGATCTTATCAGTTGGAGAAGTTGTGTTCATCGTATTCATCGCGAAGTTGCAACAAAAGTGGAAGTTTCGATCCATTTCATCTTGGATCAAAGTTCGAATTGTGTTTGAATTTGAAGTGTTTGTGAAGAATTCAAGTATGCCGCCGAGAAGAGCTAATCGTCACCAAAACATAGAAGCTTTGTATCGAAGAGAAGAAGCTGATGAGATGGAGCAAAGAATCAATGAAAACTTTAGTGAAAAGCTTAACGAAGGAATTGGTCGGTTAGAGAAGATGATGTTAGAGATGAATCAAAATCGAAGAAGGGTTTCACCTGAATCTAACCATGGAGGAAGTAGAGTCTCACCACAATCCAATCGAGAAAGAAGTGTTGATGATGATCAAAGGCGTGGGAGGAACGTGAATGATCGTGAACGGAGGAATGTAGATAGAAGGGATGATGGTGGTAGACGTGATGGTAGTAGAGATGTGGGTGGACGAGATAGACAACGATATACATCTGATTTCGAAGAGGAGTATGATGGTGGTAGTATTCAAGGACGAGGTCACGGAAGAAACCAATCAGAATATGATCATAAGTGGGAGTCTGGGATGAAGACTGAAATTCCTGAATTCAAAGGTGGTATGCAAGCAGAGGAGTTTCTAGATTGGGTAGCTAATGTTGAAGAGATTTTTGACTTCAAGGAAGTTCCAGAACATCGTAGAGTGAAGTTGGTTGCTACGAGGTTGAGGGGTAGAGCTTTGGCATGGTGGCAGCAAACCAAACTTACACGTGAACGAATGGGGAAGTCAAAAGTTGAATCTTGGGAGAAGATGAAGAAATTGATGAAAGCAACGTTCTTACCTTACAATTATCAATCTTTGATGTATCAACGTTTGCAGAATTTGAGGCAGGGCACGAAGTCTGTTAACGACTATGCTGATGAATTCTATCAACTGATTGCCAGGAATGACATTATGGAGACAGAAGAACAATTGACAGCCAGATTTGTTGGGGGGTTGCGAATGCAGATTCAGGATATGGTTAACATGTTTGATCCTAGGTCTGTAGCGGAAGCACATCAGAAAGCGTTGGCTTGGGAGAAGCAGGGTAGACGAGGAGGAGGTGTGTTTACCAATTCCAACAATCAAGTGAAGGGGGTTAGTGGGAGTTCTAATGTTTCTAAACCTGTCAGTAGACCAGTGGTGAAGGAGGCTGAGAAGACGAAGGTTAACATTGGTTTCAAATGTTACAATTGTCAGGAATTGGGTCATAAAAGCAATGAGTGTCCAAAGCCGAAGAAACGATCTATGATTGCTGAACTTGAAGATGAGGATGGTGATGGAGAATATTCTAGTCCAGTTGAGGATGAACAGGATATTGCGTCAGGAGATGAAGGTTGTAATCTAATGCTGAGGAGATCGTGTTTGACACCGAAGCAGGAAGAAGCTAGTTGGTTGAGGAGTAATATCTTTCAGTCGACATGTACTATTCTGGGAAAGGTGTGCAAGTTTGTGATAGACGCAGGAAGCTGTGACAATATCATTTCAACCGAGGCTGTGACAAAGTTGAAGTTAAAGATAGAGAAGCATCCTAATCCATATAAGTTAGCATGGTTGAGAAAAGGAGGAGAAGTGAAAGTGGATAGACGAGTTCGTGTTCCATTCTCTATTGGGAAGAAATACAAAGACGAAATCTGGTGTGATGTAGTAGAGATGGATGTTTTCCACTTGCTTTTGGGAAGACCATGGCAGTATGATCGAGCAGTACAACATGACGGTCGGACCAACAGCTACAGTTTTATGTTTGGAGGCACGAAGATTATCTTAGTTCCAAAGAAGAGACAACCAGGAGAAAGTAAGTCAGAAGAGATTGAAGAGCTGAAAACTTTATTATCTCTTAAGGAGTTTGTTAAGGAGGTTGAAGAAGAGCCGGAAGTATTCTTGTTAATTGGGCGTGAGAGCAGTGAAGAAGTTAAAATTCCAGAAGAAGTTAAACCAGTTTTGAAAGAATTTGACGATGTATTTCCAGAGGAGTTACCAACGGAGTTGCCACCATTGAGAGATATACAACATCAGATAGATCTTGTTCCAGGTGCTGTGTTACCACACATACCACATTATCGAATGAGTCCGAAGGAACATGAAGAGTTGTGGAGGCAGGTAGAGGAATTGCTTGAACAGGGGCGTGTGCAGGAGAGTTTAAGTCCTTGTGCTGTACCAGCTTTATTGGTACCAAAAAAGGATGGAACGTGGAGGATGTGCACAGACAGTCGAGCATTGAATAAGATCACAGTCAGATACAGATTTCCGATGCCGAGGCTTGATGATTTATTGGATCAGATCAGTGGGTCCGTAATCTTTTCTAATATTGACTTGAAGAGCGGTTATCATCAGATTCGCATTAGACCAGGGGACGAATGGAAGACAGCATTCAAGACGAGGGAAGGCTTGTATGAATGGCTGGTAATGCCGTTTGGTCTATCGAATGCACCAAGTACATTCATGAGGGTGATGAACCAGATTTTTAGGCCATACATTGGGAGATTCGTTGTGGTTTACTTTGATGATATTCTAATCTACAGTGCTAGTACAGAAGAGCATGTTCAACATCTGAAGAAAGTGCTAATTATTCTTCGTGAAGAACAATTCTATGCTGCTACAAAGAAGTGTGTTTTTATGGCGAAGAGTGTTTTATTTTTGGGATATGTTGTGTCGGAAGAAGGAATACAGGTTGACCAAAGTAAAATCGAAGCTATCAGAGATTGGCCGCAGCCCAAGACGATAACGGAAGTTCGTAGTTTTCACGGGTTGGCTTCATTTTATCGAAGGTTCATTCCACACTTTAGTAGTGTGATGGCACCTATTACGGATTGCATGAAGGGTAAACAGTTTGCATGGACGGAGGAAGCCGGGGTTGCTTTTGAGCGAATCAAAGAACTGTTGACGTCTGCACGATTTCTAATATTACCAGATTTTCAGTTAGTGTTTGAACTACATACTGATGCATCCAAGGTTGGAATTGGAGGAGTATTGAGTCAGAGGGGACGTCCGATTGCATACTTTAGCGAGAAATTATCAGGAGCAAAGATGAGATACAATACATATGATGTGGAATTTTATGCTATTGTGCAATCTATTAAACACTGGAGACACTATCTATTTCAGAAGGAGTTTGTTCTTTACACTAATCATGAGGCGTTAAAGCATTTACAAGGACAAGACAAGATTTCAGCGAGACATGCATCGTGGATTGCATATCTGCAACAATTTACTTTTGTTGTTAAACACAAGTCAGGGGTGACGAATCGTGTGGCTGATGCTTTGAGTAGGAGGAGTCATTTGTTGACTACACTAAAGGTTTGTGCTTGAAATTGATGTGCGATTTGTGTTTGATATTTGACTAGAGCTGATTCGAGTAGCTGTAGTTGAAAAAAACGTGCTTCTGTCTTTATTTTCTTGAAAACAAAGATCATATGTTATGTCAGTATTGTTCTTCCATTGTAACACTTTTTTTGTTTAGTTTGTTCTTTCTGTCTAGAAGAGCACATAGAGACATTTTAGGTACATGATTGTTGTTCTAAATGTGCATGCACCAATCATCTTCCATGTATTTGGTTCTGATGCTTTCCCATGCTAATCTGAAACTAAATAGGAAATAGTTTCCCAATTATTTTTTTACTAATGCAAGATAAGTTATACAAATGGATATCACCATGTTTGAATGTGATTACTTGTAGACTTGTAGTAGGGGAGTAGACACGTAGCAACAATAATCAAAATGTGCTAAGTTGTCCAAGCGGCATCGTGGCTTCCCCAGTGAACCCATGTAAGGGATTGTGGCACGGGGATACATCTTTCATTGATAACTTCATTTTTTTGAATGCATGTTTGAACAAAATATTCACCGAGCTTCCTGTATCGACTAAAATGTGAAATACCTCTACTGGGCCGATCCAGGCGGAGATAACCATGGGATCAGTGTGCAGATACTGTTTTCCAACCAAGTCTTCATCGTTGAAGGTTATGTCGGCTCTTTCTCTCCATTTCGCGATGCGCCCTTCAGTTATGGAATGAATATATCCTTCCTTGTCTTTCAAGGACTTGCCATACCTCTCCATTTCGGCCCAACGTCCGTCGGCTATATGCAGGCCTCCTAATATGGTATGGACAATATCTTCTCCTAGTTGGAGCAGTTCGTACCAGCCCCTTCCTTGTTGTTCCCTTGTGGGGGTTGCCCGGATCCCTTGTGGACTGGAGCAGGAGAGTTGCGTCCTTTCTGCACGTATCATTCCAGTTTCTTTTTTCGGATGTATTCCTCAATGAGATCCCGCAAATGCTGACATTCTTCGGTGTTATGCCTATGAGACTGATGCAGCCCAGAAAGAAGTCATAGGTCGTAACATGTTGTTAGGTCGAATCCGACCTAAAGCTAACAAGTTAACATTTTGTGAAGAATGGTGGAAAGTTGAAGTCTTAGGTCGTGTACGACCTAAGGAAGTGATAGGTCGCGAACGACCTAACTTTGCAGTGCAACATGGTGAAAGTTTAAGTCACAAACGACCTAACTTGTTTTTAGGTCGTATACGACCTAACGAACGAAGGCATAGGTCCCGCGAACGACCTATCATGTCACCAGGGAAAGAGCTACGACCTAACGGGTTTGAGGATGGCGAGCTAAAACAAAGAGATAGGTCGCTGGAACGACCTAACATGCTTTTAGGTCGTGTACGACCTAGAGAGATAGGAAAGAGGGTGCTGGAACGAGCTAATGGGGTGCTCCGACCTAACAAATCACGACCTATGTTAGGTCGCATGAAAAGGTCACAACCTATGATAGGTCGCTGGGTAATCTGGGAAGATAAGTCGCAAGGCTTAGGTCGCGAAGCTTCTGAAGCCGCTTATTTTAGGTCGCAAAGCTACGGATGCCGTCCATTCTTTAGGTCGCAAGAAGTTAGGTCGTGGAATCTTAAGTCGCGAAGACTTTCTGAAGCCGCTTCTGTTAGGTCGCTAATGAAGGGATGCCGTTCATTCTTAGGTCGCGAAGCTCCGGATGCCGTTCATTTGTTAAGTCGTTTATCTGGTGTAACTGTTGGGATAAGTCGCATGAAGTGTTAGGTCGCTGACGACCTATACTAAGTCGCTGAAGAAAGCTGATGTATTGAAGTTAGGTCGCATGAGATATCTTTTAGGTCGTGACCGATATATGTGTTGTAAAAGAGTTGTGTTGTACATGTTGTATTGTTTTTAGGTCGGACCGTCTTAGGTCGAGATATTTTCTTAAGTCGTGATGTTTTTTTTAGGTCGAAGGTTATAGGTCGGAAACGGCCTAAGTGTTGTTGTAATTTGTGTGTGTTGAATTGTATTGCCTATAAATAGGTCGTGAGTCTCATTTGTAAAGGTTGTTGATTTTTGAATAAAATTCTCTTTTGTTAGCTTTGTGCTTTCAATTACAATTGGTAGTCGAGTGTATCTCCTATCTCCACCTTCGACATTCGAGTGCGCTCGAATCTTCGATTGTTGAAGCCGATTCGCGGAATCAAGTGCGCTTGATCAACGCGTGAAGAATCGCAGATCTTTGAACCCGGTATCGTGCGCGATCAACGAGTTCGAGATAGCTAGAATTCGGTATCTTCGGATCAACGAATTCGGGCCTTTCAGTATTCATCAATCCATCTATTGCTACTTTCACCGATTGAAGATCATTTTGTTATATCCGCTGCGCCAGAGACTCATGGAAGCGACAATATTTTCCTGTTTTAATTGCGGCTTCTGACTCTTTTTTGTACGGAGGGCATTTGTATTTCAACTTGTGTTGAGTAGCTATGTAAATGTTCTCCACAGTGTCGTTCAGAGGAGTGTATGAATCGAATCTTGGTCCAGGTCTGTATCGTCGCTTATTGCCTTTTTCAGTTCCAGAGTTGCCTTGGTGGCCATTTTTTCTTTCGTTGTTCGGTTTATCCCCTTCCCCTCGGAGTGGGGCACCCATGTTTCCTTGGATGCTAGAAGCCTTTGTGGATTGCTCGCTAAGTCGGTGGGCCATTGCGTCCTCCAATCTCATGTACTTTCTAGCTTCATGAAAGAAATCTTTAAGAGTTAGAGGGTTTTCCTTCGTCAATCTTCTTGCGAGCTTTTAATCTGGGTGGACGCCTCTGCACAGCGCCATCAGTGTAAGCCTTTCATCTGCTTTTTGTACTGCTGCCGCGACAATGTTAAAATGGGTAAGATACTACTGCAGCGGTTCTCCTGCTTTATGTTTTAAATCTGACAAGGAATAAGCATCCTTGGGCTGTTCCACATGGATTCGGAATTAACTTATGAATTTTTCCTTCAACATTTCCCAAGAGGTAATAGAGCCATGATGCAAGCGACAAAACCATGTGGTTGCTAGGTCTGACAGGAACAACGAAAAACATTTACACAGCACACCCACTATTGCTCCATTCATGAGCATGTGATGGGTGTAGCGCTGCAAGTGGATGATTGGGTCGGATGTGTCTTTGTAGGGATCCCTTGTGGGCATCTTCCATTCTCGAGGAGTGGCTGTCGCTTCTATGTCCCTAGTGAAGGTGTTGGACACCCTTGCTCCTATCCCTCTTTCGAGTTGTTCGCGCCTGAGATATTCCCTGAAGAGGCGTGTCATCCTCTCCTCAGATTCTGGGATAGCCCTAGGAGAAGTGGGGGCTTCCCTTTGATATTGATGGCGTCTGAAACCTTGGTTGAGGTAGGATTGGCGATGGTTGGCTCGAAGCATGACAGGGTCAGCCATAGTCGGTCCTTGCCTGGTGCCCCCTTGACTGGGCCCAGCTCTTGATGCTCTTTCAGGACCGACTTTGGGCTGAGTCCTGGCTTGGCTTTGAATTCTTGTATCTTCTTGATTGAATTCTTCATTTGCAGGGGATCTGTTCCGTCTACGCGACTCTCCGGATTGAGACTCACCTCGAGACTTAGCGTTGTGAGTGGATTCATCCGTGCTTCTCAAGCATGTCATGAGTTGGTCCACTAAAGCTTTTGCTGGGCAGCGAAGCAGTCAGTTATCTCATTCATATAACCCTATCCAAGTCTTCTCGGTTGACAGCTGAGTCTGGAGGCTGAGAGTGGGCAGCTGGGTTTTCTTGATCTTCTTGGATGGGATTGAGTGTACTGGCAATGGCTACGCTCTTACCCTTATCGGTGTTGCACCTAGAGAGCCATGTTCTAATGCTGAATTAAGGTTTAGAAGGAGGGTGGACAGAAGAGTTCGGCTCTCCATGCTGTTCTCAGTGAAAGCACCAAAAATGTTTGCACAAAAATTGGGCAAACACCTCTAAGTTCGATTTTAGCCAGGTCATGTTTATGTTGATTGATTTGGATTGATTGATTTGGAGTTTTTAATATTCCAACATGTTAAGGGATAATTTTTGTAGTCACAAAACAATTCACAGGCTCAAAGTCGAAAAGCAGTTAAGGAAAGTAAATCACATAGAATTTTATAGTGGTTCGGCCAGAATATGCCTACATCCACTGTCCATCTTATTATTCTTACTTTGATTTGATTACAAATACAAGTTTGTTCGGAAAGAGTTAAAACTTATAGTAGTTGGAGTGATTGAGTCTCAGCAGAGTTTTCCCACTTTTCTCCCAAAAATCCGTCCCCATTGTTGTTGAGAAGCTCTGGTATTTATAGAATGGAGTTGTGAATTGTGGAGATAATAACTCTTTAAATCTGGTTCGACATCTGGGCAGGAGCGTTTGGATCAGCATTTGGGTCATGGAGCTTGCCTGGCCTGGTTGTTCTTTCTTATTTGGTTGGGTGCTTCTGCTTTGGAGTTTCCTATTTGCCGGACCAAACATTTGGTCTGGCATGCCTGTGTACCGGACCAAATGTTTGGTCCGGTGATGAATGCGTCATGCCGGACTAAATATCTGGTCCGGCATATCAGAGAATGCCGGACCAAACATCTGGTCCGGCATGCCGGACCATATATTTGGTTCGGCATTTTAGTGAATGTCGAACCAAGCATCTAATCCGGCAGTTCTGTCTTCCATGGCTTTGTCTACTTTTACTTCCTTTCTTCCCTTTCACTCTCCTTGCTGGAAAACCGAGCCAACAATAGTATTCTTTCGGAGTTACTCGGGGTATATTATATATTTGTATAATTTAAAATATAGAGTATCATTTCAAAAAGCTTTTGAAATAAAAGCCAGGTATTTGGAACTTGAGTTTTCTTAGGGAGATAAATTCAAAATGGAAGAGTGGGATCAAATAGAGGTATATACTCTTAGGTTATAATGGAGTATTATCCAAGTTGAAACTAAGAGTTGTTTATGAAATGTTTTTGTAAATGATTTAGTGAAATAGAATTGGTATTAGGGAGAACCAATATGGTAAGTGTGTAGGGTGGACGTAGATCAATTATCCTTTTCATAGAATTTTGATCTAAGGTTCGAGTATATGACTTTAAGGTATTTGCACCGTTCCGAATAAGGATTTATTACTCCATTTTTGATGGCAGGCATTTGTTGAGGATTTTTGGTTTGGGACCAAAGTTTCTATCGTAGTTACAACTATGTAAAGAGAACAAAGGTTCCAAATAAAGGAGCCTGATCGGAGTCTGCACTAGAGAATCGAGTAACCAATACTAGTTCGGAAGAAGTTATGCATTCGAGTTGTGATTGAGTTAGATTTTGCATGAGAATGATCTATGTACATCATATGGAATGATGTAGAGTGTTAAGTGTTTCTGAATAGGTTATGAGGTGTAATTTCGGGGACGAAATTCTTTTAAGGGGGGAAGAATGTAACGACCCGGAATTTCACTACTTTGATTTTCGAATATTTAATTAATCTTAAATATTCAAATAAATGGTTTTATAATGAAAATAAAACTCTTTTTAATAATAAATAATAATGGTGAAATAGTTTTTAAATTTTGTTAACAAAAATATATAGTTCGATGAAATACAGAAAATATGACCGGAAACTGTTTTTCGAATTTTTGACGTTTCATCGTGTAAAAGTTGTTTGAAATATTGTCTACACATTCTTATATATATATGCATGCATAGAATAATGATATAATATAGCTTTAGATAGTATAATTAGTATTAATTAAGTTAATTAATTTAAGATAATCATAATGTGACACTTTGGCAACTAAATAAATAAAAATAAAGAGAAAATAGTCACATCAGGGGAGACATGATTAGACTTAATGGCAACTAAAGGACATTTTGCCATCTTTTCATGTTTTTCATGATAAATTAGAAATTAAGAAAGGGGGAGACAAGGAGACATGGCCTGGTGAGGTGGTGCAAAGTTATGGAGGGCATGGTACAAGGGTTGTTAGGTAATTCGACTTGTTCACATAATATATATACTTATTTTCTCATTTTACTTTCATTTCTATTTTTTTTCAAACTCTCGTCTTCTTCATTTTAGACTTTAATGGCCTTTCATGGCTTCCTTAGCATTCTAAAGTTTTATATTTTCAAGTTTAAACTTTTTATAACATTTTAAACTTAGCTTCAAAACTCCTTCTTTTCCATTCAAATTCCTCTATTTTACCCGAAATGGTTTCGGCCATAACTTCTTACAAAATCTCCAAAACCAATTTTTTTTACACTATGTATATTTCTAGTAACTACAACGTTTTAGTTTACCACATTTTTTGATTTCGAGCTTAGATGCTCCAAAATTTAATTTTTTGCAAGAGTGTTTTTGAACCAAGATTTTGATGTTCGAAAATACCCCTTACTGTTTTGGCCATAACTTCCTCAAAATTTAACTTTTTTGAGTAATTATTATTTTTTATATGATAGAGGAAAGAATTATCTAAAACTTTCCTTTTAAACACTTTTCCAAAATCCAACAGGAAAGGGTCCAAAAGTCGAGTGAAAAATGATCCATTTTCGAGAAGAATTTGTGGTTTTCCAAGCTTCGCGAATTTCAAAGTGTGTCAAGTTTTCAAAGGATTTCCGCTGATTAAACTATGGATTTTTTGGAAATTTTTTTACTTTTATGTTAGCTAATATATTGTGTGATGTGATGGTTAGTATTGGTTAATTTAACATGTGATGGTTACACACACACACTTGTTGCTTTGATATGTAAGGACATTAGACTTGAATGTGAAGTCTAAATGGTTAAAGATTAGATCCTTCTTATGTTTGTGGGATGATGTTATCCTAAATGTTATGGTTGTGTATGGACCTAGGTATGTAATGTATAAGCTAAGAAGAAGTTGGTACCTTTGTAGGGTATTGGAGAATTGGAATCTTGTGTAAGAAAGTTATGGTTTTAGTTTTTAAAAATCGAATATTTGGTTAGATTTAAACTTGTTTTAGTTTTAAATACTTATTTTTGTTTTTAGAAAGTTAGCGAGCTTTAAGGTAAAATTTTCAAAAGAAGGATAGAAACAAGTTAAAGCTTACGGGTATCCATAGCGACAGTCGCTATGGATGCAGTTCGCTTAAAATTTCGATTTTTGCAAAGTTTGGTTTTTATACTTCAAATTGTTTTATGAATATTTTATAAACTAAATAATAATGTTTTTAGAAGTTAATTAAGGATTTAATAATTAATTGTTAATTAATTAGGTTATAGCAATTGATAATTAATTAAATGTTAACAAGGTTTATTAACTTTAACTAAAAAAGATTAGTTCTTAATTATTTATCTTTTAAAGTTAAGATTTATTTTAATTAATTATTAATTAAGCTAATTAAGTAAGGGTTAAGTAAATTATTTATATTTAATTAATCAAATATAGGATTAATTATTAATCAAGGGTTTAATTATTTGATTAAAGATTTAATTTATAATAAATTATTTATTAAAAGCTTAATTTATTATTTAACTTCAATTAAATATTATTTAATTAATTAACTGAGATTAATTAACATTTAATGAAGGTTTAATTAATTATTTAATAATTAATAAAGGATTAATTTGGGTTTAATTAACAGTTAATTATTGTTTAACTATTTAATTAAATTAAGTTAAGATTCAATTATAATTAACTATGATTTAAATAAGGATTTAACTTTTAATTAATTATTTTTAAAAGGGTTTAAATTTTTTAAATCCTTTGGTTTTCAAAAGTAAAATGGTTCAAGCGTACTTCTTTTTCAAAGATGGTTTTGAATACAAGTGATTCAAATGTTGATACCATTAAGAAACTATATAACTGTGGATGAGTTATAATGTAGATTGTTGGGTTGTTTGGGCATGTGTTAGTAGAATAAATCCTCATTTTGCTATAAATTGTTTGTTTGTTTGTTTGTGTGGACATACGTTAGCAGAATAAATCACCGTTCTGCTATGAATTGGTTGAATTGATTGGACATCTGTTTAGCAGGACAAATCACCACCCTGCTATTATGTTATTTGGATATGTATATGCTAGTCAGTTCATATTGACATGTTATTCCCTGATTTGGATATGAGTGTATTTACATATATGTTGATCTATGTAAATAACTGTTAAGTGAATTGAAATGGAAATTGAATGGTAACTTAAAATAGCACCATTGGGATTGCTAAGCCTCTTTTCGAATTACTAAAGTATGTTTTTGAATTAGCTTTAATTCTGTAATCAATTTGGGTTTAAAGGTTATAAATGATTTTTAAATTTTATTATTATTTTATAAAATAATTTTTAAATAATATCTTGTTTTTAAAAAGGGGTTTATTAAATAAAAGGTTTTACCTAAAGTGATTTAAAATGATATTTTATAAAGGAGATTCTATAAAGGAATTATGAAGGAAGATTTCTAAATAGTTTTAAAAGTAGAAAGAGATTTTATAAATCATTTTAGTTATTTTTGAAAGACGATTTAAATCAAGTTTGAAAAATTGTAAAGAGTTTTGAAATGTAAAGTGAACTTATAAAAGGATTTTTGTAAGGAATAAGTGAATGGGTTTTATAAAGTGAACGAGTTTTATAGTAAGTGATGTTTTGAAAGGAAATGGTTTGGCCATTTAATATGGAATGTGAGAAGAGAGAATTTTCCAAACACTACACCAAACATGCTATTTTGTCATACTTTTTTCATTTCATTTTGTCACGGTTATTATTGTTGGAAATTTGTAACGGTTATTATTGTTACATTGTATTATCATGGTTATTTCCGTGACAAAATTTGGGCTTTTCGTAAATAACTCAAAGACAGTGGATAGAGTAGTCATTTACGTTTCAATAGTAATTTTAGTTGTTTGTCACGCTTCTGGCTTCTCAACTCATTCTTCCCTGATCAAATTAGGTTTAATCCGTCGAGCCTTCCTTCGATCCATCGTGTCGCTTGCATACCGCCGTTCTATTTCAAAGCCTCCGTCCATTTTTTCGCCAAATCCGCACATCTCTTTCACCGCCTTTGCCCTTCTTCAAAGTCAGGTAATAATTTTAGTTTTACTTTACGATGAAGATGAGTTTTGGAAAACTTTGGCTATTTTTTTTCACGGGCAAACGAGGTGTGTGTGAAAAGAAATATATTGTTGTTTAATTATTAATTTATGATATTTATGTATTGAATGAATTTTTGGTTGCTTTAATTTTAATGGTTGGTTTGCTTAGAAGATATGCTCGGTTAAAAAACACATTTTGAAGGAATATAATGTTGTTTAATTATGTATTGAAACTCTCTTAAAATATTTTGATTATCGCTTGTTCTCTCTACCTAATGGTTATTTTCATGAATCGTCATTGTTATCTTGTCTTTCTTTTCAACTTTAGCTCCACTTAATGTACAGCCGCATAGATGATTGTATATAATGGCACTTTCTTTGAATTTAGGCTAAAACTTATATCCTTTTTGTTGCCTTTCTTATTATTTGTACTGGTGCTAGTTATCTCATCACTTTCTGCCCTCATCGTTAGTTCATTAGCAAAACTAGTATTTAAGTACTTATAAGCCAAGTCGGGATTTAAATTGCTTTTATTTCTGTAGAATTATTTTCTCTAATGCAAACTTATATGTACTAACTGTTTAGGTTATCTTATTTCGTTACTGGGTTTAGCACAAAAACAGTCTTTAGGTTCTCTACTAGTGGCATGCATTGTATATCCAATCTATCCCCTTTTAAATTGTTAGTGTAATCCAGATATGCTAACTATGCATTCAAGATTTTACAATTTATATTTGCATGAGCATGTTGTTATAAACCATGAAGTTGCTACAAATAACAATAATTACAGTTGCAGGACTTGTTTTAGGTGCCAATTAACATTATTTATGGACATATGTCAACCTCTATTTCACAGATTACATCTAGCTACATTTAGGTATTGACACGTGTCTTTTTTTTCAATATTTCAACCTCTGTTTCATAGCTTACTAGTGTTTGACCACAAAGTTGGGGAAAATGTTCTTTTTAAAGAAAACTAGGACCTGGAGGAAATTTCTACATTATTAAACCCTGCTGTTCTTTAATATTTGCTTGACTGCTGCACTCATCTAGTTTGCTGCTGATTGCCACTCTGACTTCAAGATGTTGCATAAGACCAATAAATGGTTGGTTTAACTTAAAAAACCTATCGTAAATCTAGATATTGGAAACTCTAGATGTCGTTCTTGATGTTGGTGGTGTATATGAACCCAAGAATGATCGCTATGATCATCATCAAAATGGCTTCATTGAAGTGTTTGGGCATGGTTTCAAAACAAAGCTGAGCAGTGCTGGACTTGTATATAAGGTAGTAACTTTCTTGTCTATTTTTGGAACATGATATATAATATGATAGATTATGCTTTCATGGTATACCATATAGTTTCAATCCATTCAGGATGTTATATCTGATAGTTTTTATAGTACTACGGAAAGGAGATAATTTCCAAGGAGCTTCAGCTTGATGAAGGGCACCAGGATGTTCAGCGCTATATATAGGAAAATGACAGCCATGATGATGAGGCAGAACACTTGAATCCAAAGAGGGAAGACCCTACTAAGCCAATATTCACCATCAACCCAACATCTCCAAGAACAAACGTGTTCTACACGTGAGTTGTTTATATCTTACCAACCTACATAATCTTATTTGATAGGCATTATCATATAACAAGTTAAATGTGATAAAAATATACAATCGGTCAGCAAGGTCTATGGCAAACAGCGGTTGCTCTCCATATAATAGTGTGTCATACCTTAGGCCATCAAGAAGCGGTCCTTCTAACATTGGTGCAGTTCTTCATGACACTTTATCTGACGATGAAGACAATGTAAATAAAACTAATAAATTCAGCAAGACAACTACTAATATTGAACCTTCAAAGACAATTTCACGCTCAGTAAGTTAGAAGCTTCTTCTGATATGCCCTTGTTCATGTATATGTATTTTTGGGATTTAGAAATGGTAAAAGGTTGCATTTGCTTAATTGTATATAGCTTGGTTATGGGACCTTTGTCGTTGCTTTTGCTGGCTTGCCAAATCAAGCTAAAGCCTTGGTGAACATAAACATGGTTGTACATGCACAAAATATGTTACAGGTAAATTATCATGATATGTTTAATGCAAGTAAATATCATATGAATAACCTACTAACTTGAAAAGCATGTATTACCATTTTGCTAACTGTAGGAGACTGGACCTAATCCTTATGGAATGGTACTAGGCTGGATCATGGCTGCAATTTACATGAGCAGTCGCTTACCTCAAATATATCTGAATGTACGTATATTTCTTCTTCTTAAAAATGTATTTATACAGCAACCATTTGTGTTTTTTACAGTAAAAAACCTTGTTTTCTACTATTGATCAGATCAAGCGAGGGAACGTCGAAGGATTGAATCCTTTAATGTTCATATTAGGTGATACACTACACCAAACAAGCCATTTTGTCACACTTTTTTCATTTAATTTTGTCACGGTTATTATTGTTCATATTAGGATGTGCAGTAACGCTTACCGGGTGCACATTTTATGGGACTACGAGGAATAGAATATTATAGCAAGTGCCTGGAACACCACGCACTCCTTGTACACCTAAGACACCTAGAAGTAGAATGGAGATGATATCACTTGTTAATAGTGAGAAAATAGACGATAAGGTTTAGTATTTATTCCACGATATAGACAGATTCTTTCTTTCTTGCTTATATTTGGGTGTTGTGTGTATGAATATTACAAAAATACTCTCCAGCACCTCCATTACCGCAATTGATATCTCCCAAACCCTGGAAAACTGGGTCCTTGTCCCATCATCCCCAGTAAACTTGATACTCGTGGAGCTAGGCGAGGTGGCCAAGTCTTTTTTCGAGGGAAAGGTGCGGGAGGCGACCAACAGGAGGGCAAGAAAGATCAAGTCAAGAATATGAGCATTGTCTCACTAGTCTGCGAATTTCGTTCCGGAGGCAGGCAACAACAGGCTGCTGCAAGTATTAACAGCAGCAATAGGGTGCTGCGACCACCAGCAGCGGCAGGCTGCTGCAAGTAAAAAAAAACCAAAGTATGCTCAATATTTAGAGCTTCATATACGTACCAGCGAAATGCTAAGCTCAGACTTCTTTTTAATGATGTTAATTTTCAAAGACTGTTAATTTGTATGCTTGTTTCTTAGCACTCCTTATGTCTAGTAAAAAAATTTCTTAGTTTCGAGCATAATATTTAAACGCAAATCTACCATGAATTAATAGCAAATTTTAGTCTAATAAATTTTCAAATAATTTATTCAGTTGTAGACGTACAAAAAATCATATAGAGTAGACAAAAACAACTCAATCATTTTTTTTGAGTTGTAGTCATCTCAACTGACTTTTTGTAGTAAAGTAAAAATTTAACGAGTTGAATTAAGATATGTATACTTTTAATTTTTTATTTCTTATGTTCGCTCATGATAACCTGACATAGTTTAATTTTCCTTTTGTCTTTTCTTCCGCTAATGCAAAATTACGATTGGTTTCAAATAACCTAAGGAAGAAATTTCATTTTTTTTGTTTCAAGGTATCCTAAAATTATTGTTCATGCTAAAAATAGTTTTTTTAACATGTTCCACACTGGCTCATTATTCCACCAACTGATCTTGATATTTCATCACCTTGTTCTCAATATCACCAGTTTTTCTAAATTTATATCTAGGAAGTTGGTGAATGACTTCATCTAAAGCATTTTCCTGTTTTGAAAAAGAAAAACAAATAGAAAAATCAAAGAGCATCTAATTAATTACTTGTCATCCCACTTAGCTTCTTGTTTATTACGGTTGTACTAGTCAAATATAATTCTATCAGTTCACACATAAAGAATGGCTTGTAAATTACATTTCAAAAATCACTAGTACAAAGGCCGATAATACCAAGTTATGGATGATATAGTTAAGTCTTAATTTCTCCAAGTTGTTCGGTTAATGGATGCTGAACCGATAGGTTCCATGATTGAAGTTAAATAGTTAATTATCCTCCCATTGTCTACACGATGGAAACATGATAGAATTGTTAATAGATGAATGAGGTGCATAAGAGAATAAATACTTTACAATGTATTACTGGCTAAGAAAAAAAAATTAGCTTATTAAATCTGTAACAAAATTTTCATCATCAAGTACCAAGATCGTCATTGTAAAGAATTCACCTTTAGATGTCAGTACATTTTGTTTAAAACACATGAATTTTATTTACAAATACTGCACATAAGAGAGTAAAAAACATGATTGTAAGTTAGAATTTTTATTAATCATAGCGTCACTTTATCAAATGACTCCTGCCGCCATCAGTTGTCAGGCTAAATTGACCGATCAAGTAATTACCATCGCTAATGCACATACTTCTTTTGTCATTGGTCTTTCAGTTGATGTTATTTGACCAAACATTACTGTTTTTTAAATCAACTTTGTTTGGCATATATACTTTGATTTTTTAATGAATATATCTTAATAACATTTTATTATTTATTCATAATCTGTTACTTGCGTGTATTAAATAAACTAATGCCTTTGAAAAAGAAATGCAGATTCTTTCTGAATTTTAGATATGATGAGGGCTGAAGAGTCAAAAAATGATTGATAGAAAATGCTTTTCTAGTAGATTAATATAAGATACGTTGATTGCATACAAAAATATAGCAGTAAATGGTGGGACTATTTACCAGCAAGTGCAATAACGGGGTGGTGCTATTTAGTTGGTGTCAGAAAAGTCATCAATTGAATCAAGACTTTATTGGGTAATTTATGAAGTTCTTTGTTTAGAACATGACTTTATTTATTTACTTTCTAATTTTTTTTGTCTTTTATATTTGATGGGTACTGTAGTATATGTCGAACAGGATTTTCCTGCATATATTTTTACTTTCAATAATATATGAAGTTTCTCTATATAGAGTAGGATTTATTTATTTGTTTTTTTATGTCTTTTACATTTGATGGATACAGATTTAACAAGAAGGAATAGAGGAAAGTAATACATTGTGAAACACTCCAGACTATTAGATAAAGTCCACCGATAGAGGAAAGTATTGCTCCTTAATAGGAGTATGCATTAATGTGAAAGCTGTTCTAAACCTACCAATTTTGTATTTTTAATGTAACTTTATGTGATATTCATCATAAGCCTACCATGTGGATCGATGAATCAGTGCACTCTATATACGTTTGAAGTTGTCACAATGAACTTTGTATAATTTGATATGTACTATTCGTACGTTTGATGTTTTTTTAATAATTTGATGATATGTTAGTTTTGAAATCAAGTTTCATGTTTTCTATTGTTATAAATTTGTATAGATATAGTTGAATGAAATACTATTAGATGCTGAATAAGATATGGTTCAGCTATACCAAATTGTAACACTTATAAGTGTTGGTAATTTTTCTATTTGCCTATGTGTGCGAGGAATTCTCAATGGTTATAATCGTTGGGAATTAAAAAATTCCCAACGGTTATAACCGTTGGGAATATGAATGTAGCCGTAGGTTATAACCGTAATTTCCAACGGTTATAACCGTTGGAAATGGAAAAATTCCCAATGGTTATAACCGTTGGGAATTACCAAAATTCCCAACGGTTATAACCATTACAAAATATGTAAAAAAAAAATTATAACGTACCTGCTACCAACGGTTATAACCGTTGGGAATTTGATTACCAATGGTTATAACCGTTAAAAAATGACAATTCTGGTGTTGTGAACTGTTTTTGGTAAATGTTTATATTGTATTCAAGTAAAAGGTATGTAAGTGGTTTGGGAAAGTGTTTTAGAATAGATCCTTTTATAAAGTTTTATAAAGTGATTTTATTAATTAAAGATTAATTAATAAAGGCTTAGAGGATCCCATATGGAATTTGATCAATGTTTGATTGTTTGTTTTTTGATAGTTAAATAACCGACTATCAAATCTGGACCAAAACATAACTTTGGAAATATCTAGGATAATATAGAAATTGTACGGTACAGTAACCGTTGGTGGTGTTATATTGTACGTATAAATTTGTTTCGTTCTTCTAGGATAAATGATAAGGAAATCCATCCCCTATCGGTTAGGAGGCGAACTCCGCTCTTATCTTTTATCTGCTTATTTCCTAAAGAACCGGGGTTGAGTTTACCGGAAATTACCGAAAGTTGTTTCAAAGAGATTGGGATCGAATCTGTTATCTGAAAACCACTTTAATCCAACTCAAGCATTTCGAACTGAATACATCTTGAAGAATATGGAATCGAAGATGGAGCATTGAAGTGCAAGGGCTGCTTGCTACTAATCCTAAGGGTGATTCCAAAATGGATGTAGTAGAAGTAGTGCCTTCGGTTTGTCCTTATCCTGGACAACTTGTATGGATGAATGCTAGCATTGCATTGATGTCTGGAGGGCAGTGTTAGCATTCCAAGCGGGATTGCTATTCAAAAAGGTAAAACGTAGCCTCAAGCCTCATCAACCGAGAAATGACTAAAACCGGGCATGCAGCAGGGCTAACTGGATCGCTCCCATTAGGGTATGTCATCATCTTTCTAGGTTACCCTATTTTTATGGATTTAGTTGTGCGTGAGAGATCTCGATTAAGGTTGGAAGACCGGGATGATGACATATTCGATACTACTAGTCAAGTGGTAGGCCGGTTCGGTATGCCAGGGTACAAGATGTTCTTGTCAGACCCAGGTGCATTGTTCTAGAGATGTACCCATCGAAGGTAGTTCCTTACATGGTCATAGTATGGAATCCATTCTCCAATACGTGCCTTTATGGTTTTGATTATAAAGCCTAGTATGTTGGAATTTAATTAATGTAACAATTTCGGCTAAGATTAATAAGTATTTGTATTTTAGACATTATTATAGTATCACTGGATTTTCTATAAAAGTGTTTTGGTTATCGTAAGGTAAAAACCCGTCCGTGTTTATGTGCGGCGTGGTCTTATGAGATACCTTTGATTTTTAAAAGGTTTTGAAATGTAATAATCAAGTTGTTTGAGTTTACTCACACCAGACCCATGTCTAACCCGGAGTTTTATTTTCTTTCCCTAAAATTCTTGGGTGCTCAAATTTTTATGAGCAGCTAAGTAGTTCAGGTTTTTCCACGGATGCATTTTGGAGGAGCGAGGAGCAGGAGGCTTCATCGATAGCTAGTTATTATCTTGTTTCTGCTGTATACTATATACTTTATATCTGATGTATAAGGACATGCTGTTATAGCTGTCCTAGGTTAGAAATTGTTTAAGTATGACTCTGATGTATCATTTTATAAATGACTTTTTAAAGTACTATGTTGATTAATATACATTATTCCATTGCGTTGTGAGATCCTGTGATTGTTTGGCTTCTTCTATCTTCTATCTCCTTTCTTTCCCCTAACAATCTGTCTTTCCGGCACTTAGTTGTTCGGCACGTGAATACCATGAATGTATTAGTGTCGTACTTCTAGGGTTCAAAAAGGCAGGTCGTTACAGTTGCTTGCCGAGTTGTGCGACTCAGTTTGAAAATGAGTTGAAGTTGCAACTTGGTAACTTGCAGCTCTATGTTACAACACCATGTTGTAACAATATTCTTCTTGTAAAATATTAAAATTCTTATTATATTCATACTTCTTCTGGAGATAATATATATATATATATATAATAATAATAATAAAGCACGCTGATACCGATATTTAGACATGCAAATTAGAGAATGTATGGATCCAAATTGCCCTTTTTGTTCAAATATGGATATAAAAAATCCAACATGGGTTTAGTAAATTATATAAGAAATAACCTGTAATCAGCTAAAATTTTCTGTATTAAAGCGCATTTGTTATCCGAAACAAATTTAATGTGAACCCTATCCTAGATTTTCATAGAATGTACAGCAAATATGAACACAAATACTTGAAATTGCATGCAACAAACTCCTAAAATTTGGAAACTCTAAGCTACAAATATGAACACAAATACTTGAAACTCCTCGCAATAAACTCCTAAAATTTGGAAACTATACGCAACAAATATGAACACTAATTCTTTTTGTGCCTAGCTATAACACTCTCGGACATTTCTCTCTCCTGTGCTTTACAGTATATTCATTAATATAGCAGTTTTGCCAACTAGTTATCGTATTTCAGTTTTCAACATGACTTATAACTCTTTCTTCCTTTTATATGTTTTCAGCAGAAATTATTCAATCTAATTTCTAGTATCCCTTTAATTTGTTTAATCAAATTATCAATTTTTTCGAAGAAATGTCAATTTTAAATCTGATATAAACTAATTTATAGTCAAGTTCAACCCAACTCTAGTCAAAACCTTTCAGATCAAATATCAGATCTCTATCAACTATCACATTGAATTAAATTATTACTAAATCTTTCACCGTTATTTTGATATGGTTGAACATCATTTATTGTAAATTTACTAGAAAATCTTCGGTGGCTGAGTTAATCACTTCAAAACAACAGTCACTAGATCATTTGCCATCGCTATCTCATTACTATTTTTGATACGAGTCTGCTTAAATATCTCGGATGGTGTCACCACTCTATTTTTTTCTTTAGCCTATAATATAACAATCATTATGTTATTCACTATTCTCTATAAAATATATTTGAATATTTTCTAAATTACATCTTCTCCTCAGTCTCCTCCATAGAAATTGAACCACCAGTATGCAAATATGGATTGCACTTACGACTAAATGATGCCTTTTGAGACTTTACTATCGTGTTTGGATGAATCAAATGCTCCAACCATCATTTCCACTAATGCTCTAATATAAAAGATGGCATTTCCTTCTTATTAATTTCCATTTTCCTCATCTTATGAACAATACAAGAATAACATCCCATATCTTTTTGACACCAAGCATCCCTCATCATAGCATGGGTGGCATCCTTTGGACCTAAACAACAAACCTTCGCCTAAAAAAGAAGTAGAAAGGGTTTACAATTATGATGAAGTTAATAGTGCATAATGCGTGATGATTATAAAATACCAATTGTCAAATTCTAATTTACAAATCAATAACAGTTGGTATAATTTATTACTCAATATAAAATACTAATTAATTACCATGATGTCAGCAAATAAGGCTTTTTGCACGTCAACATTTATGTTCTTCCATGAAGCTGCCCAAAAATCACTTATACGTTGGTGTAGGTGTAGAGGAATCACCTCGAAGATGGATTCCTCGGTGTCCTATGTATATTACAAGCATAGAAAAAATATAAATAGTAAAAGGCAACCTATTTGTTTTAAAGCACAACAAGCCTACATATAAAAATCAAGCATGAAAATCTGACATATATGATATACCAATATAAAAACACATTGAATAGTTAAATATTTATAGATAAAAACGTTTACATGATAGTATTTCTGCTTGTATATTGTTAATAAACAAAGACTACATTCTTCGACTTCATCCTCATCCTCGGCATCGTCATTTTCATCGTCATCGTCTTCGTATTCTACACTCTCTATTTTGCATTATTCTTCACTAAACTCTTCTACTTTAAAATAACATCATTGAGTGGTCTACGATCATTATGTTCCACTGAGCTACTTGTTATTATACTCAAAATACACTTTATATGCTTCATTGTTTGGAATAGAAGTATCAGAATTATTTCTTGCTTTTGTTTTAACCATTGCCCACCAATCTTTTTATTTCTATTTCCAGATGGATATGGTGCATAATAGAGTTATATGGCTTGTCTAGCCAAGATGAATGGGTCATAACATTCGTATTTGATGTGTGTTTTACTTCAACAAGATTATAAGATGGATGCATTTTACTAATGCCAATATTTGCTCTATCGTCAAACCAACGACAATTAAACAAAAATGTTTTTTATGGCGGGTCAAGTGGATATGTCACTATGCAAATCTTTTTTTAGAAATCCATAAAAGCGGTCATATGTTCTATAGGATCATCTGTTCCTTTTACACAAATTCCACTACGATAGGTGGACTTATTTTCACAAAACTCATTAGTTTGAAATTTGTATCATGGGCAATTTTTTTTGATATTTCTCAACCTTGCTTTGAGTTCTAAGAGAAAGAAACTTTATCCATCGACCACTCACATTATTTTGAGAATCATGTACCTTTCAGTTAAACAGTTTACAACTATCAATATGTGTTTCATCAGTTTATTAGTTTCAATTTACAAATATTAATAGCTTACATAACTGCGAAACAAATCTACAAAATGGCACGTTAGATCAGTTGAAGGAAACGGTTCTTTAAAGTTCCAACATATAATATATTAAATTCATGCACGTAAACAATAATGTGTAATTAATTTATGAATACCTTTAATCGATGTTACCTGAAATATGGTTCTAACTCAGTGCAGTTTAAAAGGATGTAATTTCTAGCAGCAATATATTTGTCATCATTCATATATTCATTTTTACATTTACCAGATGCTCGACCATATGTTTTTAACACATATAAGTATGAATCATCTAAATCATCCATAATACCTTTGTCATTGCAAGGAATTTGGTTATGAACTATTTTGACATGATCTTCGAAGTAATGCGAAAAAATATTGTAGCTTCCTCTAAGATAAAAATTGATGCTTCCACTCGAACTTTATTTGAACTTTCTTCTTAAGGCGAAACAAATAGTCAAATTTAAATTATTAATTATGAAGTGAACTTAATACACATCAAATTGAAACTACATAAGATTAAAAATGCATACATTCAAATGTATACATCCATCTATATTAGACGGGTCCACATAGTCTAGCTTCTTGTGGAAGATATATCGGAAGATGTTCCATAACAATAAAAAAATCAGGTGGAAATATTCTCTCTAACTTGTAAAGTAACTCTGGAATATTTCGTTCAAGTGGTTCAATCCATTCTACTTTTAATTTGATAGAAAAAAGCTCTTTGTAAAATAGGCAAAGTTCTGTTATTCGTTGCCAAATGGACAATGGCAACAACTCTTTCAAAGCTATCGGTAATAGATTTAAATAAAAAACATGGCTATTGTGACATTTCATTCCACTCATTTTCATCCCACTTAGATCGACACATCTATGCAAATTAGAACGTATAACATCAAGAAATTTTAGGTTCTCCACCCACTGCAATAAAAGCTTACAACTAGTGTAATCTAATTCATAATGGCTCTTGGTTTCTTATTTTCATTATCATCATAAATTTCAAGCTCAGGACGATTACATGAAGTTTTATGCCACGTCTTGAATTTAGATCGTCTTTAGTCTTTCCTTTAGCATTCAAAACCATATTAAAACATTTTCAAACACATTCTTCTCGTTGTGCATCACATTTTTATTATGTCACAATAGTAAATCTTTTCTAGCAAGGCAATTCCTAGAAAATACTCTGTTTTAACCAGTTATGAGTTAAACTCTTATCCTAAATTAAGAATCGCAACCCTACATCGTTATTGTATATGTTTGGAAAACCATAAACATGCTCCAATATCTCTGCACTGCACAACATCAGTGGCTTTCCTACCACTACTTGTATGTTAGTCCTAAAGTATTTTTTATCTTTTCTAAATGGATGACTTATTTATAAAAAACAACGATGACAATCAAACAATGTAAATTTACTTCCGTTCTTTAGATAAAATGTTGTTATCATTTCCATGCACAACGGACAAGATAATCCACCAGCTGTACTCCAGCCAAAAAGTATCCCATATGCAGGAAAATCATTAATTGTCCATAATAAAGAGGCACACATGTTAAAATTTCTTTTTGTTGACACATCATATGTAACAACCCCGATATCCCATAAAAATTTTATTTCATCATTTAATAGTTGTAGGTACACATCAATTCCATGTTTAGGATCTTTAGGACCTAGAATGATCAAAGTAAGAAACATATAAGAAGTTTTTATACACACCCATAGGGTAAATTATAAGATGTTAAAATTACTGGCCAACAATTATGTCTTTCCGTAGTTCTTAATTGGAGCAAAACCATCTGTGTAAAGTCCAATTTTTGGGATTACATATTTCTTTTGCAAAATAGGATGAGTCGGATCAAATTGTTTCCATGCATCCCCATCTGTTGGATTGCATAAAAACTCATCTTTTGGATTTTGAAGAGCATGACATCTTAAGTGAGCAGTAGTTGCTTTTGATGCAATAATCTAGGGAATAGCGGAAGATAATGAAGTTTTGGGAATGGGACATATTTTCCTTCTTTTCTCTGAGTTTGATACCTAGTAGTGGAGCATATTTTACAATATGTCAATTCTTTATCTCTTACCAATACATCATATATCCATTTCTACATTTATCTATTTGCTTGTGTGGTAAACAAAAAGCTGACACCGGTTTTTTTTATTTGAGTAAAACTTTTAGCCAAAACTTTGTTAGGAGGCAACATCTCTTTGCATGCTTGGAGATCATCGTCTAGGCAATTTTTTGAATCACTATTTTTAGATTTAATAGAAATAAACCTAGTAGTGGTGGACAATTCTACCTAAGTTATACAATCTTCCTATAATGGTCTATTTAATGATTCAAGCAAGTCAAAGAATATTTTAGCTACTTCATTAGGTGCTTCCTTGATTTCGACCTCTATAGCTTCTTGTAAATGATGAAGAAGGGAACCCGCACCATCATAAATTATCTCTTCCATTCTATTTTCTGGAGAGTGATAATTTTCGTCGTTATTAGGACTCAATGAATGATATGAAACTATATTATCATACGGAGTTGTGTGTAGTGTTGTTGGTAAGGTAACTTTTCCATGATACTTCCAAATATAATAGTTAGGGACAAATCCTCGTTCATACAAGTGCACTATAACATCATTGACCATTAAAGTTTTCAATTTATTACATCTCAAACAAGGAGAATGAATTAGTTCGTCACTTGAATCTCTAGTAGCAATTCTCAAAAATTCATCTATGCCATCAACATTAAACTTCAAGGCTCCATCTATATTATTTTTTCGTCTATACATCCAAGTACGATCTGTGAAATAATCCATTCCTATATAAATGATATAAGAACTTTGATGGTAAAATAATTTCATTGATATTAGATTGTGTGGTAATACGTGATCTTTCTTAAGTTAATTCATTCCCCTGCCTAATTCAAATGCATGACATAAGAAATTCAAATACTTATACTGTCAAACTAGTTGCTTCTATAATCCAGAAATAGGATGCATTTTCATTAAGTGTAATATAAGTAAACTATCATGTGTTTAGATATTTGCAAAACACACTTAAGATTTGAGATATCAAATAAATAATAAAAATTTAAAAATACCAAAAGGGATCTAAATATTATGGCAAAAGCCATATTTGAAAATAAGCTTATGGACATTTTAATATGCATGCACAAGTTCACAAATCGCAAGTTGTCGCATAGATAAAAATTAGAGGTCAAAATTGGATTAACCTGTGGATTGTATAATATTTCTAATTTTACTAGCAAAGGGGGCAAAGATCTATGATAGCCTTCTATATATTGTACTCTTTAAGCAAGCATAAAGTAAACATGTATGTTGAAGATTTAAAGAGACTTTCAGTGCCAGTTTCGATCATTAATGTCACCGAAGATAGGACAAGGACAAGCTCTACTATTCAATGTGATATTTTATCCTTTTTCTTTAAATTTTACTAAAATTTTGATGATTTATTTTGTCTTCTAGTTTTTCCTTCATAAAGTGAAATAATTATTTTATATATTGTGTCTTTATAAATTTCTTTTAAATACCTTATGAACCTAAAATGTCCATAATTAAACTTTCCCACGACAACATCATACCGAACCATCCGATTAATAAAAAAACATAGGAAATCAATTTCAGATAATATACATCAGTTTTTGTGTTTTAAACTCTTCATACACTCATTTCAAAAATTGAATTGCGTCTATTTTAATATGATTGAAGCTTATACAAACATCAATATTACAAATTATGAGTTTTATATCTTGAATATTAAGGAAAATCACTTTTAACATTAGATGATAAAGTACTATACGTATATAATTTTTTGACTTTTATAACCTGTTCGTAAATATTTGCAACCATATGCTATTAGTCTAAGTAGCTCAGAGCAATATAAATTTTAGCCATGCTTATGCTTATGATTGTGCATAAGCACTTTTTGCATAATAAAAGACAACATCTCCAAGAAACAAATAAGTAAATATTCAAAAAATATCACCATGTCGGTGCCTAGAGGCTTTAGCTATCATTTCTTGACACATGCTACAAGTGGAAAGAATATTAGATGGGTCTACTTATAGAATTTTTTTCTTTATACCATTTTACCATATAAGGCAATTACAAAATATGGAGAAGTTGTTTTATTTTAACTTTACTTCATTCCTATTTACAGCAATGGTATTGTTATACAATAAAATTTATTAAACAATAACAGTAAAATTAAGGTCAAAATAGTAAAAGCATCCCCATTATCATTGTTTATGTTAAGTGAAAGAATTTTTTGTGAAAATTGTGTGTTAAAAGAACCAACAACTTTTCCAAAACAATAATAACAATACTGATAATAAATTTAAAAAAACACATTTCAATATATTTTTTTAACCATTATTATTCCAAAGTGAAGGCTTGACATTTTTTTAATTATTCCGATATAATATCATTGAAGATGTCAAGTAAAAATTGAGGTAAATATCTTTAAAAAGCATAATATGGATGAGAAATAAAAATGCTTTATGAGTTTAAAGGTTTGAAGGAAACACAGACAAAACCTAGATTAAAATCGTCAACGGGACCTCTAGTAAAACTAATTTCTCAAGCTATTATTAAGCGAATGATTTACCAAGCTTTAACTAAGTTATGGATGCGGTCGCCTATATGTCTATGAGATTTCCTGTGCGATGCTGTCTTCCCATACACGGCGTTGGAATTGAGAGAAAAGAGGCACGACGGAGCAAAATTAAAGCGGCGACAGAAAGTCACGATGAAGATGTGATCGACAGAGGGATGCGATAGAGCGAGGCTATGGGCAGAGACCAACCTGGAGTGATAACTCTATACAGTTGAATTATGTTTAGTGGGCATCAGGTTGATTTTGGGGGGAACAAAATATTATGTAGATAATGTTGAACATTGTTGTAACGACCCAGAATTTGATCACTTTAAGTGTGGATATTTAAATATAATTCTAATAATAAATTAGTGGATTTTATAAATAAAATAAACTCCTTTTATATAATAACAAATGATAGTGAAATCAATTTTAATTTTTGTTTGTAAAATTAATTAGTTCAAAGAAAAATTGAAAATGTGGCCGGAAGTCGTTTCCGAATTTTCATCGACTAAAAGTTATCAGAAATGTTGTAACACTTTTGTGTATACATGCACACATTTATAAATCACCTTGGACTTGGAAATGTACATGTGAATATGCGTGTACACATGAGTACATATCCATATGTATATAAGATAAGATTTTATTATAAAAAAGTATATATATATATATTATATAATATAAAGATGCTACTTTAGACATAAGTACAAAACAAGTACCAAGGCATGTTGGCTTTGAAAAATGGAAGGAGGACAAGGTAAAAAACGTGAATAAAGGGGGGGGAGACAAGGGGGGTGAGGTGGCAACATGTGAGGGGGTAAAGTATAAGGTCATTTTAGTAATTTCACATATACACTTTATATAAAACTAATTTTTTTCACTTTCTTTTTCACTTTCTCGTTCTCTTTTCCATTTCAAATATTCCTAAAGCTCTTAAGCATAAAATCCATGGCTTTCTACCTCATTTCCTAAGTTGAAAAAATCATAACTTTTACTTTGAAATCACTTCCAAACCTTGTTTAAACCCTTCTACATTCACCACTTCACTTCATCTTCCAAAATCAAGCACATCTTCACCTTAAGTAGTCAAGCCTATGCCCATTATTTCCTAGGCCTAACCATGTTGTGCTTAGGCTAAGCACATTTCCAAAGTTTCAAAGCAAGATCAAGTCTTTTATACAAGATTCAAAAGCCCTAAGCATTTTGCAAAAAGTTTAAAAATATTTCGTTGAATTCGGTTTGTAAACTAATAACTTTGTTTGGAAAGATTTAACCTTTGTATTTATGTGGGTCATGTTATTATTCACGTATGATGTTGATGTTTAATTATGGTTTTATTTGGATGTATATGTATGTGTTAAAATATGGTTTAGCATTAGACTTTAGATCAGAAGTTAAAGTAATATGTTCGGTTGTAAAGTTAAAATCTTGTGATGTTGTAGTGATGCTATGACAATATTATGATTTGGTTAATGTATTTATGCTTGGATGAGGGTTAAATGGTTTAGAAGTTAGACTTGAAATGTTAAAAAGGGACTTGAGATCCATTTCCAAAAATCAAATGGTTTACTAGTTTAATGTGAAAGGTGTTTCCATTTTAGTTTCTAACCTTGTTTTAAGATTTCAAAATCCTTTTTTTTTTTGGAAAATGGTACTTTATTTACTAAAATATACAGCATATACTTTCATGATAGGCCTCGTTAAAACCTTGCAACCCTCTAACCTAGATGGGTGTTAGTCGCTGAGGAGTTGGTTTTGATGACAACAACCTTACTTAGAATTAGATTATAAAATATATAATACTAACATTATTGTGTAGATATATATAAATATGTTTGCAGGTACTAAAGAATGAAGAACTATACAGTATAAAGATTCAAGATCAAAGATAGAAGATATCAAGATTCAAGACTCATGAGTATCAAGAATTTCAAGAGTTCAAGTTTCCAAGATAAGTTATATAGTTAGGAATATTGTTAAAACTCATAGAAAGGCACTTGCATCTTAAAATCTATTTTATTCGTGGAATGGAATCAACTTCGTGCTCGTTAAAGGGATGGAACCCTAAGTAGGATGGAACCTACGAAAAATCTAGTGGAACATCTTTTTGTATCCACTTACTTTTATTTCAAAATGATTTTCAAAATATATATAGCTTGTTTTTCAAAATGATTTTAAATATTCCTGTTTAAAAACCAAAATCATCTGTCCTGGTTTTTCAATATATTTTAGCCTAAAAAATATCCTTAATTTTAAATATACTTAATTTTAAATATCTTTGATTTTAAATTATTATCCTAAGTTTTTAAACTACAATTTTGATATTAATATATTTAGTTGTTTTATATATTTATACTTAAGATTTAAATATAAAAGTATAGAAAATTATTATATATATTTTAATATTGTTCTCTATAGTTATTTATGTATTATAACTATATATAAGTATATTTTAAAGTTTAAATATAAGTATAATATAGAAATTATTTTCAAAGAAAAACAAATCACCAAAAAATACAAGGGCATGTCGACATGGTCACATGTACCCCTGTCGACATGGTGACAGTTAAATTGTTTTTTAAAAGAAGTGTCTATTCGCCACATCCCTTCACCAATGGACATGGCTATTGATCTACTATAAATAAAGGGTGTTTTCAACAAATTTTAATCACTTTTTTTCTCTGATTTAACTTCTCTTCTTCTTCTCCACTTTCTTATTTACAAATTACACCATTACTCTGCCGAAATCAATATCGAATCTAACTAGATAATTTCTGGTTTTGATTCTCTCCACTATATCTACAAGATCCAAGTGCTAATCTGAGTTATAGAATTTTTGTAATCAATCAAGCGAGAAAAGGTGTGATTGTAGCCTTGGAAATCAATTGGATGAACTTGTTGTCCCGGAAATCAAGTATCTCTACCCAGAGGATTGTGATTCTGGAGGGTGTACCTCATAGCCTTGAAACCGAGGGTTGTAATTGCTGAATTACTTTTGAAAGGAAATCCGTACTTAGTTGTGCGGGACTGGATGTAGGGTAACTCCGAACCAGTATAAAATCCGGTGTGTTCTTTCCTTTACTGCATTTACTTTATTTCTGCATCTGTGATTATATCTATGTCTGAATATTGCATACATTTGTGTACAAATCAACAATAACTCAAAAAGATTTAGTAATTTCTTAAAAACACTATTCACCCCCCTCTAGTATTATTCCTAGCCTTAAGATCCGTAATCCGCATTCCTAACAATGGGTACCTTGCAAGGGAAAAGAGTACATATCATGTCTATATATTAACAATACAAACACGTAGCCTAATCCAAGTTTTCAAATAGATGAAGGAGTAAACAAATGAAATACACTCAAAACCATCCATACGAATAACTTGGATTAGCAAACACAAAACACCAAACAACAACAAAACAAAAGATAGCAAAAAAGAACACGTGGAACAAAACTTGCAATCCAGGGAGAGTTCCAACTACTTTCCCAATTAAAGATCTGAAAATAAAAACTCTCAATCGATAAAAAAATGGCGGTGGATCAAAATAGTAGGAGGAGACCAGCACCAAACTATGGAGAGAACCCATGGAGCGATCAAGGAGGTTGATAAGTGGATCTAGGATTAGTATCGACATCGAAGGCATCTAAGATAAGTTTGATTTCAGCACTTATCGTTATAGATTCCACTTGCTGTTGGATTAAAGCATTACAATCTTGAGTTAAAAGCCTTAATCTAACAGTTTAAAGCAGTTCAATGCCTTTGAAAACTCTACTGTTTCGTTTGCACCAAATATTCCACAGCAGTGCAGTAAAAACTATGCTAATTATCTAATTGTACAAAGAATTATTATTTTGTCTTTGGCGTAGTATTTCCAGAATTTGATTGATGTCGTAAGATTTACCAAGAGTAAGTCTTAGCTTACTTATCGTGTAGTCCAAGAGATATCTCGAGTAATTACAGTGAAAAAAAGGTGGTCTCTATCTTCTAGTTTATTTGAACAAAGCACACAATTTCGATCAATGCTATGATTCCAACTGCTTATCCTTTCTTTGGTATTTAATCTGTTTAATTTGGCCAGTAGAGCACAGGTTGACATTTTTGGGGCACAACTTTTATTCCATATGATTTTAGTCCAATTTAGTTCTAAGTACTTGCTTCTGATTTGATTCCAAGCCGATTTCATAGTAAATTGACCATTGTGATTAGGGAGCCAGAACCAGTAGTCTTGTTGCTGTTGATTGTGGAAGAAATGTTGTGAACTAATTAATGAATTTGTGTGGGAATATGTTCAATGCGATGTTTCCATTTATTACAAGATATAAGTATAGAAACCTTTCTGTTACATCCACCATTAATTGACATTATGTGCCATCCAAATTTATCGATTAAAGAGGATCCATCAATCCATGGATCAAACCACAAATCAATATTATCACCATTTTCAATTTTTCTATCAATTAGCCCCTTGCACCATGTTCTGGCTTTAAGCAATGGTTTCCAAACATATGAAGTGTTTTTATCAATAGTGACAATCCAAAAATTGAATGATTTGCAGTACTTACAATTCATCCATTTTGCCCACAGTGAGTCTTCTTGTATAAATTTTCATAAAAGTTTAATTGCAACTGCTTTAGCTAAATCATCAATCCTTCTTATGCCAAGACCACCCTCACTTTTTGTTTTACAAACATCATCCAACTCATTTTATGTGCTTTGGATTTCAAAATAAAGTTAGCACAAATAGAGTTAATTTTCTGGACAATAGACACGGGGAATTGTGTGAATTGAAGCCAAAACTGAATCATTGAATATATGACAGATTTAACTAATTCAATTCTGCCACTAATATTGAGCAGCTTACTGTTCTAATGATTGACTTTAATTTGTTTATTTTGTCAATTAGCCAACCAAAATCCCTTGCCTTTAATTTTTTGTTTGAAAGAGGAATGCCCAAATACACAATAGGGAGATTACCGATGTTGATGTTTAAAATGTTGAAAATCTATTGCTTGTTTTTTGTTCCTTGGATAAAGAACAAAGTAGACTTATTTACATTTATGTCAAGGCCAGTCATAATTTTTAGATGTTGAAAAATATATTTAATGCTTTCCGCATTCTATGTAGTAGCTTTAGCCAAAATTAAAATATCATCCGCATACAATAGGTGAGTAATAACCGGATCAATTTGGTATATGGGTGATAT
This sequence comes from Allium fistulosum, assembly GCA_030737815.1. Taxonomy (NCBI): domain Eukaryota; kingdom Viridiplantae; phylum Streptophyta; class Magnoliopsida; order Asparagales; family Amaryllidaceae; genus Allium; species Allium fistulosum. The sequence continues at coordinate 292,066,741 of CM060906.1, read as the reverse complement.
TTTACCTTTCATGTATTCCACATCTAGCATAATAGTAAGAAACTCCATGGCAATATAAAATAAATAAGGCGAGAGTGGATCACCTTGTCTTAATCCTCTCGAGCTTTCAATGAATCCAAAAGGGGAACCATCAATTAATACCGAAAACGAGGGAGTAGAAATACATTCATAAATAAGATCAGTAAATAATATTGGGAAACCCATACAAATTAGCATGTGATGAATAAAATCGCTACTTATTCTATCATAGGCTTTTTGCAGATTAATTTTCAGGCATAGGTTGTTAGAATTTTTCCTGTTGAAACCTCTCACCATTTCATATGCTAACAGCATTCTGATTATATGAGATAAGTTCATTCATATAATCTTTCATTCTGTTACAAAGAAGGTTGGCAAGGATTTTGTAAGTGACATTACATAAAGAAATCGGTCTGAAATCATTCAAATTAACCGCATCAGGTTTTTTTGGAATAAGGCAAATTAAAGAATGATTGATTTCTATAATAATTTTCCCTGGTTGAAGAATGCCATTCATAGCATTCCATATATCATCTTTGATTTGTTCCCAATGAACATAGTAAAATTTAGAATTAGGCCCATCAGGTCCAGGGGAGCTATTGTCATTGATTTGGAATGTGGCAATTTTGATTTCCTCTAATTGAAATGGTTTGCATAAATTATTTCTAGCATGATCAGTTAAAATTTTCCTACAAGTTATGCCTAGGAATTGGTTTGTAGCCTGAGATGATCTGAAAAGATCAGAGAAATAGATAATGGCATCTTGAGCAAGTTTTTCTGATGCCGACGACCAAGAACCATCATCATTAAGAATAAAGTTACATCTTCGACTTGGGTTAATAATATTGATCTTACTGTAGAAAAATTCTGTTGGTTTATCCCCTTTAATAAGCCAATTTGATTTCATTCTTTGCTCGTTTTCTATTGCTATTTTTCTTATGAAGGAGTGGAGTTTCTCATTATTTGAGAAGAACTGCCCAATTAGACTGTCATTCATAGGATTATTAACAAGCTGGTTGTAGATGTCATTTGTCTCAACTTTTAATTTCTCAGCCATTATATACATGTTACTTTTCTCTTTTTTCATTTCTTTAATGCGGATTTTGTAGCTTTCAATTTGCATAGGAGAATGTAAAGAGGGTTTCCACTGAATTGCACCAGCAGAGCATCATGCAGCGAGGAGTGGTATCCCCCTTGAAAATGCCAAGAGTTATTGTACCTGAAAGGTATTCTCATCCTCCTTTTGCAGTGTAGCATGAGATTAATAATAATAGGAGAATGATCACTAAGAGCATGATTACCAAAGTTAATACCAAAGTGATTAAATTTATTCATCCATAGGTTGTTAACAAAAACTCGATCAATTTTACTATGTATAGAATAGTTGTGACCACCTCTCCATGTGAAAAAATTACCCTTGAAATCAGGCTCCACTAGTTTAGAGTAAGAAATACAGTCTATAAATTCTTGTTCACCCATCAAATTGAGAAGGCCATTGTTCATTCTATCATTAGGGGATAAAATCGCATTAAAATCACGTGCTACTACCCAAGGGAGATTTACATTTTTAGACTGGTCTGCAATGTATTTCCATAGATCCAATCTCTTCATATCTTCATTAAAAGCATAAACTGTAGTGCAGCAAATGCTAAGAACACTTAGATTATGTAAAATACAAGAAATGTATTGGTCGTTAGAGTGAAGAATAATATTAGACCATTGAGTAGAGTCCCAAATAATAAGAATACGACTTTTTCGACCATTAGCTATATTATGAGCAAATTTCCAGTTAGACTTGAGCCTGGTTATGAAACTATCAATATTATCAAGGGATAATTTGTTTTCAAGAATGCCGATAAAAGAAAATTTATTACTATTAATAGTATGCAGGATTTCTAACTGCTTAACAGGGGAGTTCATATCCCTAATGTTCCATATAAGGAACTCAATTTATAGATTCTTGTCAGGGCTACTACTTTCTTCGAGAGAAGTAGCTGCTCCCACTATCTTGGCCTTTTTTGATTTTTTATTTTTAACTTTCAGTTGACTAACAAGACTGGCCCATGTAGGATTATCAATTATGTCAGTGGATTGAGTAGCTTTAAATTCGAAAGTAGCTTCCTCCGTTCTAGTTTTCTAGGTTGATCTCATTTTAGAGGTAGAAGGAGACTCAGGGTTCTATCCCACATTTGCAAACTTCTGGGATAGATTTAGTGAGACATCAGACTGCACCGTAGGCTCGATAGTAGTTTCTTTTGTACAGTTGTTTGAATTATATGTTTCCATATCAATTTCTGTAGAAATTGTATTTTGTAGAGATTCTGTATTAATAGTCGAACTAGAAGGCTTCGATTGGACATTATGTAACTGCACAGTCTTGTCTTCTTTTGATGTGTATGAAATAGCTTTTGTTGAACTGTTGTTGGGTAGCACTACTTGAATCGTATTGTGTGAAATCATTTGTTCATCCATTATTTCTTCCTATTGAACTAAGTTGTTCTCCAAATTAGCATCAATATTCATGTATGTATGCAACTCGTTCATGTCTGTATTCGATTCTGAACTGACTATCGTTGTTTTTTAGGATGGTGTTTTTGGCACCCAAACTTTGTTGAATTGGCAGTGAGTCTCTGCGTGACCAAAGCTAGAACAATTCATACAAATCGAAGGCTTCAATTCATATGAAACTTCTTGCCATTTGATTTCACCTATCTCATTTAGAATAGGAATTTTAGTCGGCAATTTAAAAGAGTTATTTATTTCAATTAGAAATCTAGCATAGGCAATTTTAATTATACCTTCTGTGAATTTATCTAGTCTAATGGGAGATCCCAACACTGATGCAATACGAATAATCCCTTCCTCTATCCAGTAGTCAAGTGGAAGGATAGGGAGACGAATCCAAATTGGAATGGAACGAGAAGTTCTTTATTGAGCTGCATTCCCGGAGACCATCTCTTCATCATTATCAATTTTTTATTATAATAGTAGGGGCCACCTTCCAATATGTTGTCACAGTCTTGCTTATTGTTAAATTTGATAACATAGAACTCATTTTCCTTTGAATAAGTAGAGAAATCACCGTCTGGTTTCCAAACTCTATTAATGTAGTCTTTGAAATACGGATAATATGGCTTTGGTCCAACAACATAAACAACAATGGCATTATCCCGTTGTTTTCTAGCATCCTGAACAACTTCCGCAGACATTTTTGCACATTGCAAGAATTAAATTCACATGGATGATGGAATTTTAACGGAATTGAGATTGGAATATTATTTCCTTTTGAAACTTCATTCCATGCCCGACTAACCATAGAAGAAAAATTCCATTTAGTAGAAGTAGATCTATTTGAAGATTGGGTGGAATAGTCAATATTATTTTTGGAGGCGGAGGGATTTTGGTGAACGGGTTTATGAGGAGGCGACTTAGGATTCAAAATCTGAGATTCATGGGTTAAAGTGTTGAAAGGTCGAGATTGGGGACTAGGTTTGACTTGTCTTTTCCATTTATGAGAATGAACCAGAGTAAAACCCTCGTTACCAATGACTGGTGAAACAAGGAGAGGCAACTGAGAACATCCTGGAGGTGGGTCAATAGGGCACAGAGGTGGGTCAGGAGGAGGGTAGTTCAGCGAGTTATTAGGGCCGAAAGAGAGCATGGCTGGAACAAGGAAATTTGACAGAGCATGGAGAAACAAGGAAGAACGACAGAAATAGAAGACTAAAGTCAGATTGGAAGAAAGCGTTGACAGCAAAAATTGGAAAAGTCAGGCGGCTGCAAACCCTAGATGCCATTACTAGGGAAGAAAGCGTTTGGATTTTGAATTTGCTTAGTTCTTTGAATTAATGGTTATCCTTTCTTTTTATGTGTAAAAAGAAGAAAAAGGTGAATAGAAGGATGTAGTTTGGATGGTAATATAGATAAGTAATTCTAAGTTATTGCACCCATAACGATAGTCGCTATGGATGCAGTTTGAAAATTTACGATTTTCAAGTTTTTAAGTTTTCTTTTAAAATTGTTTTGAAAACCATTTCAAACTTAACTTTTAATTTATGAGTTAAATAATTAATTTATTTATTAAAAATAATTAATTTATTTATTAAAAATAATTATTCATTAATTAAGTAATTAAGTTAAGTAATTAGGGTTTAAGAATTAAATAATAATGTTAATCATTTGTAGTTAATTAAGAAAGTTTTAATTAATGATTAATTAAGTTAAGAGATAATTATTTTAACTAATTTATTTAATAAAGTTAATTATTTTTAAATTAATTATTTAATTAGCATTTAGTTGTTTAATTAATTATTATTTAATTAAGGGTTATTATTTATTTAATTAATTAGGGTTTAATTTATAATAGATGTTTATTAAATAAAGTTTAATACTATTTATTTTTAACTACTTAGGGTTTAGTTATTATTGAAATAGATTTAATTATTTTATTTTGATTAATAAAAGGTAATTATTAGTAATTAATTAAGACTTAACTAAGATAACGAAGGTTTAAATTTTAATTTAAGTATAATAAATTAAGGATTAATTAAGTTTTAAATATATGATTTAATGATGATTTATTTTTTTTAAGTTATTTTAAAATCCAATAGTTCTTTATTTTAAATTAACTTTCTTCTCTTGGTGAATTTATTTAAAACCTAGGATCGCTTGTCCATGCTATTAAGTAGCCAAATGATTTAAAGTAGTTGTAATAAAACAGTGACACATTTTATTAAAAGTAAGTTGGCTTGTACTTATCACAAATACCGCACTTTGGGAACGTGATGAATACAAGGGGGTTAATTTCGAAAAGCAGGCATGATAATCTAAGCATATGGAACATATGTCCATGTGTAAATCTTTACACCCTGACAGTGGGATAGTCCACTATAAAGAACTTGACCTTTTAAAGTATCGAATGTTGGTTTGGAGAGACAGGGATCGGATATTAGTTATTATCCGTAAACCACTCCAAACCAATGCAGACGTTCGAATTGGAAATAGTAAAGGCAAGATCCAAGATGAAGACTTTGAAATGCAAGGGCTATTTGCTACTAACCCTAAGGGTGATTCCAAAACGGGTGTAGTGGAAGTAGTGCCTTCGGTCCGTTCATATCCTGAACAACTTGTATGGATGAATACTGACATTGCGTCATCATCTGGAAGGCAATGTTAGCATTCCAAGTGGAAATGCTATAATAAAGGTAAACGTAGCCTCATGCCTTATCAACTGTAAATGACTAAAACAGAGGAGATGCAGAAAGGCTAAGTGGGTCGCTCCCATTATGGTAAAGTTACCCTTATCTAGATTCCTTACCATTAACTCATGTATGCTTCGGTACGGTTGCTGATCCCAACCGAGGGGTGATCTTATTCGGTACTATCCAGCAAGGGGTAGAACAGTCTTGTGTTGGCATAGGATCTAGGCGAGGTCCTCAGTGTTATTTTATCTAAAGATGCACCATGATGGGCGGTACCCCTGTAGCTTGGTCATTGTATGGAATCCATTTTCCAATGAGTGCCTTCGGTCTTGGTTGTATACCTATTATGCTGGAATTTAATTAATGTAACAATTTCAGCTAAGTTAATAATTTACTTAAAAACCCTATACATTATGATAATATCACCGGATTTTCTATAAAAAGTGTTTTGGTTATCGTAAGGTAAAAATCCGTCTGTGTTTATGTGCGGCGTGGTATTACGAGATACTTTTGATTTTAAAAAGTGTTTCTTTTGAAAGTAATATTTCAGTTGTTAGAGTTTACTCACACCAGACCCATGTCTGACCCGGAGTTTTATTTTCTTTCCCTAAACTCTTGGGTACTCAAATTTTTATGAGTAGCTAAGTGATCCCGGTTTCTCACGATTGCAATGTGGAGGCGTTGGAGCAGGTGGCTTTAACGTTAGCTAGTTACTATCTTATTCCATTGTGTGTATAATATGTATTTTGTATTAGTGATGTAAGGATAGGCCGTTATAACTGTCCCGTTTGGAACTTGTACTATTATGACCCTAATGTACTATTATGGCAGTATCTCTGTAAAATCTTATGTTGATTAATATATGTTGTTTCGTTCTTATGACTCATCTTTCGGAGTAAATGAGGTGTTTTGTTACAGTTATGGAGGAAATGTTAAAGGAAAAATGGTAATGTAAAGAAATTTGTGCCAAGACGTAATTATAGGTGATTGTTAAATTATATTTTTCTATGCTAGAGTTATATTTTTAATAAATAGAGAAATCATTTAAATTGTATTTTTTAAGAAATACTAGAGATAATTCCTTTAAAAATATTTATGAAATACATTTTAATTTGTTGCAAATTTGAGAATCAAAATTGTTTTTTATATTCTAATGAAAATTATGAGATATAATACATATATCTGATTAATTTATGGTAAAATTTGGTAGTTTTAATTTAAATTTTGTTATAAAAAAAATAAGGCATAATTTCTGTTAAAAAATTGCAACTAAAAATTATAATTAGCTATATACTTGAGATGGAGTTTTACAATTTCTTTTTAATTATTACGGATTTGTAACGGATTAGGTATTGAATTAATGGTCTTATTCATCACTGATTTTAGTTATGTTTCAAGTATCCATTACAAATACATAACTGATCTGTGATAGACTGGACACTTTACGTAAAAAATACCATTTGGTGCCATTTTTCACCATTTTAACACAAAATTTAGATACCTTTCAAATATCCATGACATATGCGTAAATGATATGTCACGGTTTTGTGATGGATTCTTGCTACGTCATAATTTTTTTATATTTGGCAACGACTTTTTAATGTAAAAATAAAATTAAATAAACATCATAAATTCAAAGTAGATCCATCACAAATCAATCACGGATTTTTTCATCACAAAATCTGCTTCACTATATCAACTTTTTCGTATAGTGTCCGAGTATAAGAGAATCCCATTTCATTTGCAATATGTTATCAAGCACATTCTGACTCATTCCAAATTATAATTGGTCGTAGGAATTCACATTGAAAGAGGAAGAAGCATCACCGGTTAAGAATCGAAAAGTGAGGGTTAACCATCTCAACAGAATGAAGTATATGTAGCAAAATTGTGGGTAGAAGGACTGGTCGTCACTAGGGTTGTGACACTGTGGTGATTGCTTAGGGCAAGGCATGTAAGAGCTCCATAAAAAGATAAAGGTACAGGGAAGGAGGTGCCAAGGGGACCTTTCGTTGATATAATACTAGATTAGTGAACTCAGTTTAGGAGGAACAAAGGGAACGTTGCAAGTCGAATGAAAAGGATGCTCCATTGGAGGAGCATACGAGGGACCCAGAGACCACTCTTAAAAAGCATCTTAAAAAACTTATAGGAGGTGCAAATATCTAGTTTCAAATTATAAGAGACAATACCCAAGGTAGTAAGACTGCTAGTAGGAATGATAGGGAGGTAGGAAAAAAGTGATGGTTTGGTCGGGCTAACTCCAACATTCACCTCAGCCTACTCGAAGCTTTCAAGTTTAACAATTGACTTTTTAAAGGTATACAACCTTACCAAGATGACAAAGTGTATTATGCAATATGGTAAAAGGAGAAATTTAAAAAGAAGAAAAAATCTTTTTATTGAAATTGCATGAGATGTGTTATTATTAATAATACTTGTTTCATTAAGTCATAGTTAATGTATATTTCTATTGATTGATTTAAATTTTTTTATATAATTTATCTTATAGAATAATACTAATTTTAATTTATATAATATCATGAATATCATATGTCCAAGGGAGATACATACATACAATGATGTTATGGGCGAATTTTACGTAGTTATGAATTGAACATTCAAGTTTCTAGAATGATCCTTGTAGCAAGTAATGATCAATGGTTGAAGTCTTGTCAAAATCCGACTTCGTCAGAAGAAATTACGCCTATTACAGACGATAATTGAATTATTAAGAGGGTAACAATTGAGAACATGCCCTTGAAGGAGCATAAATAACCCAAATGTCACCATTCTATGGGTGATGATAGCTAAGCACATGTGATATGCAATGGATAAAGTTTTGTCGGATTTCGATTTAAAATGAATGAGTTATCATTATTTAACGAGAAGCTAGGTAAGTCAAAATTACTCTTGAATAGGCTTATTGTACTTGAAAAATCAAAGATTACATAGTGGTAAAGATTAACGATAAAAAATATGAATAGAAAAGTAGCATGTGCAATATGGACAAGCAATGAAAATGATATGAAGCAAGCTAGAGCTGAAACAGAGATAATACAAAGGAGATACGGAGGATGGAATAGTTTCTCCAAATTAGTTTTATTAAGTGTGGTTGAGCATAATTATTTATAGAACAAAATAAGCTCGATTATAGGCATCCACCCTTTGCCAGCAAATAGCTCCATGAATACTGTTGAGAAAAGAGTCTGAAAATACATAACGATCTCGACTCTTCATATCTAGCATTTGAAAGTTCTTCAAATCAACAAATCTTCTCATGTTAGAAGCAATTCCATCTAGAAACTTAAATTTTTTTAACCCACTCCAATAATTGTGGTTGACTCTTATTTTCCAACTCTTAATAAGCAAGCTTTTGAAATTTGGTCGCTCGCTATCAATTTACAGCTCGGGACGATTACAATACAAGGTGAAAGGGGTGAGCAATCTTTGTTTAAAGAAAATAAACTAGGGTTAGTTTATTTTCGTTTCGAAACTAGATTGGTTAATAATCGGCTTGCAAAGAAATAGTCCTATTATTCATTTAACCATATTAATCGAATTTTTACTAGACTGTCAAAATTACTAATGTTATAATGAATTTTTAGATTAGTTTAATGGTCTAAATAATTTTTATTTATCACATGTATCAAAATTACTATTAAAAAACATAAGAATACTTTAATCATATATTTATGTTTTATTTTAAAGTACAATGAATATTTCAAATACAAAATGTGAATCATTTTTAATTCGATCAAACTGGATAATTGATCGAACTGGCCTAACTCAATTCGGTTGGTTTGGTTTGATATTTTCATTAAATTTTATGTTTAAGTTTGGTTTAGCAATTTTTATCATCGGATCAACCGAATGCTCAACCCAATAAGGCGATATCAATCCTTGACTTCAAATCATCTTTGTTTTTTCTTTAACATTCATTATTTTGTTAAAGAAGTTCTTAAATAAATTTTTCTTATTATGCATTATGTCTGTATTGTTTAGCAATTTTTTAATTTTCCAACATGGCAACTCCCAAAATATACTTTGTTTGCACTGTTTGTGATACTCTCTTTTACTAGGATTTTTTGGCTCTTCTCCTCTCTCGGGTATTTAGGGATAATCCGGTAAGAGCTTGGACATTTCTTCCATACTCATAACGGTTGGTGGCTCTAAAGTAATGGTTGTATTTCATTTGAAGTTTTTTTTATCAAATCTGAAAAGATCATTTACACGCGAAAAATGATGATGTCAATTCCACCAACACTATTTGCCACCATTTATAAGTCGAAATGATACCGTCGAATCCTCGATAACATGACAAGAGTATTTTCCACTAGCACTCCATCAAGAAAATATAACATACGTAAGAAAACCGCTTACGGTTCCCAATAACGAAGCAAGTATTCTAAAGTTCGTTTTTTGAAACATCATAAGTAACAACACCCTCTTTTCACAATTTTTTTTAACTTATCAACCAAAATCTACAAGTACAAGCCTATCCCATTTTTGGACTTTTAGGTCCAAAAGTAATTACAGTTAGAAATATGTATGATTTCTCCATACACATTCATGGATAGAGATTGTAATGTGTTAGAATAACATGCTACGTTGAATAAGGTTTACCGAATGAGTGAATGGTGCAAACCCATCTGCACACGCACACACACACACAAATATATATATACACACACACACACAGATATATATATATATATATATATATGTATGTACATATATGTATATTTGTGTGTGTGTGTCTATATATATATATATTACTTTACCTTTTTATCCCACAACACAAAAATTAATTTTTAAAGAAATCACGCTGTGTGCTCACATGATTATGGATTAGCTAATTTAAGGAATATAAAATTGTTGTGATTAGTAGTAATTATGTTATTGTACGAATACATAACTTTGAGGGTTGTTGTGTAGCCATTTTGTAAAATGCCTAAGTAACTGATTGAAAATAAAACTAATTCATATGAAGAGAAGTGTATAAAAATGCAATCAAGTAAAAGACAAATATTCACGTTGTTCGGATGTCAGTACATCCACATGTCAAACCATTAATCTTTATATTTCTTCTCCAGTACAAGCACTTAGATCACTGGAGATTTTATGCAGCCTTTACAATATTTGATCCTATATACATAAAAAGTTTCATCCTTTTTATTTACTGTAGTGCTGTCCTTTTTAGCAAATAGGATGTCATATGGATTGCTGACATCAGTTCTTATATCGTCCATCTACTTTTGGATCTTGGCATGCCGATGTGCACGGATTACTGATGTGGGTAAGGCCGAATAATTTTCTTTAGGTAGGAATAAACTTGGCTTAGATAGGATTATTTTTAATTTGGCAAGCTAATTTTAGTTAGGCGGGATAATTAGAATTTGAAGTGATGAAATGGGTGTGATGCCGCTAAATACTTACCACCTAGCTTAGATTTGTGCTACCTTCTAAGGAGTTCAGATTTGGTTCGTTTAATTACAATGTATTATGTTGAATTTCTTATACAGTTAGAGTAATTTTGGATAATGTTGCGAACATACATTGTATTTCAAAGTTGTTTTGAAATTATGTTTTTTGACCTTTGATGGCGCATTCTCGGATGAGGATGCATTGGCTGACACCGCATAGCCTTATACGGTGCAACGTGGAAAGAGCATGCGCTAGTTGTACCGCATTTCCTTTGATAGCTCATCCTCTATTGAGGATTCACTACCTGAAGTTGTGCAGCCTTTAAAGGCGTATCCTTGGATGAGGATGCGCTAGTTGAAAATGCGTAGCCTTTGATGGTGCATCCACAAATGAAGATGCGCTGGTTGAAACTATGCAGTATTCAATAGTGCATCCATATATGAGGATGTTCTGTCTGAAACTATGCGGTGTTTGAGTTTGGTGGCGCATCTTCAAATGAGGACGCATTGGTCGAAACCACGTAGCTTTTGATTATGCATCGTTGGATGAGGATGGTTAGCAAAAACTATGCAATGTTTGGTTTTGACCTCGCTTTGTTGGATGAGGATGTACTAGTTGAAACTACATATCCTTTTACAGTGCATCCGCAAATAAGGATGTGCTAGTTGAAACTGAGCAGCCTTTGACTTTGACGGCACATCCTCGTACAAGGATGTGCTAGCTGGTTGTAGCCTAGGACGAGGATTTCATAGCTAAAATTGGCCAACCTTTGACGACACGTGTTGAAAATGCACCGCCTTTGACTTTAACGGTGCATTCTTAGATGAGGATATGCTGATCAAAATAGCATCGCCTTTGACTTTGACGTTGCATCCTTCAATGAGCATGGATTGCTGAAACCGCACAACCTTTGGGTCTAACTAGGCATCCAGGGATGAAAATGTGATGGCTGAAACAGTGCAACCATAAAATTTGATGGTAAATTGGATGAACATGCGCCAATGAAACTAGGCAGCCTTTCGCTTTACCAGGGCATCCCCAGATGAGGATCCACTGGCTGAAACTGTACAGCCTCATATGTTGTGCTTCTCATACTATTAAAGTAATTTTGGCTAATGTTACGAACGTACATCATATTTTGAGAATGTTTTGAAATTGTGGTTTTTGTCCATTGATGACACATCATTGGATGAGGATGCTCTGACTGAAATTACGCAGCATTTGAAATGCATACTCATCCTAGGATATATTAGAGAAACTGCACACCCTTTGATTGAGGATTCTTGGAGGAATGTGTGCTGGATGAAAATGCATAGCATTTGAAGACACATCTTCGAATGATGATCCACTGGCTGAAACTGCGTAGCCTTTGACTTTGATGTGCATCCTTGAATGATGATACACTGGTTTTAAAACAACTCACACCTTATTAGGCTCGAATTTCAACTAAATCGAAACCCAAGTCCATTAGGGTACAAATTGTTGGTTTTGGTAACCTATAATAAACACAAGCATATCAGAGAGCGATTAAAACAAACTTATGGTAGAATTGATAAATGTAATAGAACATACGTACTGATTAAGGCGGCTAGCTCGAAAAATCATTCCTTGGATATTTGATTGCCTTGTTAGCACCGAGCATGAATAAGAAGACTTCACCATCTATAGTTTTTGTCTTTCTCCAGTATCCATTACTTCTAAATTTAACCTATGGGTTGTTATGAGGAGGGTGGGTCAGAACAACGTTCTAGTGATTGTAAAATTACATATTTTACACATCCTATTAATTTATGCCGACTGGTTTCCATTTAAGTGTCATATTTATTATTTACGGCTAATTCGTTTAATCTTATGTGCACATATGATATGTCTAACATAACCTTCTCCATGGTATAACTAAAGTATATGCCTATCTGCATATATGTCTAATCATTTTACTACCCAAAAACCTCGACTACTTAATACTTCTCAAATAGGGAGGAGGCAGACCCCATAATGGCTACTTATTACCTAAGTCCCCAAAGCGAGCCCCCCGTGACATAACTACTAGTTAATCAGTCCTAACTATAAACACCGAAGATACCTAGATAAGACTTTATAATAATTGCCATATTACTAATGAATCTCAACTCTACAACTTACCCTCAACTATAGGCCAAAGGCCCTTCTCATTCCTATGCAAGTGCCATCAATCGTGCCCTAACATTGTAAGAGATAGTGCCCAAGCCACTTAATACCTTTTCAATAGGAACTAGGCAGACTTTGACCATTTAATACCTACATTTTAGGTATGTCCCTATTATTTAATATATATCCCAAGGAGGACTCCTCTCCTATACTATCTAGCTGACATCACATGGAATCTAATCTGGCCACTTAATACTTCTTTATGGGAGAGGGTAGCCTCTAGGTTAAGGGAAGACTTTTGTCGTGTAACTCTACTGACCTCACATCCCAACCCACTAAACCGAATCAATCACCTAAAGCCTAAGTGTTGGTCTAAGCCCAATAATTCACGCTTGTTCTAAATATATAATTGAAGCTGTATAATTTCTACTATGAAAATTATGTTTATTTAATATTATTAATCCTCACTTGTTTGCTATATAATTATTTCTAATTTATACGCTTAGGCTTTGGTTTTCTTCTAATGTCTAATAAATGTCTATTACCCATAATAATTGGTCATTAATTTTAAAATTCAACAATCTCTAATCAATCTTCATTTAATTAATTTAATATATTTACCAATTTCAAAATCCATCTATTATGCCTATTCAATTTCCCTATAAATGCCATATTAAATTCCCTAATCAGTCCCTGTTTAATTCCTATTTAACTCTCTATTAATTACAAAGTTATTGCCCATTAAATCTGTAATTAATGTCCATAAATCCTAATCCTATAATTACTATGTTGTTAATAACTAATACGAATATCGTCATAAATTACGCTATTTATATATTTTTATTTTTGAATGTTAAGCGCAGTTATACATGTCTATTTATTTATTAATAATCGTAACTATTAATTTCTAAACTAGAACATTCCATTCTTCATTTTAGTTTATCAGAGTTACCTTTTCAAAAAAGAATTACCATTGTAATTTTCCATAAATTAAGCAAAAGTGAGATTCTTGCTTTGTTTGAAATTACAAGGAATTATTTCTTTTCTTTTATTGAAACGGAAAAGAATAAACTATGGAAAAGAATATCCATATCTTACATATCTCTTTTCCTTTTTGGTATATCCCTAGTTAATTCAAACGATGCGCTTTTATACATATTTTGGAATTAGAGAATTTATTGAAATTACACGGAACCTGCTCCAAACAAAACAAAACCTAGAAATTCACATTCTAAGTCAACTAGGACAACCTAATTTACAACCTAATTATAGATCTAGAATAAATAAACATTCTACAATAACAAATATTTGAGATTGAGTTCAAATTTTTATTGAATATGTAGGCGATATTCCTATTGTTACACCTATATTTCTCAAACTATGTTAAACGAGAATAAAATAAGGCATAGAGCCAAGAAAGCTACCCTCATAATAAAAGTTCCTCACAATAAAAGTTAAGATGAAAAGGGAAGAGGTTGAAGCGATCCAATTAGTACAGCACAAAAAACCGACCTACGGTCGCTATACTTAATCCAACCAAAAGAACTACACCCAAAAGCAGAAAGTCGCAATAAAACAAAATACTACACTTATTACACGAGCTATAAAGATATCGGGTCTATGCCCATCCCTTAGTTTCGATATTACATTATGGTACTAAAACCAAGATCTTACATATTCGCAAGAAGCAAGCAATGAAGTAATGCGGTTATGATTGAACTGCACCGTCAATATCTCTAGAACTTATACTTTGTCAACACCATCAAGAACAGATATGTACTGCGCATGTTGAGGTCTACCTAAGTAGTACTGCATGAGGTCATAAGCATCCCAAAAGGCTCCACATAGGGCTACTCTAACAATGCTCCAACGCAGATCCACACTTATAGGTTGATAGCAAAGCTATAAGCCGCCCATATCAATAACTCATGCATATTAACAACAAAGGCAACTCAAATCAAGGGAAACTCAGATCACAGTCAGCTCAGACTACGGTCAGCTTAGATCACGTTCATACATGTATTGAACTAACTCCCAAGAAACAGCAAATCACACAACTTGAAGCCCATATCAGCTCATGACGGTCACTTCTAAAAATTAGGCAAGCAAAGCAACATCATGCAAGTATCGCACATCTACCAGTACAACCTCAACCCAAATATACCGGTAGTGCCCCAAAACCAACTAGTAACTTTTAATGTCTTTCTAAGGTAGTATGAAAACCCTTACTGCTTCATATCAGAAATGTACAACCCGCTAAGGTCTCCTGCTCCAATTTCAAATATTCCCGCCTCAAATTTAGGAGTTCCTGCCTCCATCTCAAACTTTCCATCAAAGACCATATATTCAACCGCCCAAATTAGGGCTTCTCGCCAAAGACAAGTTAACAATCCAGATGTATCCAACCAATAATGTGGATGGGGAACACATGGCATGATCCAAAGGTGGAAGTGCAATGGCATTAGAAGAATAGTGGTAATCCGCGTACATCCTCAGCACAATAAATATGGGATGATCAGGAATGTTAAAGGAGACTTTTCTTCCCTTTTGAATTAGAAAAATTGTATCTTTCTTTTTAAATAGTGGTATCAGTAGAAAAGATATAAGAAAAGAACTTGACTCGTGGATGTAGGATTCAAAGGAAATTCGAACCACATAAAAATTTCCGTGTCTTCTTACTCTCATGCACCATTATCTATTTATATTTGCATTGGATTATAACTCATTATTAAAACATGAATTGGATTTGACATTTTAATAAATAGTTGGAGTGCAACTACATAATTATATAAGCATCCAGCAAAATAGTTACTACCCAAAGGCAAAGTTAATATAAGTTAAGTTCATTGATTTAAATTTGTTAATAAACATTAACAATTACTTTCCTAATCAATTGAGGTGTTATGGGATGAAAAATCTCATTAACATTTTTTGATGCTAGAAGGAGGGCATGAATCTCCATTTCCCTTTTCTAATCTCCAGCTAATTTATCTAACTTACGTTGCCAGTTTCTATTTCCGACTAGTCTACCGACACTCCCATACAAATCATGAATCCATTTGATCCATTCATCCACTTCACTCAAAAAGAGTCACTCATAGCTCCTGAAGCCCCATGTCTCTCACCCTAACCACGATCCAACCCTTCGACAAATCAAGGAACCCACATAAGAATAGCTATAGGAGATAATGGCCCAACATACCGCTCTCAAGATAAATTATCCTCCACCATCCATGGTCCATCGCCTTCAATTACCAGTCGTATTGACTGTGCAACATGTAAGTGATAAAGGCACTCTCAAAAATTAGAATGGTGAAACTGGCCCGCAAATAAAATCCCCAACCCATCTAACTACTTGATAAAAAGACTCAATAAATTGATGTTTGAATGGAATCAAGTTGAACGGCTGCCACCAATTGATCATCATCCTCCTTTATCAATTAATGACCGTAGGTTGGATGAGAAGACGTGGGTATTTATTGATTTAGACAATGATTCCAATGATGGTACGAAACCAATAGCCGGAGTCTGAGAGTCCACCGTACCATGCTAAAATGATTTGAAAAATACCCCTACTCTAGTCATGTTTATAAGGACATTTGGGCGTTCTTCTTGGAAACTGGGAGATTCAACTATGGTGTTTTTCAATGCTGACCCTTATTTGGGCCAACCAACAAGCTGAACTCATTAAGATGCATACCGATTAGAACGACCAGCTACCATTCCCTACTAAAACTAAACCCAGTTGTTAGCGTCGGGATTTTTCATGCTTCTCTCCCAAACCGGAGGGAATACCTATATCAGACAGATAGCCGAGATTGGAAGCACGATGGATTCAAGATATAGTGGAAGAGCTAAAGTTAAAGCATCAACTATAACTGCAAAACACAAGTGTTCAATACTGCACTAGACATCTCAGACCTCATTCTGGGAGATCTGCACTACATATGCAATAAATATTGTAATTATTATGGAAAATAGTAATACAATGAATTGGTCATAGGGATAGTAGACGACTTGAACCAACATAAAATTATCTCTGTGTTAATCTCTTTGACATGATAACTGGACGTAGATTAGATAGCTCGAACCAGTATAAAAAACCTTTCTATTTTGATCCCATTACCATAGTCATGCTGGATGTTGGGATATTGGATGACCCGAACTACTTATCAAAACAAAACTGCACAACACACGACTCGACTTTCTCAGCCAAACTGGTCGTAGGGATATTGGACGGCCTGAATCAGTATAAAAACTCCTCTATATTAGTTCAACTAACATAGCATATTGAACGTACGAATACTAGACTGCCAGAACTAGTAAAAAAACCATGCACGTGCAAAAGTTGTAAACACGCGACCTGTCTTCACTGTCAAATATCATTCCACTCCTAACTAGTAGGGCAGACCATGCCAAGCGCACGAACGTGAACTCGTCTCTGAAAAAAGGGGCCAGGTCACACCCCACATGCAATAGAATATGCATGTCATAACATTAGTTCGACATTCATGAACTGTACGAGAAATTAATTCAAAAATGGCAAGGAAAAGCAATGCATGGAATGTACCGTAGCTCATAGATAAGGTGCAATTCCAGAAATTAAAGCCTGCCAGGCAAACATCAAAAACTAAAAACTTAATCAAGCTCCCATAGTTCTAATTTTTACTTACCAAAAACTTTGTATGTAGTTCAATACATCTACGCATACTTTATATGTAAAAATTGATAAAAACAATCACAACATGGGTTACGTCGCAAAGCTACGCCTTATAAAAAAAAATGCTAAGACTCTGACTCGAGCTCAGAATAAGAGCTAGATATGATCATTCTGTAGTGGAATGATACAGGGGAATGCGATGCTGAACATGAAGGAGAACTTCCTAACAATTGGAGAGCAGTAGGCAGATCATACAATTCAGTAATAACAACAGATGAACGAACGAGAGTAGCACGGCTGTAGGCACTACTAATGTAAATTGTACGTAGGTCGTAAACGATGCCTGCACAAGTATCTTCATAATCTAGCGGGTCATACTCGTAATCGGTGCAATTGTATAAAAAAGATGGGTCAAATCAAGGTAAAAAAATATCTGAAAACATCGATTGCACACCTCTGGCTGATTTCTGTTGTTACCTTCTTCACCTTCTCATCGTGAAGTTGCTATAATAAGGGAGCCCTATCTATCCCACCTCGGGAAATAGCAATGGAGTCTTGGCGAGCTTCACATTCTAAGTTGAATAATTTATTCTCAGGAGCATTCACATGCACCTTGTCCACCCATCTGATTTTTTCAATCTCACCTAAAAGGTTCTCCCTTGTTTCTCAGTATTCCTTAAAAAGGAACCAAAGTGCTCCTCCATAGTAAAAATGAGGGGCGAAACACGAGTGCCTGATGCACCCAATTCTTTCTTACAATGATCCTTCAGCTCATTAAAATTGGCTTCATAATAACTCTTTAAATTATTCTTCCATTTAAGAGCTTCTTCAGGATCATCCCTAGAGGGAAGAGCGGGGGCAGTACCGGATCTAAAAGTAGTACCTAAGTTCAAAACTACAGAGTGTGCATCTTCGGCATTGACCTTCCTTGCAATCTGCCCATCTATTTCTTCAACGTTATGTTTGAAAGCCTTAATTTCATTTGCATATACTCCTTCAATAAACCTTCCAGTTTTGCAACTCTGAAAAGGGTAGAATCCAGCTTCTTAATAAGAATGGCAACCTCCGAATCTTGATCAAAAGAAGAGAGCTGAAAATCAAACTAGTCCACATGAAATGAAATTAATGGAGAGTACAAATAAAGCAAGTACAAAAAAACTCGCAAACTTCACAAAGAAATATCAATTCACATAACGTGTATATAGCCCCGAATATGACGTAAGTTACAAAGTCATTCTCTAACCTAGGCTCCAATAATACTATCCTAAAACACCTAAGGCATAGTAGCTAAAGGCAAGGTTGAACTAATGTCCTTCAGGGATCATAACAGGCTCCAGCCCAATGGTCCATTAGACCTTTTGTGGTCACCTCGAAATTTGCTATATTGCGTTAAAAATTCTAATCCAGTGTAGGGTAGAAGAACTCTAAGACATCCTTTGGGCGCTGTAGGAAAACCACCTCTATCTTGCATTTAATTTTCTTTCGCTTAAGTTTCTCTGCGTAGGAAACAATCTTGCTTTGAGCATCATATAGGGAATCCTCGAGATCATGAATTTTCAATACAACATTCTCTCTTGTTTTCTCTAAGGTATCGATTAGCTCAGTCTTAGTCTTTATAGTTCGTCTAGAGAAAGCACCAAAAAACCTATGGGTATCAGTTTTCCATCCCTCAGTCCGTGAATGGGAAGGTCTTCTCGACTCTACCACTCTCGTCTAATTAGTCGTCAGAGAAGACCTAAAAACCATTGGAAGAGCAGGAACCATGTCTAGACGAGGTACCTCAATCACTCTCTCGCTTTTGACAACCTCTTTCACTCTGATTAGGTGACAAATATCCACAGACATATCCTCAATGGTTTTATTATGTTGTTCAATCTCATTCTGAAGAACAATCTCATAAAGGTTCTCCCCTTCTTTCATTAACTGCTGCATCTCACTTAACTTTAATTCAGCAGCATCAAACCCAGTATGCAACTTAGTGTTATATTCATACCAACGGTTAAGCGCATCTTTGGCTTCTTTAAGCTCCTTACAAACAGACGCTAACTCCTTCTCAAGCCTTTCATTCTCGTCTTCGAGGTGGATAACCTCTGCCTCAATGGCAGTAGAAGGATCCTTTACCTCAACCTCGAGTTCAGACACATCTGTCTCATTCGACCCAGGAATGATGGGCACCGAAGGAAGGTCAGGTGCGAAGACTTCGTGAGGCTCAGACAAATTTCCGTAGGAGCCAGCCTAATTAGTAACAAAAGAAATATATATAGTCTCAAAGACAATCAAAATACACCAAACAAAGGTCCAATATAAACTTTTCTTATTAACTACATTAATTCAACAGAACCATATACAAAAAAGTAGTGAAAGTAAAACAGAATTCAATCCTTATGCAAACTTCTAAGCCTAAGCCTATACCATTCCAAGTGAGGGTTATCGAGTGAAAAAAACTATTTTCTAGGGTGTATTGCCATCATCGAAGTACAAAGTCACTAAAAGCCTCCTTTTCTTTAAGTACTTGATCAATTCTTTAGAGCAATTCTTGGGTTTCATCCTTAGTTTTTAGATAAGACACGTTAACTCTCTATCACGCTTATCGATGGCCATGGTACTAAGACCAAGATGATCTAAAGTTTAGGTTTTGAGCCTGTCCTCGCTTTCCCTTTGAAGCTTAGCAGACAAAACTTCTTTAGAAGTTTTAAAAAAGCCATTCATAACACAGTCAAGAAGCAACTCCCATGCGGTTACACGTTTAAGTGTTGATACAAAAGGTTTTAAATATTTACATAAGGGTTTGAAGTAACCTGGACTTTGTCAAATTCCTCTGCACCTTTGAGCCCCTTATCTTCCTTAGCCAGTCCCTCCTCCTCCCCATTCACTTCTGAAGGGGTGGAAGGAGTAGAATCTCGCCCAGTAGACTCTTTATCCCATTTATCCCAACAATATTGGTAGATCGAGTAAACCGCAGACTGGTCCTCCAAAAAGCTGAGGTCAATCTCTTCCTTAAACTGAAGCTTAGCCAAGACATATAGATTATAGACCACGTTGGAAGTGCTCGTCCTAAGCTCTTTTTTCATATCAACTAGCTCTTTTCCCACCTTGGTCAGCTCCTTCCTTTTCTCCTACAACTCATGTTCTTTTAAGTTCGGGGCTTCCACCATAAACATGGCCTCCTTATCGGCCCACTCTTGGTACACCCTAAAGTCTTCCTCGACCTCGGCCTTCGTGGAAATGAGTTCGACTTTCTTAGGATTAGATAAGGCAAGGTCGGCTTTAAGTTTAGCTACCTAATTAAGAGTGGTGGCCTATTTTCTTTCCCACTCTCCCACCTCTATCATTAAGGCAGCATGCTATATATATAATAAAGAGAATACAAGTGGGCAATTGACTTGAGTAATAAAAAACAGAGGGAAAATTTCTTACGTAAGACCAGGTTCTCTCTAGCTCAGACATTAGTTTGGAAGGGGAAAGCTTAGGGAGTGGAAGAGGAAGGAGAAGATGATGAAATGCAAGATAGCGAACTCTACATGATCTTCCCCTCTCTTCACTAAATTGGATATGGCCCCCTTAGGGAGTGGATAGCTGCCATCGAGGGTAGGGCTACTTTACAAAGGAGGAACATGTAATGTCATTGAATTTGAAGGGAAAGGAACGTTTGGAGGAAGAGGAAGGGTAGAAGTAGCCACCTTTTTGGGAATTTGGTTAGAGTCATGGACCGTATCATGTTTTCTTTTTTGAGTTGCCTTTTGTCGTGGCTTTCTTGGCAGGAAAAGTGTAGCTGCAATAAAATCATCCATCATACCTATATAGAAAAGGATTATTAATGTTAGGAGAAGGTCCCAATAAAGAGCAAAATCATAAAAATAATAAATGGAAAGCATATTATAAACATGTTATACCTATAGACTCAGTTGAAGTCTGGGAAGGCATAAAAATATCGTGAAAAAATACATGATGTGGGAGTAAAAAATTGTATTTCTTCAGCATTTCTTTGTTAAAAAACTTTTTTATTTTCCTCTCCTTTTCGTCCAATCCTAGAATGTGGTCCCTACATGATTCATAAAATTTGACATCTTCCTTAGAAAACATGAATTGAGTAGGACATTGGCAAAAAGAAGAAGGGAAATTAGCTAAGTTGGAAACAAAGAAATATAACTCAGCCCATTTCTAGGTCTTCTGGGGAACATCCGGAAGAATTGATGTTTTGGTTTAGGTATAGAAAAAGGCATCCCTTGAAGGATTTTTCTTGATGTTAAATAGAAACTGAAGCTCCTCACAAGTAAGGTTGAGCCTATTCTCAACATAGAGAATGAAAGTGGCTATCATGATAGTATAAGAAAGAGAGGCGAGTTAAACAGGCATGATATCAATGGCAAACAACCAATGACAAAGGACTGGATGTAGGGAAAGGTAAAGACCGCAACGTACGTGTTCATGGTAATGGGAGTAAACCTAACTAGGTGAATGTAAATACGTTCGTGGGGTTCAGGAACTCTAGATTCATAACCCAAAAACCCAAATTGATTCAAGAGACCATTGGTTTCTTCCAACCGAGTTTTTGAAGACGGAAGTGAGGGAGAAGATGAAGAGGAAGCCATTTCAGAATCTCAAGATCAATTAAAAGAAAAGATCCTAAAATAAAGAGATCTAACAGAAACAAAAACAAGTTTCTTACTTTGATTTAAAAGAAAATCCAAAGACGAAGACATAATTGATTTAGAAACTTTCTTTCCTTCTTTTCCTTGAATTGAAGTGTAAAAATGAATGTGATAACCCGGATTTTTGAATGTCTGTTAATTGGGGAATTAACTGATTTTATTAACGAAATAGTAATTTTTGATAAGTCGAACGAATAAAATTCTAATAATTAAAATATCTGGATATATTAATTGATTTGAAAACTATAATAAATATTGAATTATAGAATATCTGGACACGAAAATCTCATACGAAATAAATAATAAACTCCATTGTTTAAATTAAGATAAGATAACCATAACAAAATATATAAATAAATATATACAAACTTACCATTTTAAAAATAAATAAAGTCTTCCACATATATATATTTTTGGGAGAACTTTGATCCGGGAATTCAAAAATAAAGAGTTTTCAAATATTTAAAATAAAATTTAGCGTATTCGCATTGAATTAATATAAGGCTCTACTATTTAACTTTTGATCTATATATATTTAATGTAATTTTGGCAATAATGTTTTAAAGGAAAGAAACTATAGTCTTACCAATATTTAAATGTAAGTATAAAATATTTGAATGTAAATTAAGTGTTTGATAGTCAAAACTTAAAATAGAAATAAAAATAAGCATTTGTGTTAGGATTGGAACTAAATACTTAGGCTAAAAATTCATAGCATTGACTAAACCAACCTTATATATGTAAATGAGGTATAAATAAAAACCAGGCTTTGTATATATGTTGCCTGTAAAATATGTTTGTAAATAGGCAAGGCAAGAATAATAATAATAATAATAATAATAGGCCTGTAAATAAATATGCAGGGCAAGCAAAAGAAGGTAAGTTTGATACATAAAGTACTTAAGCATTTAATGCTAGCAAAAGCAACATCATTTCTAGCACATAAATATACATCTATCAGCCTCCAAAATAAATCTGCATAGTAAAAGAACAAGAAGGAAATATCTATGAAGGCTTGTAAAGGAAGACAATATTATGTATTCTTGAACAAACAAAGTGTAGATAAGTAAGTAGACTTGTAGAACAAGACAAAAGCAATTAATGTTAATATCCTAAGCACACAATGCATATCATTTCAGCCACCATGAGAATTAGAATACCAGGCTAAGCAAATTAAAGAATACAAATATCTCTGAAGGGTTGTACAAGATTGTATAACCTGTGTTGTACAAAAATGACAATATATATAAACCTTCTTCTTATACATCAATTCCATCTCAGTTTCGAGCATCCTTATTGAGCAAACCTGAGATAAAGTGTATCAAAAATTTAAAACAACTGCAACTTAAAAACAAAAATCAAGATTAATACAACTCTGAGAATCGGGAAATCAAAGAAGAAGATTCCCAGCTTGCAAATTTCAAAGCTCCTCTGTTTTAACATTCCAGTTTTCTATCTTCATCTCTCTGTGAGTAAACTGCTACCCTTTTTAATGTTAAACCTGTTTGAAAATGCATGCTGGTGAAATAACAAATTTATTTAAAAAGTTTTAGATCTGTTTAAATATATAGATGTATGCTGTAATTCCTTGAAGTGAATATGGTAAGTGATTGCATGATTGGTTAAACAGAAATGCATGTATATATGTATGTGTATGTTAGTATGCATGTCTGGAACAAAAATATTTGCTCTGTTCTTAGTTCTACTGTTTTAAAATATGTTCAAAATCAAATTTTGCTCACCCTCTAATCTTCTTTTAGACTTGAATTATAAACAAAACTTATTCATAATCACAAGAAAATGGAATTAAAGATATTTCAGAAAGAATTTGATGGTAGTTGTAGTAAAAGGGAAGGAGAACAGAGAAATTCAAATCATATTAAAATTTCGATTTAAAAGAATTCTGGTTCCATGTATATAATATATATTGTTTTCAAAAACTAGGATTTTTAAGAAGGGAATCTTGAATTTTAAGTTTTAAAATGATGAGGTATTGCGTGTTGATCAGAAATTGGGTTTCGAGTTTTTTTCTGATGATCGGTGTAGTTTGGGTGGTCGTGAGTGACGCTGTAGGGAGTTCGTGAGGAGGGAATATCGGGAAAATATTCGGAAGGATTTCTAGTTTTCCATGGTGATTGGATGTCGGTGAACTAGGGTTTATCTCGCCTGTTTGTTTGACGTTGAAATAAAGGAAATTGCGAGGTCAGGGGGAGAACTGGAGTGGATCGCGTGTGGGGGAAATCAAAGCAGGGAGTCGTGGTGTTGCGCTGAGTTGATCGGCATGGGTGCTGGAGGTCGGAGGCGTTGGCTAGTGAGTGTTTTCCGATGGGTTTGGGTTCCAGCACCTGATCGTTTGGTTCGTTTTTGGATTCATGGGGAAGGACGTCGATCTGGATGGTCGAAAGGGTAGGCGAGATCAATGTCGACTTGCCGATGGTGGCTCTGATGGTCAGAACGATGTCGATGATCTGTGCATGTGCACATATATCCGGTGTATCAGTGGTCGTGGCTGTGTGGTTTGATCTTTGGGTGCGTTGTGACAGTCTCGAGTTTTTCCTGTGGAAGCATGATGAAGGAAGAGAAGAGGAGAGGGGGATCGAGTGTCTCCGGGTTTTTGGGGTTTTGGTACGGGTCTGTACCGAAGTATTTTTGATTGTGGTAGGTATATAGGTTTACAAGTTTTCAAAAGCATAGAAATAAAGGTTTCGAAGTAAAGAAATGTTAGCAAGGATTCAAGGTTAAATATTTGAACAAGTTTCAAGTATAAGATTATAAACCAAATGTTTTTGAATTCAAGTTGTTGGTTTAAAATTATTATAATAAGTTAATTATTTTATTTCTACGTGATTTTCCAACAATACTTAATAACAATTAAGTAATTAAATAAGATAATGGTTTATCTTAAGAATTAATTAAGTTTTAATAATTTGAGATTAATTAAATTAATAAAGTAATTAAAGAGTAATTAATTAATTATTAATTAATTAATTATTAATTATTAAGGATTAATTAATTAATAATTAAGGATTATAAGTTAATTAATTGGAGATTAATTAATTTGTAATTAGTGATCAATTAATGTAAGTAATTAGAGATTAATTACTTAAATGATTAATTACTTAATGTAAGTAATTAAAGGATAAATTTGTTGAGGGTTAATTAATTTAATTAATAATTAAAGTTTAATTAATTTAGGATAATTAACCAATGGGATAATTACTTAATGAGGTAATATGGATAGTTAATGGATAATTAAAGGATGATAAATTAATTGGGTTGAAATTAATTAATGATAAGTAAAGGTAATCTAAGTGATTAAAGATTTGTAATCAATTTAATTTGAGATAAATTAGTTTTGGAAAATGATCAATCTTGCATATGAATGATTGAATGATGTAAATGCCTTGGATTGGTTGATATCTCTGATATCAAATGTTTTGTGATATGATATGTTTGGGTTGTACAATGATAATGTAGAGAATTATCGATGATGAATTGCTGTATAATAGTGACATTTAGTATTTCAAATTTAATCACTTGAATAAGTTGGGTTAAGATGATATTGGATTCGAAGAGACCGGAGTCGGGTATTAGTTAATACCCGAAACCACTTCGATTCTGTATAGATTGATATGTGAAATCAATAGACCGGTATGGAATGATTTAAGTAAATTGGACCATTTAATCTAAGTTTGGGTACTTAGAAATTGATGTGTGAAATAAGTGATGTTTATAACAAATTGTGAATTTGTAAATTGACACGAGTTACCCAGGTTTTTTTTGAAAGTTTTATGTTGTTGTATTCTATGATAGATGGGTTTACTCACGCTGGTTTCCAGCCTGACCCGGGTGTTACTTTGATGTAATGCTCGGGTCAGACCGAGTATTACAGATTTTCAGGTAAGGATGTTCTGGAGCTCAGGAGACGAGCTGGATGGTAGGAACGTATGGAGTGTTTCCGCTGTGATATTTCTGTTTATCCGGGATATGTTGATTTGTATATGTCCAGTGATTGTGTATATGTATAACTCTGATCTATAAAATGTAAATGTATTGATACAGTTCTTCTTTGTAAAACTGTTATTATTTGATATTATATTTTGATCCGCTGCGAATGTGAGATTCTGTGTTTTATTTCCTGTTTCTTCTTCTATCTCTTTTCTTCTTTTCCTAACTATCTAGAATTTTTGGGATCGAAAATTTCGGGTCGTTACAATGAACATAGAAAAGATGAAGTAAAAACATACATACGTTAATTTGAATAATAGCTATGCGACCGAAATGATGAAGGAATTTGTGAGATGTCAACTGATTAAGTTGCCAAACTAATGAATAAAAAAATTGACGCAGATTTACCTCGAAAAACGAAAGGTTTGATTTGGCAACGATTTAGATAATGGCCTAATGAAGAAATGACACGTATACAACAGAATTAAATGAAAAAATGTCTATTAAGACTTTTCCACTAATTAAAAGATAGAAGGGATTAGAAAGAAGCTACAAGATGTGCAGATTAAGTGTAAATGATGACAAGTTTACACCGATCTGTGATCGACACAGACTTGAGTGGCAAGTGTTACACTCATATCTCTCAAACTATGTTAAAGGGAATTAACTAAGGCATAAAGCTGAGAAAGCTTCCCTCACAATAAAAGTAAAAATGAAAAGTGAAGAGGTTGAAGTGATCCAACTGGTACTGCATAAAAAACTAACCTACGGTTGCTATACTTGATCTAACCAAAAGAACCGTAGCCAATAAGCAGGAAGCCGCAACAAAATAAAATACTGCGCTCATAATACGAGCCATAAAGATATCAGATATGCGCACATTCCTTAGTTTTGATATTACATTATGGTACTAAAACCAAGATCTGACATAGTCGCATGAAGCAAGCAATGAAGTACTGCAATTACAAGCCACAATAAACGAATGATTGAACTGCGTTGTCAACATCCCTAGAACTTATACTTTGTCAGCACCTTCAAGAACTGGTCTGTACTGCGCACACTGAGGTCTACCTAAGCAGTACCGCATAGGGTCAAAATCATCCCAAAGGGATGCACATAGGGCCACTCAAACAATGCTCTAACATAGATCCACACTTGCAAGTTGATAAAAAAGATATAAGTTGCCCATATCAATAACTCACGCATATTAACAACAAGGTCAACTCAAATCAAGGCCAACTCAGATCACAGTCAGCTCAAACAGCAGTCAGCTCAGATCAAGTTCGTACATGTATTGAACTAACTTCCAGGAAATAGAAAATTATGCACCTTGAAGCCCAAGGCAACTCAAGACGGTCACATTTAAGTATCAGGCAAGCACAGTAGTATCATGCAAGTATCGCACATCAACCAATACAACCTCACCCCAAATATACTGGCAGTGCCCCAACACCAACGAGTAACTTTTAATGTCCTCCTAAGGCAATATGCAAACCTTTCACCGCATCAGATCAGAAATATATAACCAGCTAAGGTCTCCCGCTCCAATTTTAGATATTCACACCTCAATTTCAGGAGTTTCCGCCTCCATCTCAAACTTCCCGCCAAAGACCATAATTCAACTACCTAAATTAGGGCTTCCTGCAAATGACATGTTAACAATACGTATGTATCCAACTAACAATGCAGATCGGTAACACGTGGCATGATCAAAGGTGGAAACGCGATGGCGGAGGAGGAATGGTGGTAATCCACGTACATCCTCAACACAATAAATAGATGATCGGGAATGTTGAAGGGGACTTTTCTTCCGCTTTAAATAAGAAAAATTATATCTTTCTTTTTAAACATAGGTATCGGACAAAAAGATATAAGAAAAGAACTTGATTTGTGGACGTATGTGACGCCCCACCTCTATACCCACGCTAACCAAGAACACTACGATGTAGTGCTGTCAATTAGCACGGAGAATAAGGCTGTGGAGGAGCGACCATCCATGTAACTTCTTTGTGCGAGCACCGATACGTCAGATAGAATAGAATGCATATCTTTTAAGGAGGAAATCCGACATACCGATACAAGCACAAAGCTATCACACGGTGGCTATATATAATCTTCGGAAACAAACATAGAAATAATCATAACATAAATCAGTCACAGACATCCATATCACAAAGGCGGAAGAAGATATGAATAAATATATAACACATGAAAGTGTACATCAGAGTAGTGGTCAGAAAGATCCACGATAATACAAAAGAATAGCATCACGTGCTATACAAAAGAATAAGTACACAACATAGAGTCTATATCTCAAAGGTGTACATCCAAAAACTACTAATCTATGTAGTTAGCCAAAAGTCAGAAATATCCTGAAGAGAAGTCAAGCAGAAGCACCTGTAACATCTCGGTCTGACCCGAGTATTATTTATAAGAAAATAATAAACGGATCAGTCTAACTATAAATATCAGATGATATGGTATAAAGTAAATGGCATGACATGAACATGAAATAACTATAACGACATACTACTATAAGTATGTAAATGATAATCAACAAAAGATTAATCAATATCACAAGAATCTTCTCAAAGATAAGGTAGGGTATCATACCCTAAACTTGTGTTCATAACAAGTCAATAACACATGAATTCACCAATGCACAAAAACTGATATCATATCAATGAAAATCATGAAAATTGGTGAAGCACAAAATTCCAGAAATCATCATCAGAAATCCAGAAAACACATAAAAAAAAGGGGGAGGCCTAACACATGAATGGGAGCATGAAAACGCACCTACGCGTAAACACATGACGAGAAGCTATCTCATGGAAGCTATCCATTAAATTTTCACACAGGAATGGCCCGAAGACCGTAGGGTGCTACCCTAGAAATGTGATGGCGAAACATCACATAATCGGGGTATAGTCTCCCACGTAGACAAAGAGACATCGCTCAATCGCTAGTCTAAATCACAAAAATGATCGTCATGATCATAAGGAAGTGTCAATCACACCAAGCTAGTAAATATATGAGTTTAGCTTCATGTCCCATAACCACTTGCTTAACTTAAATATTTACGAACAAGCTGTAAATCTTCACTAGGAAATTGTCACAAAAAGGGTTCAATCGAACAAGTCCAAGAGCTAACCGACGAAGTGAACGCAAGCGTTTCATACCACCCGTTTTACTAAGTCGTTTAAGTCGATTTCTCATTCGAGTGAAGTAAAGGCTTGTATATACTAGTAGATTGAAAATCGGTTTGAGAAAATGAACTTTTGATATTTAAAATAGTGTTGAAATCGCTTTGATGAAAGAGTTTTGATATTTACTATTAGTATTGAAACCTTCATATATCTTTAAAGTGACAAGTCATAAAACGATTGTAGAACAAATCAATTCACGTTCGAAGACGTGAGTAAAGTCCAAAGAAGTCAATCCCAAATCCATCAAAGTAGAAATTCTGATAAATGTTTTTCAGAAGAGATTGCCTACGCAGAGTAATACGGGGTTCGACCTGCCCGGTCAGGTCGCGGGGGTCCAGGGGGCAGCGCCCACGGCGGGGTGCGGGGCAGTGCCCCGTCACGGTACGACCTAGTGAAGGCAAGTGGTCCAGCGACCTAAGGAAAAATAGGTCATACGACCTAAGGAAATCGCGAACTAAAAAGACCAAGTGTAAGGTCGGCGACGACCTACGACTTACAGAGTCCTGCGACCTAAGTGGGATGCGACTTAGTGGGGCATAGGTCGGAGACGACCTACGACTTAAGGTCAAGCGACCTAAGGTAAATGGTCCAACGACCTAACTCGAACGACCTAGAGGGTCGAACGACTTAACTGGAGGATAAGTCGGAGACGACCTACGAGATATACTGGCCGACCTAACACGAGCGACTTAAAGACTTAGCAGGGTCGAGCGACTTACGAGCTACGACCTAAGGTGACGAGGGCGTTAGGTCGGAGACGACCTAACACTTGACTCGCGAACGACTTATGGAAAAGAAGCTTAGGTCGGAGACGACCTACGAGATAAGCCAGTGCGAGCGACCTAAAGTTTGCCTGGGGGATTATAGGTCGGCAACGACCTAACGTTTTGCCTGGAGATTATAGGTCGGCAACGACCTAACGTTTTGCCTGGGGATTTTAGGTCGGCAACGACCTAAGACTTAACAAAATTCGAGCGACTTAGTGGTTTGCCTTGGAATTTTAGGTCGGCAACGACCTAAGACTTAAAGCTGTTTCGACCTACGACTTATTTCCCTGCGACCTAAGCCAGAACGACCTAAGCACGCAAGCGACCTAAGTCCTAACTCGTGAACGACCTAAGAAAGTGGAGACTTTTCAACACGCGAGCTAGCAGCCTGGACGACCTAAGGAGGGCAGAACGACCTAGGGCCAGAATTTGCAAACAGCACTGAAACTTGAGTTTCTCACCAATTCAATCCAATCCAGTTGCAAACATTAATGCTAATGTGATAGGAAGTCATTTCCAACAACCCAATGACGGTTATAGGCGAGATGTGAGATTAAAAATCTCACCTTTTCACGGAATTTGATGAAGATGGAGATTTGAGAGCAAAGCAAGAACACCAACAAGCTTGAATCAATGGTCTTCACGTGAATTTGATGTTGAATCTCGGATTTTCAATAGAATTTGTGTTTGGAGTTTTAATTTCCACTTCCCACCACCATTTTTGACAAAGCTTGAAGTGTTTTGATAGAGTGAGGAAGATGGTTGGGCTGAACTAAAGGGGTGCAGTCCAAACCAAAGTCAAAGGCGGGAAAAAGTGTTGAAAATTTCACTATCTCCAAACATATCGAAGTTTACACTCAAAAAGATCGCAAACGTCATTTTGAACTCAATGGGGGTGGTCTCGAGTCCTAATTTGACCGTATGCAAAAAGTAGCTTTTCGGACTAACATCCGACTAACGATAAAATATTTAAATATAAAATCGATAGATATGCGGGTTGTTACAGACTCCCCTCCTTAAAGAAATTGCGTCCTCGCAATATATATGGTGGAAATAAAAAGTAACAACCAAAATGCATATTAACACAAAAGAAATTGGAATTAAGAAGTTTACCTCAAAGAGCATGAGAAAGTAATTCCGGATGTGTACGCTCGATGAATTCTCTAGTTTCCCAAGAGCAATCCTTAGGATTTGAGGACCATTGAACTTTAACAAGCGGAACATCTTTATTTCGAAGCCGTTTGATCTCCGAAGCAATAATTCGAACAGGATGCTGCTCATAAGTTAAATTAGGTGAAACTTCAATCTCTTCCACAACACCGGGCTCAAGAGTAGAATCGGAATCCCGAAGGCACTTCCGTAATTGAGAAATGTGAAACACGTCATGCATAGCAGAAAACTGAGCCGGTAATGAAAGGCGATAAGCCATGGAACCAATACGCTCGGTGATAGGAAATGGCCCAATATATCGAGGCGCTAACTTTCCCGATCGACTGAAACGTACAACACCCTTCATTGGTGAAACACGAATAAATACAAGATCACCGACAGAAAATTCTAATTTCCTTCTTCGGTTATCGGCATAGGATTTTTGTCTACTCTGGGCTTCTTTCATCCTATGTCGAATAAGTTCAATCTTTTCTGTGGAATCTCGAATAAAGTCTGGTCCTAAAACCAGTTTCTCACCGGCCTCAAGCCAACAAGAAGGAGATCGGCATGGCCTTCCATAGAGTGCCTCAAAAGGAGCCATACCAATACTAGATTGGAAGCTGTTATTATAGGAAAACTCAACAAGTGAAATATGATCTTCCCAACTTCCACCAAAGTCAAGAACACAAGCACGAAGAAGATCTTCAAGTGTTTGATTCACACGCTCAGTTTGTCCATCGAACTGGGGGTGATAAGCGGTGCTAAAATTAAGCTTCGTTCCCAAAGCTTTTTGAAGACTCTTCCAGAATCCACTAGTAAACAATGGATCCCGATCACTAACAATGGAAGAAGGAACTCCATGCAGTTTAACAATTTCTTTAATAAAGAGTTTGGCCAGAAGAGGAACGGTCCGGTTCGATCAAACAGGAATAAAATGGGCAGACTTAGTAAGTCTATCAACAATCACCCATAAGCTATTATGACCCGAACGAGAACGGGGAAGGCCATCTATAAAATCCATGGAAATTTGATCCCACTTCCATACTGGAATTTCCAATGGTTGCAATAACCCACCGGGCCTTTGATGTTCAGCCTTAACAAGTTGGCAAGTCATGCAACACTTAACAAAGTTAGCGATATCAGATTTCATTCCTTCCCAATAATAAAGTCGCTTCATATCAGCGTACATTTTACTGCTACCGGGATGAATGGAATACTTGGAACGATGAGAATCTTCTAGAATGTCTCTACGAAGATCACTAATATTTGGTACGATAAGTCTACCAAATTTTCGAATGCCGCCACGAGAATCGATATCAAAGTCTTTCAAACCTTCAATATCGGTTTTATCCTTAAGATTTTGGCCAAGCAAAGCCAATTCGGGATCTAGCTGTTGAGCTTCAAGAATGCGGTCTAATAAAGAAGGACGAGCCTCAAGGCTACATAAAACAAGAGATGAACACAAATCGGAAACGCGATCTCGAATTTCACAAGTGGATAAAAGTTCGAGATTTTTCCATTCAGATATCATCATGGAAACAACCGCTTGTTGTTTTCGACTAAGTGCGTCGGCAACTCGATTCCCCTTTCTGGGAGTATAAAGAATGTCAAGTTCATAAGAGGCAAGAAATTCGAGCCAACGCTGTTGACGCAAATTAAGTTCCTTTTGAGAAAATAAATATTTCAAAGACTTATGATCAGTATAAAGTATAAACTTTTCTCCCAAAAGATAATGTCGCCAAATTCGAAGGGCGAAAACGATAGCCGCGAGTTCTAAATCATGTGTGGCATATCTAGTCTCAGCCGGCTTCAATTGCCTAGAAGCATAAGCAATAACACGTTCTTTTTGCATAAGAACGGCACCCAAACCAACGCGACTAGCATCGGTGTAAACGACAAAGTCTTGATTCCCTTCGGGAATAATAAGAATAGGAGCATCAGAAAGGAGTTCTTTTAATTTCTGAAAAGAAGTTTCACATTTGTCCGACCAAATGTATTTAACACCTTTCTTTGTTAAGCCAGTAAGAGGAACGACAATCTTAGAAAAGTCTTTTATAAAACGGCGGTAATAACCAGCCAATCCGAGAAAACTACGGATTTCAGTTACGCTCTCCGATCTCTTCCAATTTTGAATCGCTTCAATCTTTGAAGGATCCACTGATATTCCGGATTCAGAAATAATATGACCGAGAAACTTCACACTAGATTGCCAAAAATGGCATTTAGAAAATTTTGCTTTTAGTTGATTGCTCCTAAGGGTTTCCAATACAATCCGAAGATGCTTTTCGTGTTCCTCCTCGGTTTTAGAAAACACAAGAATATCATCAATAAAGATGAGAACAAACCGATCGAGAAATTTTTTGAAAACTCTATTCATAAGGTCAACGAAATAGGCAGGAGAATTCGTTAAACCGAATGGCATAACTAGCCATTCATAAGATCCATAACGCGTACGGAACGAAGTCAAAGGAATACTATCCTCTGCAATTCGAAGCTGATGGAAACCGGTAGCCAAGTCCAATTGTGAAAAGACTCTAGCACCAGTAAGTTGATCAAACAGATCATCAATCCGAGGCAATGGATATTTATTCTTAATAGTAAGATCATTAAGCTTACGGTAGTCGACGCAAAGCCTAAGTGTGCCATCGGACTTACTTACGAAAATAGCTGAAGCTCCCCAAGGCGAGGAACTAGAGCGAATAAGTTGCTTCGTCTCCAACTCGGATAGTTGTTTGCGCATCTCTTCGTTCTCCTTATTAGACATGCGATAAGGAGGGCGGGTAATAGGTTGAGCTCCAGGTAAAAGATTAATTTTGAACTCAATTGCTCGTTTAGGTGGTAATCCTAAAACGGGCTCAAAGATGTCGGAAAATTCACGAACGATGCGAATACGAGAAATGACATCCTCCTCATCATCATTGTCCTCATCACGAGGATTTAAAGAATATAATGAAGCAACTAAAGCGGAATCCGAATCTTTAAGAATAATAGAAATCTGCTTAACAGATTGCGGATGACGGAGATAAATAGTCCGCTCAGGACATAGGATATGAGCTTCATAACGAGTAAGCCAATCCATACCCAAAATCATTCCAAAGCCTAAGTAACGCATGACATGCAAATCGGCTAGGAAAGAAAAATCACATAAAATAATCTCTACGTCTTTACAAAGTAAACTAAGAGTTGCGGATCCACCAACCGGATTCGCAATTCTTAATGAAGTCATTAAAGCAGTAACACTTAAAGAAAAAGCATCGACAAGTTCTTTTGATATAAAAGAATGGGATGCACCCGTATCAAAGAGAACTCTAATAGGTTGATCATGAAATAATATAATGCCATCAAGGACAGAATGTGACATACCTTGACGGCGAGATGTGTTACCAGGGGCTTGAGCCACATTAAGCTTTCCCTCCTTCTGTTGCAGCCTTTTGCATTGGTGCATATAATGATCTGTGCCTTTACAGTAGCGGCAAGAGCGGGGCTTTGGACACTTGTTCGAAAAATGGCCCTTAGCACCACAGTTGAAGCATTTGTTATCATCAGAGGAAAAAGTCTTTGCAGTAGGAGCTGCTTGTTTACCCTTTTTGTTCGGGTAAGGACCTTTAAATTTGTTGGGCCTCTTTTTGTTGTTAAAGCAAGGTTTGGAAGCTACTACTTCAACATCACTTTCTCTATCAGCCTCTTCAAGACGAAGAGCGATATCTACAATTTGGTCGAAAGAAACTTCTAACTTCAGAAGTAATGGCTTCTTGAGGCTTTTGTTTAAGCCATAAACGAACCTCTGGTTCTTCTTCAGTGGAGTATTTATATATTCGACCCCATATTTGGAAAGGGATTCGAATGATGCGACGTAATCCGCCACAGAAGCCTGACCTTGAACAAGGTCAATAAATCGCCGAGCCAAAGTTACCTTTTCAGCCTCGGGTACGAATTTCGATTCGAAGCGTTCCCGGAAGTGCTCCCAGGTGAGGTCCGCTTCATTAATTTCGGAAGTAAGGAGTTCATACCAATCCAATGCTCTCTCTTGGAGCATATTGGAAGCCACTTGAACGCGGTGCAGATCGACAAGGTTCATGCGAGAGAAGATTCGATCGCATGATTTTAACCAAGCTTGAACCTCGATAATAGGTTCGGAACCTTTGAAGGGCTTCCCACCCAAATTGGTGTAATCGCTGCACAACCGTGCAAATCCCGACTTTGGGTGAGTAGGTTCCGGGTTAACTCCAGCTGCTTGGGCATTCGTCACTAACTCAAGAAGCTATTGAGTTGTCATAAAAACTCCATCTCGAGGAGCCGCAGTAGATGTCCCAGCTCTGGGACGGCCTGGTCTTGACATCCTCTTCCTTTAGAAAGAAAGAAGAGAAAGAAGAAGGTTATTCACCAATGAACATCAAGCAATCTTGAATGATGAAACAAGGAATCATAAAGAAAACAGGATAAATCGGTTCGAAGACTCGAACTAAATCCTGAAACACAACTCCTAAGGTGGACTTAGGACGATGATCCTTGTTAAGTTATTCTACATTGTTCCGAAGTTTGGCTCTGATACCAAGCTGTGACGCCCCACCTCTATACCCACGCTAACCAAGAACACTACGATGTAGTGCTGTCAATTAGCACGGAGAATAAGGCTGTGGAGGAGCGACCATCCATGTAACTTCTTTGTGCGAGCACCGATACGTCAGATAGAATAGAATGCATATCTTTTAAGGAGGAAATCCGACATACCGATACAAGCACAAAGCTATCACACGGTGGCTATATATAATCTTCGGAAACAAACATAGAAATAATCATAACATAAATCAGTCACAGACATCCATATCACAAAGGCGGAAGAAGATATGAATAAATATATAACACATGAAAGTGTACATCAGAGTAGTGGTCAGAAAGATCCACGATAATACAAAAGAATAGCATCACGTGCTATACAAAAGAATAAGTACACAACATAGAGTCTATATCTCAAAGGTGTACATCCAAAAACTACTAATCTATGTAGTTAGCCAAAAGTCAGAAATATCCTGAAGAGAAGTCAAGCAGAAGCACCTGTAACATCTCGGTCTGACCCGAGTATTATTTATAAGAAAATAATAAACGGATCAGTCTAACTATAAATATCAGATGATATGGTATAAAGTAAATGGCATGACATGAACATGAAATAACTATAACGACATACTACTATAAGTATGTAAATGATAATCAACAAAAGATTAATCAATATCACAAGAATCTTCTCAAAGATAAGGTAGGGTATCATACCCTAAACTTGTGTTCATAACAAGTCAATAACACATGAATTCACCAATGCACAAAAACTGATATCATATCAATGAAAATCATGAAAATTGGTGAAGCACAAAATTCCAGAAATCATCATCAGAAATCCAGAAAACACATAAAAAAAAGGGGGAGGCCTAACACATGAATGGGAGCATGAAAACGCACCTACGCGTAAACACATGACGAGAAGCTATCTCATGGAAGCTATCCATTAAATTTTCACACAGGAATGGCCCGAAGACCGTAGGGTGCTACCCTAGAAATGTGATGGCGAAACATCACATAATCGGGGTATAGTCTCCCACGTAGACAAAGAGACATCGCTCAATCGCTAGTCTAAATCACAAAAATGATCGTCATGATCATAAGGAAGTGTCAATCACACCAAGCTAGTAAATATATGAGTTTAGCTTCATGTCCCATAACCACTTGCTTAACTTAAATATTTACGAACAAGCTGTAAATCTTCACTAGGAAATTGTCACAAAAAGGGTTCAATCGAACAAGTCCAAGAGCTAACCGACGAAGTGAACGCAAGCGTTTCATACCACCCGTTTTACTAAGTCGTTTAAGTCGATTTCTCATTCGAGTGAAGTAAAGGCTTGTATATACTAGTAGATTGAAAATCGGTTTGAGAAAATGAACTTTTGATATTTAAAATAGTGTTGAAATCGCTTTGATGAAAGAGTTTTGATATTTACTATTAGTATTGAAACCTTCATATATCTTTAAAGTGACAAGTCATAAAACGATTGTAGAACAAATCAATTCACGTTCGAAGACGTGAGTAAAGTCCAAAGAAGTCAATCCCAAATCCATCAAAGTAGAAATTCTGATAAATGTTTTTCAGAAGAGATTGCCTACGCAGAGTAATACGGGGTTCGACCTGCCCGGTCAGGTCGCGGGGGTCCAGGGGGCAGCGCCCACGGCGGGGTGCGGGGCAGTGCCCCGTCACGGTACGACCTAGTGAAGGCAAGTGGTCCAGCGACCTAAGGAAAAATAGGTCATACGACCTAAGGAAATCGCGAACTAAAAAGACCAAGTGTAAGGTCGGCGACGACCTACGACTTACAGAGTCCTGCGACCTAAGTGGGATGCGACTTAGTGGGGCATAGGTCGGAGACGACCTACGACTTAAGGTCAAGCGACCTAAGGTAAATGGTCCAACGACCTAACTCGAACGACCTAGAGGGTCGAACGACTTAACTGGAGGATAAGTCGGAGACGACCTACGAGATATACTGGCCGACCTAACACGAGCGACTTAAAGACTTAGCAGGGTCGAGCGACTTACGAGCTACGACCTAAGGTGACGAGGGCGTTAGGTCGGAGACGACCTAACACTTGACTCGCGAACGACTTATGGAAAAGAAGCTTAGGTCGGAGACGACCTACGAGATAAGCCAGTGCGAGCGACCTAAAGTTTGCCTGGGGGATTATAGGTCGGCAACGACCTAACGTTTTGCCTGGAGATTATAGGTCGGCAACGACCTAACGTTTTGCCTGGGGATTTTAGGTCGGCAACGACCTAAGACTTAACAAAATTCGAGCGACTTAGTGGTTTGCCTTGGAATTTTAGGTCGGCAACGACCTAAGACTTAAAGCTGTTTCGACCTACGACTTATTTCCCTGCGACCTAAGCCAGAACGACCTAAGCACGCAAGCGACCTAAGTCCTAACTCGTGAACGACCTAAGAAAGTGGAGACTTTTCAACACGCGAGCTAGCAGCCTGGACGACCTAAGGAGGGCAGAACGACCTAGGGCCAGAATTTGCAAACAGCACTGAAACTTGAGTTTCTCACCAATTCAATCCAATCCAGTTGCAAACATTAATGCTAATGTGATAGGAAGTCATTTCCAACAACCCAATGACGGTTATAGGCGAGATGTGAGATTAAAAATCTCACCTTTTCACGGAATTTGATGAAGATGGAGATTTGAGAGCAAAGCAAGAACACCAACAAGCTTGAATCAATGGTCTTCACGTGAATTTGATGTTGAATCTCGGATTTGCAATAGAATTTGTGTTTGGAGTTTTAATTTCCACTTCCCACCACCATTTTTGACAAAGCTTGAAGTGTTTTGATAGAGTGAGGAAGATGGTTGGGCTGAACTAAAGGGGTGCAGTCCAAACCAAAGTCAAAGGCGGGAAAAAGTGTTGAAAATTTCACTATCTCCAAACATATCGAAGTTTACACTCAAAAAGATCGCAAACGTCATTTTGAACTCAATGGGGGTGGTCTCGAGTCCTAATTTGACCGTATGCAAAAAGTAGCTTTTCGGACTAACATCCGACTAACGATAAAATATTTAAATATAAAATCGATAGATATGCGGGTTGTTACAACGTAGGATTCAAAGGAATTCGAACACGTAAAAAAATTTGTGTCTTCTTACTCTTATGCACCATCATATGTTTATATTTGCATTGGATTACAACTCATTATGAAAACATGAATTGGATTTTACATTCTAACAAATAGTTGGAGTGCAACTACATAATTATGTAAGCATCCAGCAACGTAATTACCACCCAAAGGTAAACTTAATACAAGTTAAGTTTGTTGGTTTAAATTTGTGAATAAATGTTAACAATTACTTTCTCTAGTCAATTGAGCTGTTGTGGGAAGAAAATTCTTGCTAACACCTCTATATTTGTTTTAAGCCTACAATTCATCAGATCTCACTTAAGTAGAATAATTAAATAAAATTCAACGATATAAATTTCAATGCCATTAATAAATTATATAATTTCCCACTCACCTTTAAAGCTTTCCAAATCTCGAAATCTGAATCCGTTCCTTTACTTGACTCATTTTCCATTCTAATCTAAAAGAATATATGTATACATACTATTAGAATTACATATCTGAAAAAAGATTTAGGATTAAGGGGAATGTAGATTTATAATTGTAAAAATTACCTTTTTCCACAATATTGATTCACTCCTTTTTTTTCTTCTCTTTTATTTTCTACCCATCTCTGACTATTTATTTATATATAATATTTTATAATTTTTAAAAGTAGCGGAGAAGAGAAAATCGAAGAGCTTTGCTGCTCGGATAAAATATATATGGGATGAGATGTAAGGGGTTAGGCCATTATTTATAGGTGCATGAATCAATCGTAGCTATTATATTAAATAATTAAATTGGGGATGTTGGATAATGTTCAAACCCTAGCCCCCACGTTCGAACCGGTCGACTACTCCCCTTTAGGCAGTCGACCGGTCCAAGGAGGGGGTTGACTGGTGGGGCCCCGTATTCAATGTAATATTTTCTTATCCATTTTTAATTATTCGTTTAGGAAACTTCAAATGCCGATAACCTTTTCGTTTGAGCTCCAATCATGAAACTCCAAATATGAAAATTTCTCAGAAAATTGTCATTAGCACAATGGTGAAAGTTTCGTTGCCGAATTCCCAAGTTTGCATAATTCCATTTTCGGAGACTTATTAATTATTTATTAATTATTGTTAATTTTATGGGGTGTTGCATTCTCCCTCTTAAAATTATTTCGTCCTTGAAATTCCCCAAGGGTTGAATCATGTAACATAGTGCGCAACCAATCTAAGCTATACAACCAATTAGTGTATAACCAAATTTTCAGCCAAACGCATGATGTATGACAACATATAAACATGTATATAAAATGTCTCTAAATCGGCAAGTCCAATATGAATGCTTTCTTTTAAAAACATTTTGAAAATATGATGCAAACAACCAAAATATATTGGTAGTTCTATATATATGCAAGTTTTCAAAAAACCTTTTTCACACAATAATTTCCATACTCCTGCAATTAGGAATATGGTGAAACCAACTTTGTATGCAATCCCTACCATCCAAAATCTAGCACACAATTTTTAACATCCAAAATATTTTGAAAATCCAATTTCCGAATCTATACTCCTATGTTGAAAAGGAATTCAAATGATTTTTTTTTTCAATTTCATCCTTCTTTTGGATACCTACTCTGTTATACCTTGGAAACTATTCTTTTGCCCCTAAACCTTTTCAACTTTTCCAAGCACAATTTGCATAAAGAGGTTTATTTTTGGATGTTCGAATGTAATTATCCTAAGCGTAAGTTTTTGTTTACTATCAACAAGGTATGGAAATAAAAATTCCAAAGTTAAAACAGTCTTTTTCCCTTATTATTATCTGTGTTTAGTATACTGTCATCCTTGTTGGACAGTAAAATTCTTATTTACCAACATGTCGGCCCGTCCTACGTTACATATGTAGCACAAGAAAATTGAATTTTTTTATATTCCGTCAAAAATCGTTTTCCTTTTCCAATCAAACTAAAAAACAATTTGAAAAATCAAATTCCCAAAAGCATTTAAACACCATTTTTATTATTATTATATAATATTATGTATAATTTTTTCAAAAGTACTTGGCCAGTATTTTCAAAAAACATTTGAACCCAACTATAACAACACACCTCGAAGAGGGCCTAATTTTCGATCCAGAATAGGCCCATTGAACCTTAGACTCGTTCTAAAGCTGGCTATTGGTTGGTAAAACTGGTACAGAAAACGACACAAAGCAACCTACACATTCAGAACCTCACAGCGGAAGGATATAATATAATATCAAAATAGAACCCATTTATTTAAAACTTCAAATGTCAAAGACAAATATAATTGAAATGACCCTCCTATTTCCACCCTAATTTCATAAGGATTTTTTTTTAAGAAATGATATATAGATATATCATTCATTACAAATGTATTTCCCAGGGTCATTTTCTTTCTCCAATAAACAAAATATATCCAGGATCTTTCACAATATAGAAATATTGTTTAAATCTAAATCATCCCTAACATACATATATGAAGATATCTATGTTATATTCTACTAGAATCAGAGCATGTTATTATGTAAGTAGAATTCCTTTTAAATCTATTAAAATGTGATAATTCCTTGAAAAAAAAGATTAATTATTGTAATCTGATTTTTGACCATAGAATCCACTGGAAACATGTACTTTAGTCTGTTATTCTAATTAAGGAATGATCAAGTAATAATCAGTGGAAAGCAAGCTTTTAATATGGATGATTGTGTTAAAGTCTGAATAGTATCAAACTCAGGCTAAAAGAAAGAGGATCCTAAGTGAACACAAGCAACATCTAGGCGTAATGGAAACGCGCCTAACTTACACATGAGAGGTCACGAGTTCGAGTGCTATGCTGGTCGGTTCAAACCCAATTTTTGTTTTTTTTTTCTTTTTATTTTTCTCCTGTTAACATAATTGTCTGAACCTATTTTATACTTTGGCTATGAAACATATCTGAAAATTTAAT
Organism: Allium fistulosum; assembly: GCA_030737815.1. NCBI lineage: Eukaryota > Viridiplantae > Streptophyta > Magnoliopsida > Asparagales > Amaryllidaceae > Allium > Allium fistulosum. The sequence goes on along the minus strand of CM060906.1, from coordinate 292,024,979 downwards.
TTAAACTCTTGGTTGCTGGCTTGACCCAGGCTCAAGAAAAATGGCTATGTTAGCCCTGTTCTGGTTTGCACTACTTAGTTACAAAATACCTGCTATATTATTTTCTTTTCAAAGCAACTTAAACTCTTTCTATCAGATTTTACTTTTGACTTGAACATGGATTTTCTTATGCCAGTTCTATAGATATACATACAAACCACAAATTCTTTCAATCTCAGATCTTCTACCATTATAGCCTAACTGTTCTTGAAGCTTAAAATTCATTTTTCTTAGCAAAGCATTTAACAAAACAAAGCACATAGTTCAGCTGAGACATATAAGTTCAACAACTACAAAACAGTAATTAACCATACATTGGTTTCTCAAAGTAATTTTAAACAATAGGTCTTAATCTAGTTCATCATGAAGGTGTAGTTTACTTCAGCAAAGTCTTTAAAAAACATAGCATCCAAATCTTAAGCAGTTTAACATCCAAAGCCTGATCAAAGCAATTCCTATTTCCCTGCAAAATCACCACGAACTGCCCCATATGAATATGAGACACCCAATGGTGCATAAACACAAAAGGGTCAGACTATTTGTCTGGTATGAATAATCCAACTGAAAACATGATCTCATTCAATTCTCTTTATAAACAAACTTTACATGAATAAGAAACTCAGTATCTTCCTTATGCTTGTTTTTGTGAAGCATGTTCCTTCATCTCAGTGTTAACAGATTATTTACACATATAATCACCATGACTTGATTCATAGAAAACAATCATAAGATTCATCCATAAAAAGCACCAAAACAACCAAATACAAACATCAATTCAGTTATCATCCCCTTTTCAACTTTACTGGCCATCAGGGATTTTGCCCAGGCCTCTCCTGAATCTATTCCTAGAATTCATTATCAAATATATCAGGGTCTTTAGCTACTTTCTCCTTTTTAAACACACACTGCCTGGGACATCTCTCTGTTAACCCAGCACACTCAGGCCCCTGGGTATAAACATACCATGTGTGAACTTGCAATATTCCCCTTGCCAAGCTATACTTTGGTAGCCCTAAGATCCCAAGTCCTTAGTTAAATTACTAAGTGTTATTATTATTTTTCATAGCAGTGCTAATCCCTTCTGCATCTCACTTCTTAATCAGAGAAATATAAATAATGCAAGCAACATGTATTCATCCAGAGTTTGGTAAGTTATATTCTCAGAAGCAAACATTTTATCATGAAAGAGGGAGGTGACTTCTTAACACATTATTTTGCCAGTGGGTTTCTCTGGATCAAGATGTAAGTATATGGTCCTGAGTAATTTACTAGACATATATTTTTTTTTTCTCTTACCTCTGGTTCAATCAGATTCATGATCTGGCTAAACCACAAGTGTATTTGATTTGGGTATTTCATAAAACATAGAAGCTCAGCACATGTACAACATTGCACTTCTACATTTTCTTTTGTTTTAATTAATATGAGACATAAGCAACAACACAATGTTACAGCCCATATTTCTTTCTACCTTCAGACCATATACCCACTACTTGAATCCGGGGATTTTTATAAACAACTTATAAAGAAAACTTATAGAAGAAATCACTCAGTCTCAAAGCTAACCCATATCTCAGACAACATTTTAGTTCATGAATCCATGACTCTTATTTTTCTGGGTAAATCAGATAGAGGTTTTACCCTTAAACAAATCATTAACAAACCAAAGTCATCCAATCATAAAACATAACTTGTAAAAGAAAATTAGTTCAAACTGGCTGCCTCAATATTCAGGTCTTAATGCCCAAGTTTTCAGTGAGGTTACTCACCTTAATCCTTCTTCTTCCTATGCCTTATGAACCCCTTTTTAGTCTTCTGCCTGCTCCTATTTTCTCTGGTTTATGCCTTGTATATTTTTTTTCTTTAGGTTAATGAAGAACAAAAACATATGGTCTTACTATACTAGGCCTTTTATATAAATCTTGGCTGTTACTAGGGTTTATGGACTTACCCAATGTCAGTTCTACCCCATCCCAAACATAGCCTGCCTCTGGTTTGATTCAAGAAAATAAAAGGGTATGTGGTCTTTGTCTTCCTTTCCAGAAATTAGTTCCTCTCTTTTAATTTTCCTTGGTCATGTCATATGCATGACTTCTTATTATTATTGTTATTATTTTCTTAATAAAAGAAATTACTGAGAATAGATAAAGTGCTTGTTTAGGGACTCATGCCATTTTCATGCAACTCTGTTTTCTTCCAGAGATTGATTGACTGTATACATGTATAACCTATGTATACCTAAGCCTTTTATTTTTCTTTCTTTCTTTAAATAATTTTAAGTTTATTTCAGCCTAGCTCTTATTTTCTTTGTACTATATTTTGTTTAAAGACAAAATTCTATCTTTATGCATATGTATTTCTAAATCAGTTATTTTATTTTATCTATTAATTTCTGCTAAATTTTGTTACACAGAAATCTGTGTGCATGTGTACACTGTCTTGTGCACATGTACATGTTTTATACTTTGTATCTGCAAATCAATTACCTATTCCTATTTTTCCCAATGCAATTTCAAACAAATACAAACTAAATTAAATCATGAAATTACTCACAAAAATCAGGGTTATCACATATACCCCTCCTTTTAGGAATTGTGTCCCACAATTCTTTCATACTTAACTTAAGTATCATCTCTTCAGAAAAATGAATTTTTCTGATTTCAAAACCATTTTCAAACCAATCACCTATTAAGCACTATGCATATCAACAAAAAATCACAATGCATATTCAACCAACGCATTCATTAGTATGTATATATATATATATAGATTTACCTTTTCTTCAATCAAACAGCTGGGGATAATCATTTCTGATTTTATCCTCCACTTCCCATGTGCAATCATTTGGGTCTAGACTCCATTGTACTTTTACTAATTTAATTTCTTTGTTTCTCAATTTCTTGGTTTCTCTAGAAACTATGCCCACTGGTTCCTTTTCATAGATCATTCTAGGATCAATCTGCACATCCTTAGAGGATTCTAGTATTGCTTCCTTATCATGAACCCATCTCCTTAGTTGAGACACATGAAAGACATCATGCATTGCTCTCATTTCTTCTGGCAATTCTAATTTATAGGCTACTGTCCCTATTCTTTCTAGAATTTTATATGGTCCTATATATCTAGGAATCAACTTTCCTTGTTTCCCAAACCTTAGAACCTTTTTCATGGGTGATATCTTGATGAACACATAATCCCCAACATCATATTGTACTGCCTTCCTTCTTTGATCTGCATATTTCTTTTGCCTATCTTGGGCAGAGGCAATTCTTTTTCTGATCAAGGCTACCTTTTCAGAAGTCTCCTTCACATTTTCTGGTCCTAAGACCACTTTTTCTCCAGACTCATGCCAACTTGAAGGTGATAAACATGGCCTTCCATAGAGAGCTTCAAAGGGGGCCATGCCTATGCTACTGTGATGGGTGTTATTGTATGCAAATTCAGCTAGATATATGTAATCTTCCCAGCTTCCTCCCCAATCCAATACACATGCTCTCAACATGTCTTCAAGCAATTTGTTCACAATTTCTGTTTGACCATCAGATTGAGGATGGTATGCTGTACTCAAACATAAATCAGTCCCCATTGCCTTGTGAAAACTCTGCCAAAATTTTGAAGTGAAGATGGTATCTCTATCACTCACTATAGTCTTTGGTATACCATGCAGTCTGACTACTTCTTTAATAAACAACTGGGCTAGGGTATTAGCATTTCTTTCTGATTTCACTGGTATAAAGTGGGCTGACTTGGTTAACCTATCCACCATTATCCAAATACTATCACTTCCCCTCCTAGTTCTAGGCAGACCATCAATAAAGTCCATTGATATGTCTTCCCATTTCCACTGTGGTATTTGCAAAGGTTGAAGCATTCCTGAGGGTTTTTGATACTCAGCCTTCACCTGCTGGCAAACCATACATTTTGATACATAGGTTGCCACTGCACTCTTCATACCACTCCACCAATAATCTCTCTTGAGGTTGTGATACATTCTTGTGCTTCCTGGGTGTATAGTATATTTGCTTTTGTGGTAAGCATCCAAAATTTCTTGCTTCAACTCATCCATTGCTGGAACACATATTCTTTCTCCTTTCTTCAGATGGCCCTGATCATCCAACTGAAAACCTTCTACTGTCTCACCATTTAATATTTGTGTCTTCTTTCCAAATAAAAATGGATCTTGGTTTTGTAGCATTGCAACTTTATTTTTCAATTCTGATCCCAGAGTAATAAAACTTAATTTTCCCATTTCTACCTTCCCACTGCATAAGCTCATGTTTTCTATGTTATCACTTTTTATCTCTGAATCAATTAATAATGATAAAGTGTTAAACTCTTCTATCAATAATCTAGCCACTTTAGCATGTTGTCTACTTAGGGCATCTGCTACTTTATTAGCCTTACCTGGTGTGTAAAATATTTCAAAATCATATGAGGCTAAGAGTTCAATCCATCTTTGCTGCCTCATATTTAATTCTTTTTGTGAAAACAAATATTTGAGTGATTTATGGTCTGTATATACTTCAAATTTTGCCCCTAACAAGTAGTGTCTCCATAGCTTAAGGGCATACACTACAGCAGCCAATTCAAGGTCATGAGTAGCATACCTTACTTCACTTGATTTCAACTGCCTAGAAGCATAAGCTATTACCTGATGTTGTTGCATCAACACTGCTCCAAGCCCTTGTCCACTTGCATCAGTATACACCACCAAGTTTTCATTTCCCTCAGGTACTTTAAGAATTGGAGCCTGTACCAGTGCTTCTTTTAATTTCCCAAAGGCATTTTCACATTCCTCAGTCCAAGTGAACACTTGATTTTTCCTAGTCAATCTGGTTAATGGAATTGAGATTTTTGCAAAATCTTTTATAAATCTTCTATAGTAACCAGCCATTCCCATAAATGATCTGACTTCAGTGACATTAGTAGGCCTTTTCCAAGCTTGCACAGCAATGACTTTATTGGAGTCCACAGCTATTCCTTTTTCTGATATAATATGGCCTAGAAAGTTCACTTCATTCTGCCAAAAAGTGCACTTTGAAAACTTTGCTTTCAAGTCTTCCTGTCTCAATTTCTCAAATAATATATGCAAATGGTTCTCATGCTCTCTAACTGACTTAGAATAAATTAGTATATCATCAATAAATATTAATACAAACTTATCCAAGTATTCTCTGAAAATCCTATTCATCAAATCAACAAAATAGGAAGGAGCATTTGTTAAGCCAAATGGCATCACCAAAAATTCATAAAGTCCATATCTGGTGTTAAAGGCTGTATACTTAATGCTTTCCTCTTCTACTTTCATCTGATGAAAGCCTGAAGCTAAATCAAGCCTGGAGAATATCTTTGCACCACTCAATTGATCAAAGAGATCATCAATTCTTGGTAAGGGGTATTTATTTTTAACTGTGACTTTATTTAATTCCCTATAGTCAATACATAATCTCAGGGATCCATCATGTTTCTTAACAAAGACTACTGGTGCTCCCCATGATGAGCTACTGGGTCTAATAAAACCTTTTTCTTCTAGTTCAACTAATTGCTTTTTCAACTCCATCAATTCCTTAGGCCCCATTCTGGTTGGTCTTTTAACCACTGGGCTAGCTCCTGGAATTATTCTAATTGAAAATTCAACTGGCCGGTGATTAGGAACTCCTCTTACTTCCCCAAACACATCATCATATTGATTAACTATGGGGATCTCTTCTAATGCAGGCATGGGTTTTTCATTTGACAATGCAGAAAGGTTGGCTATACTTCTATTTTTGTTTGCCTCACAAAGAACGATTATTCTTTATCCATCAGAAACCTTCAATGATATGGTGGATGTCTCCATATTTATGATAGCCTTATATCTACTCAACCAATCAACTCCTAAAATAATTCCTATGTCTGGATATTGCAACACATATAGGTTTGACTCAAACACATGTCCTCCTATATTTAATCCCAGTTGCATGCACATCATACCCATGACACATGAACTACCTATAGGGCTTCTAATTAGCAGTGGTTTATCAACAATCGTACAGTTCAATTTTAATTGTTGTGCAATATCATGAGAGATCAATGAGTGTGTAGCCCCTGTATCATATACTACTGTTAAAGGTATTGAATGGATAAGCAAAGTACCTTCAACTTGACCATGCTTTTCAACATTTGATCCCTCAGCTGCCTTGCCTTTCCCTTCCAAAGCCCCTAATTTTCCTTGCTTAAAATCTGGGCAGTTCCTCTTTATGTGACCTTCCTTCCCACAATGGTGACAATTGAAGGATGCTGGTCTAGGATTGGTGCACCTATTTTTCATGTGCCCCTCTTGTCCACAGTTGTAACAAGTGATCCTCTTCTTAACTTCAGCAGTTCTGGCTTCTTCTGGTTTCTTGGTGGAAGTTATGTCTGTTTTCTTTTTATCATAAGGGTGAAATTTACCCTTTCCCTTCTTGTTTTGATTATTTTTGAATGCCCTGAAATTCTCTCTAGCTTTATCATGTTGTTCAATGCTCAGAGTCAAATCCAAAACTTGATCAAAAGTTTTATCCTTATATGGTAGCATGGCTCTACTAAGGCTAGAGTTCAACCCTTGGATATATCTGCCATTCTTAGCTTCCTCAGTAGTGATGAGCACTGCACCATACTTTGCCAATGATTCAAACTTCTGAGTGTACTCAGTGACACTCATAGTCCCTTGCCTCAATTTGATGAATTCCTCCAGTAAAGATTCCTTAGCTGATGCAGGGATAAATCTGCCTTCCAACATTGCTTTAAACTGATCCCATGTTACTTCTCCTTCAGGTCTTCCAGCTATGATAACCTCCCACCAATCCAAAGCTGCTCCTCTCAATTTCCTGGATGCAATTTGCCTCTTCCTTTGGTCTTCAACTTGCATGTCTGCAAAGATTCTTTCCAAAATTCTAAGCCAATTTTGAACCCCCATAACTCCTTCTGTGCCATCAAAGGTTTTGCCTCCAAGATTGGTAAAAGTCTTGAGTAGTTTGGAAAGTTCCTCATGTGGATTTTCCTGCCTGTTGCCTACTCCATCTCTTATGGCCCTCATGAATTCTTGCACATTCACCATGGGTGGTTCACTTGTTCCTACATTTTGATGTCTGGGTCCTACCATAGCTCTATGGATATAACACTTAGGTTAGTCTGTTTTGCCTAATGCTCTATAGATTAATTCATTTTAATTTATCACTTATTCTGTCATAATAGATATCAATAGTGTAAATAAAAAAAACAAAACATCCAAAGCAGTAAACACTTCTATACATCCAATGCAAACAAATTCATACAAAATTTTTGCTATGTTATTTAACAACATAGCTCTGATACCAACTGAAATGACCCTCCTATTTCCACCCTAATTTCATAAGGATTTTTTTTTTAAGAAATGATATATAGATATATCATTCATTACAAATGTATTTCCCAGGGTCATTTTCTTTCTCCAATAAACAAAATATATCCAGGATCTTTCACAATATAGAAATATTGTTTAAATCTAAATCATCCCTAACATACATATATGAAGATATCTATGTTATATTCTACTAGAATCAGAGCATGTTATTATGTAAGTAGAATTCCTTTTAAATCTATTAAAATGTGATAATTCCTTGAAAAAAAAGATTAATTATTGTAATCTGATTTTTGACCATAGAATCCACTGGAAACATGTACTTTAGTCTGTTATTCTAATTAAGGAATGATCAAGTAATAATCAGTGGAAAGCAAGCTTTTAATATGGATGATTGTGTTAAAGTCTGAATAGTATCAAACTCAGGCTAAAAGAAAGAGGATCCTAAGTGAACACAAGCAACATCTAGGCGTAATGGAAACGCGCCTAACTTACACATGAGAGGTCACGAGTTCGAGTGCTATGCTGGTCGGTTCAAACCCAATTTTTGTTTTTTTTTCTTTTTATTTTTCTCCTGTTAACATAATTGTCTGAACCTATTTTATACTTTGGCTATGAAACATATCTGAAAATTTAATTTAAACTCTTGGTTGCTGGCTTGACCCAGGCTCAAGAAAAATGGCTATGTTAGCCCTGTTCTGGTTTGCACTACTTAGTTACAAAATACCTGCTATATTATTTTCTTTTCAAAGCAACTTAAACTCTTTCTATCAGATTTTACTTTTGACTTGAACATGGATTTTCTTATGCCAGTTCTATAGATATACATACAAACCACAAATTCTTTCAATCTCAGATCTTCTACCATTATAGCCTAACTGTTCTTGAAGCTTAAAATTCATTTTTCTTAGCAAAGCATTTAACAAAACAAAGCACATAGTTCAGCTGAGACATATAAGTTCAACAACTACAAAACAGTAATTAACCATACATTGGTTTCTCAAAGTAATTTTAAACAATAGGTCTTAATCTAGTTCATCATGAAGGTGTAGTTTACTTCAGCAAAGTCTTTAAAAAACATAGCATCCAAATCTTAAGCAGTTTAACATCCAAAGCCTGATCAAAGCAATTCCTATTTCCCTGCAAAATCACCACGAACTGCCCCATATGAATATGAGACACCCAATGGTGCATAAACACAAAAAGGGTCAGACTATTTGTCTGGTATGAATAATCCAACTGAAAACATGATCTCATTCAATTCTCTTTATAAACAAACTTTACATGAATAAGAAACTCAGTATCTTCCTTATGCTTGTTTTTGTGAAGCATGTTCCTTCATCTCAGTGTTAACAGATTATTTACACATATAATCACCATGACTTGATTCATAGAAAACAATCATAAGATTCATCCATAAAAAGCACCAAAACAACCAAATACAAACATCAATTCAGTTATCATCCCCTTTTCAACTTTACTGGCCATCAGGGATTTTGCCCAGGCCTCTCCTGAATCTATTCCTAGAATTCATTATCAAATATATCAGGGTCTTTAGCTACTTTCTCCTTTTTAAACACACACTGCCTGGGACATCTCTCTGTTAACCCAGCACACTCAGGCCCCTGGGTATAAACATACCATGTGTGAACTTGCAATATTCCCCTTGCCAAGCTATACTTTGGTAGCCCTAAGATCCCAAGTCCTTAGTTAAATTACTAAGTGTTATTATTATTTTTCATAGCAGTGCTAATCCCTTCTGCATCTCACTTCTTAATCAGAGAAATATAAATAATGCAAGCAACATGTATTCATCCAGAGTTTGGTAAGTTATATTCTCAGAAGCAAACATTTTATCATGAAAGAGGGAGGTGACTTCTTAACAGATTATTTTGCCTGTGGGTTTCTCTGGATCAAGATGTAAGTATATGGTCCTGAGTAATTTACTAGACATATATATTTTTTTTTCTCTTACCTCTGGTTCAATCAGATTCATGATCTGGCTAAACCACAACTGTATTTGATTTGGGTATTTCATAAAACATAGAAGCTCAGCACATGTACAACATTGCACTTCTACATTTTCTTTTGTTTTAATTAATATGAGACATAAGCAACAACACAATGTTACAGCCCATATTTCTTTCTACCTTCAGACCATATACCCACTACTTGAATCCGGGGATTTTTATAAACAACTTATAAAGAAAACTTATAGAAGAAATCACTCAGTCTCAAAGCTAACCCATATCTCAGACAACATTTTAGTTCATGAATCCATGACTCTTATTTTTCTGGGTAAATCAGATAGAGGTTTTACCCTTAAACAAATCATTAACAAACCAAAGTCATCCAATCATAAAACATAACTTGTAAAAGAAAATTAGTTCAAACTGGCTGCCTCAATATTCAGGTCTTAATGCCCAAGTTTTCAGTGAGGTTACTCACCTTAATCCTTCTTCTTCCTATGCCTTATGAACCCCTTTTTAGTCTTCTGCCTGCTCCTATTTTCTCTGGTTTATGCCTTGTATATTTTTTTTCTTTAGGTTAATGAAGAACAAAAACATATGGTCTTACTATACTAGGCCTTTTATATAAATCTTGGCTGTTACTAGGGTTTATGGACTTACCCAATGTCAGTTCTACCCCATCCCAAACATAGCCTGCCTCTGGTTTGATTCAAGAAAATAAAAGGGTATGTGGTCCTTGTCTTCCTTTCCAGAAATTAGTTCCTCTCTTTTAATTTTCCTTGGTCATGTCATATGCATGACTTCTTATTATTATTGTTATTATTTTCTTAATAAAAGAAATTACTGAGAATAGATAAAGTGCTTGTTTAGGGACTCATGCCATTTTCATGCAACTCTGTTTTCTTCCAGAGATTGATTGACTGTATACATGTATAACCTATGTATACCTAAGCCTTTTATTTTTCTTTCTTTCTTTAAATAATTTTAAGTTTATTTCAGCCTAGCTCTTATTTTCTTTGTACTATATTTTGTTTAAAGACAAAATTCTATCTTTATGCATATGTATTTCTAAATCAGTTATTTTATTTTATCTATTAATTTCTGCTAAATTTTGTTACACAGAAATCTGTATGCATGTGTACACTGTCTTGTGCACATGTACATGTTTTATACTTTGTATCTACAAATCAATTTCCTATTCCTATTTTTCCCAATGCAATTTCAAACAAATACAAACTAAATTAAATCATGAAATTACTCACAAAAATCAGGGTTATCACATATACCCCTCCTTTTAGGAATTGTGTCCCACAATTCTTTCATACTTAACTTAAGTATCATCTCTTCAGAAAAATGAATTTTTCTGATTTCAAAACCATTTTCAAACCAATCACCTATTAAGCACTATGCATATCAACAAAAAATCACAATGCATATTCAACCAACGCATTCATTAGTATGTATATATATATATAGATTTACCTTTTCTTCAATCAAACAGCTGGGGATAATCATTTCTGATTTTATCCTCCACTTCCCATGTGCAATCATTTGGGTCTAGACTCCATTGTACTTTTACTAATTTAATTTCTTTGTTTCTCAATTTCTTGGTTTCTCTAGAAACTATGCCCACTGGTTCCTTTTCATAGATCATTCTAGGATCAATCTGCACATCCTTAGAGGATTCTAGTATTGCTTCCTTATCATGAACCCATCTCCTTAGTTGAGACACATGAAAGACATCATGCATTACTCTCATTTCTTCTGGCAATTCTAATTTATAGGCTACTGTCCCTATTCTTTCTAGAATTTTATATGGTCCTATATATCTAGGAATCAACTTTCCTTGTTTCCCAAACCTTAGAACCTTTTTCATGGGTGATATCTTGATGAACACATAATCCCCAACCATCATATTGTACTGCCTTCCTTCTTTGATCTGCATATTTCTTTTGCCTATCTTGGGCAGAGGCAATTCTTTTTCTGATCAAGGCTACCTTTTCAGAAGTGGGCACCGCCCGATTCATCCGATTTCGGAAGATCGAGCCTTCTTTGAAACGACGTAAAATGATGCACAAATGAACACCTCCTGCGAATTTGAACACCTCCTCGATGATTGACTTTTGCAACTCTTTCATGGCTTCTTCTGAATCATCCGACCTTTTTCCAGCCATCATTCTTAGCTCTGCCTTGGTAAAAGACCTGAAACCATGATAAATAAAAATTGACATTTCATCGAACATGTTGCGTGTTAATAAGTAATACATTACCCTTCATCGAACATGTTGCCTAATCACCTAATCACAATCGCTGTCATAACCACCCATTCCTTCCTTCCACAAAACAGTAACAGCAACCTACCATTCCACCACCAGCTTTCTTTCACCAATCCAAACTGCCTTAACCCAAACTCCTCCCTGCTACATTTCAAGCAACAACAACCTTCTCAAGCAACCACTGCATACTTCATTATCCAAACCCCTACCAGCAAACTGCATTTTCTTCCAAACTACCATCTCACAACCAAAACATCCCAAATGCGCAACAACAAACAAAGCTCTAACCTATCACTTCATATACTTCAACCTCCATCACACCTTCATATCCAACTTCTGCAAACTGCGACAACCAGATTCACCATCCAGCTACAATCAGCCACAAACTCCTGCCCCTATCACCTAACGAACTCGAACCATTTCTGCACATAGCACAACAAATCCCTTCCTCTACAATCTGTCACAACCAATTCGCATCTCCTCACTAACCCTATGCCTTCACCATCACAACAAACACCTACCTGCCTTCTCTGACAACCCGAACTACCCCTACACCTTAACTTCCTCACCAATCAAACTGAAAACCAACCTGTTAAAAACTCCTCCAAATCGCGAACCCACCAGCGCCTCCCATATCAAATTCACCAACCGCAATTTCAACAACCCATCGACCAGAACTACCTTAAATCACCATTGGCCTCACCTCCATCGCTTGAAATTTCAATCGCAATCACCCACTACCGTAACCCAGTCCAATCATGACCTAACTCCAACAACAATCGCCGATTCACAAGCCGAACAGACATTTCCAGATCTCGACAACAAAGCAAACGGGGCTCGACATGTAGGCAAACAGCAGCGAAATTGGAGGTGAGAACGAAATGGGGAACGAAGCTTGTCTGAGATCACTACCAACCTTTGAAAAAAGGACGAGATTTTGTTTTTGGAAGAAAAAAAAGAAACGAAAATATGATTTGAAAATTAGGGATTTGGAAATTGGGGGTGAGAACGAAAATGATATGAAAAGTAAAGCGGGAGAACGAAAATTTGGAGCAAATTGTAGCGGTGATCTAGTTTAACAATCGGATTAAATGTAGACCGTTGGATCGTATTCACGCGGATTGCTAATTTTATTAATTTTTTAATCTGAATACATCTATAGCAACACTATATAAAAATGTTGCATCGTGTTACACTTTTTTAGCTAGAGCAACACATTTTTATGGCTAAGGTAACACCATAAATACAACGTTGTAGTAGGACCAAAATTTTATATCTATCGCAACATTTTAGCTGGCAACACCTTGCAAAAATGTTGCAGAAGGTCATTTATGGCGTAGTGTAGTGATGTTGCGGTCCTATTGCTCATATCGGGAATAAAATGGGCTGTTTTAGTGAGTCTATCCACTATGATCCAAATTGCTTCATTGCCTCTTTGGCTCCTAGGCAATCCATCTATGAAGTCCATCTATATATGCTCCCATTTTCAAGTTGGAATCTCCAATGGTAATAACAATCCTCCTAGCTTTCCTTGCTTAGCTTTAATCCTTTGGCATGTCAAACATTTAGAAACTAATTCAGCTACTCTCTTTTTCATCATTGGCCAATAGAAAATTATCTTCATATCCTAATACGTTTTATCTCCTCCAAGGTGAATGGTCGTCCTTTAATGGTGACACTCTGCAAGCTAAAATTTATTTTTACCCAAAATCCTAAAGTTGATTTCCTTATTAGCTTCCGGTCTTACTTATAGTTTATCAGTAGTTAAGTGTCCCTATAAAATTTCCTTATTTACATTGTTTCTCAATATTATATATTTATATATTAATCTAGCGGACTAATCCCATCCATTAAATTATCCCAATGATAAAACAGGAACATATCTTATACCATATTATACGGTTTTCCAATAAACCAAGGGAGACAACTAGTGATAACAGTCTCGAAAACACTAAAAGAAAATTTTGCTGGAAGGTGCCATTTATCATCAACTGGTGTTAATAATGTTGGAGTCCTAATGCTCCTTACAAAATTAAGATGGACATTTTTAGAATGTCATTCCACCTTCACCCACCTATCTTAATTCTCCTTCTTAGTTTCTAATAAATGTCCGTCGCTCCATTTAATATATTTACTAGTTTCAAAATCCACCTATTATGCCTATTCAATTCCTCCATAAATACCATATTAAATTCCTTAATCAATACCCATCTAATTCCATTTAATTCTCTTTTAATTACAAATTTATTGCCCATTAAATTTGTAATTAATGTCCATAAATCCTAGTCGTATAATTACTACATAGTTAATAACTAAGATGAAAACCTTTCTAAATTATGCTATTTGTATATTTTCATTTTTGTACGTTAAGTGCGGTTATACATGTATATCTTATTTCTAATTACTAATTTCTAGACTAGAACATTTATTTCCCACATTTTAATTTATCAAAGCTATCCTTCCAAAAAGGATTACATTTATAATTTTCCATGAATTAACCAAAAGTAAGATCTTTGCACTACTACAAAACAGGTCATTTACTTTAGTCGTTACCCCCTTGTTGCTTCGGTTTAGTGGTCGAAACAAGTGAAGACGATGCAAAAGACCAACATCTGTAGCTTCGGTTGTTGAACAGAAGCAAATGACATCTTTTGCTTCGGTCTTTAGCAAATGATCGAGGCAAATGACATTCTTTTGCTTCAGTCGTTTGGTAAGGATCAAAGCAAATGACGCTTTTTTGTTTCGGTCGTTACCAAACAACCAAAGAGAAAGATTGTCACTTGCTTCGGTCGTACCAAACGACCGAAGCAAAATGCGTCATTTGCTTCGGCTCAGCAACTAAAGCAATAGACGTTGGTCTTTTGCATCACCTTCATTTGCTTCGGTCATTGAACCGAAGCAAAAGGGGAGTAACGACCAAAGCAAATATTAGCTGAAGCAAAAAATATTTATATCGTTTCAAATTTTAAAATTTGAAATGGTATCAAATTGCATTTAATAAATTCGTAAATACATTATTACTAAGAATCTTTCAAACAAATAATAAATTATATTATTTATCAACGTAGTTCATGTTTACTACATAAACAAAAAAAGCACAAATAGTAAATAATTACATTATGAAACTGCAACATGTTCATTACAAATTTTACAAACAAAGTAAACTTACAGTGAAGCTTGACATAACTGCAACTAAGCCTAACTCTCCCCTATCAACAATCTTTGTAATGCATCCAAACGTGATACAGGGACACCAAAAAGTCATGCTGCCTGCACAGAAACATATTCAAATACATATTTTGTATAATACGTTAGTGTTTAGTACAGTAATTAAGTCCGCATTAAAAGAATAATGTAGAAATGTGAAGCTTACAATTGCCAAATAGATTGCTTGTTGCATATTTTTTCACTTCATTTTTCTAACCATCTGTAGCAAACTTATAGAAATACTCAGTATTTCACAATATCATTATTTGATAACATGAATTATTACTTGCACAGACTTAGATTGTGATGTAAATGAAACAATGATATATGTTATGTGCATATAAATTTGTGTTAAACTTGCTGGCTGCCTTAAGTCCAACCAGCAACCCCCACCACTTACATGAACTTCTCTACCTATAGAAGTTGGCACTTTGTATGCACCTGTTTTGGATACAGGGGTGCATGATCTTGATAATATGCGACACATAATTGAAGCCCATCAAGGCCCGTTATCTCGCAACAATGATGGCCTAAACGCTCTATATTCATAGCCTAATATTGTTCAGTTTGGCAATAGATATTATCAGATCACCCAATAACTAGGTCCAACTCATTCAACTAGCCAATTCAAAACATTATGCTCAACCCACTTCCAAGTAACTTAAGTCCAACCCTAAATCAAAATCATTGCATGCATATTCGTCTTCTCTGCTCCATTAAATGGCTACTGCAAGCTATATGAAAAAATATAACACATAAATTGCCTACGATTAAAGTCGCCGCATACCTAAATAAAATCAGGCCTAGTCATAAAAATCTTATTTGAAGCCCAAGATTAGATTATTGATGCTTCTATATGTATGTATGTATAAGAAGACTTCCAAACTGTCCCTTCCACAGATATGAATGAAACCACGTTAAAGGCAAAATCATAAACAAAACTCCAGCAAAGATCATGACTCATAAGCCTAAAAATAAAACCCAAGGGTCGAAAACACTTAACCTACATTTTATTCACTCTAACCAGATGGCTGCAAGTGCTGCTTAGATACATGGGAATACAACTAAATATTTTTTTTGTAGATACTACAATGAGAAAAATCATATAAGTTGTACACTCTAGTATTAATATGTTGAAACAATTCTTATATAATAAATAGCATATGATTCCTAGTCTTATATGATACTTTCGCTAAAGAAATTTCAATCGAGTAAGTCAAATTCAACGTGGCAAATGAAAATGCCCTTGACTCGACTGCTACTTTGTCCAGTTATACAATTGGCTATTTAGATATTAGATCTCCTTAAAGTAACGAATTAGCTCATGATTGCTACATATTTCACTAACATTGCAAGTAAGAAATATTGTTGCAAAAACTAAAAGACAAGAGATTATATCCCATCATCCACTAGTAGTTTTAACTTCTAAATCTCCTAGGATTAGAGAACATATATTATTGTAGAAGCTAGAACAAATGAATGCATTTGCACAAAACAATAATACTAGACGCCTATACTGTTAAGACATCTGATGGAGGCACACCATAGGCGATAACTAATTGTCTCGTGAAGATGTTCAAGACAGTTGAATGGAAAAGTGATAAGAAAAGGTTCGAAGCAGAGTTCAAATTGCAATTCAGAGTAACACAGGTAAATGATTGATATATATGAATATAAGTATAACTAAAAGATTTTAACTGAAAAATTATGTATTTTCTTTATTGATTGATTACAGATACAAGCTTTTTGATATCAGAAAGATGCTGTACAATTTGATACATAAACTAATATCAATGCTTTGTATTTATATTATTACATTAGTATGTGCTATTAGGCTTTAATAGCCAGCCCGCATGTCTTTACCCGCTTCACATAATATGACTTGGTCTTCATTAGCTCTGGTCTTCATTGGCTCACTCATACAACTCATTCATTTAGTCTTCATTTGCCCCCACAAACTCGACTTTACGGTTAAGGTTTGGAGGTGATACTCCCAAATTGTGCTTATTTTTAATTCTTTCTCGAATTACTTCAAATTAGTTGAAACTTTACTTCAATTCTTAGATCAAAGCATCTATAAGCTTTATCATCTTCAATGAAATCAAGATACAATAGAGTATGAGATCTTCGAAGTTGATATTTGAGAAAGCTTCGAGCTTTTGACTGCCCTGTTTCGCAGTTCAACCGGAGTATGATAATCATAGTTTTTTGGTTCAAGGGTTTTAGCTTTTTATTTACTTACTTTCTTTGACTAGACCTAGCTCCAGATTGATAATGATCGCAAAAGTCACCAACTTTAAGCTTTTGCTTGTATAATATGAAGTTCTTCTTTGATAGAGGTTTTGTTAATATATCTGCGATCTATTAAGTTGCAGGTATGTGGTCTACCTTCAACTTGTTATTTGCAACTTGTTCTCTGACAAAACGGATATCTAATTCCTTATGTTTGGTTCGTGAATGTAAGATTGTATTTATACTCAGTAGAACTGTATTAAGATTATTGTACCATATTGTGGCTTGACTGTCAGTCTTAACTTGAAGTTCACTTAGTAATGAGTTAATCCACATTATTTTAGCAGTGGCATTTGCTACACTTCTGTATTCAGCTTCGGTACTTGATTTAGGTATAGTTGGTTGTTTTTTTGAACACCAAGAGACTGTGTTTTTTCCAAGTAATATGCAATATCCCGATGTAGACCTTATATCATCAAGATCAGTAGCCCAGTCTGCATCTACATATCCATTGATGCTGAGATTTTTACATGTTTCTAATATCAATCCATGCTTTATTGTAACTTTTAAGTATCTCAAAATACTTTTCACAGCCCTCCAATGTTTATCAAGTGGATTTTGCATAAACTGACTTGCTTTATTTACACTAAAGGAAATTTCTGGCCTGGTAATTGTTGCATATTGCAGTGACCCTACTATGCTTCTATATTGCTTATCATTTGATATTGCTTCACCTTTGCCTTTAGATAAATGTAGATTACCTGCCATGGGAGTGGAAAGTGCATTAGCTTTGTCCATTTTAGCTCTAGTTAAAATTTATGATATATAGTTTTCTTGGCTTAAATGGATTTTGTTGCTTGAGATCCTTTTTGCTTCAATACCCAGAAAACAGTTCAATCATCCTAAGTCTTTGATTAAGAACTCTTTATTTAAAAGTTGAGTAAGCTTGTTAATTTCTGCTGCATTGCTACTTGTAATAATAAAATCATCAACATATATTAGCACATATATAATAGCAAGCTTACCGAATTTTGTAAATAAAGAGTCGTCAGATTTTGTTGAAGTGAAGCCAAGGCTGATTAATGTTGATTTTAGCTTGTAGAACCAAACCCTAGGTGCTTGCTTGAGCCCATAAATTGACTTGTTTAATTTACATACATAATTTTCACTGCCTCTTTGCTTGAAACCTTGAGGCTGTTCCACGTAGACTTCCTCCTGCAAGACACCATTTAAAAAGGCATTATTCACATCTAATTTTTTGATGATCCAATCTTTATGTAAGGAAATAGTTAGTATTATTCTAATAGTAGAAGGTTTCACAACAAGTGAGAATATCTCATTAAAATCAAAACCATTTTGTTGTAAATAACCTTTTGCTACTAGTCTTGCCTTGAACTTAGAGATTGAACCATCTGAATTTCTCTTTATCCTATATGTCCATTTACATCTAACAAATTTTTTATTTCTTGGCAGGGAAACTAAAGTCTAGGTCTTGTTTTTTATATTAAAGCATCATATTCATCTTTCATTGCTGCTCTCCATTTCTCATGTTGTATAGCTTCAAAATAAGTGTCTGGCTCTTTAGTTTCCAAATCAATATTATAAGTTTTTGTTTTAAATATTCCACCCCTCGCCCTTGTTATCATGTGGTTCCCAGTTGTTGCAGGTGGTTGAATTTTGTTGATAATTGTGGCTTCTTGATCATTATATGGCTGTAAATCATCTAATGATTAATGACTCCTTGATTGAAAATCATCATCATGCCGAGATGCTAAAATGGGTGTGTCAGAATCTAATTGCCCATGACCTGGCTCATCTCTAAGCATTGTAAGTTGTGAGTTTCTTCATTTTTAGTTGCTTCCTGATCATTCTGATCTTCCTCTGTCTGAGATTGTACTATCATTTCATGCTGATCAGGTATTTGTGGTATGGATGTTTTTGAATTGTAGACCTTTTGTGATGTTTTCATAACAGAGTTGCTAAATGGGAACACATTTTCATTAAACACAACATGTCGTGATATAAAAATTCTTCCATTTCCATCTAAACATTTGTATCCCTTTTTGTTTGTTGCATAACCTAAGAAAGTACAAGGAGATGATCAAAAACTTAATTTTTGAGTGCTATAAGGTCTTAGATAGGGAAAATATAGACACCCAAAAACTTTTAGACTATGATAATCTGGTTTTACATTATATAGTATTTCAATTGGGCTTTTGAATTTTAAGCCTTTTTTGGTAGTCTATTTAGCAAATAAACAGTTGTAGAAAAGGCATCAGGAAAAAACTTGAGTGACAATGATGCTTGAGCAAGTAAAGTAAGCCCAGTTTCAACTATTTGTCTATGTTTTCTCTCAACTAATCCATTCTATTCTGATGTGTATGGACAAGTTGTTCTATAAACTATTCTCTTTTTTGAAAAAATTCTCTTAATGGATGGAACTCTGTTCCACCATCAGTCTGTATGACTTTTAGTTGACAACTTGTTTGTTTTTCAACTTGAGCTATAAATTATAACATTGCATTGTTGTTTCAAATGTTGATTTCAGAAAATAATCCATACATATCTAGAAAATGCATCAACAAAAGAGATATAATATTTGTATCCATAATCAACACTAATTGGTGCTGGTCCCCATAAATGTTTAGCAACCAACTCTAGAGGTGCATATAGATAGTTTCTGAGTCTGGAAATGCAAGTTAATGACTTTTTCCCATTCGACGATAAGTGCATACATAAGGTGTAACGATCCGGATTTTGCCCGCTCGAAAATCAACATCCGTACTTCACATTGTACTAGAATGCCGCAGATTCGACCGTTCAAATCCGATTCGCCGGAGCTTATAACAACATTAAGTAAATAACACAGCGGAATAAATGAATAATACATTGATATACAATGACAGATACAAAATCTGATACAACAGAGTGATACAATGAATATCAATATACATCAGAGATATGATACAAGAAATAGCAGCGGAAAAGAAAACGATAACATCAACAGCGGATAATCTCCATCTTCAAAGCAGCAATCTAGAAATAGCTCGAACTCTCAATAACCAGGCACAAAGGTAAGCAAGTGCAGTCCGATCCAAAGACTGAACTAGCTCCAGATAATCTACTAAATCTGAATATCTGAAAAACCCAACTCCAGACTGCTCGTGTAGAAAAATTTTGAGCATCCAGAGTTTAGGAAATAAACAATAAACTCCGGATCAGTCAGGGGACTGGTGTGAGCAACAAAAACAGTTTATCTTTAAAACAAATAGCAGAGAATTTTAAAGTCAATTCGCAATGCTTTTAGAAAATGAAACTACCATAAGACCTCCCACCACACACACAATGCAAACGCAGAATTGGAGGAGATTTCTTCTTATGATAATCAAAGATGCTTACTACGCAAAATCAAATCATTTTTGATATTATTATTAGTGCATAGTGGAAAATATTTCGAAAGTAGAATATAAATCTTAGCCAGCATAGGTACCATTATATTATGCATGCTATAGCTGCCTCCTGAGGAGACAGGTTATACAATTGAAATCGTAAAGGCTCGTATTGTTTCTTTGGATTTCCAACAAATGGTCAGGCCAAGGAACTTCCCATTGCCACATGGAAACGCCTCTGGAATGACGTCCCGAGAACCTAACCGGATCTCTGCCAACACAAGGCCGGGTTACCTCTGCAAAAATAGGTAACTACTGACACGCGTATGCCATCCCCCGATCGTAACCGATCTTCCCGAGGATCCTCGATTTCCAACAACCACATCAGAATAATAATGCAGTAACCACATAGGTTAAGTATCTGGGCTCCATACCATGATACCACCTTTATCCAGAAGGAATGACATACACTAAGGGGCGCTACTCCCTAGAACCTTGCTGCATCTTTCCTGTTTTGACCATTTCCGGGGTGTGAGGTTCGACGAAGTCTCGTCCACAAAGCTACGCTTTCTACAAAGCCATGCTTCGGGTCAAACAAAATGATAAACCTATGATCACAAAGATATAAGATCAAACAAATGATCATATCGCAAATGATCAAACACTGATCATCACACAGCAACACTCAGCATGCCACGTTACCAAATTGGGAGTATATCGCTGATAAATTTCAACTACATAACCTCTGAGCTCGTACGTCTCAGAGAAGGGTGTTAAGCTAAGAGAATAAATTCTCCGCCACCAACAGAAATGTATTTGAAAGAAATCGGCTTTATATCTCAAAGTGTAATGTCAGACATGTAACCATACAAGTCTGTTCCGGGTTCGAACAGAACCGAAGGCACTTCTTACAAAGCCCTTGCAATTCCGGGTATTCACAATCCCGTCCGGACTTCCCATCACAAAGGGTGATAAAATCTCTATACCGGGGACCAGTCGGTGCAGAGACATTCGACGAGTTGTGTAACGACCCTGAATTTTGAACAATTTAAATTGAAAATATTTAATTAATTTTAAATATTTGAACAATGATTTGACTTGAATTTCAAATTATCAGAAGGAATTGGCGATTAAATTTTTTGAATTTAATCTATTGAAAGTTGAATAAAATTTGAATCTTCAATATTAAGCCGGTTAAAAATAATTTAAAGGCTTAGAAAATTCATATAGATAATACTGAAGATAATAGAAGCTTCAGAATTGAATTTGAAAGCGATTTGTTCAATTTTGAAATTGTATCGTTTGAATTGAATTTAAAAATAGTCTTCCAAGGCACAGTCTTGGAATTTGACGAAACGAGTTTCATTGGGTCCGTAATATTGAATTATTACCGGATTTCAATTTTTGTATTTATCAGAATTGTTTTATGAATATATGACGTATAAACGCGTAGAGAATTTAATCGAATTCAAATTGAATTTCTGTAACAACCTGGATTTTTGCCCGAATTAAAATCATCAATAAACGATTAAAGTTGACAGATAATTTGTTGTTATTGTTGGAAAATTTTATAACGATAAAATATTCGTAAATTAACGATTTAATATCGATCGTTAATTTCTGTTTGAATTTGGAAATTGTAATCGATTGAAATTCTTTTATTTAAATTTTTATTTGTACGAATGAATATATTCACATAGTTTAGATTTTAACAACAAAATTAAACAAAACAAATTAAAGAAAATGATTACCAAAAAAACAAAATTAGATTTTAAAAAGAAAAAAATAAAAATAAAAAAAATACACCATACCCTATATCGTGCTAGCCCATTACCTCGGCCCATACCCCCACGATCTCTCCCCCTTATCCCTGTTAAAATACGGAAATCCCCTCTCTCATTTCATTCGTAAACCCTAAAAGCAATCGAGAAAAATAAATGGCGGCTTACAAATCGTTCCTCTTCGACAAGAAAAACTAGGGCTTGGGTAGAAATCAAAGGCGCTGGCTTCGATCTATCGTTCTCGTCTTCAAATTTGGGGCTTTCGTTCGTCTCCATCTTCCTCTTCGCTCGCGACCGTTCCAATCGAAGGTGAGTGGTTTTCGCCCCTCACATCTAATTCATCTCCATTCGATTTGTAGTTCCTTGTGCTTTGCCATGCGATATGATTTTGATGCTTGCGATTTTCTCTGACCATTTCATATTGCGTATATATCCTGGTTACTTGGTTTCCACGGCATTGATTTGGTTTTGGAAATCTCGGCTTGAATCCGGACTTGATTTTGAGATTTATCTCTGACATTTTCAAAAGTACAGATACGAACTTTTCCTGTTTTGTGAATTTCGGCTTTGACTGTTTTTGAAACCTCGGTTTTGCATCTGGTTGGATTTGTTTGACTGTTTCAATAAGTAACAGATATGCACTTGATCCTATCTTTGTCACAAATGCTATATCACTTCATTCATTCACTGTTGTGCATTTGGCATTTATCATGCTGGACCACTGTCTGCATTCATTTCAAATGTTGTTGATATTAGCTTGTTTCATCTGTCAATCCATACCATTGCCATTGTTGTAATTGCTATACTGTTGAGCTTTGTTTGTTGCATTCACACTAGTTTGCATTCACGACCTTGTTGTCTTTGTATTGTACCTGCACACTCTGGTCTTTTTGTTGTTGCCCTTCCTGTAGATGTCGAGTCTGGGTATTGATATCTGTAGCTTTTTGTGACTTAGGTTTGCACTGATGTTAATCGTGTAGTCTGGTTCATGGTTTCAATTGATATACAAGTGCATTGCATCATTTCATTGCCTGATACATTTCCCTGCTTAAAACTTGACTCAAAACTATGTTAAATCTGGCTTTACATATATACTCAGTTTTCTTTCTTTAAATTTTTCCAAACATTTATATTTTTTGCTTTGCCATGTTGCATAGATTGATTACTGCTCCATGTATGCTTTGGCATTTATGCTGTAGTCTGTTCATTTGAGTCATTCACTAGACATTGGTTCATTCATTGTTTCACTATGGTATTTGATCTTGAGAAACCTTTAAAATTTAAAATATTTGATAGCATGATAGTATGGTTAGAATAAATATCTGCTTGTATATTTAAGTGAAATCTGGTGTTGATATATTGTGAGTATGCTGTGTTGTGCTTTGTTCTTTTCTGAATTAAGTAACATCACGGTTAAGGTTTAAGGATATGAAATAAGGTTGCATGATTAATATCTGATGCAATATGTTTATGTATATAGTAGTGATATTATGTGGAAAATTAGATGAACAAGGAAGGCATACCTGCATACTGCTGTTTCCAGTTTTCAAAGATTTAGAATTTGATTTAAAAGCTCTATCCTTTGATCTAGTGATTTTTAAGATTTAGTATTTAAACAAAATTTACTTGTTTTATCATAAACTAAAGTTTAAATATTCATTCAAGTTGAAACAGTTTGGAAATAGCTCTGGAAAATCTAAGAACAGAGGATATCATATATACCAAGGAAATTCGAATTCCTTAATTCTCGAATTTAAATATATAACCTGAAACGCCATACCTTAACTTGATTTTTAGGGTAAGAATTGGAATTTTTTAGATAGGGATTGAAAGTGCAGTTCGTGGTTGATCGGAAATAGGTTTTTGGTCATTCGACTTTAGCTGTTATTGCATTTATTCCTGCTGTCACCTTTGTTCATCACTGTATGTTGCACTGTTTTCAGTTGCTTCTATGTTGTCTCTTTGATGGTCTTGAGTTATGGTGGCATCTGCTTGTTGCCCATACTTTTCAGTTGTACTGTGAAGCAGTTTGTTGATATAGATGCACTGCTGGGTTCATGTGTTCACTTGTAGTCTGTGATATTTGTTGAGTCTTCACTTTGCAGTTTTTACGCACTGTAGTGGCGAGGCAGTGCACGCGTGCGTGCACTGCAGCCACACAAATTCGACAGTTTTGAATTGATATTTCTTTGCGTCGTGATGCATTGATCTTTTATGTCGTATTGGCGAGGCCGTGCACGCGTGCGTGTATGGTAGCCAATAACACTGTTTATCTCTGTTGATGATTTAAATCTGCTGATTTATTGTTTAACACTGTTTAGTGTTATATATTTTCGTTATCCGATTTCTTTGTTAAAAGAGTCGGATAGACGGGAATTATTGTGACTGTCGTCTATTTAGATTATTATTGCCTCTATGCACTAATAAACTGGTTTGAATTAGACTGACCTGTGTATTATTTTCTTTTGAATATAATACTCGGGTCAGACCGAGTATTTTTACAGCTTGAAGATTTTCGAGCAGCGAAGTTAGAGAGAGAGTAAAGAATCATTTATTTCGAGAAAAATTGTATTTTTAGATATTCCGCTGTATCAGTATTAAATTGTATAAACTCTGATGTATATAAAAAGATTTATAGTAATGAAATAAAGATTCGTTTGTTTTAATTCAGTGTTATTATTCTGTGTTTCTGTGGCTGATTCTGTTTAAACCTTATAAACTAAATAACAATTCGTCTTTTTGAACGTTTCTAGTTGGTTTAATCACTGACTGGAGGCGGTCAAAAGGGGGAATGTTACAGAGTGGTATCAGAGCTTTGGTTTACACAAAGCCTAGTTTATGATGTTTAATATGAATAGTTACTAGAAACACTTTAAAAAGAAATGTTTTCAAATCCAAAGAAGTATAAAATTGTTTTTGAAAATAAAGACTTGAAATTTAACTAAAAGAAAAGTTAAATTGAATTGAATTAGTATTAATAAATAAATGAATAGATTTGAAATTTAACTAAAGGAAGTTAAATAAATTGAACTTGATTTGATAAATTATTGAGATGGAAGGTTAAACTTGAAAGATAAGTGATTATATAATATGAATTGGAAAGTTTAAATTAATAAGTTGTTTAACTTATAAAATGAGAAAGTTTAAGTAAACTAGTTGTTAAATGTTTGAACAGTTTTGTTAAGTAAAACAAAATCTGAATTCTGAATAGTGATATGAATTTGACTTTAGTAAAAGTTAAATAAAATAGAATTTCAAATAAATTTGAGGCGAACTTAAGTTTTATGGTGAAAATAAATGCAAGTGAAGATAAAATGAAACATTGCTTAAGTAATGTTGAATGAGGTTGAATTTGATATCAAAATGAATTGATAAAGTGAAGAATGAATATGAAATTGAGTTATAAAAAGGAAATTCAACTTTAACTGTAAAAAATGAATTAGTGAATATGGTGAGTATAAAAATTCAATCAGAATTAGAATATAAACCAATTGAAATTAAGTATGTTGAACCAAATTGAATGTAAGCAAAGTAAATAAATTTGGTTAAGTTGAATGTGCATTGGTTGCCAGTTGATCGTATGGAAATTCATTAAGTGTTAATGAAATTGAATTAATGGAAATTGGAAGCTATGTAAATTGAATTCAAATTGAAAGGTAAGAAATCTAAATAGAATCAAATTTGATTTGAATTGAAAGCAAACTGACTTGAATATAAATTAGTGAATGTGAACTAATTGGATTTGAATGAATGTTAGTAAAATCCAATGTGAATGAATCAAATGCGGTTAGATTGAAAACCAAGTCGATGAATGATTTACTAAAGAACTAGTTGATTATCTTGGAAATGGAAAATTGATAAATTTATATAATAGTTTAAATTGGAATTTTGAATTATTATAAACGGCTTAAATTGAAGATTTGAAAAGTGTTAATAAAATATTGGAATTGTATAAGTGTTAAAAGTGAAATATTTAATGGATTTCATAAGTGGATGAAAAGTTTCAGAATTAAAAGTTTTATAATGTGAAGTTATAAAAATGAATCGAAGTTGCGAAATAAAAGAAGTTTATAAGTAATTCACTTATAAATTAAAATTCTGATATAAAACTGAGTTATAGTAGGAATGATTAATGAAGTAAATTTTTATAAATTGAAGTCTTTATAAATAGGAATAGAATTTATAAACGTTGTTTATAAATTCGAAACTGACTTATTTTGATAAGTAAATCTTTATAGCTTGTTAAAAGATGTATATTCACAATTTTGGACCGTGAATATATCATTGAATAAAATGAACACGTTAGGAAAGTGATATTTTAAAACGAAGTTAATTGTTTTAAAAAGATGTTTTCAAAGGCATTGAATATCGAAACCATAGATTTCAACATTCATTGTTGAAATAGATGTTTTCGAGATATAAGGAAATGGTGGACTATAACACTGTTGTTATAGTAAATGATTTTCGAAAGGAAATGTTTTGTATAGTATTGGGATTTATACATCTATCTAAATTTCGAATTCCTATACTAGTGATTTTGAGTTGTCGTAACGATGTTTTACGTAACATTCGTTTTAACTCAAATGAATATGTGAAAGAGAATGATTTCCTTAAAGATGAAATATATACTTAATTTTGATGTAAGTATATCGAATATTTTCAAATGTTGAAAATTGAATGAACTTGTGAATTACTTATTTTTAAATAAGTATGGAAATGTTTTTCCAAATATGAAATGTTGTGAATATATTCCGTAAGGGATAAATGATTTGAAATTCATTTTTGAAGTCGAAGTTGAAAAGTTAAGTGAGAATTTGAACAATTAGTTCAATTTGAAATTTTTCAAAAAAGATTGAATCGTTAAGTTAAAATTGAGTTTAACTTCGACATCAAAGACAATATAAGTTGAGCTTTGAATTTCAGATGATGATTTGGATTGTATGTCTAACATTGTGAATTGATGACATAGCAATTGATCTCTATTAAATATATATCTGTTGGTGGCGGAGAATTTATTCTCTTAGCTTAACACCCTTCTCTGAGACGTACGAGCTCAGAGGTTATATATCGATAGACATCAATTCTGTGTTGAGAATTGACGATGTAAGCGTGAAATCCAAATTGAATGTGAAAGTCGATAATGAATGGAATTATGAATATGAATTAGGTTTGAGATAACCTTAAATTTCCAAATCGACTTAGAGGAAAATTTTGAAATCCTCTATTTTGTTATGAATATGAGATATGTAAGTTTTTAGAACTTATATATATGATGAATGCGGTAAATTTGAAACCGTTAGTTTAGAAAGACATTGTTATGGAAATCTTATGTATGTTTACATGGATATGATATGTACGAAATGTGAAATGAAAGTACTACATATATGATATTATGTTTTCTAAACTGAGGATGTGGAAAAGTACCTTCCATTTATTATTAAAGAAGGTATTGGAACTCTCGATGAGTGTCCATTTGAAATTCGTAGCTACGTAGAATTTTAGTCAGAGTGACTATTTGAATCGGAAATCCTTCGCGATATTTCATCGCGATGAGATTAGATTTGATTGATGATGTTAGCGTAATTTGAGGGGCGAGATGCCCACAGTTACGAGCGATTCCACTGGGATAGTGGCGTAACCGCCGAGTAAACTGCAATATAATGCCAGGCGAAATTTGAGGGGCGTGATGCCTACAGACACGAGCGATTCTACTGGGATAGTAGCGTAACCGCCGTGTGTACTGCAATCTATGGCGACAACCATGGCGAAATTTAAGAGATGAGAAATCTACAGCCACAAGCGACTCTACTGGGATAGTAGCGTAACCGCCGGGTGGAACTGTAATCCATGGGGGAACGTGCTTTCCATATCCATTTTTAAAAGAATTTTTAAAAATATTTTCACTGGGAATTGAAGCAAGTATATTTAGTACTTGGAGATTTTTAGACCTGCGCCTGGCCAGCGTATGTCTAATGTCTGTGAGAACGAAGATGGACTTGTTAAATTTCGAGTTAGCAAGTATTTTCAAACTGTAAATAGCGAATCAATGATTTGAAAGTAGAATTACAAAATTTCTACCTAATGAACTAAGAAAGAGGATTTTTGCAATGTTTTGAAAGTCCACAGCTTTGGAAGAGACATATTATATAAATCTCTAACGTGAAGAATTTTAAGTTTGAATCTGAGTTGTAAATCGAAAATGTTCATAAAAGACTTTTGTGTTTTGATTTTAGAAATCAATGATTGTAGAAATCATTGAATAAAAGAGAAGATAATAAGAACTAGTGAGATTAAACAAATGGAATGAATCCTGTATTCATCTATTTGTAATAAATATCGAGCTTAGAAAAAAATTGACTAGAGTATAAATATCGATGAAAACTTAACAACCTTTCCTTTTCGAGGACGAAAAGTTTTTAAGGAGGGGAGTTTGTAACGACCCTGAATTTTGAACAATTTAAATTGAAAATATTTAATTAATTTTAAATATTTGAACAATGATTTGACTTGAATTTCAAATTATCAGAAGGAATTGGCGATTAAATTTTTGAATTTAATCTATTGAAAGTTGAATAAAATTTGAATCTTCAATATTAAGCCGGTTAAAAATAATTTAAAGGCTTAGAAAATTCATATAGATAATACTGAAGATAATAGAAGCTTCAGAATTGAATTTGAAAGCGATTTGTTCAATTTTGAAATTGTATCGTTTGAATTGAATTTAAAAATAGTCTACCAAGGCACAGTCTTGGAATTTGACGAAACGAGTTTCATTGGGTCCGTAATATTGAATTATTACCGGATTTCAATTTTTGTATTTATCAGAATTGTTTTATGAATATACGACGTATAAACGCGTAGAGAATTTAATCGAATTCAAATTGAATTTCTGTAACAACCTGGATTTTTGCCCGAATTAAAATCATCAATAAACGATTAAAGTTGACAGATAATTTGTTGTTATTGTTGGAAAATTTTATAACGATAAAATCTTCGTAAATTAACGATTTAATATCGATCGTTAATTTCTGTTTGAATTTGGAAATTGCAATCGATTGAAATTCTTTTATTTAAATTTTTATTTGTACGAATGAATATATTCACATAGTTTAGATTTTAACAACAAAATTAAACAAAACAAATTAAAGAAAATGATTACCAAAAAAACAAAATTAGATTTTAAAAAGAAAAAAATAAAAATAAAAAAAATACACCATACCCTATATCGTGCTAGCCCATTACCTCGGCCCATACCCCCACGATCTCTCCCCCTTATCCCTGTTAAAACACGGAAATCCCCTCTCTCATTTCATTCGTAAACCCTAAAAGCAATCGAGAAAAATAAATGGCGGCTTACAAATCGTTCCTCTTCGACAAGAAAAACTAGGGCTTGGGTAGAAATCAAAGGCGCTGGCTTCGATCTATCGTTCTCGTCTTCAAATTTGGGGCTTTCGTTCGTCTCCATCTTCCTCTTCGCTCGCGACCGTTCCAATCGAAGGTGAGTGCTTTTCGCCCCTCACATCTAATTCATCTCCATTCGATTTGTAGTGCCTTGTGCTTTGCCGTGCGATATGATTTTGATGCTTGCGATTTTCTCTGACCATTTCATATTGCGTATATATCCTGGTTACTTGGTTTCCACGGCATTGATTTGGTTTTGGAAATCTCGGCTTGAATCCGGACTTGATTTTGAGATTTATCTCTGACATTTTCAAAAGTACAGATACGAACTTTTCCTGTTTTGTGAATTTCGGCTTTGACTGTTTTTGAAACCTCGGTTTTGCATCTGGTTGGATTTGTTTGACTGTTTCAATAAGTAACAGATATGCACTTGATCCTATCTTTGTCACAAATGCTATATCACTTCATTCATTCACTGTTGTGCATTTGGCATTTATCATGCTGGACCACTGTCTGCATTCATTTCAAATGTTGTTGATATTAGCTTGTTTCATCTGTCAATCCATACCATTGCCATTGTTGTAATTGCTATACTGTTGAGCTTTGTTTGTTGCATTCACACTAGTTTGCATTCACGACCTTGTTGTCTTTGTATTGTACCTGCACACTCTGGTCTTTTTGTTGTTGCCCTTCCTGTAGATGTCGAGTCTGGGTATTGATATCTGTAGCTTTTTGTGACTTAGGTTTGCACTGATGTTAATCGTGTAGTCTGGTTCATGGTTTCAATTGATATACAAGTGCATTGCATCATTTCATTGCCTGATACATTTCCCTGCTTAAAACTTGACTCAAAACTATGTTAAATCTGGCTTTACATATATACTCAGTTTTCTTTCTTTAAATTTTTCCAAACATTTATATTTTTTGCTTTGCCATGTTGCATAGATTGATTACTGCTCCATGTATGCTTTGGCATTTATGCTGTAGTCTGTTCATTTGAGTCATTCACTAGACATTGGTTCATTCATTGTTTCACTATGGTATTTGATCTTGAGAAACCTTTAAAATTTAAAATATTTGATAGCATGATAGTATGGTTAGAATAAATATCTGCTTGTATATTTAAGTGAAATCTGGTGTTGATATATTGTGAGTATGTTGTGTTGTGCTTTGTTCTTTTCTGAATTAAGTAACATCACGGTTAAGGTTTAAGGATATGAAATAAGGTTGCATGATTAATATCTGATGCAATATGTTTATGTATATAGTAGTGATATTATGTGGAAAATTAGATGAACAAGGAAGGCATACCTGCATACTGCTGTTTCCAGTTTTCAAAGATTTAGAATTTGATTTAAAAGCTCTATCCTTTGATCTAGTGATTTTTAAGATTTAGTATTTAAACAAAATTTACTTGTTTTATCATAAACTAAAGTTTAAATATTCATTCAAGTTGAAACAGTTTGGAAATAGCTCTGGAAAATCTAAGAACAGAGGATATCATATATACCAAGGAAATTCGAATTCCTTAATTCTCGAATTTAAATATATAACCTGAAACGCCATACCTTAACTTGATTTTTAGGGTAAGAATTGGAATTTTTTAGATAGGGATTGAAAGTGCAGTTCGTGGTTGATCGGAAATGGGTTTTTGGTCATTCGACTTTAGCTGTTATTGCATTTATTCCTGCTGTCACCTTTGTTCATCACTGTATGTTGCACTGTTTTCAGTTGCTTCTATGTTGTCTCTTTGATGGTCTTGAGTTATGGTGGCATCTGCTTGTTGCCCATACTTTTCAGTTGTACTGTGAAGCAGTTTGTTGATATAGATGCACTGCTGGGTTCATGTGTTCACTTGTAGTCTGTGATATTTGTTGAGTCTTCACTTTGCAGTTTTTACGCACTGTAGTGGCGAGGCAGTGCACGCGTGCGTGCACTGCAGCCACACAAATTCGACAGTTTTGAATTGATATTTCTTTGCGTCGTGATGCATTGATCTTTTATGTCGTATTGGCGAGGCCGTGCACGCATGCGTGTACGGCAGCCAATAACACTGTTTATCTCTGTTGATGATTTAAATCTGCTGATTTATTGTTTAACACTGTTTAGTGTTATATATTTTCGTTATCCGATTTCTTTGTTAAAAGAGTCGGATAGACGGGAATTATTGTGACTGTCGTCTATTTAGATTATTATTGCCTCTATGCACTAATAAACTGGTTTGAATTAGACTGACCTGTGTATTATTTTCTTTTGAATATAATACTCGGGTCAGATCGAGTATTTTTACAGCTTGAAGATTTTCGAGCAGCAAAGTTAGAGAGAGAGTAAAGAATCATTTATTTCGAGAAAAATTGTATTTTTAGATATTCCGCTGTATCAGTATTAAATTGTATAAACTCTGATGTATATAAAAAGATTTATAGTAATGAAATAAAGATTCGTTTGTTTTAATTCAGTGTTATTATTCTGTGTTTCTGTGGCTGATTCTGTTTAAACCTTATAAACTAAATAACAATTCGTCTTTTTGAACGTTTCTAGTTGGTTTAATCACTGACTGGAGGCGGTCAAAAGGGGGAATGTTACAAGTTGTCCTTTCGTTTTCGTAAATATCCGGTCTTCAACACCGGTCTTCAAATGCTATCCATATACGACGTATCATTATTCGGAATGGGTTATATGACACAAATGTCTTTTTCCGGCTAACCCGAATAATGAGCGCAATATTCAAAAATCATATGGATATTGGGATTTCAATTAAGTCACAACTTAATAATTCAACTTCTTTTTAAATGGTTTCAATCGATTACCATTTTCAAGTCTTTTAAATAAAAGATTTATTTCACAAAGTTCACTCAGTTTTCATAAAGATTCATTCACAGTTTTTCCAAAACAATTTCTGTTTCAATTGGATTAACTCGTTAAATCTTTAAAATAAAGATTCAACTTATAGCTTTCAAAACAATTTCATTTCGAATGGTTTAAAAAAAACATCATTCTAAATCTGTTAAAAATAAACAGATTCAATTCATAGTTTTCAAAAAAAAGAATTCATTTATAGCCTTTCAAAACATTTCAATTTCATTTTAAATTTGAATACCTTTCAACACAAATTGAAAGTTCACTTCTTATATGAAAGCTGTTATTATTTGAAAACAAATAGTTTTCGTTTCAAAAAAATCCAATTATATTTGCTCGAGTTAAAGCCTTTGAATTTAATTCACATTCCAAAATCAATACTTTTAAAATGGTTTAACCCTTATATAACGGGTAAAACATCTTTAATCCCTAGTTTCAAATTATAGAATTCAATTTCACATCTTGAATTTAAGTTTAAATCAAATTATTTAAAATTCAAAACTTTATCAAATTATTCAAAATAAATTTTTATCTTTGAGATTCCATTTCAAAAGCTTTTCACTTTAAACCCAAATTTCCAATTTCAAAATCAATTGAAATTAAAATTTCAATTTTAAAAACATCAAATTTAAATTATCTGTGACTTAACCGATTTCCACGTGAAATCCATATTTGTGTGTGTAAAAGTGTAGTTCAGGGGTTTCACACAATAGTGCAACATCAATCATCACAGATCAAAATACAGAAATATAGTTGATAAGCGATATAAACTATAACGCTTATCTTTCACATACAGATCACAGATGTATAAATATCACAGATAAAGAAATTACAAATCACAACATAAATCAGGGTATATCACAAAGCATCACAATCAGGGATATCAAACAATTCAACATTCAATAGAATTCAAACATTCATAAGTAAGGTCAAATTTATTATCTGATAAATTTAAATCAGATAAATTCCTTATGAATAAATTACTAATCCTGGTTAATTAACATCGATAAATTACAAATTAGTTTGATAAATTTTTCTTTAATCATTTATAAATTAATCAATCTTAATTAATCAATCAATCTTTAGTCATTAAATAATTATCCTTTAATTATTTAATTATCTTTTACTTTATTTATTTGATTAACCCTTAATTTATTACCATTTAATTAATTATCCTCAATTATAAATAAATTAGCTTTAAATTTATAAATAAATTGATCTTTAGTTAATTATGAATCATTTATCAATATAAAATTAACTTAACTTTTAAGTTAACACATTAAAACTTTTAAATCAATTTCTTGATTACTTAATTAAGTTTTATTTAAAATAACCCCTTTTTTATTTATAAGTTTAAAACATTTAAATTAAACTTAATTAACTTTAGAAATATTTTTATTTCAAAACCTCTAATTTCAACCTTCTAAAACTTAATCTATTCACAAACTAAGTTTTCAGAAAATCTTGAATTTATTAATTAAACTTTGATTTAAATCTGAAATTAGATTTTAAAGTTTTAAATCAGAAAACAGGTCTATACCTGTTCCAGTTTTCGACCCGAGCCAGAAACGAAATTCCCCGCGTTGGACTTCGAGTTTCGCACCTCCCAGTTCCTTCGAGTCAACCTATTGTTTTCTTCGAGTCGAACGCGATGAAAACACGAGAAAACTCCGGGCTCCAACTCTTCTTCCCCAAACAAAATTCTCAGTGCACACGAGCGTGCACGGTGCACCTACCCCATCGCCTCCGGCCAGCGACGGTCACCGCGACCATCCTAATCCATCACACAACCCCATGTGAACACGATATCGAACCCAGATTCCTCATTCCCCTCGCAAAGCAAAATTGAACGAGTCGACCCAAAGCCTGGAACACGTAAAAACTGGGAACACCATCACCTGTCAACGCTTCGTTCTCCTCATCACCACCACCGGAGACTCCGCAAATTCGGCCAACCCTTCGTCAACAACCAAGCTATCGTCCCTCAAAGCCTCACTGCACTCGATCAACCCAAACTGTTATGGTGATCGATTCATCATTCCTAGTTAAAACTAGGGTTCCAGAAAATAACCCACTACTGCAACCTCCTCACTGACATTCAACACCATCCAGTATTTTTCCCATCAACCACTAACCCTCCTCCATCATCCGGAAGAACCCCGCCCCTTCCAGATACATAGATCACCAGAAAAATCCAATATTCCCATTTTAGTTCAAACCTAAACCGCACCTTCATTTTAATTCTAAAAATCCTAATTTTAGTGCTAAAAATCATGATTTAGTTGATGTTTTCGAGTTGTAATACTGAATTTATAAATTACACCAATTTAAATTTTGATTTGTATCAACATGTACTGATGTTTTAATACTTTCAGAGACAAACAAGTTTTATTTTTGACCAACTTAAATTTTAAACATTTGTCCTTGTTAAATTGAACAACTTTGATTTGTAAATTACTTCCTAACAAAAACTAGATTAAGAGTTAATGGATTTAATTGGAAATTTAAACCTGGAAAACAAAACGGAACAGAGCAATTCTAACAGCATGCATTCAATCATACAGGTATCTCTTCCATATATATATATACTCATATCAAACATAAATCAAGCAATCAGTCATAAAAATACTTAAGCTTTTGAAAATGAAGTTACTCACCGATTTAAGAAGATGAACAGAACTTGCTTTGTTGTTTAGATTTGCTTGCAGTTTTGAATTTTGTTTAAAGCTTCAACTTGTTTTATTTTCCAGTCTGCAGACTTCAATTTATATTTGCTTCAGGTTGTTGTTTAAGGTTGAGATGATGTTGTTGTTTTGTTTCAATTTGAGATGATATTTGCTTCAGTATTTTTTTCTTCTTTAGTTTGAATTGGACGAAAAGAAATGAAGATGGCTGACATGTTTAAAGGAAAGAAGTTGATATAGAGGAGAGAGTGTACAGGCTATATCATATTTGTACAAAGGCATGGCTGAGATGATGTTGTTATGGCTAAAGATATGTTGCATTAAATGCTTTGCTTTCTTTTACTTTGTTTATTTATACAAAGATATTTTGTACAGGTTATATTGTTTTGCTTTCGGCTGGGAGATAGTTGTGGTGGCTTTGTTTTCTTACTTGTTGTTTATGTTTTGTTTTTTAGATTTTGTTTCTTATTTTATTTACATACTTATTTTTTTTAGTTATTATTTTATCTTCATATATGTATTCTTATGTGGTCTGGTTTGTTGTTAACATGTGAATGTATTTTATTATGCTACTTTATAATTAAAGCTTTGTTGTTAGATTTTTTAGTCAAGTGTTGCTTGTTGACTATGCATTTTATTTACTTATTTTATTTATTATAGTTATATATTTTTATACTTCATTTATGCTTTACAATAGAAATGAAATTTTATTTTATTTGTTAATGTATCAACTTATAATTTACAAAGTTTATTAACATGTGTTTACCAATTATTATTGATAAATTCTAATCCAAATTCTATTTTATTTATTTGCTTAACTTAACATTTATTGTCTTGTATTTCTAGTTTAAATTTTTATTAATCCATCAATAATAAATTAAAAATTATTTATTATTATTTATATTTTAAAACATCTATCTAAGATTCAAATCACCTATATATGTAATATTTACAACTAAATGATTTAACAAATTTTAATTTGGATCCGGGGAAACTCGCTCTAATTTTCTAATTAAATTAACAAATATTTATCCAAAAATTTATTTAATTACTCAATTTAATCCAAAAATTCAATAAATTATTAATTTAAATAAATTTAAATTTCGGGGTCGTTACATAAGGTATTGAGAATTTTTTGAAAGAAATTGCATTGTTATTCAATACATGTTTTATAATTTTTACATTTGGATGGCCTAGCTTATAATGCCATATATCAAAACTCTTAAAGTCACATTCAGGTTTGATTTCAGAAACATTACACTAGTTTTCTTTAACTCAGAATTTCTTGACTTATCAACAATGAATTTGTATAATCCTCTAAATTCCTTACCTGCAACAAATTGGTTAGAATATCTTTTTACTAAACAATAGCTTGGATAAAATTCAAAGTAAACACCATTATCTTTGGCAAACTGTGATGCACTTAATAAAAAATTTCAAATCAAAGGATCTCTCAATAAATTATTGAGATATAATTTTCTTTTGCCAATTAAACTTGCATTTCCAGTATGTGTTATTCTAATTGATTTACCATCACCCATATGCATAAATTGTGTACCTTTATATTTCTCGCTGCCCAGATTTAAATTGTTGAGATTGCTTGTCACATGGTTGGTTTCTCCTGAATCTGGATACCCGATTTCATCATATATATCATCTAATCTTGCTGCATCACTACTTGTATTCTTTGGTTGATTTTTGTTGTATGTTGAGCATTAACCATGTTTGCATTTGGTTGATAACTTCTTACACTGTTCTGTTGTGTTGGCACATAATTTGCATCAAATTTGAAATAACACTTGCTTGCTGCATGACCATACCTTTCACATATTTGACACCTGATCCTATTATTATTGATGTATCTTCCTCCTCTTCCTCTGAATCTGCCTGAATGACCACCTCTTTGACTAGTTGGCTGATTCTTGGCATTATACCCCTTTTCTTGATTTC
This sequence comes from Allium fistulosum, assembly GCA_030737815.1. Lineage (NCBI taxonomy): Eukaryota > Viridiplantae > Streptophyta > Magnoliopsida > Asparagales > Amaryllidaceae > Allium > Allium fistulosum. The sequence continues at coordinate 291,987,831 of CM060906.1, read as the reverse complement.
TGTATTTGTTGTTGGTTACAAAATTTACAGTAAAGTTTGATACAATAGGCTTCTTTTGTTCTATCCTTCCTTCATGTGCAAGAAGTGTAGAATGCACATATTGAATTGTGGGAGCTATTTCGTTTGAGGAAATTACTGCTACTAGAGCCTCATATTTTTCATTTAATCCATTCAATATAGATAATATTTGTTCATAATCTGAGACTTTATGTCCTACAGAGGCATGTTGATCACACAATCCTTTAACTTTGGATAGATATTCTCTCATTGACAAGTTTTCTTTCTTTAGATTTTACAGTTGTCTCTTATAATACATAACTCTTGCAGCACTTGTGTATTGAATATCTACTCAACAGTAGACCATATTTCATGTGATGTTGTGCATCCTATTAGTTGTGGTATCAGATTTGAACTGATGGTAGATAAAATCCAAGAACTAGTTAGGCTATCTTGCCTTTGATGTGTGATGAATTCTGGGTTATTGACATGATTTCCTTCACTGTCTATGATATTTTTAGGTGGTGTGATGATGGTTCCAAGAACATATTGTTCAAGCCAATAGCCTTCTATTGCTGTTTCTAGTTGAAACTTTTAGAGGAGAAAGTTACCTTCATCAAGTTGTACATGATTAACTGACTTTGAGGCTTGATCAAATCTTGAGATTCTAATATTTGAGTTGCTGAATCAATGCTTATTGAACTTGAGGTTACTGTATTATCACCTTCAGCCATTTTGATGGTCAGATGTTAATTCTTGAATCAAAGAAAAAGAGAGTTGAGTGGACTGAATCTTGATGCAGCCAGAGACTTCACTAGATGATGAAAATGATCTGACAGTGGTTTCTTGGTATGGCACAAGAAGATGATCTGGATAGAACTGATAAGAACAGATTTGGTCTTGATACAGACCCAGTTATGCTTTGCTCCAGAATATCAAATGATGAGAATTCTTGATTCTCTGATAATCTCCACTACATAGCCTGATCTCAATGATGAGATCTTGACTGAGAGATTATGGCGAGGTGCTATGGATTAATGTTTTACTGTTAAGCAATCTAATAAGGCTCTGATACCACGAAATATTTTAACAGAAAAATTATGTATCTACTTTATTGATTGATTACAAATACAAGCCTTTTGAAATCAAAAAGATGCTGTACAATTTGATACATAAAATGATATCAGTGCTTTGTATTTATATTGTTACATCAGTATGTGCTATTGGGCTTTAATAGCTAGCCTGATTATCTTTACCCGCTTCACATAATATGAATTGGTTTTCATTAGCTCTAGTCTTCATTATCTCACTCATATGACTCATCCATTTAGTCTTCATTTATAACATAAATATATGAATTAGCATACTTGATGATTTCCTAGGCGCAAAACATAGAATGGGATGCATTGACTTACACTCTTTCAACTGAACTTGGAAAACCAAATTTAAGATCGAAGAAATCTGCAATCGTTAAAGGATTATGTCAATGGTTGAACCCAAGTTATCCAACATTGAAATTTACTCAAGGTTCAATAACTGGAAAGATCAGTGACAAAATCTGCAAATTTTTTGTTTTTGCACATGTAAGATATAACAAATTGCTCCTAAAGTATGAAATTTATTTATGTATTTCATGATTACGATTTTTTAAAACTACTACAAGGATTGAAAAATATGAACTGCTCGGAGAAATCAGTATAAACATAGCAAAATATGCCAACATTGTTAAACAAGCGAAGAATATAAATCTCTGACATCATACCATCCTTCATTAAATCAGTATAAACAAATATAACAAGAATGATTTTATGTCCATTTTGTATTTCTTTTTGAATGCCTTTATCAATATATTCAATCAAACAAGCATTAAGCCAATACATTTTCTTAAATCTACTAACAATTCTCAATAATATAAATAGTGAAGAATGCTTTATTTAACCAGCAGTAGTTGCTACCTTTAAACCCAACATAAATCCCCAAAACCTATATCAATAGGACGAGTTTACAAAAAATGGATAGATATGATATTGGTAAAGTCATATGCTGCTATACATCGGAAAGATTAGCATTCAAAAGTTAGAAATTTGGATAGCAAATCAAAGGTTAAAACAAAGAAATACTTACCAACTTAAATTAGTGTTTATAAAATAGAATTAAAAATATTAAACAACAATAACCCAACATTTAGTATTTTTAAGTCAGCCAATAAAGTAAATGCAATACCTTGATATAAAAGCTGTAGAGTGGAGGAGAAATAGAGCATTGATGTACCGAAGTGAAGAACAATAGATAAGAAGTAGATTTGTAAAATAATCAAGCTGCATAAATTGTATCAATAAAATAACCACTCTTACATTAAATTTGTTACTAACTCTGTCCATTGTTCTCTTTAAGCAGATTTCAAGTTAATCCATAGGAGTGTTAACAAACTGCTCATAATAGCTTTTGATATTAGCAAAGAATCCATCTTCTGTAGACTGCTTTTTCTAGTAGGTGTCAGTATCGGATTGAATCCGCGGCACTTCCATTAGTTTTGCTCTTTTTTTAACCTTACCTGGCAGGGAAAAGGAAGGATTAGATCATATATTATATTAACTACAAGAAAAGTGTATAAACAAATAGATCATAAATCGAATAGCTCAAGATTAAGCTATAAACAGGTAAATAATAAAACAATGTAAAGTGGAGTGAGATATGAATGGACATTGAAAATTGGAGAAGGAAAGGAACTACCTTAGTTTCAAGTAGCACGTCTTAGTCTCCATCCACAACAAGCGAGCTGGAGATTCAACCTCAAGCGACATGAGTTTCAAATTTAATTAGTAGTAGCTTCAGACCAATGCAAGTATTCAACCTCAATAGTTTCAGAACTATATCGATGGTAGCTTCAGATCTAGTCACAGTAATCAGTCTGTAGTAGCTTGCACAAGCATCAGATCTGCAAGCGATAACATCATCGATTGGACCTACAAGCGACGTCAGATTTGCAAACAGAGCATCAGTCTGCAGTAGCTTGTGGAAGAAGTGTGGGATAGAAGAAAAGTTAAGGTGAAATGAAACGGTAAGCTGGAAACGAAAAGTTAAGCGGAGGAAAAGGAAAAGTTAAGCGGCAGGAATAAATTATAGATTATCAATTGACAATTAAATATATTTACTAATTATTACTTATTTACTTCAAGTTTATTCATTATATTATTAATTACGGCTTATAATAATAAATATAATTAACAATTAAATACATTTATTAATTATTACTTATTTATTATTAATTATCAATTATTAATTATATTTATTAAGTATTAAATATAATTAATAAATATTAACTATAATTTAGTAATTATTAATAATTAACAATAATAAATTACTATACATGAACTATTATTTATTTCTTGTTTATTAACTATTATTTACTAATTTCTAGTTTATTAGCTATAACTTATTAATTTACTTCTAGTTTATAAATTATTATCTATTTCTAGCTTATTAACTAAAATTTACCGTTTTACTTCTAGTTTATTAACTATTATTTATTAATTATTACTTATTAATTGTAATTGAATATTGATTGTTCAATGTTAATTATTATGTATATATTATAAGTAATGATTGATTATTGAAAATTAATAATGAAATATTTAATCTTATTTCTTGATTATTGATTATTAATTATCGATTATTGAATATATTGATTACACCGAAAATCTATCGTAAATTTAGCGATGAAAATAATATCGCTACACTTTGCCGCTATTTTAGCTTTCATGTTGTGATAATTTATCATTTATAAATTGCCAACTATAAATTATCACTTAAAAATTATTAAGTTTTAATTAATAGTTACCAATTTTAAATTACAGTAAAATTTTACTACAAATACAATATGCTTGTTTTTTAATGAAAATGATTGTTTTTAAGAAAAAGTCTTAAACAAATAACTTATAAACAATATCAATTTTTTAATTTTTTTTATAAACATTGGGAAACTATCAATATATACCACGATAAAAACTAATAAGATGTTATAAATCTTTATTACAACTAGCCAGAACAAATAGTTGGTAAAAATACTTTCATTGCAATCGTTAAGAAAAACTATTTGTTAAAAATTCATTTATTACAACTGCCAAGAAAAACCAATTGTTAAAACCCTTTGTTACAACTGTCAAAAAATTTCAGTTGTTAAAAATTCTTTATTAAAACTATAGTTTTTTGAACGTTGCAAATATCTAGTTATAATATGGTCATTTTCTTGTACTGATTAATTATGAATTATTAAATATTTTTCTTAATTATTGATTATTGATTATTTATTAATTTTTAATAGTCATTATTAATTAATAATTATATAAAATTAATTATTAAATACTAAATATCACTTCATAAGTATGAAATTATATTATTAATTATTAAATATTAATCTTAATTATTATGTAATTAGCAATAACTAGTTAGTTAATGGTTATTAGTTATTAATAATTATTAAAAAGTAATTATTAAATCTTACTTATTGATTAAATATTAAAAATTAAAAATTAATTATTAAATATTGATTATTAATAATTAATTATTTAATATTAATTATTAATTTATTTATTAATTATTAAATGTAATTAATAATATTAACCACAGTTTACTAATTATTAATAATTAACTATAATAAATTATTAAATATAATTTTTTTATTGATTATATATAATAATTAGTAATTATAAATTATTTTTTGTTAATTATTTATCATAATAAATTATAAATAATGACATATGTAAGCTGTTGTTTATGGTTATCGATACGTTCATTTACTCCGATTAAAACAATTTTCAGTTGCTTCGGTTAATACAAATAACACTATTTGCTTCGGTTAATGCAAATTACACAAACATAAATCCCCAAGACCGAAGCAAATGATACTATTTGCTTCGATTGTGAGCACAACCGAAGCAAATAACACTATTTACTTCGGTGCATTTGCTTCGGTTTTTAACACAACTGAAGCAAATGATACTATTTTGTAACAACCCAAATTCTGGTTATTTGATTTTAAATGTTTAATTAATTATAACTATTTAAATAATTTAATTTTGGAATTTAGTAACTTATAATTCAAATATAGAGAATAATTAAATATTTGAATTATGGAATTTTATGTTAATTAAATGGATTTAATAATTTTATTTAACTCCTTTTAATTAATAAATAAATTTAGTGGATTCAATTTGTAAATTTATTTACACATATAAACAGATCGAATAAATATCAATAATTAAATATAAAACAATATTTAAACTTGTAAAATTAGCCTTTCGAGGCACAGTCTCGGATTTCGACGAAACCAGTTTCATTGGATCCGTAATATTGAATTATATTACGACGTTGAATTTCGTGGCGATCAGACGTATCGTTTGGTCGTGCGTGATCGAAACACATTGAAATTAATATCGAAAATTTATTATAATAACTAGGTTTAAAAACCTATATTTGCATACGATCGAATTAGACCTTGAGACTAGTTCCATTGCATTTGAAATAGGGGTATAACATATATAATGCCAGGTGGCACGTCTCGATAGGAGTACGTTCAGAATTTTTCGACTTTAATAAGCATAATATTTTTAAATGTAAATAACATATATATGTACTATATTATTACCATGCTTAAGCCTTACCAAACATTATAGGCACCATACCCTGACCATGTCGTCCCCATATTTGCGGGCAGATCAGAAGACCAGTTTGTTTTGTTTTCTTATTTTTTTTTATTTCAGAAACATCACCTAAATCTAATGGCCAGTGTCGATTAGGCCAAAGGAGGCCGAGAGAGGTGATGGGTCCAACTGAGAAGTTGATTGGCTAGGGGAGTGGAGCAGAATGGTGGGTTGGATTGGGTTGCGGTGGCCCATGGCGATGGCATTTTGGCCGCGATCTGAGTTGTCGTGGGTTTGTTTTTTGGGTTGAACGGCGTGGTGGCGACTGCACACGTGGCAAAGGAGGGGGCGTGCAGTGGGGCAGAATCGGTGGCATGACCTGGAGGCGCGGCGGAGTGATGGCAGGGCTTGGTCATTGGTTACTTTTGTTCATTCGTGCCTGGAGTTTATTAAGGAAGATGTTTATTGTTTTGTTAATTTAGGGTAATAAGTGTAATTAAGAAATAATTATATTATTTAATTTTTGAATCTTGTAAACTCAATAATTATCACATACGAGGTCGGATTCGAGCGCGGTGAGTTGCGGTGTACTCGTATGAACCTTATCTTCGTGATGGTATTGGATTGAGCAGGATTGAAGCATGTTGAAATTTGGGCTAAACTCAAACGTCCGTTTGGTTTTAGTCCGAAATCAGAACGTTTCGTCGAAACGAAATCAATGTGAGTTTAACTCACATTAAATTTTATTATATCATATTAATGATGTTATAAACGTTAAGTGATTGTTTGGATGTTATTTAAATTGAATGATTGCTTGTTTGGTTGAATTTCCGATTGGAAAATGGATGACATATTAATTTGATCGTTATAAGCCCATATGATTATCTATATATTACCCATAACCATTGTTTTGCATGAAAAATCTGTAGAGAGAGCCAAAGGGGGTTTCTCACGCATAAATTATTTATTTACATACGTATGCTGTTATTGATGGTTAATTGAAATTAACCACTGATATTCCATTTAATAGTTTAAATATCGTTATAGCGATTTTACTATATCGTCATTTATTAAATTCCATCCCCAAACCTTATCATATGAACTTGAGCTTGTGTTTCAGATTAAAAGAATATTGAAAATTCATTAATATTACGATTAATGTAATTTTATTAACCATTTCAACTAATGATTTTGAGATTAATTAACCAATTTAATAAATGATGATTAAAAATTGGTTTATCTTTAGGTTTAATTAATCATTTTTGCTAATGATGTTTCATACTTAATTAATCGTTTTAACTAATGATTATTTGAGTTTAGTTAATTCTTTTAATTAATGATAATGAAGCTTAATTAATTTATTGAACTTAATTAATTTTTTTAATTAATGATGATTGGAATAAATAATCATTTTAATTAATGATATTTGAATAAAATTAATCATTGTAATTAATGATTATTTTAAATTTTATTATTGTTTTAACTAATGATATTTGGAATTTAGTTAATTCATTTTAATTAATAATGTTTTTATAACTAAATAAATCATTTTGATAAATGATGTTTTAATTAATCGTTTTGATTTATGATGTTTGAATTTAATTAATCCAATTAATTTCTGATTATTTGAACTTAATTAATTATTTTATTTAATGGAATTTAAAATTACTTATCATTTTAATAAATGATGTTTGAGATGACTTATTCGTTTTAATTAATGATTATTTGTAATTAATTAATCTTGGTAATTGGTGATATTTAAAGTAATTAATCAATTTAATAAAAGCGATTTTAGTAAATTATCCAATATAATAAAATTGCCTTAATCAATTGATTTAAAGTTAATAAACTGATTTAATAAAGATTTTAAAGTTAACTTATCAATGTTATAAATGTGTTTGGAAATAATTATCTATTTTATCAAAGATAATGGATTTGTTTATTTCAAAGAAATTTTAAAATGTGTATCTTTTGAGATAATTAATATTGTTTTTAAAGTTATAAAAAGGAATTGGAACTCAATCATTGGGATATTAAGTTTCATAAATTTCCTGGGTGTTCGATTAGATGATGGTTTAGGCCTTTGGGGTCACGCACTTGGAAAGATTATTCTATTAATGTTTCAACAATTAGGAACTAATTCTAAAAGTGTTTTACCAATGTGTAAATATGGAAATCAAGCACAAGTTTAGTTCTTTTAAAAGTCAAATTTTGAGTTTGGTAATAGAACAATAATTCCATAATCGATATTGCTTATATGGAATGGATCTAGTCATGCATTTAATACTAAACATTGAGGCTTGGACTCGTTTCTATCTCGAAGGTTAAAAATATCGTCAAGGTGATGCCTAGAGGTAACACTACCTCAACTTGCCCGGCTTCATTTTCAACCGAGAGATAGGACTTATCTAGAATCAACGAGTAGTGGTAAATATATGAAATTTAATTTCCATATACGATCATTTTAATTATCCCCAATAGTCGATTTATTAATTATCAGATTCAGCTTTCTTCATGGTGTATCGTCACCTTAAAAATGATTTGTTATTCAATCGAGCTTTGTTATCCTTTGTCGGAAATGACTAAACCAAAAGCGCTAGTGAGGGCCAAGCTATGTGGGGTTGCTCCCATCAAAAGGGTATTTTCACATCTCATCTAGTTTGGTTTCGGTTGTGCACTTAGATGTGGAAATATTCGGATTCTCGGTAAGGTATGGCAGTGTCCGACTTGGAGGTTTCAGAGAAGTATCATAGAGTAAATGAGCTTCTCAAGAGTATACTACTAAAGGTATACTTCAAGGGGGTGCACCTTCCTTGTCATTTGTTGGAAAATTTCCTTTCCTTATTTGATTCGAATCCCTGAATATTTTATCTTTGCCACGAGTAGAGCCAGCTTCTCATCACGACATTTAAGTATTTATTCAGTCCATTCTATCAAGTTTGGATTGTTACCTTATTTAGTCCATTCTATCAAGTCGGATTGTTTTCCTTGTTCTATCCATTCTGTCCATTTTGGATTTTAATTGGTTTATTCCGATTCTTTCAAGTCTGGTTTAATATTTTTTATACTCATTCGTATTTGGATTTGTTCTTGATATTTATTTCCGCCCTTACCGGTATGGATGTTATTCTTATGAGGTGAAAACCCGTTCCACATTAGTGGTGTGGTCTCATAGAACTTTATATGATCCCCATTATTCGAGTTATCTCACGCTGGTATTTCCAGACTAATCCGGGTGTTATTTATTTATAATTATTGGGTCAGACCGAGTATTTTCCTAGGTTGGCCTTGGTGTTATGGAGGTCTTGAAGGGGAGCTGAAGATTCACCTATCGTAATGTTTTTATTTTCCGCTGTATTATATAGTATACCTATCGGCATTTGTAAGGTCAAGATTTTGTAACTGTCCAGCTGATAAGGTTTGTTTTAACTTCGATATACACTGTATGTTTGGAGGGACAGTTTCTACTATCCTTGTTATATTATATGTTATCGATTTCGATGGGAGATTTTGTTTTTCACTGTTTTATGTTCTTTTCTTTTTTATTTTCCCTAACAATTTGCCCTTTTGTCGATTGGATGCGCGACATTGGAACACAGTGGCAGTGTTCGGTGTCAACTTTCGATGGTAAAAAAGGTGGGTCGTTACAGCATAGTATCAAAGCGTGAGGTTAAGCGAGAACCTTTCCTTTGGTAGGGTTTGGCTCATTAGAGATAGGGTAAGAGACACCCTGAATGAGTTTGAGAGTATAAAATATTCGAGTGCATATTTGTTAATGTTATAAAAACGTATTATGTTAAATTGGTCTATTGAGTTTTTATGAATTCTTGTTGAGACGTGGGGTGCCACGATATCAATAGGGGTTTCTAAACACTTGACCAAGGCCAACGGACATGGTATTGAAATTTTTGAAAATTTCGGCAAATTTAATATTTTGCCTAGGATTATATTTTATATGTGTAGAGGAATAACTTTCGAAACTTTATATAAAGTGAGTTGGTTTAAATATGATAATATTTATTTTTATCACTATTGTTTGTTCGGTTACGCCTAATTTAAATAAGAAGCATTAATTGTTGCTTGTTTTGTTAAATTGTGCTCGGTTTAATTAGGAGCATTTATGGTTTTGATTTAAAACTAACCCTTTGTGAATTAATTTTCACAATTTGACTATAAGGCGTTTGGAGAATATGATTAAGTTAAAAAAACTCACCATTTAACAGTAGTGAGCTAAGGATTGAACTTTAATAAAAAGTTGTAAATATAGTCTAAATGGTAAGATAAAACGTTTAGATAATAAACATTTGAGAAATTTTGATTATAATAAAGAAGAATTATTGTAATATGAAATGATCTTTATATAAAGGAAGTTTTATATAGATTTAGTTTATAAAACATGTTTTTAAAAGAATTTATGAATCTAAATTTCGGAATTTTTGAAAATAACTTCAAAGGAATTTTTGAGAAATGAAATACCTGTACTTTTGAAAATATTTAAAAGTAAAAATATGTTGGAAAGTAAAATTTTAAATGGAACGCATTTTCTTTGGGATAATTAGGAGGAAATTGTTTCGATTAGTTTTATGGTAATCTGAATAAACTTCTAAGTGACGATCAGATGATTGCTTTGGCGAACGTTGTGGAATACTTAGTAAATTATTCTCATTATCATTTTGCGATCGAAATGAGTTCAAATCCGAATAAACCCAAAGCGAGTTTTAATAAATAAATTGTTTGAAGTTAATATACATCAAAATATATGAAAATATGCTTTCAAAAGAATGAGTTTTTGAAATTAAAACTGGGTAATCAACTTTTAAGTTCACTGAAAGGAAATCAGTTTAACAATAAAAAGTATTTCTAATAAGAGATTGCTTTGATAAATAAGATTTTTCCCTTAGATGAGATATGGGATAATTTAACATAGGTAAATTGGGTTAGATTAAGTAAGAAGGTTTTGATAAACATTGTTTTTATTAAAACCATATAGTTGTTTAAAACATCTAAGTAGTATGAACTATTTGCTGATTGGGTCAACCCATAAATATTATTCGTTTTAACACTCTAAATAAAGGGGGTTAATAGGTTGACTCGGTTTTAAGAAACCATAATTTGGTTTGATCCCATCATGATATTTGAAAAAATAAAATAAAATTTGTATGTACTCTTAGGATATAGGAGAGTATTATACAAGTAAATAAAGTTGAATAAGTTATTATTTGAAGTTTTATAAGGAAATAACTTTATAAAATATTTTTTTAAACTTAGCTGAGAATTTATGAAATAATTCATAAATAATTTTATTATTGAATAAAATACTAAGTGGAAAATATAAGTGAATTAGGAAATTTTAATATATTTAAGAAAACTAATAAAATATAGAATATTACTTTCCATTTTGTCCGAGTGAGTTTGGATAATCTTCTAACCAATAATCAAAGGCTAATGAGCAAAACGGTACGCTTAGATTGTTATCAATATTTTTGGACAATTAAGAAGTTTTGAACCTAAGTTAAGATTTGTTTGTTAGTCATTTGACATTTTAAAACAATGTTAATTGATAAGTTTTCCCTTACGGAATTTGGTTGACCGTTAGTATTAGTTTATTCCTTTATGGGATTTGATTGATTTGATTTGATTGAATTGATTGGATGTATGCACCATTGTTTATAAAGTCTAAATTTATAGACAAAGGATTTTAAATTGTTGTCTTTAGGATCTACATCCCGGTGATTTTGGAAAAAACAGAAATTTTTTAAGATTTTAGGAAAGGAATGATATTTGTTCACTCTAGTTGATGTTTTTAGAGGAACTGGAATACCACTGGACGCTCCATGTTGTTTTAATTCTAGAATTTCACAATAATTTATTTGAAAGAATCCCATCCTTGTCATTTTGATTTTGATCTTTGATTTTTCTCGTCTGAGAAATTTTAAAATAAAATTTTGAATTCAAAAACCCGGGTATTTAGATCTAACTTTATCATTTGAAATAATTGGATGCATATCATATATTACAGAACATTCTCTATATTTTGTTGCATATGGTTGAATATGGTTGTTGGTTGCATGAAGATTCATATCATGCTAGTTTTTGCATGTAGGGTTACATCATATGTTTTTGTCAGCCTGATTTTCTTTAGGTTTTGTAAGTACACGTATGCAAGAGATTGCTATTTAATTCTTGTGTACCTGCATTTACCAAGAGATAATAAATTACATGCCAAATTTTAAATCAAACGCGACAAGGTACATAATAAATTTAGAAAATTTAAATTGGTTGATGCTTTTATGCCCCAGATATGCGAGGCCATTTGGCTTTTATTTTCTTTGATTGGTTTGGAGCCCGTAGAGGCGATTTGTAGTTGTACCGATCGAGCCGCGGAAAGGAAACATTGGTGAAATTTTTCGAAAATTTAAGAGTTAGAAATTTTTTAAGAATTTTGAAATTTTTTTGACAACTAAAGTTTGATTTTCTGGTTTGTATCTTGGAATAAATAAATGAATGTGTGAAGTTAGTTGGTATAGGTGAATGGATTTGAAAAACTTGGAAATTTTAGAATCTATTCCAGCTAATTGTTTTGAAAATAAGTTTAATAACTCATTTCAATTTATAGTTTTAAACTTAAGGGTATGGAAGCATTTTCTTCCTTAGGAACTTCGGGGATGAAATTCATTTAAGGGGGAAGAATGTAACAACTCAAAATTCTGGTTATTTGGTTTTAAATGTTTAATTAATTTTAAATATTTAAATAATTGAATTTTGGAATTCAATAACTTATAATTCAAATATAGGGAATAATTAAATATTTGAATTATGGAATTTAATGTTAATTAAATGGATTAAATAATTTTATTTAACTCTTTTAATTAATAAATAATATTGGTGAATTCAATTTGTAAATTTATTTACAAATATAAATAGATCGAATAAATATTAATAATTAAATATAAAATGATATTTAAACTTGTAAAATTAGCCTTCCGGGGCATAGTCTCGGATTTCGACGAAACTAGTTTCATTGGATCCGTAATAGTGAATTATATTACATCATCGAATTTTGTGGTGTTCAGACGTATGGTTTAGTCGTGCGAGATCGAAACGCGTTGAAATTAATATCGAAAATTTAATATAATGACTGGGTTTAAAAACCTATCTTATACGTATGACCGAATTAGACCTCGAGACTAGTTCCATTACGTTCAGAATAGGGGTAAAATACAATGAACGCCAGACGGCACGTTTCGATAGGATTTCATAATTTTTCAACTTTATTAAGCACAATATATTTAAATGTAAATAACATATATATGTACTATATTATTGCCATGCTTAAGCCTTACCAAACAGTTGGGGCACCATACCCTGACCATGCCGTCCCCCTATATATTTGCGTGCAGATCAGAAGACCAGTTTGTTTTGTTTTCTTATTTTTTTTATTTTAAAAACACCACCTAAATCCAACGGCCAGCGTCGATCATGCCAAGGGAGGCTGAGATAGGTGATAGGTCCAACTGAGAAGTTGATCGGCAAGGGGAGTGGAGCAGATTGGTTTCTAGATTGGGTTGCAGTGGCCTATGGCGGCGACATTTTGGCTGTGATCTGAGCTGCCGTGGGTTCGTTTTTTTGGGTTTAACGGCGTGGCGACGACTTCACGCGTGGCAATGGAGGAGGCTTACGGTGGAGCAGACTCAACGGCGTGACCTGGTGGCGCGACGGAGTGATGGCATGGCTCGGTCGTTGGTTACTTTTGTTCGTTCGTGCCTGGAGTTTGTTGAGGAAGATGTTTATTGTTTTGTTAATTAAAGTTAATATGTGTAATTGAGAAATAATTATATTATTTAATTTTTGAATCTTGTAAACTCAACAATTATCTCATATGAGATAGGATTCGAGCGGAGCGAGTTGCAGTGTACTCATATGAACCTTACCTTCGCGATGGAATTGGATTGAGAAGGATTGAAGCTTGTTGAAATTTAGGCTAAAATCGAACGTCCGTTTGGTTCTAGTCCGGAATCGGAATGTTTCGGCGAAACAAAAATCAATGTGAGTTTAACTCACACTAAATTTTATTATATCATATTAATGATGTTATAAACGTTAACTGATTGTTTGGATGTTAGTTAAATTGAATGATTGCTTGTTTGGTTGAATTTTCGATTGGAAATTGGATGACATATTAATTTGATCGCTATAAACCCATATGCTTATCTACATATAATCCTTAACAATCATTTTGCAAGGAAAATCTATAGAGAGACCCAAAGGGGGTTTCTCGCCTATAAATTATTTATTTACATACGTATGTTGTTATTGATGGTTAATTGAAATTAATTACTGATATTCCATTTAGTAGTATAATGTCGTTATAGCGATTTCGCTATATCGTCATTTATTAAATTCCATCCCCAAACCCTATCATATGAACTTGAGCATGTGTTCTTGATAAAAAGAATATTGAAAATTCATTAATCATTTTGATTAATGATAATTTTATTAATCATTTTAACTAATGGTTTTGAGAATAATTAACCAATTTAATAAATGATGATTAAAAATTGTTTTATCTTTAGATTTAATTAACCATTTTTGCTAATGATGTTTTATACTTAATTAATCGTTTTAACTAATGATTATTTGAGTTTAACTAATTCTTTTAATTATTGACAATGAAGCTTAATTAATTTATTGAACTTAATTAATTATTTTAATTAATGATGATTGGAATAAATAATCATTTTAATTAATGATATTTAAAAGTAATTAGTCATTTTAAATAATGATATTTGAATAAAATTAATCATTGTAATTAATGATTGTTTTAAATTTTATTAATGATTATAACTAATGATAGTTGGAATTTAGTTAACTCATTTTAATTAATAATGTTTTTATAATTAAATACATCATTTTAACAAATGATGTTTTTAATTAATCGTTTTGACTAATGAAGTTTGAATTTAATTAATCCAATTAATTTATGATTATTTAAACTTAATTAATTCTTTAATTAATGGAATTTAAAATTACTTATCATTTTAATCAATGATGTTTGAGATGACTCATTCGTTTTAACTAATGATTATTTGTAATTAATTAATCTTGGTAATTGATAATATTTAAAGTTAATTAATCAATTTAATAAAAGTGATTTAAGTAAATTATCTAATATAATAAAATTGACTTAATCAATTGATTAAAGTTAATAAACTGATTTAATAAAGATTTTCAAGTAAATTTACCAATGTTATAAAAGTGTTTGGAAATAATTATCTATTTTATCAAAGATAATGGATTTGTTTATTTAAAAGAAATTTCAAATTGTGATTAATTTTCTTTCGAGATAATTAATATTGTTTTTAAAGTTATAAAAAGGAATTGGAACTCGATCATTGGGCTGTTAAGTTGGATAAATCTCCTAGGTGTTCGGTGTGATGTTGGTTTAGGCCTTCGGGGTCGTGCACTTGGAAAGATGATTCTTCTAACGTTTCAACAATTAGGAAATAATTCTAAAAGTGTTTTACCAATGTGGAAATATGGAAATCAAGCACAAGTTCAGTTCTTTTAAAAGTTAAAGTTCGATTTCGGTCATAGAACAATAGTTTCGTAATCGATATCGCTTATATGGAAAGGATCTAGTCATGCATTTAACGCTAAACGTTGAGGCTTGGACTCATTTCTATCTCGAAGGTTAAAAATGTCGTCAAGGTGATGCCTAGAGGTAACACTACCTCAACTTGCCCGACTTTATTTTCAACCGAGAGATAGGACTTGTCAAGAATCAACGAGTAGTGGTAACTATATGAAATTTAATTTCCATATATGATCATTTTAATTATCCCCGATAGTTGATTTATTAATTATCAGATTCAGTTTTCTTCATGGTGTATCGTCACCTTAGAAACGATTTGTTGCTCAATCGAGCTTTGTTATCCTTTGTCGGTGACTAAACCAAAAGCACGAGTGGGGGCCAAGCTATGTAGGGTTGCTCCTATCAAAAGGGTATTTTCACATCTCATTTAGTTTGGTATCGGTTGTGCACTTCAATGTGGAAATATTTGGTTTCTCGGTAAGGTATGGCGGGGTCCTGCTTAGAGGTTTTCGAGAAGTGTCATCGAGTAAATGAGCTTCTCAAGAGTATATTACTACAGGTATACTTCAAGGGGGGTGCACCTTCCTTGTCATTTGTTGGAATATTTCTTTTCCTTATTTGATTCGATTCCCTGAATCTGTTTATCATTAAATTTCCATGAGTAGAGCCAACTCCTCATCACGGCATTTAAGTTTTATTCAGTCCATTCTATCAAGTTTGGATTGTTACCTTATTTAGTCCATTCTATCAAGTCAGACTATTTTCCTTGTTCTATCCATTGTGTCCAGTTTGGATATTACTCCGTTTATTTCCATTCTTTCAAGTCTGGTTTAATATTATTTATGCTCATTCATATTTGGATTTGTTCTTGATATTTATTTCTGCCCTTGCTTGTAAGGATGTTATTCTTGTGAGGTGAAAAACTATTCTGCGTTAGCGGCGTGGTCTCACAGAACTTTATATGATCACCATTATTCGAGTTATCTCACGTTGGTATTTCTAGACTGATCCGGGTGTTATTTATTTATAATGTTCGGGTCAGACCGTGTATTTTCCTAGGTTGGCCATGGTGTTATGGAGGTCTTGAAGGGGAGCTGAAGATTCGCCTATCGTAATGTTTTTATTTTCCATTGTATTATATAGTATACCTATCGGCATTGGTAAGGTCAGGATTTTCTAACTGGCTAGTTGATAAGGATTGTTTTTAACTCTGATATACTTTGTATGTTTGGAGGGACAATTTCTACTGTCCTTATTATATTATATGTTGTCGATTCTGATGTGAGATTCTATTTTTCCCTGTTCTCTGTTTTTTTCTTTTTTATTTACCCTAACAATCTGCCCTTTTTCCGATTGGATGCGCAACATTGGAACATAGTGGTAGTGTTCGGTATCGACTTTCGATGGTCAAAAAGGCATGCCGTTACATATTTGCTTCAATTGTGAGCACAACCAAAGCAAATGAGGCGATGAAACAAGTATAATTTGTACTAGTGTTGCTACTTTTTAAATTACAAGGAATTAATTTTTTTCTTCTATTAGAACAGACAGTGTAAAATACGAAATAGAATATCCATATCTTACACATCTCTTTCCCGTTTTGGTATATCTAATTTTTAATTCAAACGACATGCTCTTATACATATTTTGGAATTGGATAATTTTTGGAAATTACATGGAACTCGATCCAAATAAATCAAAACATAGAAATTCACATTCCAAGTCAATTAGGGCAACCTAATTTACAACCTAATTATAGATTGGAATATCTTTACAAATTTACCATCATTCTAAAAATAAATATTTGGGACTGATTTCAAATTTTCAGATCAGGTTGTATTTACTATTCCTATTTTACTCATATCCTAAAATGCTTACCCTATCATACCTAGGTAGCGATCCCTATCTACTTTGTAAAAATTTTGGTTTAGTTCTCAACATTCTTAAAACTTAAACTTCACAAAAATTTAGAAACCCCCATTACGCTAGTATGTGGCATTTGGAATATATAAATTTTCTCATTTCAAAATAAAACTTTTAAACATATTTTCCAAAACTTGCAAAACAATTTGAAGAATCAAATTCCCAAAAGCATTTAAACACCATATTTTATATTATTCTATATATCTATTCCATTTTTATTAAACACATGAACAAAAACTTCCAAACACATTTGAATCCAACTTCTCAAAAGCATTTAAACAAAAAAAATTTAAAAGTATTCAAACACAATTTTCGAAACTTTTGTGCTTTATTCGCAACCCCAAATTCAAAAATTCAAAATTGCTTAGCAAAACAATTTCCCTTCTCAAAGACTTTTACCTCAAATACTAATTTCTTTAAAAATTGGATTTTTAACCTAAAACATTCAAAAACTCAATTACCATACAAATTAATCATTTTTTCAAAAACATCTTCTATAACTTTAAACAATGAAAAGTGGAGTTGACAAGGATAACTTATATCCTATCATTTTCTCATCCTATTCTTATCACTTCTCTCTTATGTTATCTCTAGATAACTAATCCTATTTTATATAAGTTCCTAATGCTGTTTTTATCCAAATATCCTAATATTTCTTCTATTTATATTTTCCTACCTAAATGGTTTTACATCATTTTAATCAAGTTCCATTTCCATTTATCCACTTTTAAAAATAATTCTTTTAAAAGAATTCCAAATTTACGAAATAAAAATAAAATCATCAAGTCCAACCTATGGTCCATTTTACATTTATTTTAAAAACGAAGAATCCCTTTACCCAAAAATAAAAAAGCTTTTAACTTAACCAATTTTAAACTAGAATTTCAAAAATGGAAAATCATTTTCGCTAAAAACCTTTTAATCAGAAACATTTGACTTAACAAAATTTTAAATTATAAATTTTCATATTTCCTTACTTTTTTGAAACAACAACTTTCTAATAAATCCTATGAAAAACCTATTCAAAACATTTTAATGAATTTTCCAAAAACTATTTATCAAATTCTTTCCCATGGGATTGGATTTAGAAATTGGATTTAGTTGTCTTTTCTATTGAACTTTCCTTCTTCCCTACCAAATCTAAAGAAAATCCGTTTATCTCCTACTGGTGATAAATGTAAACCTTCTTGCAAAACATGCTCCACTCCTTCTTCCCGTCTTGCTTCACTCCTAACATTCCTTACTTTCGGATGCTTATAACATATAGGTTCTTATCTTCCATCCGTCTGGATGAAATGTGTGTCTTCAATCGACAATCTATCAAAGTCTACTATCATAAGACAGTTTAGGTCCAACAAAGGAGTCAAGAACCATTCAGCTTCTGGGGTTCTTGTATCTATCGCGGTCATTCTCTTCTTGGTCCACTCCTTACGATGCGACCTCTGGCCCATGGGGTAATCGGGGTAGAAGCATAAATTTAACTTTATTTATTTTTCTAACTCATAGTCGTCGCACCCATCGTTTCGGAATATGGTTGGAACTACTTCTATAGTCCAAATTTATAGAGCTAGGCGTATGTTCAAAATAAGTATATATTTATTTATATATAGTAATTTTTTTATAAAATAATTTCAAAAATAACAAATACGCCACTCGTACGTATACCTATCTCCGTTGATCGGGTAACCTAAAACTTTGATACCAAATATGACAACCAGCCTCGAAATGGGACTAATTTTCGGTCCAGAAAAGGCCCATCGAACCTTAGTTATTCCAAAGTTGGTTGTTGGTTGGTAAAATTGATACAAAGAACAATACATAGAGCTATCTACCTATACATTCAGAATTTCACAGTAGAAGAATAAAATATAATATCAAAACAGTACCCATTTATTAAAAACTCAAATTTCAAAGACCAATAACATAATTCTGCATAACAATGCAAAATATTCATGATACAATATCTCAAAATAATTCATGTCTCAGTGGGTACATCAGAAACATAAAAATAACATAGATAGTTAAATAACTGCCACAAGCCTACGTCTTCGCTACCATCTCTGAAAGTCTGTATCTTCATTTCTAACTTATGTTGTAATAAGGAGGGAGTCAGAACAATAATGTATCTAGTGAATAAAAATCTCTATCCTTTCTATAATAGTACTTGGGCAACATAATTTAAATGAGAATGTCTTACATATCGTACCTATAATGTATGTCTTCCAACTATATGCCTAAGGCTTTCCCAGTCCAGTTCCATAACTGTTACTCTTTCAACCCAATAACCTATGTCTATCATCAATAATGTCATAAAAATGTAAGGGATAACACCCAAGCCACTTAATCCCTTTTTAATGGGAACTGGGCAAACTCCGATGTAGTACCTTATTTTAGGCAGGTCCTCTTCATTTACTATCTATCCCAAGGTGGTCCTCTTTGGTATTATCTAGCTGACATTACATGAAACCTCTCCAGGCCACTTAATACTTCAAACTTGAAGTAGACCCTCCTCGAAATATCGTCTATCATGCCTAACCGCTAACCTCGACTATTTAATACTTCCTACATAAGGAAGTAGCGGGCCCTCAATCAGCTACTTAATACCTTCAACCCTGAAGTAGGTCCTTCATATTATGACCCATAACCCAACTGTGACGTCTCACATTAGTCCAATTATTCATAGGTACTATTAGCTAGATTAGCTGAGAAAGTTTACCCTACAAAATTTGGGGCTAACCTTGCGTCCACCGTGGGTACTTATTATAGGCGATGTCTTACATCAGCCCCAAAGTCACACTGCTGTTAGCCAGATTAGCCGGGTGGACTTCCGTGTGCTTTTGACTGACCTCGCATCCCTATAACTTAGTCGTAATTTATAGCACTCTCTTAACATATTATCATGCATCTCACCGCATTCCATATCAAGGCCATATAAGAAACTCTTATTTTTCCTTTACAATTAACTTCTTTCCAAAAGGGAGTTTAATGATAATTAATAGCCAACTAACTATGTAATTAATACATTATAATTATACGCTATTTATGCTAACATATATATATATATATGTGTGTGTGTGTGTGTGTGCCTAAAATATTTCTAAGCGTGCGAAGAATGCATCCTAAACTAACGTTTAAATGTCAAAACTTCAATATACAAGTCCGATTCTATATTAACAAAATATACCATAAATCCAATATGTATAATTAAATCAATGGACTTATATAAAATAGAATCCATACCAAGCTTATTTTATGTTAAAATAGCGGAATCAACATTAAAAGAAACTTACTATTCAAATACTTTTATGCTTTATTCAGCTTCTCCGTATAAAATTGAGAAAGGGAA
Source organism: Allium fistulosum (assembly GCA_030737815.1). Classification (NCBI taxonomy): domain Eukaryota; kingdom Viridiplantae; phylum Streptophyta; class Magnoliopsida; order Asparagales; family Amaryllidaceae; genus Allium; species Allium fistulosum. The sequence goes on along the minus strand of CM060906.1, from coordinate 291,967,331 downwards.
TTTCAATTTAAATTGCAGAAATAGGCAGTGCAAACTACGAATAAAAGAATCCCTACCTTACACACAATTTCCTAATTTATTCTTTCCAAAACCCTTTATCAGATCCAAATAAAAATATAAGTAGTAGAATAGAATGTAAAACATTAAAATTGCAATCTCTACATAATTCCATTATTTTAATATTGAATAATTGAGATTTTAACTTAAGAATGGACATTTCACTTTAGGGGAATTTTGGGGTTTTGGTGTGATGTTTCCATAACCAAAATTCCCCAAAGTCATATATCAAATCCAAATTATACTATAGAAAGACTAAGATTTCCACTCACAACAAGTCCTTATCACTTCCTTTTTTGGGATTTATTTACGCCTACTCCAATCTATTACAAATCTCTCCTTATAGAAATATACAACAAGGGAATTGTATATGAATTAAATTTAGAAATTTAGGGATTGAAGGAGAAAAGGATTAGAAATTGAATAATAAACATCTAAATTTTTTTTCCTAAAAATCTAGAGTATTTTTTGAATCTTTGAAGAGAGAGACTGACCGAGCTTCGTTTGGTTTCCAAAATAATCGATGAATAAAAGTGAGGGGGCTATACTCTTATTTATAGTTGTTAGAAAGCACTAGAACCATCAGATTTAAGTCGGTTTAAAATAATAAAATCTTGACTATTCAAAATGCGAAAACCCTAGCTGCCACCAACGTTCATCAGTCCATTGCCCATCCCTAAGCGTTCGATCGCTAGCGGTCAACCGGCTCAGGGTAGGCGGTCGACCGGTACCGTTTATTTCGAGAAGATTATTTTATTGTCGTTGATAAATTTATTTAATCCTTAATTACTTTTAACGTTAATGTTTATTTTAATGTTTACTTAATTCCCAAGTCTAATTACCGTTACTTTTTAAATTTCAAATTTAAGAATGAATTATTTATTTGAATTTGAATTCTATTCATTTGAATCTGGAAAACTTTAAATGTCCATAAATTTTTTGTTTGAGCTCCATTTTCAAAACATTATATATGGAAATTGATTAGAAAATCGCCACGAACGCAAATCATACCTTCCATGGTCTAATTCTGATTGTTACAAAATTTCCATATTTGGCCTCATCATTGATTTATTTAATTAATCTTTTATTATTAGTTAGTTTCTTAATAATTTTTTTATGGGGTGCTACCCAACTTATCAAAAGTGTTTAAACAAGAATTTTCAAAAGTATTCGAACATAATTTTTCAAAACATTTTCCGCTCCATCCTTAAAAAAATCTGGCTACGTCTTAACGTAATTGGGACTCAGTCTATGCGCTAATGTATATGATTGACCATAGTATTGTGCAGTCAATCCTAAATTTAGGGAATCTTTCCTTTTCTTTTACTCTAAAACAACAAACTACCTACATGCATATTTATAAATTATAGCTTTTAAGGCATAGGGATGGTGATCTGTGACTTTGCTAAACCTTTCCCTATCCTCCGTTTGCTAAAGTTTATTTTGCTTGCTAAAACTTATTTTTCCCAAAGTTCTAAAATTTTGGGATCTAAGTATTTTTAATATCTAGTTGCTAACTTAATTTCCTAATTTATTTTGTAAACTTTCAATCTTACCTACAATTTATTGCTAGTTAAGCGTCCTTATGAGATTTCATTATTTATACTATTTCTCAGTATACATATATATAGCGGTCTAATCACATCCATAAAATCAACATAGTGATAAAATATGAACATATCTCATACCATATCGTACACTTTTCTAATAATCTAATGGAGGCAACTAGCTATTACAACCAAAAGACGCTAAATGAAATTTTTCCTAGAAGCTGCCATTCATCATGAACTAGTGTTATTTATGTTGTGGCCCTGACACTCCTTACTAGATTACGATGGACATTCATAGTATGCCAGTCCACTATCACCCACCTTCCTTAACTCTCCTTCATGGCTTCTCATAAATGTGATCCACCCATTACTTCGATCATTTTATCCAATTATTGGGTAAATTGTGCATTCCCACAATGAAGTTGGTAAGAAATATGACTATGCACATTCGTAACAATTCATCACAAAATTAGTTTGGTGGGATAACTTCTCTACTACCAATCTTGCCTTCTTCAGTTTTAAGTCAACCAATGTCCTTTATGTGTGTTTGACACTCACTACTCGCTTCTCTAACCGTACTACTATCTTTTCTAAATCAAAATCTCTTGACAATATCTTCAAATTTTGGTTTTATTTCCTCTACATCGTTGATCATTCATGCAAGTATACCATGGGACTCGGACAATTGTACTTTGTTACCCTTCACCATTCCTTTGAGGGTTCTTCTCATGGGTTCCATACATCTCAAATAAAATATTCTTAGTTTCATACTAACATTCCTTATATTCAATAGGGATTCCTTGTTGCTACCCTACGAGCATTCATGACTATTTTATTCATAGTTTAAAACCTTTGCCCCGTCTTACCTAGGTAGTGATCCCTATCTACTCCATATTAAAATTTTGGTCTGGTTCTTACCATTCTTTATAAGACTAAAATTTTACAATCATCAAGTATCTAATTTAAAACCTTTATTTTTAAAATTATAAACTTACAAACCTTTTTATCAAATTCAAAAATTACTTGGTTCCTTAACCATGAAAATTTTCCCTTTTCTAATCAATTTTACCTTTTTAAGGACTTTCTACAACAGAGATTTATTTCTTTTAAAAGTAGGATTTTTAACTCAAAGCATTCAAAAACTCAATTATCATACCAAACCATTTTATTTTGAAATACATCTTCTATAACTTTAAACAATAAACAATGGAGAAGGCAAGGACAACTTTCATCATATTATTTTCCTATACTTATGCTATCTCTGTTTCTACCTTTGACGGAGATTTTCATAGCATAAGAGTGGGATTTCTAAATGATATGCACAATTGCAATCACTACATATCCATGGAATTATCATAACATAAGTGTCTATCTAAAGTATGTATACAATCACTACATATCCATGGAATTTATCCATTCTTCCTATTATATTCCTATTATTTTTATACTATATTATTTCGAACTACATTACTAATCTTATATATATATATATATATATATAATGCTATTTCTATCTAATTTATCGGGTATTCATACCTTTCTATTCTCTATACCCCATTTGAATCAAGTACCGTTTCCATTTATCCACCCCTTAAATAGAATTTTAAAATGGAAATTCTAAATTTACATTATAGGAAATATCATCGACCCTAACCTATGCTCTATTTTACATTTATTTTAAAAACAAAATATCCCTTGGTCAAAAATCTTTAAACAGAAAACTTTTTGACTAAACCAATTTTAAACTAAGAATTTCAAAAATGGAAAACCTTCCTTTACCAAATACCTTTAATTATAAACTTTTGACTCAACAAAGTTTCAAATTATGAACTTCAAAATTTCCTTGCCTATTCACAACAACTTCTTAATAAATCCTTTGAAAAACCCATTCAAAACATTTAAAAGAATTCTCAAAAACCTTTTTATCATAGTCTTTCGCATGGGGTTGGACTTAGAAACAGACTATTATTGCCCTATCTTTAGGACACCCCTTATTCCCAACTCATCCTTAACTCATCTTTATAAAAAATATGGCTTATCATCTTCTGGTGATTAGTGTACATATTCTTGTGCGAACTTTCTCTACTCCTTCTCCAAACCTTGCTTCTAGATGCTTGCAACATATAGGTTCTTACTTCACATTTGTTTGGGTGAAATATGCATCTTTAATCGGCAATCCATCAAAATCCACAATCATAAGGTAGTCCACCCTCAACAATGGAGTCAAATATCATCCAGTCTCCGGGATTCTTGTATATGTCGTGCTCATGCTCTTCTCGACCCACTCCCTACAATATGACCTCCGCCCAATGGGTAATCAGAGTAGGAGTATAAATTCAACTTATTTATTTTTCTAAATCATAATCGTCTCGTCCTTCCTTTCAGAATTTGGTCTCAACTAGTTCTCTAGTCGAAATTTATAGAGTTAGGCATATGGCTTATATATAATTATAGGTAAAATTAAAAATACGTTCTCTCAGCGTATCATAATTCCTATAATCGGCTAACCTAAGCTATGATAACAAATGGAACAACCCGCACCTTAATGGACCTGAATTTTGACTAAATCAAAACCCAAGTCCATTAGGGTACAGATCGTTGGTTTTGGTAACCTGTAACAACAACACAAGCATATCAAAGAGGGATTAATATAAACTCACAATGGAGTTGAGAAATATAATAGAACATACATATTGACTAAGGCTGCTACCTTAGAATATCATTCCTTGGATATTTAATTGCCTTGTCAAGGCCGAACATATATAAGAAGGCTTCACCATCTGCAGTTATCATCTTACTCTAGTACCCAATCCTTTTAAATTTAACCTGTGGATTGTTATGAGGAGGGGGTTAGAATAACGTTTTGGTGATTAGAAAATTACATACTTTACCCATCCCATTAATTAATGCTGATTGGTTTTCAATTAAGTGTTAAGTCTATTATTTATGGCTAATTTGTTAAATCTTATGTGTATGTACGATACGTTTAACCTGACCTTTTCCATGGTATAACTATATAAGTATATGCCTATCCGCATATATGTCTAATCATTTCACTTCCCAAAAACTCCCGCTACTTAATACTTCTTAAATAGGGAGGATGCAGATCCCTTAATGGCTACTTAATACCTCAATCGTTGAAGCAGGCCCTCCGCAACATAATCGCTAGTCAATCGGTCTTAACTACAGAGATCGATGATAACTAGATAAGTCTTTATAATAATTCCTATATTACTAACGCATCTTTACTCTACAACTTATCCTCAACTGTAGGCAAAAGGTCTTTCCCAGTCTCATGTAACAACCATAAATCATGTCCTAACAATGTAAGAGATAGTACCTAAGCCTTTTCAATGGGAACTGGTAGACTCTGACCATTTAATACCTACATTTTAGATAGGTCCCCTTCATTTAATACCTATCCCAAGGTGGACTTCTCACTAATACTATCTAGCCGACATTGCATGAAATCTTATCAGGCCACTTAATACTTTTTTATGCGAGTAGCAAACCCTAAATAGCTACTTAATGCCTCAAACCCGAAGTAGACACTTTCCAAGATATCCACTACCGTGCCTAACTGCTAACCCCGACCATTTAATACTTCCTAAACAGGGAGGATGCGAACCCTATAATAGCTACTCAATACCTCGGTACCAGAAGCAGGTCCTACGTCATGCGCATATCTCTTACCCATGGGTCCTATGGTTGGAGATGTCTAACATCAGTAGTAAGTATACACAACTGCTGCTAACCTTTAGGTGAAGGGCATACTTCTATTCTATAACTCTACTGACCTCGTACTCCAACCCACTAAACTGAACCAATCTCCTAAAGCCTAAGTGTTAGGCTAAGCCTACTAATTCATGCTTGTTTTAAATGTATAACTAAAGTTATTTAATTTCCTGCTATAAAAATTATATTGCTTCCACATATATTTAATAGTATTAACACTTACTTATTCACTGCTTAATTATTCCTAATTTATATGCTTAGGCTTTGGTTTCCTTGTAATGTCTAATAAATGTCTATTACCCATAATAATTGGTCATTGATGTCAAAATTGGACAATCTCTAATTAATTCTCATTTAATTCATTTAATCTTTTTACTAGCTTCAAAATCCATCTGTCATGCCTATTCAGTTTCCCCATAAATACCGTATTAAATTCCATAATCAATCCCCATTTAATTTCTTTTTAGCTCTATTAATGACAAATTTATTGCCCACTAAATCTATAATTAATGTCCATAAATCCTAGTCCTATAATTACTACGCTGTTGATAGCTAATATGAATATCGTCGCAAATTACATTGTTTATATATTTTTATTTTTGAATGTTAAGCGCGATTATACTATTTATTTATTTATAATTCTAACTATTAATTTCTAAACAAGAACATTCATTTTCACATTTTAATTTATCAGCGCTATTTTTTCAAAAAGAATTATCATTATAACTTTTCATAAATTAACCAAAAGTGAGATCTTTTCTTCATTTGAAATTGCAAGGAATTATTTCTTATTTTATTGACATAGACAGTATAAATTACGAAAAAGAATATCCCTATTTTACACATATCTTTCCCTTTTTGGTATATCCCTTGTTAATTTAAACGAAGCGCTTTTATACATATTTTGAATTTAGATAATTTATGGAAACTGCACGGAACGTGCTTCAAATAAATCAAAACATAGAAATTCACGTTCTAAGTCAATAAGGGCAACCTAATTTATATCCTAATTATAGATCTGGAATAAACAAACATTCTACAATAGTAAATATTTAGGACTGAGTTCAAATTTCCAAATTTGGTTGTACATACTATTCCTATTCCAGTTACATATTTTATTGAATATGTAGGCGATATTCGTATACATTTGTTTTAAGCCTACAATTTATTAGATCTTATTTAGGTAGAATAACTAAATAAAATCTAACGATATAAATTTCAATGTCATAAATAAATTATATAATTTTCCACTCACCTTTTAAAGCTTTCCAAATCTCCAAATCTGAATCCATTCCTTTACATGACTTCCTTTTCTTTCTAATCCAGAAGAATATTTATAATAAGGTGCATACATATTAGTAGAATTCCAAATTTGGAAACATATTTGGGGTTAAGGGGAATATAATTATAAATTTTTTATTTTTGCTAATATTAATTCGCTCATTCCCTTCTTCTCTTTTATTTTCCACCCTTCTTCGATTATATATTTATATATAATATTTCATAATTTTTAGAAGTAGTGGTGAAGAAAAAATCATAGAGCTTTGCTAGAAAATATAAGAAGAGAAGTAAGAGGTTAGGACTTTATTTATAGGCGTAAGTATCAATCGTAACCGTTAGATTAAAATAATTAAATCCGGGCACTTGGTCAAGGTTCAAACCCTAGTTGCCTCGTTCGAACTGGTCGACGCTCCCTGTAGGCGGTCAGGCGCTAGCGGTCGACCGTTGAGGTTCCGTATTTAATGTTATTTATTTCCTTTTTTGTTTTTATTATTATTTTCGCTTTGGAAAATTTAAACGCTGATAACTTTTTGGTTTGAGCTTCAATCACAAAAGTCTAATATGAAAGTTGCTCAGAAAATAGCCACGAACACAATGGTGCAAGTTTCATAAAATAATTCCAAAGTTTATTCAAATTCCATTTTTGTAGCCTTATTAATTATTTATTAATTATCGTTAATTTTACGGGATGTTACAGTTTTAAACTGCGCAACTTTTAACTGTGCATCCTCATTTGAGGATGCGTTGGCTGAAACAACATAGCCTTTAATGGCACATACTTAAATGAGGATGCTCGGCTGAAACTAACTAGCCTTTGATGGTGCATGCATAAACTACACGGCCTTTGACGGCACATCCTTGTATGAGTATATATGTGCTGGCTAAAGCCACACGATTTTTGATGGTGCATCTTAGGAAGAGGATGCATTGCTTTGAGTATGGATTTTACTGGGCCTTGAATGTTGTATCCGGAACTAGCATATTTCATATGAAATGTAGTTTTCAGCTCAATTCATTCATGCTTTCCTTGTCGACTTCATATACCTAAATTTGTGCTAATTACTTATTTAAAAAATTGGTGTAACAAATTAAATGTGTGTATTTAAAATTTGTTTTCCTTTCTTTTGAAAGCCATAAGTAAAATGATTTTTATTAAAAAAACCGAGAACAAACAAAACCCTTTTTATATAAATTGCATAACCCGAAAAGAAAATTGAATATTATGTTTGTATGTATTTATGCATGTGTGTGTATGTATGTATGTAGATCTCGAACCGTGAACAACGTCTTTCTTCATGTAACATATAAATAAATAGATATACTTTGATTTAAATTTAATATGTATAAACATATATAAATATATACATATACATATATATAAAAATATACATATACACATATATATATAAATATATCTATATATACCTATTAATATATATATATATATAATATTCAAATATGTGTGTGTGTGTGTGTGTATATTTGTATGTTGATTTTATTTTTGTAAAACATGAAAAACATTTGTAAATATACATACATATAAATTATTATTTTTAAAATAAAACGCGTGCCATTTTTTTATCATGTTGGTTGACGACACATTCGTTGTTACATTTTTTAACTTCAAGTTCTTTGTCTTTGAAAACTAGTTGCAAATCTACTAATTTTTATCAATGTAGGCTAGGTTTTTTTTTGGTATATGGAGAAGAGAAAAGTAGGGGTTATTTATAGCCAACAACATATCATAACCTGCCATATCTCAAACCTCTCCATATAATAGAACGCTAGCCCTCCTTCTTGCCTAAACATGATCGGCCACCCTTTATTGGGTTGGGGGCTCCGGGCCTAATTAATTTAACATTAAAATTAATTAATTAATTCAAGCCTATGTTTTAACTAAATCAAAAAAAAATAATCATCATTTAAATTAATTTTGTAGCTTCAAATAATTAATTAAATTACTATAAAAATCAACACAACATTTGTACAAATTTTATTATTAACTTATAACATTTATAAATTAATTTGAAATTGGTGGAACTGGAAATTATCTAACAACATGATTCTGCCGACTCCCTAGTGTGACCGTGATCCTTAGTCAATATTTAAATAATTTAAATCCCGATCAAGTCTATACGATCTTTGTTGAAGTATAATATCGAGCACAAGCTCAGTCGCTTATAGATCATTCAGGCAAAATACACTTTCTAATATATATTAAGCTACACCTCGTAACCATATTTTGTGTACGTATTTTTTTCATCATCACTGTATCACTGAGATATCCACGGTTAGATTAATGGTCAAAGACTTTAATATTAGTAGTTAATTGCGCAGACTGCATCAAAGTCCTTGGTTCAATCCTATAACATTTATCAATCAACCAATTTACTTTGGTCAGAGAGTTTTGTTTTAAGTTGATTATCAATTATGGTGACACTGACTATCTACAATGAAGGAAAGAAATCCTCTTTTAGGCAACTATCACTTCAAGAATTTCATTGTACTACCTATGGCCGTAATACGATCACTATGTCATGTAATTGACCATAATTAAAATAAAGTCTAGTTATTTAAGATTCATAATACTCTCAAGTCTGAAGATTACTGCATGTTGTTATATGAGATCTTCTATTTTGACTTAATTGTATTAAGAAATAAAAGACTCTCGTTGAGCCGTTCTATAACTGTTTCAAACAAGCACAAGTACGTACTTTTTAGTGCCCCTAATGGTCATGAGTAATTCCTCATCTATCGTATGGAGAACATTACGTACAGTAGTTTCAATGGACATATCGATATTTTTCTCTCCGCATATCTTGACATCGAACACTTAAGGAATAAGTTTTAAATATCGATTAAATACTCACGGTTGCGAACCATTCACAACTGCAACCGATAATATACTTCTCCTAAGGATTTTTTTAGTTATACACACACACAATTCATTACTTATATATCTCTTATACCCAATATAACAATACATGTAGTAAAAAATTAAAACTAAAAGCATAATTCATTTCGAACATGGTTCTATATAAGAGTTAAGTTATATAATCAAATCACATAGGACTCATCCTTAACTCTATCACTCTCTACATTAACTAACAGTTTTCGGCAGTTTTTCTGCTATGTCGTAAAACTTTGTCACTTTCTGACAAACTTATTACCACTTATGTTCATACCTGTGATATTATCTAGTATATCTTATTGCCCCTAGTCAATCATGATTGGGTGTCTAAGACCTCTTCTTCGTCCACTTTATCTTCAACACCTTGTGCTACAACTTCTCTGGCTTCTTCTCCATTGTTTTCGTCCTTTTCATCAATAACATCCATATTTTCAGCAGTATTTCGATACGTAGTGCTACTTGTTGCAACAAAATGTTTGTTTATGTTCCTCGTAACATCTCGAACTTGAATTGCGAGATGTCTAACAGTTAAAAATAATTCTTATGGTCAATCATTTTGAGACATGAATTGAGAAACGTATTATCTGTCTTATAAGTACCTTGTTCACCTTCATGAACAGTCCGATAAATATATGTCTTAGTTAATTTAATATTAACTTACAGTAGATAATTAAATGAGCTTAATATAAGTACCTAAATTAAATTATTATGGATAGGTGTCTATTGAGACACTTCCCCAGCCCGCTGCCCTTCCTCCTCGAACGACTCGACGCTCATCGCGTAGAGTCCCGTCTACCCTCGCACCATCCGCACACGCTCTATAGCGGCGTCCGAGCAGATCGATCGATCTACTCGTTCTTCGTTGTATCTTATTTGAGCCCTTTTGTCTCCTTTGTCTACTGTCTGGTAGTCTCCTCTTTCATCTTCGTTATTTTTTTTCCTCATGGCTAACATTCTCTTCTGGAATGTTCATGGTATTGGCAACGATGCGTCTTTGGCTAGACTAAAACGCATTGTCAGAAAGCACTCTGTTGGCTTGATTGCTCTTCTGGAACCTTTTATTGCCCCAGAAGGTATTTCTTCTGTTATCTGTTCCTTAGGATTTGGTGGCGGTTCCGCCAACAGCACGGGAAAGATCTGGATCTTATGGTCCAAATCTTTTTCGGTTACCCCCGTTTTTGATTCTCCCCAGCTCCTTTCCTTGTCCTGTTCGTCTCCTTCTTTTCCATCAACCTTCTTATTCTCGGCGGTCTACGCCAGTTGCGATCGCTCGGTTAGATTAGACCTTTGGTCCGACCTATTGAGCCTTGGGTCTACGGGGATTGCTCCCTCTGTGATCGGTGGGGATTTCAATATCGTTGCTTGCCAAGCGGAAAAACGGGGCGGGGCGACCGTCAACCGTTCTGCAATGGAGGATTTCAACTCCTTCATTACCAGCTCTGGCCTCTCCGAGCTCCCTTTCACTGGTTCTGCTTTTACTTGGTCTAACAACCAAGAGGGTCCGAACCGTATCCTTTCCAGACTCGACCGTGTCTTTGGGTCGGAGGATTGGTTCCGCCTTCCCTTCTCCTTCTCCATCACTCACCTTCACCGCTCCTTCTCTGATCATGCTCCTATGCTTGTTCGTTGCTCTCCTTTCTCCCTTTCGGGTCCATCTTCCTTTCGGTTTCAAAGCATGTGGATATCTCATCATTCCTTTCTTCAGGAGGTGGAAGATTCCTGGATCATTCCAATTGCTGCCTCTCCCTGCGCTGTTTTCAGTCGTAAACTTAAGCGTCTCAAGGAGAGCCTTAAGGTTTGGAATCTCCTCGTCTTTAAGAACATTTTCGATCGCGTTAGAATGGCTGAAGAGTCTCTTATATTAGCCGAATCTTTGCTTGACGAAGATCCGTCTCTGGCAAACAAGGAGGCTTGGACGCTTGCGCAAATCATTTTCTCTTCGGAACTTCGTATCGAAAATGACTTCCTCCGTCAAAAGGCTAGGATCAAATGGGTAGTAGAAGGCGATACGAACTCCAAATTCTTCCATTCTTCTATTCGTAAGAAGAATAACCTTCTTACGATTCGCGAGATTTTGAGGCCTGACCTTTCTACTGCTTCCTCTCCTTAGGAAGTAAAAGATACCATTCTGGCCCACTTTCAATCCTTTCTTGGTTCAGGGTCAGTCTCGGTTTCTGATCCGGCTCTCATAGCCTTCATCCCTAGTGTCATCTCCTCGTCGGATAGTGTCCTTCTTTCCGATCTGCCAACCGCTGAGGAAATCCGGAACTGTGTCTTTGCCTTAAGCAAGGACAGCGCTAGTGGACCGGATGGTTTCAACGGCAGCTTTTATCGGTGCTCCTGGCCTATTATTCAAGTTGATTTTTGTCTTGCTATTCAGTCCTTCTTCTCTGGGGATTCCCTTCCTGCCGGATGGACCTCCACCAACCTTATTCTCATTCCTAAGTGCGATAATCCTAGATCGTGCGGGAATTTCAGGCCGATCAGTCTGTGCAACTTTTCGAATAAAGTTATCTCCAAGATCCTAGCCGCTCGCTTGGCCCCATTCCTAAACCGTATTATTTCTCCTTCGCAAGCAGGTTTTGTCAAAGGTCGTTTGATCACTGACAACGTCCTTCTCGCCTAGGAACTTATTTCCCAAATTAATCGGAAAGTTAGGGGCTTTAATGTTGTCTTCAAACTGGACATGGCCAAGGCCTATGATCGCATGTCTTGGTTTTTCGTCATCAAGGTTTTAAGGGCCTTCGGATTCCCAGAATCCCTTATTGACTTGGTATGGAGGCTCATCTCCAACTGTTGGTTTTCTGTTCTCATAAACGGATCGGCCAAAGGTTACTTCAGGGCGGGAAGAGGTCTTCGCCAAGGAGATCCACTTTCGCCTTCGCTTTTTGTGATCGCGGCGGAGGCTTTGATTCGCGGTCTCCAAACCTTGACTATTTACGGGCAAGTTCAACGCTTCGGTATTCCGAGGGGTTGTCCCCTTATTTCTTCTTTATCCTTTGCAGATGACATTGTCATTTTTTCTAACGGCAGTCGCTCCTCCGTTCGGCGACTCCTAAGTTTTCTGCATCAATACGAGAGGTCCTCTGGCCAACTTGTTAACCCTTCCAAAAGTTGCTTCGTCCATGCAAAAGACTTGTCTCCGTCTCGTGCTGCCTGGATTGAGACCGTCTCGGGTTTCAAAGAAGCATCTCTCCCTCTCCCCTATCTAGGTATTGTCTTATATCATGGTAGGAAGCTCAATGTCTATTTCGATTCGTTGGCGGACAAAGTCAGGGGTAAGATTTTACGATGGAATGCGTCTCTCTTATCCCAGGCAGGCAGACTGGTTCTTATCAGGTCTGTTCTAGATTCGATGGGAACTCATATTTTCGCGGCTATGTCCCCTACCTCTTCCTTCTTCCGGGCATATAAGTCTTTGGCCTCGGCTTTTTTTTGGGGGTCAAAGGACGATGCTCGTCGACACCACTGGGTGTCATGGGAAGCGGTTTGTCGCCCCAAAATCGAGGGCGGTCTTGGTCTCCGTAATCCCAAGGATCTTTGTGTGGCTTTTGCTTGTAAGTTGTGGTTCAGGTTCGGTGCGAATGAATCTTTATGGGCATCTTTCCTCCACGCTAAATACCGGAGGCTTGCTGTCTCTAATTTCTCAGGATCGCCGTCTTATGCTAGCGAAACCTGGAAGCACATGCAGTCGGTGAAAGCGTTTTCCGACTCTCATGGAGGTTCTTCTGGCTGGGATGGCGCGCCTTTTTCCATCCTGAAAGCGTGGTCATCTTGTAGATCTCCGAGTCCCAATAGCCCGGTGTTCTCCTTCATTTGGGATTCCCGTATTCCGCCGAAAACTTCTATTCTGATGTGGCGTATCTTGCACGATGGTTTGCCACTCGACGTTAACCTTCAAAAGATCGGCATCCCATTTGTTTCGCGTTGCCGCTGTTGTGCCTTCGGGGCAACGGAATCTTTAAACCATTTGTTTTTTGATAGTGTCTCGGCCAGATCATGCTGGAATTATTTTGGCAACCTAGTCGGTGAGAGACGCATGGCCAGATCTCCTTTTGACCTCCTGCTTTCCTGGTGGTCTGGGCAGTCTGGGAAATCTCTCCGCTCATCCGTTTTCCGTTTGATTCCTTGCCTTATCTGCTGGCACCTTTGGTGCGCTCGGAATAAAGCAATCTTCGAGAATTCTCCTATGGATCCTCCTTCCATTATTCGGCGTGTTAGGAATGACGTTTTCCTGGCTTTTCGTGGTAGACCCTTCAGGGGAATTATGAGCCAACGGTCTAGGCGATTGGTGGGTCTTCTGTCTATATCGTGTGGCCTGGCTTATGCTCGTCAGGGAGTTGGCTGAATTCTTGCCGTTGGATGTTGGTTTTCATCCAACGTTCCCGTCCCCCCACCCCTTTTTTTTGTTCGTTTTAATGTGGTTGCTAGTTTTGTAGTACAGGTGGCTTCGGCTATCTTGTTTCTTTGGGTGTTCTTTGTCTGACTGCGTCTGGTTCTGTGCTACCGCCTCGGTGGAGGCTCCTGTCTCCTAACTTTGGTACTGCCTTGGTTGTTGGGTTGGTTGAGGGATATCCGACTATTCTTTTCCGCATTGACTTCTTCTTGAGGCGCTTGGGTCTTCTTCTTTACATGTTTGGTTTTGTATGTGATCGACGAGGTTTTCGTCTTTGTTGGTCAGCCGATGTTATCCCAGATTTTCATCTATATTCGGATTTTCCTGTGGGTTTCGTCTCAGTTACTGTGGTTTGGATTGGAGGTCTGGCCTACTCTTCTAAGCTCAGGCGGGTTGGTGGTTTGCTTGTTGGTGGTTGTATCTGGTTCTCCCTGGCTAGCTGTCTTTTTTTTACTGCTGGCTTTTTCTTTTATGTTGTTCTTTGTACTGTTGTTCGGTTTTTTGCTGTCTGGGAGGTATATGGTCTTCATATGCTTCGCCTATTTTTGTGAGCCACCGGAGAAAGGCGTTTTTTCTCCTTTTATTTATTTATATTCTTTTTGGAAAAAAAGAAAAAAGAAAAGAAAAAAAAGAATTGAGTGAATGAAGCATGTTCTTGATATTGCAAGTAATGTGATTGTTGTTGAGGTGCAATATTATGGTAAATTTATTTAGTAGTGTTGTTGTGGAGATAAGTTTTATGGAACATTAGTTTGACAATGCGATCGAGGAAGAACATTATGATATTGATGTTGAGGAAGAATATTAAGGTACCGTGATGCAAATTTTGAGCATAGTTATATTGTTATTGTTGTAGCATGAGTTGTTATTGTTGACGAGGAAGTATATTTTGTTTTTCTTTTGTTGTTATAGGTTTATTTGTTTTGTTTGGTTTCTCCATTTTGTTGAGATATGCAGAAGAGTATTAAGTAAAAGCTGTAGAAGAAGTAAGGTGTGGTGTATTGATGGAGGACAGAATGTTTTATAAAGAAATAAAATTCCTTTCCGTCATTGCCATTGACAATTCGTTACCCTATATCCTCCGCTACATGAGTCAACTGTCCTTGGCGTTTTTCTATTGTTTTGTAAAAATATGTAACTTTCTGCCCAAACTTGTCACCTTCCTTTGCCCCTTTCCATTTAGCTCAGCTTTAAAACGATATGCAATATGTCATTTTATTTGTTGACCTCTAAGATTCCTGGATGAAACGCAGATGGTATTGTGTGGCTTGTTTATTGTCAGAACAAACTACACCTGAACTTCTGGTGCCTTGTTCACTCAATGAATAAACCACTCTGTTGGCAATGCTCTTTGTGTGGTATGCATGTATGAAATAGAAATAAAGATAACATATATATAAATACTGATATCAATACCATTTTAATCTGTATATTTCGAAGAACAAAAACATATACATCTTTATTACAATCTTCTATGCCTTAAAATGAAACCACCAATTTATAATACAAATCCATACACCATATAGTCAAATATTAAAATAACAAATAGCAAACTATATCCCTGCAGAATAAGGCACACCAGCTGCGGCAATCCATGACCCACCTCCCAAAAAGCTATTCACAGTAAACTTGGCGGCATCACTCGCACTCATAACATGAAACCCTGCCCACTTCACTCTCCCACCTGTACCAGATCCAGGTCCACTATTCATATACTCTCCATAGTACAAAGTATTCAACCCAAGACTACCGCTCCACTCTGTCCAACCCGCAGGATCAATAAAACTCCCAATCACCGTCTTCATAACCACAGTCCTCGAATACTGCTTCCAAGGCCGGCCCAAATACGATTGGACCCCACCCAATGAATCTGCAGCGGCGATGTTTGAGTTCATTATTGAGATCCCAGTGTTCTCGTTTGGGTCGGACCTACCCTGAGCAGTTATAGTGTTCATCTGACCCGACAGTGGTTTACGTACGTAGATGTTACATGATTGAAAGACGGCAACTGCATCTCCGAATATGAAATCGACAGTTCCGTATATGTCGCAGTTGCGGTAGAATTGGCGCATGGAGTAGACGTACAGTGTGTCTTGGTACCCTTTGAAACTGCACCTATAGAAGACTGAGAGGTCCGAGCCTGATCGAAGGGCTACAGCCTGTTGTTTTTGTGGGCCGGCTGTGTTTTGGAACGTCATGTCCTGGGCTATGAATCCATCCCCCGTAACCGCTGCTTGTCATAAATTATTGCAAAAAGGTCAGTAGCTAGTGTACAAAAGTATCTGGTGCAAATGGGGTTCTAGCCTATCTCCACCATATAATAAAGAGGAAGAGAGGCCACATGACCTAAAAGTTTTATGAAAGTCTTCTCTTACAAGTTTGTGCACATATACGCAAAAGTAAACCAAATTGAAACAATATTCAAAGTCAATCTTTATGTTATGACTTACCAACGGTTGCCGAGTTAAAAGTAGTAGTACCATCCTGTGCATATTTGCTCCCTGTAACCACAGTTTTGTCCATGCCATCACCCACAAACATCAAATTCTTCATAGACCTGGTAACCACCACGTTCTCATTGTAAGTTCCGGCTTTAACATAAATCACAAACCTGGAGGCACCACTTCTTGAACTGACAGAAGCTTGTACAGCTTCTGAAATAGTCTTATAATTTCCAGAACCATCTTGTGCAACCACAAGGTTGGCTTTCGATGCACTTGAAGACTGAAGCAGTTTTCTGTCTGCTGCAGATACCCATGAAGGATATCCATCCGAAAGCAACTTACGGTTGTTATTACTATTTGTAATAGAAGTAGCATATGCCGCTTTGTTTATGAGAAGAGCGTTGCTAAGTGATTCTGATATGTTATGTGTCATGAATGGTGAATTGGTTGACATACTGGCAGGTGCATCGAGCTCCATGAATCCATTCTTGCATGTTTCATGATTCGCTATAGCAGCACTGAGCCATGTTTGAGAATCATCGTAAGATGAGGAAGAGATCGAGTTGTTGAGATGGCTGATGGTTTCTTCTAGAAGGAACAAGCAATCATTCCATGCAGCACTGGCTCTGTCATTGACTGAGCTTAAAGTACTCATAGAAGATGCTAGTTGATGAGTTGATATAAATTTGTTCATCGTGGCTTGAAGAACAAGCGTACGAAAATAAGGTGATTGGTCGTACGAATTTGTGCTCATAAGAGAAGTACAAACTTGAGGGTAGGGTGTTTGGTTGCACGATTGTATAGAACCGCTGGATGCAACGTTTACGAAAAGAGAAATGAAAAAATAACATGAGGAAAAGATGATGAATTTGGATATCATTTTTTGATTTGTAGAATCAGTAGAGCATGCACTAAACTGAGATTTTGATTATTTGGTATAGAGTTTATGAATGAAAATGTAGAGGGAGTTACCACCTTTATATAGGGAACGTTAGAACAGATATTCCACGTTAGTACTATGCATCAATTGAATTGGTCTAGCAAATTTATGCTTACGAGTAGGTGATAATATGGATGCCACGTGGGAAATTAAGAATGCGTTGATGACATATGCACGGATTTATAAGCAATAAATTCGAAACGTTTACTGATCAAACTTTTGGAGGTATGTATGTCAATTTATGGTTGCTACGAGGAAGTTAAATTGAACACTACCATTTGAAACGTTTACTGATCAAACGTTTTCTTTTTCTTTATTCTATGTTTTTTTTTTCTAATAAAAATTTCTTTGTAGTTCTAGAATTACTATTCCGATTTCCAGATACTAATTTGACAAATGCTTATTATTTAATTCATACTTTTAGAAAAACAAAATTAAAAGATACTTTATTGACCTAAGACTACAGGTGATTCCATTATACACTAAAAAAACAAAGAGAATATGAATGAATATTAAAAAAAAGTAGAATCCAGATGTAACAATAGTGGACACATACTACATAAATATTTTCCAGGGATTGTTATCTGTAAGAGACCATAAATTCTCCATTTTAGCTATATTATTAATTGCAGAAATATATTCTTTGTTTTTGTTAGACTTAATTGTACTTTAAACCTATCACGCTTTACAATTCTAGCTTTATGTTCTTAATTTAGAGCCTTCTGCGATAGGTTCTTACAACGTACTAAGCACATGTACGAAAACAATATGCTTGAACTTTGAAAATTGGTTCCCAGAATTTTTCTAAACAAAGTTAAACACAAAAATTTAATAAATGCTCGAATATAAATCAACGTGGTTCAAATGATTTTTATTATGCAAAATAATACGAAGTAGGTCCAATACTTAATTATTTATTATCATATAGAGGATAATAATTATCATCAGCAATCAATATACTATAAATTAAATACATTATAACACGAATAAACATCATCTACATTCACAAAATCAACAACTTTTGTTATTTCACTTATATGAGATATTTACAAAAGATTTTAAATAAACTACAAAATTATAATAGCAAGAATGAAGCTAGTTATCCATAATCTTACCCGGATATATAATCTAATTTCAGAACAATAATTCAAAGTCCAAACAGTATAAACTTTTTTCTTTTTTCCTTTTCATTTCTAAATTCCCAAATAAATCGAATATTGCCCGTAAACTCCTGATGAAGTGTATTATTAAATCCCCGCATTTCAAATAAATCCTTCCGGTTGATAATTGTTCATTGAATTGACGGTTGATAATTAATCGACAACCTAAATCCTTTTGGTTGCTTATACGCATAAGCTTAATTATTCCACAAAGATTTGACATTAGTGCAAATTAATTAAAATTTTGCAATCAATTAACTACTTAGATTACAAAGTACAAATATTTCCATCAATTAACTAATTAGATTACAAAGTACAAATATTTCCATTAATGACCAAAGTTTTCTTGTGTTTTTTATTTCTCAAACGGCAAGTGAATGATAGTATTTGCCGTCTTTTCAAATCATGAGTATAAATGCATATAGTTGCCTGGTTACTTCAAAATAGTTTCATACTGCATATAAATATAAATATTTAAATCAAATAACTAAAGTTTTGCGTTGTTTGCTTCAAAACAAGGTAAAGTGCAAATATTTGGATTGTACGTTTCAAAGTCCTTGTTGTTACGGACATTTTATGGCTATAAAAGCTTATCTAAATATGTAACATATTGATCTTTTTTCAAATATATGCATTTTGTGGTTTGGTTGGTGAGGATAAAATTTTAAATAACGACGGACTACAAAATTTATAGCATAATTATACTAATTGATTGTTAAGAAAATTTCTGCATTGACTTTTGATTGTAAGGATATATTCATACTATGCATTTCGTAAAAATACATAGCCTACAATTGTTATTTAGGATATTGACAATTATGTCCAAGATGGAGAAATGCAAAGTAAACCATTCTCATAAACGAAGTTGCTGTCCCGCTGTTTAGCCACTTGATCAACTGTACATTTCCGTATTTGACTTGTGTTTTAGCCATCTCATTCCTGTGCAAACAGATCAAAAATTGGAACATTGAATAATTCATGTCGCATTCAATCTAGAAAACCATAGCTGCTTATCCTATATTTGTTTTTCCGTTATCTGAATGTGTTATGCGTGTACAGTTTGCATGTACAAATACCCTGAATTTATTGGCATAACAACGCAACTACCATAATAAAATCAGACAACTGCTCTTTTCAGGTTACTTATGTTCTCTTTTATGTACCTACTTGCAAACCTATGACTGTGAATGTCATATATTTTCTTGCCCTGTTCACAAATTATTGTAGATAACATCGAAGATGTTTTTGATTCCGGTACACGCATATAGAAGGTTGTTATAAGGGTTGTTGAACAAATAACATTCTAGTGACATCGACGTATATAGAAAAAAGGAATGCTTAAACTACACACAACTTTGATAAACTTTGGGTTTCTCTGCTGTTGAATGCAGGAGAGTTGACACTCGACCAATATGTTTGATTAGAATTGAAGAACGAAGTTAAAGACGACGTAAGACAAATAGGGTAGAGAAGAGTCACTTTCTATGTCATGTTTCTACTGCATATGATCATAATGCTGGAAGGGGACTAGCACAGTGCATGCATGCGCGTTTTTAGAAATGCATGCGATTATAAACTTCATTTGTTTATTATATACGTTGACATGTTTCTTGAATTATTCCTGAGGTGTAGGAACTAAATACCGTTGTATCCTCTTTTCATTACCTTCCTCATCTCTACTGTTCTTCGTCTTTACTGGTACTATTTTACCTTCCACTAAGTGTTTTTTTATTCCAAGGCACATTCGTTCATATCTATAAAAAGAGGAAGAAGAATAATAAACATATTAAAGACTTGTCATGACTGAATCATCAACCAAGTTGATATACCAAGTTGATATGGTTCAAGGTTTAAAATTTTGACGGTTTTATCTACCGGACCGTTGGACCCATGCACTTTATTCGAGGTGAATTATAGTATTATACATTTCTAACGTAATTAGCATAACATGTCATAATTACTCATATTGCAAGAACCATGTAAGCACCAAATAACGACTCAACAAAACGAAAAAATCCAGACATCATGAATCATGAATAATAATGATACTTAAATTACATTGGTAATAACACTGAAGTACAAGCCTAAGTAACAGCGGGACTAAAAAAAAGGCTAATAATTACCACAATCAATAACACTAAAGTACAAGCTTAAGTAACAGCTGGACTAAAAAAAGGCTAATAATTACCACAATATAGTACCAAGTAGGCCTGGTTTAAGGGCTAGGCTAAGCAGACGACCGCCTAGAACAAATCCCATGAAGGCAACAAGTTGGGATAGACAAAATATTAAAAGAATACTAAGTTATAAATAAATTGTTGTAATATACATCTTAAAATTTCTTCTTGGTTCAGTGGTTGTATACATGCTTCTACTCATTGAGCCCGTGAGTTATATCCCTCAATTTTTCTCCCTCTGTTATATGATATTATCTTTGTTGTTGAAAAAATAAAAATAAAAAAAAGAAATATCCCTCAATTTGGCAACACTTTTCCAAAAATTTTGCATCTGAATTTTGAATTGCCTAGGGAAGTACAACCCATTTCCGCTACAAGGAAAAATAGTAGCAGCGATGGCTATTCGCCATCGACAACTGCCGAGACCGGTCGATAACCGTCGAAAATAGCTGTGGATATTTTCCTTGTTGAAGAAAGCAAAAGCGACAGCTTTAGCGATGGCCTCGTAGAAGCATTTTCGATGGCCATTGACAACATAGTCAACACTAGCCGATCAGCAGCCGAAAGACATGTGTCGAAATCCCAGCTATCCAAAAATGTAGATAAACCGCCACGGGCCGTCGCTAAACTACCACCTTTGTTGTAAAAAACAGCAGCTATTACATCTCTCAAACCCCACACATATATATCTATTCATCCATCCAACTCATAAACAACACATATTCACCCATTTGCACAACTACAAACATCACACACATCACATAATATCATATACAACACTAAAAACAAAGTTTAAATAAAAAAAATTCAATATTCACATCAACAATCCAAATTTCCACATCATCCAAATCCACATCATAAGTTCTCGAGCTACATAATCAAAGTTCTTCAACACATAATCAATGTTAACATACATCACCAACTAAAAATGACACTACAAGATATACTGCATTTAGCGGCCAAAGGGGGCAGCAGCCGTCGACGGGCCGTCAAATACATGTAGCCGGCTAGCTATTTTATTATTTATCAAATTAAATAATTAATTTTTTTAATTCCCATTATGTTTTAAAAAATGTTTAAAAATACTAATTTAATTTCTAAAAAATAATCTATATATTTTAGCACAACCATTCAATATAATGACTGTTCTGATTAGATAAATTAGTATTTTTGAAAATCTGTCTTTGCGTAATTCAAATATTTAACGTTATTGTAAATCTAACTCCTATGACCAATCTATGCGACTTTTAGTCGATGCATTAAGAAACTTCGATAAAGTTGCTTTTGTGTAACATTTTTATGAATTTTTTTTAAATCGTTGGATAATTAATTGTGAATTTTTAACTGTATTTTGCATTATAAAATTATATGAAATAAAGTATTCGGCAGAAAATTAAATTTGTTGGATCTTATGTCGATCTAAAGTGTACCTGATCTATGTTCAGAAGATGATGAAAAAATAAACAACTGCAAGGTGTCGACCTTGAATTTTAAATTTATAGCCGTTCATCAATATTCGAACTAAAACCCTTCGTTCGAAGGCCAGACGACCTTAGGACGAGATCAAATTTGAACCAATAATGTTTGATAACGTGTTAATCCAATCTGTATGGTTGGATTCGTAAAAAAAGACCGAAAAAAAATTTAATCTTCAAATAGGTCATTTCGTCAAGAGTTGTTTAACACTTAGGCATGTTATACGTTCTTGCCACATATCCATCAACTTTCATCAGCAAGCGATGGTTGTACCATCGCTATCCATCGAAAAACAAACGACGAAGCCGTCCCCTTTTCTTCGACTGATGACTTAAAATGCGACGGTCGTCGATGGTTTATTGCCGTTGCTAAACATAGCATACCCTTATAGTGTGAATATATAAAAAAACAAACCTACTCTCCTTATTTATTGATCCCTATAAAGGCGGAAATGTCTCTTGCGCTTCATTATAAGTCGTAAACCGCTCAACTAGCAACTCCATCAATCCCCCACTCTTGCGTCCATCGTTAAATTCTTCCATTTGAGCTCTTAATTTTCTCTACTATCTCTGCCTCGTCCTGAGCTTACTTATAACTAGTCTAAGAAGACTTCTCTTGTAAATTAATTAATGAATTAGTTATAAGTTATATGTAATATTAAATAAAATTTATAAATTAGTTAATGAATTAGTTTAACTGAATAAAATTACCTTCTGATTGTCGTAACCGTGGCGTCTGTTCCACGTCATCTTATCGGTCACAACATAAAAAATATATCCTCCTCCTGAGGAATCAGTTCATCTCAGCCAGTCCCCTCAAGCACTCTCGCTTTCTCCATTTCGAACTTGGCATGCGATTTAAAATGGAATTATGCCAAAATGAATATTCAACTTTTAATTTATATAATGTGAAATAAGGGAAATAAATTATAAAACGTTTACCATGATGGCTCTGCATTTGGTATCCGACCAAGTATATGATGTTAAGCCATCCTCGTTAGTATGCTTAATGGCGTGGGTGCGAGTGAAGACTTCTAAATATGAGACGGGACCACCTCGCTCATGCTCCTGAAATTATTACAATTATTATAATATATATATATGTGTGTGTGTGTGTGTGTGTGTGTGTGTGTGTGATTAAACAATGTTATAATCATTTTATAATCGTAATTTATAAATTTACCAGTTCCTTCCGGTATTGTTGAAAGGATTTTGAACCGTCGCAATGTGTAATAGGATTTTTATTCCTATTTGCTGAGTTCCGCCGAGCTACTTCCTGCAAATTTAATGTAAAAGTTATACTTACCATATGTAACTACTTAAATATATGACTGCCTAATTTAATGCAATTATTATACAAACTTTTAACAAATCATAATAAACATATGAAACTCGAAAACTTACTATCGCGGTGGGTATTTTTCAATGTTCCAACAAAGCTGCATAAACATTACCACTCATCCAATCGGGTTTTTTATTTTAATGTTTTATTCCCGAGAGGGTGTCTCCATAAATCTTCCTCATCTTCTTGTTCTACTAGTTCCTAACCAGCTCTAAATCTGTCTCCTCATCTATATCAACCCGAGCCTAAGCATTGAAATTAAAATGAATTACACACAGTATATTAGTTTAAGCAAAGTATATTTTCAAGGAACAAATATGTCATTTTTTAATGAATCACAAATTTACTTACCAACATATCATTCCATATAGCCGTGTTCACATGAGATTGGATTTCATCCCACAACGGCCAATAGGCCATCATCCTACTCATGTAAAACCTCTTTGGGATAGATAGGATGAGGCCAGAAGGCTGCAGCTCAAACCTCCTATATTAATTTTGATATGTACATTTAATAAATCATAAATAGTATAGCATGCACTAAATAGTAACGATGTTGCAATAAATTTGATACTTACCCTCAAGATTTTGGAAACAAAGAAACTCTGGGGTATCAAGGATCAGCATGCAAGCCACTGGCACTTGCCTTGCTAGCAGCGGGAGTGTTGGTAGAATGAGAAGGTCTCCTACGACACATATTATATATTTGCCACAAACATATCATTCCATATAACGAAAAAGCATATCCTGTTATTATTATAAAACATGTCTCATTAGTAATCACATAAAACTTCCACTTAAACTACAAAAATGGAACAACTCATATAAATACATAGAATTAATGAAACAGAATAATACATAGCTCACAATATACTTACCATCATTAACAGAAACATAAACTCAGTTTATATTATACAAGTGACACAAATATCCATCATGTATACATTACATAGGGATATCCTTTTCAAGTTTACTTATACGCTCGACTTTTAACGTAGTCAAACAAAGCTCTCTTTATAAAACAAACTTAATTCTTTTATAACCGATAGAGTTAGGGGGTATGCTCTATGGACAATTATGTAATTTATTACATACATCTAACTTGATAAGCAATCTTGTTCAAACTAAAAGGCGTTTTCTTTCTATTATATACTTGATACAATATGTAATATTAATTGAATTATTTAAAAGTATATTTAATCGAAAATACATAAATGAGATGTTTTGTGATAGTAGTTACAAATTATTGTAACTGTGAGTAATTTATCATAATGAAAAAAATATACCATTTTAAATATTCCTAATCAAGGTGTATCGAGACTGAATATCGATACATCTGTTGAAACTAGAGTACCTAATCTCCAAATGTTGGACATTGTATTACTCATGACTGTTGGGGCACCAAGGGTTACATACTGTTAGTTATTGGATAACTGTGGAATGACTCACTCGATTGTTTTTTGTTGGTTCATATAACTAAGGTCAAGCAGAGAATATCGATGTGACTAATTTACACATTTCTCTCGACTGAAGAATACTATTGATCTTCAATGTGGAAGCTCCGCTTTGATTGCAGTTTAACCATGGCACGATGTCCATCGAATGACTATAGTTGGGTCGAGTGAAAGCATTGGAAGTGAAACACTATTCAAGAGAGGATTCGTCTCCTTAGTTATAAGAGGTTAGTATCATGGTCAACTGATGTCAACTCAAAGTCAAAGTCTCTAGCCAGAGTAGTTTGGTTAATACTAATTGTTATTATTGAACTAAGGATTCTATGTTTGGACTATAAAGTTGAATATGGATGATATTGGAATTTTAGCCATTACCAAATTCCGTAAGTCCTAATGTGATATAGTTTTGACGAAGAGAATTGGTGTAAATAACTATCACTATCGGGTACCGCTTATAATAAGTAAAGTTGGATTTTACTAAAAGATGTGTAAGCAATAAATTCAGCCAAAATATCACAGCACCTACTAAGTGACGTGTAAACGTTAATATTTGAATAGTTCGATATTAGCTGACTAAATTTACACATTTGAGTCGCTTAACCGAAACGATGAATGCTCTAAATGAACCACATTATTTAATTGAATTTTAATCGTTGTAAATTAATTAATATTTATGAAATATTAATTACTATTGTTATCCCATTTTTGGTCAAAACTGGAATGTCAATGTTGTATGCGTTTCCACCACGACCGAGCCAAGAAGAAGCAAGCAAGCATATATAAGTCTGGGATTTCACTCAAGGTTCAGAGTCCATTCGGTACCCCAACACTCAAGCCCATTCGGCAGATTTCATTCGGCATTCCCAATGCCGAGGTCCATTCGGCATGTCCATTCGGCATTCTCCATGCCGAACCAGCCCATTCTCCTCCAATGCCGAACCAAGAAGCCTCTCCATGCTCCTACCTCCGAACCATGGTACCACCGATCCAAAACAACAACCGGACCAACTCCACCGGACCAACCTCACCATCTCACGACCGAACCATGTTGGTACCGGACCAAAGTCCTACCGGTCCAAACACCACCGGTCCAATCAATACTCCACCCACCGCCGAACCAGGGTGTTGCCGAACCAAAGTCGCCAGTCCGGATTTCGCCAGTCCAGGTTTCGCCAGTCCAGATTTCGCCAGTCCAGATTTCGCCAGTCCAGGTTTCGCCAGTCCAGATTTCGCCAGTCCAGGTTTCGCCAGTCCAGATTTCGCCAGTCCAGATTTCGCCAGTCCAGGTTTCGCCAGTCCAGGTTTCGCCAGTCCAGATTTCGCCAGTCCAGGTTTCGCCAGTCCAGATTTCGCCAGTCCAGATTTCGCCAGTCCAGATTTCGCCAGTCCAGATTTCGCCAGTCCAGGTTTCGCCAGTCCAGGTTTCGCCAGTCCAGATTTCGCCAGTCCAGATCCACCAGCAGCTATATACATCCAAGACCCCTGCCCCCCTGCCTCACTCTATAAATAGAGGGGCAGGGGTACAACAATGGGGGAACAAGTTTGAGAGCTCAAGCACGGAAGGAACTTTCAAACACTTTTAGATACTTGTACCAAAGCTTTGTACTTGTAATCTGAGATCTAAAGGAGAAATAACATATAAAGTGGACGTAGGCACGTTCTGGCCGAACCACTATAAATCTGTGTGTCTTTTTACAGTTTAGCCCCTGCTTTTCATATATTTGCATAAGTCACCCAAATCACTAAGAACAATATAAGATCTACTAAATCATACAACTTTGAGGTGTTTGTCCATTTTTTGATGTAAACATTTTTGGTGATTTCACTGAGAGTTGAACTCAGGGATTCTACAGCTTGGAATTTGAATTTGAGAGTTTAGAGATTCGAATTGGAAGAGTCATGGCGAGACAATCAAGCAGAAGACCAACACCAGAGCAAAGTCAACAGGAAGGGAGTCAAGAGGCTTCCTCAGGAGCAAACCAAGCTTCAGTCTTCATCACCAGGGATGAGATGGAGGCCATGATGAGAAGACAAGAAGAGATGATCCAGAACTTGCTTCAACAGATTGGACAACTTGGAGCACGGAACCAAGGCGCAACTGGAGTTCAGAACGGAGCAGGACCCTCTGGCGTAGCACCAGAGCTAGGGGGCACCCACGCAGAACATGTCGATCCGACCCAGGGAAGAGAGATGGGGGCAACACACGACAACTCCCGCGGACTCGGGGGGCAGGTCGAAGGCACTGAACAAGGACTACAGCTCGGAGACAATGACAGATTAGCAGAGATGGTTAGGAAAGCTATGAGAGGCGGTTTAGTAAACAGAGACTTGGAAGATGTAAACAGGAGTCCTTTTTCTTCGACGATTAGGATGGCTAGGAACCCACCAGAATTCAAGCTACCATCGGTAGAGATGTACGATGGGAGGACAGACCCTGCGGTCCATCTTACTAAGTATATGAGGCACATGGAAGTGCTGGGGGCATCACAGGAGGTCATGGCCCGGTGCTTTCCATTGTATTTGACGGACATCGCAGCGTTATGGTTTAGGCAACTGGAGAGCGGCTCCATAGGAACATGGGCAGATTTAACTGAGAGATTCATGAGGCAATTCAGGGTCCATATTGCGAGACCTAAGAATGTGATGACTTTGGCAACCTTGAAGCAGAAAACTGGAGAGACTTTGAGGAGTTTTCTGACACGATTTAATGCGGCAGCAGCATCAGTGGATCGACCAGATCCGTCCATGGTTATGATGGCGGCTGTATCTGGAATAGCTGATAGCACAGAGTTCAAGAATTCGTTAACTAAGGACCCGCCTATGAATCTAGGTGAGTTCTATCATGAGGCTGAAAAGTTTTTGCGTTTGGAAGATGCTAATGCAGAAAGAGGGGAAGAAGATGACGTTTACGCAATCAAGAGCGGAAATCCACCTGGAAGGGGTGCGGAAACTAGCAATGGAAAGAGAAAGGCTGAGGATAATGATGACAGGACAAAGCGGCTACGAAGAGAGCCACGATTCACCACCTATTCAGAGCTGAATGAGAGTTTGGAGCGAATTTATCAAGATACAAGAGAGCGGGTTCCCTACCGTAGACCAATGTGAAGGGATCCAACCACTGACGAAAGGAGATCAGACAGATATTGTTTGTTCCACGACCTAAACGGTCATCATACCAACGATTGCAGGCATCTGAGAGATGAGGTGGAGGGACATATCAGGAACGGTATGCTTCTTCAGTATGTAAGGAGGCGAGCTCCAGCGGTGGAGCCAGAGCGACCACCATCTACATCAGCCAGGGCTGCCCCTGAACCAAGACACCATTTGGTTATCCACTGATTTAAATAACGATGAACAAGTCGTAAACTTCCCACTAACACAGTTAAATCATTTACACATGTATGAGATCTCGAACGATCTCCAGGCATGCTCTGAATGATCATTGATTGTTTCACAGTGAGAATTTACACTTTGACATCTTTGCTTTGCTTTTGTTTCGTTTTGATTTGAACATTTAGACTTGGTTTGTTTGAACATTTCTATTTCTAAACTCAGCTGTTGAATGGGTATTTGGTTCTGATAATTCTGAAATGGCTAAGCTACTTACATGTGTACGGGGTCGCGAACGACCCTTAGGCATGCTTTGAGATGGCGATAAACCGCCCTGACAAAAAGATCCAGGGACCCACTCGAACGTGAACCTGGTATCGACAATATTAAGCCCCCCCGGGCACACCGATTCGCCTCGAACAGGCACCTAAACAATCCAGGGACCCACTCGAAAGTGAACCTGGCATCGATAATATTAAAGCCCTCCCGGGCACACACAACTCGCCTCGAACGGCACCCGATCGCGAACGGTCACAACTCGCCTCGAACGGCAAAACTCGCCTCGAACGGCAAAACTCGCCTCGAACGGCACAAAATTCGCCTCGAACGGCAAAAATTCGCCTCGAACGGCAAAACTCGCCTCGAACGGCACAACTCACCTCACCACAAATGGCTCGATCGCGAAAGGTCGCCATTTGAGGTCCACCCCCGACCGCCAACAGTCGCACCTTACCACGAATGGCTCGATCTCGAACGATCGTCATTCGAAGTAAGGCACTTGACCGCGAACGGTCACATTTCACCCCAAGTGGCTTGATCGCGAACGGTCGCCATTTGAGGTCCGCCCTCTGACCGGGCTCGGTCGCACTTTACCTCGAATGGCTCGATCCCGAACGGTCGTCATTTGAAGTAAAGCGCTTGACCGTGAACGATCACATTCCACCGCAAATGACTCGATCTCGAACGATCGTCGCATGGATTTAGACGCTTGACCGTGAACGGTCGCACTTCACCTCAAATGACTCGATCGCGAACGGTCGTCATTTGAAGTTAGGCGCTTGACCATGAACGGCCGCGCTTCATCCCAAATAGCTCGATCACGAACGGTCGTCATTTGGGGCCATATAAAATTATCAAGTTCTTTACAGGTTGTCGATAGGATATGAACATCCAGCTCATGGCATTACAAAACACGCCTTCCTACCGCAAGGCATATTTTGGGGGGCAAAGTGTTATCCCATTTTTGGTCAAAACTGGAATGTCAATGTTGTATGCGTTTCCACCACGACCGAGCCAAGAAGAAGCAAGCAAGCATATATAAGTCTGGGATTTCACTCAAGGTTCAGAGTCCATTCGGTACCCCAACACTCAAGCCCATTCGGCAGATTTCATTCGGCATTCCCAATGCCGAGGTCCATTCGGCATGTCCATTCGGCATTCTCCATGCCGAACCAGCCCATTCTCCTCCAATGCCGAACCAAGAAGCCTCTCCATGCTCCTACCTCCGAACCATGGTACCACCGATCCAAAACAACAACCGGACCAACTCCACCGGACCAACCTCACCATCTCACGACCGAACCATGTTGGTACCGGACCAAAGTCCTACCGGTCCAAACACCACCGGTCCAATCAATACTCCACCCACCGCCGAACCAGGGTGTTGCCGAACCAAAGTCGCCAGTCCAGATTTCGCCAGTCCAGGTTTCGCCAGTCCAGGTTTCGCCAGTCCAGATTTCGCCAGTCCAGGTTTCGCCAGTCCAGATTTCGCCAGTCCAGGTTTCGCCAGTCCAGATTTCGCCAGTCCAGGTTTCGCCAGTCCAGATTTCGCCAGTCCAGGTTTCGCCAGTCCAGATTTCGCCAGTCCAGGTTTCGCCAGTCCAGGTTTCGCCAGTCCAGGTTTCGCCAGTCCAGGTTTCGCCAGTCCAGGTTTCGCCAGTCCAGGTTTCGCCAGTCCAGGTTTCGCCAGTCCAGATTTCGCCAGTCCAGATTTCGCCAGTCCAGATTTCGCCAGTCCAGGTTTCGCCAGTCCAGGTTTCGCCAGTCCAGGTTTCGCCAGTCCAGATTTCGCCAGTCCAGATCCACCAGCAGCTATATACATCCAAGACCCCTGCCCCCCTGCCTCACTCTATAAATAGAGGGGCAGGGGTACAACAATGGGGGAACAAGTTTGAGAGCTCAAGCACGGAAGGAACTTTCAAACACTTTTAGATACTTGTACCAAAGCTTTGTACTTGTAATCTGAGATCTAAAGGAGAAATAACATATAAAGTGGACGTAGGCACGTTCTGGCCGAACCACTATAAATCTGTGTGTCTTTTTACAGTTTAGCCCCTGCTTTTCATATATTTGCATAAGTCACCCAAATCACTAAGAACAATATAAGATCTACTAAATCATACAACTTTGAGGTGTTTGTCCATTTTTTGTGCAAACAACTATATTTTATTTAATCTATTTGAATGCCATTAGTATTTAGTAAAGTGCTTATATAAATGTAATAAACGCGCGTATTGATATATGATATCTTTAAAGAGTTTAAATTTGATTTAACAGAATAAAGTGGGGCTTTAAATAAATTAAATTAATTAATATTTATGAAATATTAATTATTAAATTTTTATTTGAATTTATTTGAATAATATTAGCATTTACTAGAGTGCGTATACAAAAGTTATAAACGCGCACATATTTGAATTGGATTTAAATCGGATTGACGCCGATGGGATTTTAGACATTTTTTAAGGGCTCATTTGGCACCAACCATGGCTAGCCATGCATATAGAAGAGAGAGAGGATTTAATTAACATTTCAAAAAGGAATTAAGAGGGGAAAGTTTTAAGGAAGGAATATGAAAGGTTTATATCATTCCTTTAAAGGAAATCTCCCTTTATTTCCCAGTTGGTTGGTGCTTTACGCATGCGGGCCGAACACAGAATTTCCCGGCTCGACCTACGTCGGAGGCTGAGACGGTTCCGGATCACGACGGTCCCAACTGGAAAAACGATTGCCGTCCCCTCCTAGGTGGGTGGCGAAGGGGGAAGAGGGGGGCTCGACCCCCACCTCCCGATCTAGCCTTCCTCTCCTCCTCAGTGCCTGCTTGGTTGGCGCTTTATGCGTGTGGGCCGAACATAGAATTTCCTGGGTCAACCTGTGATTCGAAGGCCGAGACGGTTCCGGATCGTGATGGTCCCAACTGGAAAAACGATCGACGACACCTCTTGGGAGGGTGGGCATGGGGGAGGAGGGGGGCTCGGCCCCCACCTCCAGTCGAGCCTTCCTCTCCTCCTCGATGCCTGATTGGTTGGAGCTTTACCACTACAAGGAAAACGGTAATTTCCGACAGCTGAAAACTGTCGGCGGCCGTCGAAAGCTGTCGGAAAAAGCCGTCGGAAAATAAGGCGTCGGGGCGCAATGTTTCCGACGGCTTCTGACACAGGGCGGCGAAGATTTTTCCAACGGCATCCGATGGCTTCCGACGGCTTCCGATGGCTTCCGACAGGTGTCAGAATCCGTCAGAATCCGTCGGAAAAAATGACCTATATGCTGTCGGAAGCCGTCAGAAAACTGTTACCTGGAAGCCGTCGGAAGTCGTCGGAAATCTGTTGTATTTTTTTTAATTCCTGCTACAATATAGCCTTCCATCCACATTTCACATCCAAACTCTATTAAACCAATACTGCAGAATCTAGTGTACAATATTCCAACCAAATATCAAAACCCAAACTACACAAAATTCATCAAACACACAAATACATCAAATTACATCAAAATGAAATACATAATATACATAACCATTCCAACATTCACAACAACCCCAACAACAAGTGTTCTCTCATGTCATACATACACAACATAACACAAAATCATCAACATCCACATCATCATACAACCACATAACCGAGTGTATCAAACATAATCATACAAAAATCAACAACTACCTCCACCGTCTACCAAATCATATAAAACTAAAAAAAATATACCTGAAAAAGCAAGCAATCAAGCACAACCTTCGAGGGAAGTAGGTCGAACCCCCTGTTTTTAAATACGATACAGATAAGTACGTACGTATATCATAAAAAAATAACATGCTGAATAAAATTTAATTCTTACCCCTCTGCTCTAGGGACTAACGAAACTACTAGACGCTGTGGATCTTGCGATGGGCCACTGCCATCGCCTCCTAATGATCGAGAAGTGCTCCTACCTCTATATGACATTATGATAAACATGTGACATATATACACATCCACTACAAGAAAACCCTCTATCTATTGCAAATCAGTACAGCGTTAGACGCCGGCCAGCTATTATTTCGCTATTTAGGTCCACTTAATTATCTTCTCCGTGCTATTAAATGCAGTGCCAAAAAATAAAGCGGCAACATATTCATTTTCCCTCCATCCGCACTAATCCTCCTAAAAATAGAGCGGCGGGTCTCCAAAACAAAAGCAATCGCTTAATCTTTCTTCTTCTTTATGCGTTGTTTTCTCCCAATCACCTTAGCAACTCCATATCATTATGCGCTGTTTTCTCCCAATCCCCTTAGCAACTCCATATCACTTTGGCTGTCATCAAAGTTTATAGCAGGTACTCCCTAGTTTTCATCAATCCCTCTATTTACTGTTAGATTTCGTTCTGGAAAAAGTTTGACTTCAATTTCACGTGAATCCATTATTATTGCCATTTTTAGGTTAAACTCAATTCAAATTAGGGTTTATTTCTTTGTTGGAGCACTTACTTTAGGGTTTTTTACTGGTTAAAGTTTGGGTTCGCATGAAATTGGGCGTTCTCGTCTTCATTTTGATTGTAAGGCAAAGTGTGGCGGTTAGAGTTCGGCTTGGGGGAGGAGGTTCAATGTGGACGGAGAGGCCCTAGACGAGCTGCACTTTGTCAATGGTAACAAGGAGGCCTGGTACGTATTGGGATATACGTGCCAAGCATATAAACTATATATGTTCCGGGTATGTATTTATATATTGAACTGAGTTTAGCTTGAGAATGCCATCTCACTTGAAATTGAGATTGTTTGTATAGTTGTTGCATACCTGGATAAACTACAATCCACGATATCTTCTGAGTAGTTTGGTCAGATGAGTGAGTTTTATGGTGACCTCTAAGTTGATAATAATACATATTTCTCATTGATAATGTTAAATGATGATTATCAAAAGGAATCATTATATTTGTAATAGACTGACACTATAAATGACAATACTTCAAGCTTAAAACACATGCTTTTTTGGCATCGGCAAAAACTCGTTCAGTCAAACTCTGAAACAAAGCACGCAAAACTACAAACTATACCATAAAATCATTATTATATACATGTAACAAGAACAATTTGACAATTTAAAGATAACTATAGTGAAAGATGAAGGCAACGCCGCCAGGTAGCACAGTTGTTATGAGCATTTTAAGTCATTTTGTTTCAGGTGGTTGCAATGACTGTGAACATAAGATCCAGGCTGTGGAAAAGAAACTATATTACGAGTGACCATCTTTACAATTGTACGTTACTATACTAGACTCTCAATGATGAACTTTTATCATCCTTTTTTACTCAAATAAACTTACGAATCCATATACGTTCTTAATTCTTAAATTATATGTTGTGACATCTTAACACTGTCAATTACTCTACTGGTGCTTAGGAGTCACTTTTTTTGAGTTGTAGTCTCTTTTATACAAGTCAAGCCAGTAAGTTTGACCTTGGCCTCTTTTTTGCAGTATGCATTACAGAAACTGCACCATGAAAGTCCAAGGCTGATGTGTATTATATACATCACCAACATATGGGCCATGCTGGACATTAAAACCAATGCTGGACAAGCTATTTTACTTTTATGATTATCTTATCATTTCACACAATGCTTCCCATGGTGGATTTTTTCTTTCTTTCACAATGTTGGGAATTATCCTCATTGAACGACAAAAATTCATTTCATTTTTTTGGATATGTATCGAGAAGATATTTTCAGCCAAATAGTATTATGTTGGATAATTGGTCCACGATTAAAAGTGAGTACATTAGTCCCTAAAATTCCTAAATGTTTCTATATTAGATTACCAAACTCGTCTGTTTTGAGCATAGAAGTCAACTGCAAAAATAGATATTGTTTGCACTTAATGCTGTGTGTAGTTAACATCATAGAGTACTTGGATGATGTATGTAAAGTTACATTCTCTAGTATAAAAGCTAGAAACCTTTGTTTTATTGCTAATTACTATCAAAAGGGTAACTAGTTTATGAAAGATAATATATTTATCAATACAAGTCTGAAAATGACACGCCATCAGAAGCGGAAGATTGATGAAACACATGTAGAGGTATGAACTTTCTTTTTTTTCTTCAAATTTTCATGTGACATTCTTCTAGTTGGAAGCACCTTTTCTTTTGGAACTTTTATTTTAAATTTATTGGACGGTTGATTAGTTCTAGTAACGATCACTTTTGTTCCGATCGGCAAGGTCATGAGGAGATTGATGCTTCCAGTTTGCATGAACATAAAGAATTCACTAAGTTGAAAAATATTGCAAAAACAGAACTTGGAAGATATGAGATTGATACATGGTACTTCTCACCTTTCCCGCCAGAATATAATGATTCTTTAAAACTTTTCTTTTGCCGAAATTTCATGAAGCGTAAAGAGCAGCTTCAAAGGCATATGGTGAGTTGCAACTTATATTTGAACTTCTCTTCTGTGAATAATATTTGATTTCACATGAATACTATTTGATTTGAAAGTTTTGTATCTTAGTTGAATACTTAAATGATCTATGACAGTTTAAACTGCAACCAATTTATGTCACAGCAAGGATAATGCTATATTAATTGTCAACAGACGTCATGGCATGTACTTATAATGTCTGATACAAAACTTAACCATAAAATATTTTCATATATGACATTTTGGGCTTGATGAATTTTTGTGGCTGAGTGCATAATTTATTTCCCTTAGTCGCAGTTTACTGCAAACTCATTTATAATATTAGGATTGAACTATTATGAGCATTTCCTGCTAATGTTCATTTCCTAGTATATTTTGTGGAAGGATGCTTTTATTTCAGAATAATGAGTCAATATCGCATTTCTCCTCACAGTTTTGCTCAGTTTTCTTCCATTCTTACAACAATAATAAATTTTCTTTTATTTTAGAAAAAGTGTGATTTGAAGCATCCACCTGGAGATGAGATTTACCGAAGTGGCACATTGTCTATGTTTGAGGTACAATTTTTATATTGGATGATTACGACCATTTACCAAGCTCACAATATGCAATTTAGTTTCTCTTACACTTATATACATCTTCGTTAGAACGGTTAATAATATTAATTTAGTGTTTTCTTGATCAGCAATAACTATATCATGTGAACTGTGAGCAGGTTGAAGGGAAAAGAACAAGGTTTATTGGCAGAATCTATGTTTTCTGGCTAAACTTTTCCTTGATCATAAGACATTGTACTATGATGTGGATCTGTTTTTATTTTACATACTTTGTGAATGTGATGATCGAGGTTGCCACATGGTTGGATATTTTTCAAAGGTACTTTTTCCTTGACAAATTCAACAAACATGAAAGACAAGAAATAAATTTAACCACATGAAACAAAATTGTTGTCACATGAGTGTGTAAAGTGGTCAATAAAAATTCCCACCAAAAGTGTCAATTATCAAGAGGAATAAGCAAGGATTAAAAATACGTAGTTACAGAAAATTATAAAATTTTGCTAGAAATTAGAGTTGAGCATAGAGGTGAGGCGATAAATAATTATGTTTTCTACCTTTTCTCAATATCTTTAGCGCACAATCTACCGATGAAAAATTGTTTCTTTAATTGATCACTTAAAATCTGTTTTCTAGCATCACAGTCAGAAAGTATGCATGTAACAATTTCGCACTACTACAGCTAATATATGTTTTGCCAAGTCCTTTTTGCAGCTGAAGAATCCTTCTATTTACATTACTTCATTTTTCTCAAGACTTTCATTGTTTATCCTGTATGTTCGGTTAGTTTTGGAGTACTTATTGAAACTATTATAAATGTTGTGTTTATGTCTGTTTCACATATAGTGCTAATGTCGTATCTATTTGAGGGCACTTGCATGTATTCATAATTTTCTAGTTGCATGCGTTACTGACTATTTGAATAAGCTTTAACGTTTGTTAGAACTAGATTCTCTATATAAATGTGCAGGACTTTTGTATAAATGTGCAGGCCTTTTATATAAACGTTTGTTAGAACTGGATTCATAACTTTGTTACTGTAAGACCCTTTATTCCTAACTACTTATTTATTGGGTTCTCTATATAAATGTGCAGGCCTTTTGTATTCTGTGCTTATAACTTCTATATTAACTGATGCAATTAAGGATGCTGTTGATCGACCATGACCAGGTTTCATTTATGGTTGGCCAAACTGATATTTCACTGATTATTTTTCCGTAGCAAACTTATAATATTTTTCTTCTTCAACATTTTAGGCTATGATTCTCTATTCTATTGCAGATCCAATAAAGTAAGTATGCACTGATATTTGGCCTTTATGATGCATTACTATCCGAGTTCAAATTTTGAGTGGTGATTTGGAAGAGTATTTCAGTTTTGGTTTGGAGATTGATATGCTAGGAGTAGTGACATCAATAAAGTAAGTATTATTTTTCATAAACAATAATAGCAATCAGTTCTGGGTCAACATTAAGCTCCCTTCAGCTCTAGTTTTGTACCACCATATTAGAGGTGCATTATTTTTTTTCCCTCCTCTTTTATTAGATTCAAAACATTTGATAGATATGCCTGTCTGGATAAGTATAAACTATAAACTGCATTAACCTTTTATATTGTTGTGCATGTGCGCGCGTTTTTTCTAAAGAAAAAAAGAAATTCAAAGTTCAACTTGTTGCTATTTATTCCTTGTATTCTTTTCTGTATTCTTATTGCCATTGTCAAAATATAAGCAAACGTACTCTGGCCACGTTTAGTTGTGATTTCACAGAAATCCTAAGAGCATTCTCAATTCATGCACCGATATTGGTGTACATATAGGCTTTGAGGTTCAAAACTGAAAAATGAGGATGGTTACTTTCTGTCGCTTTGCTTTCTCAAGTTTATAGTATTTTCTGTCTTTCCTGGCCTGCCCAGCATTCAGTATTTGATTGCACATACACACTCATGCATGTACATACTTTTGTATGTTAATATCTTGAAGTATATGTATTCATATGCGGGATAGCTACACTTTTGTTACTGTTAGTATTAGATATTGTTGAACAGCAGTCACACGTTACAGTGAATGTTGCTGACTTCTTGATAATAACATCGCATAAAAATTAAACTTAAACCATTTGTTGCTTATAACGCAAGTAATTTTAATCGACTAAATGGCTGATTAACCTTGTTTCAAACAATTTTAGTACTCGTTTCAAACAATCTCGTGGAAAATTAAATAAACAGTATTAATTCATTCAACATTGAAGTCAAATTAGTATACAATCAAAGTTCCCCTATTAGGAAAATGATATTAGAAAACTTCATCATTATATACAGTTTTCTCGCCATGAAGCTGGAGTTGTACATGTCCTAGTGACAGGAGGTGCAGGTTATATAGGTTCTCATGCTGCACTTCGACTTCTTAAAGACTCTTATAGAGTGATTATTGTGGTAAGTAGACAATTTCTTCCAATTTTTCTTTAGTTTAATTAGTTGGATTGCTTGATACCAACCATTGCTTTTTGTCGTATATCACCAACTCATCGGTCATAATTTTGTTGTATTTGGTTAAACATTACTCTTAACTGTAGCAACTAAAGTTTCTAATAAACTGTGTGTAGGATAATCTTTCGAGGAGAATATAGGAGCAGTTAACATTGAACTGTAGCAATTAAAGTTTCTAATAAATGTGTGTATGATATCTAACTAAGTTAATTATTTTTTACAAAATTAATTAAGTTTTATAATAATTAACTAAACTAACTAAGTTTTTTAAAATTAAATAATAATTAATTTTTGTAAAATTAAACTAAGTTAGATAAATTATAAAAATTAACTACGTTAACCAAGTTTTAGAAAAAGTAAATAATTTTCTACCTTAACCTATTTTTGGATAACTAAAAATAAATTTATAAAAATTAACCAAGTTGTATAAAAATTTAATAAGTTAAATAAGTTGTACATAAATTAAGTAATTATCTAAATATTGTCAAAAATTTGTAAAAGGTAAGCAAATTTATAAAATAATAATTAAGTTTATAAAAATTTAACAAAGTTATCAAAGTTTTTTTAAAATTAAATAAATTTATAAAAATCAACCTAATTTACAAAAAAATAACTAATTTCTATAGAAGTTGACTAAGTTTAATACAAATTAAGCAAGTTTATAAAAAATAACTAAGTTAATAAAATTTGACTAATTATTATAAAATTTAACCAAGTTTTATAAACATTCGACTAAATTAATTAAATTTGTAAAATTTATCCAAGTTTGATAAAAAAAATTGTCTTATAAAAATTTAACTAAATTAACAAAGTTTCTACAGAATTTATTAAGCACCATAAAGATTTTGCTAAGTTAATTAAGTTGCCAAAAAATAAACTGGTATTATAGAAATAAATCAAGTTTTATAAAAGTTAAATAAGTTTTAAAAAATTAATGGTATATGTACTCATTTAAATACAATAGTGGTAATTGAATAAGTTCATAAACATCATATATTGTTGTTCAAAAGTGTCATTTTATACGGATATTTTTCATGAATCATGTCTACTACGACTAATAATTGAACTTTTTCTTTATAGGTAACTAATACATTTTGGTGCTAGCAAGTAGCAACAAGGTGATTTGAAGTCATATATAGCGTCGTGTGTATCTTTAGTGTTTGGATACTTCTATGTATCGTTTTAGTAAGATTGCTTGCGTATAATATTAGTTTTGTTTACTTGCATTTGTAATCTTCACATGTTATGAAATATAATGAACATATGTTGTTTTGGTGCAATTTTATTTGTTTACATATAACGTATTGGTAATCAAATGTGCTCTTAGTGACATTTAAATTTGTTGTACGTATATGCATTGAAACATCAAAAAGAGGCACAGAAAATCTTATGCAATAAGATGATAGCATTAAAAAATGCTATAAAAGGTAACAATAGCGTTTTTAAAACGCTATAATATGCAACTGTTGATAGCAGTCCAAAAACGCTATTGTTAAGTGAGTATTGATAGCGTTGGTAAAACCCTGTTGTTAGGAACCTTTTATGGCGTTTTATTCTTGTTGTCTAATAACTCTTCTTATTTATAACATATTTTTACAGCTTGTGCAAAAACGCCATTAAAAAAATTTATAGCATTTTCGAAACGCATTTAAAAGAACTCATTTATAGCGTTTTTGGTGTTGCTATCGTAGGTCACAGACTTATAACAACATGTTGATATACAGCGTTTATAAAAACGCTGTAAAAGCCTTTAATGGCGTTTTTTAAACGCTATTAAAAGTCCAAATTGTTGTAGTGATCATTATATAAGAGAATAATAACATGATAATGAAATATATTTCATATGTAAATGACATCAAAAGTATAAATTGCTTAATTAATGACTGAAATGGAAATAGAAATGGAAGTGTGTTATACCTGATTCATAATGGGTCTACTGTTCCGACGATAAGCAGATTTAATTGTATTTTTAATAAAATTTGCTAAATAAATGACAAATGGAAATGACATAAAACATGTAAACAATGGTAAACAGATTTGGTTTCATAGTCACATCAATTTCATAATACATCAAGAATTCAACATAGTTACATCAATTGCAAAAAATCAGATTCAGATTCATATCAGTCATCATCGTCTTCTGATTCAGATTCAGTCTCGTTTTCTACGATATTTTCCTCTGCACTGTCAAACGCTTCTACCAAAACATTTGATTCATCGATCAAAGGACCAAAATCTGTATGATCGCCTGTAATTATTATTTCGTTATTTTTCTCAAGATCTGCCTGATAAGCTTGTTCCTCCGGAATATTCTTCCCATCGAATGTGAATCTGGCCTTTGTTTTAAAAACTGCAGACCAATCTGCTTTATCTCTTTTTAGAGACGGATAAGGAGCGTAATAAACTTGCAATGCTTGTTTGGCTAGTACAAAAGGATCATACTTGTGATAGTGCGATGTATGCTTTATTTCGATTAGATTATAATCCTTGTGCACATTAATTCCAGAACCTGGAACATTGCTAAACCAATTGCATCTAAATAGAAACACCTCCTCCGCGGGTCGTGAGAAATATGTCAGTTGCAAAATTTGTGTTAGAACCATAAAAATCATTTAAGTGATTTTCTGGATCGTCACTACCTTTAACAAATACACCGATATTATTTGTTAATTTTTCTGCACCGTGTTCTTTGCTGTTAAATTTATATCCATTGACGAAATATATTGGATATATCTTGACCACTCTTTTTGGTCCCATCGCAAGATGTTTCAACCCTTCGTCAACAACATAATTTCTCGACTCATAAACGCAATTTGAAATCCAACCGGAAAATTCTTTACTGAGATCTCCGTTCGGACGTTCACGTTCATAAACACTGTATATATAAACAAATTATTACATTAGGTTATACACGCGCATGCATTATAGAAAAGAATAAAACACAAATTATTATTTCAGACTACCTAACAAACGGTGCAACCTCGGCACAATTTAGAAGAATATAAGTGTGTGCTACATGAAGATCTCTATCGTCTAGCCATATTTCTACACATTTTCCAGAAGGCCGACCATGTTGTCTAAAAATAGATAACATTGCTTGAGAGGACTGTTGTTCGTCGCCTTCGTCGTTACGAAGAACACTTTCAAATGAAATATTCACATGGTCACTAAAATAGTGAGAGAAAAAGAATGAAGCTTCTTCTTCGATGTAAGATTTACATATCGAACCTTCAACTCATGCTTTTTGCCTCACTTTTTTCTTCAGATGATTCAAATATCTATGCAAAATTAATTTATATTAACTTTATCTTTCAAATGCAATTAAATTATGTAATAACATATTACATACCTCTTAATGGATACATCCATCCATATTGGACAGGACCTCGAAGTCGTGCTTCAGATGGGAGATGAACAGGTAAATGTTCCATTACATTAAAAAAACCTGGCGAAAATATTTTCTCTAATTTGCAAAGCAATATAGGAATATCCACTTCAAGTTTACGTAAACGTTGCACTTTTAAAGTAGTCGAACAGAGCTCTTTGTAAAACATACTAAGCTCCGTTACTACCTTCCAAACTTTTAACGGCAGTACTTCTTTGAACATAACGGGAAATAAATTTTCCATCATTATGTGACAGTCGTGACTTTTCATTCCGCTCAATCTACCATTTTTAAAGCAACACATCTACGAAGATTTGATGATATCCCATCAGGAAATCTTAACCCTTCACCCATTTTAACACAGCTTTAACTTGATTATTATCTAATTCGTAACATGCTTTGGGTTTTTTACTGTCATTTGGTTTCATATGAAGCTCAGGACGTTTGCATAATTCTTCTATATCACGTCTTGATTCCAAATCATCCTTCGTCTTCCCTTTCACATTCAAAATTGTGTTAAAAACATTATCAAATACACTTTTCTCATTGTGCATCACATCTATATTATGACGAAGCAGAAGATGTTTCCAATACGGCAACTCTTAAAAAATAGTTTGTTTGCACCAGTTATGGACAACTGATTTGCCTTCAATTTCTGTTTGCTCTCCAGTTTCATATATCTTTGGATAGTCCCTAACAAGTTCATATATGTCTTCGCTTGACCATATCGTCGGCGGTTGTCTGGTTTCTACTCTATTAGCTAAAAAGTTTTTCTTGTCTCCTCTGAAGGGATGATTTACATGGAGAAAATATCGATGACAGTCAAACCATGAAATTTTCTTACCATGAGGTAAAGAAAACACTCGTGTTTCATCCATGCAATATGGACATGCTAGACGACCTGCAGTACTCCATCCTGAAAGCATTGCATAGGCAAGAAAATCACTTATAGTCCATAACAAAGAAGCAAACATACGAAAAATTTTCTTCTTGGACACATCGTATGTTTCTACTCCTTCGTTCCACAGTATTTTTAACTCCTCAATCAACGGTTGTAAATATACATCGATTCCTTGTGTCAGATCGTCGGGGCCAGGAACGACAACAGTAAGAAACATATATTACGTTTTCATACACATCCATGGAGGTAAATTATACGGTGTGACGATAATGGGCCAGGATGAATATTTATAACCAAATTGAGAAAATGGAGAAAAACCGTCCGTACATAATCCTAATCTAACATTTCGACTCTCCACTGCAAAATATGGATACGTTTTATCGAAATGCTTCCATGCTTCTCCATCGGTCGGATGTGTCAACGTACCCTCTTCCTCTATTCTCACACTATGCCATCTCATATTAGATGCAGTTACAGAAGATGCATATAATCTTTGAAGCCTTGGAGTTATGGGTAAGTAATGCATACGCTTGTACGGAACTTCCTTCCCCTTCTTTTTTCTTGGTTTGTATCTCTCCTGATTACAAATTTTACAATTCCTAAGGTTTGCGTCTTCTTTCCAAAACAACATGCAGCCTTTTAAACATGTATCTATTTTCTGATAAGGTAAACCAAAAGCCGACATAAGTTTTTTAACTTCATAGTGATTTTCACACATTAGATTATCGGGCGACATATGTCTTTTTGCAGCTTGAACAACAGCCGTAAACCTAGCTTCAGTGATGTGGTATTTTAACTTCATCGCAATGTATTCTGTGATTACTGACAGTTGAGTGCCGCTTTTACAACCATCCCAAATAGGTTTCTTAGCAGCATCTAGTAAATCATAAATGTTTTTTGCTTCAATATTTGGTTCTTCAACATTTCCATCATCGTCGTCAACTTCAACCATAGGAAGCATTGATCGTGCTGCATCTTCGACCATATTTTCTATACGGGTCGTTGTAACTACTTCGTTAACGACACTTTCAAACTCTACAGAAGTATTTGCTACAACTTCTCCATGCCGATCCCAAACATAATACTCGGGTACGAAACCGTTTTGGCACAAATGAACTTTCACGATATCTGGTAACAAATACTTCAAATGTCTACACCTACTACACGGACAACGAATTTCTGGATCGTTTCCGTTATTACTTAAAGCGAATTCAACAAATACGTTTATACCATTATAAAAATATTCTTTTATTGAGCCCCTCAGTCCTTTTCTTTGGTACATCCATCTCCTCCGATCAACAAAATAATCAATCATTTTTCCTATTTGTGAAAATGAGAAGTTCAAAATTTAATATTTATTTTCAAGAATACAAATTCGAAAAAGATTATTTTCATGGTAGTATAATATTTGAATTTAAAGAACTACTTCACAAATTTAAAAATATTTTCAAATAGAGCACATTTTATTTTTTAACGTATCGATACAAAAAATTGTACAAAAATATTTTTTTTCCATGGTTAGGCATCCTACTTCCCATTACAAACACAGTAAGCATTTACATTTCATATATTACTTCATCTCAAACGATTCAACAAAATTTCGGCAGCATTTCCCTTTTGTTCCCTGCATTGTACACAATGCGTGCACGTAGGAAACAAAAAAGAAAAGTTAGGCCGAAATTTTATGAACCGTTTGAGACGAAGTAGTATACAAAATGTAAATGCTTATTGTGTTCATAACTTGTCCAATACAGGGACAAATCCAACAAACATTGTACCAGATGAATATAAATGGTCGTTTTTCGAAAAAAACGACTATTTATACAACGATCATATACAACGCTCGTCAGACGGGGCCAAAAACTCTCTAAGGAACATTTGTTAATTAGATGTGCGCATTTTACGAAAAAATACAGTTTTACTAACTGTTCACATTTACAAAAATATATTTTAATTTAACACATTTATTCGACGTATTACATCAACTTAAGGCTCGTTCGACGCATTTT
Source organism: Allium fistulosum (assembly GCA_030737815.1). Classification (NCBI taxonomy): domain Eukaryota; kingdom Viridiplantae; phylum Streptophyta; class Magnoliopsida; order Asparagales; family Amaryllidaceae; genus Allium; species Allium fistulosum. Next base: position 291,923,069 of record CM060906.1, on the reverse strand, counting down.
TTTTGTTGCATAAGTCAATACGTGCACAATATAATACTCCTAGCTCGTGCATTCATTTTATCTTATTCCAACTAACACAATACAATGATAGTAGCGCTACACACATATACAATCGTAGAATCAAGGCATACACAACGATTTACATATACACGAACAACCACAAATTATACATGTTTTTCATAATTTTACGATAAAAGATGAAATAGGAATACCATGGAATGCTAGAAACTATTATAACACTATTGGAAACAATTTCAATCACCAATTAGCCCTAATTTAACAACTTATGCAAATCTAGATTTAGGGTAAAAATTAGATTTTTGGCGAAAATAAGAGATTATACCTGAGCTAGAGAGTAATAGACGTTGATTACGCAACCGGGGAGGATCCGAAAGCTCGAAATTGATGATTGGAAGCTTGGGGAAGAGATTTGGGGATTTGGGTTAATAATTTTCGTATGAAAAATGAGGAAGAAGAAGGCTCGGCTGGGCCTGTAATTCGCGATTTTCTGACGGCTTCCGATGGCCGCCGACGGCTCGTCGGAAGCCGTCGGAAATAGGCCGTCGGAAGCCGTCGCCCCCCCGTCGCTATTTAGCCATTTTCTAGTAGTGTACGCATGTGGGCCGAAAGCAGAATTTCCCGGGTCGACCTGTGATTCGGAGGTCGAGAAGGTTCCGGATTGCGACGGTCCCAAATGGAAACACGATCGGCAGCCCCTCATGGATTGGTGGTGAAGGGGGAGGAGGGGGCCCGGCCCCCATTCCACGGGTGGGTGGGCAAGGGGGAGAGCGAGGCCAGGTCCCCACCCCCCGGTTGAGCCTTCCTCTCCTCCTCGGTGCCAGATTGGTTGGCGCTTTGCGCATGCTGGCCGAACGTAGAATTTCCCGGGTCGACCTACGATTCGGAGGACGAGACGGTTCTGGATCGCGATGGTCCCAATGAGAAAAACGATCGGCGGCCCATCTTGGGTCGATGGGGAAGGGGAAGGGGGAGGAGGTGGTCCTGGCCCCCACCACCCGGTCGAGCCTTCCTCTACTCCTCGGTGCCTTCTTGGTTGGCGCTTTACGCGTGTGGGCCAAACGTAGAATTTCCTTGGTTGACCTGCGGTGGAGAGGCCGAGACGGTTCCGGATCATGACGGTTCTAACTGGAAAAATGATCGGCGGCCCCTCCTGGTTGGTTGGGGAATAGGGAGGAGAGGGGCCAGCACCCACCCTTCGGTTGAGCCTTGCTCTTCTCCTCGGTGCCTAGTTGGTTGGCGCTTTAAGCGTGCGGCCCGAACGCAGAATTTCCCAGGTTGACCTGCGATTCGGAGGCCGAGACGGTTCCGAATCGCGACGGTCCCACCCGATCGTGCCTTCCTCTCCTCCTTGGCACCATATTTGTTGGTGCTTTATGCGTGCGGGCCGAACGCAGAATTTCCCGAATCGACCTGCGATTCAGAGGTCAAGTCGGTTCCGGAACGCGACGGTCCCAACTGGAAAAACGATCTACGACCCCTCCTAGGTCGGTGGGGAAGGGGGAGGAATGGGGCCTGGACCCCACCCACCGATCGAACCTTCATCTCCTCCTTGGTGCCTTTTTGATTGGCGCTTTACACGTGCGGGCCGAACGCAGAATTTCACTTGTCGACCTCGATTAGGAGGCCGAGACGGTTCCGGATCGCGATGGTCCTAATTGGAAAATCGATCAGCGACACCTCCTGGTTGGGTGGGGAAGGGGGAGTTAGGGGCCCGACCCCCAACCAGGTCGAGCCTTCCTCACCTCCTCGGTCCTTGATTGGTTGGAAGTTTACGCATGCGTGCCAAACGCAGAATTTACCGGGTCGACCTGCGATTCGGTGGCCGAGACAGTTTCGGGTCGTGACGGTCCCTACTGGAAAAATGATAGGTTGCCCCTCCTGGTTAAGTGGAGAAGGGGGAGGAGGGGGCCTAGCCCGAATCCCCCAGTCAAGCCTTCCTCTCCTCCTCGGTGCCTGCATAGTTGGTGCTTTATGCGTGCGGGCCGAACATAGAATTTCCCTGATCGACCTGCGATTCGAAAGAAGAGACGATTCCGGATCGCGACGGTCCCAACTGGAAAAACGATCGGCGACCTCTCCTGGGATGGTGGGGAAGGAGGAGAATGGAGGCTCAACACCACCCCCAGTGGAGCCTTCCTCCCCTCCTTGGTGCCTACTTGGTTGGCGCTTTACGCTTGCGGCCCGAATGTAGAATTTCCCGGGTCGACCTGCGATTCAGAGGCTGAGACCGTTCCGGATTGCGACAGTCCCAACTGGAAAAACGATCATTAGCCCCTCCTGGGTGAGCAGTGACGGGGGAGGAAAGGGGCCTAGCCCCCATTCGACCTAGCCCCCATCCCCCGGTCGAGCTTTCCTCTCCTCCTCGGTGCAAGCTTGGTTGGCACTTTAGGCGTGCGGGCCGAACATAGAATTTACCGGGTCGACCTGCGATTCGAAGGCCGAGATGGTTCCGGATCGCGACGGTCCCAACTAGAAAAACAATCGGTGGCCCTCTTAGGTTGGTGGAGATGGGGAGAAGGGGGACCGGCCCCCACCCCGCGGTCGAGCCTTCCTCTCCTCCTCAGTGCCTAATTGGTTGGCACTACGCGTGTGTGCTGAACGTAGAATTTCCCGTGTCGACCTGCGATTCAGAGTCCGAGATAGTTTCGGATCACAACGGACCCACCTGGTCGAGCCTTTCTCTCCTCCTCGGTGCCTTCTTAGTTGGCACTTTACGTGTGCGGGCCGAACGTAGAATTTCCCAGGTCGACCTGCGATTCGGAGGACGAGACAGTTCTGGATTGTGACGGTCCCAACTGTAAAACGATCGGCGGCCCCTCTTGGGTCGGTGGGGAAGGAAGAGAAAGGAGGGCCGATACCCACCCCCCGGTCGAGCCTTCCTCTCCTCCTTGGTGCTTCCTTGGTTGGCGCTTTACGCGTGTAGGCCAAATTCAGAATTTCCCGGGTCGACCTGCGATTCGGAGGCCGAGACGGTTCCGGATCGGGACGGTCCGAACTGGAAAAACGATCGGTGGCCCCTCCTAGTGGAGGGGGAAGGGGGAGGAGTGGGGCCTGCCCCCACCCTACGGTCGATCCTTCCTCTCCTCTTCTCTGCCTACTTGGTTGGCGCTTTGTGCATGCGGCCCGAACATAGAATTTCCCGGGTCGACCTGCGATTCAGAGGTCGAGATGGTTCCGGATCGCGACGGTCGCAATTGGAAAAATGATCGGTAGAACCTCCTATTTAAAAGGGAAAAGGGGAGGAGGGCCTGGCCCCCACCCCTCGATCAAGCCTCCCTCTCCTACTCGGTGCCTGCTTGGTTGGTGATTTACGCATGAGGGCCGAACGTAGAATTTCCGGGTCGACTTGCGATTCGAAGGCCGGGACGGTTCCTGATCGCGATGGTCCAAACTAGAAAAACGATTGCCGACCCCTCCAGGTTGGGTGAAGAAGAGGGAGGAGGGGGCCCGGCCCCCACTCCCTGGTCGAGCCTTTATGCCTGATTGGTTGGCAGTACACGTGTGTGCCGAACGCAGAATTTCCCGTGTCGACCTACGATTCGGAGTCCGAGACGGTTCCGGATCACGACGGACCCACTCGGTCAAGCCTTCCTCTCCTCCTTGGTGCCTGCTTAGTTGGCGTTTTACGCCTGAAGGCCGAACGCAGAATTTCCCGGGTCGACCTGCGATTCAGAGTATGAGACAGTTCCAGATTGCGATGGTCCCAATTGAAAAAACTATCGATGGCCCCTCTTTAGTCGGTTGGAAGGAGGAGGAGGGAGACCTGGCAACCACCCCCCGATCGAGCCTTCCTCTCCTCCTCGGTGCCTACTTGGTTGGCGCTTTACGCGTGCAGGCCAAACGTAGAATTTCCCATATCGACCTGCGGTACGAAGACCGACGGTTCCGGATCACGACGGTTCCAACTGGAAAAACGATCGGCAGCCCTCCTGGGTTGGTGGAGAAGGGGGGCCCGGCAACTACCCCCGATCAAGCCTTCCTCTCCTCCTCGGTGCCTGCTTGGTTAGCGCTTTACGCGTGCGGGCTGAACGTAGAATTATCCCGTTCGACCTGCGATTTGGAGGCCGAGACGGTTCCGGATCACGACGGTCCCACCCGGTCGAGCCTTCCTCTCCTCCTCGGTGCCTGCTTGTTTGGCGCTTTATGCGTGCGGGCTGAACGCAGAATTTCCCGGGTCGACCTGCGATTCAGAGGCTGAGTCGGTTCCGGATCGCGACGGTCCCAATTGGAAAAACGATCGGCGGCGCCGCCTGGGTGGATGGGTTAAGGAGAGGAGGGGGGCCTGGCCCCCACCCTACGGTCGAGCCTTATTCTCCTCCTCGATGCCTTCTTGGTTGACACTTTATGCGTGCGGGCCGAAAGCATAATTTCCCGGGTCGACCTGCGATTCGGAGGCCGAGACGGTTCTGGATCGTGACGGTCCCAACTGGAAAAACGATCGGCGACCCCTCCTGGTTGGGTGGGGAAGGGGTAGGAGTGGGCCCGGCCCCCACCCCCCAGTCGAGCCTTCCTCACCTCCTCGGTGCCTGATTGTTTGGCACTTTACGCCTGTGTGCCGAACGTAGAATTTACCGGTCGACCTGCGATTCGTAGGCCAAGACGGTTCCGGATCGCGATGGTCCCTACTAGAAAAATGATCGGCAGCCCCTCCTGGTTGAGTGGGGAAGGGGGATGATGGGCCGAGCCCTAAACCCCGGTCAAGCCTTCCTCTCCTCCTCATTGCCTGCTTGGTTGGCGCTTTACGTATGCGGACCGAAAGTAGAATTTCCCGTGTCGACCTGCGATTTGGAGGACGAGACGGTTCTGGATCGCAACGATCCCAACAGGAAAAACGATCGGCAACCTCTTCTGGGTTGGTGGTGAAGGAGGAGAATAGGGGCCCAACACCCACCCCCCGGTCGAGCCTTCCTCTCCTTCTCGGTGCCTGCTTGGTTGGCGCTTTACGCTTGTGGCCCGAATGCATAATTTCTCGGGTCGACCTACGATTCGGAGGCCGAGACGGTTCCGGATCGCGACGGTCCCAACTGAAAATACGATCAGTGGCCCCTCCTGGGTGAGCAGGGAAGGAAGAGGAGGGGGCCTGACCCCATCCCCTGGTCGATTGTTCCTCTCCTTCTCAGTGCCTGCTTAGTTGGCGCTTTACGCGTGCGGGCCGAACGCAGAATTTCCCGGGTCGACCTACGATTCGAAGGCCGAGACGGTTCCGAATCGTGACGGTTCCAACTGGAAAAATGATTGGTGGCCCCTCCTTGGTTAGTGGAGATGGGGGAGAAGGGGGACCAGCCCCCACCCCCCGGTCGAGCCTTCCTCTCCTCCTTGGTGCCTAATTGGTTGGCGCTATGTGTGTGTGTCGAAAGTAGAATTTCCCGTGTCGACTTGCGATTCCGAGTCTGAGACAGTTTCGGATCACAACTGACCCACTCGGTCGAGCCTTCCACTCCTCCTCGGTGCCTTCTTAGTTAGCACTTTATGCATGCGGGCCGAACACAGAATTTCCCGGGTCGACCTGCGATTCGGAGGATGAGACGGTTCCGGATCGCGACGGTCCCAACTGGAAAAACGATCGGCTGCCCCTCCTATTTTGGTGGGGAAGGAGGAGATGAGGGGGCCAACACCTACCCCCTAATCGAGGCTTCCTCTCCTCCTCGGTGCCTCCTCCTTCGTTGGTTAGGTGAGGAAGAGGGAGGAGGAGGGCCTGGCCCCCACCCTCTGGTCGAGCCTTCCTCTCCACCTCGGTACCTACTTGGTTGGTGCTTTATGCTTGCGGCTCGAACGCAGAATTTCCCTGGTCGACCTGCAATTCGGAGGCCGAGACAGTTCCTGATGACGACGGTCCCAACGGGAAAAACGATCGGTAGACTCTCCTGTGTGGGCAGGGAAGAGGGAGGAGGGAGGCCTGGCCCCCACCCATCGGTCGAGCCTTCCTCTCCTCCTCGGTGCCTGCTTAGTTGGTGCTTTACGCAAAAGGGCTGAATGTAGAATTTCCCCGGTCGACCTACGATTCGAAGGCCGAGACGGTTCCGGATCGCGATGGTCCAAACTGGAAAAACGATCGGCGGCCCCTCTAGGTTGGGTGAAGAAGGGGGAGAAGGGTGCCCAGCCCCTACTCTTTGGTCGAGCATTCGTGCCTGATTGGTTGGCGCTACACGTGTGCGCCGAACGCATAATTTCCCGTGTCGACCTGTGATTCGGAGTCCGAGATGGTTCCGGATCACGACGGACCCACCCAGTCAAGTCTTCCTCTCCTCTTCGGTGCTTTCTTAGTTGGCGTTTTATGCATGCGGGCCGAACAGAGAATTTACCGGGTCGACCTGCGATTCGGAGGTTGAGACGTTTCCGTATCACGACGGTCCCAACTGGAAAAACGATCGACGGCCACTCCTAGGTTGTTGGGGAAGGGGGAGGAGGGGGACATGGTCCCCACCCCCCGGTCAAGCCTTCCTCTAGTCCTCGGTGCCTACTTGGTTGGCGCTTTATGCGTGCGGGCCAAACGCAGAATTTTCCGTATCGACCTGAGGTTCGAAGGCCGAGACGGTTCCAGATCGCGACGGTTTCAACTGGAAAATGATCGGTGGCCCCTCCTGGGTGAGCGGGGAAGGGGAATGAGGGGGGCCTGGCCCCTAGCCCCCGGTCAAGCCTTCCTCTCCTCCTCGGTTTCTGCTTGGTTGGCGCTTTACGCGTGCGGGCCGCCGATCGCAGAATTTCCCGTGTCGACCTGAGATTCGAAGGCCGAGATGGTTTCGGATCGCGACGGTACAAACTGGAAAAACGATTGGTGGCCCCTCCTTGGTTAGTGGAGATGGAGGAGAAGGGGGACCGGCCCCCACCCCCCGGTCGAGCCTTCCTCTACTCCTCGGTGCCTAATTGGTTGGCGCTATGCGTGTGTGTCGAAAGCAGAATTTCCCGTGTCGACTTGCGATTCCTCACCTCCTTGGTGCCTGATTGGTTGGCACTTTACGTGTGCGTTACGAACGCAGAATTTACCGGGTCGACCTGCGATACGGAGGCCGAGACAGTTTCGGATTGCGACGGTTCCAATTGGAAAAATGATTGGTGGCCCATCCTAGTTCAGTGGGGAAGGGGAAAAGGAGGCCGGCCCCAACCCCTCATTCGAGCCTTCCTCTCCTCCTCGGTGCCTGCTTGGTTAGCGCTTTACGCGTGCAGTTCGAACGCAGAATTTCCTGGGTCGACCTGTGATTCGAAGGCCGAGACGGTTCCGGATCATGACGGTCCCAACTGGAAAAACGATCGGCAGTCCCTCCTGGGTTAGGGGAGAAGGGGGAGGAGATGGCCCAGCCACCACCCCCTGGTCGAGCCTTCCTCTCCTCCCCTGTGCCTGATTGGTTGGCGCTACGCGTGTGTGCCGAACGAAGAATTTCCGGTGTCGACCTGTGATTCGGAGTTCGAGACGGTTCCGGATCACGATGGACCCACCCGGTCGAGCCTTCCTCTCCTCCTCGATACCTGAATGGTTGGCGCTTTATGCATGTGGGTAGAACGTAGAATTTCCCGGGTCGATCTGCGATTCGGAGGCTGAGACGGTTCCAACTGGAAAAATGATCAGCGACCCCTCCTGGATGGATGGGGAAGGGGGACAAAGGGGGCGTGGCCCCTACCCCCTATTCGAGCCTTCCTCTCCTCCTCGGTGCCTGATTGGTCGGTGCTTTATGCGTGCGTGCCGAACGCAGAATTTCCCGGGTTGACCTGTGATTTAGAGACCGAGACGGTTCCGTATCGCGATAGGCCCATCTGAAAAAACAATCAGCAACCCCTCCTGGTTAGGTAGGGAAAGGGGTGGAGGGGGCACGACCCCCACCCTTTGGTTGAGCCTTCGTCTCCTCCACGGTACCTGATTTATTGGAGCTTTATGCGTGCGTGCTGAACGCAGAATTCCCCGGGTCGACCTTCGATACGGAGGCCGCGACGCTTTCTGATCGTGATGGGCCCAACTGGAAAAACAATCGGCGACCCTTCCTAGTTAGGTGTGGAAGTGGGAGGAGGTGGCCCGGCCGCCACCCCCCGGTCGAGCCTTCCTCTCCTCCTCGGTGCCTAATTGGTTGGCGCTTTACGCGTGCGTGCCGAACGTAGAATTTCCCCGGTCGACTTGCGATTCGAAGGCAGAGACGGTTTCGGATCATGATGGTCCAACCCGTTGAGCCTTCTTCTCCTCCTCGGTGCTTGCTTGGTTGGTGCTTTACGCGTGCGGACCGAACGCTGAATTTCCCGGGTCGACTAGCAACACTACGCCATAAATGGCCTTCTGCAACACAAAAAAAATGTTGGGTCAGGCCTAAAAAATGTTGCCATAGGTCTATGGCAACACTTTTTGGGTGATGCAATTTTTGCCGTTGCCTTAGACCTCAAAGGCAACATTTTGACTATCTAAGGCAACATAAGTAATATTGTTGTAATAGAACCATATTTGTGTCTATAGCAACACCTATAGGTATCTGTAGCAACATTCCAAAATGTTGCTATAGATATTAACTTTCTGAATTTGTGGGGCCCACAATGTAGAGCATATTTGATTTTTTAATAAAAATAAATAATTATTTTATAAAATGCTATTGCACAGAATTTGATATTTAAACAGTAATTTATTTAAATAAAAATTTTATTTCAACATTTGAAATAGTACAAATTCCTGACTCCACTATTTTACAATTCAATGATATATAACACTGATATTCACATATACAGATATTCCTCACTACATCACTCAGTTCACTCATTACATATGTAGTTTCAATTTATACAGACACCGACACCGACAAATATATGACGAGCCGAGTGCCGAGCCGAAGGCGAGCCGAGTAGCGGGTCCGGGCGCAGCGTCGACGGGGGTCCCTGCTTCATTAGCGCTTTACGTGTGCGGGCCGAACACAGAATTTCTTGGGTTGACCTGCGATACGGAGGCCGACTCGGTTCCGGATCGCGACGGTCCCAACTGGAAAAACGATCGGCGGCCCTCCTGGTTGGTTGGGGAACGGGGAGGAGGAGGCCCGGCCCCCACCTCCTAGTCAAGCCTTCCTCACCTTCTTGGTGCCTGATTGGTTGGCGCTTTACGCGTGCGTGCCGAACGCAGAATTTACCGGGTCGACTTGCGATACGGAAGCCTAGACAGTTCCGGATCGCGACAGTCCGAACTGGAAAAATGATCGGCTGCCCCTCCTGGTTGAGAGGGGAAGGGGGAGAAGGGGGCCGCCCCCAACCCTTAGTCAAGCCTTCCTCTCCTCCTCAGTTCCTGCTTGGTTAGCGCTTTACGCATGCGGGCCGAACGCAGAATTTCCCTGGTCGACCTGCGATTCGAAGGCAAAGATGGTTCTGTATCGCGACGGTCCCAACTGGAAAAATGATCGGTGGCCCCTCCTGGGTTGGGGGAGAAGGGGGAGGAGGTGGCCCAACCACCACCCCCTGGTCGAGCCTTCCTCTCCACCGCGGTGCCTGATTGGTTGGGGCTACGCGTGTGTGCCGAAAGCAAAATTTCCCGTGTCGACCTGCGATTTGGAGTCCGAGATGGTTACGATTCACGAAGGACCCATACGGTCGAGCCTTCCTATCCTCCTTGATGCCTGAATGGTTGGCGCTTTACGCGTGCTGGCAGAACGTAGAATTTTCCGGGTCGATCTGCGATTCGGAGGCTGAGATGGTTCCAAAATGCGACGGTTCCAACTGGAAAAACGATCTATTGCCCCTCCTTGATGGATGGAGCAGGGGGACAAGGGGGTGTGGCCCCTACCCCCCGTTCGAGCCTTTCTCTCCTCCTCGATGCCTGATTGGTTGGTGCTCTATGCGTGCGTGCCGAAGGTAGAATTTCCCAGGTCGACCTGTGATTTGGAGACCAAGACGGTTCCGTATCGCAACAGGCCCAACTAGAAAAACAATCGGCGACCCCTCCTGGTTAGGTGGGGAAAGGGGTGGAGGGGGCCCGGACCCTACCCCCCGGTCAAGCCTTCCTCTCCTCCGCGGTACCTGATTGATTGGCGCTTTACGCGTGCGTGCCTAACACATAATTTCCCGGGTCGACCTTCGATACGGAGGCAAAGATGCTTCCGTATCGCGATGGGTCGATGGCCCCTCTTGGTTAGGTGTGGAAGTGGGAGGAGGGGGCCCGGCCGCCACGGCCCGGTCGAGCCTTCCTCTCCTTCTCGGTGCCTAATTGGTTGGCGCTTTACGCGTGCGTGCCGAACGTAGAATTTCCCGGGTCGACCTGCGATTCGAATGCCGAGATGGTTCCGGATCGCGATGGTCCAACCCGTTGAGCCTTCCTCTCCTCCTCGGCGCCTGCTTGGTTGGTGCTTTATGCGTGTGGGCCGAACGCTGAATTTCCTGGGTCGACTAGCGATTCGGAGGCCGTGACAGTTACGGATCACGACAGTCCCTATTGGAAAAACGATTGGCGGCGCCTCATGGGATGGTGGGGAAGGGAAAGAAGGGAGGCCTGGCACCCACCCTCTGGTCGAGCCTTCCTCTTCTCCTCGGTGCCTGATTGGTTAGCGCTTTACGCGTGCTTGTCGAACGTAGAATTTCTCGAGTCGACCTGCGATTCGGAGGCCGAGACGGTTCTGGATCGCGACGGTCTCAATTGGAAAAATGATCGGCGGCCCCTCCTGGTTAGCTGAGGATGGGGGAGGAGGCGGCCCGGCCCCTACCGCCCGGTCGAGCCGTCCTCACCTCCTCGGTGCCTGATTGGTTGGCGCTTTACGCATGCGTACCGAACGCAGAATTTACCGGGTCGACCTGCGATTCGGAGGCCGAGACGGTTCCGGTTCTCAACAGTCCCAAATAGAAAAACAATCGGCGGCCTCTCTAGGTTAGGTGGAGAAGGGGGAGGATGGGGCCCTGTCCCCACTCTCTGGTTGAGCCTTCGTGCCTGATTGGTTGGCGCTACAAGTTTGTGCCGAACGCAGAATTTCCGGGGTCGACTTGCGATTCGAAGGACGAGACGGTTCCGGATTTTGACGGTCCCAACTGAAAAAACGATCCGTGGCCCCTCTTTGGTCTGTGGGGAAGGTTGAGGAGGGATACCTGGCCCCACCCCTCAGTCGAGCCTTCCTCTACTCCTTGGTGCCTGCTTGTTTGGCGATTTATGCGTGCGGGCCAAACGTAGAATTTTCCAGGTCGACCTGTGGTTCGGAGGCCGAGACGGTTTCGGACCACGACGGTCCCACCCGGTCGAGCCTTCCTCTCCTTCTCGGTGCTTTCTTCGTTGGCGCTTTACGTGTGCGGGCCGGACACAGAATTTCCCCGGTCGACTTGCGATTCAGAGGCCGACTTGGTTCCGGATCGCGACGGTCCCAACTGGAAAAACGATCGACGACCCCTCTTGGTTGGGTGTGCGAGGAGGAGGAGGCCCAGCCCCCACCACCTGATCAAGCCTTCCTCACCTCCTTGGTTCCTGATTGGTTGGCGCTTTACGTGTGCGTTCCAAACGCGGAATTTACCGGGTCGACCTGCGATACGGAGGCCGAGACAGTTTCAGATTGCGACGGTTCCAACTGGAAAAACGATCGGCGGCCCCTCCTGGTTGAGTGAGGAAGGGGAAAAGGAGGCCGTACCCAACCCCCAATTCGAGCCTTCCTCTCCTCTTCGGTGCCTGCTTGGTTAGCGCATTACGCATGCGGGCCGAACGCAGAATTTCCTGGGTCGACCTGCGATTCGAAGGCCGAGACGGTTCCGGATCGTGACGGTCCCAACTGGAAAAACAATCGGCAACCCCTCTTGGGTTGGGGGAGAAGGGGGAGGAGGTGGCCTAGCCACCACCCCCTGGTCGAGCCTTCCTCTCCTACCCGGTGCCTGATTGGTTGGCGCTACATGTGTGCGCCGAACGAAGAATTTCCGTTGTTGACTTGTGATTCAGAGTTCGAGACGGTTCCGGATCACGATGGACCCACTCGGTCGAGCCTACCTCTCCTCCTCGATACCTGAATGGCTAGCGCTTTATGCGTGTGGGTAGAACATAGAATTTCCCTGGTCGATCTGCGATTCGGAGGCTGAGACGGTTCCAACTGGAAAAACGATCAGCGGCCCCTCCTGGATGGAAGGGGAAGGGGGACGAGGGGGCATGGCCCCTACCCCCTGTTCGAGCCTTCCTCTCCTCCTCGGTGCCGGATTGGTCGGTGCTTTATGCGTATGTGTCGAACGCAGAATTTCCCGGGTCGACCTGTGATTTGGAGACCGAGACGGTTCCGTATCGCGACAGGCCCATCTGAAAAAACAATCAGTAACCCCTCGTGGTTATTTGGAGAAAGGGGTGGAGGGGGCCTGACCCCCACCCTTTGTTCGAGCCTTCCTCTCCTCCACGGTACCTGATTTATTGGCGCTTTATGCGTGCGTGCTGAACGTAGAATTTCCCGGGTCGACCTTCGATACGGAGGCCGCGACGCTTTTTGATCGCGATGGGCCCAACTGGAAAAACAATCGGCGGCCCTTCCTAGTTAGGTGTGGAAGTGGGAGGAGGTAGCCCGGCCGCCACCCCCCGGTTGAGCCTTCCTCTCCTCATCGGTGCCTAATTGGTTGGCGCTTTACACGTGCGTGCCGAACGTAGAATTTCCCGGGTCGACTTGCGATTCGAAGGCAGAGACGATTCCGGATCACGATGGTCCCACCCGTTGAGCCTTCTTCTCCTCCTCGGTGCCTGCTCGGTTGGCGCTTTACGCGTGCGGACCGAACGTTGAATTCCCGGGTCAACTAGCGATTCGGAGGCCGAGACGGTTCCGGATCGCGATGGTCCCTACTGGAAAAATGATCGACGACCTCTCCTGGGTGGGTGAGGTAGGGGAAGAAGGGAGGCCCAAAACCCACCCCTTGGTCGAGCCGTCCTCTCCTCCTCGGTGCCTGATTGGTTAGCGCTTTACGCGTTGTTGTCGAACGTAGAATTTCTCGGGTCGACTTGCGATTCGGAGGCTGAGACGGTTCCGGATCACGATGGTCGCACCCGTTGAGTCGTCCTCTACTCCTCGGTGCCTGCTTGGTTGGCGCTTTATGCATGTGGGCCAAATGCAGAATTTCCTGTATCGACTTGCGGTTTGGAGGACGATGGTTCCGGATCGCGGCGGTTCCAACTGGAAAAATGATCGGCGGCCCTCCTGGGTTGGTGGAGAAGAAGGAGAAGTGGGGCCCAGCACCCACCCCATGGTCGAGCCTTCCTCTCCTCCTCGGTGCCTGTTTATTTGGCGCTTTACGCGTGCCGGCCGAACGTAGAATTTTCCAAGTTGGCCTGCGATTTGGAGGCCGAGACCGTCCCAGACCACGACGGTCCCACCTAGTCGAGCCTTCCTCTCCTCCTCGGTGCCTGCTTCGTTGGCACTTTACGTGTGCGAGCCGAACACAGAATTTCTCGGGTCGACCTGCGATTTGGTGGCCGACTTGGTTCCGGATCGCGACGGTCCCAACTAGAAAAACAATCGGCGGCCCCTCTTGATTGGGTGGGGAAAGGGGAGGAGTAGGCCCGGCCCCCCACCTCTCGGTCAAGCCTTCCTCACCTCCTTGTTGCCTGATTGGTTGGCGCTTTACGCGTGCGTGCCGAACGTAGAATTTACCAGGTCGACCAGCGATACGGAGGGCGAGACGGTTCTGGATCGCGACGTTCCCAACTGGAAAAATGATCGGTGGCCCCTCCTGGTTGAGTAGGGAAGCGGGAGAAGGGGTCCAGCTCCAACTCCCAGTCGAGCCTTCCTCTCCTCCTTGGTGCCTCCTTGGTTAGCGATTTTCGCGTGCTGGCCGAACGTAGAATTTCCCGGGTTGACCTGCGATTCGAAGGCAGAGACCTGTGAGGAGGTGGCCCAGCCACCACCCCCTGTTCGAGCCTTTCTCTCCTCCTCGGTGCCTGATTGGTTGGCGCTACGCGTGTGTGCCGAACGCAGAATTTCCCATGTCGACCTGCGATTCGGAGTTCGAGACGGTTCCGGATCACGATGGACCCACCTGGTCGAGCCTTCCTCTGCTCCTTAGTGCCTGAATGGTTATCGCTTTACATGTGCGGGCAGAATGTAGAATTTCCCGGGTCGATCTGCGATTCGAAGGCTGAGACGGTTCCTAATAGCGACGTTCCAACTGGAAAAACGATCAGCGGCCCCTCCTGGATGGATGGGGAAGGGCGACGAGGGGGGCATGGCCCCTACCCTCGTTCAAGCCTTCCTCTCCTCCTTGGTGTCTGAATGGTTGGTGCTTTATGCGTGCGTGCGGAACGTAGAATTTCCCGGGTCGACTAGTGATTTTGAGACCGAGACGGTTCCATACCGCGACAGGCCCAACTGGAAAAACAATTGGCAACCCCTCCTGGTTAGGTGGGGAAAGGGGTGGATGGGGCCAAGCCCCCATACCCTGGTCGATCCTTCCTCTCCTCTGCGGTACCTGATTGATTGGTGCTTTACGCGTGGTGCCGAACGCAAAATTTCCCCGGTCAACCTTCGATACGGAGGCCGAGACGCTTCCGAATCTCGATGGGCCCAACTGGAAAAACAATTGGTGGCCCCTCCTGGTTAGGTGTGGAAGTAGGAGGAGGGTTCCCGGCCGCCAACCCCCATTGTCGAGCCTTTCTCTCCTCCTCGGTGCCTAATTGGTTGGCGCTTTACACGTGCGTGCCGAACGTAGAATTTCCCGGGTCGACCTGTGTTTCGAAGGCCGAGATGGTTCCAGATCGCGATGGTCCCACACATTGAGCATTCCTCTACTCCTCGTTGCCTGCTTGGTTGGCGCTTTACGCGTGTGGGCCGAATGTTGAATTTCCCGGGTCGACTAGCGATTCCGAGGACGAGACGGTTCCGTATCACGACGGTCCCTACTGGAAAACCGATCGGCAACCCCTCATGGGTGGGTGAGGAAGGGGAAGAAGGGAGGCCCGACACCCACCCACAGGTCGAGCCTTCCTCTCCTCCTCGGTGCCTGATTTGTTAGCGCTTTGCGCGTGCTTATCGAACATAGAATTTCTCGGGTCGACCTACGATTCGGAGGCCGAGACGGTTCCGTATCGCGACGGTCTAAATTGGAAAAATGATCGGTGGCCCCTCTTGGTTAGGTGGGGAAGGGGGAGGAGGAAGCCCGGCCCCTACCGCCAGGTCGTGCCTTCCTTACCTCCTCGGTGCCTGATTGGTTTGCGCTTTACGCATGCGTGTTGAACGCAGAATTTACCGGGTCGAACTGCGATTCGGAGGTCGAGACGGTTTCGGATCGCGACTGTCCCAACTCGAAAAATGATCGGCAGCCTCTCCTAGGAGGGAGGGGAAGGGGGAGAAGGAGGTCCTAGAACCAGCCCCCCGGTCGGGCTTTCCTCTCCTCCTTGGTGCCTGATTGGTTGGCGCTTTATGCGTGCGGGCCCATAGAATTTCTTGGGTCAACCCGCGATTCGGAGGCCGAGACGGTTCTGGATCGGGACGGTCCCTACTGAAAAAATGATCGTTGGCCCCTCCAAGATGGGCGAGGATGAGGGAGGGGGCCTAGCCCCCACCCCCCAGTCGAGCCTTCCTCTCCTCGGTGCCTAATTGGTTAGCGCTTTATGCGTGCGTGTCGAACTCAGAATTTCCCGGGTCGACCTGCGATTCAGAAGCCGAGACGGTTCCGTATCGCGACGGGCCCAACTCGAAAAACAATAAGTGGCCCCTCTTGGTTAGGTGGGGGAGGGAGAGCATGAGGCCCTGCCCTATCCCTCGGTCGAGCCTTCTGTCCTCCTTGGTGCCTTATTGGTTGGCGCTTTACGCATGCGGGCCGAACGTAGAATTTCCCGGGTCGACCTGCAATTCGATGGTCATGACGGTTCCGGATCATGACTGTCCCAACTGGAAAAACGATCGGCGGCCCCTCCTGTGTCAATGGGGATGAAGGAGGAGGAGCGCTCGGCCCCTACCCTGTAGTCGAGCCTTCCTCTCCTTCTGGGTGGGTGGGGAAAGGGGAGAAGGGGGCCCGGCCCCCACTCCCTCGGTCAAGCCTTCCTCTCCTCCTCGGTGCCTGCTTGGTTAGAGCTTTACGCATGCTGCCTGAATGTAAAATTTCTTGGGTCGACCAACGATTCGAAGGCCGAGACGGTTCCGGATCGCGACGGTCCCATCTAGATAAATGATCGGCAGCCCCACTTGGGTGAGTGGGGAAGAGGGAGGAGAGAGCCCGATCCCCACCCACGGTCGAGCCTTCCTCTCTTCCTCGGTGCTTGCTGGGTTGGCGCTTTATGTGTGCAGGCCAAACGTAGAATTTCCTGGGTCGACCAGCAATTCGGAGGCTGAGACAGTTCCGGATCGCGTCGGTCCCAACTGGAAAAACTATCGGCGAGCCCTCCTGGGTGGGTGGGGAAGGGAGAGAAGGGGGGCATGGCACCTACCTCCCGGTCGAGTCCTCCTCTCCTCCTTGGTGCTTGATTGGTTGGCACTTTACGCGTGCAGGCCGAACGCAGAATTTCCCGGGTCAACCTGCGATTCGAAGGCCGAGATGGTTCAGGATCGTAACGGTCCCAACTGGAAAGACAATCGGTGGCCTCTCCTGGGTGGGTGGGGAAGGGGGAGAAGGGGGACCCGACACCCACCCCCCGGTCGAGCCTTCCTCACCTCCTCGGTGCCTGATTGGTTGGCGCTTTACGCATGCGGGACGAACGCAGAATTTCCCGAGCGACCTACGATTTGGATGCAGAGACGGTTTCGGATCGCGACGGTCCCAATTGGAAAAACGATCGGTGGTCCCTCCTAGGTGGGTGGGGATGGGGGAGAAAGGAGGCCCAACACCCACCCCCTGGTCGAGCCTTCCTCTCCTCCTCGGTGCCTGATTGGTTGGCGCGTTACGCGTGTGTGCCGAACGTAGAATTTTTCGGGTCGACCTGCGATTCGTAGGCCGAGTAGGTTCCGTATCGCGACGGGCCCAACTGGAAAAATAATCGGCAACCCCTCCAGGTTTGGTGGGGGAAGGGGAGGAGGTGGCCTGGGCCCCACCCTCGGGACGAGCCTTCCTCTCCTCACAAGTGCCTGATTGGTTCGTGCTTTACGTGTACGTGTGAACGCTGAATTTCTCGAGCCGACCTGCGATTCGGAGGCAGAGACAGTTCCGGAGCGCGACTGTTCCAACTGGAAAAACGATCGGCGGCACATCCTGGATAGGTGGGGAAGTGAGAGGAGGGGTCCCGGTCCTCGCCCTCTGGACGAGCCTTCATCTTCTCCTCGGTGCCTGATTGGTTCGCGCTTTACGCGTGCGGGCTGAACATAGAATTTCCCGGGTTGACCTGTGATTCGAAGGCCAAGACGGCTTTGGATCGGGACGGTCCCACCCGTCGAGCCTTCCTCTCCTCCTTGGTGCCTGCTTGGTTGGCGCTTTACGCGTGCTGGCCGAACGCTGAATTTCTCTGGTCGACCAGCGATTCGGAGGCCGAGACGGTTCCGGATCGCGACAGGCCCTACTGGAAAAATGATTTCCGGCCCCTCCTGGGTAAGTGGGGAAGGGGGAGAAGAGGGGCCCAACACCCACCCCCCGGTCGAGGCTTCCTCACCTTTTCAGTGCCTGATTGGTTGCTGCTTTACGCGGGCGGGCCGAACGTAGAATTTCCCGGGTCGACCTGCGATTCGTAGGCCGAGACGGTTTCAGATTGCGACGGTCCTAACTGGAAAACCGATCGGCAGCCCCTCCTGAGTGGGTGGGGAAGGAGGAGAAGGGGGGCCCAGCACCCACTCCGCGGTCTAGCCTTCCTCTCCTCCTCGGTGCCTGATTGGTTGGTGCTTTATGCAAATGGGCCGAACATAGAATTTCCAAGGTCAACCTACGATTCGGAGGCCGAGACAGTTTTAGATCGCGATGATCCCGACCATCCCAACTGGAAAAACGATCGGCGGCCTCTCCTGGGTAGGTGATGAAGGGGGAGAAGGGGAGCCTGGCACCAACTCTCCAATCGAGTCTTCCTCTCCTCCTTAGTAACTGATTGATTGGCGCTTTAAGCTTGTGGGATGAACGATGAATTTCCCAAGTCGACCTACGATTTGAAGGTTGAGACAGTTCCGGATCGCGACGGTCACAACTAGAAAAACGATTAGCGGCCTCTCATGGGTCAGTGGGAACGGGGGAGGAGGAGGGCGCAGCCCTCACCCCTAGGTCGAGCCTTCCTCTCCTCTTGGGTGGGTGGGGAAGAGGGAGGAGAGGGGCCCGGCCCCTACCCCTCGGTCAAGCCTTCCTCTCCTCCTCGGTGCCTGCTTGGTTGGTGCTTTACGCATGCGGCCCGAACGTAGAATTTCCCGGGTCGACTTGCGATTCGGAGGCTGAATGGTTCCGGATCACGACGGTCCCAACTGGAAAAACGATCGGGCGGACCCTTTTAGGTGGGTGGGGAAGGGGGAGGAGGGGGCCTGATCCCCATTCCCCGGTCGGGTGTTCCTCTCCTCCTCGTTGCCTGCTTGGTTGGAGCATTACGCGTGCAGGCCGAACGTAGAATTTCCCGGATTGACCTGCGATTTGGGGGCCGAGACAGTTCCGGATCGTGACGGTCCCACCCGTCGAGCCTTCATCTCCTCCTCGTTGCCTGCTTGGTTGGGGCTTTACGCGTGCGGGTAGAACGATGAATTTCCCAGGTCGACCTGCGATTCGGAGACCGAGACAGTTCCGGATCACGACGGTTCCAATTGGAAAAACAATTAGAGGCCCCTCCTGGTTAGGTGGGGAAGAGAGAGGAAGGGGCCCGACCCCACCCCCCGGTCGAGCCTTCCGCTCCTCCTCGGTGCCTGTTTGGTTGGCGCTTTACGCGTGCGGGTCGAATGTAGAATTTCCCAGGTCAACCTGTGATTCGAAGGTCGTGACGGTTCCGAATCTGGACGGTCCCAACTGGAAAAATGATCCGCGGTCCCTCCTGGATCGGTGGGGCGAAAGAGGAGGAGTGCCCATCCCCCACCCCCGGTCGAGCCTTCCTATTCTCCTAGGTGGGTGGGGAAGCGGGAGGAGGGGGCTTAATTGGCGCTTTACGCGTGCGGGCCGAACGTAGAATTTCCCGAGTCGACCAGCAATTCGGAGGCCGAGACGGTTTTGGATCACGATGGTCCTAATAGTAAAAACAATCGGTGACCTCTTCTTGGTCGGTGGGGAAGGAGGAGGAGGAGGGCCCGGCCCCCACCCCCTGGTCGAGCCTTCCTCTCCTCCTTGGTGGGTCGAGCCCCCACCCCCACCCCTCGTTCAAGCCTTCCTTTCCTTCCCGGTACCTGCTTGATTGACGCTTTATGCATGCGGCCCAAATGAAGAATTTCCCAGGTCGACCTACGATTCAGAGGCTGAGACGGTTCCGGATCGCGACGGTCCCAACTGGAAAAACGATCGACGACCCCTCTAGGGTGGGTGGGGAGGGGGAGGAGGGTTCCCTGATCCCCACCCCCAGTCAATCTTTCCTCTCCTCCTCGTTACCTGCTTGGTTGGCACTTTACGCGTGCGGGCCGAACGCAGAATTTCCCGGGGCGACCTGCGATTCGGAGGCCAAGACGGTTCCGGATCGCGATGGTCCCAATTGGAAAAACGATCGGCAGCCCCTCCTGGTTGGGTGGAAATGGGGGAGGAGAGGGTCGGCCCCCACCCCCCGGTCGAGCCTTCCTCTCCTCCTCAATGACTGATTGGTTGGCGCTTTAAGTGTGCGGGCCGAACGTAGAGTTTCCCGGGTCGACCTGCGATTCGAAAACTGATATGGTTCCAGATCGCAACGGTCCCAACTGGAAAAACGATCGGTAGACCCTCCTAGTTGGGTGGAGAAAGGTGAGGAGAGGGCCCGGTTCCCACCCCCAGTCGAGCCTTCCTATCCTCCTTGGTGCTTGATTGGTTGGTGCTTTACGCGTGCTTGCCGAACATAGAATTTCCCAGGTTGACCTGCGATTCGTAGGCCGAGACGGTTCCGAATCGCAACCGTCCCTACTGGAAAAGCGATCGATGGCTTCTCCTAGGTCGGTGGGGAAGGGGGAGGAGAGGGCCCGATGTCTACCCCCAGTCGAGCCTTCCTCTCCTCCTCGGTGCCCTACTAGTTAGCGCTTTACGTGTGCGGGCTGAACATAGAATTTCCCTGTTCCATCTGCGATTCGGAGGCCGAGGCGGTTTCTGATCGCGACGGTCCATACTGGAAAAATGATCGACGGCCTCTCCTTCATGGGTGGGGAAGGGGGAGAAGGGGGGCCCAATAGCCACCCCTAGTTGAGCCTTCCTCTCCTCCTCGGTGCCACATTGGATGGCGCTTTACGCGTGCGGGACGAACGCAGAATTTCCCGGGTCGACCTGCGATTTGAAGGTCGAGACGGTTCCAAAACGCGACAGTCCCAACTGGAAAAACGATCGGCGGCCTCTCCTAGGTCGGTGGGGAAGGGGAAGGAGGGGGCCCGACATCCACCCCCCTTTCGGCCTTCCTCTACTCCTCGGTGCCTGCTTGGTTGGTGCTTTACGCGTGCGGGCCAAACGTAGAATTTCCCGAATCGACCTGCAATTCGAATGCCGAGACGGTTCCGGATCGCGACGGTCCCAACTGGAAAAACGATCGGTGGACCCTCCTCATTAGGTGGGGAATGGGTAGAAGTGGGGCCCGACACCCACCCCTGGTCGAGCCTTCATCTCCTCCTCGGTGCCTGGCTTGTTAGCGCTTTACGTGTGCGGGCCGAACAAAGAATTTCCCCGGTCAACCTGCGATTCGGAGGCCGAGGCGGTTTCGGATCGCGACAGTGCCTACTGGAAAAACGATCGATGGCCTCTTCTAGGTAGGTGGGGAAGGCGGGCCTGATAGCCACCCCCTAGTTGAGCCTTCCTCTCCTCATCGGTGCCTCATTGGATGGCGCTTTACGCGTGCGGGACGAACGTAGAATGTCCCAGGTCTACCTGCGATTTGAAGGTCGAGACAGTTCCGGATCGCGACGGTTCCAACTGGAAAAACGATCAGCGACCTCTCCTTGGTTTGTGGGAATAGGGGAGGAGGAGGGCCCGGCCCCCACCCCCGGTCGAGCCTTCCTCTCCTCTTGGGTGGGTGGGGAAGGAGGAGGAGGGGGGCCCGACCCCTACCCGCCGGTCAAGCCTTCCTCTCCTCCTCTGTGCCTGCTTGGTTGGCGCTTTACACATGCGGCCCAAACGCAGAATTTCCCGGGTCGACCTGTGATTCGGAGGCCGAGATGGTTCTGAACCGCGACGGTCCCAACTGGAAATACGATCGGCGGCCCCTTTTGTGTGGGTGGGGAAGGAGGAGGAGGAGGGCCTGTTCCCCACCCCCGGTCGAGCCTTTCTCTCCTCCTCATTGCCTTCTTGGTTGGCGCTTTACGCGTGCAGGCTGAACGTAGAATTTTCCGGGTCGACCTGCGATTCGGAGGCCAAGACGGTTCCAGATCGCGATGGTCTCAATTGGGAAAACGATCCGCAGCCCCTCCTGGTTGGGTGGAAAAGGGGGAGGAGAGGGCCGGCCCCCATCCCCCAGTCGAGCCTTCCTCTCCTCCTCGGTGCTTGATTGGTTGGCGCTCTACACGTGTGTGCCGAACGTAGAATTTCCCGGGTCGACCTATGATTCGGAGGACGAGACGGTTCGGGATCGTGACAATCCCACTTGGTCAAGCCTTCCTCTCCTCCTCGGTGCCTGATTGATTGGCGCTTTATGCGTGCGGGCCGAACGAAGAATTTCCTTGCTCAACATGCGATTCGAAGGCCGAGACGGTTTCGGATCGCGATGGTTCCAACTGGAAAAATGATCGGCGACCCCTCCTGGATGGATTGGGAAGGGGGAGGAGGGGTGCCTGGATGCCACTCCTCGGTCGAGCCTTCCTCTCCTCTTCGGTGCTCGATTTGTTGGCGCTTTACACGTGCATGCCGAACGCAGAAATTCCCGGGTCGACCTACGATTCGGAGGCCGAGATTGTTCCGGATCGCGACGGGTCCAACTAGAAAAACAGTAGGCTGCCCCTTCTGGTTAGGTGGGGAATTGGGAGGAGGAGGCCCGGACCCCACCCTCAGGTCGAGCCTTCCTCTCCACCTCGGTGCCTGATTGGTTGGCGCTTTACGCGTGCGTGCCGAACTTAGAATTTCCCGGGTCAACCTGCGATTCGGAGGCCGAGACTGTTTCAGATCGCGATGGTCCCACTCGGTCGAGAATTCCTTTCCTCCTTAATGCCTGCTAAGTTGGCACTTTACGCGTGCGGGCCAAACACAAATTAAGAATCTTTAATTTGGAAATGTTCCAAATCTTTAATCAATAATATTCAGCTTTAATGAAAAAGGCTATGTACATTGCCTTGAATAGTGCCTCAATAAAATCAATATATATAAATATAAATGCACAAATTTACAACTGAGCCGAGGTTGATTCCAAATGTTGAGAATCTTGTAACGTTGTTATATGGTAACAATGTCACAATATGGTTCATAAAAGGACTCATAGCTCACTATAAGTCAAGAGACATACTTCGAATTGTTCCACATGATAATGGAAGTTTATCAGCATCGGAAAGAGTTGATTAACAGAGTAGAAAATAAAAACATTATAGCATACCCATTCACTGAGGGACTGACCTAATTGGTTTTGAGAAAATCGATCGAAGAAGTTCGAATGAGATTCCATAATTGACCCCAAGTGCAAGTGGGAGATTGACAGAGTTAAGGGTATGCCCTAGGGTCAACTATGTAATTTGTTACATATATCTAACTTGATAACCAATCTTGTTCAAACTAAAAGGTATTTTCTTTCTATTATATACTCGATACAATGCATTACATTTATTAATTGATTTAATAAAAATTATTTTAATAGAAAATCCGTAAATGGTAAGTATTATGATAGTAGTAACAAAGTGTTATAACCGTCAGTAATTTATCACAATGAAAACAAATATACCATTTTAAATATTCCTAGTCATGCATTGAAATTGGATATCGATACATCTATTGAGATTAGAGTATGTAACGCTCTCCAAATGTTAGGCAGTGTATTACTCATGACCGCTGAGGACACCAAGGGGTTATGTACTGATTGTTATTAGATAACTATGGAATGACTCGCTCGATAGTTTTATGTTGGTTAATGTAACTAAGGTCAAGTAGAGAATATCGATGTGACTAATTTACACAGTTCTCTCAACTTGAGAATACCGTTGATCTTCAATATGAAAGCTTTGCATTGATTATAGGTAAATCATGGCACCGTGTCCATCGAATGATTAGAATTGGGTTGAGTGGAAGCATTAGAAGTGAAACACTATTCAAAAGAGGATCGTCTCCTCAGTTATATGAGGTTAGTATTACGGACAACTGATGTCAACTCAAAGTTAAAGACTCTGGCCAGGGTAGTTCGGTTAATAATAATTGTTAAATGCATTAGTCAAAATTGGATTTTAGTCCTGCTACTCTTGGCAAAACGACATATATCGAGCTTAATTTTTTTTCAGCAAATTTTCGACGAATCCAACCATACAGATTGGATAAACAAATTACAAAGTATTAGTGGTTCAAATTTGGTCTTGTTTGAAGGTCGTATGGCCTTTGAACGAAGGGATTTTAGTCCGAATCTTGATAAATGGCTATAATTTTAAAATTCAAGATCGACATCCTATATTTGTTTTTTTAATCATCTTTTAGAAATTGGTTCAAAATACTTTAGATCACTACAAGAAAAAACAACATTGACAGTAGGTATTCTCAGCGTTTCTCCCTTGATTGCTGTGGACGAAAATATTGGAGGGAAATTTTTTACGTTAACGCTGAGAAAACCTAAATAATAAAACATTGCCGCCTCATTTTTTTCACTTCGCCTATTTACCTTTCTCAGCCTTTCATCTCGATAACACCTCTACCACCTAAAACCGAATTAAACCTCTCTTCCAATCACCAAAATCCGCCTTCATCATTGTCGCTTCATCGTTCAGACATCTCCCTTCACAATTCTTTCGATTTCAAATCCAAATCATCACCGCTAGCTGCTCCCTCTACAGGTACTTATTTTCAACTATTCATCGATTTTATTTAGGTTTAAAATGGGTTCTTCAATTAGTTTAGTCATCCATCAATTTCGATTTTGTTATTTCAGTATGTGTTTCTTCGATTGCCCTAAATCAAAATTTGTAGGATCCGTTTTGTTGGTAAATTAATGTTAACGAGTTTATTAAGATTATTGGTTAATCTTCTGTTAAGTTTGTCTATCAAATCCCCAAAATCCAGTGTTTTCAATGTATTGGAAGAGAATGGAATGCCAAGGTATTTTATAGGAAGATTTGCATTTTGTACATTGATTTCCTATAAGATCTGAATTTTATTCTTCAGCCCCTTTGCCAGAAAAAGTTTTGTTTCCATTGCATCGATAGCTAAATTAGAATTATCTTCCATCTGTTTCAAAACTCTTTTAATGGTTGTAGCACTTTATAAGTTGGGTTTCGGCATTACTAGCAAATTATCTACACCTTTTAAAATTAAGTTAACTTTGAGAGCATAGTAAGTATTATTAAGAATATTATTTTTCTCAGGGATGTTGGTTGTCAAAAAACTGCAATTTCTACTTGTCGATGCTGCACTTGTTTTAACCTCTGTTAAGTATATGTATTACCAATTTGAGTGGCAAGATGCCTAATCATTGCTCCTATAGTGATATTTTTAAGTTTATTATATTTAACTATTTTCATAGGAACCAAGAATGCCAAAAACTTGTATGTTTTGGACATTAGAAACACTTAGAAAAGTAGCTTGATGATACTAAGATAGACATTGTATCCATTTCATTGTTTTGTAGTAGCTTGACATTAGTAGATCAGTTTCCTCGATTTTTTTACTGTGTATAATATTTAAGTATATATAAATGTTGAAATTTATATAAACTACAAAATGATTCTTTTGTTCCAATATTTTGAGACAGAATGTGATGTCTGTTTGGTTTAATTTCCTTAAGTAATATCCTAAGTTGGATACCCTTTTTTAGCGTTTCTAAACAGTGCTGTGTGTATTATATATATTTTGCATACAAACATTTAAAATGACTTATGCTACTAAATCACGACTGCAGTCATTCTAAATTGCAGTCATTCAATCGTTCTAACAATAAATTGAAGTAGCAACATTTTTTAGCCTATTTAATCTGACAAGACTGCAACATATTTTAGATTACATCGTGTATGTCTCCTTTTGTATTTCCATATAAAGAAGCATCAGTGATAAGGGTGCTGTTCAAGTGAAATTCAATATATGATGTTTGGTGGATGGCAAGAGCTAGCTGATATAGTCCATATAACTTAAACCTTTAGTTTGTATGTTTATAATTGCCTTACTACCCTGTTTCAATTTGTAGATTTGAGTTTCGTATCATTTTACAATCAGTGTGTATTAGTAGTTAACCGTTTCAGTATGTAATCATGCTGGCTTAATAAAACTAGCAGTATGTAATATCATAAGTACTTGAATTTTGATTTCAAGCACTAGTCTTTTTGAAGCACGGTATCAGGCTAGCGTTACTATAACCTAGAATGAGCTCTTTCAATGCCGTCGCTTTTCTAGGAGTGTAATTTTGTTAACACCTTATAGTGTGTTAACTTAACTTCACCCACTTGATTGGAATTTGGAAAACCAACTCATCCATCTTATAACCAGGTGAAATGAAGTTAACATACTCTCGAAGGGTGCGTCTATTCGGTCCTAAAGGGTTTCAACTCCCAACAAATGTTGGGCACATAAAACTTTGTGGGTTACCTTGAGTAAGCCATTTCACTTTTTATTTTTAAATATTTTATACTGCTTCAGTATGTGACATTGCCTACAACTACTCAACACTTTTCTTGTATTCACTTATCAATTTTTCATCATGTGGGTTGTGTAGAATTTGCAAGTAAAATGCATTGGTATTTCTTGCAGTCGTTATTTCATCATTGCTTCTCTGATGAGAATAGAGAAGAAGTCTCTTAAAGGTTAGAAATAGTGTCCTTTGCTTGTTAGTTGAATGCTTGTTTCTTATAGTCATTTGTGGTCCTTATTTCTTTGTCTATTTGGAATTTTATTTGGGTATTTATTGTTGTAGAGGCACTTGAATCTTTCGATGAAGTATGTGAATTTGTTCCTTCTAATCAATGATTCCTTGACCAGGTTTGATGGCACTACCAGTGCTTGTTAGCATCATTTTCTTTTTGTGTAGGTTGCATAGGCATAAGTTTTATGTTAACTAAGTTAACTTTGTTCTATAGAAATTACTAAGTTTATAAAAATTAAACAAGATTATAAAAATTAACTAAGTTTATAAAAATTGACTGAATTATATATTTTTTAAACTAAGTTAACTAAGTTTTATTATAAAACCAAGTTTCTAATATTAATGAAGTTTTATACAGATTTAACAAACTCGACTAAGTATATAAATATATAAATTAACAGAACCTTCTACAATAATAATAATATAACAATAATAATAATAAACAACTAAGATTAATAAATATTAAATAAGTTTATAAAAATTAACCAAGTATTGTAAAATTTAACTATGTTAACTAAGTTTTATAAAAATTAACAAGTATAGCTTAAAAAAATTAACTAAGTATATATAAAAAATATATATAACTAAATCTTCTATAATAATAATAATAATAACAACAACAACAACAATAATAATTACTATTATTAACTAAGATTTATAATAATACTAAGTTAACTAATATTTATAAATATTGAATAAGTTTATAAAAATTAAATAAGTATTATAAAAAATTAACTAAGTTAACCGAGTTTATAAAAGTTAACAAGTATTATAAAAATTTAACTAAGTTAATAAGTTTTATAAAAAGTTACAAGTTTAATTTATAAAATTTAACTAAGTATATAAAAAGATAATATTTAGCTAAATCTTCTATTATAATAATAATAACAATAATTATTATTAACTAAGACTTACAATAATAATAAGTTAACTAAAATTTATAAATATTAAATAAGTACATAAAATTAACTAAATATTATAAAAATTCGATTTGAAACAATCGTAAGGTTTTAAGATTTTAATAACAACGGCAGTGAGGGATTAATTAGTTAATAAAGGCACACTCATTTGTTATTCTCTATTCGTAATAAGACCAAAGACATACATTGATATAACAAGCATAAAATAAATTTTCAATGATGTTGTTCTTTGTGTGCATATGTACATATTTATGATGATCAGTAAGAGTATGTGAATGCAATTTATCAGACTTGGACCACTAATTGTCATGCGGTTAAATAGTTAAACTAAAGTAAGCAAATTCTGTTTTTTCCTCTTTTATTGGCAGTTTGTTTTAGTTGAATAAACTGTATCATACCTGTATCAATATGATGTTTATGAACTTACAGATTTTGCTACATACTTATTACTATGCAGAAAAAGCGAGGATGTGCAACCACAACAAAAAGGAGCTAATAGACATAGTGACTAATCTTCAGAAATATATGCTAACAATAACATGCCTACCATGTTTTGAATGATAAACTGAAAGAGTGCACAGGTTCAAGCAACAGAATAAAGAGCATGTATCTGGTAGACCACTGGGATCAAGGTTTAGCAAAATAAGTGGAAAACTCGACGTTATTGGTGCTATTTTGGATTACTAAAAGTTTCACCTTGGTGAGAAATTTACAAGAGTACACAATGCAGTTTACCATATCTTTGGACAGTGATAAAGACAACAAAATAGTCTATCTTACCAATTGCAGCCTAAACTTTCAAAGAAGGTAATTTACATGTTTATGGGCTTTCCAAGCTCACTTATGGAACATTACGCGTAATTTTGCATCCTTATTCTTCTGCAGGGAGTTCACCAAAGCAATCATAATGTGAGATAAAAACTGAGGAGTGATAATACATGATCCAAGAAGCAAAGATGTTCCAGTACTACTTGGTAAGTTATCTTTCTCAAATGAGTTTACTGTAAGCTCAAATCACCCTTTTCTTGTACTAGCAGAAGAAAAAAAAGTTCGAATAATACAAAAATTTAAGTACTGGTTAATCATCGTTTCAAGTGATTAGCTATCAATGTATCACGTGCTTCCTTTCCAATAAATTTTTGTTACTGTTGCTTGTTTGTGAACATGGAAACAATTTAATATAAAATAACCTTTTGTTATTGCGATTCTTATTCACATTGTAAGTATATATGGGGCTACACTCCGGTTACTTGCATACACACATACACATATATAGGAGCGTTCAATGATAACTCAATCAATGGAGCACCCCAATTTTCCCGTGATTTCCACCCCAAGTTCCTATTTAAATAATGAAGTTAGTGGAAAGAGAAAGAAAGAAGCATTGTTTAAATATGTGTTTTTTATGTGTGTGTATGGCTGGTTGATAAAGGTTTGATAAAAAAGTACTTCAATCTGAAAGATATTAAGCTTCCTTTCCAATAATTTTTAGTTACTGCTACTTTTTTATGTACGGGGAAAATAATTTATCTGAAGTAGCTTTTTCCCCCTCCTTTTCAATTCATATGGTATTTATGTAGCTAATTGGCTATAATCTTGACAAATGCAGATAAGAAAAGTATTTCAATTGAAGGAAATGTGGTTTCCTTTCCATTCTACACATTAAGGGTATAATCTTAGATCCAAAATTGATTTTTCAATTGAAAGGATAGAACAAAATTAGTTGACGAATGCTGCATTTCTCCACTTTTCCATTAGGGAATCAATGTTGTTAACAACAAGGACCCAATGTTTCATTTATATTTGACTATCGTTTATGTAACGACCCTGAAATTTTAAATTTATTTAAATTAATAATTAAATGAAATATTGAGTTAAATTTATGATTAAATAAATTTTGAATAAAAATTGTGAAATTAAATTGATTAAATGGAGCGAGTTTCCCTGATCTCCAAGTATATTCTGTATAAATCCTTTGAGATTAAAATATTGTAAACAGTGTATATGTGTGTATATTGAATGTATATGTATATTTAGGTATATACGTGCAAATTTAATATATATATTTGAATTGATGGTTAAAGATGGTTTGAGTTTATAAAATAAATAATTGATAATGATATTAAATATTAAAATTTATGGTTAATAATAATTTGAATTTACAAATAGGATAATAAATATTAAAGTAAGATAACAATATGATTTAAAACTGGAAATAGAAAATAAATTTGACAAATTCAAATAGATATATATATATATATATAATAAGATAAATTTTAAAATATAAAATAATATATAGTTAGATTCAAACAACATAATTTAAAATAGGAATTTATTTACAATACAAAGTTAAAAACAAACAAGAAATAGGAATACAAACAAAAGAACTTACTAACACCTTTCAGCCGAAGTCAAGGATGGCCAAAGCAAAGAAGTTTAAATATATATATATATACACTTGCAAAAATAAGAAAAAGAAAATATGTACAAAGCATGGGCAGGCAAGCCACTAAAATCATCTCAGCCGAGTTTGAAAGCTAAGAAAGTATATATGGTACAAAGCAATAAATGCAACATGCTTCAAGCATTTAATGAAAGCAACCTCAGCCATGATATTGTATAAACAAAACATCACCTGTACACTTCCTTTTTTCTCATATATCAACTTATTTCGTATACCAAAGGGCTGAGTAAATCCCAGTTCAAAGTTTTAAACAAGAAAAAAAAAATGAAGTGATATCATCTCAACCTTAAACAACAACCTGAAGCAAATATAAATTGAAGTCTGCAGACTGGAAAATAAAACAAGTTGAAGCTTTAAACAAAATTCAAAACTGCAAGCAAATCATCATCAACAAACAACAAAGCAGATCATCAAAGCAAGAACAAATCAACATTCAAAACCTATCCTCTGTTCTACGTTCATTCTGCAAGGCACAAGTGAGTAACATTTTTCTTTAAAATTTAAAGGTTTAAATCTGTGCAAGTATATATGAGATATGTATGTTGTGCATATAAAATTATATGTATATATGGGAAGATTGAAAAATATGATATGCAGGCTGTTGTTCTAAAAATATATCTGTTCTCAGTTCAAAAACTCAAACTGTTGGTTTCAAAAATCATTTACTCTCTTTCTAATTAATGGTTAAACTTAGGATTCAAACAAAAGTTGTTTGTATCATTATAAATTAAGTTTAAAAATTCATTCTATATTAAAACAACTCAAAATGGTCTCTGGAAACCCAAATTATCTGGACAAACTTAAGATTTGTAAATTTTCGAATCTTTTAATTTTCGATTTCAGGTATACAAACTGAATTCTTTTACTCAAATATGATTTTTAAAACTTGAATCACAATTTTTAGGCTTAGGATTGAGGAGTAGTTTAGGGTTGTTCGAATTTCATTCTTTTAGTGATTTCTTATGAGGCACTGACTTGATGTTGTTGGGACTTCGTCTGGGGATGGAAGGACGAACAGCGGTTCAGGGAAAAATAGGGTGATGGTGTGTAGTTAGTCGTGGTGGCGGCGGCGAGCTTTTGAAACTGGGAAACCTAGTTTTGTTCGAGTGTGCAAGTTGATTCGTTCTTCGCCGTTAGTCGATCGAGTGTCACGCGGGTTTGAGGGAAGGTAGAGGGGAGGTGGACGAGGCTATGGCCGGAGTTTCAGTCGATACGATGGTCGGGGTTGAGAGATCAGGCGAGGGTTCCAGGTTTGACGTGGTGGTCCAGGCTGTGTTCCAGGTTTGGGATGTTGAAGCTCGAATTCGATTTCGAGATTTTGAACACGATCTGATGATCGTGATGAGTTGCGTGGAAGATCGTCGGCGTGCTCGAGGGTAGGGTGGTGACTGGAGGTGACAATCTCGTTTGTGCACGTGCACAAAGTTGTTTGTGTGTCAGGATGTTGGGTTGATAGATGTCTCGAAGTGGATCACGGGTTAGAGGGGAATTGGCTCGAGTTCTCTGCCGGGTAGTTCGCGAGTGTATAACAGGTTTCCAGATTTAACAAATCAAAGTAAAAAGAAAAAGAAAAAAATTGGGTTGGCTCGGGAGAAACTCGAAGTAAATATGTATTTGTCTCGGGAAATTCTCGGGGTTGTTTCGGGTATTAGAATTTCCAGTTTTTAAACTTTAAACAAAATCAAGTTAATTTAATTTCTAAATTTATTCTTTTTAAATAATGATTGTTTGTTAAGTTAAAATGGTAATTTGTTTAACTACGTTAAAAAGGTTTAAGTAGTTTGAATTTTTAAGGGGAAGGTTGAATTGTAAGTAAAGTTTAAAAATCGGAGATTTAAATCTGAATTCAAATCTTAGTCTTGAAATAAACGGAGTTTTAAATTTAAATTGTAATTAAAAATGATAAATCTTGGTAAACTACTTTGAGAAAAGTAATTAAAGAATTGTTAATAGTTAGTGAAGGTCATTAACTAGGATTATGATAATAACGAACTAATATAATAAATTTTGATAATTAATTGAATTAATCAATTGAAGATAATCAATTGTTAACTGTCAATTACTTAATGGAAGCAATTAAGAGGTTAATAAATTAAGTAATTAGTTTGAGGTTAATTGATTAATATGATGTATAAATTAAGGAAATTAATTTGAGGATAATTAATAAATGATTTAAAGGTTAATTAATTAAAATGGTTTATAATTAATTAATGATTAATTAACTAAGATTTGTAGTTTATTCATAAGTAATTAATCGGGTATAAATTAATTATAGTCAGGTATAAATTGACCTCACTCATGAATGTTTGGATTCTATTGAATGATTTGATTGTTTGATATCCCCGATTTATGATGCTTTGTGATACATCCTGATTTATGTTGTGATCTGTAGTTTACTTACCTGTGATATATATCTGTGGTCTGTGCATGAACGATAAGCGTTATAGTTTATATCGCTTATCAACTATATTTCTGTATTCTGATCTGTGATGATTCATTGTGTTGCACTATTGTGTTAAACCCCTGGACTACACTCTTACACACACAATTATGGATTTCACGTGGAAATCGGTTAAGTCACAGATAATTTAAATTTGATGTTTTTAAAATTGAAATTTAATTTCAATTGATTTTGAAATTGGAAATTTGAGTTTAAAGTGAAAAGCTTTTGAAATGGAATTTCAAATATAAAAGTTATTTTGAATAACTTAATCGAGTTTTGAAATTTAAATAATTTGATTTAAATTTGAATTCAAGTTTGAAATTAAATCTATGATTTGGAAACTAGGGATAAAAGATGATATAAATGTGTTTATATGAAGTTAAACCATTTAAAAGTATAAGTTGGGAATTTGAATTTAAACCAAGGATTTCAACTCGTATGAATGAATCAGATTTCCAAATTGAAAACTGTTGTTTTCGAATGATAAACACTTTTAGATAAGAAAAGAAATTCCAGTCTAAATTAAAGGAATTTCAAGTGAATTGAAAAATGGATTTTCCAAGTTATGAATGAATTGTGTTTTGAAAGCTATGAATCAAATCTGTTTATTTTTAACAGATTTAAAATGATGATTTGTTTAACCCATTCGAAATGAAATTGTTTTGAAAGCTATGAGTTAAATCTTTGTTTTAAAGATTTAACGAGTTAATCCAATTGAAACATAAATTGTTTTGGAAAATCTGTGAATGAATCTTTGTGAAATTAAGTGAACTTTATGAATTGAATCTTTTTGTTTAAAAAGATTAAAATGATAATTTGTTAAACCATTTGAAAAGAAAGTTTGGGTTTAAGTTGTGACTTAATTGAAATCTCAATATCCATATGTTTTCAAATATTTCGCTCACTATTCGGGTTAGCCGGGAAAAGACAATTGTGTCATATAACCCATTCCGAATAGTGATACATCGTATATGGATAGCATTTGAAGACCGGTGTTGAAGACCGGATATTTTTCGAAAATGAAAGGACAACCTGTCGAATGTCTCTGCACTGAGTCGCGCCGGTATAGAGATTTATATCACTCTTTTGTGACGGGAAGTCCGGACGTGATTGGAAATTATCCGGAATTGCAAGGGCTTCGTGAGAAGTGCCTTCGGTTCTGTTCGAACCCGGAACAGACTTGTATGGATACATGTTTGACATTACACTTTGAGATATAAAGCCGATTTCTTTCAAATACATTTCTGTTTGGTGGCGGAGAATTTATTCTCTTAGCTTAACACCCTTCTCTGAGACGTACGAGCTCAGAGGTTATGTAGTTGAAATTTATCAGCGATATATCCCAATTTGGTAATGTGGCATGCTGAGTGTTGCTGTGTGATGATCAGTGTTTGATCATTTGTGATATGATCATTTGTTTGATGTTATATCTTTGTGATCATAGGTTGATCATTTGTTTGACCCGAAGCATGGCTTTGTAGAAAGCGTAGCTTTGTGGACGAGACTTCGTCGAGCCTCACACCCCGGAAATGGTCGAAACAGGAAGGATGCAGCAAGGTTCTAGGGAGTAGCGCCCCTTAGTGTATGTCATTCCTTCTGGATAAAGGTGGTATCATGGTATGGAGCCCAGATACTTAACCTCTGTGGTTGCTGCAAGTTTATTACTTTGTGGTTGTTGGAAATCGGGGATCCTCGGGAAGATCGGTGACGATCGGGGGATGGCATACGCGTGTCAGTAGTTACCTATTTTTGCAGAGGTAACCCGGCCTTGTGTTGGCAGAGATCCGGTTAGGTTCTCGGGTCGTCTATTCCAGGGACGTACCCATCGTGGAAAAGGAAGTTCCTTAGCCTGACAATTTGTTGGAAATCCATCTTCCAATACGAACTGTGTACGGTATTAGTTGTAGAACCTGCCATCTAATATGGTAGCTATAGTAGGCATAGTATAATGGTACCTATGCTGGCTAAGATTTATATTCTACTTTCGAAATGTTTTCTACACTATGCACTAATAATAATATCAAAATGATTTGATTTCGCGTAGTAAGCATCTTTGACTATCATAAGAAGAAATCTCCTCCAAGTCTGCGTTTGCATTGTGTGTGTGGTGGGAGGTCTTATGGTAGTTTCATTTTCCAAAAGCATTGCGAATTGACTTTAAAATTCTCTGCTATTTGTTTTAAAGATAAACTGTTTTTGTTGCTCACACCAGTCCCATGACTGATCCGGAGTTTATTGTTCCCTTCCTAAACTCTGGGTGCCCATCATTTTCCACACGGGCAGTCTAGAGTTGGGTTTTTCAGATATTCAGGTTTAGTAGATTATCTGGAGCTAGTTCAGTTCTTGGAGTTCATGGACTGACGTTGCTTATCTTGGAGCATTCTATTGGAGACATTCTATTCCGCTGCTATTTGTTGTATCATATCTCTGATGTATATTGATATTCATTGTATCACTCTGTTGTATCAGATATTGTATATCAATGTATTGTTCTTTTTATTCCGCTGTGTTATTTACTTAACTGTGTTATAAGCTCCCGAGAACCAGATTCGGCATTTGAATCTACGGCATTTTGAGTACAAGTGAAGTACGGGTGCCGATTTTCGAAGGTCGATTTTTGGGTCATGACAAGTGGTATCAGAGCTAAGGTTGAACTTTAGCTCAGGAGTATAACACATTAAGTAGCTCATTAGAGATAGAGTGAAGTAAACTCTAGAATGAGTAATCTCTAAGATATCCGTCTGAATGTCTCAGTAAATTCTCTTACTATCCACTGATAGTGAGTATGAGTGCAAGAAGAGGACGAGATAGGGGACAAGGGAATACGACTATAAATGGTCAATACCCTGCAACAGTGGAAACAATCTTTCTCATCAATTTTCTTTGATTCGATTCCAAATTCTTTTGATTGCTTCGTATCAGCCTCAAGAAGTAGTTTCGATGTGATGGTGGCTCTACGAATCGTAGTAGAAATTTTTATTTCGTATCTTCATCGATTTCTTATCAGCTTTTCGTTTTTTTTTGGCAAGGCCGACGGGGGTGAATGGACCCCGACCATTTATTGCAACACCAAAGAGTACACACAGAAACAACAACATGAGCAAGCTCACAGAATACGGAGGAACAAGGTGCTACAAACACAGAAGAAGCACAGAGAATAAAAAAATAAAAACAAAGACACAAAGAAAATTATACAACTACAGGAGCTGGAAAGGCATGCATATCCCTGGATCATAAGTGAATAGAATATCAAGGGAGCTTTTAATTTCATGCATAGCCCAGTGTTTGAAAGAAGCATCAGTCTTCGCATTGGTTTCATCAAATATTCTAATATTACGCTCTTTCCAAACTGCATAAACGAAGCTCTTCAAAACCGCAGTAAAAATTCTTTTGTGTTTTTCCTTTCCCTTAGTCATAGTATGGATACGTTCCCACTCAATGAGGTTGTCATGAGAAGGACTCGTACTGTTAATCTTCACCATGATTTCAGTCCACACAGAGTTAATCAATGAGCATTCAAAAAATAAGTGCTCAGCAGTTTCTGGATACTCACTGCAGAAGGGGCAGTACACATTCATATTCATTCCCATTATTGCTAATTTCGCCTTAGTAAGAATAGCACGTTTCAACACCTTCCACAGAAGTAAATTTTCACGCATACTACTGTCTGTAGTCCAAATGCACTTCCACCAATTCCATGCTGGTATGGCACTGTTTTGTAGTATGTACTCGTAAGCATCACCAATTCTATATGCCGCCTTCTTCTCTCCCCAAACAACTCTAGCAGAAGACGAGTTAATCGGAGTGAATCTTCTTATCTTATCCCATATTATCTGAACACGCTGATTAGATGAGTAGTTGCCATTTCCCTGAAAGGCGTAGAGAACATCACTGACTTTCGTTGATGAGTGAATCCCAGTATGAATAATTTCATTGTATGATAGGTTACGTCGAAGAATATATCCCTTCTCAAGCCATGGATCATCCCAAAAGTTTACACTGTAAATAGGGTCAGTATTTAGTTGTATTAGAGGGAGAAAATATTCCCTAAGTTTGAAGAGGCACTGCCAAGTCCAGCTTAAATTCTGAGGCTTGTTCATATTCCATAAATTGCTACCTTTAATTACGTTCATTTCTGACCACTGAGCCCAGAGGCTGTCTGGACAATTAAACAGTGAGTCAAGATGCTTAGCAAAAGCTGCTTTATTCCATTGTTTTAGATTTAGAAGACCAAGCCCCCCTTTGTTTAAAGGTAACTCAAGCGAACTAAACCTAACCGGAGCTATGTATCTGCCCATAGTTCTGCCAGTCCAAAAGAATCTCATTATGGCACTTCGAATCATCTTAATAAGTGTGAAGGGGAGAACAAAGGTTCTGGCCCAATACACTTGCATAGCAAAAATTACAGACTTGATTAAAGTCAGCCTACCAGCTTGGCTCAACTTCTTTGTAGTCCAGCAATTCATTTTTGAAGTAATTTTCTGAAATAATGGAAGACATTGATTAGTAGTAATCTTGGAAGTAGCAAGAGGCAGGCCAAGATACGAGACATTGGATTGATTATGGGATAAACCAGTGATATTTGTTATTTGAGTAACTTGCTCCATATTCACTCCGGCCATGGTGATAGAAGATTTTTGAAGGTTGACCTTTAGCCCAGTCATAGCATGAAATTGCTTGAGAATAATCATTATGTTCTGAACAGAATCAAGATCAGGAGCACAGAACAAAACAAGATCGTCAGCAAACATGAGGGTTGAAATTTGGGGGACTCTACACTTCGGATGCAGTTTAATTTTTCTTTGAAGAATTGCTTTGTTAATCATCCTGGTGAGGAGCTCCATTACCAGAATGAAAATGTAAGAAGATAACGGGTCCCCCTGCCTTATTCCTTGTTTGCTTCTAAAAAAACCTTTCATCGCACCACTGATGTTGATCGAGAAGGTAGGAGTAGACAAACATTCATAAATCCAAGCTATAATATGAGGGGGGAAATTCATATATCCCATGATGCGAACTATGCTGTCCCATTGCAACATATCAAAAGCTTTCATTATATCAAGCTTTAACATCGCTTTTGGAGCAGAATTAGCACTGTTGTATCCTTTAAGAAGTTCGTGAGCCAGAAGTATGTGATCGAGAATATTTCTGCCAGGCAGAAAGGCAGCCTGATTGTTGGAAACTATTCTAGGAAGCACAAACTTTAATCTCGTAGCAATGATCTTGGAGATGCATTTGTATATTGTATTACAACAAGATATAGGACGAAAGTCTTTAACATCATGTGCATTATTGATCTTGGGAATTAATGCAATATTGGTATAATTAAAAGACCGATAAAGCTTACTCTTCTTGAAGAATAAGGTTATTGCATTACACACATCTGTTGATACTATGGACCAGCATGTAGTGTAGAAGCAAGCATTCAAACCATCTGGTCCACCACACGAGTTAGTTTTAAGAGAGAACATAGCATTTTTTATTTCATCATGGGATACTTCAGTACAGAGATAATTATAGTCATTTTCTTCAAGTTTAGGCAAGAAGTCAGACCGAATATCATCAATAGCTGGAGAGAAGTTTTCAGAGTTGCCATACATAGAAGTGAAGTGTTGTTCAAAAGCTGCCTGAACACCATCAGAAGTAGATTGAAGAATACCATGCATGTCAACTCCGAACACCATCAGCTTTTCGTTTTTAAACCTTAATAAATTTGAAATTGAAAATTTTAAATTGAGTTAAATCGATTAATAGAATATGAGGCTAAATTTGAATAGTATCGATAAAACAATCTCGTTTGAAACCAAAAATTTGAAATTCTATTAAAATTTCTGGTGTAAACCAAAGTCCGAAGAGGGACAAATTGGTATGTGTACTGAGATATTCCGACTTGAGTTTGGAATTCATATCTTGTGTTTGAGGAATTATAGGAGATCGAATCTATCTATCTCTGTGCTGTTTCGTGCCTGCGAATTTCGAGGACGAAATTCTTTTAAGGGGGGGAATTTGTAACGACCCAGAAATTTTAAATTTATTTAAATTAATAATTAAATGAAATATTGAGTTAAATTTATGATTAAATAAATTTTGAATAAAAATTGTGAAATTAAATTGATTAAATGGAGCGAGTTTCCCTGATCTCCAAGTATATTCTGTATAAATCCTTTGAGATTAAAATATTGTAAACAGTGTATATGTGTGTATATTGAATGTATATGTATATTTAGGTATATACGTGCAAATTTAATATATATATTTGAATTGATGGTTAAAGATGGTTTGAGTTTATAAAATAAATAATTGATAATGATATTAAATATTAAAATTTATGGTTAATAATAATTTGAATTTACAAATAGGATAATAAATATTAAAGTAAGATAACAATATGATTTAAAACTGGAAATAGAAAATAAATTTGACAAATTCAAATAGATATATATATATATATATAATAAGATAAATTTTAAAATATAAAATAATATATAGTTAGATTCAAACAACATAATTTAAAATAGGAATTTATTTACAATACAAAGTTAAAAACAAACAAGAAATAGGAATACAAACAAAAGAACTTACTAACACCTTTCAGCCGAAGTCAAGGATGGCCAAAGCAAAGAAGTTTAAATATATATATACACCTGCAAAAATAAGAAAAAGAAAATATGTACAAAGCATGGGCAGGCAAGCCACTAAAATCATCTCAGCCGAGTTTGAAAGCTAAGAAAGTATATATGGTACAAAGCAATAAATGCAACATGCTTCAAGCATTTAATGAAAGCAACCTCAGCCATGATATTGTATAAACAAAACATCACCTGTACACTTCCTTTTTTCTCATATATCAACTTATTTCGTATACCAAAGGGCTGAGTAAATCCCAGTTCAAAGTTTTAAACAAGAAAAAAAAATGAAGTGATATCATCTCAACCTTAAACAACAACCTGAAGCAAATATAAATTGAAGTCTGCAGACTGGAAAATAAAACAAGTTGAAGCTTTAAACAAAATTCAAAACTGCAAGCAAATCATCATCAACAAACAACAAAGCAGATCATCAAAGCAAGAACAAATCAACATTCAAAACCTATCCTCTGTTCTACGTTCATTCTGCAAGGCACAAGTGAGTAACATTTTTCTTTAAAATTTAAAGGTTTAAATCTGTGCAAGTATATATGAGATATGTATGTTGTGCATATAAAATTATATGTATATATGGGAAGATTGAAAAATATGATATGCAGGCTGTTGTTCTAAAAATATATCTGTTCTCAGTTCAAAAACTCAAACTGTTGGTTTCAAAAATCATTTACTCTCTTTCTAATTAATGGTTAAACTTAGGATTCAAACAAAAGTTGTTTGTATCATTATAAATTAAGTTTAAAAATTCATTCTATATTAAAACAACTCAAAATGGTCTCTGGAAACCCAAATTATCTGGACAAACTTAAGATTTGTAAATTTTCGAATCTTTTAATTTTCGATTTCAGGTATACAAACTGAATTCTTTTACTCAAATATGATTTTTAAAACTTGAATCACAATTTTTAGGCTTAGGATTGAGGAGTAGTTTAGGGTTGTTCGAATTTCATTCTTTTAGTGATTTCTTATGAGGCACTGACTTGATGTTGTTGGGACTTCGTCTGGGGATGGAAGGACGAACAGCGGTTCAGGGAAAAATAGGGTGATGGTGTGTAGTTAGTCGTGGTGGCGGCGGCGAGCTTTTGAAACTGGGAAACCTAGTTTTGTTCGAGTGTGCAAGTTGATTCGTTCTTCGCCGTTAGTCGATCGAGTGTCACGCGGGTTTGAGGGAAGGTAGAGGGGAGGTGGACGAGGCTATGGCCGGAGTTTCAGTCGATACGATGGTCGGGGTTGAGAGATCAGGCGAGGGTTCCAGGTTTGACGTGGTGGTCCAGGCTGTGTTCCAGGTTTGGGATGTTGAAGCTCGAATTCGATTTCGAGATTTTGAACACGATCTGATGATCGTGATGAGTTGCGTGGAAGATCGTCGGCGTGCTCGAGGGTAGGGTGGTGACTGGAGGTGACAATCTCGTTTGTGCACGTGCACAAAGTTGTTTGTGTGTCAGGATGTTGGGTTGATAGATGTCTCGAAGTGGATCACGGGTTAGAGGGGAATTGGCTCGAGTTCTCTGCCGGGTAGTTCGCGAGTGTATAACAGGTTTCCAGATTTAACAAATCAAAGTAAAAAGAAAAAGAAAAAAATTGGGTTGGCTCGGGAGAAACTCGAAGTAAATATGTATTTGTCTCGGGAAATTCTCGGGGTTGTTTCGGGTATTAGAATTTCCAGTTTTTAAACTTTAAACAAAATCAAGTTAATTTAATTTCTAAATTTATTCTTTTTAAATAATGATTGTTTGTTAAGTTAAAATGGTAATTTGTTTAACTACGTTAAAAAGGTTTAAGTAGTTTGAATTTTTAAGGGGAAGGTTGAATTGTAAGTAAAGTTTAAAAATCGGAGATTTAAATCTGAATTCAAATCTTAGTCTTGAAATAAACGGAGTTTTAAATTTAAATTGTAATTAAAAATGATAAATCTTGGTAAACTACTTTGAGAAAAGTAATTAAAGAATTGTTAATAGTTAGTGAAGGTCATTAACTAGGATTATGATAATAACGAACTAATATAATAAATTTTGATAATTAATTGAATTAATCAATTGAAGATAATCAATTGTTAACTGTCAATTACTTAATGGAAGCAATTAAGAGGTTAATAAATTAAGTAATTAGTTTGAGGTTAATTGATTAATATGATGTATAAATTAAGGAAATTAATTTGAGGATAATTAATAAATGATTTAAAGGTTAATTAATTAAAATGGTTTATAATTAATTAATGATTAATTAACTAAGATTTGTAGTTTATTCATAAGTAATTAATCGGGTATAAATTAATTATAGTCAGGTATAAATTGACCTCACTCATGAATGTTTGGATTCTATTGAATGATTTGATTGTTTGATATCCCCGATTTATGATGCTTTGTGATACATCCTGATTTATGTTGTGATCTGTAGTTTACTTACCTGTGATATATATATCTGTGGTCTGTGCATGAACGATAAGCGTTATAGTTTATATCGCTTATCAACTATATTTCTGTATTCTGATCTGTGATGATTCATTGTGTTGCACTATTGTGTTAAACCCCTGGACTACACTCTTACACACACAATTATGGATTTCACATGGAAATCGGTTAAGTCACAGATAATTTAAATTTGATGTTTTTAAAATTGAAATTTAATTTCAATTGATTTTGAAATTGGAAATTTGAGTTTAAAGTGAAAAGCTTTTGAAATGGAATTTCAAATATAAAAGTTATTTTGAATAACTTAATCGAGTTTTGAAATTTAAATAATTTGATTTAAATTTGAATTCAAGTTTGAAATTAAATCTATGATTTGGAAACTAGGGATAAAAGATGATATAAATGTGTTTATATGAAGTTAAACCATTTAAAAGTATAAGTTGGGAATTTGAATTTAAACCAAGGATTTCAACTCGTATGAATGAATCAGATTTCCAAATTGAAAACTGTTGTTTTCGAATGATAAACACTTTTAGATAAGAAAAGAAATTCCAGTCTAAATTAAAGGAATTTCAAGTGAATTGAAAAATGGATTTTCCAAGTTATGAATGAATTGTGTTTTGAAAGCTATGAATCAAATCTGTTTATTTTTAACAGATTTAAAATGATGATTTGTTTAACCCATTCGAAATGAAATTGTTTTGAAAGCTATGAGTTAAATCTTTGTTTTAAAGATTTAACGAGTTAATCCAATTGAAACATAAATTGTTTTGGAAAATCTGTGAATGAATCTTTGTGAAATTAAGTGAACTTTATGAATTGAATCTTTTTGTTTAAAAAGATTAAAATGATAATTTGTTAAACCATTTGAAAAGAAAGTTTGGGTTTAAGTTGTGACTTAATTGAAATCTCAATATCCATATGTTTTCAAATATTTCGCTCACTATTCGGGTTAGCCGGGAAAAGACAATTGTGTCATATAACCCATTCCGAATAGTGATACGTCGTATATGGATAGCATTTGAAGACCGGTGTTGAAGACCGGATATTTTTCGAAAATGAAAGGACAACCTGTCGAATGTCTCTGCACTGAGTCGCGCCGGTATAGAGATTTATATCACTCTTTTGTGACGGGAAGTCCGGACGTGATTGGAAATTATCCGGAATTGCAAGGGCTTCGTGAGAAGTGCCTTCGGTTCTGTTCGAACCCGGAACAGACTTGTATGGATACATGTTTGACATTACACTTTGAGATATAAAGCCGATTTCTTTCAAATACATTTCTGTTTGGTGGCGGAGAATTTATTCTCTTAGCTTAACACCCTTCTCTGAGACGTACGAGCTCAGAGGTTATGTAGTTGAAATTTATCAGCGATATATCCCAATTTGGTAATGTGGCATGCTGAGTGTTGCTGTGTGATGATCAGTGTTTGATCATTTGTGATATGATCATTTGTTTGATGTTATATCTTTGTGATCATAGGTTGATCATTTGTTTGACCCGAAGCATGGCTTTGTAGAAAGCGTAGCTTTGTGGACGAGACTTCGTCGAGCCTCACACCCCGGAAATGGTCGAAACAGGAAGGATGCAGCAAGGTTCTAGGGAGTAGCGCCCCTTAGTGTATGTCATTCCTTCTGGATAAAGGTGGTATCATGGTATGGAGCCCAGATACTTAACCTCTGTGGTTGCTGCAAGTTTATTACTTTGTGGTTGTTGGAAATCGGGGATCCTCGGGAAGATCGGTGACGATCGGGGGATGGCATACGCGTGTCAGTAGTTACCTATTTTTGCAGAGGTAACCCGGCCTTGTGTTGGCAGAGATCCGGTTAGGTTCTCGGGTCGTCTATTCCAGGGACGTACCCATCGTGGAAAAGGAAGTTCCTTAGCCTGACCATTTGTTGGAAATCCATCTTCCAATACGAACTGTGTACGGTATTAGTTGTAGAACCTGCCATCTAATATGGTAGCTATAGTAGGCATAGTATAATGGTACCTATGCTGGCTAAGATTTATATTCTACTTTCGAAATGTTTTCTACACTATGCACTAATAATAATATCAAAATGATTTGATTTCGCGTAGTAAGCATCTTTGACTATCATAAGAAGAAATCTCCTCCAAGTCTGCGTTTGCATTGTGTGTGTGGTGGGAGGTCTTATGGTAGTTTCATTTTCCAAAAGCATTGCGAATTGACTTTAAAATTCTCTGCTATTTGTTTTAAAGATAAACTGTTTTTGTTGCTCACACCAGTCCCATGACTGATCCGGAGTTTATTGTTCCCTTCCTAAACTCTGGGTGCCCATCATTTTCCACACGGGCAGTCTAGAGTTGGGTTTTTCAGATATTCAGGTTTAGTAGATTATCTGGAGCTAGTTCAGTTCTTGGAGTTCATGGACTGACGTTGCTTATCTTGGAGCATTCTATTGGAGACATTCTATTCCGCTGCTATTTGTTGTATCATATCTCTGATGTATATTGATATTCATTGTATCACTCTGTTGTATCAGATATTGTATATCAATGTATTGTTCTTTCTATTCCGCTGTGTTATTTACTTAACTGTGTTATAAGCTCCCGAGAACCAGATTCGGCATTTGAATCTACGGCATTTTGAGTACAAGTGAAGTACGGGTGCCGATTTTCGAAGGTCGATTTTTGGGTCATGACAGTTTACCTGCAAAATTTGTGGAAAATATTACCTGCAAAATTTGAAAAAAAATATTACCCCTATATCCATTAGCCATATCTTAAGTAAATCATTTCAAAATAGACATAAGATACCTTATCTCTTTTAACTCTCTCATGAACCTCTATAAATATCCCTTCATTTTCTCTTCGATTTCCAGCTATAGCTCCCTAAAGCAAATCATCAAATATATAATGTCAGCATCAGAGAGTGATGTTCATGTCTTGGCAGTGGATGATAGTTCAGTAGATCGGGCGGTGATTGCACACTTGCTTCGCAGCAACAAATTCAGAGGTTCTTTTTTTAAAACTTGCTTCAATTTTTTTTAAGGGTCGATTTTGCAATATCATCTCACT
This sequence comes from Allium fistulosum, assembly GCA_030737815.1. Taxonomy (NCBI): domain Eukaryota; kingdom Viridiplantae; phylum Streptophyta; class Magnoliopsida; order Asparagales; family Amaryllidaceae; genus Allium; species Allium fistulosum. Next base: position 291,879,226 of record CM060906.1, on the reverse strand, counting down.
CTATTTGGGGCTTTGCAGTAACTACAGTTGACAGTGGGAGACGAGCACTGGAAATGCTGAACATGGTTTGTAGTTCCTTTTTCACTTATTTTAAACTTCTGGATAACTGTTTAATTTCGGTTTGTTTACAAGTGATGATGCAGGAACCAAATGTGAATATGATAATCACTGACTATTCCATGCCTGAAATGACCGGTTATGAATTGCTAAAGGAGATCAAGGTATATTTTTATTCATACTTTTTTTTTCAATTATTTTTATGATTATACTAATGGATATAGTTTAACATTAAATTCTATGTGTTTACTCCTATAAGCAGTAAACTTTGCAACTAAATAAGAAAAATGATCAAAGATATCCATCTCGAACACCTTTTAAAAATTAAGGTTCTAGCTTATTATTATTATCTTTTCTTCTTTTGCAGCCAAATGTCACCAAAACAGTTATACCAGATGAACCCAATGGTAAGAGAAAGGAGTAAATTTATGCTTGCTTCATTGATAAAATAAGTGTAAGTTTACTGTTTTGAATGCATAGTTCATAATTGTAATTCATGCTTACAAGATGGAGAAACTTGTTTGATATTGAAAAATATTGGCTAATAAATGCAAATTTGGTAATATGAAACTATCATTGCCATTGATTTGAAGAATCAAGTTTTAGTTTATAATAGTAATTCTTTAGTTGTACAGACATTGGAGATACTGCTATTTTCATAAAAAAAAGTAAGAAGAAATTTATCCCATTATATATGATATTGCTCATGGTTTCAAATTGGAGATTAATAAATTTCTTGATGGTATTACCATATGGGAATCTATTTGTTATGGTGGACAATATTACAGTCTATAGTAAGGGGAAAATAGTTTAGAAATAGGGTCTCAATATATGTTTTACCCCAATTCAATATTGAAACTGAAGTGCGTTATCTTAAATGAAGTCAACTCAGGGCTCAAACTTAGTGCACCGGGTATTTTCTTATATCTACTGTAGGAAAATTTGTTCATTTTTAGTTTTCAGCCATATTCATTTTGGTGTGTATGACGTGAAGAAAATGCTTCTAATCAAGGTTGGATATTAATATAACTTGCAACTAATTCTTAAATGCTGGTATACCAAGGTCGGCTAATTTACTTAATTGAACTTTCTATGAATATTGCTTGAATAAGGTCTACTGCACTCAGGAATTCGAGTTGATGAGTTGTGTATATGACTGTTTTTGAAGGCAAGAGGTGTATTAGGCATTCCTACACAAGGTAGATGCATATAGAAATTAATTTCTTTACATAAATATCAGGTTTAGAAATCAATTATGTATATATTGTTAAATGTTACATGCATAATGTGTATAGACAACTGAGATAAACTCAGTATTGCACATGTAACATCCAAGTTTAGTATGAGGAATATAGTTGATCATTGATCTCAAACTTCTATTAGGATTAATCTAATAAAGCATCATAGAATTCAATTTAAAAATCTTTATTTATGCTTTTTTTTTCTAACAATGTCAGATAAGGGTATGTCCTACTAAACTAACCTAATAAGTTAATTGATTAAATTACATGATTTGTAAAAATGATCTATTAACAAAACTACATCAGAGATTGTGGGAAATATTTAAGAATGAAACACGGTTGATGATAGGGTAGCATAATCTTTTTGGAAATAAGTTATACGATTAAGGACAAAGTAAAGTTTTTCATTATTGACAAAATAACAAATATATGCAAAGTGTTTGTGTGTTATTTTAGCCTTATAAAAAAATATTTAAAGAGATGCGCTCCTGAAGGAGCAACAATTGCTCGAAAAGGATCATCTAACAAATACACATCGGAATCACTGTAAATTGCTCTTGCTAATTGGATCCTTTATACTTATCCTCCACCAAAATAGACTAAGTTTTACGAAAATTAACCGAGTTTATAAAATGTAACTAAATTTTATAAAAAATTAATCAAGTTAATTAAATTTTAAAAAAATTAGTTAAGTTAATTAAATTTTAAAAAATTAACTATAACTAAGTTTATAAAAATTAACCAAGTCTAATAAAAATTAACTAAGTTTATAAAAATTAATTAAGTCTTATAAAAGTTAACTAATTTAACTAAGTTCTGCAAAAATTTAACTAAGTTAACTAAGTTTAATAAAAACTAATCAAGCTCAAAAACAAAGTAACTAATTTAATTATGTTTTATGAAAATCAACAAGGTTTTATAAAAGTTGACTAAGTTGTATAAAAAATTAAATTAGTTAACTGAGTTTATAAAAGTTAACCATGGCTATTAAAATTAACTAATTTTATAAAAATTAACCAAGTTAACTAAGTTTATAAAAATTAACTAAAATTTAAAAATTAAAATTAACTTAGTTTATAAAAATAATCTAAGCCAACTATTTTTATTTTTGAAAATTAACCATGTTTTATGAAAATTTACTAAGCATCTACATATGTTATATTTCTACCATTGATTTGCAAATTCTAAAAGCATCTAATGTTTTTTACATACAAGTGGGAAAAGTACTAGCTTTAGATTAATTTTTACATTCAAGTGGGAAAAGTACTAGCTTTAATTTTTACATTCAAGTGGGAAACATACTAGCTTTAGATTAATTTTTACATGCAAGTGGGAAATATGGTTGCACACTGTCATCCTGCTCCAGTGCCATGCACCGCAACTTGTATAGCAATCTCTTACTCTAAACATGCTCAGCTCTTCAGTTCTCCTTTCGAAAATGCATTTAATGTTACCATTATTTCAACACTTTTGTATCAGATAGTTCGTTTGGTTTCAGCACTTCCTTTGTTCCATACTGCATTTCATGTTACTGTTGTATTAATTGTATTTTTGATTTATTTTGCTAACTTTTGAACTTTTACTCTATAGGTAGGTGGATATCTTACATGCGGCAACAAGTTATGGATTCGAAGTAATTTTTGATGCCAGAACTATATTTTGGTTAGTATACTTGTATGTATTACTTGATTATACTGGTTGCTTGATAACTTGGTCTACTGTGTTATTTTTGTTTATGGATATTATTGAAACTTGATTTATAGATGTTTTTTGTATATTAATATTGTTTTAGCTAGTTTATTTAACAGATTATTATTCATTAAAACATGTTATATATACTGGTTGCTTGATTATACTCAAAATGTAGTTCTGGAATATGCAAATATAGTGGAATGTTAATGCTGTAAAAATCATATAAATAGAAGACAACATCTATTTTAATGCTGTCAATGAAGAAACAACAGCGTTTAATTCGTGCTGTAATTATCTTGAAACTGTCAATAACAGCGTTTATTACATGCTGTCGAAATAGTTGATGATTCAATCACAGCGTTTTTAACATGCTGTCGAAATTGTTGATGATTCAGTAACAGCGTTTAGAAAAAGCTGTTGTAAACAGTTAAAGTAGAATTTGAACATCTTCGACAACTAAATTATAAACGCTGTTAAAACATAATACATCATGTCTGAAAACGCTGTAAAAATATTATTGACAGCTCGTAATAAACGCTGTCACAGAGATGTTTCAACAGCGTTTATATAAAAGCTGTTGTAAGTTATGTATATACGACAGTATGTCGTTATACAGCGTTTGTAATAACGCTGTTGTATCATATTACAGCGTTTATCAAACGCTGTTAAAAGCCTTTTGTGGTGTAGTGGATCGATATAAGATCCAATAAATAATTTTTCTACTAAATATTTTATTTTATATAATTTTTATAAACTAAATACATTTAAAATTAATAATTAATTACCTAACGATTTAAAAATATAATTTAATTTGTAAAAATATTAGACATAATCAACTTTATCGAAGTTGTGTAATGGATCGACTAAAAGTTAGATAGATTGGTCGTGCGAGTAAGATTTTCAATAACGACTAATATTTAAATTACACGAAAATAGATTGTCAAAAATACAAATTTAACTAACCACAGGCCATCATTAGGTTGAAAGGCTGTGCTAAAATATCATTTTTATTTTTTAGGAATAAATTAGTATTTTAAAAAAAAAATTAAAATGCAATAGGAGTTAAATCAATTAATCATTTAATTGGTTAATTAATATAATGGCCAGCCATCGAAAAAAGTGGACGGAGCCGTCAACGGCCCTCACCCCTCCTTGCTGCTATTTTATAAGTTTCTTATAGTGTTCGTTATAGAATAACTGATTACAATTTAAATGAAAAAATAGTTCAGAAAAATAGTTCACTGAAATTGCAGTGCTACTTTGGTCAATTGTTAAATACAATCAAACCGAGGTTAGTTCACGTGGTTGTTTAAGATTTAAAAGTTAGACCATCGATCCACATGTGTGCATGATTATTTCATTTTCCACATGCTTCAGGGTTCTAGATTAATCGTGGTTTAGCGAAGCTTAGTATCAAATATCTACAACAAACTCAAAATCTTTTCATCTGTCTGACCTTTTGTACTTTATATTAATGATCAACCATTTTCATTTCTAGAATATATACTTATTACTATTCATTTGATTAAAAAGGTGCACATAATAAACTTACATTCATTTTTATCATAATTTCATTCTCTCTCTTCTTTGAAAAAGAAAAAAATATCCTTCTTCATTTCTACCTCTTTACAAATTTCTCGAAAATAAATCATTCGTTAAATATAAGTATCTTGCACAATGCTTTTAGCATTTCTTCAAACCTATCAAACTTAAATGCACAAGTCTGTAAGATTGTTGTGTTAACCTTGGGAGTGGACGATGATTATCGATTGCACCATAGTCGTGCTAAATTTCGCTTTCAAGGCAGTGGTTCATCCATGGTACAACAATGCTATGTTAATATGTTTATTGGTCCTTCATCAATTTTCAACAACTTATGCACGACAAGTTGTTATTTTTTTGGCTTCATGATGAATTCTTCATTAATCAGGTATCTAACATTACATGATGTCCTATTTATTGGTACTGCATGTGGAGGAGCATCACTGGTAGAGTGAGTAGCATAAGGTGAAGCTGAAAGAAAGTAAGTTTCTATTCAAGAAAGCTTCTAACTAGAGGCATGGTCAAATGGAGCATCATGAATAATGTAAATCCCTAACTCCACCTCGATGATTTGAGAAGAGTAATCAAAATTGTTGGAAGTGAAATTGGCAATCCATTTACTAGAGCGAGGCTTCCAGAGGATGCTCAATTGGTTGTGGCTTTGAACGTGATAATTTAGGCATAACAGCCAAGGGTAGTGTAGGCTTGAATGTTGAGTGAAATTTAAGGTTGAGAGGTGAAGTAAAGGGATGAAGTTCGATGCAATATGCCCAAAAGATTGAAAAGTAGTGCATATGTTTGATTACCAATTATATAAGACATCAAAGAAGGCATATATGTCATCGTATAGGTTTATTTAGTTCCTAACAATAACAGTTTATCCGACCTAACCTTGACCAATGTCTTTGTGTACTTAAACCATCAAATTTTTTCGTCGGCATAAATATGAGATCCCATATATGGCATGGTAACAAATTAAAACCCACCAAGGATAAGTTCACCTAAGAAATCCTATAGAAACAAAACCATACTATGATAGAAAGTGTAGGGAACATCCAAAAATAATCAATGAATAATTAAACCTACCTCCAAACACAAATAGACATGAAAGTTAATGGAATCGCTAAATGGATCGGCATATATGATGCCAAAAAAATCATTCGAATAGTATCTCAACGTATCACAACAAATAAATCACAATAATAGAGAGACAGAAGAAAATAGCAATAAATAAATGACAGTTAGATTTGTAGTAATTCCACTAACGTCGTTTTAGTGTACATTTATTTTGGAGAGAGCTTTTATTAATGCTGTAGGGAATGAGATTGATCATAATATTTTTCCTTAATTGAATTATTTTGAAGAGGTAAGTGATGAAGAAATTGTAATGGATGAAACCCCAGAGAAGTAGCATAAAACCTCGGACATTCATTCTATTTTCAGCATCACTTTTATAGCATAAGAGAACTACAACCAAAATGATGAAATTGCCACTAAAAAATCGCTCTAGATGTACCTAGATGAATTCTCGCATCAACCAATCAGTTGACCATCAAGGGGGTGATTAGTCAACTGATTCCATCAAAAAATCAATTGATTTCCTTGAGACAATCAACTGTATATTGCCAAAATCGAACTGTTATCCCTTGGATTTCAAAATAGGCTTTTTACACTATTTCAATCGACTGGTCATTGTCCATTAGTTGACTGAACAAGCAACCAATCTATTTATTGAGAAAAACCATCGATTGATTCATTGTAGCTCCATTTTCAGCCTATTTCTAGGTTTTCTAACCCTATAACAAACTCCTTCTTCCCTTCAAACGGTAGAAACTTTTGCATAGGAGCTCAAAATCATGAACTAATAGAAAGCTCATTCAATCCTCAATATTTTCATGTACATAGTCTTGCCAAAATTCAACGCTCGACCTTTATACTATATGCACACCTCAATCTCAATCGATATAAAAAATGACATCATGCCATCATATCAATCTCTACCTTCATTCAACAAAATCTTACCAAAAGACAATCACAATCTCACATTTACTCTTCAGCAAATACAAGCAACTACAAACCAAACCGTGCCACCAAGTTGTACCTAGCACTCCATCTAGCAAACTAAGTTTAAGCAATGCTCAAACTTCCCAACCGATAATGTTTTTGTCAACATATCCACCACTTTATCTTTTATGCATACTTTTCAAAAACAAACAAGTTCCTCATCTGTGGCAACTATAAAAGAACTTAACACTTCAATGTGCTTTGTTCGAGAGCGAAACACCAAGTTTTCCATTAAATGGCTAACACTTTGGCTATCATAATGCACATTAATACCATCATGCAAAAAACCCAAGTCACACGACAACCTCCACAAATAAAGTACCTCCTTTTTTGCCTCAACCCCGACAATCAACTCTATCTTCATTGTCGATATAGAAACCATGGTTCATAATCTTGACCTCTAACTAACGAAAGTGATACCAAAGTAAATGCATATCTAGTAGTTGATTTTCTTTGATCTCTATCACCATCATAGTCTGAACCATAATAACAAACCAACTTGCAATCTATAACAACAGTACCGCCAAACATAAGATCATGACTAAAAGTACCTGTATAAGATATCTCCAAATAACTTTCATAGCTTCCCAATGTGATTTACCCAGATCAACCATAGAGCCACTTACCAACCCAATGACATTTGCAATATCGAACCTCGTACATACCATGGTGCACGTTAAGCTACCAACCACACTTGCTTATGGCACTCTTATCAGGTAGGCCTTGTCCTCCTCCAAAACCGATGAAGCGTTTGATAAAAGCTTTATATACAAAGATAATGGTGTACTAGCTTCCTTTCGACTTATCCATGCTAAACCAAGAAATCTTCTTCTCAGTATATGACTTCTAAGTTAATTTCAACTAACATCGCTTTCGATTCCTTATAATTTCCATGCACAATATATTCTTTGCTTCACCAAGATCATTCATATCAAATTTTGTTTTTAAACAAAATTTTACTCATTGATTTCATCCTTATCTATAAAAGCTATGAGCATATCTTTGTTAGAACCTCATAGTTTGATATTTTGATAGGGACAACTACATAAGAAATATTTATATATATTATAATTTTGTAGGAAAATATATCGACCAATGAAGAGAAGCAATGACAAAGCCAAGATGATGATGACAAACAAAGTTATATTAGTCATATGGTTTTGTGCCTAGAAGTGTATGGTTGTTAAAATCTCTTCAAAGTGGTGTACAGAAACATAAACAAATTATCAATGCTGCATTTCTATTTAAAAATAGGATTACACATAACAAGTCGACTAAAACCTTTCAGCTAGTCATTTAAAACAATGTCATTCGACTAGTCATAACTACTTAGTCGATTGATATCAAGTGCATTATATTTTTTATAACTATAAGATAACCAGTCGACTAATGACCTAATTAGTTGACTGGTTGCATAGTTTTAGTGAGCTAAATATGGGCGAAAATATACTATTTCATTTCTATTTGAAAATTCATTTTTTTTACTATAACCAGTCGACTAGACCTCCATGACTGCTATATTTTTGAATTTTCTAAAGAGTTCTTTTTCTTCATTGAAGAGGCACTTACTTCCATGAAGAATTGCAACTGTATCTAATGGCTGCTACTTCACATGAATGCATGAAACTCATCAAACATTATAAATAGCACTTCAATTCAAGATTCTAATAATTAATTTCTTTACTTTACTCTCTATTTCCCTTTAAAATATGCTTTGGCATTGAAAGGCTTACATTGCAATTTCTGATCACTTGAACATTCAAGCTATATCAGTTAAGTGGTCATTTACTTCCATTCTTCCACATATACACGATATACCACTTATGAAGAAGATTATAAGAAAGGTGCACTCTATAGACTCATCCGTGTTATTTAGAGCACACGAAGTTAGTTGTTTACTACTTTTGTAGTTGAAGTCTAATTGGAGATCTTAGGGCACGAAGTCATGTTCGACAAATTAAGCTATATTTTTGTAAGATGCGTATTCCTTCAGATTTGGTGAGGGTTATTGTTTAAATCCAAAAGGTGTCTGAGACTGGATGTAGGATGAGAAGTCTAAGCTAGTATAAAATTCTCTGGTGCACTTTACTTTCAAGCATTTTTATTAAAATATTATTATAAAAGTTTTAATTTAGTAGAACAGTTCATATTACTCGATCCATAGCGACCTTCATTTCATATCAGAGCTAGAAATTTATACAACCGTAACAAAGTTTATAGAATATTATTCAAGTAATATATAAAAAACTAGTACTACTTTTGTTGAAGGACAATCCAATGCACGACCACCACTATTTAATGGATTATACTATACTATTGGTCACCTTGGATGAGAATATACATATGCAACCTAATGGATATGACACTTGGGATATTACATAACAGGAATACACTGTTCCTACCACTGAATATGCACAATGGTCAAACACCCAAAAACTAGACGCTACCAGTAATGTTAAAGCTATTAACATGCTATCTTGCTCTTTGGACAAAAATGATTTCAGTAGTGTTAGTGTGTGTACATCTGCTTATGAAATATGGCGTACTTTGAAAGTAACTCGTTAAACAATGTAAAATTTCAATGTTGAAAAACCAGTTTCAAAGTTCTAGAATGAAGAAAAATGAAGATATCGGTGATGTGCATTCACGATTTCAAGATATTCAACACTCTCTAATAGTACTAGATGAGAAATTTTCAAATTTTCATATTGTTTCAAAAATGATTAACCTATAATGAATGAGTGGGATCGAAAAGTATTAGCCATTAAAGAAGCTAATGATCTTTCTAACATAAAACCCAAAGAGTTGATAGGATTTCTCATGTTATACAAAGTGAATTTGTAGGCAAAAAGAGATCAGGCTCAAGATAGGAAAACAATATTGTTTCAAGCAGAAAAAAAGAATCTGATGTTGATGACGATGGTTTTTCACTTCTAGTAAAAAATTTCAAGAAATTTCTAAAAGTGAAGAAGAATTGGAAGTTTGGCAACAATAACAACAACACATCATTTTCATTATCAAATGCTATGAATGTGACAAATTTGGCCACGTAATGAAGGACTCTCCGAATTTCAAAAAAGAGAAAATGGATTCAAGAACAAAAAAGAAAGATTCTTTAGAAAGAAGAAGCGGAGTTTTCAAGCCACATGGGACGATTCAGACTCATCTTCATCCTCAAAAAGTGAAAGCTATTCTGAACAAGCAAATATTTGCTTCATGGTCTCGAACGATGATGTGAGTAATATTTCTTTTGATTATCTTATGGAAATTAATTCAAAATTATTAGTTAATTTAAAAGATCTCAAAAGAATGTATAAAGAAACCTTAGGAAAATTAAATAGAAAAAAATTAGAAGTAGACTTACTGAAAGATGAAAAGATAGTTTTGAAAGAAGAACCAGCTAGATCACAAGAATCTTGTGATAATTTAATATCTCAAAACACTATCTTAAGTAGTGAAGTTGATATTTATAAAAATGAGAATGTTAAATTAGCAAAATAAAATTGTAATTTAAGTTCTAATATCGATTCACTTAGTATATAGGTAAAAGAGCTTAGAAATAATTCTGAAAAAATGTCTAAAAATGTTTTAAATTTTAATTAAGGATTGGACAATTTATCTAAAATTATAAATAACTCACAATCTTCCACTAATAAAAATGATCTATGATTAGAAAACTCGAACAAGTTAGAATCTAGACCAAAACAACATAGTTCACTATATACTAATTTCAAGAAGGAAAGAAAAGTTAGTCAATTAAAACCTATTATTAAAAGTTAAATCTATTCAGATATGAGTTCCAAAAACTAACGATCATTTTGATTGAAATAAGTATATAGAAACATTTATATCTAATATACATAAAAATTCAGATTTTATTTTTAAGGGGAACACCAAACCCGCTTGGGTGTGGTTTCCTAAGATCTAACTCTTAGGACTCTAATGTAAGAGTGGGTGCCAATTCAAATAAATATTTTTTGCAAGTACCAAATAAAAAGGCAAATGGATACTCGACAGTGGTTGCTCTAAGCACATGACGGGAAGCAAAGAAATGTTATTAAACATTATCTACTCAGATGAGGGAACTTTCACTTTTGAAGTTAAAGGATACGTCATTGGAAAAGGTAATGTGAGCAATGTTGGTATATCTAATTCACCTCTGATTACTAATGTATTAGTTAAGAACTTAAGACAATTTACTTAGCATTAGTCAACTTTGTGACAAAGGTATTTCCTTTGAAAAAGAAAATGTAATTTTTAGACCAAAATATAAAGTTAATTTTTAAGGAATTATAAAAAGAAATATTTATGTTTTAAATATGAAAATAAATCATAATATTGATATCTGTTTAAGACTTAAGACAATGATCCTTGGCTTTGGCACAAAAGATTTTGTCACATCAACTTTACATCCATAAATAAACTATCTAAAATTGATTTAGTCAAAGGTTTACCAAAATTGAATTTTAAAATTTAATAATTTACGTGACGCTTGTTAATTAGAAAAATTAAAAAAATATATATTTAACTCTGAGAAAGTGTTATCTACATTACAACCTTTAGAGCTACTTCATCTAGATCTTTTTTGTTCGACACAAGTACAATCTATAAATTATAACACATACGTATTTTTTATAGTAGATGATTTCTCCAGATACACTTAGACATTATTTTTAAAACATAAATGTTACACTTTTGAATCATTTAAAATATTTGCAAAAAGAATAGAAAATATAAAGAGTTTAAAAATTAAAAATATTAGAAGTGATCACTGTAACGAATTTGAAAATGAACTATTAACATTTTTTTTATTAAAAAGAGTATTAGCCACAATTTCTTCTTCCCTAGAACACCACAACAAAATAGCATGGAAGAAACGAAAAATAGAATGCTGCAGGAATGCACTAGAACTTTACTAAGTTGTACCCAAAGAACTTTTGGGTAGAAGCTTTGTTTGCTGCCTATTATGTTCTAAATCGTGTCACTATAAGATCTCTACACCATACGAACTATTTAATGGTAGAAAACCAAATATTTCCTATTTTAGAATTTTTGGTTTTAAAATGTTTTATCTTGAATACAAAGGATCAATTAGGAAAATTCGATCCAAAATCCGATGAAGGTATATTTATTGGATATTCGAAACGAAGTATAGCATACAAAATTTTTAATAAAAGAAGAAAAATAATAGAAGAAACTTTACCTGTGTTTTTTGATGAAAACTCTAGTAGTAACAAGGATGATAAGGAAGAAATCATAATAAATAATTCACCAACATTAGATGATCCTCCTCAAGAAATCATAATTAATAACTCACTAATATTAGATAATCGTCCTCAAGAAACTCAAAATGTTCTTAAATCTCCTCTATATTTATTAAGAGATCATCTGGTAGGAAATATAATTAGTGAAATAAATACTAATGTTAAAACTAGAAGTCGATTAAATCAAATTGGTCACGTAGCTTTTATATCAAATACCGAACCTAAAAATTATAAAGGAGCATGTAACGATGATTTTTGGATTCTTGCAATGCAAGAAGAATTAAATCAATTCGAAGGTAATGATGTTTGGGAATTGGTTCCAAGACTAAAAAATCAAACTGTCATCGGAACAAAATGGGTTTACAAAAATAAAGTTGATGAAATCGGAGATATAACTAGAAATAAAGCTAGGCTTGTTGCACAAGGATATAATCAAGAAAAAACTATATATTATGAAAAAATGTTTGCTCCTTTAGCTAGATTAGAAGAAATACGTATTCTTTTAGCTTTCTCTTGTCATCATAACTTTAAATTATATCAAGTGGACGTTAAAAGCGCATTTTTAAATGGCTTAATGTATTTGTAGAACAACCTCCTTTATTTATACATGAAAAATTTCCCAATCATGTCTATAAGCTAAAGGAAGCTCTTTATCGTTTAAAACAAGCACACCCTGCTTGGCATGAATGATTAAAAAGCAATATTATAACATCTGGCTTTGAAATAGGAAAAGTAGATCAAACACCATTTATTAAATGAGAAAATAAGGATATTTTAATTATACAAGTCTATGTTGATGATATTATATTTGGTTCTACCAATGAAAAACTATGTAATGAATTTGCAAATATTATATAAAGTGAATTTGAGATGTCTCATATGGGAGAGCTGTCATATTTTCTTGGGTTACAAATGAAACAATTAAAAAATGGCATTTTCGTTAACTAAGAAAAATATTGTAACAATCTACTTTAATGGTCTGTATGGAAAATAATCTAGTAAAACTACACCAATGAATACTAGAGTACATCTAGATAAAGATGAATACAATAAGAATATGGATCAAAAATTATATAGAAGTATGATCTGTTCATTGTTATATCTAACCACAAGTTGTTCCAACATTATGATGAGCGTTTGTTTGTACGTATGTTTTCAAGAAAATCCTAAAGAATCACACTTCGAGCAGTAAAAAGAATTTTGTGCTATTTAAGTAACACTAGAAACTGTGGACTCTTTTACCCGAGAGAATGTCCTTTTGAGTTAGTATCATATAGTGATGCCGAATTAGGAGGATGTCAGACGTATAGAAAGAGTATGAGTGGTACATGTCATTCCTTTAGACAATCTCTAGTATCGTGGTTTAGTAAGAAACAAAATTGTGTTTCACTTTACACATGTGAAGCGGAATATATTTTTGCTGCTTTGGTATGTGCTCAAGTAATATATACGTAACAAACACTTCAAGGTTTTGGAATATTTTTTCAAAAATCATCAATATTTTGTGATAACGCTAGTGCTAAAAGCTTATCTAAAAATCCAATAAAGCATTCTCATACAAAATATATAGACATTCGTCATCATTTATTACGAGACAATATAGAAAAGAAAATTATTTCACTAGAATTCGTAACTAAAATCAAATTGCTAACATATTTACAAATTGTTGAATGAAAGTACATTTATTAAACTATGTTGAGAGCTTGGAATTTGATCATTACAGGAAATAATTTAATATATACGTGAGTTACTTTACTAAAATAAAATGGTAGTCTATTTTTTCTGTCTAAAAATATAAGGAACAAATATAATTATCTATTTTTCTATGGTTAATTCAGTTTTTACTTTAAAATTATAAATAGAATGCAAAACTTTTGGTTAAAGAAATTCAAACCATATGCACATAATTCTATTTTTTCAACTAAACACACACACACACACATACCTACAACCTTGATAATTGAAAACACAACAAACAAATTGTTTTCAATCAAAATTTAGTCCACATTAATAATGGCCTCATCAAAGGACATATCTTCTTCTTCATCAAAATTCACATCTCCTTCAAATGATAGTTTATCTTTACTAAAGATTACTATATCATCAATCAACCACATCGGCTATTCTTGAAGATTAAAGACGGTGAAAGAGTCGATTAAATTTAATGAGGTATCAACAACTACCCATGACTATCGCATTGATGATCTCAACCACCATCAACAAGAAATTGTTGGACTTCAGAAACAAATGTGTTAGGAATAACGTAGGTAGGGAGAGCATCTTCATTTTGTTAAGAGATCTCTATTGGCATTCCATGGTAGATCACCAACAAATAATAGTGTTCGTAAAAACTCTCGTAGACTTACGGAAACCACAATACCAATATACGAGTCTAAGCTAGCTAATTCATGGTAATTGGAGCCATTCGAAGAAGAATCCGAACCTTCCGAAAATAATCTATCATTGATGTATCAATTTTTGTTATATTTATATTATATTTGTATGTATCTTATCTCTATGACAATTTCAATAGATTGATTAAACATTGATTATACAAAAATATCTGTAATAAAAATCATTATTGAAGCTTTTAAGAGGGAAACTAGGTTACAAAGTCAGTCTTCCAACTCAAGAATATATCATCAAACCATCTTCATAAATCGAATGTCAAAATTTCCAAAGTTTCAAAAATAAAAATTCATAGTACCAGTTGACTGAATCAACTCTATCAACCGACTGATACAAGTAATACAAATTTTTAATATTTTTGTAGATATCAGTCGACTAAAAGTTTATAATTGTTGACCGATACTCTCATTGTTCGATTGATCATCAACTTTTAGTTGCCCGATAGACTCCAATTTTACATATGTTTATTTCGGGTTTAAAACCTTATTAATACCAACTCAAACAGTCGATTGGTCCCCTATTTTCAGTCGATTGGTCCTCCATTTTCAGTCGATTGGTCCCCTATTTTCTGTCTACTGGTTGTGAATAGAAATTATTTTTAAAAACGAAACCATAGTCAAAGAGTAACAACTTTTTATGCATACACCTATTCATTTACTAACCAACATCTCTTCAATGCTCTGTCTACCCTAAACCATCCCCTATTCTACTTTACCAAATTCAAAAACCCAAAAACCTTCCTCCTCAAAAACAAAAAAATCTATTTTTTTTTCAAAAACTGTAAGCAATAGCACCAAATCAAAAGGATCAATCTTCTTCATCTTCAAATGAGCCAATTGAAGCCCAAATCCACAAGTGGCTACAAACAATACCGCCATCAAAAGATTTAGAGGAATGAAGAATTTTCGGATTTTTGAAGGGTCCTTCGCCAAGATGGAGGATTTCTCTGCCTACGTCATTCGTGAGTTCGCTCGAGAATATGGTATAATGAGTTTAATTGATTTTAGTGCTTGCAATGTCAAAATTGTTCCTTTAATGGTAAAACTCTATTATGCTAATCTAAACCTAGACTTTCACAAACCCCACTCCACCAAAGACATTATGTGGAGTTCAATTTTTAGAGAGGAAATAATTATACAATTACATAGACTAGGGCATATCTTGAATTGTCCATTTGAAGGAGAGGAGTTAAATGAGATTAATTATAAGGACTATGCTTGGGATGAGATTACTCATAATTTTCTAAGTGACGACCATAGGAATATGAAAGCCATATCGTTAAGACCAAAAGCAAGACTCATTCATAGAATCTTAACTCGCTCTATCAAGCCTCAAACCGAAAGCTATGATGAGGTATATGAAAATAATTATCGCTCCTTATATAGAATGTATGCTAGAAAGGAAATTAATTAGGAAAAATTCATCATGGATGAGATTTGTTGCTTTCACAATCATAAAAGAAAAATCATTCACTATGCTCTTACATTACAAGAATCTCCTTTTATTTTCGTACTAATATACTTGACTCGGAGTTTATTAGTATACAACATTTTGGAAAAAAAACCTTGAAATTAGTGAAGCTTCCAATAAGAAATGAAGGACATATGACTTATGTCGAATGGTTAGAATGTGAAGCTAAAATGGCATCTACACCTCCTTCATCTTCAAATCCACCCTTACTTTCCCATCCATTACAGTATTAGAGCACAAATCAGAAGAGGTTGATAAGGATGGAGAAATTATTGAATTACCCATCGAACCATCTATGAGAAACTCCTTCACTATTATCTCCCAAATTCAAGGAAAGCTGAATGTGCGTCTTACTAGAGTTGAATCCAAGGTTGACAAAATGATGGGGTTTCTAGACAAAATATGGAAGAAGATCAAGTTACGAGGATCCTTACGATTGGGATTCTTCTGTAAAGGAAGGTGATGAAGTAGGGAATGAGAAAAGTAAGCATTAAGGAAGCAACGTAGAGTATGTTTGGAAAGTTTGGTTTGATTATTTTTCATGCTTTAGAACTTAATATCGTTATTTGTTCTTGTCTTTTAGAACTTTGTAATTTTTAGTTGTGGTTTGGAACTTCTTGGTGTTTGGGTTTGTGATGTTGAAAGTTTGCGGTGTTTGAAACTTGTGGTATTTTAGTTTTGATGTTAAAAGTTTGTAACTTTGAAACTATTTGTGATGTCATATTTTTATTTTGTGATGTTAAACTCATGATGTAATGATCTATTGTTGTGTGATATCATGATGTAACATGACTCTTTGTGTTGTTATGTGATATTTTTAATCCCTCTAAAATTGTTCATTTTTCATACTTACTCCTATTGGAATATATTTCCTTTTTGCCGATGACAAAGGGGGAAAACACTATACGGCTATATCGATATGAGGAGTATATATTAAGGAGAAAACTATTTTATCATTAAAATTTATTTTATAACTTGTATATTTGTCATCATCAAAAATGGGGAGAATTTTAGAACCTTATAGTTTGATATTTTGATAGAGATAACTAGATAAGAAATATCTCTATATATTCTTACTTTGCAGGAAAATATACCGACCAATGAAGAGATACAATGACGATGACAAACAAAATTATATTAATCATAGAGTTTTGTGCTTAGATGTATATGATTGCTAAAATCTCTTCAAAGTGGAATACACACACAAAAATCATCAAAGTTGCATTCTATTTCTAAAAACAAGATTAAATAGAACAAGTCGACTAAAACAATTCAGCGGTCTACTAAAACAATATCAATCGACTAGTCATAACTACTTAGTCGACTAATATCATATGCATTATAAGATAACCAGTTGACTAAAAATGCACAAACAGTAAACTAATGACCCAACCAGTCAACTAGTTGTATAGTTTAAGTCGACCAAATAAGGGCAATACTAAAGAGTTTCTTTTATGTTAGAAAATTCATGTTTTTGATTATAACCAGTCGACTGATTGGGACTCTACTAATCGACCGATCCTACGTATCTGATGTATTTTTTAATTTTCTAAAGAGTTCTTCTTCTTCAATGAAAAGGCACTTCCTTCCATGAAGAGCTGCAACTGTATCTAATGGCGGTTACTTCTCATGAATTCATACAACTCTTCAAATAATTTAAATAGCACTTTAATTCAAGATTCTAGTAACTAATTTCTTTACTTTACTCTCTAATTATCTCTGAAATATATTGTTGCATTCAAAGGCTTACATTGCAATTTATGATCACTTGGACATTCAAATTATATCATTTAAGTGATCATCTGCTTCTTTCTTCTACATATACATGATATACCACTTACAAAGAAGATTATAGGAATGGTGTACTCTATCAACTCATCCTTGTTATTTAGAGAACAAAAGTACCTTAAAAGTATCGAAAAGTGGAAAAGGCAAGATATACCACTTACGAAGAAGATTACACGAAGTAATTATACCGCTGAATGCTTACACAATAAGGTAGCTTCATTTTAACTGTTTGTTAAAATTCCAACAAAATTTAATTCTAGTATAAAGAAATGTAAGATGCGATATAGAAAACTAGGTATGTAAATAAAAATTGCAGAAATAGTAAAGAACATAAGGAATTTACATGGTTCGAATGTTAAAGAATCCTACGTCCATGGGGGAAATCTTTCTTCCTTTGTATCTTTGTTTGGTATAGATTTTCATGCCAAAGAATACAATAAGTACCTTAAAAGTATCGAAAAGTGGAAAAGCCGAAAAAGAAAGGTCCCTTTCTTGTTAAAGTACTTTGTATATTTATAGTATGATGGCTTACGCAGATCGTCACAATCCGTCTTTGACCGTTGTGTTTTGGCCCTTGGATCCTACCAGGTGTCGTTTATCCACGCCGTCTATACGACATACCTAGATCACTGATGTGTTTTTCGATGGGAAGTTTGAGGTGAAAGCGGACTAAAATCATGGCGAGAACATTCAAAATCATGGCCTGAGATCTCAACTTTGAATTGGCTTTTTGTATGGACCCATGGGAGGTTAACATGAGTTATCCATTAGTTTTGGGGCACTATTGGTGTATTTAGCGTGAGGCTGTACTGATTGGTGTGTGATACTTACATGATTGGATTGCCATACATGCAGACATAATATGAGCTGACTGTGATTTGAGCTGACCTTATTGCTGATGCGCATAGGTTGTTGATGAAAAAAAGGGTGTTGTTATCTTTGTTGTTTGTCTGTGAGTGTGGATCGGCGTTAGAGCGTTATTTGAGTGGTCCTATGTGTAGCCCTTCGGAATGCTTTTTGACTCCTTGAGGTACTGCTTAAGTTGCTCTCAATATGTGTGGTGCGGATCTGCTCTCTAAGGTGCTAGCAAAGTTTGAGTTTTACTAACAGCGCGGTTTGATTCCCATGTCCTTTTGCTTGTGTATGCCACATATCATTTCTCATTTGGAGCCTTGTTTGGTCGGGATGTATTGTATTTTCGAAGTAGCTATTACATCGCTGCGTAGTATTTATGCTTTTGTTCTAGCTCTGTGTGTTACAATTGCCACCTGCTCTCTGTAACTATGTTAGATTTTGGATTTAGGAATATAATATAATATTGAAACTTAAGGGAAGGGCTTAGGTCTAATATCTTTATGCTCGTCTTTTGAGCGCAATATTTCATTCCCTTCCTGGTTCTTGCTCAGATTAAGTGTAGCGACGCAGGCTGGTTCTTTATGTAGTTAAACTTTGACCGCTTTAACTTCTTTTCTTCTCATCTTGGTTTTAATTGCAGGGTAGCTCTCTCGGCCCTATACCTTTTTTCAATCTCTTTTTGTCACAGTTTGAGAAATGTGGGTGTAACATCTTGCCCCCTAAGTCTGCAGCAATCGGAAGTCGGTGTGAACTTGTCTCTGCTTATTTCTGGTTATCACATCTTATGAACTTCTTTCTGGATGTTGCCTTTTATGTAGACTTTACCATTGATTTTCTGTAGTTTTCCCCACTGTTTGGGGACAGGCCTTTTATTGTTTATATGATGTGTGGTAAGACTATCACACGACCTAGGTGACCTGCAAGAAGTTGTTTATTTTATTTTTTTGGCTTAGAGTTATCACTCTCATTTCTGAGATTGCCGTTATCGTTCATATGCTGTGTCATCAATACAACCATTGAACTATGGCGGTAAACTGTGAAATGTCGTTTGCTTTTAGTTTAGCATCACAGTTCTCATTCTAAGATTGCCATTGTCATTCGTATGCTCGTTTGTCGAACGATGGCGGTGGGCTATGAAAAGTTATTTGTTCGTGCACTTAGCACGGTCTTCCCTGTGACTTGGGGAGGACTAAATTTGACTGTGAAGTCAGGTCACGTGTCTACAACCTTCGCATGCGTATGGTTTTATATACTGGTTCTAGCCGTCTAGTATCCATATGTCTAGTGTGTTATGTTAACAACATTAATATAGTGGGGTTTTTATATTGGTTTAGGCCTTCCAATATCCCTACGCCCAGTTAATTAGCTGAAGAAGCTATATTGCCCTGTTTAGCAGCTCTGTTTTGATAGCTAGTTCACGCAGTCCAATATCCCTACGTCCAGTGTGATTATTTAGTTATGTCAAAGAATATCAAGTCAGAAAGATTTTTATACTGGTTCGGGCCATCTAACATCCCAACGTCTAGTTCATTATATCATTACTTTATAATAGTAACTACAATGTACATTACATAAGCAATGTAGGTCATACAAATTAAAGTTTTAGGTGTTCTGAATTCCAAGTTCGTGGAACTAGGTTGCCATCTGGTGTTGATAGACGATACACCCCATTTGCTAATACATCTTCTATGACTAATGGGCCTTCCCAATTTGGACCCAATGCTCCATCCGTTGGGCCCTTTGTGTCGGCCATTACTCTTCGCAGTACAAAATCCTCTTTAGAGAAGTTTCTCTCTACGAGCCAAGCATTATATTTTTTTGGTATTCTTTGTCGATATGCAACCGATGCAAACGCTGCTTTATCCCTTCTTTCTTGAATGAGGTCTAAGGCAACTTCCTTCAATTTCTTGTTCTTTTCTACTGTGTACGATATTCTTCTTTGTGACGGGATCTCTAATTTGACAGGAAACATGGCCTCATATCCGTAGGTTAACGAAAAATGGGTATGACCAATTGGGGGATCTGGTTGAAGTTCGTTAAGCCCATAGTACAAAAGATAGTTCTTCTGCCCACTTTCCTTTAGACATCTACAGCTGTTTCTCTAGTAGCTTCTTGATGGTTTTGTTTGCAGCTTCTACCTGCCCATTCACTTGTGGATGAGCGTTAGAAGAATTTTTTTTATTATGATGTTCTTCTCATAAAGTTCAGTAAATTCTTTACTTCCAATTAGGTGCCATTTTCGAAAATGTCTTTGTGGGGAATCCCGTATTTGGTGATAATGTTCCTCACTATGAAAGTGGCTATCTTCTTTGCAGTGATCATGGTTTGAGGTTTTGCCTCTACCCACTTGGTGAAGTAATATATTGCCGCTATGACATATTTGGTTCCTCCCTTTAACATCGGAAGTGCTCCTCTCGAATCTATGCCCCATACATCGAATGTCCATGGGCTTGCAAGTAGTGTGAACTCATGGGATGGTCGTCTGGGGATACCTGCAAATCGTTGACGTCGATCATCTCTCGTTACAAATTCTTTTGCATCCTTATGCGCTATAGGTCAATAGTAACCATGCCTTAATACTTTCTTTGCCAAATTATTTCCCTCTAAGTAATCTCTACATTAGCCCTCATTACACGTGTCCCCTCTTCTTTGGAAACGGACCTATGATAAGGGGTTAATATCCTCAGTTGTATAATGTGCCATCAAAGGAGTAGTATGGAGTCTTGTATCTTATTTTTTGGGCTTCGTTCCGATTCGGCAATAAGAATCCAGTTCGGGGGAAAGATTCCCTTTAGCCTATAATAATATTCTAAACTTATTATTCGGTTTAATGATAGAAATGTTTATGATTCATTTTTTAATCAATCTTAAAAAGATAGACTTAGTTGATATCTTATTCAATTTGATGTATGCAAATTTGGTTTTATAATATTGTTATGACTTAAAAAAGCAAATTTTTATTATTTGGGATAAAATTATACACACACACACACACACACACACACACACACACACACACACACATATATATATATATATATATATATATACGCACACACATATGTATGTATGTATACATTGCAAATACATCAGAAAAATTTAATGTAATATGGATGCCTTTTTTGAATAAAGTGGAAAATATTTTAGCTTACTCATTATATATGCGTATATGTGTGTATTTACATTATATGCTATTGAGTTATGTATTTTAGAAACTATTTTATCCATAAATTTGTTTTACATTGCATAATTTAAAATTAAGGCCATAATATATATATATATATAGCGAATATACCCATGGTATATGTAAATCCCAATATCTGCACATGTATATATTACCCATGTTATTATTTGTTGTTTTGTCATATAAACGTAATACTATCACATATCATTTTGTATTAAAGTTAAATGCAATTTCTTGAATGTTTGTAAAAGTGGAAGGTGAAATCGACTAATGATGCTACCTTTATCTCTTTTCTTTTAGATCTTGATGTGATTATATTTAGATCTGATTTCTTGTTTGTTTCCATCTTTAAACACCCAGAAATTATATTAACCATATGTTTCACATGTATGTTCACACCATTTACAAATTTGATTATACTTGAAATATTCATACTTATTCAAATAATATGATTAATTAACAAAGATTTAATTAATTAAGAATATAACAACATTAATAAAATATAATTTTATCGAAAACAACTAGAGTAATATCATACTAAACATTAGATTTCATAGAAACGTTAATATCCAAATTATGATTATTTTGACATTTACCCATTTCACCCACTGTGGAACGGACCGGGTTCCTTGATGGTATCAAAGCCCAAATAGTCAATGTAGTCTTATTAGTCAGCATTTAGGGCTAATTAATTAAATTTACCTATCCGATGTGTGTTTAGAAAAGTAGTGTCTAGGCTTGTGGTTGTGTAACACCTTGTAATTTTACATAATTAAATTAAAAAGGGTAAAATCGTAATCTCACATAAATGGGAAAATACTAAATCTCTTCAAGAGTTAGAATCAGGATACGAGACCTATTCCACTATGTCCGGAATGCCATTTACAGTCAGAAATCATGTATAATATGCTGAATTTGGTTAAACGGACTAGAAATCAAAAGAAGTCAAAACCCATGGCATTTTCGTAATATACCGAATACAAAATTTCAGCCTAGATATTATTATTTCTAGCCAATAAATGCATCTTTATCCTCCCCTTATAAAATCCTAATCTCGAAATCGATTCCAAATCCACCAAACTAAATCCAAATTAAACAATCCAGTATATGAAATCGGTCATCGTAAAGTGAACTGGGCAAATAAATTAAAGCCATCATGAGAATTGGAGTTTTGAAGATGAAGGACTTTCTAGAGAGAGAAGAAGAAGGAGGATATACATAAGATCGAAGAGGATGCATGGTTAATCAGTGAGTAGGAATTATCATATTCGTGTATACATTGATAAGACATAGTAATTCACCTCTTATGGTCTTAAATTTAATTACAAATGATGACATTGATAATTAAAAGGTTTTTATATGTACATAATTAAGATGTAGTATTCGATGGCTGGATAATTAAAAAGTGGATATTTATTGATTGTAATGAGATAAAGCAAATCACCCTTTTATTAAAAAGTGTGAAATACAAAAGTATTCCAAAGTATACAAATTATATATTGAAATTGTAGTAATCGACGATGTGAACCAACTAGTGGTGTTCTTTATTAATTAGATGTAATGATTGATTATAAAGCATGTTGGACGATCAAAAAATGTGGATCATCCATTTCAATCCAATAGTAAAACGATGAAGATACGATGATCGGGAAGAATAGGTATGTAGAGGAGGTCAAGCAAGTCCTTGTGCTGATCACCGTTCAACTTAGATCGACGTAGGGTCCTTGAAAATGGCTTAAAAGGCTGCTGACACCATTTCTAATTGGGCTGACCGGAGATGAGGCTAAACATGGCATTGGGACCTGCGTAACATGGGGAAGGTGGCAACTTAGTCGAATCAGGGTGGCAGCCTATGTAGCAATGTTGGCGGCGAGCATTCTTTGGCACTGGTCGAGATTGAGCAGAGTGGAGAATTCTCCATTACTGTGGCTACGACATAGAAAAATAAAAAAAATAAAAAAAATATATAATATTGTAATAATTAAATAATTACAATAATACCTTCAACTTTAAATGCTTGTGCCTGTTGCATATGACCTTCATTTCACGCGTGGTTCATGGCATCAGGATCGTGGCGAGATGAGGAATGTTTGAGTACATCACTTGTTTTGTTTTGAGATACTTTAGAAAATTTCCTTACTTAGGAAAGTTCATTATTAGGTTTTATTCTTATAGGTTGGGGCTTGATTCAGTAACATCGTAAATAGTGGGTTGATGAACAGTTTTTGGCTTGATCCCAATTGTATCGCTGACTATTAGGTGAATGAATGGCATGAATTGACATTAATATATGACAATCTTAGGACCCGAGTCCTCAATATATGATAATCTGTGGAGATCCTCAATAGATGATAGTCCGAGGAGGTGATTCCTCAACAGAAGATAGTCCAAGGAGTTGAGTCCTCAATATACGAGAGTTAGAGGAGTTGAGTCCTTAGTATATGACTAGGGAATAGTTAGTTGGGAGTTTGAGTTCAATCACATGCATATGATTACACATGGGAAATTTTTCAATGAGACCTTAGCATATGATGTCAATATAGTATTATATTATGTTTACCTGACTTTTTGGTTGCAGCGGACATATGTTAAGGTATGATTTTTGAGTATTAATGTTGTTTTACTAGCTTATTTGTATTATGCACTTATATGATGCGTTTCACTCACCAAACGAATGTCTGACCGTCTCTATCATTTTATACTTTTTAGATATACTCTGATCAGTCGATAGTTAGGACTGGTGTGACTTGGTGGTGTGATGGTATGATGGAGATACACATTTATTTATTAGCTATCTACTCTTTTATTTCATTTATTCCTAGAAATTATACTATTTCCATTACGACTATAGGGAGATGTTGTAGTCTTAGTTTATTTGATACCATATTGGTTTGTTGTCGGGGATTGTATTATTGATTACTATTATATTTTTTCCTTCCACTGTGTGTTTCAGAAAATGTAGACTATTGTAGATAGCTATGTGATCTATTTTATATATTTCACTTTAAGTGATCCGCCATCAATGCCATCTGTGATGTTAGTACCACTTTTAGATGTGGGTCGAGATGTGGTAGATGGCAGGGTGTTTCAAGTTGAATAATGAAGTATTCTCTCCTCCTTGGCCACCGGCTTGGTCCAATGGATGAAGTAAGTCCATAAGTTTGGCCCGGATGTAAGGCCTAAAGTTATTTGGACCTTTGGCCAATTTTCATATTGAAATTTAAATTAAATTATATCAAGAAAAGGTTAAGTTTAAAATATGAAAGGAATTTTAGAAAAGTTGTAAATTAAATTTAAATCTATCAAAATTGTTTTGAGAAATTAAATAGTGAATTAAGAGATAATTAATTAAAACATATATGCATTAAGATATGCATGTATATATAATTATTATAGTTGTATATTTATCCTAGAATTACTTAACATAAATAAATTTAAAATTTTGAATTAATTAGAGTATTTAACTAAATTTTTTAATTAAATATAAGGATATATTTAATAATTAATTAATTAAAGTTTACCTAATTAATATATATGCGTATATTGATGTGTATGTATATATACAAATAAAACTATTAATGTTATAGTTGGTTATTCATTCTTAATTGTTTGAGATGAATAAAATAAATTTTCTGAAATTTCAAATATAATAAAATTTAGTTAGATTAGTTGATCAAATTAAGAATTAAAAATTAGTTAAATATAATTTAATTAATAGGAATTCAAAGTTGATTAAATGTGATTTAGTTATGAAGAACCTAAATTAATTAATTATGACTTAATTAATACGAATTAAAATTAATTAAATATGATTTAATTAACATGAATTAAATTTAATTAAATATGATTTAGTTAATAATAATTAAATCTAATTATACATGATTTAAATGACAAGTCACATATTTATGTTACATAAGTAATGTAGGTTATACCAAGTAAGGTTTGAGGTGTTTTGAATTCCAAGTTCTTGGAATTAGGTTGTTGTCGGGTCTTAATAGTCGATACGCCTCATTTGCTAATATATATACTATGACTAATGGGCCTTCCCAATTCGGACCTAATGCTCCGTCCACCGAATCCCTCGTGTTGGCCATTAATCTACGCAGTACCAAGTCCCTTTATAGAAGTTTCTCTCTTTGAGCCTGGCGTTATAGTTTTTTGCCATCCTTTGTCGATATGCATCTGATACCATTGCTGCTCTGTCCCTTCTTCCCTGAATGAGGTCTAAGGAAACTTTCTTCAATTTCTTATTCTTTTCTACTGTGTACGATATTCTTCAAAGTGATGGGATCTCTACTTTGACATAAAGCATGGACTCACATCTGTAGGTTAGCGAAAAAGGGATATGACAAATTGGGGATCTAGTTGAAGTTTGGTAAGCCCACAGTAACAATGATAGTTCTTCTGCCGACTTTCCTTTAGCCTTATACAGCCTTTTATTTAGTAGATTCTTTATGTTTTTGTTTGTAGCTTCTACTTGCGCATTTGCTTGTGGGTGAGCGACCAAAGAACTTTTTTTATTATGTCGTTCTACACACAAAGCTTAGTAAATTCTTTACTTTAGAATTGGGTGCCATTGTTGAAAATGATCTTGTGGGGAATTCTGCATCTAGTGATTATGTTCCTCACCACGAAAGTGACTATCTTATTTGCGTTGATCCTGGCCAGGGGTTCTGGCTCTATCCACTTAGTGAAGTAAGTATGGCATATTTGGCCCCTCCCTTTGACATTGGAACTGGTCCTATTAGATCTATGCCACATAAATTGAACACCCATGGGTTTGCAAGTGGTATGAGCTTATGGGATGGCCGTCTAGGGATACTTGCAAATCATTGACATTGGTCATATCTCCATACGAATTCTTTTGCGTCCTGAAGCATTGTAGGCCAATAGTAACAGTGCCTTAATACTTTCATTGCCAATTTGTTCCCCTTGAGTGATCTCCACATTAGCCCTCATGTAATTCTTCGATGACCCATGCCCCCTCTTCTTTGGAAACACACCTAAGATAAAAGATTGAATATCCTCTCTTGTATAATATGCCATCAAAGAAGGAGTAGAATGGAGCATGGTATCTTATTCTTCGAGCTTCATTCTAGTTCGGGTAAGATTCTGTTTAGCAGAGATTGCTTGATGGGAGTCATCCATCTATTCTACATGGTTTGCTAAGGTGAGGTTTGAACTGAGGGTTGCCCTTGATTCTCCACTGTCCCTTAAGTGGCGGCCAACTGGGATTGAGTTAGCACCAGTAACTTATTTGATTCCTTTATACTTGGCTCTACTTGATGCCCAATTGGTACTGCCTTCATTTCACTAGCCACTTTGGTACTAGCAATTTTTGCCAAGGAGTTGGTGGATGAGTTGTTTTCACATGGAATTTTTCTATCACAAATAGTTTGAATTGTTCTAGTAGCTTCTTAGACAGTTTTGCATATTTTTCTAAAGTTGGTTCTTTCACCTTGGTAATTACCCTGCACTTGGTTCACAAATAGTTGGGAATCATTGTGAATTTTAATGTAGGTTACGTTCATTTCCTGGGCCATTCATAGGCCAGCGAGGGAACCTCATATTTCACAATATTGTTGTTTGCTTTAAAACCAAATTGCACTGCTCCATACAGCTTCTATCCGTTTGGAGTGACCAATATGTACCCAATTCTTGCTCGTGTTCATTTGATGCTCCATCTACAAACAACTACAAGAACTGTGGGGTGTTTGCTTCTTTTTTTTGATTAGGATTCAACTAGTATGGTGCATTCTACAATAAAATCTGCGAGCGCCCGATGTCTTTCTAGGACAATAGGTGATGTCATACCAACTTAACTCGATCGCCTATTTCAATAGGCGTCCTTACGTCTTTGGTTTCTGGAATATCTGCTTGAGAGGTTTTTCTATGAGGACATCGATGGGATGAGCCTGAAAATAAGGCTACAACTTCCTTGCTGTAAGGAGTAGGTTGTAGGCCAGTTTTCAATGATTAAGTAGTTTAGCTCTTTGCTTGTGAAGTGGATGGGTCTTTGGGTTCGTTCGTTTTATCTTATCACCATGGCATTAACGGCTTTATCAGTTACTGCTAAATAAATGTACAATTCCTCACTTGTCATCAGTTTTGATAATATTGGGGTATTAACTGGATGATCTTTTAGGTTTTGAAACGCAGCTTTGCATTCTTCAGTCCGTTCAAAATTTCACCCTTTCTTCGCTTGGTCGAAGCACGAGATGCACTTGTCTATTGCTTTGGATATAAATCAGCTTAGTGCCTCTACTCTACCATTTAGACTCATCAAATCCTTTAGCTTCTTTGGAATTCCCATTCCTCTTATTGCCTTAATCTTTTCAGGATTTGCTTCAATGCCACGTGCACTTACTATGTAACTTAGCAACTTGCCTGATTGAATGTCGAGGGTGCATTTCAATGGGTTAAGCTTCATGTTGTACTTCCTTAGGACTCCAAATGTCTGCTCTAAGTCTTAGATGTGGCTTGACTCTATCTTGGACTTGACCATCATTTTGTCTACATATCTTCAACGTTCTTTCAAATCTGTTCTACAAACATCGTATTAACCAACCTTTGGTAGGTTGCATTCACGTTCTGAAGCCCGAATGGCATGACTTTGTAGGAATATAACCCTTTTTTCTGTAATGAAACTAATGTGCTCCTGATCTGGCTTAAACGTGGCTATGTGATTGTACCCTATGTATGCATCCATAAATGAAAGCAGTTCGTGCCCACTAGTCAAGTCTACTAACTGATAATTCTTTGCAGGGGAAAACTAAGTTTAGGTAAGCCTTGTTAAGGTTGGTGAAGTCTATGCAAGTTCTCCTTTCCCATTAGGCTTCATTACAAGCACTGCATTGGCAATCCATTTCGGTAGTATACTTGCCTAATGAATCCATTCTCCTTTAACTTCTTAACTTCCTCGTGTAGAGCATTGTACCTTTCTTGGTCTAGAGTTTTGTGTTTTTGTCTGACAGGATGGGCATCAGGGTCAATGTTGAGGGCATGACAGATTATGGATGGATCTATTACTACCATGTTTGAGTGTGTCCAGGCGAATACATCTGGTGATTTTTTCAGAAAGTCTATCATTTAAGTACGGGCATCTACATCGAGATTCTTTTCGATTTTGAGAATCTTCGTTGGGTCTTCTGGTTCTATTTGTACATCTTCGAGATCATCTACAGGTTTTAGCTCTTTCTTTGATGCCCCTAATCTCAATTCTATTTCACCTTTTATTTCCACCCCCGGTGGTGAATTTAATAAGGATGCCCATTTATGGGCTTCTTCGAGGAAGTATTATGCATAAATTGGATTATACTCATCAGTGCTGATCATAAGCATGTATGTACTTTTCTCTCTCTTTGCTGATTTCGGTAGTGCCGGATCATCTATTTCTGTGCTAGTATCGGTACTTGGTGCTGGCGCAGTTTTATGAACCAGTTTTCCTTCTTTATTTTTATTGTCATTATAAATATTAGAAGAGATGCCAGAATAATTTCGAACAATTTTATTGCCAGAAGTAAAGTTTAGGTTAACTCTCTAGCTAAAACTTGTTCACCTCTTATTGACCCTATCCCAGCTGGAGTGTTGAACTTCATAAGAAGATCTTTCTGGGTTATGATAGCTCCCATGTCTATCAAAGCTGGTCTTCCTAAGAAGGCATTGTATGGTGAAGATTGGTCAATAACTAAGAATCTGGCATAGAATGACTTCTGCAATAGGACAGTTCTGGCCTTAACGAGCAAGCATGCATATCCCATGGGTAGGTGGCTATATTATTGAAGCCCAAAACCAGTTTAGGACTTGGTTTTAGGACCATTGGTGGAAGTTTCATCTGATCATATGGAAACTTGAAGATGACATTGATAGGGCTCCTAGAATCAAGGAAAACCTTCTTCATAGTGCAGTTTGATACCTGCATTGTAATGATGAGTGGGTCTTGGTGAGGAAAAACAACCCATGTCGCGTCAGCTGCTGTGGATGTTATCTCTGGCATAGGCTTTTGCTTGATATGGAAGATTGGCCTCTACTGGACCATCGCCTCCTGGACATACCTTTCTTGTGCCTTCTTACTCATACTTGCAGGGTGTGGCCCACCATGGATTGATGCTATTAGATTAAATGGGTTCCCAACCTGATTATCATTTGGGTTAGAAGTTAGGCCTTTCATTCCTCCTTCGCTATTATTCTTCTAAAATTATCCTACGTTTCCTTTCTCGATCGGCCTTTCTATTCCGTTCTTCAAATGTCGGCTGCTGTTAGGATAATGACCATTATCTCAGTGGAAGTGACACTATGCCCACCCCATTTCTGCTTTGGTTTCTTCCATTTGTTAGCAAGTTATAAGTAATTTCTGCCTTGGTCATCTCATATATCTGAATAGAAGTGTGAGTGAGTAGGGCTTCTATTACAATGTTAACTTCCTTCAATCTCTTTGTCGATGGATGATACCCATCTACCCCATTTTCCTATCATAGCTGGAGGCAGAAGACTTCTTAATCTTTGTGGTGGAACCAGCTTCTTCCATCCTGATATAGCCACTGGCTTTCTCATAGAAGGCTTTTAATTTATAGCATGATTTTCGGCTATTCTTCTATCACATTGGTGTCCCCCTCATGATCCCAGCATGGGCTGCCATCAGTAAGGCTCCTTCATCAATCACTCTAATCCTAAGGGCCTCAGATTTGAAACGCTTAATAAAGTTGCATAGTCTTTCGTTCTCATGATGCTTAATGCAGGACATCGCATTTAAATTAGGTGAAGTTTCTCTTCCTAAATTGAACTATTTTATAAAATCCTTAAATAGCGGTTTCCTTGAACGGACCTTCCCAGGTCCTAATCTTCTAAACAACCTAGCTGCAACTCCGGCTAAGTAGACCGGGAAAAGCTTGTACCTAGCCATCCTTTCCACTTTCAAAACATCCATGTGATATTTAAACATACAGAGGTGATCGTCTGGGTTTGTAGTCCAATTGAATTTTTCGATTACTGGGGTCTTGAAGTTGTCAGGGAAATCTGCTTTGATGATGATCTCGCTGAATGGAGAAGATCCTTCCTCCATTATCTTCTCCCTGGTTCCCAGTTGGCATAGTTTGGCCAACTACACTACATGGCTTTTAACTGAAAATTTCATCATCTCTAGACTCTAACTGTGACGATTCCTCCTTAAACAGTGAAGTGACCTCATCCTCTTTCAGGGCAGATCGAGTTTGTTTCTTAATCAGCTGAAGTTTAATATTGGTTGATTTTGTCTTAATTTGTCGATTTGCTTAGATCTGGCCTTTTAACTTGATGTCAGTTCTTAAGCCAACGTCACTTTTCCCATCATTAGGAGTGCCATTATTATTCCCTTGCTGAATAGTCTGCACAGTATGTAAATGACGGTGATGAGCTATGGACCAAGGTGGAGAGGATGGTCTATGGGTAGTATGTTGGGATATAATTTTTTCCAGCCCTTTCATTTGTTTGTTAATTTGGTTTGTGAAGGATTGGAATGTGTTAGGATGGGATCTGTAAGGACTTTAGTCAATGCTCATGCTTTATTTTGGGCTTTCAAAGTTATCATCGATTTGTTGGCAGTCTTTGAGGCTAAGGGCAAGTGATCTTGAATAGGTGGGATGAGTGAATTTGTGGGATTCATGTTGCATGGAGTGAATGTAGGTAAAGTTTTACTGAATGTAGGGAACAAACGGAGGTTCGAGCCCTTCATCTAGCGCCAAAGTTGTTAGTAAGATTTTTTGTATTACAACATTACAATTGAAGAGGAAGTAATTATAGTACTAATTTCCCCAGTAATTCTTAATTAGCAAAGTTAAGTAGTATTAAATTTGACATTAAGTAGTAATTATGCAACTGAATGCTTACACAATTAAGTAGTTACACTTTATTGTTTGTTAAAATATCAAATCCAATTAGAATTTAATTCTGGTATAAAGAAAGGTAAGATAGGGCACAAAAAACTAGGTATGTAAATAATAAAATGCATAAATAGTAAATAACACAAGGAATTTACGTGGTTATGATGTTAAAGAATCCTACATCCATAGGGAAATCTTTCTTCCTTTGTATCTTTGTTTGGTATAGGTTTTCATGGCAGAGAATAAGAACCTTAAAAGTATCGAAAAATGGAAAAGCTAAAAAAGAAAGGCGCTTTCTTTCTACAGTACCTTTTCTATTTATAGTATGGTGGTTTATGCGGATCGCCATAATCCGTCTATGATCGTTGTGTTTTGGCCCCTGGATCCTACCATGTGTCATTTATCCACGTTGTTTGTGCGACATACCTAGATCGCTGATGTGTTTTTGGGCAGGAAGGTTGAGGTGAATGCGGGAATTCCTGAAATCATGGCAGGAACATTCGAATTCATGGAAAAGATCTTAAATTTGTATTGGCTTTTTGCATGGACCCGTGGGAGGATAAAAAGAGTTACTTGTTAGTTTTGGGGTGCCGCTGGCATATTTAGCATGAGGCTATACTGATTAGTGTGTGATACTTGCATGATGTTGCGGTGCTCATATCCTTGCTGTTTATATGACCTGTACTCGTTTGACTAATATCATATCAGGGTAAGATTGCACTGGCCGACCTTTGGTTTAAGCATTGATTTTCCATACATTTGGACGTAATCTGAGCTGACTGAGATTTGAACTAACCTTGTTGCTGATGTGCATTGGTCATTGACAAAAAAATGAGGGGGTGTTGATATCATTGCAGTATGTCAGTGAGTGTGGATCTGCATTGGAGCGTTATTTGAGTGGTCCAATGTGCAGCCCTTTGGAATGTTTTTTTACTCCTTGTGGCACTGCATAGGTTGCTCTCAATATGTGTGATGCAGAGTATGCGCTCGAAGGTGCTAGCAAAGTTCGAGTTTTATTGACATCCAGTTTAATTCCTATGCCCTTGGCTTGTGTATGCGATGTGCCATTGCTCATGCGCAATCCTATTTGGTTGGGATGTATTGTGTTTTCGAAGTAGCCGATTGCATCGTTGCATAGTATATATGTTTTTGTTCTGCCTTTGTGTATTATGTTAGTTACTGATATGATGGTTTTGATGACAACAACCTTAGGACTTGTTATAAAATATAAATACTAATATTCTTATCTAGATATATATGTATATGCAAGATATATATGCAGGTAGTGAAGAATGAAGACTGTACAATATAGAGATTCAAGACTGACGAATTTAAGATTGAAGAAATCAAGAAGAGTTCAAGATTTCAAGAGTTTAAGATAAGTAATAGTGTCTAGATTTATATTAAAACTTCATAATAGCACAAAAATCTTTATTTGGATTTCAATTGTGGAATGGAATCCACTTTCTCGCTTTAATAGTGGGATGGAACCCACGACCTCTTTAGTGGGATGGAACCCACGACCTTCTCTAGTGGAATGAAATCCAAGAAATTTTCAAAATGGTTTATGTTAAATAATTTTCCAAAAACTTTTTAAAAGTCATCTCTCTTAGTTTAAATATTTTAGCCTTAAACTATTTTTATTATCTTTTATATTTTGATTTCAAAATCATCTCTTGTTTCAAAACTATCTCCTGGTTTTAATATTATAAGCTTTAAAAATCAAAAATATATTCTATACTTAGTTTTTAATATTACTTTTATATTATAGATTATATATTTTTAAGATTACTTTTTAAATCTTTTTTATGAGTTTAAACTATATTCAAAATGGTTTATATACTTCAGAAATTGTTTTGACAAGTTTTAGAAAGAAAATCTATTTTAAAAACAAAAATTAATTTTCAAAATTTACTAAGGCATGTCGACATACCCCATCCCCCCAAGTCGACATGGTAGCCGTAGAATTTAAAATTCAAATTTTCAAAAGAAGTGCCTGTTCGTCATAACTTTCACGAATGGACATGACCGTTGTTCTCCTATAAATACCAATTGTTTTCAATGAATTTTAAGTTAGTTTTTATTCATTTCTTCACACCTTCTTCTCCACTCAAATATTCTCTTATATTTTAACAAAACTCTACTGAAATCCTAAGTGAATCAAACTCGATAATCTCTAGTTTGATTCTCTACCAATCTCTCTCAAAGAACTCAGTGCTATACAGAGTTATAGGATCATTTGTAATCAAAGAAGTGTATCGAGTCTCTCTATCTATCAAAGTGATATTGGAAACGGTGTGATTGTGGCCCGTAAATCTATTGGGTGTGATTGTAGCCCGTAAATCAATTAGGTGATCTTGTAGCTTGGTTAAACAAGAGAGTTTGCCCTGGACTCGAAGACAGGGAGGTGTATCTCATGGCCTTGAAATCGAGGTTGTAATATTGACATTATATTTGAGAAGAAATATGCACAAGAAATTATGTGGGACTGGATGTAGGGTAACTCTGAACAAGTATAAAATTTCGGTGTGTTCTTTCCTTTACTGCTTTTTATTTACTATTTGCATCTGTGTTTGATTCTGTGATTGCTTTTGTGTTTGTGAATTGCATCTGTTTGTGTTTAATTTGAAAAAATTTCGAAAAGATTCATAAAATTAATTAAACATTATTCACCCCCCTCTAGTGTTAATTCTGCCTTATGATCCGTAATCCGCATTTCCTACATTTGGTATCAGAGCATTGGTTTTCAAAGTTATCATAATCTGAATTTTGAAAAAGTTTAAAATGGTAATTTTTGGAGATTCTGTTAACACTAGTTCAAAGCTGTCTAAATCATCATTGTCTCATAAGTTTGCATATTGTTATTATAGAAAATCAAGTTATCTACCGAATTTGTGTGTTGTGCAGGAACAAATATGTTATATGGCTTTTGAAGAATCAATACTCAATGGACAAATGGTGCAAATCAAGAAAATTAAATGGATACTTGATAGTGGATGTTCGAGACACATGACTGGTAATCCGGAGATACCGAATGACATAATTTATAAAGATGGAGGACTGGTCAACTTTAGAGACAACTCAAAAGGATACGTGATGGGCATCGGCAATGTCGGTAACTCTAAAACTCCTACTATTTCTGATGTTTTGTTAGTTAGGAATCTAAAACACAATTTACTTAGCATAAGCCAACTATGTGATGAGGGGTACAAAATTAAATTTGAAAAGGATAAGTGTCACAT
The DNA here is from genome assembly GCA_030737815.1 of Allium fistulosum. Lineage (NCBI taxonomy): Eukaryota > Viridiplantae > Streptophyta > Magnoliopsida > Asparagales > Amaryllidaceae > Allium > Allium fistulosum. The sequence continues at coordinate 291,844,561 of CM060906.1, read as the reverse complement.
CGAAGATAATAAATCAAATATTATCTTTGAAGGAATTAGGAAGAAAAATATTTATATACTTAGTATGAAAAATGATAACCTATGTCTTTTGGCTAATACAAGTGACCCTTGGATTTGGCAAAAAAGATTTGGTCATTTGAATTTTAAACTTTTTCTACACCATTAAAACTTGATTTAGTAAGAGGTCTCCCTAAAATGGATTTTAAAGTAGATAGTATATGTGATGCTTGTCAATTAGGAAAACTTAGGAAGAGTTCATTCAAATTGAAACATATGATTTCAACTTCAAAACCTATTGAGTTACTTCATTTAGATATGTTTGGTCCATCTCAAATTCAGTTAATAAATCATAGTAAATATTTTTTTGTAATTGTAGTTGATTATTCTAGATTTACATGGATAATTTTTCTAAAACATAAAAATGATGCTTTTGATTTATTTAAAACTTTCGCAAAAAGAATTCAAATTCAACTTTCTTTAAAAATCAAAACTATTCGTAGTGATCATGGTGGAGAATTTGAAAATGAAAATTTTGAGAATTTCTGTGATAAAAAAGGAATAACTCATTATTTTTCTTTCCAAGAACTCCACAGCAAAACAGAGTGGTAGAGCGTAAAAATAGGAAGATTCAAGAGTGTGCAAGAACTATGCTTTCAGATAGTAAATTACCAAGAAATATTTGGGCTAAAGCAGTCGCTACAGCTTGTTATATTTTGAATAGGATTTTAATTTGACCTTTAACCAATAAAACACCATATGAACTTCTTTTCAATAAGAAACCAAATGTATCTTATTTTAAAGTTTTTGGAAGTAAATGCTTTATTTTAAATAAAGGACAATTTGGATAAATTTGATCCTAAATCCGACAAAGGAATCTTTATCGGATATTCTAATTGAAATAAAGCATATAGAGTTTTCAATTTAAAAACCAACACCATTGAAGAAACAATGCATGTATCTTTTGATGAAAATTTCGAAGATTTTGTTCAAATAAATGATGAAGATGATTTTGTTACTTTAAATAATGAATCAAATGAAACAAATTGTGAAACTATTCATCCTAATAAAAGGATCAGGCTTTTAAAAGATCACCTATAGAAAATATACTAGGAAATATTGAATCTGTTGTTAGAACTAGAAATCAACTAAACAAGATAAGTAATGTAGCTTTTATATCAACTAGTGAACCCAAAAATCCAAAGGAAGCATCCTCTGATGATTCATAGATTCTTGCTATGTAAGAAGAACTGAATCAATTCACCAGAAAGGATGTATGGAAACTTTTTCCTAAACCTGAGGACAAAACTATAATAGAAACTAAATGGGTTTATAAAAATAAAATGAATAAACAAGGTGAGTTCGTTAGAAATAAAGCTCGGTTAGTCGTGCAAGATTATTGTCAAGAAGAAGGAATAGACTATGATGAAACCTTTGCACCCGTAGCAAGATTAGAAGCCATTAGAATTCTACTTGCTTTCGCAAACCATAACAATTTCAAATTATTTCAAATGGATGTCAAAAGTTCCTTTTTAAATGGCTTTGTTAAAGAAGATGTTTATGTTGAACAACCTCCACTTTTTGAAGATGAAAAGTTTCCAAATCATGCTTACAAATTAAAGAAAGCTTTATATGGTCTGAAACGAGTTCTTAGAGTCTGGTATGACAAACTAAGATCTTATCTGTTATAATCAAATTTTGAAATTGGTAAAGCAGATAATACTCTTTTTATTAAAAGAAACAAAAATGATATCCAATTAGTATAGATTTATGTAGATGATACAATTTTTGGATCAACAAACAATGAAATGAACAAAGAGTTTTCTGAAATAATGACAAAAGAGTTTGAGAAGAGTCATACGGGTGAACATACTTTCTTTTTAGGATTGCAAATAAAACAATTAGATAGTGGTATTTTTATTAGTCAAGAAAATTATGCTAGGGATCTAGTAATAAGTTTGGTATGACCACTGGGAGGGGAAAACCCACTCCTATGGCAACCAATGAAGCCTTGAATAAAGAAGACATGTCAAAAGATGTCGATCAAAAACTATATAGGGGAATGATTGGATCGCTATTCTATATAACTGCGAGTCGACCTGATATCATGCATAGGGTCTGTCCCTATGCAAGGTACCAATCTCAACCCAAAGAGACCCATTTAAAAGTTGTTAAACGTATCCTAAGATATGTTAAACACACTTTAGACTATGGCCTATTTTACCCTAAAAATGATTCATTTGATTTAATCTCATATTGTGATGCGGACTATGCTGGTTGTAAATCAGACCGAAAAAGTACAAGTGGAACTTGTCACTTTTTAGGACATTCTCTGGTTTCCTGGTTTAGTAAAAAGCAAAATACTGTCTCACTATCAACAACTGAAGTAGAATATATCTCTGCCGCTTTGGCTTGTTCTTAAGTTATCTATATGCAACAGACCTTAAAAGATTGTGGATTAAATATTTCAAAATCACCAATTTATTGTGATAATACAAGTGCAATAAATTTATCCAAAAATCCTACTCATCATGCCAGAACCAAAAATATTGATATCAGACATCATTTCCTCAAAAGATAATATAAGTAAAGAGATTATTTCTCTTGAATTTATCAACATCGAGAATCAAATAGCTGATATTCTGACCAAACCCTTGAATCAATCAACCTTTACTAAATTTAGAAGAGAACTAGGTATTTACTCTATAACTTAGATATAGAATATAGATATAGTAACATGTATATTTAAATAAATAAAGAAAAATAAAATTATCAAAATTTCCATAAAGATGTCGACATACCCCTACCCCCTATGTCGACATGGTAAAATTTGAATTTTGATTTTCCCTCTAAAATCAATTTGGTGGTTATATAAACCATAATTAATCAAATTCTTCTGTCTTCTCTCTTCATTTTATCTGTTATAAACTTCTAAAAATATAAAATAATGGCCTCCTCTCCTAAATCAAACCAAAATGCGACCTTTTCTTTCCCTTCTCCTAATGCTGGTCCATTTCAACGAACTACACTGGCCCGAGTCATGAAGATAGAGAAAACTTTGAAGGACTCTCTGCAAATGATGACTGAGTTGCAAGTCATGCAAATAAAGATGGCAAAGGAATAGGAGAAACAAGGCAAGATTCTTAGAAATTTGCAAAATTTCTAATGGATAATCATGTAGAGCCGATCGTGATTGAAGATGACTCCTCTAACATTCATATTCATAATCCATTAGAGGAAGACGGCGAAGAAGAAGAATAAGAAGCGCAAATGGACGAAGACGATAAAGTTATTTGCGTTGGAGAAGTTTGTTTTGATAAAGATGGTAATTTGGTCGAACAACGTGGAAACTTTTGTCTCCATTACCCAAATTGTTCCATTCATAAGTCACCAATATATATAATAAAATTATATTTACGTTTCGCTTAATTATACTTCGTTTTTAGTATTTAGTTCCATAGTATTAGTTTAAGGGAGAGTTATGTAGTTTAGGATTAGTTTTTGTTGATGACAAAGAGAGAGAATTATAAAATAGGTTAGATATGCTTAGATTAAGTGGGAGCTAGTAGATTAAGGGGAAGTTGTTGGAATAAGGGGGAGTCGGAGTAGAATCAGAGTTTTGTGGAGTAGATTTTATAAACAAAGGTTGTCATCATCAAAATGGGGGAGATTATTAGATCTTGAGATGATGGTTTTGATGACAACAACCTTAGGACTTGTTATAAACTATAAATACTAATATTCTTGTCTAGATATATATGTATATGCAGGATATATAAGCAGGTACTAAAGAATGAAGACTACAAAGTATAAAGATTCAAGACTGATGAATTCAAGATTGAAGAAATCAAGACTGAAGACTCATGAATATCAAGAGTTCAAGATTTCAAGAGTTCAAGATATCAAGATAAGTAATAGTGCCTAGGTTTATATTAAAACTTCATAATAGCACTAAAATCTTTATTTGGATTTTAATTATGGAATGGTATCCACCTTCTCGCTTTAATAGTGGGATCGAACCTACGACCTCTTTAGTGGGATGGAACCCATGACCTTCTCCAGTGGAATGGAAGCCACAAAATTTTTAAAATGATTTATTTTAAATATTTTTCCAAACAATTTTTAAAAGTCATCTCTATCAGTTTAAATATTTTAGCCTTAAAGTATTTTTATTATCTTTTATATTTTGATTTCAAAATCAACTCTTGTTTTTAAAACTATCTCCTGGTTTTAATATTATAAGCTTTAAAACTCAAAAATATATTTTATACTTAGTTTTTAATATTAATTTTATATTATAGATTATATATTTTAAAGATTACTTTTTAAATCTCTTTATGAGTATAAACTATATTCAAAATGTTTTATAAACTTTAGAAATTGTTTTGACAAGTTTTAGAAAGAAAATCTCTTTTAAAAACAAAAATCAATTTTCAAAATTTACTAAGGCATGTCGACATACCCCATCCCCCCAAGTCGACATGGTAGCCATAGAATTTAAAATTCAAATTTTCAAAAGAAGTGTCTGTTCGTCATAACCTTTCACGAATGGACATAACCATTGTTCTCCTATAAATACCTATTGTTTTCAACGAATTTTAAGTTGGTTTTTATTCATTTCTTCACATCTTCTTCTCCACTCAAATATTCTCTTATATTTTAACAAAACTCTGTCGAAATCCTAAGTGAATCAAACTTGATCATCTTTAGTTTGATTCTCTGCCACTCACTCTCAAAGATCTCAGTGCTATTCAGAGTTATAGGATCATTTGTAATCAAAGAAGTGTATCGAGTCTCTCTAACTATCAAAGTGATATTGGAAATGGTGTGATTGTGGCCGGTAAATCAATTGGGTGTGATTGTAGCCCGTAAATCAATAAGGTGATCTTGTAGCCTGGTTAAATCAAGTGAGTTTTCCCTGGACTCGAAGACAGGAAGGTATATCTCGTGACCTTAAAATCAAGTTTGTAATATCGACATTATATTTGAAAAGAAATATGCACAAGAAATTGTGTGGGACTGGATGTAGGGTAACTACGAACCAGTATAAAATTCCGGTGTGTTCTTTCCTTTACTACTTTTTATTTACTATTTGCATCTGTGTCTGATTCTGTGACTGTTTCTGTGTTTGTGAGTTGCATCTGTTTGGGTTTAATTTGAAAGATTTCGAAAAGATTCATAAAATTAATTAAACACTATTTACCCCCCCCCTCTATTGTTAATTCTGCCTTAAGATCCGTAATCCGCATTTCCTACATATTACAATTGCTATTGCTTCCTATAACTATGTTAGATTTTGGGTTTTGGGAACATAATATAATATTGAAACTTAAGGGATGGGCACATGTCTGATATCTTTATGGCACGTCTTTTGAGCATGGTAATTCATTCCCTTCCTTCTTTTTGGCTGTAGTTCTTTTGGCTAAGATTAAGTGTAGCGACCAAAGGCTGGTTCTTTGTGCCTTAAAACTTGGACCGCTTTATCTTCTTTTCTTCTCTTCATTGTTTTAATTGCAGGGGCAGCTGTCTCAACCCTGCACTTTATTCAAACTCTCTTTGTCACGGTTCGAGAAATGCTGGTGTAACACGGTTTTATTATAAGATACCTATTCCTTCGGGTTAAGTAAGGGTTATTTTTTAAATCTAGAAGGAATCTGGGATGGGATGAAGAATAAGAAGTCAGAACAAGTATAAAATCTCTTATGTACTTTACTTTAGAGCATTTTTTATTTAAACTATTGTTATACAAGTTTTAATTTAGTAGAACAATTCATATTACTCGATCCACAGCGACTTACAATATTCCACATACAATAGTAAATACATCTAACAACAATTTTCCAAGCGGTTGAAAAGAAACGAGCGCCCTTATTGGTTCTATCCAATATCGAACATGAAATCAACAAATCTCTTGTACCATTTTCTAGGAGATTGCTTCAAAGCAAAAAGTGGCTTATTTAACTTGCATACCAAATTTTACTTCCCTTCTACAATAAACCCTTCTGGTTGCTCCATGTAAATGTCTTCATCCAAGTTTCCATGAAAGAAAGTGGTTTTCAAATCTTATTTCTCTAACTCCTAGTCTTGAATTGCAACTATAACCGGTGAGATCCGGATTGATGTATGGTGGACAACTTTTGCAAAAATTTCATCGTACTCCTTTTCCTTCCATTGTTTAATCCCTTTAGCCACTAATCTGACTTTGAACCTCCCATCACCCTTTACCTTGTATATCCATTTGCACCCAATAATTCAATTTCCTTTAGGAAGTAGAACCAAATCCCAAGTCTCATTCTTGTACAAAAGATTGCATCTCTTCCTCCATGGTACAAATCCATTTCGAGTTATCACTCGATTATGTTATATCATTAAGGTCCTTCGGCTCATCTTGGACTACATAAAGTTCATAGTCCAAATGGCAATCAATAATAAGATAATTCCAGTGAATAATCCTTGCAGGTGGCCTTATAGGAAGACGACCCACCCATTTGGCAATTGTGTCAACCAACCTCCTCTCACTTCATCTTGAACAATTTCATCTTTGTCTCCACCTTGAACCGAATTATCTCTAGAATCATTTTCATCACCAACATTACTATAAGAAACATGTGGACTACCAGATGATGTTACATCGACCGCCTTACCACCAACTACATCATCTACTCTACTATTTGTTTTAAACTGGGAATAATTTCCACCCACTTTGATTTATCACCAATCAAGTTTGGAACATCCGATGTGCTCTAATTCTCTTTAAACAATGCAGACTCGTCAAAAGTGAATGAATTGGGTCTGTTTCACAGCAGGTGATATGGATAGATTTCAAAAAAATCTTCTATATTTGAATTTTAATGGGCCTATGAAGTCAATTAACTAGCATGAGAACCCATCTAACTATTAAGTAAGATTGTACTTTATTTGAAATTATTTTACATTTATTAATTAATCATATTAAATACTTTAACTAAATGTTTATTTGAATGTATCATGCATACATAAATGACATGACAAGATAATATAATGAAGTATAAACATGTGTACCACTATATATATACAAATTGGTATTGGGATATATATATTGAAATAATTCTATACAATAAAATCAGAGATCTTCAAAATTTGGTGAATGCTTGGTGTTTAAGAGAAGATGAGAATCAAATATTTGTATAAGTTCTAGATAAATCAAATCTTAATATAAAGAGGAAAGAGAAAATAGGAATACTTTTAATTAATTCCAACTTCTTCTTTTAAAAAGACCCAATTAATACCTTATCCAATCTCTGTATGCAAAATGATTCAATGATAATATGTAATCAAATTTATCTTAGTTATAATATTTCAAATCTAAAAAAATCACATAAACACATATGTAAACAAGATTATTATAAAGCATTGTCATAATTAATATATTGCACCAACGATATGATTAACCAATTAACTAAAATATTTTATATATTTATATATATGTATAGCTGTGTATGCATGTACTGTAGTATAAAATTAAAATTTCAAATATATTTATTTTATTATACAATAAAACATTGAATATATTAGTTTCAAAATAAAATTAACATAACCAAAAGATTCAACTAAATATTGTTTTACTAATTAAATAACATACAGATGAATACACACACATAATTCAATTATTTGAATATCAAAACCAAAAGTATAAATTAATTAATTATAGAGCATATAAAATTTTATTATAGAAAAATCAAATTTAGATTAACAAATAGTTTCAGATCCAATAAATACTAACGACACAAATTTAAAATCAAACATAAAGTTGATTTGATGGTGAAATGGTAATACACAAATAGTTTCATATTGTTGGGTGAGATTCGACCGGACCAAGCCCTCACCGAACAGGCCTACTGCCGAACCAACCCATCTCCTCACCAATGCCGAACCAACTTTCCTCCAAGCACTTCCAGACCAAACTCCCTCTCCAAGCAATACCAAACCAGCCCACTGCCGGTCCAAGTACTACCGGACCAAACCCAACTTCTTCACCGAATCAACTATCACTGCCGGACCACTCCCCTGCCGAACCAAATCCCCTCTCCTCCATTACCGAACCAAACCCTCACCGGACCAGCTCCACCAACTCCACAACCGAACCAATCCACTGCCGAACTAAGACCTCATCTCCACCCATCTACTACCGAACCAAGGCGATGCCGAACCAAATTTGCCAGGCCAGATTGTATCAGCCCGGGCCCATCAGCAGCTGTATACATCCAAGACCCCTACCCCCAGCCTCACTCTATAAATAGAGGGGCAGGGGTACAACAATGGGGGACAAGTTTGAGAGCTCAAGCACGGAGAGAACTTTCAAACAACTTTATTTTACTTGTATCAAAGCTTTGTACTTGTAATCAAAACAAGAGAAGAGAAATAACATATAAAGTGGACGTAGGCACATTCTGGCTGAACCACTATAAATTTGCGTGTCTTTTTACAGTTTAGCCCCTGCTTTTCATATATTTGCATAAATCACTCAAATCACTAAGAATAACATAAGATCTACTAAATCATACAACTTTGAGGTGTTTGTCCATTTTTTGTGCAAACATTTTTGGTGCTTTCATTGAGAGCTAGAAGCTCGAAGCTTCAGCTTCATCCACTTAACAGTTTTCCTAACAGCATCATTCGCTACTTGGAAAACATGCCTCCCAAACAGAGAAAAGATGTTAACAAAGGAAAAACATCGCATCCAGCAGTCTTCCAGATCCAGCTGTCACGAATCAAGTAAATCGTCCTCCTCCGGCAGCAGTAACAAATGAAGGACAGGCTAACCCAACCACTCCTGCCACAGAACAGCCTACAGCAATTACTAAGGCAGATTTGGACAGAGTGGTGGTTGAAGTAACTAACCGCTTCACGTCCCAGCAGGAAGCCTTGGTGGACCATCTCATGTCACGCTTAAGGGACGCTGAAGAATGCAACCGCAACACTGAATCATGGGGCGAGTCCCAGTCTGGAGGATCTCAGAGACAACAAAGATCTTCCTTCTTCGAAGGAGCTAACGGTAGAAGTAGCCATGGTAGTAGTCGAGACCGAGCACAGCCCGAAGTTAGGCCTGAGGAAACGTTTGGTACCGAACCCAACGGGGGAGGTACCGGACGGAGGTCAACTGTAGCTGAGCCTGTCATACTGCCTAACCACGGAAACGCCAATGAACGGGGCCGAGCTAGAGTCCAGCCCGAAGTTGGACCCGAGGAAGTGCTTAGATCAGAACCCGGCAGGGGAAGATCAAGGCAAGGGCCAACTGTAGCTGACCCTAGCATGCTCCCAGTAGATCAAAGGCAGCCACTGGAAAATATGAGGAATGATAGATGATACCATCCCTACAGGTCATCTGGACGGAATCAATCCCACAGAACAGAACCAAACTCATTTCTATCTGCTCCAAATTCTGATGAAAGGATGGCACGCTTATTCAGAGAGTGTGTCCAACGGGAGCAAAGAGATCGAGGGATAGGAGCTAGGATAACTAGCCCTTTCGCCCGCAATATCGAAATTGCTATCACCCCCTGAGAATGGAAGATGCCAACAATGGAACCCTACAAAGGAACCTCCGACCCCGTTGTACACTTACAGAGGTACATGCAACATATGCTCATGAGTGGGGCGACAGAGGGAGTACTGTGCAAATGCTTTCCGCTCTTCTTAGTAGATCTTGCTACCTCCTGGTTCTGTCATCTACCCCAGGGATCCATCAGCTCGTGGGAAATGTTGAAAGAAAAATTTATCAGTCAGTTCCGCATTCATGTGGAGCAACCTAAGGATGCTTATTCCTTATCCAGCGTCAAACAGAAACCTGGAGAGAAGCTGCAGCAATACCTAACCAGATTCAACGCCGTAGCAGCCGCAGTCCAAGATGCCGATGAGAAGCTTATCCTAATGGCCCTCTGTAGTGGTGTGCATCTGGACACTAAATTTGCTAGAAGGTTGACAAAAGAAAAACCAGCTACTTTACCTGATTTCTTCCATGAAGCCGGGAAATACATGAGGCTTGAGGATGCTGCCGTTGAGGGGCAGTCAGGACAGCAAAATAAGACAACCCATAGCAACGCCCCTGCTGTGGCAAGGGAAGTTCGAAGAAATGATTCCAGAGACAATGCTGGGGGCAAGAAGGGAGAAAAGCGCCTATATCGGCTAGGACCGAGATTCGACACTTACACTCCTTTGAACGAGACCGTCGAAAATATCTTCCTTGCCACCCAAGGCGAAGTTAGATACAAACGCCCACCATACAAGAAGGAATCAGATAACGCACAGAAGTCTGGAAAGTTCTGCCGCTTCCACGAATCTCACGGGCATGATACTAACGAATGCCATCATCTCCGAGATCTGATTGAGGAACACATCAGAAGGAAGAAACTGGAACGTTATGTAAAGGGTCAGGACAGGACCCCAGCTCCTACCAATGAAAACCCAAGGCTACCCTCACCGGTGGCCGACAGAGGAAACCGCAACGCTAGCAGCTCTAGTCAAGAGAAGATAGTGGTCCATACCATCTCAGGAGGGCCGCACATCGCAGACAGAAGCTGGAAAGAGATGGAAAGATACGAAAAGTCGCTTAGAGACAATAAAGACTATGTCAATTCGGTTATAGAAGAGCGCCACCCGAAGCGGAAAGAAAGTGATGACATCACATTCGGTAAGCGTGACCTAGAAGGAAGGCAGTACCCTCACATGGATCCCATGGTAATCTCTGACCGACTCGGTCCCGCCGAAGTTTACCGAATCCTAGTAGACACTGGAAGCTCAGTAAACATCCTGTTCAAACACGCATTCGACAAAATGAAGCTATCAATGAAGGATGTATCTCCCTGCTATAAACCACTGCACGGCTTCACTGGAGATGCGAAGATGCCCCTCGGGCAACTGGACCTCTTTGTTGAGATTGGAAGCCATCCCCGCTCCGTTGTACGGAAACAGACGTTTGTGCTAATAGAAAACCATTCGGCCTACAATGCCTTCCTAGGAAGGCCAGCCTTGTCTGACTTCCAAATCGTCCTAGCCCCATGGTGCCTGAAGATGAAATTTCCAACGGACAATGGAGTAGGGGAAGTAGAAGGAAACCAGGATGTTGCTCGAGACTGCTATGTGACTGAACTTCGCAACAACCACAGGAAGGATAAAGGGAAGGGTGTAGAGATTGCCCTCTGCACAAAAAGTCTAGAAGCATAGCAACTAAAGAAAGCCCCTCCTCTTCGATATACCAGCGACCCTTTCAATGAATTAGACCCTAGGGACAAAGAGGAGGAGGCCACCGTCGAGCCTGCAGAGGCTATGGAGTTTATATCTGTAGACAAGCACGACTCAAGTAGACTATTAAAAATTGGGTCCCAACTAAAAGCCGAATTTAAGGAACAACTCATCGATTTTCTCCGCCACAACTTGGATGTATTCGCTTGGTCACACGCTGACATGACCGGAATCTCCCCCGACATAGCATGCCACGTATTAAATATTGATCCTACCAAGGCGCCTGTAAAACAAAGAAAGAGAAGTATGGGGGCAGAGCGATCAGCAGCCCTCGATGAAGAAGTAAAGAATCTACTCGCCAATGACTTCATACGAGAAGCTATCTACCCGGAATGGATCGCTAACCCGGTGTTGGTAAAAAAGGCTAATGGGAAGTGGCGAACCTGCAGTGACTTTTCCAACCTAAACGACGCCTGCCCGAAGGATTGCTTCCCACTTCCCAGAATCGACTAACTTGTAGACAGCACAGCCGGGCACAAGCTCCTATCTTTTATGGATGCATACTCAGGATATAACCAAATTCCTATGCATGCTCCCGACCAAGACCACACTAGTTTCATCACCGACCGGGGTTTATACTGCTATAAGGTAATGCCTTTCGGACTTAAAAATGCAGGAGCTACCTACCAGCGCCTCGTCAACAAGATGTTTGCAGGGCTAATAGGACAAACTATGGAAGTATATGTGGATGACATGCTGGTAAAGTCAAGGAAAGCCAAAGATCACGTAAGCCACCTAGGCAAGATGTTTCAAGTACTTCGATAGTATGGAATGAAGTTGAATCCACTAAAATGCTCCTTCGGAGTGTCATCAGGAAAGTTCTTAGGATTCATCGTTCATGCCAGAGGGATAGAAGCAAAACCTGAACAAGTCCGAGCGCTAAGGGATATCAAGATACCTACCACTCGGAAGGAAATGCAAAGTTTGAATGGAAAAGTGGCCGCCCTAAGCCGATTCATCTCCAAGGCGACGGACAAGTGCGTCCCCTTTTTCGAAGCCCTAAAGAAGGACAAGGGAAAGTTCGAATGGACTGACGAATGATTAACCGCTTTCCTTAACCTAATCGAACACCTCCAGAAACCACCGGTACTCTCGACTCCAAGCGAAGGCGAAGAATTATACCTATACCTTGCTGTGTCATCTCACGCCCTAAGCGCAGCCTTGGTAAGGGAAGACAACCGCACACAGCGGCCAGTTTACTTCGTCAGCAAAAGGTTTACTGGGGCAGAAGTCAGATATCCTAAACTTGAGAAGCTAGCATACTGTTTACTAATCACATCATGAAAGCTGCGTCACTACTTCCAGTCCCATTCCATCAAAGTTCTGACTGATCAACCACTGAGGCAGGTACTCCATCGTCCCGACACTTCTGGGCGACTACTTAAATGGTGCATTGAACTAAGTCAGTATGATATCACCTATCACCCTCGCACCGCCATCAAGGGACAAGCCATGGCTGATTTCATTGCAGAATTCACTACCAACGAAGATAAGGAGAAATTGGAAATAGCAGAAGATATCAAGTGGAATCTCTTTGTGGATGGTGCATCAAACGAACAAGGCTCGGGGGCAGGTGTGGTAATAATCACTCCCAGGGAAACAAATTGCACTATGCTATAAGGTTGGAGTTCGCTACTACCAACAACGATGCAGAATATGAAGCAGTGATAGCCGGACTAGAACTTGCCATAGACATCGGAGCCAATTCTTTGTGTCTTCACAGCGGTTCTCAACTTATTGTTAATCAAATACTAGGAGAATTCCAAGCTCGAGAAGAACGACTCATGGCATATTTAAAGAAGACCAAGTCACTTCTCAGCCGATTGGACCACTACTTAGTCAAACACATCCCTCGGGAAGAAAACCAAGAGGCTGATGAATTGGCAAAGCAAGCAAGTATGAGAGACATCGCCATCTTCGGGGCAGTAACCATCTCAAAGCAACTGACCCCAAGTTTTGAGCAAGTGAATCTGATAGCTGCAACCGAAGAAGCAACTTGGATGACTCCCATCCGAGACTACCTACAAAGTGGCACACTACCCCACGGGCGTAGCGAAGTCAAGAAAATCTCGAGGAAAGCATCCCGCTACACAATGCAAGAAGACATCCTCTATCGACGCGGATTCTCTATATTAAGGTGTGTCGCCGGGAGGGAAGCCAAGGAAATCTTGTCTAACATCCATCAGGGGAGCTGCGGAGATCACACCGGAGGGCAAACATTAGCAAAAAAGATACTCCGATATGGATATTTCTGGCCCACCTTAAGCAAGGACGCCCTAGATTTCGTCAAAAAGTGTGACAGATGCCAGAAGTTTGCTAAGATTCCGCGGCTACCAACAACTGAGATTACTCAAATGACCAGCCCTTGGCCCTTCGCAATATGGGGAATTGACTTAATCGTCGAGTTACCAATGGGCCGAGGCGGGGCCAAATATGCTATAGTGGCAGTCGACTATTTCACCAAATGGGTGGAAGCGGAACCCCTGAATAAAGTATCTTCAGCAAAAGTTATTAACTTCTTGATCAAAAATGTCCTGTGCAGGTACGGAGTCCCACTCAAAATCATATCAGACAATGGACTTCAGTTTGACAGCGAGGAATTCGCCAACTGGTGCCAAGAGCACGGAATTCACAAAAGCTTCTCATCCGTAGTGTATCCCCAGGCCAACGGACAAGTCGAAGCCGTCAACAAAATTCTGAAAACTCTAATAAAAAAGAAGCTCGAAAAGTCAAAGGGCGCTTGGGTGGATGAACTCCCTACGACACTGTGGGCCTACCGCACATCTTTCAGAACATCAACGGGGCACACTCCTTTCTCTTTGGCATACGGATCGGAGGCTATGCTCCCAGTTGAAACCATTGTGCCTTCCCACCGTAGGATCCACTATAACCTAGAAGAGAATGAAGAACTCCTCCACATGTCTTTGGATCTAGTTGAGGAGAGAAGAAATGATGCAATTCTTAAAGCAGCAGCCCACAAACAGAAAGTGGCTACACAATACAACTCCAAAGTCAAGCATCGTACCTTACAAGAAGGGGATCTTGTCCTCAAGCGAATCTTCCCTCGCCCCGGAGCACTAGATCCAATCTGGGATGGACCATATGTAATTCATAAAAATCTCCACAACGGAGCTTATATTTTGTCAACAGTGGACGGAGAGGTGTTCCAGAGGGCATGGAACATCCAACACCTCCGTCGATACTTTTCTTAACTTGTATTGCCCATATGAAGTGAATTAACAAAGAGAATTAGTGGACGTAGGCATTTTCGTGCCGAACCACTTTAAAAAACCTTGTCTCTTTTTTAACTTGTTCCTTTATATCTTGGCTGCTTGTTAACTTTATCCTTTTCTGTTGGACAAAATCTTGTGCATACAGCATTTCAATTTGAGGCACTCCACAGCATAACTTCATCTGGACAAGACCTAACAAGTACTATGCGAATCTATGCCCTCGCCAATGAGACACTTTCACTCCAGCATCCCTCTGCTGTGGGTTAACTCATTGCTCGCGACGGCCCTTAAAGCCAACTGTAATGAGCCGATTATAAGCCACCGAGAAGGCCGACTATAGCCGAGGCAGCTCATTACGGCGTTCGGCTCGCCGGCGACTGTGAACCGATTATAAGCCCCAACATAAGGTGTGGCCAGCTAGGGGCAGTTCACGGTTGACGATCGGCACCCACGCTAGCCGGCCACAGTAAATCGAATAACACCCGCAATTACGGGCCATAATGGCCCGGGTAGTTACTGTGCGCGATCTCGGCTCCGATGTGTCTTAAGTACGGCTGTGGTAAAAAAGAATTAACTCCCCGCGGAGGCGTAAGATGGGTGACAAATGTCTCCAAGACCCACAGCTAGGGAAAGTGACTACAAAGCCCGTTTTCCACGAACTTAAGCACATCGAAGGCCTTCCGTGATTGGAAGTTTTACTATTTCACACATTTCAATTTTACTTGAGAAACTTTTCTCCTATCCTCTGTAACAATTCTTGAAGTACAGGACACAGAACAGGAGACACTCACTAATAGAAGCGGATATTCGTAGCAAGATATTGGAACGCATCCCTTAATCGATCACACAGGATATTCAAAGCTGCCATCTACAAGCAAAATATAAAGGGCGGTATTTCTTTCTTTCATATGTAAACACGTGACTGTAATTTATTCACACCTCACGCTAACATTGCAAGTCACGAAATTATGTTTCAAAACAAGATCCTGACATCGAACACAATTTGATCACAAGAATATGCATAGCTATATTTCTCATACGACATATTGGAATAGCAAAAAACATTCAAAAAACGACAAAATCAGCTTAAGTTAAAGAATTACACGTCAAGAATAGAGCTATTTATTACAAGTGGCAAAATATTACAACCTAAAAGCTACTTTACTGGTTTAAGACTAACATATACAGCCATGTCAAGTCTACAAAAAGGATTTTCCAGGTCTAATCAGGGAGCCGGCTGCGTTGGAGTCTTGTCCTTGACCTGTTGCCCACCTATCCGGTCATAAAAAGAAATCATTAGTGATGAGCAACAGAGTTAACAAAAGAAGAAACTAGTGGAGTAGAGGTTACCAGCAACTTCCCCTTGATCGTCTTGGTCGTCATCCCCTACTTCCACACCTGCCTCTTCAACCGCGAGCAACCGCATCCCCTCTTTCACCGTTGTCTTCTCTTCCTTGGTAAACTGAGCGGTGACCACATCCATCCTAAAAGCCGCTCCACCCTCTTTATCCGCCTCAGCCTTGGCCTCCTCTAGAGCCCTGAGGTAAATCCTAGCCATAACCCAGGGGTAGTCGTCCATCCAAGATAAGCTGCCCTGCTTCCAAGTGTGAAAGTACATATCCTGCAGCATATCGTCCATCATCCCCTCGTTTTCCTCAAACTCCCTCATCCGGGCCTCGGAAGCCGACAACCTTTCAACGGCAGCATCTCTCTCCGATCGGTATCTCGACCAGTCAGCCAGAAGGGATTTCCGCATTGCCTCCATCTCCTCCCTCAACTTGGCTTGGGCAAGCTCTGCAACCTCAAGTTTCCCGGATAACTCCTCTATCTGCTCAAGGTCCGCTTTCCGAACCTCGTCCACTATGGCAATAGCCATGTCGATCCGTTCCTTGCAAGTAGCTTCCATTTTCCGCAGTTCGGCCCGGCTGGCCTCTTCCATGGTTTTCTTTAGTCGTCCAGAAGCAGCCTCATGCTGAGAAATTTAAATGGCCTGATCAGCAAGCTGTTTGGCCTAATCCGAAACCACCAATCGTAGTTGGATGTTGGCACTCCCAATCTCCTCTCTAGCCTTAACCAGCCGGGCATGATGCCCCATCAGCTTCCTAGTCTCCTCCGCCACTCGATTAATATTAGCCTTGGCCTCGTCTCCCATGGTAATTATCCGAGTAGTAAGTAAATCAAGATCTAAGGACTTAGCCTCATCAAGCACCCGTACCATGGGATTGCGGGGAAGAAGGTGCTCACCGGTAACCTCGTCAAAGGTAATATCATGGGAACTTGGATCCAGATCAGGATGACCCGCAAACGGATTTCGAGCTAAGTCAGGACGATCAATCTGAGTAACGGTAGGATTTTCAGACGGGTGCGGAGAGAGTACGAATTCAGTATCCTCCTCCGTGATATCATGAAGAGGCTGAGCTGGGGGCTGAGGACCAAAAGAAGGTTCGGATAAGGGATGACTCCTCTTTCTCTTTCGAATACCCTCTTCAATAACCCCGAGAAGAGGACGGTAGCCGACTACATCCCCGGAACGATGGGCCGAAGGCTTCGGCTTGGCGGAAGCTTTGGAGAGCTTGTACTGTTCAAGCCTGTGCCGAAGATCTGAGGCCTTGGCCGTTTTACCTGCTCCTGATATGAAGAACAAGTGTCACAAACTTACATTGATCCATAATTCGAGAAAACACGGTAAATTAAAAGTTAAAAGAAGAAAGAAAACACATCTGTGGTTGTACAAACCCTGGGGAGGAGTAGGATACTGCAATGAGTCCTGGATTTCATTCAAGGACGGGAGCGGATCATAAAATATTCCTAAGTCCCTATCATAAATGGAGCCCGCAGGAGTCAAAAGTTCACCTTGAGTCGTCGGAGCCACCTTGGCTGGAATAATCTGAGGAGGCTCGCTTGCACCAGTCCCAGCCTTGTCAGCTTTCCCAGATTTCTCTATCAAAGCCGGTTCCCCGTCCAGCCCCTCGAAAGCTTGGTGGAATGCATCATCCGTCCACTCCTGAATCTCGCCTGCTTGCCCAGGAAGCAAGGCCCCGATGCCATCACCACCGTCGCCACCTTCCCGGTCATCTCCACCCTCACCTCTCTCCTCCTCCACATCTTCCTCCCCCTGGGTAAGTGGACAATTGCTGGGGGAAGGACCGTCCGACTTCTTAAGTTTCTTACCTCCGAAGGCTGGAGGTTTTGTGAAAGGTTTTCTCTTGCCACTCTCTATCGTGACACCTCCCTTAGCCTGAGCAGCCGCCCTCTCCTCCGCCGTTTCCCTCAGCTTGACTACTGACTGCTGTGGAAGGATCAAGTTACACTCCAGAAGGGTCGCGTTTCTGATCAGGTAGGCAGCTGATCTATCTCTCCCGGGGATAGTTTCTATCTCAGCCACCGTCTGAACCAGGCGATCAGTCTCCACAACCGCAAAGCCACCTGTCGCTAGCAAAAATGAAAACGTATGAGAAAAAGCATCACAATCAGAATGGAGATTATAAATAAAGCATCGACTTACATCCAGAAGTAAAACTCCAAATAGAAACAGAGTCGTCCCTGACGAAGAACCACTCCTTCTTGAACATGCTGAATTTGGAATACAGATCCAAGACCGGCTTGAAGGTTACAGCTGACTCCAAGCTGATGTATGGGGACCCCTTCTTATAGCCCCTCAGATTATATAATTACCGGATCTCCCGGTTGGAAGGAGCACGACCATACTTCCTCTGGAAGATGACGAAGAGGCTCACCAGTATAGCATAGGAGTTGGGTTGAAGATGGAATGGGGCCACCTTTAGATATGTAAGGAAGCTGGCTACCCAAGCATTAAGAGGCGGAATGGCACCACACATGCAGTGGTATCTGCTGTAGGCAAAGTACCCTTCGGGAGGGTCATATGGCATAACGTCTCTCCCTGGCAACCGCATGCACGCCCTATCAATTCCGAAAGAACGAGAGATGACATCGAGCTGCTCCTCCTTGAGGGAGCTGGGAAAGCAATCGGGTGGGGTGTTCAGAAGCTCCTGAGGACCGTACCCGTCCACTAGTGATCTCGGGGCAGGTCCATGACGTTCTGGCCCTGACTGAGCAGGGGGCACTGCGGAAGATTCTCCTTCGCCCTGGGATTTCTTTTTATCTGATCGAGTTTCTGCTTTTCGAGTCATTTATCTGCAAACACAAAAAGTACATCGTTAGAGCAGAAGAAGTAAACAAGCATCCGTATGAAGACTAGAATTGCATTTATGAGTTGAGACATAAAATCTCATTCGGCCTTATACCCCCAGTCTCGTTCAGTACTAAAGATTTTCGAGTCCATTCGGTGTTGAAAAGTTTTTAGTTCATTCGGTACAGAGAGTCTTTATGCTCATTCGGTAGAACAAAGAAACCTCATTCGGCAAAAGAAACGCACCTGATTCGGCGCTAAGATGATTCAGCACTTGACTGATTCGGTGTTTATCTGGTTCGGCTATCTCAAATGATGGAGGTTGAACGAAGGCTTGAAGCCCATACTTATAAGCAATTACGAACGACCGGACCAGTTGGTTCGGCATACGGGGCCGAAAGAAGATGTCCTAGCTAAAACAAAGCATGCCATGTGCATACACATGCCCTACTTTGGGGGGCAAGTGTTGGGTGAGATTCGACCGGACCAAGCCCTCACCGAACAGGCCTACTGCCGAACCAACCCATCTCCTCACCAATGCCGAACCAACTTTCCTCCAAGCACTGCCAGACCAAACTCCCTCTCCAAGCAATACCAAACCAGCCCACTACCGGTCCAAGTACTACCGGACCAAACCCAACTTCTTCACCGAATCAACTATCACTGCCGGACCACTCCCCTGCCGAACCAAATCCCCTCTCCTCCATTACCGAACCAAACACTCACCGGACCAGCTCCACCAACTCCACAACCGAACCAATCCACTGCCGAACCAAGACCTCATCTCCACCCATCTACTACCGAACCAAGGCGATGCCGAACCAAATTTGCCAGGCCAGATTGTATCAGCCCGGGCCCATCAGCAGCTGTATACATCCAAGACCCCTACCCCCAGCCTCACTCTATAAATAGAGGGGCAGGGGTACAACAATGGGGGACAAGTTTGAGAGCTCAAGCACGGAGAGAACTTTCAAACAACTTTCTTTTACTTGTATCAAAGCTTTGTACTTGTAATCAAAACAAGAGAAGAGAAATAACATATAAAGTGGACGTAGGCACATTCTGGCTGAACCACTATAAATTTGCGTGTCTTTTTACAGTTTAGCCCCTGCTTTTCATATATTTGCATAAATCACTCAAATCACTAAGAACAACATAAGATCTACTAAATCATACAACTTTGAGGTGTTTGTCCATTTTTTGTGCAAACACATATCAAATTCAAGAAGTGGCAATATAATATACATATATGCGAACTAGGGTCAGGAGTAACGACATGAATAAATAAAATAAAATTGAACCTAGAATATTATTCCCCTTTGTAACACTTTGATTTGCAAAACCATCATTTGCTTTGGTTGTTTAACGCCATTGCTTTGGTTCAACGACATATGCAAATAAAGGCGATGTAGCGGACCAAAGTTTATTGCTTTGGTTGTTGGACCGAAGAAAAAGATGTTTTTGCTTCGGTCATTTCATGATGACCAAAGAAATTGACCCTCTTTTGCATTGTTGTTTCATGACTATCGAAGCAATCGACCATCTTTTGCTTTGATCGTTTCATGATGATCGAAGCAATTGGCACTCTTTTGCTTCGGTCTTTACATAACAATCGAAGCAAATGTCAGTTGAAGCTTAAAAAATCAATACCATTTAGGTTTTAAAACCTGAAACGGTATCAAATTAATTTACAACACATGATACAGTTTCGATCGGTTGGACCGTCAAAACCATGCATGTTTATTTCTTCAAAATTTGTAAAATAAATGTTCAACATATATCTTTATAATGCAAAAAAATAAAACAAATCACAACATACCATATTAATTCACAACATGTACACATTAATTTTAATTTCAAAAACAAACAATATTGGTACCCAAGTTTGAAATGAAAATAGTTTCACATAATATCACTTAAATAGCTTAATACATAATAGTTCATAGTTCGTGACACAACATATATCCAATGTGCACGACACTACTAGCACTACACAATGCATATCCAACCAATACCACACTGCTTGCAACAACACAACACTTATACTACACACCAGATCACTAACACACATGGCATTACACTACACAACATTTAAACTTTTGTACAGTACAGAACAACAAACATTCACTAACACAATACTTCCTCACACACATGCAGTACACACAACACACTAACACACATGCATAAACTTTCACATGCACTCCTTCAAAACACAGAACCACCTTCGCCACACATTAACCAATAACTACACCCAACACAACATAGCACCACTTGCACTTCTTCACAACACAAGACAACTACTATAGAAATACATGTTAATTGATAGCAATGGCATATTCATATACAATCTATATGAAGTAATATGCTATGGAAATATTGATTTTTATGATTGGTTTTATCATATTGGAACAAAACTTTCTCTCCAAAGATGTATATGTGTGCATATTTAGCTAAATTTAACAGACGTACACAAAAGATCATGTCAGCAAATGGTGGAATGACATTGATATTGTATGTTCTTTATGCTCTAATGCTCAATAGTAAGCTAATCATTTATTTATTTTAATTATTATTACTCAAGGAAAATCTAAGATCATGTTTGTAATATGTTAGAGATTAATACTACTTCGAATTATAACGTGGAGATAGTTTTACATAAAATTATTCAAATGTGGGTATATAATTGTTATCCAACTTTTTAACCAAGTAGCCTTTAAATGAATCAGAAGGCCAAAACAAAGGAGAAATTATTTACGAACTTGGGAACTTGCTTAGAACGATAATTCATATAACCTCAAGAAGTTGCAAAGCTATTGGGGCAAAGGAAACCACTCGATACCGAGCACTTTCTACTCGGTACCGACCACTTTATTTGCCCCTTGTGGGTCCTTGAAGCTCTGGCACATAGAAGTATGTCCTAAGTGATCATCGTGAAGTACATTTCTTAGGAACATGTGAACAACTCCAAAGGAATTCAAAAGGAAAACAAACAAGTTCAGATGATACAAGAAACTCTTGTAAATATCATAATCTCAAAGGAAAAATGCTTGAGATGTAGTGGATCGGGCATAAAAGACCAAAAGAAGGAAGATGGGGAAGTTCTCCCTTCAAAAATCATGTCAATACCCGCCACTTTTATTTGGTTCCAAGTTGATTTAATGACTCGGGTGACTCCCTGTCTTCCCCTATACATTATAAGATCTTGATTTGGACTTGGTATTTCGTAGGTCTCTAGTTCTGTAAGATAGTTTCCCTATAAATATGGAACTTATAACAACTAGAGAAGGATTTTTTGGCTCATTATCTTCTTCATTTTCTATCTCTCACCAATATAGTCAGTAAGGAAGCTACTTTTGCTGTTCTAGGCCTTTAGATCAATAAAACCCTTATACTAGTGAATCTTAAATCTTTAATCAATAAAAACCACAGTGGGCATAGGCTAGAGATTGCAAACTGCTTTATAAACTTGGTGTTCTCCTTATTTTTGTATATTTTTTGCAAGTTTCCTATAGTTCTACAAGACTTTGGGTGTTGTTTCATTTTTAGGCTCAACATTTTGGTGCTTTCACTGAGAATGGAGATTCTCAAGCATAGATCTAGCTTTCTATTTTAGATTAGAATGTCCAAAGGTTAGAACTAGAAGATTTTCATTAAGGAACAACAAGGATTTATATAAAGAAATCGATAGCACCTAGGAGATCTGAAAGATCATCTGGAGCTTTAGTTAGAGCGGATTATCATCACGTGGAGGTTAGCAACTAGCAGGCATTGCCAAGGCCATCTACCCCTCTGAAAATGGTTACTAGAATGGAGTTTGACAAAATGATGTAAGAGCAGAATCAAAAGATACCCAACAATAAGAAGGCTCTAATGGAAAAGATGGATTCTAGCATAACTCTACTAATTCAACAACCATAGAGGACCCAGAGTAGCAGAAGAGAAGTTTCACCTACTAGATCTGAAGAAGAGAGCTTATCTATTTTTGGTCAGAACAGATGAGATGGGAAACAAAAACAAAAGGAGAGGGCTACTTGAGCGGCAGGAGGAGTTGCTTGAGGAAGTCAGGAAGCACCCCAAACGAATTCAACTCGGTACCAACCAAAATCAGCTTGGTACGGTGAAGAATTTAGGCACTTCAAGGGGACGAAGAGATAAGGCCATGGACTTATCTGATTTGAAGGATGATAGCATGACGGTGATGATTATGACCTTATTGTTGCTGTTCATGATACTGTTGTGCGAACTATTGCTACGTAGCTGGTTAGGCAATAGAAAAGACCTTATGGAGTGGCTCTTCTAGAGATTGGAGAAGCTAGACATCAACGTACAAACCAAGTCTGATTGTAGAGTCAAACACCTGGCACAACTCCTAACAGTCGACCTTTAGAGTTCCAAGCAAGGAGTATATTGCAAATATATGGTTAAGCGGTCGGTAGAAAAGAATAAGTGGAGAAAGAATGAGGAGTAGGATTCCGCGCTAAGAAAACTCTGTTCATAGAGAACATTCTAAGATAAGAGTACCCTAGGAGGTTTACGACGCCGACGATGCCATCATACAACGAGACCATCGATTCAATGCAGCACTAGTTCAAGTATGAATGGCACATGGATGGTGCTAGGATGACGAATGTGGTGCGGTGTAAGTGATTTCTTATTTTTCTAGACGGTTTTGCATCGATGTGGTTTACTCGGCTCGCGCCGAAGTCCCTATCGACTTTTTGATGAGTTGGCAAAGAAGTTTATAGAGAAATTTAGCCTCCATACTACTCAGCCTAAGGATTTGATGTCTTTGTCTAGCCTATATTAAGGACCTAAGGAGTGATTGAAGGGGTTCTTGAATCAATTTATTGTGGTTGTAATGGAGGTTAACAATTCAAGGAGGATTTCATGTTTATTGCTTTGGTCTGAGGCATACACCCGGACATGGACTTTGGCAAATGGTTGAAGTTGAAACAACCAACGACTATGGAAGAATTCCACCAAAAGGCTAGTAAGTTCTTACGATTGGAGGAAGCAAGTCAAGTTATTGAAAGACTGATTATGGATAGCTGAAGGAGGTTATTCCAAGCAATGTAGTTGTTAAAAAAATAGGTGAGAGTTCTGGTAATGTAGCTATAAATGTTGGAAACTCTAACAATCAAAAGGGAAGTAATCAAGGCTCTAGTGTAGGCAGAATGAGGCGAAGAAGCGCCCAAGAAATATGAGGCTAGATGAGTAGATGCCTCTAAACGACAGATTGGAGAATATATACCTGGATATATAAGGAACAATACGATAAAAATGGACACCTAAGAAGGAGGCTACCGAGGAGGAAAGGCGCTTGGGAAAGTATTGTCGATTTCATGAGACCCATGAACACAACACGAATGAGTGCCAACATTTGAGAGACTTTATTGAGGAATTGATAAAGAAGAACAATTTACAGCAGTATGTTAGAGATCCGTAGGATAACAGGCAAAACAGTTGATCCTAAAGGTAAAATGGACAAGGGAACTACCCTAGACCCAACGGAGGTGCGTCTAGGTACATTGATGGGAGGTTAGTTATAAACACCATAACAGGAGGACCACATCCAGTAGGGAAAATCTAGAAGGAAATGGAGCTGTATGCGGGCTCATTGAAGCACGTACCAAAGGAGAGTTACTTTGCCATAGAGGATGGAGCTCTAGCCAAGCAACAGAGGATGGTAACAGATGACATTGTATTTAGGAATAGAGATTTCGATGGAGTCAAAGTGCCAACTTTCGACCTCATGGAGATAACGACAGTTAATGAAATGACAACGTTCGTCAGGTGCTAGTGGATAATAGAAGTTATTTGAGAATTCTATTCAGGAGAATGTTTGATCAAATGAAAATTAGTATAAAGGATGTCATGGCCTGTAAAACCATGATTCAAGGGTTTACAGGAAAAGTGAAACAACCAATTAGGATGATTGATTTATCGATTGAGTTGGGTGATGAAGATCGCAAGGTTGTATGGATCTAGACATTTGTTATAGTGGATGAGTAATTGGCATATAACGGCTTTTTGGGCCCACCGGCCTAGGCTGATTTTAGGATAGCACTGGCTCGTTGGTGCTTAATAATGAAATTCCCTATGGAGAATGGGGTTGGATCAGTAAGAGGAGACTAGAGCACTAGAAGGGAATGTTTTATTGCAGATCTAAGTAAAGTGACTTGAAAAGGGAAAGAATGTAGAGATGGCTCTCTACATTAAGAATTCGAAAGCATATATAGCAATTAAAATCCAAGCCCTCGCTTAGGAACAATAGCAGGTTCGAAAGTCTATGGATCCCAGGAAGAATTTAGAGGAACTGCGGGTAGCATCAGCCAAGTTGATGGTAAACGTTTTCGATCGGTCTGGATAATCCTACTCGGGCTCTTAAGATTGGATCTCAACTCAAGGCGGGATTGAGAAAGGAATCGGTTAATTTTCTATAAGCAAACGTGGACGTGTTTTCTTGGACAAATTTGAATATGTGTAGGGTATCCCTGGAGATAGCGTGTCATGCACTAAATGTGGACTCGAAGTTTCCACTTGTGAAACAGATAAGGATTAGTTTGGGTCTGGAGCAGTCTGCTCCATTGAAAGAGGAAGTACACATATTGAAAGAAACCATTTGATTCGCGGTGATTTATACTTACAATGGGTATCGAATCCCCTGTTGGTTAGGAAGTCAAACGGAAAGTGGTGGACGTGTATTAATTATCCAGACTTGAATAAAGCATGCCCAAAGAATAGCTTTCCCTTGCCTAGGATTGATCAGTTGGTTGACGGGACCATTGGACATGAGTTTCTCTTATTTATGGACGCTTACTCAAGATATAACTAGATTCTGATGTACGTACCAAATCAAGTGCATAGAAGCTTTATAATGGATTTGGGTTTGTATTGCTATCGGGTGATGCCATTCGATTTAAAGAACACTGGAGCTAAACACTAGAGGTTGGTGAATTTTTTGTTCAAGAAGCAAATCAGATGGATGATGGAAGTATACATGGATGATATGCTCGTGAACTCTGGCTATTAAGGAATCACATGGATGATCTTTTAGAAATGTTGACGTATTACGGAAGTATGGAATGAAATTGAATCCGTTAAAATGCTCTTTTGGAGTTGCATCGAGGAAATTTTTGGGATTTATTGTGAGTTCCAAGGGCATTGAGGCTAATTCAGAGTAGATAGACACCTTAAGGAATACGAGCGCCCTGACCATAAAGGAGTCAAAGAGCTTGAATAGCAAAGTTGTCGCTTTGAGTTGGTTCATCTCAAAGGCAATAGATAAATGTATACTATTCTTCGATGCTCTAAAAAAAAGGAAAAAGGAACTTCGAGTGGAATGCGGAATGTTAGAATGCCTACGAGGAGTTACTAAGGCACATGGGGACTCCACTAGCTCTATCCACCGTTGGACGGAGAAGACATGTTCATTTATTTGGTAGTGTATGCTCATGTACTAAGCACTATATTAGTACGTGAGGAGGCTAAGATTCAAGGGCCGGTTTATTATATCAGTAAGCGATATACTAGAGGTGAAAGAACTACCCGAGGTTGGATTGCATACTTCTTGTTGATTGCATCGAGAAAGTTCGACATATTTTTAGGCTCATCCAAATAAAGTGCTGACGGATCGACCTTTGAAGCATGTGTTATACCGACCGACTTCTGCGAGGCAGCTAAAGTGGAACAAAGAGTTAAGTCGGTATGATATTGCTTACCATCCAAGAAGAGCAATAAATGGGCAAGCACTGGTAGACTTCATCGTTGAGTTTACCACATGAGATGGTTAAGGTGAGGACGATACAATCATACTTTCTCATTGGAAACTATTTGTGGATGGAGCTTTGAATGAATGTAGTTCAGGCATAAGAGTAGTACTTATAACTCCAGTAGGACAATCAATCTATTATGCATTGGAGTTGGAATTTCCCACAAAAAATTATGAATTTGAGTATGAGGCATGGATAATAGGGCTATGGATAGCAAAGGAACTAGGAATAAATATGTTGCATATATTCAGTGATTCCCATTTAGTGGTTTGTTAAATGAGGAAGGAATATCAGGCTAAGGGTACAAGGCTCATTCCTTACCTGGCGAAAGCACTAGAACTATGGGATGATATTAAGCACTATACTATTATGCATATCCTAAGAGAGGAGAACGCAAAAGCTAATTCTTTGGAAAAAATGTCTAGTTTTGGGAAAGTACAGATCCCTATTCCTTGGAATTTAGGCCATGTGATCCCTCCTGTATCCCCATATTTCTCTAGAGATCCTTTTCCAATGGAGGTTTTGATGGCTCCATGTATTGACCAGATGGATGTTGAGTGGATTTTGGAGACCACGGAGGAAAAGGAGTCGTGGATGATTTTGATCAAGGAATATTTGCTAAAAGGAATTCTCTCGAGAGACAGGAATGAGCAGAATAAACTCCTTTGAAAGGCACCATGGTTCATGATGCAAGAAGAAGTGTTGTACAAAAGTGGTTTCTCTACCCCCTCGCTTCAGTGTGTAACTAATAATGATGCTAGGAAAATCCATATGGAAATCCATGAGGGTTGCTGTGGCGATTACACCGGGTGGTGGACTTCGGTAAAAAAGGTAATTCGCTACGGATATTTCTGGCAAACAATAAATCAGGTTGTAGCTAATTACTCCAATCAGTGCAACTGTTGCTAGAGATTTTCAAAAATTCTAAGAGCTCCATCTACAGAGCTTACACAAATGGTTAGCCCATGGCAATTTGCAGTTCGGGGAATTGATATTATCTCAGTGCTACTGTTAGCAAGAGAAAGAGCTATGTATGTAATAGTTATGGTGGATTACTTCACAAAGTAAACCGAAGCAAAACCACTATCCATAATTACGACAAAAAAGGTGATCGATTTTGTGACGAAGAACATCATTTACAGGTTAGGAGTACCTCAGAAGATTATAACAGATAATGGAATCCAGTTCGAAAGTGTTGAGTTCAAGGATTTCTGCTATCGGTATAAGACTGAGAAAAGCCTTTCAGCGGTAGCCCACCCAAAGGCCAACGGACTAGTGAAGGCAGTGAATGAAATCTTCAAGTCCATCTTGAAGAAGTGATTAGCTAAGGCCAAGGGCAACTGGGTCAACGAGCTTCCACTGGCACTGTGTGCATATAAGACGACTCATAAGTTAGTGACTTGACATACACTACTCGCTCTAGCCTACAGATCATAGGCTATTATCCCTATAGAATTGGAAGTCCTTTCTCATCATAAAAGGCATTATGATCCAAAAGGTAAACGAGGAACTCTTTCTTGAGTCCCTCGATTTGGTTGATGAGAAAATGGTTAAGAAGCAAAATTAAGGGCTGCTCCTCACCAGAAAAGAGTAGTGCGACACTTTAGCACCAAGGTCTAGAGATGTTCCTTTGAGGTTGGGGATCTTGTTTTGAAATGAGTTCTCCTAGATATGGGGATACTTGGTCCGAATTGGAAAGGTCCTTATGCAATCGAACAAAATCTTGGAGATGGGATGTCCAAGGTTGCAACTGTCGACGAAATCTTGATTCGATGCGCATGGAACAACGACTTGCTATGACACTATTTTTTTAAATTTATTTTTTGCAAATAAGCCACAAGGATTTATAGGGCAACGTGATAAGGTAGGAATTTCCGCATTTTCAGTTTATAAGTAAAAGTTAGCTTCTTGAACTAATGGAACCCTGTTCTGATAAGAAAATTTCTTGTTCTGCACGATTAGCAGTACGGTAAGGTACAAACTCCCTTGGTCTAGGATAGGGACTGTAGAGTGTAATTTCAAGGGTTGATTGGATCTTTCAACCCTACATGCTTAAGTACTCAAAAAATGGTACTAATTCCACTGTTCCAGGATTAGGTTTAGATAATTCAATCCCAACCTTCAGGTATTGGCTGCTGCTCGAAATTAATAAACGTCGTGAAGGAATGTCAAGTATAAGGCAACTAAAATCCTAGCTTTATAAGATAGAAGATAGTGCTCAGTTAGAATTCTAATGACTACGCTAGCGGCCCGATAGGATACATTAGGTTGAGGCTAAACGAGGATGGTTAACATATTCACTTAGTCAACGTCCGAAGATAGGCAGACTGAAAGCGGATGCCCAAAGAAATGATTTCGAAGGCATAGGTCCTTGGATATATGAACCGGCCTTCAGTTGGGGTAATCATGACAGCGCTTATGGTCCGATGGGACACGCTTGGTCGAGATAAAGCAAAGATAGTCGTTGAAAATCGAAAATGTGTATTATTAAATTCCTTCATACCGGGATTAGGGCTGGGGAAGCGGGACTGGACTGGGGGTAACCGGATAATTTGCCCTGTGGTGTTAGCCTCTAACCAATGCCCAGATTTTGGCATTTGGGGTGACTAGTCCTATAAACAGGACTCGATACATGGCAAATATAAAAAGGCGCGATTTCACTCACGGCCAAGTGGGTTGCACTTTGCCAAGGATAAATAGTGTAAATCAATGGATAGCACTGACCTTGTCTGGTTATTCGTAAGGTTGGAACAAATTGTTGTTCCATAGAAATAGGAACATCACGAAACTCGGATAGTTCATAAATAATAATTAATCAAAGGAAACTCGACCAAATATAAACCGAACTGAACGGTAATATATAATTAAAGCAATTATAGGAATTTTATTTAAATGCACAAAGTTGTAGTAAATAATGGCATTGTGTGGAAGTACGCACTTATAAAATGAATAAATTACGATACATGCAGTTATTTTATGTAAGCGCGTAGTTGTACGTAAGAAGTTACGGAATATAAAAGTGCGAAAATGTAAATTGAACAAAGATTACAGAACAAAGCGGTCTTGCATTCCTAAAGCTTTTATATACAAAGATCGTGGGGCCTCTCCCGTAAAAATGTGGATTTTTCCAACAAAATTGAAAGTAAAATGTACAATCAAAAGACCCATCTTGCCCGTAAGTCTCAGGAATCTCCTACTCATTCTTCCCTCTCTTGCTACCTTTTTCGCACGAACTATCGGTTGGTTTTTTATGCTTTCACCCGCCTTTGATTTTCCCCTCTTCGGGAGTATCTCCTTCGAACTGCATAGTTTCTCCCTCGGCTTAATAAGGGGTTCATTAGATTTTCCAATAAGAGCATTAATGGATTTGATCTTAAGGGGCTTCTACTTAATTGGGGGAAGTTTATGAGATGGGCTTTTTGGTGCAGAGTTGACAGATTTTTCCGATTTCAGGCTTGGTCTGGATCTTAACATTGAATGGTCAATTTTCAATCTCTCCGCCATGGTGATTTGGTCTGTTGGGTCTGCAACATTGATGGTAACAGTGTCTTCCTCTAAGGACAGAGTTACATCCTCCAAGTTCTCTTGGGGGGCTAACTTCTCAGTATCAGGCCCTGGGCTAGAGCTGGATGGAGGAACAGAAGTAATAAGTCTTCTGGCGAAGGAGGAGGAAGATGTAGATGATAGACAAGGAAAACTGAATGGTAAAGGTTAGCGATGGATTCACATGAGAAATGGAGTTGCTCAAAAACCTATGGAACAAGAGATGTTCCATTGCCCGGAATCGATTACGAAGCAGGAGATTTAGAAATTTTACCTTCTTCAAGTGAGTGCTGGATTGGTCGATCGATAGAGGGTTGAGTATAGGGTTCAACAGATATAGTCGCTGTAGATGCTGGAATAATTTGGGTGGCTTTACAGCTAGCCCTTTTGGTCATGGGAATATTTGTTGACAGCTCTTGGGATTTTAGAGTTGGTAATTCTGCTCAACCCGATGCACTTAGGTCAATGGAAGCTTCAAAAGCAGCAACAATGGTGGTAGCATCTTCTTCAGCAAGAATAATGTTTTCCCCTTCAAGTTTCATTATATCGTCTGCATTGAGCTACTTAGCCATCAGTTCTTCTTTGGTAAGCCCTTCAACAATCGCCTCGGCACAATGTAGCACTTCTTCCCAGGCATCGGCAAGAGTTATGGCATATGTACCCTAGCCATTTTAGGTTCTTGTATCGAATCACGTTGGCAAACAATTGCTAGAGAGTATTGTTTAATTCTTCCCTCTCTTTTATCTTTTCCTCCCTAAGCTCCTTCAGATCCTACACGATGATGGCATGCTTTACACCAATATCCAACTTTTCAGTCTTCGTCAATAGCAGCTCATCCATAAGTTTATCTTTTTCATCATTAACCTTTAGGATCTTGGCTTCCTGTTCTTTGATGGTTTCATCCTTTACAATAAGGGTTAGGTTCTTCTCGGCAATTTGTGTTTTCAGGGCAGCATTTTCTTCATGTGCAGTTTTCAGCAAGTATCTCAGCACAAGTTGTGCATTGGTATCGCCGTCCTCATTTCCACCATCAAGCTGTCAGTACTAGCCTTGGATTTTAGAGCAGCATCTCTTTCCACCTTCATCGTTTCTAAATCACCTTTGTATCCTTCAATAAGGAAACCATAGTTCTTTCTCTTGGACTTGAATGATTGGATTTTCATGTGGTTAACTCGATTGACCATAGAGAAGGCGTAACAGAGCTTTTTTCTTTCATAGCCTTGGTTAATGAGCATCTAAATATGCTGGACATCCTGGTCTGCTTCTTCCTTTGGAATGTTTTTAATGTCCCGATCAAACATGACACGGGTCAAGAAGAGGTCAGGAAAAGTGGCATGCATGCGAGATGAGGGAGCAAGAATAAGAGCTAAAGGAGTGGTGATTCCCTTAGATTGAGGGGCATGACTCCAGTTAGAGACAAGAAGTTGAAGTTTGCTGGTATGTAGGATTTGAGATTCAGAGCAGGGAAGAGGAATGCCGGAAGAGGACTTGCGATGATCGTGTGAGTCCTTGTGTCGCTTGCTATGATCATTAGGCTACCTTTTTTCAGCCTGCCTTTTCTCTCTCTCTCTTTGTCATAACTTTGTGGTTCTATTCCACCTCTCTTTCTCCCTCATTTCTTTGAAATCTTTCTTCTTCGATCTCTTCACGACCCTAGTAGCTAGAACGAGGAAGGTATGGATCAAGATTCCATCCTCTCGACTGACCAACTCCATATTGAAGCTTCCTTTGTCTGTCCCTTGCCATGGTACCTAAAACTAGAAGAAAGATCGTATACACCCGAGAATTTTAGAATTCAAACAAATGCAGCGATGTGTGTGCATGATCCTAGTGAAATGCAGAGTGCCGATGACCCTTTAACTACTCTACGAACCATGTTCGGAAGCAATTAAAGATGGAGTTTCACTACCATCAGCTAGGATGTCCCTAGACAGTAAACTGAAGCCCAAAGACCATTCCTTAAGGAGATCGCTATGGAAATATCAAAGTCGCTCAAAGACCAAAAACGTCCCCTAAAAACCCAGCTAGAGGAGTCGTCATGGCCAACGGTGATGCGCTTGGTTCTTTGGTTTTCTAAAAAGCCTGAATGACTATGCATTTTAGACGGGGTGAGGCAGTTTAGTGACTTCGGGAGATGTCTTGTCGCATGATTCATCTCCCTTTGAACTAGCTTCATAGTCACTATCGCCTTCTTTGGTGCTCTCTTCCTCTTCCTTTTCTTCTTCTTCTCAATCTCTCGCCTCTTCTTCCCTCATCTTCACTTTCTTATGGAATGTTTTGCATTCCAGCTCTTTTATCCCCTTCTCTCGAAGTTTCACTGGCGGTAGGCTCTTTTGCTGCCACATCCATAGGCTCTTTAAAATTTATCATTCCCGATAGACCTTTAAACTACCTTTGAAGAATATCTCCACATCTACGAGAAAGTGCTGAAGTTCGGCTAAGCATTCTAAAAATGCTCGCGGCGTAGTTGCAAAAATGGCAGAGCGATCAGGATGCAACAAGCCACACCAGTGAAGGTTTTCGTTTGTTAAAATGTGCATAGTGGTGCGACGTTGGAAGCTAATTCTCTTCAGAGGCTTCAAGGTTTTGGCATGCTCGTCGCTTGTGTCTCAAGCGGGAATATCTATGAAAGAGTTGGGTAAAATGTTAATCACTTGGATAGATGGAATCCAAGTGTAGGAAGAGTGAATGGAAAAGGATCTTACTACCCAAAAGCCAATTTCCGTTGGAGCCATACAAATACCGAACAAAGAAATTTTTGTTCTTAAAGTATGAGCGTTTGTTGTGGAGTTCTTCTGTAACCCTTCATTTGCACCAGGCATAAATGACCATGAGAGATGGCGAGTCTAGCCAATGTTTGAAACTCAAAATGTAGGTTAGATCTCTGAAATTTGGAGGTCATTGGAATCGGTTCATTAATAGCACATATAAGGATCTTAGTAGCACATATCCGTTGGGATGAACTTTGGACGGAGCCAACCTAAGCTTATAGAGAATCATGCAAAAAAGGAAATGAAAGGCAATATAATGCCACCTAAGCAATTATATTTATTGTTGGCTGTATAGCCTAATGAAGGAGTATGAGCTCGTTGTCCCTGGGTAGGAAGTAGGATATCACCTTCAGGAATCCTATGTTGTTGGCAGATGGTCTGGAGCATTTTGGGAGTAAGGTTTGATGGCACATGTTCGGGCGGATCGTTCAGGAAAACGATATACTCGTTCAATGGAAGAGGTTGTTCTTAGTTTAGATTTACAAGAACGATCATTCCTTGCAATTCAGCGGTAATTGAACGCCTAATCCTAGAAGGCATGGAAGTTGAAGCCAGTGACAGGAAATCTTTTTGGATAGGTAGAGGGCCCGACTTTGGAAGGGGCAAATGGACCGATGCCGGTCTTAAAGCGGGGCAATTGGCAAGTCATTCCAGATAGGAAAACTTATCATTCAACATGATTAGGTATGTTTTATCTTGGAATTTTGTTTTACATTTAAACACATGTGACCAACGCTCAGAATCCAATGGATATCATGGTGTGTTGATCAATAAGATTCTAAACGTCAATGAGGCAAGTGGAAGTGTTAACCTTTGTAGTGTTAGTCTCATGTTCTATACACGATGAAAAGACTATCTTGCGTAGGTAGCTTGCTCATGTTGGAAAGTTGAACCACGTCGCACGATGAAACTATGCATCATATCTTACCAATTATCATCAAATAGTCGATAATAGAACCACTGTCCGTAGCGACGCGAAAGATTTTCTTTTACTGGAATATTGGAAGTGTGGTAATTGGAAATGCGATGCCATAGAATCATTCATTACGACAATCCTTCGAAAAAGAGCCATCATATTGATACTCAAATGACAATACTAGATCAGTCAAGTGTTGGTCAGAGCAATCAATTGATTTTGTAATGTCATAATTGAGTTGTGTTATTCAGTTGATTTTCCCAAAGCATACCTCAAATTGAACCCGAATGCATATCAGATCGGATCTGAACATAACTTGGAAAGAATCTTGGTGTTACTCTAACCTAACACTTGTCAAAACCATCTTAATCGCCGATCATAACCTACCTAAAGGTTTTGGATCAAGGCTTGGAGACGAGGAGGGTTCGGTATCAAGCAATCACGAGTAGTCAACGGTGTTTGGAGTAGAGATCTGAAGTCCTCGGTGGCGTTTTGGCAACGATGGTGATGTTCTAGAGGCGGCGGAACGATGACGAGTCCTTTGGAACAAGGATATGAGGTCGGTAGCAACGAAAAAAGCTAGTGGTGGCAATAGGGTGCTGGTGGTAGCGTCAGGGAGTCGGTGGTGATTATTTACTGTGGAGGAATAATTTTGAAAGGAAATCGGTTAAATTCTGGAAAAGTAAGGTGCACGGTCATGAAATGTAGAAAGGTGAGGAGTTCTTTCTAAGTACATAGTACTTATAGTAGTAAGTGATAGGCAAAAAGGGATCAGTGCCGAGAAGAACTTCTTGGTACCGAGTAGAATTTTTCGAAAAAAATTGGGTAAAAAGGGTAAGAGGATGGACAATGCATACCTAGCTAAGACGTGGAATGATCTACAAAGTGCGAATCTTGTCCTTAGCACAAAAAATGACACTTCTGCTATATAAAGCGATTGAATGGATATCCACGGAATAGAGGCAACGCTTTGATGCAACTCCTGGATAATCGGTGAACATACATGAATAGTAGTAAATGGTTGTCTTATTCCAGAGCATGCTTTATTTCCAATAGAAGCCCAAGCATCCTTTAAATGAATCCGGGTGTCATGTGAAGATGAAACGATTCACGGAGTTGGAAACCTACTTAGTAGGATAATTGTAATAGACTCAAGAAGTTGCAAAGCCATTGGGGCAAAGTAAACCACTCAGTATCAATCACATTCTAATCGATACTGACCAATTTATTTTCCCTCTGTGGGTCCCTAAAGCTCTGGCATATGGAAGTATGGCTTAAGTGATCGTCATGAAGTACATTTCTTAAGGAATATGTGAATAACTCCAAACGAATTCTGAAGGAAAACAAACAAATTCATTCGATATTAGAACCTCATGGACATAGCACAATCTCAAAGGAAAAATGCTTGGAACATAGTGGATCATGAATAGAAGACCAAAAGAAGGAAGAATGGGAAGTCCCCCTTAAAAAGTCATATTGGTACCGACCACCTTTGGCCGGTACCGAGTTGATTTTATGACCTGGGGGACTCCGTCTTCCCTACTTAGATTCTCAGATCTAGATTTGGACTTGATATTTCATAGGCCTCTGGTTCTGCTAGACAGTATCCCTATAAATACAAAACCTATAGCAACTGGAGGACTTTTTTGGCTCATTATCTTCTATCCCTTCTCCACTGCAATCACCAAGGAAGCTACTATTTAAGGTTCTAGGCCTTTAGATCAGTAAAACCCTTGTACTAGCGACTCTCAAATCTATAATCAATGAAAACCATAGTTGACATACGCCAGAGATAGTCGAATCACTTTAAAAACTCGGTGTTCTCCTTATTTTCATCTATTTTATGCTATTTTTCTATAGTTTTATAGGACATTAGGTGTTGTGCCATTTCTAGGCTCAACAACAATAAGGAAATCAAAAACTTAATTAACATTAGTCTTACTACTACTGTCTGGCATGTGTGGTATGAGAGAAATAACCATGTTTTCCAAGGAATTCAAATTCTATTTTACATTCGACTACTTCATATTATACAGGATTGTAAAGCTATTCAACAATGATTATTTTTATCAAAATAAGATTAAGAATAAGGAGCTTATCTTTGGGAAATTTGGTTGTAGGGTCTCAAGCTAGTAGTTATTGTCTGGTTATCTTTTGTTCTGCTTGGTCATTGAACTACTATTCTTATCATTGAAGTGTGTTCAATTTCCTTGCTGATCTCTAGATATGTGGAGATTATTTTTCAACATTAATTTTTTGTTATCTTCACTCAAGTTTAGTACTTGCCTCCATTGTTGCTCGTGTTGTTTCCTTCTATTTGAAACAGTGACTATAAATTGGACATGCAAATATTGATTTTTATGGTTTCAAATATGCAAATATGAAAACAGCCGAGGTAAATTGGATATGAATATATCAAGTAATGATGTCAGACTATATAGTTGACAGTGTTTCAAAGGTATATTCATTTATCATGTATAACCAACCTTACATTAAGCATAAAAATAACAAAATTATGAAAAAAAAAATGTGCTAAAGGGTTAATTTACTATGCAACATTTGCATATATTATAACGACATACTGCTACTACTTCATTTTCTAAATAATTATAAAGGCATACTATTGCTACTACATTTTCTAAGCGGCACATTTTCAAAAGTTTATATCCAAATTAACCTCTTTACAAATATGTTTGAGCAGAGTTCAAGAACTCACAGGTATAAGTTATATGTTAGTCACATCAAAAATACCAAGTAAACCATTCAACTTTGATACTCACAACATATTACTGATTGATATCATGAACTCAGCCTACTAAATGATATCCAGTAGCACATGAGTTAGGAATACTTTAGTTGAAAAAAATCAAAGCAAGAATCAAAATACTGATTAAGCAAATAGAAGAATAATGACTTTCCTATCAAGCATTACAGAACAGAATTTGAAGAACAGTTTGTTTAAATAAATTTTTATTTGGTAAATTAAATGGTAAACATAGTGTGTTTTATTTTGCCGAACTTTACACATTTACACACATAGCTTAATTATTAATGCTCAACTAGTTTCAAAAGTTCCACTATATACGTGGACTATGCAACAAAGTTCATTATTATTTCTTGTGTGACATTGAATAAACATGATCAATATATGCATTGACCATTACATTAACATTATGGTCAAAGGTTTCAAATCTATGATTTGAATAATCTTATGCTCAGCATATGTGGCATTTGAGTAACCATATTTTTCACATTTAATAAGAAATCCATCCAATCATACACTTATTGTAAAAGGTTTTAAATAAATGATTTGAAAAGATTAGGTTCAAAAATCATTTATGATAGTATTGGTTACTAGATTAGGCCATGAATAAATATAGGGGGTATACATGATAACACAATCAAATACTTATTCAATAATAAGTTTGTATTTGCAATACAAATATGAAAATTATTAAAAGAAGCGGCGAAAACTGATAAGAGACATGATTTGTTAGAAAAAGAATTATAGAAACATAAGAACTGATTGGGGAGTGTGCTATCCTCAATCTTAATAGACTAAACCACTCTTTTATCTTTTCCCTTTAATTGTTCTAATTTAAAATTTAGAAACAAAACTAAGCGTAACCAAGAGATTCTAATAGTCTTAATTATTTTCAACAATCATCATAAACTTGTTGTAATCTATCATTGTTTCTTAAAAACAACGCATAAGTATTCTTAACCAATTCAGGAATTTTTAGTGCAAATAAATAGAACATAAGTGTTGCAAACCAAAACAAGATGCTCTAACAATGAAGTTTTATACAAACCTGTTGCAGTTGAATACGGTATTGAAAATTATTGAGTCAAAAGAAAAATTGACAAAATGCTTTCTATGAATTAAATCAAGCATCCTATCAAAATTAAATCTAAAAAGACAACTTTATAAATTTATACTTACATATTTGCACATATGAAGACAAGAGCGGACACCTAAAGGTCAAAGAGGCACAAAAACTTAGGCAATGGCAAGTATTCTAGATTTGAAAATTGGAGTGGATGTTGGAAGGTCACAAGAGCACAGAAACTCCAGAGGCGACAAAAGGTTGTCGTGATTGGCGGAGGGCTTTATGGTATGACGATGAAGATGGATATGGAGGAAAAATTTAGGGTTTGGAGTAGATGCAATTGAGAAAGAAATGGTGTAATGAAGTTGGATTTGAAAGAATATTTCATGTACTGTCCAATAGTGAAAATCAATTGCTTCGGTCCTTAGGAAGAAAACGAAGCAAATAACCCTATTTGCTTTGGCCATAAAGAAAATCGTAGAAAATAATCATGTTTGCTTTTATCCATTTTCTTCGGTTATAAACAATGGCCAAAGTAAATTATACTTTCGTATTTTCTAATGCTTTGCATGTACCTATTGCTTCGGTTGTTAAGGGAGGACCAAAGCAAATAATAATGTTTGCTTTGGTTGCTAGCATAACCGAAGCAAATGAGACTAGGCAACAAGCATATTGTGTACTAGTGATCTTCTTCTAATTTGCTTGATTCACCACCAAATCTCGCTAGAATCGAATGAACTACATTTATTTTGTTTGATGTTGTTTGGTGTGATAATATTTTGGTTTTGGGAGAGAAAGTCGAAAGAGTGGTGGCCATGAAGGAGGATAAAGAAAGAGAAAAGAATGATTCAATGAATTAATGAGGAAGATTTGTTTTATGGATATAATGAAAATCTTTCTCAATCTCTCTTTTAAAACCTTTCAATTTAATTCCTCAATCAAATCCATATTAATATTTAGATCATTTCTTTCTTCCATATGGCCACTCATAATATTATCCCATGTAAACCAAAAAATTCTAATGCTTATTTAAGTAAATAAATAAATTTAAAGCTAATTGTTTAAATATATATTGATATCGTATAACGGTACACATATATAATTTTTTATGCACATCTAAATAATTACTAAGAACTCCTAAGAAATCAAATTAATTTATAACACTTTATAAACTAATTAAATCGGGTGGTGTTTTGGAGAATTTAAAATTGTGGTTGTATGACTCATATGTGCGAATTCAGTCAGCAATTAATATTGAACAACTCAAATATTAATATTCATATGTCACTTTAGCTAGTAGTGTAACATTTTGATCCAATTCATCGCTTACAAACCTTTTCAATAAAAATCATATTTTATATTATCTTAAGTGGTAGCAATAGTGAAAATAATTTACACATGCTCTTTACGCCAACACTATATCACATTAGGATGAATGGAATTTGGTGCTGGTCAAAATTCCAACATTGTACACATTCAACTTAATCAGTCCATAAACAAAGTCCTTGGTTTAATAATAATATTTTTATTAACTGTTTTATTCTGGCCAGAGATTTTAACATTTTGTTGACTGCAGTTGATTGTGATTCTAACTCATATAAGCGAGAAGACGAATTCTCTATTGAATACTGCTTCACTTCTAATGCTTCAACTTGGACCCAACTATAGTCAATCGATGGATTACCATGCCATGATTTAACTATAATAAAAGGGAGTATTCATATTGGAGTTCCATAGTATTCATTAACTGAGGGAACCGTGTATTACCGTCACATTGAGATTTCATGTTCGACCTAGTTGTAATCAACTAATAGGAAACTCTTGGATGAGTCATTCCATAGTCATACGATAACTACAAGTATGTAATCCCTTGGTGCTCCAAGCAGCATGAGTAAGACACTGCTCAACATTTGGAGAGTGTTAGGCACTCAGGTCTCAACGGATGTATCGATATCCTTCTCAAAACATCTTGACCAGGAATATTTAAAACAAAATGTTATTTCATTTTGTGATTAATTACTCACGATTGCAACTAGTTGCAACTATAGTCACCTAACATTTTTATTTAAGAATTTTCTTATATATATACATATTATTTAATTACTTAATTAATTATATCATAATATAACAAAATACATAGTAGAAAACAAACACCTTCGTTATGAAAAAGATTGATTATAGAAATAGATATATGTGATAAATTATATAATTGTCTGTAGTACATACCAATAACTCTGCCAAAATATAACATGCTGAAAATTAATCACCTTCTTCATTTTCGAGTTCCAAATAAGATAACCTTTCACCCCCTACATGTAGCCTAGCACAACTCACTTGAAAGCCTTTGGCTTATGCTAATCATTTCCCAAATTATGCACATAAACCAGATTACCAAATACATGAAGATAACTCAAGTCAATACTCTTTTCTTTCCATACTTTGTTCATAATTTTTCCATAAATAACTAAGCATGAAATTCGATTTACAATATGAATGGTGGTTGACAAAGCTTCGACCGAAATCACTTTGACAAACCCGATGTCAACCTCAAGCATCGAGCTTTCTCCAATAGAATAAAAATTACCATCTTCACCACTCGGTTTAGTTGAGGATTACCTGTTGTAGTAATTCCTCTGAATATCTTGTTGTTTACAATATTGTAAGAATTGTCCAGAAATATATTCCTTGCCATTGTCGGATCTCAACACCTTCAAAATTTTGGTACAATCATTCTCAGTAAGAGATTTTCGCACTTTGAACTTCTCAAACTCCTCCGCTTAACCTTCAATAAACACACCCACACTTTTTAAGAAAAACCTTCAATAAAAAGTATACAATACCTAGCTCTGCATAAAGAAGCTACCAAGCCGCTCCTTATACTTCAGTGTGAAATACTTAAGATACTTCTAGATCCTGCTATCCTCCACTAAATGACACCTTTATTTGCTTACCCAAGTCACACTCCTCACAAAATTCCAACTTGCAAAAACCCTTTCCATCGATCATTTTCCATTTTTGAAGAATGTATAAGTTTTTCTATGAAACATCACCTAATCTCAATTCAAATGCCACAAACCAGTCACATCCAGATCATGAGAACTATCAACGACAACATATGTTTGGCCTTCAATGGCCACTCCTTTAAGCAAATACAAACTACTATTCTTCACAATTTTCATCAACACAAGCACACCCATATAAACCCCTAAGCCATCCTTCATTATAGCGATTTAGCATCTAAAAGAATCCAATTACTTTAAGGAAATAAGCGACTTTCGATGTCTTAGTACACAGTGTACATTAGTGAGTGCGCAAATTGCAGCATCAAACATTCGAATGCACACAAAGCCAACACTCATAGAGTTACAAGTAGCTCCATCTCTAAAAACCTTTGCATTTCCCTTTTTGTTGTCATAAGATGAAAACCAACTCATATTAGGCATTATAAGCAAAGACGCTTCAGAATCGAGCACCCAGTCATGACCCAAAACCTCTGATGCTACTATCGTCAGTACATCCTCGTCTATCTCAACATCAACACTTTCCACCACCATCACTGAAGTCGCTACATACTACTTCTCCTCAAGACTCTCATTCTTCCAATGGCAGGCTTTTTACAATTAAAGAACTTTGAGTTTTTATCCCTCGTTTTCCTCGCCCTTGATTATCGAGCTTTCTATAATTTGATTACCCTCTATTTCACTTAACCTTTTCATATTTTCCTCTCTACACAAATAAGACATGATTACTACTAGTCCCATCACTACGGCCACTCAACTCCTTCATCTGATCATGCAACTCCTCAATAAGAAGATCTGCCTTGATATCACCAACAATCAATGTATCATGACTATAACTCAAGCTATTAGAAAACCACATAGCTCTAGGAATGAATATAACAAGATCATATCCCTTTTCTCTTCCGTGTAATCAAATGTACCACTTCCAACTTCATTAGCAAACCATCAAATGTATTTATGTGCACCATTAGCAAAGTGCCCTCCTTATTATATGTGAAAAACATTCACAACTATATAAATGGTATATGAGTGACATTGTCATATATAATTGCTCCAACTAGTCTCTAATACCCTTAGTGGTGAACACTACTAATCTCGAAAATTACATTCTCCCTATATCAATTTGAAGTGTGGTGGGCGCTCTTTCTTCCATCTCTCCTTTCTTAGTCTCCAAAATATCCGCTAGCATCAAGTGTGTATCAAACCCAACATATGTGCTCGGTTCCAACTTGAACTACTTTCATTTTCCACTGCCATTTTTCAAAAATCATTATAAAAATTCCATTTTTCTATAGCCAATTGTCATCCAGATGCCGCATGCTATCCACATACATATGACACTACATTTCTACTACTAGTAGTAGGCTTTATGGGAATAGCCAAGTCATTTTCGATTTCAACATTTCAATAAACACAATGTGCATAACTAGACGCTGTAATACCAAATGTAAGGGAACATATAGAAATAATCAATGAATAATTAAATCTATCTCCAAACACAAATAAACACCAAATCTAGCAAAAGAACTAAGTGGAAAGTGGACAACACAAGTGATGAAAAACAATTTATCAAACAATATTGCAATCTAACACATCA
Organism: Allium fistulosum; assembly: GCA_030737815.1. NCBI lineage: Eukaryota > Viridiplantae > Streptophyta > Magnoliopsida > Asparagales > Amaryllidaceae > Allium > Allium fistulosum. Next base: position 291,802,452 of record CM060906.1, on the reverse strand, counting down.
AATCAGTCACAACAATATAGGGACCGTAAGAAAATTGCAATAAATAAACCACACTGAAATTTGTAATAGTTCTACCAGCGTTGTGTTAGTGTACATCCACTTTGGGGAGAGCTTTTATTAATGCCGAAGAGAATGAGATTGATTACAATATTTTTCCTTAATAGAATGATTTTATAAAGATGAGATATGAAGAAATTATAATGGCGGAAACCCTATAGCAATAGCAAAAAACACTTGACTCATTCATTCTATGTTTAGCTTCTATTTAATAGCACAAGAGATTTACAACCGTAATGACTAAATCATCCTTGAAAAAATCGATTTAGATTTACCTAGAAAAAATCTCACATCATCCAATCAGTCCACTATCTAAGGGGATTTACTGATTCCACTCGATTGATTGCCTTGAAACAAACAACTGAATAGTGCCAAAATTGAATGGTTTCCTCTCGTGTTCCAAAACAAGATTTTTCCCCTTATTTAATTGACTAGTCATAGTCCATTAGTCGATTGAACAAGTAATAGGTCTACTAACTAAGGCGAATTATTCGACTAATTCATTTTGGCTCCATTCTCATCTTATTTGCAGTTTTTCCAACCCTGTAGCAAACATCTTCTTCCCTCCAAATCATGATAACTTTTGCATATGGGCTCCAAATCATGAATCGTTCGAACCATTAGAAAAAGCGCATTCAATCCTACGGTTTTTAATATATATAGTATTGTAGAAGCTTAGCTAAAATCAGTTTTTCTCTAACTAATCGATAATCGGGGTCCTCTAAGTGATAGTAAAAAAATTTCTTGAATGGTGATAGAGTCAGCTATTGAAATGGTACGTCTTTCTTCCAAGTATGGGAATTCGGAAAAAACAAGATCTTATCATATTTCACTTGGATTGAACCCTTAAGTTACAAATCCATATATGTTGGTCCACATATATTGGTGGAACTAATGCTTCATCCACATATATTAGTCCACATATGTTGGTGGAACTAATGCTTCATTCACATATGTTGGTCATGTTTTATATGAAAAAGATCTTTAAATTAAGAGGCTTTCCTTTAGGTATGGATGACCATTATAAAATGTGAGAGAAGTCCTCCACTTTCCTAGGAGAAGCATATAAAGTAGAAGGATTACTAGAAAAAATGTTTATTTAAACACCAAAGTTTAAGGACTGAAACTATGTAGTCTTTGATTATAAATCGATATAAAACTAAAAAATTCTAGTCTTTAATTTGGGATACTGAAAGTTGAAATTGAGTCGTTAATCTATTTGTAAAGTCCAAGACTATTTAAAAACTGAATTTTCAGTCTTTAACACATTGTTTAATCGATAAAGTAATCACATAATAAATGGTTGTGATTCATTTATTTGTTTTGAATCGGATGGTCAAATATAATAACCCATGCAGTTGTGTTTGAAATTGGCCAAAATGAATATCCAACGAAAACTAAAATTAGAATATATATTTTTATAAATAACCTTAATTACTCCATTACCTCATTGAATTACGGTCTCGTTCATATAACTTCATCTTCACGATCTAGGTAACAACACCAAAAGCTTTCCTACTCATGCAAACAAAAAATCCATCTCATGCTACTCATTTCTCACTGAAAAAGAAACAACAAAACCATTCTCTGCTAATGCTATTCATAATTACTTTTTCCCATATGCACAAGGTTATTCCTATTGTTCACTAATAATTGATTTCACAATTTTAATGAAAAGATCAAGGGAAAGAAACATTGACAGGCACGCCAAAATGAATTGAACTCTTTCAAAGGCACTGATCAGGAATAAGTGAAGTTTTAATAAAAGCTAATAAATATCCCATGCATACAGAGGTGATAATTAGTATATTGTTGATGTATTTAGACTTTTCTTTTAGCTAAAAAAGTCAGCTTTTGAAACTCAGGTTCTTACTACATTCATTGTAAATTTCTCTTGAGATCTATCCTGAAGCAGTCTTACTTATGGGGGTGTTACTTCTTGAGCATCTTCGATAGATGGAGTTTGACCTTATTATAAAGTAACATACATGTGCATGCCAACAAGCTCATCTAGATGCAGTTTAAGCTTTTCTAAAGGATCAGGGTTAGGTTTATAGGATATGTCGATGGTCATCCTTTGCTTGAATAAATTGGTTTGAAGTCTGATATAAAAGAGTTAGTAGATGCTCGAGGGGCAATTATGTACTTTTTACATATATCTAACTCTATAGTCAATGTTGTTCGTAGTATCGGTGTCTTTTTACCTATATATTCTTTGTTATATTGTGATATAATTAATTAAGTAATCGATTTAAAGTATATAATAAGAAAATCCTTAAATAAAATGTTATGTCATTGTAGTTGCAAATAGTTGCAACCATGAGTAATTAGCCACAAAAAATGTCATTTTGTTTTAAATATTCATGGTCAAGATGTTTTGAGAAAAAGATATCGATTCGTCCATATAGATCAAAGTGCGTAACGCTTTTTAAATGTTGGGAAGTGTATTACTCATGGCTATTAGGAGCACCAAGGGGTTACATAGTTGTAGTTGTTCGATAACTATGGAATGAATTGTCCAACAATTTCTTATTGGTTGATAACAACTAGGTCAAATAGGAAATCTCAGTGTGATAATGTTATATAGTTCCTTCAACATCAGAATATTGTGGCACTTCAATGTGAATACTTTAATTTGATTATAGTTAAATCATGGCATGGCAATCCATCGAGCGACTATAGCTAGGTCTGAGTTGAAATATTAGAAGTGAAACATTATTCAACAGAGAATACGCCTCCTTTGTTGTATGAGGTTAGTACAAGGTCAGTTGAAGTCAACTCAAAGTCAAAATCTATGGCCTGAGCAGTAAACGATGAATTCATCCAAATTGTCATACCTAGCTAAGGTGACATTTGTATGTTAATATTGGAAATGTTCAATATTAATCGCTGATTGAATTCACACCACTAAGTCTCACAACCACATTTGTGAATTCTTTGAAGAACCACATAAATTAATTAGTTTATAAAATGTTATAAATTAATAAAATTAATTAAGGTTTAAAAATGTTAATTATTAATTTATTTGATGTTTCCGATTTTGTTAGTAATAATTCAGATGTAAATATAAAAGTTATATTTGAACGTTTCAATATACGTTATCAGCATGTATTTAAATGGGCTTTAAATATAGTTGGTTATGTAATGGTTTTTTTAGAAAATTAGTCCATGCAAGGGGACATAACTTGCCATCCATGCAAAGAAAGGTGAAGGATATGCTTGATTATAAATTAGTTAGTAATTAAAAGGGGAAGTTATCAAAGAAAGAATGGGAAAGGTTTCCATTCGTTCTTTAAAAATTCATCTCATTAATTTCCTTGTTTAGTTTTCTTGTGTTCCTTCTTCCCCCATCCATGGTTGCCTACTCTATCTCTTTTATAGGGATTTTTCCTTTTTATATTCACCCGAAATTATATCAAATAAAATCCAATAAAGTGGTCCATCCATCTCTTGCAAAGATTGGGTGTAGATACAAGAATCTAAGGAGAGATTTCCAAATTAAAGTGTTACTCTTTGGCCAAATCTATAAGGCATGGTCTAAATTTAATTTATTTTTTTAGATGTAATATGCTTATCACAATTTTATATGTATAAATTATTGCCTCACCTTGATTTCTAATTAGTAATACAATTTAAATAACATGTTAAATGATGTGATCTATTTTAACTTGATAAATTAAAACTAAAATTTACATATGCTTGAACTTATGTTTTAATATTTCCTATAATAATATTCTAAACTTATTATTCATTTTAATGATACAAATGTTTCTGTTTGTTTTTTAATCAACCTTAAAAGATAGGGTTTGTTGATCTCTTATTCAATTTGATGTATGTAATTTTGGTTTTATAATATTTTTATGGCTTAAAAAGCCATTTTTTATTATTTGGGCTAAAATTACATACATACATACTTACTTACATATATATATATATATATATATATATATCTTTGTGTGTGTATATGCATGTATTTACAAATACATCAAAAAAGTTTAATGTAATATGGATGTATGTTTTGAATAAACTAGAAAATGATTTAGCTTAATAATTATATATGCATATATATGTGTGTGTGTGTGTATTTATATTTTATACTATTGAGTAATGTATTTTAGGAACTATTTTATCCCTAAATTTGTTTTATATTGCATAACTTAAAATTTAGGCAATAGTATATATAGCGAATGTATATATAAATCCCAAAACCTGCACATGTATACATTAACCATGTTACTATTTGTTGTTTTTTGTCATATAAACATATTACTATCACATATCATTTTGCATTAAAGTTGAATGCAGTTTCAATTGAATGTTTGTAAAAGTGGAAGGTGAAATCAATTAATGATTCCACCTTTATCTCTTTCCTTTTTGACATTGATGTGATTATATCTAGATCTAATTTCTTGTTTGTTCCTATCTTTAGACACTAAGAAATTATATTCACTATATCTTTCATATGTATGTTCACACCATTTAGAAATTTGAATATACTTGAAATATTCATACTTATTCAAATAATATGATTAATTGACATAGATTTAATTAATTAAGATGTAACATCCCCCACTTTGAGATCCGAATTTAAGTGCTACGGATGCTGTAGTCATTCATAGTATTAATTTCCGATGAAAAAATACGGCTATGTTTGGCATATCAATAATCAAAAGCACATGAATATTAAAATTTTCAAACATGACTTAATAACAAGTTTTCACATTTCATTTCACAAGTAAGATTTCATATTCATTACATAATCCCATTCGATCCTACGTTCAGAGAAAATATAATTATTACAAAATTCCCCAAAGGCGACATATGAAGATGCCCCCATGGTTGATCAGAGTCTGCTACTACTTGATAGTTATAATTCCTATCATTACATCCATTCAAACTAAATAAACTACATAGCGGATTAAATAAAACTTTTAATATAGCTAGCTTGCCTCCTGCATGTCTCCAGAAGCTTATTCATCTAACTGAAAACCAAAAATCCCTTACTCCTGACCTACTCAAATAAGTACGTGAGAGTTTAAGGGGAAAACAAAAACTTCGGGTTAGACAAATAGTCTGGTGTAAATAATAACCTACGATCTCGAATCAAAATAGATATCAAGTGAGACAACGCCACTGAGTGAAATGGGTTTTCTCCTCACTACTATCTTAAACATAAAATATTAATCATGTACTGCTCCTGAATCCACAATGGTTAGAACATAGTAAATAATTATTTGCAATTATACAACATACACTGGATTACCCATCCCAATTTATTAAGCTATCCATCTTAACTTCCATTGACTACCCATCTCACACATAAACATTTTTATGGATTATCTATCCCCTCCCATGTGGACTACCCATCACGCATGGTTTCATTATCAAAGTTATGTGGACTATCCATCACACTTATTTCATTTATTTTCAAATAATGTGGACTATTCATCACACATCCTATAGTTTTCCTAGAATGACCACGACCCCTTCATTAACCATATAGAGACCATCCATCTTCGGCATGATGTGGATTATCCGTCACACATCCCATAATTTTCCTAGGATGACTATGAACCCATAACTTATCAATTTAATTCATGTTTAACCAAAATGTTCAACCTATGTCTATTGGTGTCCCCAATTAGGTTGTGTACCCCTTAAACTTATAACATCTCAAAATGATATGCATTGATATCCCCAATGATCTATGTCGGAATTTAAAATATAATTCGTTGGTATCCCTAATAGTTACTACCAAAATTACACGATAAAATACTTTGGTATCCCCAATGAACAATGTCGAAGTCATCGTACATATGGCTCCCCTACATTTATATAGTAATATAAAGAACATACGACATTAACGCCAAAATAACGATATCGAACCTCTACCTATGGTTAGAAAACAAAGTTTTGATTTTATAAACCATTTGGCTAACCACCGAAGTCATAAGATTATTGTCCCTCTTAAATCTTAAGCTATCTCTCCATTAAAACTTACTTTTAGTTTGCATAAAACCAAGCCTCGCTGGCTTGAAATAAAAAGTAGCGCCATCAATGCCAAATGGCATTGCCGAAATCAATTACTTGCGACATTAATACTACAATGTCGAAACTATAGTACTTCAGCTCTATGTCGTAAAACATAGGGTGTCGATATTGAAAATCCATGATACAAATTTCCTTTATATTGAAATCAAGTGATATCGGCATCATCGCCACAAAATAGTTAATATCGAAAATAATGCTTTCGGTTTCCCTACCTTAAGCTATGACAATGACATAGAAAACATGCGGCATTATTTAATACAGTGGTGATCGAAAGCTTGTGGCATTGATAAAATAATGATGAAAGTATTATACATCTGCTATTATGCTGCAAAACATATAATGTCTGCATTCATAACTTGCACCATCAATGATTCCTATTGCCATGAAATACGCTACTCTCATTATGACGATGCCGCATGCATGATCCAATGCATCTCATACTTACGGCGTAAGCATCTCATGCATTGTTTATAACAATGTCGCCCTTCGTTATAATGCCTCATATTATCGACGGGTATGGTATGGGAATGCCGCACATCGATGGCATAGTGGTAAAAACTGATATCTTCCTTTTTAAAGTAATCATTTTTACCTACTGCCATTTGCTTGTCAAACTATGATTGGCTGGGACTAAATCTTTACAATTTCTTTTCAGAATTTACTAATATCATGTTTACCTTTCCAAAGGCATTTATTCATTTAATTAATTAATATCCTTAATTAATTATTTCTTTAAATGCTTTTCTGCCATAGTAAATTCATAATAATTCACAAACACTAGGAAAATTTTCCAATAATCACAGAAATTCAGAATTATCATAATCTTTACCATAGAAAAATTTTAGGGCCAAAAACCATATTAAATTACTTTTAATAATTAAAACCCGAAATAGCCTATTTTCAGCTTAGGAAATTCATAAAATATTCATTTTTACTTAGAAAATCATGAAATTAAAAACTCATCTCCAAAATAACATTTTACTCCACATATCAGAAAATCAAATTGATTGAAGATTAAAAACTTAGGTTTTACGCTTTAAACCAATTCAAATAATTTCATAAAAGTTTCCATAAATCATTATTCTTTCCAAACAATGATCATGCATCCATAACAAGGCAAAACAATTAAGATAAATTCGGGTAGTTTCAATGCCCGAATTCAACCCAAAGATAAAAGAGATGGTTCACTTAGTATTCACCTTAATTTAGATGTTGGAGTTGAGATCTAATGGTGTTTAGCTTCCTTAAGCTTTATCTTATGAATCCTCTTTGATTTCCTCTTCCTTCTACCTTGATTAATGGCCGGCCCTATTTCTTCATTGTGATTATTTTTGGATGTAAAATGAAAATGAATGAAATGGTGAGGGTTTAAAGGATAAAAGATGGATCTATTCCTATTTTGAACTCTCTTATATTCTGTAACGACCCGACTTTCCAGACCCGGAAAATCGAACCATTTTAGTTAAGAAGAAGAGGTAGAAGAAGAAAAATAGAAAACAACATCAGAATCTAACCATCGCAGCGGAATAAAATATAATATATATCAACAGATCTTTACACAAATCAAAAACTATATCTGTTTATACAATACATCATCAGAGTACATCAACATCCATAACATACAACTGAATACACAGCAGAAAAATAATAGCAAGTACGGGAGTACGTATCGTCATCCAGCTCGTCTCCTGAGCTCCACAGCATCATATCCTGAACCTGTTTATCTCGGTCTGACCCGAGCATCATATAAAACAATACCCGAGTCAGTCTGGAATACCAGCGTGAGAAAATCACACTCAATTGATTATTAAATTTTCAAAATCCTTTTGAAAATAAAAGCATCTCGTAAGACCACGCCACAAATAAACATGTCGGGTTTTTACCTTACGATAGCTAAAACACTTTTTATAAAATCCTCTGATATTATAATAGTGTTTATATACAAATACTTATTCAAATAGCCGAAATTGTTACATTCATTAAATTCCAGCATACTAGGTATACAAACAAATACCGTACAAGGCACGTAGGGAGAATGGATTTCCAACTAATGACTAGGCACTGGGGTACCACCTGACACAGTACGTGGCCTAGATCACTGTACCGAGGAGTACGCCCGCTCCCCTGCAACACAAGGCCGGAATCATCCCTTACTGGATAATTCCAAATAAAATCACCCCACGGTTGGGATCAGCAACCGCACCACTAAGCCGAAATAAAAGGGACATCTAGACAGGGATGACCTTACTCTCAAGTGGGGGCTACCCACGAAGCCTTGCTGCATAACCCCTGATTTTCAGTCATTCCCGGTTGATGAGGTTCGAGGCTAAACGATACCTTTATAGCACATATCCCTTAGAATGCCCATCGTCCACCTGACGATGTCACGAAAGCATTCGTCCATACAAGTCCGTCCCGGGTTCGAACGGAACCGAAGGCACTATTCCTACTACATCCATTTTGGAAATATCCTCAGGATTAGTAGCGACTAGCCCTTGCACTTCACAGCTCCATCTTCGACTCAGAACACGTTACACGAAACGTACAAACCGGATCGAAGTGGTATTCGAGTCTCCAGACCTAGAATCCAGGTATACGGAAACCCGATCCCGGTCTCTTCGAAACGATCAGCGCATTTGGCCAATATTGATAGTCGGTTATTTAACTATCAATTAACATCCACAAGCAACCATCACACAATAAATAATTTCCCACATTATTTATTTGCCCAAATATCTTTCCAAGATATATTTCCAAATTTACAAAGCTCATTTGAAAACAAATTTCAAACAGTTTCCGCTTACGGAATACATTTCCCAAATAATTATTTCCACTGAATCACCAAGTACAAAATACTCTTAATTTTAAAATAATTTAAAAACACTTTATTTTAAATATATTTTATAACATTGAAATTTTAAAACTACTTTAATACTTTATCAAAATATATATTTTAAGAATATTTAAAATAAAACCACTTTATAAATATAAGCTGACTTCCTCTTTAAAACATAATACCAAATTACTTTTATATAATTACTACAATAATAAAAATACTTACTTTGGAAATTAACCTTTAGAAATAATCAATTTCCTAAAACATGCATTTTTAAACAAATTAGAACTTTTAACTTATATTAAAAATTGCTTTGAAAATGTACTTGGCTATCCAGAGAAATACACTTCTCTTCACATCCTTTAAAAATAAATCAACACTTATTTTTAAACCAATTCATATCCCTTTATAAATTCCCACCTTGAATTTATATTCTCAAATATCCCCTGATATTTTATTTTACTTTATAAACCCAGTTTATAAATTTCAAAATCTCACTTCTCTTTTAAATTCCAAATCCCAAAGTATTTAAATCAAATTTATAATTGATTTCCCAATTTATTTTACTTTGAAATAAATTTCCTTACTTAATCCATTTATTTCCAAATTCATTAACTTCCAGATTTTATTTCTCATTATGATTTAAAATCTTTAAACTGAACACAAGTTTCAGATTTCCCAAATTCCTTCTTCCTTTTTAATTACATTTAAAGATTGAATTAAAATAAATTATTTATTCTTTTAAATAATATCACATAAGTTTTCTTTAAATTCAATATTTCTCTGTTTCCGTTCTTGTTTCCGTTCTTCACTTCAATCTCCTCATTATGGGTCTGCGGGATGCGGAAGGTTGGGAGGAGGTGAGAAGGAAAAGGGGCAAGGCACCTATTCCTTCTGGTCCGGATCAGAGGCTTACTTTGGGAGGGCAAAGTATGAACAGAACAGGTAGATCTGAAGGTAGGGGGTGTTTTCGGTTCAGACTGGGCGGACAGGCAAAACAAAATTTTCTAAGCAGAAGAGTGCGATGTCTGGAGGCAATTCCAAAATCATTTTCACTGTTTCAGAAAACGCAAAGAAATTTTCATACAGTGAGGCAGTAAAAGAAGGAGCAGTTGGGGATTTAGGTAACTTGGATCTGGAGTTTATAGAGCCTACTGTAGCAAATGGTAAAAGGATTGGTTCCCTATCTGATGAAGCGATCAAAGAAGCGGAGGGAGGTTGGGATTTATGCATTTTGCTGTATGTGGTTGGGTATAAACCTTGGCTCCGTACATTTGAGGGATATGCCAAAAGGGTTTGGGAAACTAAGAAGCCGTTTTCTGTTCACTCTAGGAATAATGGATTTTTCGTAGTGATATTTGGATTGGAGGAGGACTGCAATAAGATTTTAAAATCAGGTCCTTGGTTTATGGACCGGAACTTGATTATTATGAAGAGATTATCCCCAGATATGAGAACTGATAGAGATCTTCTTACTTCTTTGCCCATGTGGGTTAGACTTCCTGGTTTAAGTTTTAAACTATGGGGTAACAAGGCCATTAGCGCTCTAACTAGTACCATAGGAGTTCCTATTAAGATGGATGAGGCCACTAAAAACAAATCTAGACTAGCCTTCGCCAGAGTTTTGGTGGAGGTTAATGTTAAATATGGAATGCCTAAATCCATTGAAGGTAGAGACGAGAATGGGAGGAGTTTCGTTCAAGAAGTAGAATATGAAAACCCTCCTCCCATCTGTGTCAAGTGTGTTTGTTTCGGACATTTAATTGATGAATGTCCTATGACCAAGTCCTGGGTCCCTAAAGAGACCCAAGCTGTTAGCTTCGATAAGCCTGGTATAGTTGATTGTGAAATTGAGTTATCAAATACTCCTGAAAAGGAGATAAATGCTACAGAAATTGGATCCAAGAATGATGAAGGGGTTGTCCCTTACAATAATGTAGTGGCGGAAGACACAGAAGATAGGGAAAACTCTACAGATATAATTGTTAATTCAATTCAGGAACAGAACTTGGGGAAAGTTGCATCCTCAGTAGAGCGGGGTGAGGGGGCAATTTCCGAAGGTACAGAGTCAGATCATGTTACTTCTACCGAAACAGGAGTCAGTGAAGATTGCTCCAATGCTCCTCTGGCCAGGCCGGAAGGTCCTCCTGATCAAGGAACCAGGGAGCCATTCATTCCTGTTTCTCCAACTACCCCGGGAGCCATAGATCTGAGATCATTTCCTCCAAAATCACCATCGACTCACGTTTCTATTCTCAAACGCCCATTGTCATCATCGGATCGCAATTCTATTCCAATAACCTTAACTTCTAATGATTTAGTTTTTGATGATGAAACTTATAATAATGTTAATTACAGGAGAGGGACTGATCATAGTATTTTTTTACAGGTACTAGAGAATCTGGATCAGGACATAGGAACGACTAAAGTGGCAGAGGAACAAAATAGTTATGATAATGTAGACACAGTTCAGGAGGAAATGGAAGAACAACTTCTTCCGAAGCCCCAAGATATAGAATTTGATAATATTCAGAAGGATAAGCTGGTCCGAAAGAACCCTAAGTGGGTGCAGATGTTAGGTATTCCTTCGGAAGACAAAGGGGAGTCCTCGAGCAGTAGACCCCAGAGGACCCGAAACAATAAGGTTTTATAATGTCTGTGGCCTGCTGGAACGTTAGAGGGTTTCATAACCCTAACAGAATGGGTGAAGTGAGAAAAGCTATAGGCAAATTTAAAATTAGCTGTTTTGGTATTTTGGAAAACAAATTGATGTTTCCAGAGATTATGAAGTTGGAAAAAACATTGGAAGATGGTTGGAGAATAATAAGTAATATATCTTGCTATTTTAAATGTAGGATTATGGTTCTTATTGATACAAAAATTTGGGATTTCAATTTTATTAGTATGAGTGACCAACACATTTCTATTGAACTGATCAATTCCTCGAATTTTAGATGTAATTTAACTTTTGTCTATGCCCAAAATTTTGTTGAACTTAGGAAAAGATTATGGAAGAATCTGCAGGAGGATGCTATAAATATTTATAGGCCATGGATGGTTCTTGGGGATTTTAATTGCATCCGTAGACCCTCAGAGAGACAGGGAGGTAATCCAGCAACTTTTTATAATTTGTTTGAATTAGATGACATGGCTTTATTTACTGGTCTTAATGAGATAAATATTAAAGGATTCGAATTTTCTTGGTGGTCGGGCCCGGGTAGAAATATTTTCTCTAAAATTGACAGGGTGTTTGCTAACCTTGACTGGATTAACTTATTCCCTGAATTATCAGTTGAATTCTTACCTCCTACGGTGAGCGATCATAATGCTATTCTTGTCTCGTTTACCTCTATCTCTAGGGTTAAGAATAGTCCGTTTAGATACATGAATCATTGGTCTTTATGCGACCAATATTTTCCTCTGGTTGAGAAACTTTGGGTTACCAACCAAATCGACAGACCTTTGTTCCAAGTTATTAACATTCTCAAAAACATTAAGAGGGATCTCAAGAGATGGAGTGCTAATTCTCGTAACATCAGACAAGAGGTGAATGTAATGAGAGATAAATGTTCTAGTCTTCAAAAGCTTTTGGAAAACTCTAATGACCATAACTTAGCTTTGGAATTTCAAAATGCCAAGACCAACTTGGATCTTGCATTAAAAAAAGAATTCTTGGCGGCAAAACAAAAGGCTAAATGTGACTGGCTGATGATGGGGGATGAGGGATCTGCTTTTTTCTACGCCAAAATGTCTAACAGAAGGAGTAGAAACCGTTTGACTAACCTTAATGTGGACGGTAAGGTGATATCGGACAATAAATTTGTTGAAGAGGCTATTGATTTTTTCAAGCAAACTTATAATCAACCGTTATGTGATCATTTTCCTGAAGTGATTTGCAAAACGGTTATTTCTGAGTTTGGGGCTAATTTTTTAAATAAGAATTTCTCTTTAGAAGAAATCAAATACTCTTTGTGGGATATCAAAGACACTGTTTCACCGGGACCGGATGGTTTCAATTCGTTGTTTTTCAAGAAGCATTGGAATCTTTCGAAAGATATTATTTATAAAGCTTTAAATGATATTTTTCAAAAGGGTCTAATTATTAGTGAATGGAACCACACGTTTATTCATTTGATCCCTAAAAAGGACCATTCCTCCTGTATTCAAGATTTCAGACCAATTGCTTGCTGTAACACTTTATACAAGGTTCTCTCTAAAATCCTGTGCAACAGATTGGGTCCTTTTTTGGATAAGTTGGTGTCTCATAATCAGACGGCCTTTATAAATGGTAGATCAATAGGAGATGGTATTTTGTTAGCTCATGAATTAATTAGAGGTCTCGGAAGAAAGGATAATAAATACATGTGTATAAAAGTTGATTTAAAGAAAGCATATGATTCGATTAATAGAGATTTTGTTATTCACATGTTAAGAAGCTTGGGTTTTACGGATAAATGGATAAAAATTATTGGAAATCTTATAAAGACCCCAGTTTTTTCTATCATTGTTAATGGAGAAGCGCACGGTTACTTTAAAGGCTCTAATGGTCTTAGACAAGGAGACCCACTTTCTCCTATCCTATTTACCTTAGTAATGGAATATTTTACGCTACTTATGGAAGAAAAAGTAAGGGATGGTCTGATCTCTCCTGTTACGGACTTTGGTAACAAATTGACCCACTTGATCTACGCAGACGATATCATTCTTTTTACTAAAGCCAATGTGCAAACTGCGTATGCAATTAACGAAGTTTTTAAAACCTTGAAAAGGGTCACTGGTTTGGAGTTAAGTGCGGAGAAATCGAACATCTTTTTTGGGAAAGGGGTAGATGGCTGTACAGACATCTGTTCTATTCTCAACATTCAACAAGCTACCCTTCCTATAAGGTATTTGGGTATTCCTCTGTCAAGCGTTAACTTGAGGGATAAGGATTGTTCTCCGTTGATAGATAAGATCAAAGTTAGGTTTGGAAGATGGGAAACTAAAATGTTGAGCTTAGCAGGGAGACTGGAACTTATAAAATCTACTATATACCCTATAATTCAGTTTTGGATGCAATGTTTCTACCTCCCTGTTGCTACTGTTCAGAAGATTAAACATATGATATTAAATTTTCTTTGGAAAAGTCGCAGTAGTAAGATCCCGTGGGAGGTTCTAAGTAGACAAAAAGAAGAAGGAGGTATGGGTCTGAGAAACTTAGAAGAGATGAACAAAACGCTATATATCAAATTGATATGGAAAATCATTAACTTAGAAGGCAGTTGGGCGGTTTTTATGCATGGAAAATACATAGGGCTTAAAAGTTTCTGGGATATTAACCAGCGTTCGGATGATTCTAGGGTGTGGAAGTGTATTCTAAAAAATAGACATGAAGCCTTGAAATGTCTTTCTCTTAACATTGTAGATGGTAAATCTACTTCGTTATGGTATGATCCTTGGCTAAATGGGAGTTCTATTATGGAACGCATTGGTAGAGACACTGCTTTTAGAACTGGTACAGATAATATAATGCTTAGCAGGATTTTAAGAAATGGTGAATGGAAGTGGGACTTGTATAGCTTTCTATTTCAAATACAGAGTGAAATTGAAGATGTAAAGATTCACAATGACAAAGAGAGGGATTTCTGGTCTTGGAAGTGTACTTCGGATGGGCAATATCAGTTTAAAAAAGTTTGGAACTCGGTTCGAACTAGGTTTGATACTAAATTTTGGGCGACTATGGTTTGGAGCAAAATTCATGTTCCTAAAATGGCAGTTTGCCTCTTCAAGGCCATAAATGATTTTCTCTTGACAAAAGAAAGATTAATTCAGAAGCAGATAGTGGTCGATCAGAATTGTGTGTTTTGTAATAGTCACATTGAAAATATAGACCATCTATTTTTTCAATGTGACTTTACAGAAAAGATCTGGTTGTGGAGTTGTAAAAAAATTTTCATCAATCCAAAAAGTACATTTTCTTTTATCCTGAAGGAGGATTTAACGAAAATTGTTTCTATTTCCAATGCTCGAAATTTCAAGTCTGATTTATTCCAACTTTCACTCTCAGTTTGTGTCTGGCACATTTGGAAAGAAAGAAATGAAAGGATTTTTCAAAATCGTTTTACAGAAGGGTCGAAAGTTTGTTTAAAAATTTTCCAAACTATGAACATCAGAATGGCAAAATCAAAATATTTTCAGAACAGCACTGGCATGAACTTGGAAATAGCTTTGAAATGGGGTCATACCTCCCAACGCTGAATTGGGGACATTATCATAATTCCTGTTTCTTTTGCTACTTTATTGTTCCAATGTCTTCTGGCTTCAGATCTCGAGTACCTGTTTTATCTTACATTGATTCTCTCCCTCTCTTAATTACATTATATCTGTTTTTCATCTCTAACTAAACAGTAGTTTTTAAGTTTATTGATCTGCAGGTGGAGCAATTTGTCTGTGGATCCCTGGACAACAAGACGCTGATTTATTATGGATATTTTAGAAGCTTCTAAGGAAGCAGCTGTTCTGAGGAAAACAGAAGCTTTTTCAAAAACTTATCTTGTTTAGAGTCGTCTTGAGAAATAGCTGATGTTCCCTATGTTTTAGCAAGTCTTTCAGATCTCAGATGAATCTAAGATCTAAAATCTTTCGGGAGGCTTCTAATCTTTGAGCATGTTATTGGGTGGAGCAATTTGTCTGTGGATTCCTGGACATCAAGACGCTGAATTATTATGGATATACTAGAAGCTTCAAAGGAAGCAGATTTACTGAGGAAAACAGAAGCCATTTCAAAACTTATCTTGTTTAGAGTCGTCTTGAGAAACAGCTGTTGGTTTAGCAAGTCTTTCAGATCGGAGACGAATCTCAGATCTAAAGTTTTTGCAGCTTCCCTGACATGGAATTAAAAATCCTCGTTAGTTTGAAGGCTATAAGGAACAAAGCAGTAGATTTAGATAGTATACTTACTCTAGTAAGTCTGGAGAGATGGAGTTCCGAGTCCTATCTGTTTTCATTTGGAGTTCGCTGTAGTTTTTGTCGTCTCAGAAGTAAAGGAGGAGATCAGATGTTTCTTGGGAGCAGCCATTTCTGTTTCTCGCGAGTTTTCTTTTTGGAAAGTTTGGAGTTAGGAAGAGAATGAAAAGTCGTATTGCTTTTTTCAATATCGAGAAGCTTCTGGTTCTTCGGGAGGCTTCCATTCTTTGGGCCGGATATTGGGTATGGGTTGTAGTTGTTCTTGAGCCCAACGAGTATAGTTTTTGTATTGTCTTTGGTTTTTGTTTTGGGCCGGTTATTGGCTTTTGCTTTGTATCTTGTTGGACTTGATTTTTTTTTCTTAATAGAAAAGTTTGAACCCCTTTTTCAAAAAAAAAAAAATATTTCTCTGTTTATTCAAAATTCCTCTTTTCCATATTTATTAGAATTTTGGAAATCACTTTTATTCTTAATAAGATTTATTCTCAAATTTATTCCAAACTCTTTATAATTATTTTACTTAATAATTTACTCTTTTATTTCTTTTCAAAAATTCCATTCTAGAGATTTTGATAATTCAGCACATCCAAATCGATCCAACCAAACCATAACATCCAATTATCCATATAATTCATCACAGGATATCAAAAATCATATCACAGAATATTTAACAAAATTAAATATTTTGAGGAATCCAGTTGGATCCCTCCAACTTGTTTCCCTGCATCCACAGATGTTAGCACAATACCAATTTCACTTCAAAGTGGAATATCGCGGTATATGGGTTTTATAAAATATCATCCGCTATTATGCGGCGCATAGGGTCTCATCCGCTATATAAATGCGGGAATATCAACAACTCAAATATATACATATGCCAATATGTATATATTGCTATATACTACTATATACCATATCAATCAAATCAATCAATTCAATCATTCATCCCTATTTAAATTTAACCAATTAAATTTAAAATTAAACTGAGTGAGATTAACTCACCTTTGATTTTTAATATGAAATCCGATCCCATCTCGACTTGTTCACTTCAAATTTTGACCTTGAATAAACAATTCACAATTTATTATTATTTGGACTTACCAAACAATTCATTACCGCTTAATTATTTTCCATTTTAAAATTTGAATTGACCAATAAATCATTCTACACAAATAAGTTGGGTTTAAACCAATAATTTATTTCGTTGAATAATTTAATTTAGACCAACTTTTCTTTAAAATCCTTTTTGTAACTAAAATAGTTAAATCTTCAAACCCATTTATTTTAAAATTAAACTAGTAGAATAAAAATATTCATTTTTATTTCCTGCTTGAATTTACTTATACCTAAAAATCAAATCTTTATAAACCCTACAACATTTTTTTTACTGCCTATACATAAAAATTAAATTAAAACAAACAGCAATACCTTGCTGCGCTCACCCCCAAAACGTCGATCGAAACGCCACCGCTCGAAGCTGTGACCTCGTCAGAGACTCACGAACGTAGCCCAGCCCTCGTTGCTGCTGCCACCACTTGCTATTCGACTCGAGCCATCGCGATGAAATCCACGCCTGCTAATCGACCGCGTGAGCCTGACATCGCGATTGCCACTCTCGAGCACCTCGCGTATGCGAGCGTACCCTCCAGCCTGCCGCTCCACGCGATCGCCTTCGCCAGCTCGTTCATCTCGAGCTTCGCGTACTTGAAACCTCCCATCGGCCCGTCGCCAAGCGCGAACCTCCTCCCAGTTCGATGATGGCGACGCGATCTTCTCGTGTGTTCGAGCGCGCGAGTTCTTCCTTTGCTCCGCCATTTTTTTTTATTTTGAAAAGGACGTAGTCGATCGCGACTTGAATTCGTGACAAAGGAAAATGATTTGGGGGAAACAGCTTCGAAAAGAAAGGGTTTTGAAAAGGGTATGAAAGTATTGAAGTCGAACTGGGCAGCCATTGTTTTCCTTTGTTTTGATTTTGAACGATAAAGGAAGAAAGGGAACGAGATATTTAAAATCGAACGAGGCATGCTTTGCACGATTTCGTCCCGTGATCTTTGGCGTGATTTTAGGGAGACAACGTGCTGATGATATGCCCCCCTCTTTTTTTTTATTATTATTTAAATTAAATTTGTTTTCGATATAAATTTCAAAGTGTTAATGTGTCGTATGCTCGCACCACTACTCCAATCAATACGAAATTTGAAATCTGATAATTATGTAATATTCCGGATCTCATGGAGCTGGTTCCGTCGAATTCCGAGACTGTGCCCCGGAAGGCTATTTTTAAATTCAATTTAAACAATATATTTTTAAAACTTAACAAACTACTTCCAAATTCAGTTTCAACACTTTTACTATCTTCAGTACTGTTTGTACCAAAAAT
The DNA here is from genome assembly GCA_030737815.1 of Allium fistulosum. Classification (NCBI taxonomy): domain Eukaryota; kingdom Viridiplantae; phylum Streptophyta; class Magnoliopsida; order Asparagales; family Amaryllidaceae; genus Allium; species Allium fistulosum. Next base: position 291,784,183 of record CM060906.1, on the reverse strand, counting down.
GGGCACAACACTCTTCGGAAGTTTTTGAAGAGATAAAAGTGAAGAATGAAAATTAAAACTGTGGATTATCTAACAAAAACTCCAAATAACAGAAAGTAAATTGCAAAGACAAGCGATTTAGAGTGGTTCGGCGTTTTGCCTACGTCCACTATGAAGTTTGATGATTTTATTACTCGATTATTTGAAGATTACAGTAGTTGATAATGTAATACAACTGAATTCAAATGCTAAGTGTCAATCTAAAGCAGCGGCGGTGTTCTGGAGTAAATCTGGCAGAATCTGGGCGCTCTTCAGTACTTAGAATTCTCCGACCCCTTTTCTGAATGACCAGGGGGTCTATTTATAGGTGTTGGAGGCTGGGATTTCGCCCAAAATGAGGGGAGACCAGTTCTGGCACGTCAGGGGGCCCACATGGCCGAAATCTGGAGACCCGGGCCCGCTTTGGGATCGATTCGACCCTTGGTTCGAATCGATCAAGAAATCATCCAATCGAGCTGAAATTTGGTGTGCACATTCTTCATCATGTGTTTGAGCTTCTGTGAAAATTTCATAGGATTTGGACTTGTAGAACTCGAGTTATGATCGATTCAAGTTGGTGTTTTTCGTATTCTGGAGTCGTTCGAATCGATGTGCTCGAATCGATTCGTTCGAATCGATCTTACTGTTCGTGAAGATGGTGACGTGGTGCGCTTTCTTCGAATCGATCCGGTTTCCATTCCGGATTGACTGGGTCGAATCCACGACTTGGATTCGAAGATGGTGGAGTCGAGGCAATGGATTCGAAGGACCTCCTCCTTCGAATCGATGGGACTGATGTACGTTCGAATCGAGTTAAGCTCGTAGCTACGGACCGGTTTGAAGATGTCTCGGCCTGGGGATTCGAACGTAGTGGAGTCGAACCTGATGGAGTCGAGCGTGTGCTTGATCGAATCGAGTGTGTTGCATTGTAGTCCATCGATTCGAAGCGCTCCGTCTTGTTGGATTCGAAGGTAGGTAAACCTGATGGAGTCGAAGAGGAATGACTTCATCGATTCGAAGTACTATAACTGGATGGACACGGAGTGGCTTCAAGTGGATGGATACGATCAAGACACCTGTCTATGGATTCGAACTAGAACGTTACCCATGGATTCGAAGATGGGTTATTTTCTCCACCTTGAATCGATGATATCTTGAGCGTACGAGCTCGGATTATCTCGAAACTTGGGACGTTGGCTCCCCAGGCTTCGCTTGTCATGTCTTATCAATTGTAGCCTGATCCGGACCCGGACAAAATTCGTCGATATCCGTAGCGACCCTTACGTGTAACCGACTTCCGGGACGACCTGTCACCTTTTTCTAGTTAAGTCCTTGGTATCATGGCCTTGCCAAAAGGCGGGATAACATTTGCCCCCCAAAGTACGTCTTGTGTAAACATGACGTGCTTTGAAAAGTTGCAGTCTCTCACTGGACAGCTATAACATGCTTTACCGAAAGTTGCATTCTGTATCGCTGTAATCGACCGTCGTACAATAGTGACTGGCCGTCAGTTTTTTGAGTCATGACGAGATGAACATTCGATCCCTGTAAATGATAAAGATCAAACATTAGTCAGAAATACGTGCATACGTGTATTACCTTGGCTTTGAGTAACGTTGCGTGATCGCAAGTCGTTGTCAGTTCGGTTCACTATCGAAATCTGCATCGGTCCTCTCCTGGACCGATTTGAGATTTGAGTTAGAACACTGCTTTTATGATTATCTATGATCATCCTCTCGTACTGATCCTCTCCTGAATCGGTACAAGAGTAGACAAGCAATTTTAAACATTGATACTATTCGTCCATTTTCATCAGTGATTGGTGATGGATTCGATGTTCTCTGAGTTGATGGAGTCGAAGTTGTAAGTGTTCGAATCAATGTTGCTTTGTTTCGATGCTGCTGGAATGGATTCGATGTGGCAAAGGATTCGAAACCGGATGGATTCGAATTAAAGGAGGGATTCGAACTGGCGGAACGACGCTGCGTTGTGATGGATTCGAACTAAAGGTTACAAGGGATTCGAAGATGTCGCAACGAATCGATTCGAGTCGATTATCCCACCTATAGAAGCCGGTCAGATATACCGGGAGGCGAATCGCCACATCTCCCCTATATATACCGGGCTCTCATTCATTTCTCACTTTTCACTTCTTACTGTTACTAGAGCTTCTTCTTCGAATCGATTTCTCCTAGGCCAAGACAAACGTGCTCTCTTCAAAACAATCGATCTCTTCCACGATTTTACTCGAAATCCAAACAGGTATTCAATGGATCGATTCGAGATGAGGAAAATAGAACCATCTTCGCCTTAGAAAATTCTGAGAAGTGACGAGGTCCGAATGAAATGGGTCGACTCGATGGAGTCGAGGAGCGATGAGATCTGAATGGATTGGGTCGCCTCCCATTGCTTCGCATCGATCCAGGAATGACCGGTTCGAATCGATTTCGAGGGCAAGATTTCGAATCGATGACTTGGAGGGATTTGATCGATTCGAAGTGATGTCATTTAAATCGATTCGAAGGAATTGAATACTGATCGATTCGAAACAATGTGGAGCCTACGGATTCGAAGCGCTCCTCTATCACACAGTTACATCGAGTCGAACCATACGGATTCGAAGTACCTGGAATCGAACTCCATCGATTCGACCCTTATCGATTCGAAGTCGATGGATTCGAACGTCTTCGTCCTCTGATACCATTGCTTCCTGACTTGCTCCATCATATGAACTACGACCAGTTTTAAGTTTTTCTCTGATGAACTTAATGAACCTTGGCATACTTGACTCCGACGAGCTTCGGCCTTGCATAATCGAACTTGATTAACAGACTTGAACCTGAATCTCCTTTGAAGCTCGTCGATGGAACCATGACTTAACCAATAATACAACTGATTTATACTTGAAGTTGGTCTGTAGCGTTTGGATGGTGCGGAAATGACGGTCAGCGATGACGGTCACTTTCTTTCTTAAATTCTCAAGTTATGTTGTACGAGCATCTCGCTTCATTCTGTTAAATTTGCTCGAGCGATGTATAATACTTGCACTGCACGACATGTTCACACACACTACACTGGGGCATGCACGGGCTTGTTCATAAACTTAATGTTGCTTTCTAATGAGTTAGCTAATTATGGAATCTTCGAGCTCCCAACAACAAGAGGTGCAGAGCTCGACTCCTCCCATGCTTGAGATTCCTGACATCCCTGCCGACGTAATCGACCCGGCTCCAGATGAATTGCCGGAAGCGATATTTATTGAGGACCCTGTTGATTCGGTTCAGTCCAACATATCTGAATCCTTGTTGGGACGAATATGTTTAAAGCATAACATATCTCTGGGTGACGTATTATTGCCCAGCGCCACCGATAGACCGCACAATCCGCCTGAAGGATATACAGCATTCTACCGTCATGCTTGTGCGGCTGGAACTCTCCCTCCCTTCAATCAATATATCCGAAGGATGCTATCATATTTAGGGATTGCTCCTTCACAACTTCATCCCAACGGGCATGCGCTGCTGAATAGTGTCTTCGTAATATTCATGGACTGTCTTTTTCGCCCGCCGAGGCCCTATGAAATCAGACATATATTTAACTTCAAGAGCAGGGGTGATAGCCCGTCGTTTACATTTTTGGAGGCAGTTAGAAATTGCCAAGTTGTAGTTGGAGCTTGGACGCGACTGAGCTACTTCAAGAACGAATGGTTCTACGTTCGATGCCCTCCGGGTTTTGCTAGGCGATGGTTATCTAGACGTAAGTGCCTTAACCTGTTTCTTTGACCAATATCTCTTCGGTATCAAAATTGACATTCCATTCCTTTTACAGCTATTATCTCTAGGCCCGATGGAGGGCGTTTCAAGGGTACTGTCCGGAGTCTTCAAGAAGTCCCAAGCGAGCTGAGGCATATTGACTCGGTGCTGAACGACTACAACTTAAGAGTTCTGGGTTTGATTGACATTAACCAAAGCATAGTTGTTGAGGGATTTTCAAAGTCCGTCTCCAAGAAGGAAAATAAGAAGAAACCCAAGGAGAGAAAAGCGAAGAGGTCACTCGGGATCAGAATAATCGAGGCGAGTGACGAAGAAAGAACTCAGACGGATTCAGAGCCGATGGCTGACCTTTCGGGAAACTTGGAGGAATCGGGAGAAAAACGGAAAGGCAAGGCCGCCGTTTCCAAAAAACTTAAGTCAAAAGGGGGAAAATCTGTAGATGTGTTTCTTCCCGCTTCCGGAGTTATGATTTCTGAGGCCGTCCCTTCTCGTTCGAGAGATTCTCTCAAAGGGCTTGACGATATTCCTATCCCAGATTATATATCAATCTCTCATAATCCTGGGTTGGAGGAATTACAAGATGTCTTAAATATGAACGAGCCCTTTCCTTTAAGTGCGGTCAACACTTCCGGTCGGTTTGGGGGTTTACACATTTACACGCACTTTCACGGCACTTCATGACTTCTGCATAGTAAACATTGCTTTATGGGATTTTAATCCGTAATTCTTTCTTATTGCAGGTGAGATGTCAGGGCGTGGCTCCACTTTAGATAGGCTTCGGAACGTGCGTCAATCTTCCCCATTTTATGACTCCCGTAGGAGAGAGACAGATAGGGACCATGGGCGAGGCTACTCGAGTCAAGAACGTTATGACAGAGACAGGGATTACTCGCGTAACCGCTCTGGTTATGATTACTCTGATAGAGACCGGGGATACCAACACCGACCCCGATCTCGCTCTCCTCCGCCTCCCAGGGCTCCAGTAGACCTCCCAGGGCCATCTCATCAGCAACAGTTGCCTTCTCAGTCTTCTCGGCCTGATGCTCAACGGCCAAGAGTGGAACCAACAGCAGCTGCTATAATTGAACAAGCTCCGGCCGAGCTGACAAGCGAGGGAGCTGCCAAACTCGCCCAAATGAAGAACGACTACCCGGAGATTTGCATGGACGGCTACATCTTCCCGCCTAACTTCAAAAGAATTCCACCAGAGGCTGAGACCACTGCTCATAACTACATCCACGACTTCTACGCTCAGTACAAGGAGTGGTATAAGGCAGCCGTGAAGGCTTCTAGAGTAGCTTTCGACAGGGCGAAAGTCATTGCTGAACGTGACGTCGACATTGCGAAGCAGAAACGCATTATCCAAGTTCTTCAATCCGAAGTGGAGACGTCCCGAAAGTCAGAGCTTGAAACTCTTAAAAAACACGAGGGAGTCGTGGCTAAACTAGCGAGGATGCAGCAAGAACACTGTGCCACAGTGGAAGAGATGGGCCATCGCAATACCACCGTTGCAGCTGAACGAGACTTAGCCGTTAAAGAGCTGAACGAGCTCAAGGCCAAATTCGCTGAAATGGCGAAGGAGAAAGACGATGCGAACGCTACTGCTCAAGAGGCTTGCGATCAAGCAGTATCCCTCAGGGCCGAACTTGCTGCGGCGGCGGTCAAGGCTAAGTCCGTGGAGGCGGAGATTCAGGAAAAAATCTTGGAGGAGAGGTCCAGGCTAGATGCTGAGTTTGACGATCTCCTAGTCACGTATAACGCTAATGTGTTGGAACACAGAAATCTAGCGTGGTTGGGAGATGATTCCATGATCTTATATAATGCCTGGACCCGGCTGGTGAATGAGAAGAGAGCGGCGCATCCGGATGGAGCACTTGACGACTTTGAACTGGAGATGCGCCTGCTTACTGAGGATGAGAGGAAGACCCTTCATGAGGTGGTGATTTCTATGGCGAAATAAAGACTCGGCGTCCAATCATCAGAGACAGGCGAAGGTTCGGGGACCGCGCATCACGAGGCAAGTGTTGGAGCCGTAATCTCAACATTGCCCGAGACCACTGGTGCGGTAGACCCCCAATCTGTTCCTGCATATAATCCTGACCAACCGTTATTATCTTCCGCCGATGATTCTACCCATGTTTCGGTCCAGACCAAGGAAGGTATTTGAACGCTTCTCGTAGTTTTGTTGTGAAGAACCTTAAGCAACACACTTGGCTAACAGTCCTCGTTTTGTCGTATTTCAGTGACCGAAGTTATAGTTTCTGCGCCCCTTGCTTTATCAGTTCCTCAGCAAACACAAGGGGTAGTTTTTTCTGAAGCCATCACGACTTCTACTTTGATTGGCGAGGAGGGAGATGTAAATATGTTTTCTTTCAGCGCTCAGATGATTGAGGAGCTTCTTAATGAACCCATCGATCCCTCTGCCAACCCGTCCGATGTTGTGAATGAGGCTGCTCCAGCCGCTAGTTTATCTACGCCAGCCATTGGCACATCTGATGCGGCCCAAGCACCTCGTGAGGACGACGTTTTAGCTGAGATCGCTGCCGAGATGGCAGCAGGGAATGTTGGTTCTAGTCCGCCCGGGCCCGCCCCGTTAATGGTGATTTCGCCGGGCGGTACTGTATTGATCGAGACCGCTCCTGTCCCTCCTCCTGCTACCACTCCTATGCCCCCGGCTCGTCCTCCTAGAAGAACTTCCGTCGCCTCCAGCTCTGAGGAAGATGTCGACATCATATCGCTGCCGGAGGGCAAGCCTGAAAAGAGCAAGCGATCGAGGAAGAAGTCGGGCAGCGGATCAGGTGGAGCTACTCCAAAGAAGAAGATAAGGAAGAAGAAAGAATGAACTTCTTTCCCTAAATCTTTGTTGCGTAGGGTAGCATTTTGTCGATTTTTCTATAGCCGTGTATAGATGTGGATTCGGCTCCCACTAGCAGAATTTTTCATAAACACTTTGTAATCAGATTCTTTTTGTTGATAATGGAAATGAAAATCTATTCTCTTTCTGTCTTCAACTTGTTATGTGTTATGGTTCTGCCCCCTGTATTGGGGAGAAGTGTAGAGTTGACGTATGTTTATACTCTGCTTTGTGTACTGTAAGCACGGAGTTAATTAATGTTTATACTCCAGTTCGCGTCCTCGGAAGCTGGAGTTCGTTAATGTTTATACTCTAGTTCGCGTCCTCGGAAGCTGGAGTTTGTTAGTGTTCATACCCAGCTCGCGCTCTCGGAGTTCTCTGGGGTTTTTAGGAGAATATTTATACTCCGCCTCGCACTCTGGGAGTACGGAGTTAGAAGAATGTTTATACTCCGCCTCGCACTCTGGGAATACGGAGTTGGATGAATGTTTATACTCCGCCTCGCACTCTGGGAGTACGGAGTTAGATAATGTTTATACTCCAGTTCGCGCTCTCGGAAGCTGGAGTTTGTTGATATTCATACCCAGCTCGCGCTCTCGGAGTACTCTGGGATTTTGGAAAATTTTTATACTCTGCCTCGCACTCTGGGAGTACGGAGTTAATTAAAAAGTTTGTACCCAGCTCGTGCTCTCGGAGTACTCTGGGATTTTTAGGAGAATGTTTATACTCCGCCTCGCACTCTGGGAGTACGGAGTTAGTTAATGTTTATACTCCAGTTCGCGCTCTCGGAAGCTGGAGTTAAGGAAAAAGGTTGTCGTGTATCAACCTATTTCTGGCCTGATGTGATGGCTTGCCCCCGAGCTCGGGTTTCATTTAGCGAGTGGTTGATTGCTTCATAGCCACTCCCTACCTGAATAAATTCCACTGTGTGATGGAACTTAGCTCTTCGTGCATCGTGATGTTGTACATTGCATTTAATGAATCACAGCTCTGGCTCGAAGAGATAGCATTTTATTGCTGAAATAAGAAAATATGGCAAATCAGTTGCCTTATTACAAATTCTAATTTCGAAATGCAAAAGTAAATTGCTGAATAAAAAACATAATGAAATAAATAAAGCATGTCATATGTAATAGCGACGGAGACTCTCGCTGTTCCAGGCTCTTGGCAAAACTAGACCGTCCACGGTCGATAGTTTGAATGTGCCATCTCCAAGTCGTTGTGTAATCACGTATGGCCCTTCCCAATTTGGTTTCATGTGTGAAGGAACCGGATATACTCTCTTGAGGACCAGATCGCCGAGATCAAAGGTTCGGGGGCGAACTTTGGTGTTATATAATCGGGCGACCCGACTTCGGTAAGCGGCCGCTCTTAAATCAGCCTCTTCTCGTTTCTCGTCCAACAGATCCAAAGACTCAGCGAGTAATATAGCGTTTGTTTTCGGATCGTAATAAGTTACGCGGTGAGAAAATACTTCTGTCTCCACTGGAATGACGGCCTCCGAGCCATAGGATAAGGAAAATGGGGTGTGTCCAGTTGCGGTCTTGTGAGTTGTTCGGTAAGCCCATAACGCCATAGGAAGTTCATCGACCCATTTGCCCCCAGCCTTTTCCAGTCGTTTCTTTAAGATGGATTTGATAACTTTGTTAACAGCTTCGACCTGACCATTTGCTTGTGGATGTGCGACTGCAGAGAACTTTTTATGAATATGAAATCGTTGGCAGAAACTCTTGAACTCTGAACTTTCGAATTGGGTCCCGTTATCGGTGATGATGGTGTGCGGGAGTCCAAATCGGCAAATGATATTGCGGACCACAAAGTTTATCACTTTCTTTGACGTAATTGTTGCGAGAGCTTCGGCTTCAGCCCATTTCGTGAAGTAATCAACTGCAACGATGGCATACTTCGCACCACCTTTTGCCAGAGGCAAAGCTCCAATGATATCGATACCCCACATAGCGAACGGCCAGGGACTGACCATTTGAGTTAACTCGGTAGGCGGGGCTCTTGGAATTCGAGCGTGTTTTTGGCACTTGTCGCACTTCCTGGCGTAATTGGCAGCATCTCGATTTACGGTCGGCCAGTAATATCCATATCTGAGTATCTTCTTAGCAAGCGCTTGTCCACCGGTGTGATCGCCGCATTCTCCTTCATGTACATCATGTAACACTCGTTTGACTTCGTTGTGAGCGATACACCGGAGGAGTGGAACAGAATAACCTTTTCTATACATGATCCCGTCCTGAATGATAAACCGCGAAGTTTTTCGTAGAATTTGCCTTTTCTCATTCCGGTGTTCAGGCAATATTCCATTCTCAATATAATTTCGATATGGAGTCATCCATGATTCTCTGCTGGGAAAGGTTTCTAACACATCAGCTGTTTTGATTTGATCGATGCTCGGGGAAGGCAAAGTTTCGACCGGGACGAGTCCCATTTGCTGCGCTTCACCTGTGCTGGCCAACTTTGCCAATGAATCGGCCTTTTGATTGCGATCTCGTGGTATGTAGTAAATAGCATAATAATCAAATTGATCCAGCGCTTCCTGAACTCGGGCTAGGTAAGCAGCTAACCTTCGATCTCTCGCTTGATATTCTCCTCGTACTTGACACACAACCAACTGCGAATCACAATAAACTTCTATAGCGATAATTTTCAGATCTCTGGCAAGCTTTAACCCAGCCAACAGGGCTTCATACTCGGCCTCGTTGTTGGTTGCGTGAAAATCGAACTTCAGAGCATAGCATATGGATCGACCTTCGGGGGTTTCTAGTACAACTCCGGCACCCGAACATCGATCGTTTGATGCACCATCTGAATAAAGCTTCCATATATATTCAGGAGATTCGCTGGTTTCAGGTAATTCGTCAGGAATAGTAAATTCAGCTATGAAGTCAGCTAGGACTTGCCCTTGAATGGCTCTCCGCGGAGCATAAGTAATGTCAAATTGGCTCAGTTCTATATTCCACTTGAGTAACCTTCCAGACGTCTCAGGCCGCGTGAGGACCTGTCGTAACGGCTAATCGGTATACACAGTAAGCGGATGTGCTTGAAAATAAGGACGAAGCTTTCTCGAGGCAATGACCAAGCAGTAAGCCAGTTTCTCCAACCTGGGGTAATTTCTCTCAGCTCCGGTCAGTCGTTTACTGACATAATAGACCGGTTTCTGCACTCGATCTTCTTCCCGGACCAAAGCAGCACTGATCGCATGCTCTGATACCGCCAGGTAAAGGTATAATTGTTCGTGATCAATTGGTTTCGACAAAATCGGTGGCGTAGAGAGGTGTTGAACCAGCGATCGGAATGCGCCTTCACATTCTGTGGTCCATTCAAAGTTTCGTTTCCCTTTCCGGATTAGATCGAAGAAAGGAATACATTTATCAGTGGATTTCGAGATGAACCTGCTTAGCGCTGCTACCTTCCCGTTGAGACTCTGGACTTGCTTGATGGTCTTTGGAGTTTGCAAATTCCTTATCGCCCAGATCTTCTCGGGGTTTGCCTCTATCCCACGAGCGTTAACAATGAACCCTAGAAACTTTCCGGATGCGACGCCGAAATGGCATTTTAGCGGGTTGAGCTTCATTCCATATTCACGCAAGATACAGAACATTGAATTTAAATCCTTGACGTGATCTGTGGAAAATCGGGACTTAACTAACATGTCATCCACATAGACTTCCATGGTCTTCCCGATTTGATCAGCGAACATTCGATTAACCAAGCGTTGGTAAGTTGCTCCGGCATTCTTTAAACCAAAGGGCATGACTCTGTAGCAGTAGAGTCCCAGATCGGTTACGAAACTAGTATGTTCTTGATCGGGTAGATGCATGGGTATCTGATTATAACCCGAATAAGCGTCCATAAAGGATAACAATTCGTGACCTGCAGTTGAGTCAACGAGTTGGTCAATTCGGGGAAGTGGAAAACTATCTTTTGGACAGGCTTTGTTTAAATCAGAGTAATCGACACAAGTTCTCCATTTCCCGTTCGGCTTCCGAACCATTACCGGATTTGACACCCACTCTGGGTATAGAGCATCTCGGATGAAACCATTCGAATGTAATTTATCAATTTCTTCTTTAAGGGCGGCAGATCTCTCTGGATCCATACCACGCCTCTTTTGCTTGACCGGAACATGTCGTGGATCAATATTTAAAGAGTGACTTGCAATGTTCGGTGAGATTCCGCACATGTCGGAGTGCGTCCAGGCAAAGACATCAAGATTCGCCTGAAGAAATTCAACCAATTCCTGTTGTATCTGTTTTCCCAGTTGAGATCCAACTTTCAGTACTTTCGAGTCGTCATCCTCGCTGACCGGGACGTCCACAGTCAGTTCGGCCGGAGACGCTTGGTTCTCTTCTTCTTCAGCTTTATCTTCGCTATCTCTAGGGTCAAGATCTCTAAGGAATTGGTAGTGGTGCCCGGGCCGGGGCCCAGGCGTTAGCTGTCAATTATCAGAAAAACGGACGCAGAGAGATTCCTCTACGCCCTTTCCTTTCTCCTTCTTCTGCGCTTCTCGCAATTCAGCAACATAACAGGCTCTTCCTGCTGCCTGATCTCCTTGAACGATTCCTATACCGTGATCGGTTGGGAATTTTAAAGTCAAACACCACGGGGCAATGGCTGCCCTGAATTCAGCAAGGGCTGGTCGACCCAGGAATGCGTTGTACGGTGAAGCAATGTCAAGAACAACGAATTGCAGCAGTCGAACTCTCCTGCGCTCTCCGATCCCCAGTTCCACTGGTAGTTCCACTATTCCAGTAGGTATCGTTGCACTGCCATTGAAGCCATGGACCCGGGATTGGCAGGGTTTTAGGTCTTTTGCCTCCATCTTCATTAAATCGTAAGCTCGCTTGAATAGAATGTTTACAGAACTCCCACTGTCAACCAGGATCCTCTTCATCCAAGCAGGACCAACCTGGGCAGATATGACCAGTGGATCAATCGTTGGAGCTTCGATTTTGTCAGCATCTCTGCTTCTGAATATGATATCGTCAGACATCGTTTTTTGTTGCTTAGCCGGGGTTCCATCCTCACAATTACTGCAGCATTCGAAGCTCGCATGCCTGATAGAGCTAGCATACGACTCCATTTCCCTCCAGCTCCTGTCTGCTGGATGAGGACCACCACTTATGGTATTGATAACTAGCCTCCCGCCTGTACGAGCGGGTTCCTCTTGTCTTTCCTGATCTTGCGCACGGTTTGGATTCGATGGGCCCGCACCACCAGACTGCGGCGCCCGCACGAATTGATCTAACTTCCTTTCCCTGATCAACTTTTCTATCAGATCTTGCAAATGGCGACAGTCATTAGTATTGTGGCCATAGCTCTCATGAAACCTACAAAACTTTCCCGTCTGAATCTGCCTTTCTGACGACCGCTTCGGAGCGGGTTTCTTATATTGTTCGGTGTTGCAAGTCTGCAGATATACATTCTCCAGTGATGTGTTTAACGGTGTATAACTTTCGAACATCGGAGCCCTTCGCCGTGGGCCCGGATTCGGGTCTCTCTTCTTATTCTGACCATTGCCACCTCTTGGCTGAGCTTGCTTGTTTTGTATGTTTAACTGGACTTTTCCGGAATTGTCACCGGACTGTTTAACTGCGACATTGCTTTGTATTCCCTCACTCCCGGGTTTTGCATCGTCCTGCTTCCTAGACTGTTTCGCGTCCTCTTGCCGTAAGAATTGAGCGGCTTTAGAGTAGAAACGGTCCAACGATGCGGGGGTTTTTCCGGCTAACCAGTTTCCAAATTCAGAATCGGGATCAATTCCCTTTGTCAATGCCATCAAAATTGAGTTGTCGTTGGGATTACTAATTTCCACCCATGCCGCATGGAACCTCTCCAAGTAACGCCTTAATGTTTCCCCACGAGCCTGGGTAACATTGGACAGGGTGTTAACATCTTTGGGTCTGGCAACATGCATACGGAACTGTTCAACAAACTTCTTAGCCAATTGGTCAAATGACGAAATAGATCTTGGAGGTAGTCTTGTAAACCACATTGTTGCAATTCCTCCCAGTGAAATGGGGAAGCTACGGCATTTCACTGCATCGTCGGCCCTTGCGGCGCTCATTGACCATTCGTATTTCAGTATATGCTGATTGGGATCAGAACTTCCCTCGTACATAGGGAGAGTTGGCATTCTGAATCGCCGAGGAGGTTCAGCGTATAGTATTTCGTCCGTGAAGGGAGTATGGCTTCGAGAAATTCCCCAATCGTCATTGGTAAGTCCTTGGCTTTCACGGATCATTTGACGTATCATAGTCGGGATGTCCGGCATTGCTACATTCTGAGCCTGCTGAGCTAAGGTGTGGTCGGGTTCCACAATGCGAGTTTGGACCGGGCGCTGTCGACGGTCCAAGTTTCGCCTCCTTGGCTCAGCGTCTTCCTGGACGTATGGTTCAGAAGTACGTCCTTGCTGTTGATTACCCGAATCTGGAAGATATCGGGTATCGACCCTTGTTTCCGCTGTTGCAGCTGTGACATGATTGTCCGTAGTATATTGTGAAGTACGGCCACCTCGTGCTGATGGTCCAGCCTGGAAGCTGGTTGATGGTCCTACCCTCAATTGCCCGACAGTCAGGGCTGGCTGATATCCCGTAGTCTGAGCATAATCTCCGTCTAATCGGGGACGGGTAGACCTACGACGATAGTCAGACGAGGCAGAACTTTCAGTGGGTGAGCGGGAAACATCATCCCTCCTGGACCTTCTACGGCCCTGGCGATTCAGTTGATTTGTCAACTCAATATTGGCTCGCAGCTGTTCGGCTAACTGTTGCCGACTCTGAGTCAATTCTTGGAGTAACATCTGAAATTCTTGTCTAGTGACTGCCCCAGACGGATCTGAGTGGGCAGTGTTGTCTTGATTGGGTGGCTGCTGTTGAGCAGGATTTTGTCCATCCCTACCTTCTTGTCCTGGAGCTGCAGAAGTGGTTCTCGTGCTAACCATTTTGAACGATGAATCCTTTTCCTAGATTTTATACAAATCTGAGTAGAATGGAAGGACTGTGAATCGAAGATCTGGATCTTCCTCTTGGATTTGTGCAATCCGGTATCGATGGTAGATCCAAGGAGCAGGAGAAAAAAGCTGGTTTTTTTTCTCAGTGAAAGCACCAAAGTGTTTGTACCAAAAATGGGCACAACACTCTTCGGAAGTTTTTGAAGAGATAAAAGTGAAGAATGAAAATTAAAACTGTGGATTATCTAACAAAAACTCCAAATAACAGAAAGTAAATTGCAAAGACAAGCGATTTAGAGTGGTTCGGCGTTTTGCCTACGTCCACTATGAAGTTTGATGATTTTATTACTCGATTATTTGAAGATTACAGTAGTTGATAATGTAATACAACTGAATTCAAATGCTAAGTGTCAATCTAAAGCAGCGGCGGTGTTCTGGAGTAAATCTGGCAGAATCTGGGCGCTCTTCAGTACTTAGAATTCTCCGACCCCTTTTCTGAATGACCAGGGGGTCTATTTATAGGTGTTGGAGGCTGGGATTTCGCCCAAAATGAGGGGAGACCAGTTCTGGCACGTCAGGGGGCCCACATGGCCGAAATCTGGAGACCCGGGCCCGCTTTGGGATCGATTCGACCCTTGGTTCGAATCGATCAAGAAATCATCCAATCGAGCTGAAATTTGGTGTGCACATTCTTCATCATGTGTTTGAGCTTCTGTGAAAATTTCATAGGATTTGGACTTGTAGAACTCGAGTTATGATCGATTCAAGTTGGTGTTTTTCGTATTCTGGAGTCGTTCGAATCGATGTGCTCGAATCGATTCGTTCGAATCGATCTTACTGTTCGTGAAGATGGTGACGTGGTGCGCTTTCTTCGAATCGATCCGGTTTCCATTCCGGATTGACTGGGTCGAATCCACGACTTGGATTCGAAGATGGTGGAGTCGAGGCAATGGATTCGAAGGACCTCCTCCTTCGAATCGATGGGACTGATGTACGTTCGAATCGAGTTAAGCTCGTAGCTACGGACCGGTTTGAAGATGTCTCGGCCTGGGGATTCGAACGTAGTGGAGTCGAACCTGATGGAGTCGAGCGTGTGCTTGATCGAATCGAGTGTGTTGCATTGTAGTCCATCGATTCGAAGCGCTCCGTCTTGTTGGATTCGAAGGTAGGTAAACCTGATGGAGTCGAAGAGGAATGACTTCATCGATTCGAAGTACTATAACTGGATGGACACGGAGTGGCTTCAAGTGGATGGATACGATCAAGACACCTGTCTATGGATTCGAACTAGAACGTTACCCATGGATTCGAAGATGGGTTATTTTCTCCACCTTGAATCGATGATATCTTGAGCGTACGAGCTCGGATTATCTCGAAACTTGGGACGTTGGCTCCCCAGGCTTCGCTTGTCATGTCTTATCAATTGTAGCCTGATCCGGACCCGGACAAAATTCGTCGATATCCGTAGCGACCCTTACGTGTAACCGACTTCCGGGACGACCTGTCACCTTTTTCTAGTTAAGTCCTTGGTATCATGGCCTTGCCAAAAGGCGGGATAACAAGTACTATCAATATGAATTTTTCGAGCTTCCGAAATATTTTTAAGTAGCTTAGAATGCCATATTTACTATTTTATCCAACTTCAAATAAATTTAATTTAATTATTAAATTACTCAATAAACAGCGATATTTGAAATTTAAGTTTATAATTAACCTCTGAATATTTAAAATTAATTAAATATTCCAATTTCAAATATACAAAAATTCCGGGTCGTCACATTCCTCCCCCCTTAAAAGAATTTCGTCCCCGAAATTACCAGTTAGGAAGAATGATCCAATACCCATTACTATTTTCCAAAATCAAACAGTTTTAACAACACCCAAACAATCTTTTATTAATGATACACTAATCATCTTTTAACTTCCCAAACTTATTCATAAGTTCAACCCATACCACCTACTTATCCATTCAAATTTAAATTTGAATTCAATTTTGAATTATCAAAATTTTCCAAAATTTTTCTAACTCCCTAAATTACCGAAAATTTTTGCCAGCGTCTCCTTTGCGCGGCTAGCTCGGTACTACTACAAAATGGCTCTACGGCCTCCCAATCTCAAAAAGAAAACAAAAAGCCAAGTGGCTGGATCAAAAACCCAATCAAATTTCATATAGAAATTCAAATACATACCTTTTGTCGGGCCATTAAATTTTATCTTCTAAAATCAAAAATCCCAAATTATCCATTGCTTTTATACACCTGTATATCCTACTAAGCAATAATATTCAATCACAATTCCAAAGTCATTTTATACTTTCCTTTACAAATTTTCAATATTTGTTTTACTTAGCCCGTACGATGCACATATATCATCCGTACGCAATATCACATTCGATCGCTCACTCGATCACACAATTTCACTTCCGAACTAGTATCGTCCACCCGACTTCCTAGTGCGGACTCAGATCTGGTTTCTCGATCAGAAACCGTTATTCTCCTTGCATAGCCACAAACTATGATAGAGAATTTCCAGAATCAATCAACAATCCATATCCAGGCTCGCCGTCGAACATCGAGTGAAAAATCCTGATTCGGATCGATAAAACTATCTCGAAATTCTGTGTTCGATATCTGGACCAAATAGCTATGCGAATAAAATAATATACGTACATCTTACGTATAAATTCCAATTGATTACCAATTACATCAATTCTCTTTTATTCACATTCCCTTTTTATTGTTATCCACTTATTCACAACTATCCCATTTCACAATTTTAGTTTTAGTCTTCATTCAACTATTTACTTAGTATATTTATTTTATTTTTCCATTCCAAAATTACTAAGTATATTTCCAAAAAAAAAATTTCTTAAGAATTTCATTCTTCAATTCTTAAGTTCATATAAATTTTCTTATATTTATTTACTACTTCACCACCGAAGTGTATATATTCAAATTGAACTCCCATTTCATATGAATTCCAACTTACTTAAATTTACTACTTCATTTACAATTTTTTCCTTAAATTCGATTCATCTCCAACTTCCAAAAATTGAATTTTATTTAGCTCGAAAACAATCCAAGTTAATTCATTCAATAACTATTGCTCAACTTATTTAAACCACTCTTCTGTTTGAGTTCAGTTTCCATTCAACATTTACTTAAGTCAATTACTTAAATTTATTTTATAATTCAAGTTTTGATTTATTTAAAAATTAAGATTGCTCATCTTAGTCGTTCCCATTTGATAATTACAATTTCAAATTATAGCTCTTAATGGTTCAAAGAAATGAATTCCCATTTATGACTTACAATTTCATTTCTATTCATAAGTTTTAACTTACTTACTTAAGATCTGGGACTATTCATTTAAGTCCATTTTCATCTTTATAATCAAATTTCAAATTATTACACTTAAGAACTTAAGAATATGAATTTCTTTACACAATTATAAGCATTTTACATTACCTTTATATCCAATTCAATTCGACTTCAACTTATTTACATTTAATTCAATTCCAATTCTCAATTTTATTTAACTTATCTTAAGTTAAATTCAAATATATTTTATTCTCCTTCATATACTCGAATTAAATTTTAATTCCAGGATACAAATTTTATACGAGTTTTACAATTCATTCACCTTCAAGTTCTCTAACTCTTTTATCTACCAACTTATATTACTCATTTAGTTATTTTCATCTCATAATTATAATCCCAGAATTAAACTTTCATTCCCTTCTTATTTCAATCAACTTCATTCTATACTTTATATTGTTGATTCAATTAAATTTTCCACATTTATATTTTAAATAGAATTCCCAGAATTCAATTGCCCGGTTTTATTTCAAAACCATTTTGAATCCATAAATAACTCATACATATCTGGTATATCACATCAAATCCCAATTTCCAAAATAATCTGCTTTTACCAAACAATTTTCCCTTTGAATTTCAAAACCAACCCAGTTCACAATCACTTCCAAATTAATACAGTTTGGTAGCAATTTCTCTTTGGAAACTCGAAAATAGACATCGATGATGCTGCAGTCATCACCGAAATTATCTTCCAGCGACCGTAAGAGAATTTAATGCTTTTATCACTTTAAAACTATTTTTAAATCCAAAGGAATTTAAACCTTTCCCAAAACTTCAAATTCAAAACCCATTCAATTTTATATCCAAACATTACTCTGGAATTCTATCACATTTTATTTCAAGTTATAAGTCACATTTACAATTTACATTTACAAATTTCATTTGTTTATGAATTTATTTCATTTGATTATAAATCACATTTGTAATTCACATTTGTATATAAAGGTTATCTCAATTTATAAATTTCATTTATAGTCTATATTTCAAATTCCATTTTGGTATATAAATTTATTCTTCAACTTAGGTTATAAGTTTCAATTTCTACTCAATAATGAGACTAACTCATTATTGTCATTTTCTAACAACCAAGCATCCAAATATATAACCATAATAAATTTCAAAAAAATTATTTCTTTCATATACAAAAATAATTTGGGCAAAATTATTTCATTCACCCTATTTAAAACAATACTGTGTCGAACTGTTCTATTCAAGTGTTTAGAAACCCCTTCGATACAGTTGTCCAGACTGTGCCGACGAAGGTTCATATGCCACTCAATAAATCAACCAACACAATATAAAACCATTTTATATTCACTAACAAATACGCGCTCATATCTATTAGTACTCTCAAAATTCCCACCAGAGCCAAGGTTATCGCTAGCCTAAGCTCTGATACCACTGTAACGACCCGACTTTCCAGACCCGGAAAATCGAACCATTTTAGTTAAGAAGAAGAGGTAGAAGAAGAAAAATAGAAAACAACATCAGAATCTAACCATCGCAGCGGAATAAAATATAATATTTATCAACAGATCTTTACACAAATCAAAAACTATATCTGTTTATACAATACATCATCAGAGTACATCAACATCCATAACATACAACTGAATACACAGCGGAAAAATAATAGCAAGTATGGGAGTACGTATCGTCATCCAGCTCGTCTCCTGAGCTCCACAGCATCATATCCTGAACCTGTTTATCTCGGTCTGACCCGAGCATCATATAAAACAATACCCGAGTCAGTCTGGAATACCAGCGTGAGAAAATCACACTCAATTGATTATTAAATTTTCAAAATCCTTTTGAAAATAAAAGCATCTCGTAAGACCACGCCACAAATAAACATGTCGGGTTTTTACCTTACGATAGCTAAAACACTTTTTATAAAATCCTCTGATATTATAATAGTGTCTATATACAAATACTTATTCAAATAGCCAAAATTGTTACATTCATTAAATTCCAGCATACTAGGTATACAAACAAATACCGTACAAGGCACGTAGGGAGAATGGATTTCCAACTAATGACTAGGCACTGGGGTACCACCTGACACAGTACGTGGCCTAGATCACTGTACCGAGGAGTACGCCCGCTCCCCTGCAACACAAGGCCGGAATCATCCCTTACTGGATAATTCCAAATAAAATCACCCCACGGTTGGGATCAGCAACCGCACCACTAAGCCGAAATAAAAGGGACATCTAGACAGGGATGACCTTACTCTCAAGTGGGGGCTACCCACGAAGCCTTGCTGCATAACCCCTGATTTTCAGTCATTCCCGGTTGATGAGGTTCGAGGCTAAACGATACCTTTATAGCACATATCCCTTAGAATGCCCATCGTCCACCTGATGATGTCACGAAAGCATTCGTCCATACAAGTCCGTCCCGGGTTCGAACGGAACCGAAGGCACTATTCCTACTACATCCATTTTGGAAATATCCTCAGGATTAGTAGCGACTAGCCCTTGCACTTCACAGCTCCATCTTTGACTCAGAACACGTTACACGAAACGTACAAACCAGATCGAAGTGGTAATCGAGTCTCCAGACCTAGAATCCCGGTATACGGAAACCCGATCCCGGTCTCTTCGAAACGATCAGCGCATTTGGCCAATATTGATAGTCAGTTATTTAACTATCAATTAACATCCACAAGCAACCATCACACAATAAATAATTTCCCACATTATTTATTTGCCCAAATATCTTTCCAAGATATATTTCCAAATTTTCAAAGCTCATTTGAAAACAAATTTCAAACAGTTTCCGCTTACGGAATACATTTCCCAAATAATTATTTCCACTGAATCACCAAGTACAAAATACTCTTAATTTTAAAATAATTTAAAAACACTTTATTTTAAATATATTTTATAACATTGAAATTTTAAAACTACTTTAATACTTTATCAAAATATATATTTTAAGAATATTTAAAATAAAACCACTTTATAAATATAAGCTGACTTCCTCTTTAAAACATAATACCAAATTACTTTTATATAATTACTAAAATAATAGATTTTTGAAAATACTTACTTTGGAAATTAACCTTTAGAAATAATCAATTTCCTAAAACATGCATTTTTAAACAAATTAGAACTTTTAACTTATATTAAAAATTGCTTTGAAAACGTACTTGGCTATCCAGAGAAATACACTTCTCTTCACATCCTTTAAAAATAAATCAACACTTATTTTTAAACCAATTCATATCCCTTTATAAATTCCCACCTTGAATTTATATTCTCAAATATCCCCTGATATTTTATTTTACTTTATAAACCCAGTTTATAAATTTCAAAATCTCACTTCTCTTTTAAATTCCAAATCCCAAAGTATTTAAATCAAATTTATAATTGATTTCCCAATTTATTTTACTTTGAAATAAATTTCCTTACTTAATCCATTTATTTCCAAATTCATTAACTTCCAGATTTTATTTCTCATTATGATTTAAAATCTTTAAACTGAACACAAGTTTCAGATTTCCCAAATTCCTTCTTCCTTTTTAATTACATTTAAACATTGAATTAAAATAAATTATTTATTCTTTTAAATAATATCACATAAGTTTTCTTTAAATTCAATATTTCTCTGTTTATTCAAAATTCCTCTTTTCCATATTTATTAGAATTTTGGAAATCACTTTTATTCTTAATCAGATTTATTCTCAAATTTATTCCAAACTCTTTATAATTATTTTACTTAAGAATTTACTCTTTTATTTCTTTTCAAAAATTCCATTCTAGAGATTTTGATAATTCAGCACATCCAAATCGATCCAACCAAACCATAACATCCAATTATCCATATAATTCATCATAGGATATCAAAAATCATATCACAGAATATTTAACAAAATTAAATATTTTGAGGAATCCAGTTGGATCCCTCCAACCTGTTTCCCTGCATCCACAGATGTTAGCACAATACCAATTTCACTTCAAAGTGGAATATCGCGGTATATGGGTTTTATAAAATATCATCCGCTATTATGCGGTGCATAGGGTCTCATCCGCTATATAAATGCGGGAATATCAACAACTCAAATATATACATATGCCAATATGTATATATTGCTATATACTACTATATACCATATCAATCAAATCAATCAATTCAATCATTCATCCCTATTTAAATTTAACCAATTAAATTTAAAATTAAACTGAGTGAGATTAACTCACCTTTGATTTTTAATATGAAATCCGATCCCATCTCGACTTGTTCACTTCAGATTTTGACCTTGAATAAACAATTCACAATTTATTATTATTTGGACTTACCAAACAATTCATTACCGCTTAATTATTTTCCATTTTAAAATTTGAATTGACCAATAAATCATTCTACACAAATAAGTTGGGTTTAAACCAATAATTTATTTCGTTGAATAATTTAATTTAGACCAACTTTTCTTTAAAATCCTTTTTGTAACTAAAATAGTTAAATCTTCAAACCCATTTATTTTAAAATTAAACTAGTAGAATAAAAATATTCATTTTTATTTCCTGCTTGAATTTACTTATACCTAAAAATCAAATCTTTATAAACCCTACAACATTTTTTTTACTGCCTATACATAAAAATTAAATTAAAACAAACAGCAATACCTTGCTGCGCTCACCCCCAAAACGTCGATCGAAACGCCACCGCTCGAAGCTTTGACCTCGTCAGAGACTCACGAACGTAGCCCAACCCTCGTTGCTGCTGCCACCACTTGCTATTCGACTCGAGCCATCGCGATGAAATCCATGCCTGCTAATCGACCGCGTGAGCCTGACATCGCGATTGCCACTCTCGAGCACCTCGCGTATGCGAGCGTACCCTCCAGCCTGCCGCTCCACGCGATCTCCTTCGCCAGCTCGTTCATCTCGAGCTTCGCGTACTTGAAACCTCCCATCGGCCCGTCGCCAAGCGCGAGCCTCCTCCCAGTTCGATGATGGCGACGCGATCTTCTCGCGTGTTCGAGCGCGCGAGTTCTTCCTTTGCTCCGCCATTTTTTTTATTTTGAAAAGGACGTAGTCGATCGCGACTTGAATTCGTGACAAAGGAAAATGATTTGGGGGAAACAGCTTCGAAAAGAAAGGGTTTTGAAAAGGGTACGAAAGTATTGAAGTCGAACTGGGCAGCCATTGTTTTCCTTTGTTTTGATTTTGAACGATAAAGGAAGAAAGGGAACGAGATATTTAAAATCGAACGAGGCATGCTTTGCACGATTTCGTCCCGTGATCTTTGGCGTGATTTTAGGGAGACAACGTGCTGATGATAAGCCCCCCTCTTTTTTTTATTATTATTTAAATTAAATTTGTTTTCGATATAAATTTCAAAGTGTTAATGTGTCGTATGCTCGCACCACTACTCCAATCAATATGAAATTTGAAATCTGATAATTATGTAATATTCCGGATCTCATGGAGCTGGTTCCGTCGAATTCCGAGACTGTGCCCCGGAAGGCTATTTTTAAATTCAATTTAAACAATATATTTTTAAAACTTAACAAATTACTTCCAAATTCAGTTTCAACACTTTTACTATCTTCAATACTATCAATATGAATTTTTCGAGCTTCAGAAATATTTTTAAGTAGCTTAGAATGCCAGATTTACTATTTTATCCAACTTCAAATAAATTTAATTAATTATTAAATTACTCAATAAACAGCGATATTTGAAATTTAAGTTTATAATTAACCTCTGAATATTTAAAATTAATTAAATTTTCCAATTTCAAATATACAAAAATTCCGGGTCGTCACATATTCTTTTATTTGTTAAGTTTTAAAACAATCTTATTAGTTAATTAGTTAAGGTCTAACCCAATCAATTATCAAATCTCATCCCCATGTCCCATTACATTATTCTATTTAATCTATCCAATTAAATTTCCTAAATAATGTTAAACTAAAATTAAAGGTGTTACATAAGAATATGACAACATTCATAAAATATAATTTTGTTGAAAACAACTAGATTAGATATTGTACTAAAAATTACATTTCACATACATGTTAATATCCAAATTGCGATTTTATTGAAATCCACCCATTTCACCCGCTGTGAAAGGACCGGGTTCCTTAATGGTATCAAGGACCAAATGGTCTATGTAGTCTTATTAGTAAGCATATATGGCTATGCAGTTAAAGCCCTGCTAAAGTCTTGCTACAACCTTTTGTACCTCCACTGCTATAGAATTGCTAAGCGCTTTAATTGCACATATAAGGCCGATTAATTAAACTTATCTATCCGATGGGTGTTTAGAAAAGTAGTGTTTAGGCTTGTGGTTGTGTAACAACCCATAATTTTATAAAATTAAATAACCAAAAAGAGTAAAATCATAAATTCACACAAATGGAAATACTAAATTTCAACAAGAGTTAGAATTAGGATACGAGACATATTCCATCATGCTCGTAATTCCATTTACAATCATCATATATAACATGTTGAATTTGGTTAAACAGACTAGAAATCAAAAGAAGTCAAAACCCATGGCATTTTCGTAATATACCGAGTATGGAATTTCAGCCTAGATATTATTGTTTCCAGCCAATAAATGCATCTTTAATCTTATTTAAAAATGTTGCCTCCACTTATAAAGCCCTAATCCCTAAACCGATTCCAAATCCACCAAATTAAATCCAAATTAAGCAATCCAATATATGAAATCAGTGTCCGCAAAGGGATCTGATCAAATAAATCACAGCTATCATGAGAATTGCAGTTTTGAAGATGAGTAATTTATAGAGAAAGAAGAAGGAGGAGGATTCACATCATATCAGAGAGGTTGCATGGTAAATCAGTGAGTAGGACTTATCATATTTGTGTATACATTGATAAGACGTAGTAATTCACCTCTTATAGTCTTAAATCAAATTAGAAATGATGAAACTAATAATTAAAAGGTTTTTATATATACATGATTAGGATGTAGTATTCCATGGCTAGATAATTAAAAAGTGGATATTTATTGATTGTAATGAGCCAAAGTTAATCACCCTTTAATTAAAAAGTTTGAAATACAAAAGTGTTCCAAAGTAAACAAATCATATATCAAAATCATAGTAATTGATGATGTGAATCCACTAGTGGTGCTCTTCGTTAATTAGGTGTAATGATTGATTATAAAACACGTTAAAGGTTCTAAAAATGTGGATCATCCATTTCAATCCAATAGTAAAACGATGATGATACGGTGATCAGAAAGAATAGGTATGTAAGGGAGGACCAGTAGGTCCTTGTATTGGTCACCGATCAACTCAGATCGACATAGGGTCACCAAAAATGGCATGAAAGGCTGGCGATGACATTTCTGATTAGGGTGACCGGGGTGAGGCTAAGCATGGCATTGGGACAGACGTGACATGGTCAAGGTACTAACATAGTCGAATTTGGGCGGCAGGCTATTTAGCGACGGCGGTAGCCAACTTTCTCTGGCACCTGGTCGAGATTGAGCAGATGGAGCATTCTCCATTACTGTAGCTATGACCTTGAAAATTAAAATAAAAACTAAAATAATAGTAATAATGCAATAATTGAATAATTAGATAATACCCTCAACTTTAAACAGTTGTATCTATAACATATGACTTCTGTTTCACGTGTGGTTCGCGGCATCAAGATCATAGCAAGACAAGTAATGTTTTAGTACATCGTTTGGTGTGTTTTGAGATATTTTAGAAAATTGTCTTAGTTGGACAAGTTTGTTATAAGGTTTTACGCTTATGGGTTAGGGCGTGATCCAGTAGCTTCATAAACGTGGGGCGATGAAGAGTTTTGGGCTTGATCCCAACAGTGTTATAGACTATTAGGCAAATGAATGATATGGACTTGACCTTAATATATGATAGTCATAGGAGCCGAGTGTTCAATAAACGATAGTCCGAGGAGTTGACTCCTTAACAGAAGATAGTCCAAGGGATTGAGCCTTTAATATACGAGAGTTAGAGGAGTTGATTCCTTAGTAGATGACTAGGCAATAGTTAGTTGGGAATTTGAATTCAATTATATGCATATGATTACTCATAGAAATATTTTTAATGAGACCTTAGCATATTATGTCAATGCGGTATTATATTATGTTTTCCTAACTTGTTGGGTATAGGGGACTTAGGCTAAGTTGTGGTTTTTGAGTATTAGTGTTGTTTTACTAGCTTATTAGTATTATACACTTACATGATGCGTTTCACTCACCAAACATATGTTTAACCCTCTCTATCATTTTATTCTTTTTAGATGTACTCTGATAGGTCGATAATGAGGACTGGTGGTGACTTGGAGGAGTGATGGTATGATGGAGATGCACATTTATTTATTTTCAAACATTATACTATTTCCATTACCACTGTATAGAGATGTTGTAGTTGGAGTTTACTTGATACCTATTAGTTTGTTTGTTTGGAGTTGTATTATTGATTACTATTATATTTTTTCCTTCCGCTATTAATTTCAGAAAGTGTAGACTATTGTAGATAGCTCTATGATCTGTTTTACATATTTCACTTTAAGCAATCCAATCAATGGCATCTGTGATGTCAATGCCACTTTTATATGTGGGACGGGACATGGTAGGCTACAGGTTGTTTCAAGCTGAACAATCATGTATTCTCTCCTCTTGGCCACCGACTTGGCCCAACGGATGAAGTAAGTCCATAAGTTTGGCCCATATGTATGGCCCAACGGATGAAGTAAGTCCATAAGTTTGGCCCAGATGTATGGCCCAAAGTTATTTGGGCTTTAGGCCAATTTTCATATTGAAATTTAAAAATTAAAATTGTATTTAAAAAATTTAAGTTTAAAATGTAAAAGGAATTCTATCAATGTTATAAACTAAATTAAAAAATTTCAAAATTGTTTTTAGAAATTAAACAGTGAATTTCAAAATTTTAATATATTTAAATAACATGATTAGTTAAATTAAATATCTAATTAAGAGATAATTAATTAAAACATATTTACATTAATATATGTATGTTTCTATAATTATTATAGTTCTATATTTATCCAAAATTTCTTTACTTGAATAAATTTAGAATTTTGAATTAATTAGAGTATTTAACTAAATTTTTTAGTTAAATATACGGATTTATTTGATAATTAATTTATTAAAATTTAACTAATTTATATATACACACACATACAGATATATATATATATATGTATATATTTACTTACTTATGCACACACATACATATATTGATGTGTATGTATATATAAATAATATTAATGTTATAGTTGGTTATTCATCCTCAATTATTTTAGATGAATTAAATAAATTTTTTGAAATTTCAAATATAATAAAATTTAGTTAGATTAGTCTATCAAATTAGGAATTAAAAATTAGTTAAATATGATTTACTGAATAAGAATTTAAGGTTAATTAAATGTGATTTAATTAAGAAGAACCCAAGTAATTAAATATGATTTGATATATAGGGGTTAAACTTAATTAAGTATGATTTAATTAATATGAATTAAAATTAATTAATTATGATTTAGTTAATCATTATTAAATCTAATTATACACGATTTAACTGACAAGTCAATATATATGTTATATAAGTTTAATTAAATTATAACCTTTAGAAATAAACTAAACTTAAATAATTATAAATGTACAAACATAATTTAAGTGGAACTGCAATAAACTCGAAATAGATTTTTGGAGTAAGTACATACGTAAAGTATGTGTACCATGATTTCAGATACGTTCGATACTTGAATCACGAGGGTGTTATATAATTCTTTAGTTCATATCACCTAATGTTTATATTAAAGATTACGAGTATATATTCACGCCCAGGTGGGCCTGCATTTAATCACAATGTCATGCATTTATAGTTGTACCTATGGAAGTAGATTTGACAGTAACATTGTAAGCATAAACTAAACTTGAAGCAACACCCGAAAAGATGGAGATAATTGAAGAATATTTATGGAACCAGTAACTTGAAAGCATTCATAGTTTTATCATTCGTTTCTTTCGTTTTAGTTTATTTTATACTATTGGAAATGGAAATAATACTTGTACTTTTACATGCATATGCTTTTTTAGTTAATGAGGCCGTGAGCAAAAATTATCTAAATACATTAGGGAAAAAAATCTATTACAAAATAAATGAGATTCTTGCCCATTTAGCATTATTTTCGTTCCAAAAAGAACCAAATATAAATATTTATATTTATGCTCTCAAATCAGTTTATATGCAATATTAATATAAATCTATAATCTATAAATATTTATATGTCAACCGATAGAAAGGAACTTTTTATTATGGTAGTTTAAACATTTATGGTTAAATGTATGAATCATGTGAAAAAACAAATCATTACTGTACAAATTTAAGTTAGTTAATGATTAACATTATTATGTAAAGATCATATGTTGACAACCAACAAAGACATAGACTATGCTAATTGCTGACATAGCATGTAGATTCATCATAAATCGTACATAGCATGTAAATCTTAAGTAATCTGCAAATTGTGAAAAACAAAACAGTATCACTTTTGAAGAAGGAAAACGAATAAATATTTTATACGGTGTAAATCCTAGTGCGATAAATTAGATTAAAGAACTAAATAATTATGTAAAGCATTGGTTTATCAAATTCTTACTTGTAGTCTTATGTCAATTCTTTCCACAAAAGACCATGCTTCCATGCTCAAATCCAGATCCACTTTAGATGTTGTAGGGGCTCGAGTCCCTGGACAAATCTCAAAAAGCAATTAATAATTAGGTGTATTTATTAAAATTGATATGATGGTCCATTATGAAATCAAGTGTAAATATAAAGTCAATAATCATTTTGTTTGTTTTATTCCCTTTTCAATGCGTGTTGATTTTCATCATAAAAACCAAAAAGGAAAATTTTAAAACGAAATAATTTAATACATAATAGCTATTTAATTATATTATTATTTGAAGCACATCCCATAAGCAATCAATATTTAATTGTGACATATAAGCATATTGCTAGAAAGGTGTAAAAATATAGCAAAATGGAGTTTCAGTTCAACAGTCTGATGGGGAAACAATGGATATAATTGCTTATTTATCGAGACAACTAAGTCTGAAACAATTATTTATCTTGTAACAGTTTGAATCGCAACCTAGTCTGAAACATAAAATACCCTACAATCTATCATAAAATTAATCTATGTATGAACTTTCATAAAATAAATTTATGTACTTCATATATGTAGTTGATCTAATGATAATAGAGACCAAACATGATTGCTCCAAAGATCCGAGAATACAGTATTAGATAAAGTATTGCATTTATTTTATGCGATGATGATTCTGGTAGCATTTGTCATGCTGTAATGAAAATGTTTAAGGCTTTTGTATCCATCTTTACTTATTTCTATTTGCACTGATGTAAACATCAGTGCTTAACTTTCCATTAGTTTAAGCTTGTGGCATATTTAAATCAGATTTCTTCACGTTTTAAGCATTTCCCATGATTAAACTAAAGAAGAAAAAAATCTACTCAATATACTGTTTAATTTATATTACACAACATGATTCATCAATTCTTCATAGAATGCAATTTATTTCAAAACAAAGATTCTAAAAGATAATATATACATACGAAATGATAGACAATGAAAACACTCCTGCATGATAGACTTGTAAAAGGAAAAAAAGGAATAATGGCATATTTATGAGTTTAAAGAGGATTTAAAGTGTAGAAAGCCTCAATACAAATTAGCTTCTGAGCATCGAAGAAAATAACACAATGACAACGATCTTGATTCAAAAATAATTTTAATAAAAAACAAATTTTAATTAATTGCAGACGAAAATAATGACCATACAATTTTGAAATCAACTTAATGTATATAATGAGTAATAAAGGATGAAGCATCAAATCAACTCACTTAACGTATATCAAGAATTGACATCGCTTACAACTACAACTGGTTTTCAATACGATTTTGTTGTCTCGCAGTTAAGGGAGATCGATATTGAGGGAGGTTGCCGTTGAAGCTACGTCATTTCAATTTGTCAGACCAATTTAACATCCATGCATTTAACATAACAGTTGATGAAATCGGGCCAAGAAATAAAAAAAAATAGTAAAACGCACAGATATAATAATGCAAAAATGCTTTTTATCATCCGTTTTTTCTAATTAGATGCACTAATTAATTCATTTAATATGAGAAAGCGGTTGTACAAATATGAGAAAGGGGAACATGAAGCAGCAACACCAATATCCTAATTTAGCAAAAAACTTCGTTTACTCTTTTCTGTAACCACAGATCCATGCACTAAAGCACCAATGCACATGTAACATGAATTCTACGTTATGAAATTTTGGTGAAATAAGAAAGAAAACATGAAACAAAGTATCAGACATTTAGTAAAAAAGATATATATCTTATGTTAAGACACTAAATATACAAACCTAAACATACTTGTTATTCTATGAATAAATTCAGGCCGTTGATATTACTTGCTATATCATCGCATCATTTCTCCAACATATAAACTCATCCTTAGTTCATATCACCTAATGTTTATATTAAAGATTATGAATCAGTAATGTATAAAGTTTCCCTCTGCCATTTATATATTAGTAGATTACCTAGACAAGGAAACATACATGCTTGTATTTGTTGAGCAAACTCAAGGTATATGCATTATACTTGGGCTATGAGAAATAATAGGTAAGAGTGGATAATCTCTCTTGATTTGCTGAGAAAACTCAAGATTGAGGTCGAGATTCTGGCAAAGATCACGGTTTGGAGTAATATGTGGTATAACTAAAAAAAGTTATCTATCACTTATGGGCCTATGATTTGTTGAGTAAACTGAAGGTCAGAATCCCAGGGCAAGTGAGTCCTAACATTCACTAGAGAAATCAGAAGATTTATATATTTCTCCTAGGGTTTTGAGAAATATAAAAATTTAGTGAGAACCTTATTAGAAAATGAAATGACAACATTTAACCTTCCAAATATTGTAAGAAAATATGTTGTACAAATTAAGATTATCTACTACAATAAATTTGTGCAACTAATCTAATTGACAAAATTGTTTTTAACTTTAATATACCAATGAAATGAATAAGGATTAACAAAGAGATATAAGATTTACTTGCCAATAAGTTATTTGGCATAATGTCACTTCAAGACCCATGCAATTGCCAAATGATACATTTACTTATTACACTCGTACCATGGTCAAGTAAATATTTATTTGCTTGATATTATGTATTGTCTTCAACGAATTTTGAAATTTAAAGAAAAACAAGATTATGGATTTTTGAACCATATTAAATCACGTATAAAAGTTATATGGTGATTGTTGGGCCAAAAACTGGCATAACACCCTAATCGAATAGAAAAGAGTAGATCTAAGTAGTAATAAGAGCAAAAACAATAAAGACATATGAATCTTTATTGTGCTTCCGCAAATTCTATGGCCTATATCCACTGTAATATTATTATGGATTATTTTTTCACAAGTATAAATGCTTGACAATTCATTTTCAAGTCTACAAAAGCAAAAGTGAGCCTCTAAGTGACAAGATCTGAGTAGAGATAGGAGATGAAGAAGAGAATGACCAAAAAGTCCCTCAATAGTTGATCTAGGCTTGGTATTTATAGAAAAATCACCCACCCAATTTGCCAGATCATTGAAGACTAGGTAAGGATCCAGATCCATGAGAATAGGGAGGAAGACAGAGTCTTTCTAATAGGGAGGAAGACAGAGTCTTTCTGTAGCGAAAATTATGTCAGTGTCGACATGAATCATGCTGGTACCGAGTGGCTTTGTTCTGTGAATGTTTCAAGCTTTTCCTCTACCTCATCTCGCATCTTCAAGTTTTCGAGCTTTAAGAACTTTCTAGCATATAAGAATATGTTGGTATTGAGAGCTTTGGCTTTGTTTAGTACTTGTCCTTTTCTACATAACTTTGGGATTGTTCATTTAATCGTTCGGATATGGGTCCTGGGATATCCGCATTATAGTCTTAACAATCAACCATAACATAGTTGCCAAAATAATCATAAAAGGAACTACTCGGTGTCGGGTTCTTATCCTGACCACTCAGTGCCGAAAGCTTTCCTTTATCACTTTGGGACTTCAAACTTCAAGGGTTCCCTTCCAAGGCCATCTTGAGCTTGCCACTAAGTTCTCGAACCATTGCATCTTGTCCTGACACATAGATTTACTTAAGGGCCACCTAGTTTAAACGATGGATAAAACTTGCCCCCTCTAAAGTATGCTTCTGTTGGAAACGAAGCATACTTTGGATCAAGATAAGTGGTATATATTCATTTGCACAAGTCCATTGGTTATCTAGGAATCACTTTGAAGACTCGTCTCCATTCGAAGAGCATCCATTTGATCAATTTATATAGTTGATGAACCACTTTTTGCACCATGGTCTAGATCTACACCACTCTAAAGATCATTCCATACCTTAGCCAGCTGAGACTTCCTTCTCTTCTTTTCCTTTTTTTCTTATTTTTTAAATAATGTCAGTACCTAAAGGTATCTATTGGTACCGACATGAATTTTCACTTCATTTCAGAATTATATAGCAGTGGACTTAAAAACATTTATCTCACTTTCTCACTTTTTTACTCAGCACCGACTTCTTTGCTTTGGTGATTTGAGATCTCGAGCCACCAACCATCTCAACTCTAGATCTAAGCCACCACCATCTTTCCCTTTGGTGCTGCCTTAAAAACTCTACCACCGATTGCTTTTGCATCTGCGATCACCATCACTTCAACCGATTTACTCTAAAGATCTTGGTCCCAATTTCTTGAACTTCTCGACTTCCAAATTCAATCCCATTCAAAGTGGGTCTCCAAAGGGTGGTGCTGCCATGGTGACGACCATAATGTAGTCGAAGTTCATCCATGGTCAAGGACCATTTTGGCTTTGAATTGTGATCGACCATCATTCCAATTTCTCGACTATGGCAAGACTTAGGCTGTTCTATGGTTTAACACATGTTTCACCTAAAACAGTGGCTATAAACATGTAAGTCAATGTCCCGATGCTACTTGATGTCACTGCACAATAAGCCCTTGTCTTACTATAGTTTTAAGCCCTTACACATCAAAGTGTTTGGACTAGCTCTACCTATGTTTGGTTGATCACAAATCGTTGTTCAGACTTCGACGAGACGGTTCGCTTTGAAGAATGGTCACATCAAATGCACACCGACGTCCAAATGTTCTTCCTGTCCAGCATTTCAAGTCACTACACAATCCTATATTCCTATAAAGAGGGATCTGCATCGCTCTGGACAACAGTTCCATTTATCGTTCTCTCTGCGATAATAGGTAAGATCCGACACACAGTTCCATCATGCGTTCTAGCTTGTTTGCTAGCACAAGCAAGCTATTTATAGAAAGTGTTCCATACACCATGCTCTGGACAAAGGATGCACATTGCATAGATTGACACTTCACACTGCCCTAGTCGACATTCATAATCCGATTGGTCAGCACACATTGACATCTGTTGGATTCTGTACACTCAGGTGTTTTTTCAAAAACAATTCCAAAATAAGACATACCTGACCATGCTCACCATCAAGCTTTCCAATCCAAAATGACTCGTCAATCGCTGGATTTCAAAGTTACTTTTGAACCTTCAGCTCCTTCTTAAGCAGGCTCTTCTACTGCTCAGGCATCTACGACTACCCCGTTCAGAGTTAGGCATTCGATTACAGCCAAACTCCAAGGACAGCTTGTTCCAGCAGTACCTCCTTGAAACCAGCCTCCTCCTCCGAGTGAGCAACCTAGGCTAAGATTATTGAATAACCCTCCAGATCAAAATGCTGTCTTGATTAACTGTAGAGTAACTTTAAAAGATCTGCTACTATCATGGAATTTCGAAAAGTGATGTATTTCTTTCGACGATCGATTAATGGGCTCAATATCCTCCTCAGGGGTATACCGCTTGCAATAAGTACAAATGCATGGGTGGAGCCATTCCTCCTATCATTGAATTTCTCCAATTCATTTTGTAGCAAATCATTTGGGCTCCAACTCAGTTTTACCCCAATGGATATGCTTTTCACAATTCTGTGTATGTCCTATTTATGATGCAGCTTCAATGACCACCAATATTTAGAAAGTTGCGCACTTTCTAAACTTCAAGAAGAAAGCCGACTCACCTTTTTGTTTAGCATCAAAGCCTGGCGCTGCCGCAAGATCAACGAGACACTCCACAACAAACGCTTGTATTTTAAGAGCGAGTATTTGTTTGTTCGTTGTCCTTTTGACTTCAGCCGACTCTGTTTGTCTGGATGTAAAGTCTTCATCCCTAATGCTCTTTTCCATACTTTCGATTCTGCCAACCTAGCCAGTTAATTTTTTGTCCATTCTCTTCCATGGATCTTCCCAAGAGAGAGGTCAGCGATGCACACTCCTAGATCTTGGGAACTTTGAAAAGTATCGACATCTAACATCGTACCACTACATATCTCCTCACAAATGAGAGACTCTATCAATATGGCCTTTAACATCCTGAGTGCTTCGTTGTTCCTGTCGAGCTCTCACCAAAAAGGACCCATGCCTCCGCTTCAACCTCTACCTTTAGTCATGACTCTTTCAACATCAATCAAGTGGGCAATGAAGGCCCTACGGGTGAAGCAATTATTAATGGAGGCCAGACTAGAATGGTGGTGGAAAATATATTGAGGAAGAAAATGGAAAGAGGGAAGAAGAGAGAAGGGGACTAGAAAGAGCGAAAGAGAGAGAAAAGGAAGAAGGAGATGAAGGTGAAAGTGAGCGCAAGGAGGAAAATAAAGATGGTGACGACGAAGATTTTGATGTGGACCAGTCATATGGGGAGACCTCCCTCAAAGGAACAAAAGTTCCTACTTCGCCTCGTTCAAGGAGATTAGTTGTCAAATCCTTCCAACAACATTTTGGTTCCAGTTCAACACCAGTTGCCGAGTCTTCTCCTAGTACATGATCTTCAGAAAACATCCTCGGCTCCCTATGAGATTTGAACATCTTGATCGACGATATTCTCAAAGAATATCCTTTAGTTTTTTTTTCCATCCGGGGATCTCCTAGCCAAGAGGGATGATACCCCATCTTTGCAACCCCCTGAACATGGTCCGTAAAGCACTTAGGATAATACTTGCACTCCACACACTTCGAGGCTCACGAACACTAGTATTACGCATTCACCCTTACTACAGTGCATTAGTTCTGATATTCCTTTTTTATTCATTTCAGGTGCAACAACAAGAAACCAATTTCATTATCTTCGCTCGGGCATTAGCGAACGTCGGGGAACCACCCCAAAACCTTGCCCTTACAACACTTCTTCGCAGAAAGAGACCGAAGAAGAAAGAAAAAGAAGAAAAGAAAGGGAATACCTTGAGGGCAAAGAAAGAAACATCAAGCTGAGGAATGGGAACTTTATGATCAGGGGAAGAGACTCTGCGACTTAGATGATCATCAAAGGCCCATCTTCAGTTCTTCCCAACCACGCTCTTAGCCCCTTTCTCATTCTCAGCAGCTTCTGATGATCCAGCTTCCGGTCGCTACTTTATCAACCTCACAAAAATCTGAGGAGGTTTCTACTAGTCCTACTCCACCACCACCACCACCCCTTTTAGGCTCATCCACAACCATGACAACGAAAATGTAGGCCGCCATTCCTAGCCTTTGCCTGGCAGGGGTGAAATTCAACCCCACCATTAAGTATGTCCCTAGCAATGAGGCCGACCACAGAGTTGAAGGGGTCACTGAACTTGTCGACCAATTTTACAAGTGGTAGAAACAAACTTCTGCCCTCTTTGAGGTTAATAGAATTAATTAAACAAACATCCAATCATTTGAGCCGGAGAGGGAGACCCATGATTAAATAATCGCTAACTACAAAACCGAGTTGGCCTAACTAAAAGAACAGAGAGATGAAGCATAAACATCAAACACGAACTCATAATTGAGGAGGTATCCCACGCATACAATCAAGCCCTCAATGCAATAAATGATAAACTTAAGAAGGCATATCAAGGGAGTGGTGAGCTTACAGCTCAGATCGAGGCCAAGAAAAAGGTTCAAGAGAAAGATGCAACGCTTTAGGCCAAGGACATAGCATTGCTGGCGAAGGATACAGAACTTCAAACACTTCAAACTGAAGTTGAGAGACATAAGGCCAGCTTAAGGGTTGAAATAGAGGCAAAGATAGAAGCTTGGGTCGACCTTAGAGGGGTTGTAGCTTAAATAAATGAACTCAAAGACTAGATAGCAAAAGAGAAGGAAGATATGAACTCCAACTTTAAACAATTCTTTGCAAATGTTATCAAAGGCAGGAACTTGAAGTGGTTGAGGGATTGTTATCCTATTACACTATTAGATGCTTGGGAAGAAATCATTTTCCATGCAGCTGCATGCAATGAAGGTTTAACATAATATCACATAAAAGCTAAGTTTCTGGATCTAGAGGATATCATAGCCTTGAAGGAAGGCAAACCGATCATAGCTGAACTGGATGTGATTGTAGGAAAAGCGTCCATTGAGGCTCCTACCGATCCTACTGCATTGGATCAAGCAAAACCATCAATTCCTCATTCTAAAGTGTTTGCAACAGAGACTCTAATTTCACGGGGGCTAGTTCTATGGTGTAACGACCCGCCTTTTTGGACAGTTTAAATCGACAAATCAAACACACATGCCGATTCTAAACCGTTTAAAAGGGCGGATGGTTATTGGGGTTAAATAAGAAAAGAAAGAACAGAAACAAACTCAGAATCTCGCAGCGGAAGGAACAAGATATAATAGTAAAATAACAGTTCATGAAGCTGTTAAATAAATAAATTTGATTATTATTATACATCATAAATCAGAGTTACATACATATCAGAGATAATACAATAATGCAGCGGAAAAATAATATGGTAGTAGAATACAAATGATGTAATACCAAACTCCGTCTTCGTCCTCCAAAATAGATCTTCAACCTTATCTGAAATGCTCAGGCTGACCCGAGCGTAATGAAAAGACAAAACACTCGAGTCAGGACTAAAATATCTCATGTAAGTTAAATCGTAAAAGTAAATATGAGTGTGACGGCGTCGGAGATGTTTACGGGTTTTGACATCTCCTATCCAGTGTCAACGTGAGTGCAATAACTTAAGAGATGTTATGGGATTTTCCATCTCTCAAGGATCCGTTAAACTATCTACTATGTAGTACAATACGCTATTATAATATGTCTACACTAAAGTAAAAGTATTAAAATAGCGTTAAGCCATGGCCCATTCCACCCTTAACACAGTTTATATTCCCAAGAGCATATACAAGACCGTAGTTTCCCCAAAACCGAAAGTCACCAGAGGGCAATCCATATACTCAAGGTACAAACCGAAACGTAGTGGTCGCGAATAGGATAATCAGTATGACAAGGTACATAAGGCGATACCAACTAGGATACTAGTAGTTGCCTGATCCGGACTGATGTTGGGCATAGCAGCTACTACCCCAACACCGCGAAACAACACTCCCAAAATCGAGGGGTGCACCCAAATCGAATCACAACAGTAATAGACATGGTATCGAAGGAGTGTGTCCGCTAGAGATGGGGATCCTCAATGGCCCGGCGCGGCTCCTATTTTAGTCATGTCAGGGGTCATCCAATATCGTTCTCTCTCTTCAATCAACGCGTTCACCAAACCATCCACTTCGTTCTGGATCAACACTCCACGTATACTAGTTATTAAAGTGGTTTTCGGTATCGATAGAGAGTATGTCCATATCCGATCCCGGTCTCTTTAATAACTACGTATTATTACACCGATGGCTCTTTTACATTTCAAATCGATTCATAATTGATATCAAAATATCATATTCGCTTCAAAATCAAACCCATTTCAAAATCATCATATCTACTCAAATATACGATTTCATTTCAAAATCATTTTTCGCCTCAATATCTCATTTCGATTTCAAAATCATTTTTCGCCTCAAAATCTCATTTCGATTTCAAAATCATTTTTCGCCTCAATATCTCACAAAACGATTCACATAAACTCGAATTCCAAAATTTAAAATTTAATCAAATTTCAAATCATCAATTTCAACTCGATTCAGCTTCGCAATAAACCATTTCAAATTATCAATTTCTGTTGGGTATATTTTGACCCTACCGGACCAAACATCCACCATGTTCAACTCCCCACCGAATCAGTCTATGCCGAATCAACCTACACGCCGGTCCAAACTACACGACCGGACCAACTCCTCGCCGAATCAAACTACACGACCGGAACAACTCCCCACCGAATCAGTCTATGCCGAATCAACCTACACGCCGGTCCGAACTACACGACCGGACCAACTCTTCACCGAATCAACCTACCACCGAATCAAGGGATGCCGAACCAAGGTGTTCCAGGCCAGATTGTCTCAGCCCAGGCCCGCCAGCTGCTATATACCTCCAAGACCCCTACCCCCAGCTTCACTCTATAAATAGAGGGGCAGGGATACAACAATGGGGACAAGTTTTTGAGAGCTCAAGCACGGAAGGAACTTTCAAACAACTTTCTTTTACTTGTACCAAAGCTTTGTACTTGTAATCACAACAAAAGAAGAGAAATAACATATAAAGTGGACGTAGGCACATTCTGGCTGAACCACTATAAATCTGCGTGTCTTTTTACAGTTTAGCCCCTGTTTTTCATATATTTGCATAAATCACCCAAATCACTAAGAACAACATAAGATCTACTAAATCATACAACTTAGAGGTGTTTGTCCATTTTTTGTGCAAACATTTTTGGTGCTTTCACTGAGAAGTTGAAGCTCGAAGCTCCAGCTTCATCCGCTTAGAAAGTTTTCCTAACAGCATCATCCGCCACTTGGAAAACATGCCTCCCAAACAGAGAAAAGATGTTAACAAAGGAAAAAACATCGCATCCAGTAGCCTTCCTGATCCAGCTATCGCAAATCAAGTAAATCCTCCTCCTCCAGCAACGGTAACAAATGGAGGACAGGCTAACCCCACCACTCCTGCCACAGAACAGCCTGCAGCAATTACTAGGGCAGATTTGGACAGAGTTGTTGTTGAAGTGACTAACCGCTTCACGTCCCAGCAGGAAGCCTTGGTGGACCATCTCATGTCACGCTTGAGGGACGCTGAAGAATCCAACCGCAACACTGAATCATGGGGCGAGTCCCAATCTGGAGGATCTCAGAGACAGCAAAGATCTTCCTTCTTCGAAGGAGCTAACGGCAGGAGCAGCCGTGGTAGGAGCCGAGACCGAGCTCAGCCCGAAGTTAGGCCTGAGGAAACGTTTGGTGCCGAACCCAACGGGGAAGGTACCGGGCGGAGGTCAACTGCAGCTGAGCCTGTCATGCTGCCTAACCACAGAAACACCAGTGAACGGGGCCGAGCTAGAGTTCAGCCCGAAGTTGGACCCGAGGAAGTGCTTAGATCAGAACCCAACAGGGGAAGATCAAGGCAAGGGCCAACTGTAGCTGATCCAAGCATGCTCCCAGAAGATCAAAGGCAGCCACTGGAAAATATGAGGAATGATAGACGATACCATCCCTACAGGTTGTCTGGTCGGAATCAACCCCACAGAACGGAACCAAACTCATTTCTGTCCGCTCCAAATTCTGATGAAAGGATGGCACGCTTATTCAGAGAGTGTGTCCAACGGGAGCAAAGAGATCGAGGGATAGGCGCTAGGGTAACCAGCCCTTTCGCCCGCAATATCGAAATTGCTATCACCCCCCGAGAATGGAAGATGCCAACAATGGAACCTTACAAAGGAACCTCCGATCCCGTTGTACACTTACAGAGGTACACGCAGCATATGCTCATGAGTGGAGCAACAGAGGGAGTGCTGTGCAAATGCTTCCCGCTCTTCTTAGCAGATCTTGCTACCTCCTGGTTCTGTCATCTACCCCAAGGATCCATCAGCTCGTGGGAAATGTTGAAAGAAAAATTCATCAGTCAGTTCCGCATTCATGTGGAGCAACCTAAGGACGCTTATTCCTTATCCAGCGTCAAACAGAAACCTGGAGAAAAGCTGCAGCAATACCTAACCAGATTCAACGCCGCAGCAGCCGCAGTTCAAGATGCCGATGAGAAGCTTATCCTAATGGCCCTCTGCAGTGGGGTGCATCCGGACACTAAATTTGCTAGGAGATTGACAAAAGAAAAACCAGCTACTTTACCCGATTTCTTCCATGAAGCCGGGAAATACATGAGGCTTGAGGATGCCGCCATTGAGGGGCAGTCAGGACAACAAAGTAAGACGACCCATGGCAACGCCCCTGCTGTGGCAAGGGACGTTCGAAGAAATGATTCCAGAGACAATGCTGGGGGCAAGAAAGTAGAGAAACGCCTATATCGGCCAGGACCAAGATTCGACTCTTACACCCCTTTGAACGAGACCGTCGAAAACATCTTCCTTGCCACCCAAGGCGAAGTTAGATACAAACGCCCACCATACAAGAAGGAATCAGATAGCGCACAGAAATCTGGAAAATTCTGCCGCTTCCACGAATCCCACGGACATGATACCAACGAATGCCATCATCTCCGGGATCTGATTGAGGAACACATCAGAAGAAAGAAACTGGAGCGCTATGTAAAAAGTCAAGACAGGACTCCAGCTCCTGCCAATGAAAACCCAAGGCTACCCTCACCAGGGACCGGCAGAGGCGACCGCAACGCTAGCAGCTCTAGTCAAGAGAAGATAGTGGTCCATACCATCTCAGGAGGTCCACACATCGCAGACAGAAGCTGGAAAGAGATGGAAAGATATGGGAAGTCGCTCAGAGACAATAGAGACTGCGTCAATACGGTTATAGAAGAGCGCCACCCAAAGCGGAAAGAAAGTGATGACATCACATTCAGTAAACGCGACCTAGAAGGAAGACAGTACCCTCACATGGATCCCATGGTTATCTCTGCCCGACTCGGTCCCGCCGAAGTTTACCGAATCCTGGTAGACACTGGAAGCTCTGTAAATATCCTGTTCAAACACGCATTCGACAAAATGAGGTTGTCAATGAAGGACGTATCTCCTTGCGATAAACCGCTACACGGTTTCACTGGAGATGCGAAAATGCCCATCGGGCAGCTGGACCTCTTCGTTGAAATTGGAAGCCATCCCCGCTCCGTTGTAAGGAAACAGACGTTTGTGCTGATAGAAAACCATTCGGCCTACAACGCCTTCCTAGGAAGACCAGCCCTATCTGACTTCCAGATTGTCCTAGCCCCGTGGTGCCTGAAAATGAAATTTCCAACAGACAATGGGGTAGGGGAAGTGGAAGGAGACCAGGATATTGCACGAGACTGCTATGTAACCGAACTTCGCAACAACCACAGGAGAGATAAAGGGAAAGGTGTAGAGATTGCCCTCTGCACAAAAAGCCTTGAAGCATAGCAACTAAAGAAAGCCCCCCCTCTTCGATACACCAGCGACCCTTTCAATGAATTAGACCCTAGGGACAAAGAGGAGGAGGCCACCGCCGAGCCTGCAGAGGCTATGGAGTTTATATCTGTAGACAAGCACGACTCAAGTAGGCTACTGAAAATTGGGTCGCAGCTGAAAACGGAATTGAAGGAACAACTCGTTGATTTTCTCCGCCACAACTTGGATGTATTCGCTTGGTCACACGCTGACATGACCGGAATCTCCCCCAACATAGCGTGCCACGTATTAAAAATTGATCCTACCAAGGCACCCGTAAAACAAAAAAAGAGAAGTATGGGGGCAGAGCGATCAGCAGCCCTCGATGAAGAAGTAAAGAATCTACTCGCCAATGACTTCATACGAGAAGCTATTTACCCAGAATGGATCGCCAACCCGGTACTAGTAAAGAAGGCTAATGGGAAGTGGCGGACCTGCATTGACTTCTCCAACCTAAATGACGCCTGCCCAAAGGATTGCTTTCCGCTTCCCAGAATCGACCAACTTGTAGACAGCACAGCCGGGCACGAACTCCTGTCTTTTATGGATGCATACTCGGGATATAACCAAATTCCTATGCATGCTCCCGACCAAGATCACACTAGTTTCATCACCGACCGGGGTTTGTACTGCTACAAAGTGATGCCTTTCGGACTTAAAAATGCAGGAGCCACCTACCAGCGCCTCGTCAACAAGATGTTCGCAGGGCTAATAGGACGAACAATGGAAGTATACGTAGACGACATGCTGGTAAAATCACGGGAAGCCAAAGATCACGTAAGCCACCTGGGCGAAATGTTCCAGGTACTTCGACAGTATGGAATGAAGTTGAATCCACTGAAGTGCTCCTTCGGAGTGTCATCAGGAAAATTCTTAGGATTCATCGTCCATGCCCGAGGGATAGAAGCAAACCCTGAACAAGTCCGAGCATTAAGAGACATCAAGATACCTTCCACCCGAAAGGAAATGCAAAGCCTAAATGGAAAAGTGGCTGCCCTAGGCCGATTCATCTCCAAAGCAACGGACAAGTGCGTCCCCTTTTTCGAAGCTCTAAAGAAAGATAAAGGAAAGTTCGAATGGACGGACGAATGCTTGACCGCTTTCCTTAACCTAATCGAACACCTCCAGAAACCACCGGTACTCTCGACCCCAAGCAAAGGCGAAGAATTATACCTATACCTTGCTGTGTCATCTCACGCTCTA
Source organism: Allium fistulosum (assembly GCA_030737815.1). NCBI lineage: Eukaryota > Viridiplantae > Streptophyta > Magnoliopsida > Asparagales > Amaryllidaceae > Allium > Allium fistulosum. The sequence continues at coordinate 291,742,563 of CM060906.1, read as the reverse complement.
AGCGCTGCCTTGGTAAGGGAAGATAACCGCACGCAACGACCAGTTTACTTCGTCAGTAAAAGGTTTACTGGGGCAGAAGTCAGATATCCTAAGCTTGAAAAGTTAGCATACTGCTTACTAATCACTTCACGAAAGCTGCGTCATTACTTCCAATCCCATTCCATCAAGGTTCTAACCGATCAACCACTAAGGCAGGTACTCCATCGTCCCGACACTTCCGGGCGACTACTTAAATGGTGTATTGAGCTGAGTCAATATGATATCACCTATCACCCTCGCACCGCCATCAAGGGACAAGCCATGGCTGATTTCATTGCAGAATTCACTACCAACGAGGATAAGGAGCAACTGGAAATAACAGAAGATATCAAGTGGAATCTCTTTGTGGACGGTGCATCTAACGAACAAGGCTCGGGGGCAGGTGTGGTAATCATCACTCCCAGGGGAAATAAACTGCACTATGCTATAAGGTTGGAATTCACTGCCACCAACAACGATGCAGAATACGAAGCAGTAATAGCCGGATTAGAAATTGCTATCGAGATCGGAGCCAATTCTTTGTGTCTTCACAGCGATTCTCAGCTTATTGTTAATCAAATACTAGGGGAATTCCGAGCTAGAGAAGAACGACTCATAGCATATCTAAAGAAGACCAAGTTACTTCTCAGCCGATTAGACCACTACTTAGTCAAACACATCCCTCGGGAAGAGAACCAAGAGGCCGACGAATTGGCAAAGCAAGCAAGTATGGGAGACGAGGCCATCTTCGGAGCAGTAACTGTCTCAAAGCAAATGATCCCAAGTTTTGAGCAAGTGAATCTGATAGCTGCAACCGAAGAAGCAACTTGGATGACTCACATCCGAGACTACCTACAAAATGGCACACTACCCGACAGGCGTAACGAAGTCAAGAAAATCTTGAGGAAAGCGTCCCGCTACACCATGCAAGGAGACATCCTCTATCGGCGCGGGTTCTCTAACCCATTATTAAGGTGTGTCGCCGGAAGGGAAGCCAAGGAAATCTTATCCAACATTCATCAAGGAAGCTGCGGAGATCACACCGGAGGGCAAACGTTAGCAAAAAAGATACTCCGATACGGATATTTCTGGCCCACCTTAAGCAAGGACGCCTTAGATTTCGTCAAGAAGTGTGACAGATGCCAAAAGTTTGCTAAGGTCCCTCGGCTACCAACAACCGAGATTACCCAGATGACCAGCCCTTGGCCCTTTGCAGTATGGGGAATTGACTTAATCGGTGAACTGCCAATGGGTCGAGGCGGCGCCAAATATGCTATAGTAGCAGTCGACTATTTCACCAAATGGGTGGAAGCAGAACCTCTAAATAAAGTATCTTCAGCGAAAGTTATCAACTTCTTAATCAAAAATGTTCTGTGCAGGTACGGAGTCCCACTAAAAATCATATCAGACAACGGACTTCAGTTTGACAGCGAGGAATTCGCCAACTGGTGCCAAGAACACGGAATTCACAAAAGCTTCTCATCCGTAGCATATCCCCAAGCAAACGGACAAGTCGAAGCAGTCAACAAAATTCTGAAAACTCTGATCAAAAAGAAGCTCGAAAAGTCAAAGGGCGCTTGGGTGGATGAACTCCCTACGGCACTATGGGCCTACCGCACATCTTTCAGAACATCAACAGGGCACACTCCTTTCTCTTTGGCATACGGATCGGAGGCTATGCTCCCAGTTGAAACCATTGTGCCTTCCCACCGTAGGATCCACTATAACCCAGAAGAAAACGAAGAGCTCCTCAACATGTCTTTGGATCTAGTCGAGGAGAGAAGGAATGATGCAGTCCTAAAAACAGCAGCCCACAAGCAAAAGGTGGCAGCACAATACAACTCCAAAGTCAAGCATCGTGCCTTACGAGAAGGGGATCTTGTCCTTAAGCGAATCTTCCCTCGCCCCGGAGCACTAGACCCAATCTGGGATGGACCATATGTAATTCATAAAGATCTCCACAACGGAGCCTATATTTTGTCAACAGTGGACGGAGAGGTGTTCCAGAGGGCATGGAACATCCAACACCTCCGTCGATACTTTTCTTAACTTGTATTGCCCATATGAAGTAAATTAACGAAGAGAATCAGTGGACGTAGGCATTTTTTCGTGCCGAACCACTTTAAAAAAAGCCTTGTCTCTTTTTTAACTTGTTCCTTTGTATCTTGGCTGCTTGTTAACTTTATCCTTTTCTGTTGAACAAAATCCTGAGCATATAGCATTTCTATTCAAAGCACTCCACAATGCAACTTCACGTGGACAAGCCCCAACAGGTACTATGCGAATCTATGCCCTCGCCAATGAGACACTTTTGCTCCAGCATCCCTCTGCTGCGGGTTAACTCATTGCTCGCGACGGCCCTTAAAGCCAACTGTAATGAGCCGATTATAAGCCACCGAGAAGGCCGACTATAGCCGAGGCAGCTCATTACGGCGTTAGGCTCGCCGGCGACTGTGAACCGATTATAAGCCCCAACATAAGGTGTGGCCAGCCAGGGGCAGTTCACAGTTGACGATCGGCACCCACGCTAGCCGGCCACAGTAAGTCGAATAATACCCATGAGTACGGGCCATAATGGCCCGGGTAGTTACTGTGCGCGATCTCGGCTCCGGTGTGTCTTAAGTGCGGCTGTGGTAAAAAAAAATTAACTCCCCGCGGAGGCGTAAGATGGGTGACAAATGTCTCCAAGACCCACAGCTAGGGAAAGTGACTACAAAACCCGTTTGCCACGAACTTAAGCACATCGAAGGCCTTCCGTGACTGGAAGTTTTACTATTCCACATATTTCAGTTTTACTTAAAAAAAAAACTTTCCTCCTATCCTCTATAACAAACCATAAAGTACAGGATGCAGGGTAAGAGATACCCGCCAATGGATGCAGAGATTCACAATCAGATGGCGGGGCAGTCAACTGCTCTCCATGCTTGGTCATACAAGATATTCGAAACTTCCATTTACAAACAGAACATGAAAGGCGGTATTTTCTTCCTTTATGTACAAATGCATGACTATAATTTGATTTTTTCACACCACACGCTAACATTGCAAGTCATGAGATTATGATTGAAAACCAGAATCTAACATCAAACACAATTTAATTACGAGAATACACATAGCTACATTTCTCATACGATATGTCGAAATAGCAACAAATATTCAAAGAAATGACAAAATCAACTTGAGCTAAAAAATTACACGTCAAGAATAATGTTATTACAAGTAGCAAGAATTACAACTTAGAAGTTACTCTACTGTCTTAAGACTAACAGATACAACAATGCCAAGCCTACAAAAAGAATTTTTCAGGTTCGGTCATGGAGCTGGTTGCGTCGAAGTCTTGTCCTTGTTCCTTTGCCCGCCTGTCCGGTCATAAAAAGGATTCATTAGTGATGAGTAACCAAGTTAACAGAAAGACTAGAAAGGAAGACTTACCAGTACTAGCTTCTTGACCATCCTGGTCGTCATCTTCTACCGGCACGCCCGCCTCTTCAGCAGCAAGCAGCCGCATACCCTCCTTTACCGCCACTTTCTCCTCCTTGGTGAATTGGGCAGTGACCACATCCATACTGAAGGCCGTTCCACCCTCTTTATCTGCATCAGCCTTAGCCTCCTCCAAAGCCCGAAGATATGTCTTGGCCATGACTCTGGGATAATCATCCATCCAAGAGAGGTTACCCTGCTTCCAAGTCCGGAAATACATGTCCTGGAGCATGTCATCCATCATTCCTTCGTTCTCCTCAAACTCCCTCATCCGGGCATCGGAGGCCGACAACCTTTCCACGGCAGCATCTCTCTCCAGTCTGTATCTCGAGCAATCAGCTTGAAGGGACCTCCGCATCACCTCCATCTCTTCCCTCAACTTAGCTTGAGCAAGTTCTGCAGCCTCAAGCTTCTCGGACAAATCCTCCACCTGCTCGAGATCCGCTCTCCGAACCTCATCCACCGTGGTAATAGCCATGTCAATCCGCTCTTTGCAAGCAGCTTCCATTTTCCGCAATTCGGCTCGACTGGCCTCTTCCATGGTTCTCCTCAATCGCCCAGTAGCAGCCTCGTGCTGAGAGATCTGGATAGCCTGATCCGCAAGCTGCTTGGCCTGATCCGAGACCACCAATCGAAGTCGGATATTGGCGCTCCCTATCTCCTCTCCGGCCTTAACCAACCGAGCATGATGCCCCATCAGCTTCTTGGCCTCCTCTGCCACCCGATCAATATTAGCTTTGGCCTCGTCTCCCATAGTGACTATACGAGTGGTGAGTAGATCGAGGTCTAAGGACTTGGCTTCGTCAAGTACTCGTACCATGGGGTTACGGGGGAGAAGGTGTTCACCGGTAGCTTCGTCAAAAGTAATATCCTGAGAACCTGGATCCAGATCAGGATGACCCGCGAAGGGATTACGGGCCAAGTCAGGACGGTCGATATGAATAACAGAAGGGTTTCCGGACGGGTGTGGAGAGGGTACAAACTCGCTACCCTCCTCAGTAATGTCATGAATAGGCTGAGCCGGAGGCTGAGGACCGAGCGAAGTTTCGGATAAAGGGTGACTCCTCTTCCTCTGCTGAATACCCTCTTCGATGACCCCAAGAAGAGGACGGTACCCGACTACATCCCCGGAGCGTTGGGCTGAGGGCTTCGGCTTAGCAGAAATTTTGGAAAGTTTATATTGCTCGAGCCTGTGTCGAAGGTCTGAAGCTTTGGGCGTCTTGCCTGCTCCTGATATAAAGAACAAGTGTCATAATCTTACATTACTATATGATTCAAGAAACGCGGTAGGTTACAAGTTAGAAAAGGAAAAGAAACACAGCTGTGGTTGTACAAACCCTGGGGAGGAGTGGAATACTGCAATAAGTCCCGGATTTCATTCCAGGACGGGAGCGGGTCATAAAATATTCCTAAGTCCCTATCATTAGTGAAGCATGCAGGGGTCAAGAGTTCACCTTGAGTTGTCAGAGCCACCTTGGCCGGAATAGTCGGAGAAGACTCACTTGCACCAGTCCCGGTTTTGTCCGCCTCCCCGGTCTTCTCTACCAAAGCCGGATCATCACCCAACCCCTCAAAAGCTTGACGGAGAGCATCATCCGTCCACTCTTGCATCTCGCCTACTTGCCCAGAAGACAGAGCCCTGGAACCATCACCACCCTGTCCATCTCCACCCTGTCCATCGCCACCCTCGTCACCAAGACGCTCAACGTCACTTCCGCCCTCCGCCTCACCTCTTTCCTCCTCCGCATCTATCTCCCCCTGAGTAAGTGGACAATTGCTGGGAGAAGGACCGTCCGACCTCTTAAGCTTCTTACCTCCGACGGCTGGAGGTTTCGTAAATGGTTTTCTCTTTCCGCCCTCTGCCGCCTGAGCAGCCGCCCTCTCTTCCGCCGTTTCCCTCAACTTAAATACAGACTGCTGCGGAAGGATCAAGTTATATTCCAGAAGAATCGCATTTCTAATCAAGTAGGCAGATGATCTGTATTTCCCAAGAATGGCTTCTATCTCCGCCGCCATCTGAACCAGGCGGTCAGTCTCCACAACCGGAAAACCACCTGTCGCTAGCAAAAATGAGAAAGTATGAGAAGAAGCATCGCAATCGGAATAGGAATTATAAGTAAAAGCATCAACTTACATCCAGAGGTAAAGCGCCGGATGGAGACGGAATCGTCCCTAACAAAGAACCACTCTTTCTTGAACATGCTGAATTTAGAGTACAGGTCCAAGACCGGCTTGAAGGTCACAGCAGACTCCAAGCTAACATATGGGGACCCCTTCTTATAGCCCCTTAAATTATACAAGTACCGGATCTCCCGGTTGGAGGGGGCGCGACCATACTTCCTCCGAAAAATAACAAAGAGACTCACCAATATGGCATAAGAGTTGGGGTGAAGCTGGAACGGGGCCACCTTCAGGTACGTGATGAAGCTGACTACCCAAGCATTGAGTGGCGGGATAGCACCACACATGCAATGGTACCTACTATAAGCAAAGTATCCTTCGGGAGGACTGTATGGCATGACTCCTGGGCCCGGCAGCAGCATGAGGGCTCTATCGATCCCAAAGGAACGAGATATAACATCGAGTTGCTCCTCTTTGAGAGAGCTAGGAAAGCAGTCAGGAGGGGAGTCCAGCAACTCTTGGGGACCATATCCATCCACTAATGACCTTGGGGCAGGCCCATGACGCTCCGATCCTGATTGAGCTGGGGGCACGGCCGAGGACTCTCCTTCACTCCCGGATCTCCTCTTATCTGATCGAGTTTCAACTTTTCGAGACATTTATCTGCAAAAATGGGAAAAATATATCGTTAGAATATACAAGCAGTATAATTTGGAATTTCACTGGAAGTTCGAAGTATAAAACACATGTTCACTCGGTACAAGTTCATTCGGGAAACAGATGCACAGTTCATTCGGTAATCTCGGGTTACCCGAGTTCATCCGGCTATTCACGAATGGGATTTTATTCGGCACTCGGTATCCATGAGTCGATTCGGTAAAAACTCATTCGGTGTTCTCATTACGAAGTCTCATTCGGCAGAAAAAATCTCACCTGGTTCGGCTAAGTTGCTTGGTCCGGCTAAATTGCTTGGATTTGGCAAACGCTCGAGATTGATTCGGATACACTTTGATTCGGCAAGAGACAACGGAATGGTTCGGTAGATGGAAAAACGAAGGCCCTAACCATCTACTTATAGACAAAAGCGGGCTACCGGACCAGATAAAAACGGGGAATTAGGATGGTCAAAAACAAAGCAGGATACGTGCATGCACCTACCCTACTTTGGGGGCAAGTGTTGGGTATATTTTGACCCTACCGGACCAAACATCCACCATGTTCAACTCCCCACCGAATCAGTCTATGCCGAATCAACCTACACGCCGGTCCAAACTACACGACCGGACCAACTCCTCGCCGAATCAAACTACACGACCGGAACAACTCCCCACCGAATCAGTCTATGCCGAATCAACCTACACGCCGGTCCGAACTACACGACCGGACCAACTCTTCACCGAATCAACCTACCACCGAATCAAGGGATGCCGAACCAAGGTGTTCCAGGCCAGATTGTCTCAGCCCAGGCCCGCCAGCTGCTATATACCTCCAAGACCCCTACCCCCAGCTTCACTCTATAAATAGAGGGGCAGGGATACAACAATGGGGACAAGTTTTTGAGAGCTCAAGCACGGAAGGAACTTTCAAACAACTTTCTTTTACTTGTACCAAAGCTTTGTACTTGTAATCACAACAAAAGAAGAGAAATAACATATAAAGTGGACGTAGGCACATTCTGGCTGAACCACTATAAATCTGCGTGTCTTTTTACAGTTTAGCCCCTGTTTTTCATATATTTGCATAAATCACCCAAATCACTAAGAACAACATAAGATCTACTAAATCATACAACTTAGAGGTGTTTGTCCATTTTTTGTGCAAACAATTTCAAACACATATTTAAACCACAAAATAAGCCATTTCAATTTCCGTATATCTCAAAGCTTTAAATATTCACATTTCAAAACTAAATTTGATAATTCCATTTATATCCCAATTTAATTTCAATTCAATTCCAAATTAATTAAATCTCAATTTCAAATTAATTTTCAATTTCAAACTCAAACATGAAATATCTTTTCATATAAATTTTCTTAGAAATATTCGGAGTTCGATTAAAGTCCAATCTTTTAAAACAAATCAACTTTCGAAAATTTACGCCGTATTTCAATTTTTTTTCTTAAAAATCTAAACTTCGAATAATTAAACAATTTCATTTTCCAAGTTTAAATTCCAACATCTCGAGCTTCAATTCAAAACAATTCAATTTCCATAAATTGGATTTTATTCTTAAAATCAAATCATTTAAATAATTTCAAAACAACTTTCAAAATCATTTAATTTAACCAACCCGGTGTCCGTATATAATTTTCTAACCTATGGCCAAGTGATTATTTATTTCAATTAAATGTCAGGAATGAATATATATCACATAAACCAATCACAATGTCATATGTATGTATAACAGGATACATATAAGCAAATAAACATCCAAACATTTAAATATCAACCCATAGCATCCATCGAAATAAATCACCCAATAGACAATACAATTCACGGCAATTTCATAGTTATCAATATCAGGAAATTTAATTTCAATTAAATCCTAATTTCAATTTACTGTCAATTTAAATTTTCAACGGTGAATTCACACGACAATCTATATGACAATTAAATTTTTATCAAACAACGACAAATAAAATTCATATCACTTCATAATATCAATTTTAACTACCATAAAGATATTCAGTACATTGTGAGCGTAAAACACTCACCTTTGATTTATCGACGATTTAAAATCCAAATAAAGGCCCAAATTTGAACAGTCCCGGAATGCAACCAAACCAGCTCCATATTGTCCGGAATTTTGATACGAACGTAACGGAGAAAACCGCGCGTAAATCCGAGCTCGTATGCAAAAGTTATATACGTTAAAGCGATCGAATATTTAAAATTTTAAATAAATAAAATAACGTATAACTTCTTCCTCAAATTCATGCACACCGCCTAACCCATCACGCACGTCGTTCATTCATCCACGCGCGCGGCAAACGACGACCGGACGTCGATCAGGGGGCATCATCACGTGTGCCTCGCCTTGCTCCACCTCCGCGCCAAGTTTCGCCACCCCATTCGCCACCGTTTGCACGCAAACCGAGAAAAACGTGCATACTTCCAAGTCAGATCTGGGCGAATCCGTGGCGTATTAGCAGCAATCAACCGTATGGATTCGAAGAGCTCGTCGAGATCTACAACTTTGCTTTTGGAATTTTTTGATTTCGTTGAACGGATTGAGAGATATTAAGGAAAGAAGTTTCGAAATTTTCTGGCCATTGAATTAAAAGTGGCGGCTAAGGGCTGAAACCCTAGGGTTTTTGGAAAATAGAGAAAGTGAGGGGCTTTTATAGAAAAATACGCGACGTTATTCATCCGAAATTTTCCAAACTCCAAACGAAGCGTGCCGGCTGGCGTTTCTAAGGTTTATCCCATGTTCCGAACGCAATGGAACATGTTTCGGAGGCTAATTCGGTCATCTAGGCGAGTTACGGAGAAAACGATCAGTTTTAAATTAAACCGATTTAAACCGATTTCGATGCGTTTTGGCTTGCCCCAGACAAACGGTACATCCAATTGACACGAAATTTGAAACGATACAATAATATCACATTATGGATCCGATGAAACTGGTTTCGTCGAGATCCGAGACTTTTTGAAAAATGACTATTTTCTATCGCCGAATTAATATTTAAAACAATTCGATGCGTTTCGAGCTGCCACGGTCAACCGATAACTCCGATTGCTACGAAAATTGAAATCCGACAATAACAAACTATTACGGATCTAATGGAACTAGTTTCGTTCAATTCTGAGACTGTTCGAAAAATGGCTATTTTTCAGTCGATAATTAAATATTAAAAATATTCAATTTTCACAAATTAACTTTAAATTCCAATTTAAAAAGTTCTATAACATTACTATAACTCCAATATGATAAGATAAAATTTTACAAATCATTTTCAATCATATTCCACTCGATTTTCAATTATTTCTGAAATCTAACTTATTAAATTATCGATTTAATTGTCTAATTAAATCCAATATTCGAAAAATAAATTATTCGACTGTTTAATTTCAATATAAAATTCCCAATTTTAAATTATTAACTTTTAAATCGAATTTCCATTGTTCACAAATTCCATTTTTAATTTCACAGTAATTAACAATCTTTTACAATGCAATTTTTCCATTATAAATCCAATATAAAAGATTATATTAGATTCAACGTTCAATTATATTGTAATTCAAATTCAAGTTATTTAATTTCAAATGAATTCTTTTATTTCGATTTACACTTTTATTATTGAATCAACCATTTACTTATACATTATTATCAATAGTTTATAATTCATTTACTTTCATTTTCTTCAACTATCATCTTATTTAAATTCACAGTAATATTAAATTACATTCATTTACGTTGATTTCCATATTATAACTTCAATATTAAATGTAAAATTTTATTTATTTCATTGTTTACAATCAAATTCAATTCAATTCAATTACTTGTTACATTCAAATTTAAATCTTTACTTACGTTCAATTACAAGTTAACATCTTTATTGAATTACAGTTTCAGTTATTATCTGCTTTCAATCAACTGTAATATTAAGTTACATTTATTTATATTAGTTTCAATAACATAAACTTCCATTATTAAATCTACCATTTTATTTATTCTCTGTTTACAATCATAACCAATTTGGTTTACAATCAAATTCAATTCATTATTTACATTCACTACAAGTTAACATCCATATTTATTTTACAAATAAGTTACTTCAGAATTCAGTTTTGTATTTTAACTTGTAATTCGCATTTAACAACACAAAATTTTATTTCCCTCGGATTTTTATCCAAAATTTTCATTTTAATTCGTATTTTAAAAGTGTTAAAAATACGGGTCGTTACATGTGGCCACCCATACCATGACTCTTGCTTCTGCTGCCACGATTACTTAATAGCCTTACATTCCTCTTCCTATTTCTCAACCCATCTAGTCATCTACTAAAGAAGTTGAAATTGCCAAGTCTCCCATCCAAGGAGCTTCCTTCGACAAATTTAATTCTCTCATCTCTCCTATTTCGAGAAGCTTTAGTTCTCGCCCAAGGTCATCACGTACCTTTACTTCACTATCTCTGAACTTACAGGTCATCCGTCGCTTCCTCCTACGCCACCAACAACTCAAGGTTTAGGCCAAAGCACCACTTTTCCCGAGTCAACCTCTATCACCATGTAACTCATTGCTCCAATTCTCCCCTCTATTTCGGCCAAGGTCCTAATTCATAGAGAATAGTGACTCTGGAAGGATTGGAGGACATCTCTCAATCAGTAGAGGAAGACGTTACACTACAAGAAAATGGTATATTAATAGCAACACATGACAGCATTAAAACAGATCTTGCTATTGTTAACTATCTATCCCTTATTAAAGTTAAACATAACTCAATTATTCACGTTGTATTTGGTTTTCCCACGTCTAAAACAACGTGCGAAAAAGATTGGCAGTCGGTGGTTTTCCTCTCTTTCTCGTATTCCTCTTTCCATCGTCACTTCGAAATCCCAACATTCCACTTTGAAAATTTTCCTGCTTAATTAACTTAAAAACCCCTCAATTACAAGTTTAGAAAATCACTTTCTACCATGATTCAATCTATCTCTGGAATTCTGAGCTCCGATTATACTCCAAATCGTCTTCCTTGCAGGTAAACTCCGATTCAAAAACCCTAATAAACTTCATAATTTTATAATTTGTACACACAATACTTTTTTATAAGTTTTTTTGTTTGATAATTATAATACAAGATTATTTTTGACACTATTGCATCACATAATCAAGTTTACAACATATTGTATTCTTTGTTCTTCTTACCAAGTTTAGAGGTTAGAGCTCGAATAATACAAATCTGAACTTTTTTACATGATTTTTTGATTGTGTTACATTTAATAAGAATAATTCAGAATATCCTTAAACCTGATCATTGGCGTTTGTTCTAAGAATTTGTTACTTGGTTTGTAGAAATGTCAAAAAAGTAGGATTGAAGGGTTTTATAATAGGATACTCAACAGCGATCCTCTAATTATATGCTTATAGTAGTAGTTTATGCCAAAATGGAAATTCGTTTATCGATCTAATGTCTGTTTTTTGAATCCAGGATTCAAAATCATATGCTAAAGAGGAGCCTTCTATAACGAAACCAATCCAATCTTCAAACAGTCTTCCTGCTTCAAAAGTTGGATTAACAGAATTCAAGGGAGTCATTACTGTGGAATAGATCAGAGCTATTCTTTTGGCTATGGCTCCTGTCAGTACACGACAATTAGTTGCTAACTTTAAGGGCAGGATAAAAACTCTAGAGGTTGGTTATCAAATTTTGAAGGAATTATTTTATTTTTGATGATATAACCATAGTTTAATGTTACAACTCATTGTTATTAGTGAAACAAAGTTGAATAAACTACAAACTGTTTTAGCTTGTAAGAATATTGCTCCTGTTTGGGCTCATGAAGATAATTTACAAAGTGCTCCATATGGCAGATTATTGGTTTTATGGAATTCAAATGTATTGAAATTGACAAAGTAGCAGGAGGATGATCAATTTATTCATTTCAGTGCTATTCCATTTTCTTCAAATTGTCCTTTTCTGATTACTTTTGTTTATGCACAAAACAATCTTGATAAAAGACTATCCTTTCTTTCTAATCTCATTTCTTTTTCTCACTCTAATTTACCTTGGATTGTTCTTGGTGATTTTAATTGTATGTACTCATCTGATCAAAAAATGGGAGGAATCCCTCTCTCTTTAAAAGATATATCTCCTCTAAATCAAACTTTGATAAAAACATCTCTTACTCATATACCATCTACTGGAGCAGTGTTTACTTGATAAAAGTAAACTTGGTCCTAGAACTTATTGCAAACTTGATCATGCATTTTATAATATCCACTCAATTAATCTATGGACAAATCTCTATTGCAAATTCCTAAATCCCTCAATTTCTGATCACTCTCCTATTATTTTATCTTGGGGGGAGAAGGAAATATGCAGGAATCCATCTTTTAAATTTTATAAAACTTGGACTAATCATAATGATTTTCTAAGCATTGTGATGCAGGTTTGGCAGGAAAATACTTTTGGCAATTCCCTTTATATTCTTAAGATAAAGCTGCAGAAGTTAAAAGGAAAGCTTAAAATCTGGGCTAAAGAAAATTTTGGGAAGGGTTCTAAAATCTCTGATGGTATTAGGAAGAAATTATTTGTTATTCAGCAGCAATTACATAATGATAATCTGAATACATCTTTGGCAAGTCAAGAAGCAGTTTTGTCATAAGAACTACTTGAAGCTTTAAAGTTTGAAGCATTGATGAAAAAAGAAATACTTCATGAGACTATTGATAAGCAAGGTGATAGGAATACAAAATTTTACCATAACTCTATCAAGGTTAAACAATGCAAAGGAAGAATTATGAGTATTTATGATAGGAATGGAGTACTACAGGAGAATGATGATTCTATCACTGAAGCTTTTATTGACTACTTCTCTGCTATACTTGCCAATCCATATCCAATGATCCCAAACCTTTCACCTATGTTTTCTATGAAGCTTCCTTATTTGAGTACTGAATAGGCAAATGAAAAAATTCGAGAAGTTTTACCTGAGGAGGTTAAGATGGCAGTCTTTTCCTTAAAGCCTGATAGTAGTGGTGGTCCAGATGGTTTCAGTGCTTTTTTCTTTCAACATACTTGGAAAATAATTGAGGATGATGTCAACAGAGCAATTCTCTATTTCTTTCCTCACAATAAATTGCCTATTGGAATAAATGCAACTAATGTAGCCCTTGTTCCAAAATGCCCAAATGCAAGAAGTGTTACTGAATTTAGACCTATCTCCTGTTGCAATGTACTGTATAAAATTATTTCCAAGATTATAACAAATAGGATACAAAATGTTCTGCCTTCAGTTATATCCAGCAACCAAGTTGCTTACCTTCCTTCCAGAAATATTGGTGATAATATCTTACTTACACAAGAGCTTACAAGAGGTTACGGTATTGAGAGTATTTCTCCTAGATGTATGATCAAACTTGATATTCAAAAAGCTTTTGATTCAGTATCTTGGTGCTCTATCATAGCAATTCTTTCTCGGATGAACTTTCCAAAGCCAATGCTTGCATGGATATTCACTTGTATTTCTTCAACTCATTATTCAATAATTAGGAATGGATGTACCAGAGGATTTTTCAAAGGAACTCAAGGTGTTAGGCAAGGTGACCCGATCTCTGCATATCTGTTCATTACTGTAATGGAGGTACTTAATTCTTTGATAAATGAGCAAGTAAATAACAGGAAGATTGAGTTGCATCCAAAATGTAAAGATCCACAAATTACACATCTTTTATTTGCTGATGATCTTGTCATTTTTACAAAGCCAACTATATCAAATATCTCCACTATAATTGAGGTTTTGGATAAATTCTACACAATCACTGGTTTGAAGATTAATCTTAACAAATCTCACATAGTGATAGCAGGTATTAGTGATGATTTAAAGAAAAAATTATATCATTTTCTGGTCTTGGTGAAATGCAACATAATGAAAGATATCTTGGTCTACCTATCATCACTACAAGAATCACAACTTCGGATTGTTTGCCACTTTATGAAAAAATTACTGAGAAGTTATCAATTTGGCCTAATACAAAACTTTCACAAGCAGGGAGACTAGTTATTGTGCAAAGTATTGCTACTGCTATGGTCAATTATTGGATGAGACACTACATTCTCCCATGTAAACTTGTATCAATGATAAATAGTGCTCTGAGCAGATTTTTATGGAATGGTGACCCATTCTCAAAAAAGTTAATTCCTATCTCTTTTAAGATGATTCATCTGCCTAAGAACAAGGGTGGTATGGGTATAACAAATATTAGATTATGGAATATTGCTGCTATGTCTTTATACTATGACAAAATTTTATCTAAAAATCAAGATCTCTGGACACAATGGATTTTAAAAAACTTATTAAAAGGCAAAGATTTCTGGACTATCATCATTCCAAACTTATGCAGCTGGAGTTGGCGAAATATTCTGAAGTTAAGATCTACATTTCTGCCTATTATACAATGCAACCCACTTGTTAATAATGATATAAACTTCTGGACATCTCCTTGGGCCAAGGCTGGTTTGAGAATTCAGGAAATTCTTCCTTATCCTTTGCAACTTCAGTCTGGAATTCCATTAAATGCTAAAGTCAATTCTTATATCAGTGATGGCTCAATTGACCTACCTTATTGCAGTTCTAAACAAGTCAGAGATTTATGGCAAAATTTATCATCTTTACCACTAAATTCTTCAAATTTAAAAGTTCTTTGGACTATAAAGGGGAAGAAGCATGCTATATCTACTGTATACAAAGCTCTGATATATAATGTAAGCACGGAAACTTTCCCGTGGGCATCAAGAATCTGGACGAGAAATTCTCCTGCTAAAGAAAATCTTCTTCTTTGGAAAATCATGGCAAATGCTATTAACTCTAAGCAGAAATTGACTAAGCTTGGCATTCTAAATAATGAGGACTGTGTTTTCTGTCATGCCTATCCTGAATCAAATACTCATCTATTTTTCGAATGCAACTTTACATTTGAAGTATGGAGCAGATTACTTGCTAATGGAAATTTTTATAGACCAGTGAAAAGCTCTAGAATAGAATGGTATAATATCTTCAAGGCTACAAGATGGAAGTGTTCAAAGACTGAGACTCTGTTGATCATTTTAAAAACTTCTGTTTATGAAATTTGGAATGAAAGAAATAGAAGGATTTTTGATCAAAAAATGGAGAATGCTAATGTTTTATTCAGTCTAATGCATAAGAAGATTGGCAAAAGAGTTAGAAGGCTAAAGTGATTTAGGAGTTGATAATTACTGAGTTTATGTTTTTTTGTTTTGGTATGAAATCTGGTCCATTTTGAGTTGCAAATGCTTTTTCTTGATGAATGTTAGTATCTTCATGTAATTCATTTTGTACAATTTTGATGTATATGAATAAATTGGGCAAGGCTCCCTTAGCCCATTGCTTTTCAAAAAAAAACCCATAGTTTAATGCTTTGTTAGTTGGTAAAGTCGGTGAAGAATACATGTTTCTAGAATTCTACATTCTGCGATGAAAGAAACTCACATTTGCTTGGTAAATTGATTTTTATATAGTATATTGCTGTATTTTCAAGAATACACACACACCAAACCAAAAGTAGCATTTTTGCTTTTCAAAACAAATGGTCATAAAAAAATGACTGTTTTTATATAAATTATTTATTTTTTATGAAAGAAATCATTTCAACTAAGGTATAGAATACTTTAATGAAATGGGCTTTCAACTTTCGAAAATCAAAAGACTTAAAAACGAAAAAGCGCTTTTGCTTTTGTGTGCCAAATATCTAAACCACAAAAATCTGACTTTAATCCGAACTAGTATTTTGTTGATATTCTTATTCTAGGAATTAACTCAACTCCTTCATTTCAATTAGTGGAGTAATAATCAATATAAGTGGGTTCTCTGATATACACCTTAATACCCATCAAAGCATGATGTTAACTTAATACCAGCAGTAATGATGTCAACAAAATTATACTCTTTAATCCAGGCAAATTTTCACAAAGAGCCAATCCTAGTCGTTTAATGCCTGTGACAGTCTTACTAATTATGCCCATAAGGCTATAAGCCTATTCTCTAAAATTTTATTAACACAAGTAAAAAAAATCTGTAGCCATAAATTAAATGAAATTTGTAGAATATTTTAGTTTTTATATGAGAGACTGACATGGAAGTTACATATTTTATTTACTAAATTGTTGCTGTCAGATTTACTAAAATATTTACATCTTTAATTTACACAATATCCATTTTATTCACCTCATTCCTCATATCCACTCTAATTAATTTATGTACAATATCAAATCGTTGGAACAACCAATGCCATTTCGGTGCTTTAAATAATCAAATGCACATTGCATGCTTAATTTTCATTTGTATATTTACATATAATTTGTTCCCAACTATATATTGGGACCAATCTTTGCTTTCAAGGTCACCTCATCAATTATGTTTGCAATAGTATAAGAAGGAATTTTCTGTCTGATACTATTGATAATTTGAAAAGGATCCTTTAGTCTTGTAAACATATAATATGCATGTACTGCATTTAATGTGTAAAAATATGCGGGGTAAGTTTGATTTGCATCACATCACATATCGTACATGACAACAAATTATAATTAAAATATGATTTCCTTTCCTAACTTGGATCATGCTTCATCAAAACATACTGCAAGTATAGATTATTTTTAAACCATTTTACAAGCAAATATTACATTCTTTCCTTTTCTTTTTTGTAGATTGTCATGGTCGTGACTTGAATTTTAACTTGATTAATATAAAAATGTAGACTGTTAGAGGTAAGTTTAGATCAGTTCGTATCAGAGCATTTTTTATGCTTACAACACATGATATGATATGCTTTGTTTCTTTATGCACACTCCTTTTCAATATGGATTGAAGCATGTTTTGAATCTCATGTTAGTTGGGTTTGAATACTTTATTGCTTTACTATATTTTAATGTCATTTTTTATAAAAACTTAACCGTAGTGTGCACAAATGTAATACATGTTGCCTAATATTGTCATTTAATTTTTTTATTGGTGTATGATTTCTTTCAAACTCAGTTGAATTCCAGAAATTTAGCTGCATGTGATATATGCTGCAAATTTATTCCAAACATAGAGTAAGGTGATACAATTTTGCTTCTTTTGCCAATACTCAAAGATATCAAAGTTACATTATGACTTTGGGTGCATTTAGGTTTTCTCCATAGTAGATGCATTCGGTGCATTTCCTTTTGCAATTGAAAGTGCTTTTTGTGTTTAAATTTTAATGGTTTAAAATACAAATAAAACAAAATAGAATTTGAGAAACAACGGCTACTATATTCATTATATATATATATATATATATATACGAGTATGGTGGCACGTCCGTTGGACGTGTGCCAAGAAGGAAGGGTGAAAATTTTGTGTGCGCTACAATTATGGTAGTGAAATATAGACACATGGAGAAACAAATTAAAAAACATAGAAATTAATCACTGTCCATATCAAGGTGCATGAAAAATGAAGGGAGCATACAACAACGTACTGCACTGGTAGCATGTTTAAATAGCATACAAAACTGAAAGAATAATATTATCGATGTAACTTGGTTTAGTTTTATCTTGACTGGGTGTACTCAGCAAGCTATCATGGGTTAGATCACGGAGATATACGTATGAACATCTCTTATTTCATTCACTTTAACTGTTTGAAAATTTGATTGGCTTTTTATTCATGCAATTTCAGGTGGAATGACATTCAAGAGCTGAATTTCAAGGCTTCGAATTTAAACAACATTAGATAATGAATTAGTTCATTCAAGTTGGAAATGTAAACACAAAAATGTCAAGCTATAAATTAATGTATTCCATGGATTTATGCAACAATAGTTTAAGACGTATAAAAAAGGCATGCAGATCTTATTTTAGCCACATTGAAGCATCCTCAATGAATCAATATTTAATCATCATAATTCTAGCTGTCATATTATTCGTCATATTAGCAACAATTTGTGCAGCAACACAATCAAAAAAATAGTTTGTTCAAGTAGCAGATGCAAACAGCGACAGTCATGAGCATCAATACAACTTAACACCATTCGTCCAAGTATTAATTTCGAATAGTTTCAAAAAGCATGAGCTCTGAATAAATCTTGATAAATATGCTACAAAAAATAGTAATTGAAGTAAAGCTCAACTTAGCTTTGGTCGTGGATCATTATTTGCTTTGGATAAAATCATAGTACGAATAATCAAGGTGATACAACTGAATGAAGGTGAAAGCTTGCTGAGTTGCAGAATGGTAGGGACAAAAAGAACTACGTTATGATAACATGAGGACTATATTCATAGCAATCCTATAATTTATTTCGTTATCAACTGCCAGCATCAAACTACTACATTGTTGAACCTGATCAATCATCACTACAAAATTTGATTACAGAATTAAGTCAGGATATGGCTTTGTATTAAGAAAAATATAGCAGCTAAGAATGGAAAAGAGGAATAATGGGCAGTGATGTTTAGAAAACGAATAGTCTACACTTATAAAAACAGGCATGCATAGATTAACAAACTTAATTATCCAATATTTCAAAGAGCTTGCATGAGATGGACATTTGATTCAGGCACAATAGCAAAAGAAAAACCCCAAGTGTTCATACTTAAATGGCCAGAATTTATGGTTCCAAATAAAATTGACCTTGATACTACCTCACTAACAGGGCAAACGCACACATCAGCTTTTTGGTTAGTATATTAATGTAAAGAAATAATATGTGTTAGTGAAATCCTACAGTAGGTTGAAGGCTTATATAAATGCCATGTTTTAGTATACAGAAATGCAAAGATATAGGTAAGCATGTATAAACTATGAACATCAAATTCATTTTTCAAACAGAGCAAGTAATAATAGGAACACTACAATGAATTAATATTTTATTTATTAGTAGCACCATATCACTTTTGAATGGTAGTTTTAGAATTTTTTGTGCAATGCATAACCTGAAGTGTCATCAAATATTTCATATACTTTTGAATAAAATTACAACAATAATGCTATGAAGGCATATACTCTTTCACTGAAGGAACTTCGAAATTCATTCCAATAAATCCATGTTGGACCATTGAATGTAATATGATTGTTGTACCCAAACAATGGCAAAAATTTAACCTTAGGCATGAGAAATCTTCAATTTGACTAAAATATAAATTAAAAATACATGGTGTAACTGGAAAATTAAATTGCAGATTCTGAAGGCTATTTACTAACTTATATCTAAGCAAAACATAAAAGGGAAGAAGTGCACAAAAATCATACAGTATAATAAAAAAGATGTGGTCGATTAAAGGACCTTTTCCTTGATGAATTCTTCAGATCTAAAATTTAGTATACACATGGCAAGTGGTAAAAAAACTCAACCACACCATGTTTGTTGTTCAGAAAGTACAAACCTCTAGCTCTTCTTTTGATCAAATAGAATCTTAAATGTGGTATGCTGCACAGTAAAAGCCCAGAGTTAAAATAATGATGTAAATTCAACTTTATAGTAAAAAACATTGGACATAGAAGCAAATTTACTCCATAAAAAGAGGTTCGAATTTACAGTTAAGCTCGATGAACCCAATTTCAATTTCCTCAACTGAGTCCTTGAACACTATCTGCAAGAAAAATAAAAATTATCGACCTAAAGATACAAACTCAGCCTGCAGCGCTAACATTAATATGCCCTTGTAATGCATAAGATAAAAGAGAGAGAAATGAGCAATTCGTAGAAAGAACAATTCATAAATCTCAATGTTGATTGGTTTTCTCTTCATTTAATGATAGTTCAAGGGCGTAGCTGTCATCAATGAATCAAGCTAAGGAAACAACTTCAAACATAAAATTAACAGAAGGCCGAATAGGTGAAATACAAAAAAAAATTATGAGTAGAAGTTCAAATATAAAATTAATAGAAGGCTGAATACGTAAGATACAACATAAGGTTATTAAACATCAATTCATCAAACTTTTTAAACTGATTTGATATAAACATGTTCATTATTTGATACAAACTATATCCATATAAATCGTTTGAAATTAAACGTTCTTCTTTGTAGAATAATTACCTTATATAGGTCCACCATAGAAGCAGCTTCCATTGTGTTGCCTGCTTAATTTGCCGAGAAGCTTTTCCATGATACTTTACAGAAACTATCAAAAAGGAAATCAAAGGTCACCTAACTATGTGTTAGCATGAATTCATCATAATATCACTTAAAACATCATATATTCTTGAAAACATACTCAACTAAAAACATATGCATTTGCAAACTCATATAAAATTAAACATATAATAACCATGTATATTCGAAGACTAAGAACACTTGAAATATCTTACATTTTCAAGACTGTTCTGAAAGAAACTATATATCTTTCAAAGGCTTTAAGCTCACATTCAAAATTTTGTGATATTTTAAGACTCCATGCAATAGAAAATTTTAATCCCACGTCTCTCATCTTCCCCGTGTGATCCTGTTTTTTTGTTGTTGGTTGTTTCAGCAAAGTTTTTATTATAACGCATTACTCAATTAGTTCAGAAACTGAGTTGCCACACAATAGATTCCTGGTCTAAAAATTGTTGTTCCAAATTTTTTTTCTTTGCTTCCTAAATTTTGCAAATAGCATTTATTTTCTTAAAATCCTAGATCATTGTACAAAAGAAAACTAAAGGAATAAAAAATATACATTTAAAAAGAAAAATAAGGTATAAAATAAACCAACAAAAACGTGATTCATTAGTGGCTGAGCTTTTATATGCACCTTTTGGTATTAGTGGCAGACATGAATTGTTGCTCCATTAAGGTTTGCACTTATGGAGAGCTTTAACTACCTTGGAAAGAATGTAACAGCAAAGATCCATCCATAAATAATGTGTGATTTGAACCACCTTTTTCTTCTCTTCCACATTAGTTTCATCTAAATCAGAAAATGAAAATACAAACAAATAAAATTAGCTACAATATTTTCCAAATTCATTATTTAGCAAAAGACAGAGAAGCAAAAAATTTCATAGTATTTTTGAATGGGTTTGAGGGGACAAATGCAACCTTCGGCTCTGCTGCCCAAATATGAATTCAATAAAGCTTCACGCCTAATTGATATGGTATACTAATACAGGTCTGTAAAAAAAATCAAACCTTTAGTTAATATACAGCAAAATGAAGCTATGAAAACTAAAAATCACAACAAAACACCTTATTAGACATTCATAATCCATCTCTTTCACAGTTTGTTTAGGGTTTAGAAGCATCATATTTTTTGTAATCATTTAAACAAATTTAGTACAAAAAACAGCAAAATTCGAAATCAAACTAAGAGGAGTATAAACTGGTAAGGATTCAGTTTACTAAAAGTACCGAGTTTGAGATCTATTCACCAAAAAATTGCCATTTTGAGCACCAACCTGAAGAATACAAACACCACTTTCAATGCAAAAAGCAACATAATCTCTTTCTAAAAATGCGAGTAATATTAGTTGGTATTCATCAAGAACTGAACAAATCTTAAATATTGAAAATCAATCTGTATGAGGAATTATATCAAACATTAATGTAAACTGTCAGACCCAGTTCTTCTTGGTAGTTGCAAAATCCAACAATGTCTAAATTGGATCAAGAATTTTGTTGGGTCTGTATCTCGGTTTTAGTTCATTCAGCGAATCCTCGGCCGTAACAGCTTTCATCATTGCTGAAAACTATGAGCTCAACTTCTAAACCATAACACTATTTACAACTATAGCTTAGCTTCTTCGATCTCCAAATATCCCCATGGTACTCTAAACGAAGATGGGTAAATTTGCAAACTGATAATTGAAATTTGCTTAATAATATCCTAAATCAAAAATTGAAATCTAAGAATCATCATTGGTAGTAAATCTGTAATAACTGAGCTTGTCAAACAAACAAATAGCAACAGCAAACCAAATAAAGTATAGAGATTTGTATACGACCTATGAATAACTTTCACATCAGCCGCCTAAGGCATTTATGCCACCTCCATCAGTTTGAGTAGTTCTCTCATGATGCTTCAGGTGCTCGTTGAAGACCAATAGTGGTTGAGAGGGCCATCGGTTGCGATCAGGAGATAGCTTTCCTCAATTTTTTTATTTTTTTATTGAGTTGTTTATTTTGATAAAGAATGGGGAAGATGGCGATAAATGGATTGCTGGAAAGAGAAAACTGATAAGTCTAAATCTATGATGGAGATAATGCTAAGAACGTGAAAGGGAAACGTGCAGCAGTAGTGGGTAAGAGGAAATAATTGTTGCCTCCAATAATTTTTCGTTGTAAAAATAACAAAAATAACCCTACATAGATAAGTTCCAAGCAATATTACCGTGGGCATTTTAGGCCTTTCAAAAAAGGCTTCACTTTGACCGGTTTGACCAAGGTTTTGCATTATAGTATAGATATTACTGATGTACAATATATAAAGGATGTGTAGTTTAATGAATGCATAACTGGTCAGAAACCAACATAAGACATTTATGTTTTCATCTACCATAAATTTTTGCTAACATTACTTCAAAGTTGTGATTGTATACATGGTTCCTTTAATTAAAGCTGCTGTTACATTTCACACAACTTTGCACCATTGACATTGCCATGTATAATCCCATATGAATATGATATAGAAAGTCTTCCATTTTACAGGACAAAATGAACATTGTATTATTTCTGCTAAGCAATAATGCATCTGGTCGTATATCCACAAATGTTGAAACAGTTCAGTCCGACATCTCACATCTAATGGAAGAGCTTAGAAATGTTAATTGTCGGGTATGTGTAATTTTTCTTCTGTAAGTACCGTTTTATCTCATTTTATATCCTTTAAGCATCTATTACCGCTCATATACAACATGTTTTAAACTTCTTTTTTTACAAGAAATACTGCCTATCAGTTTGTTCATTTTGACATTGACCCAGTGTTAGCTGGATATTTGGTTCGTGCTTTTCTTTTCACTCTTTAAAAAGCATCAATAAAATGAATTCAACTTTATACATAAAAAAAATAAAAACAGAAATAGTTAAGAAATGCGGATAAAGAAATTTATTGATATTTATTTTTGGATCAATTAGTGAAATTTCTTTACAGGAAATTTGTTGTGAACTGATTTCATGCTATATGAGTTTTACAAAGAAAATTGTATAAGAAATTTGTTGTGAACTGATTTCTTATATTGTTTAGATTTTAAATCCAAAATAACTTAATATATTTTACTTGTTGGCTGGCTCTAAAGTTATCAGATCTATATCCAGCTTCAATTTGAATTTGATTTATTTTTGGTGTTTTATTAGGATATCAGCTATAAAATGCAATAAGTCATCTTTTGAGGTGTTTGATTTCGATATCAACTATGAAGCTTAATATTTTATAGAGAAAATTATATCAATCTATACATAAATCATAGAGGAGTTTATATGTTAAGCATGAATTAGTTTTAATATTAGAGTTTGATTATAAATCGCAGAATTGACAAGTTAGAACTTCATCCACATGGGAGTGTTTTTTTATCTCTACCAATACTGGTTGTCTTAACTTTGAACACATACATGATACATGCATTCATGGAATAACGAGATTCTTTGAAAGCTCCAAGAATTGTTATTGCATTTACAGTTAGCTATAGCAACCACAGTCTCAGAATGCAAATATAGAAAAGTGAATATTAGGCTCAGGTCCTAAAATGAAACTTAATACATGAACACTCCTCGCCAAAAAAAGATTGTAAATTAGGTCCCTAGAATTAAGTTACTGAATAATTGCATACATTTCTGCAATTATTTAGTGAATAATTACAGATATTTTTTCAAGTAATCATAATGCAACCTTTTATGGTAAATTTTGTTTACTGATATATAGCTCAATCCATTGACTGACGCTCCTATGTCAAATTTGATTGATAAATCAAGTAAATGTCTCTCTATTATTGATCTATTGATTTTTCGTATTAATGCTTGCTCAGAGCATATTCGCATGAGCCAGGAGTGCTACAAAATTCAAATACAGATATGATATGAATGAAATATATGTGAGTTTTAATTTACAAAAACTTCCCTGGCTCAGATTTTATTATATTTCAGTTGCACTATAACTGATTAGCTTTTTGTGTAAAATGCCAGACATATACTGGAAATATAGTAGTTGTTGTCAACCCTATTCAAAGATTGCCTCATCTCCATGATATACTTATGATGCAAAAATGACGCAGCGGATATTACAAAAATGATGTAGATCGTTGAATGTAGCAATCGGTGGATTGGAAGATGCTGAAATGCCCAAATTCGTTGATCCGAAGATACCGAATTCTAGCTATCCTGAACTCATTGATCGCGCATGATACTGGGTTCGAAGATCTTCAATTCTTCAAGCGTTGATCAAGCGCACTTGATTCCGCGAATCGGCTTCTACAATCGTTGAATCGAGCGCACTCGATTATCCGAAAGAGGAGATAGGAGATTACACTCAACTCCCAATTTGAATGAAAGCACAAAGCAATCAAAAGAGAATTTTATTCCATATTCAACAACCTCAAAAGTTACAACTCATCCACTATTTATAGTAGTTACAACTCAACACACACAAAGAACAGAAAAAAAACAAAGTCCTTAGGTCGGACACGACCTATCTAAGGTCGGCAACGTCTTATCTCGGCTCCGACTTATCAATGTTCGCTCGCGACTTAACAGAAGGCGGTAATGCCAATTTTTCTAAGGTCGGCAACGTCTTATCTCGGCTCCGACTTATCCATGTTCGCTCACGACTTAACAGATCATCACCGACTCAAGCTAAGGTCGATCGCAACTTACTGGAATGACTCGGTCACGACTCATCGACACTGGGATGAGTCGTAGGTCGGCCGCGATTGGTGATGGAAGTGGAGGTGTGGTAATTCGTTCGCGAAGATAGGTCGTAGGTCGGTATTTGGGAATTAGGTCGGAACTTGTAGTTTAGGTCGTAGATCGGCATGGAAGTTGGAGATAGGTCATAGGTCGGCATGAAGGTTGGGGATAGGTCGTAGGTCGCGATTGAGGTGGGAGTTAGGTCGGAGCTTCTGGTCTTCGAA
Source organism: Allium fistulosum (assembly GCA_030737815.1). NCBI lineage: Eukaryota > Viridiplantae > Streptophyta > Magnoliopsida > Asparagales > Amaryllidaceae > Allium > Allium fistulosum. Next base: position 291,717,194 of record CM060906.1, on the reverse strand, counting down.
CCTAGGTATGCTGCTTCATCATCCTCCCCTTGTTGACAAAAATTCGACCTCGAATTTGTACTTCTCTCTTTTTCAACAAACTCATCTCCATGGTACGGAATCAAATGTTTAACGTTGAAAACGTCAGCAGTGTGAATGTGATTGGGCAACTTTAACCGGTAGGCATTATTATTGATCTTCTTCAAAATTTCTAACGGACCAATCTTTCGTGCTTTCAACTTGTTGTAAGTCCCAACTGGAAAACGATCTTTCGTCAATACCGCGTAAACAAAATCACCCTCTTTGAAGACTACATTTCTTCGTTTCTTATCCACTATTTGTTTATACTTCTCATTTGCCTTTTCCAATCGTTCTTGAACAATTCTATGACAGTCTTTCAACTTATCAACGAAATCCGTAGCCCGTTTAACTGTCCCCTTCGGTTGTGGTACTATTGCTAAATCCAACGGCCCCTTTGGCAAGCTTGAATATACAATCTGAAATGGACTGTAACCAGTGCTTCGGTTAACAGCATGATTATGAGCAAACTCTGCCTGACATAATTTCATATCCCAACTTTTCAAGTTATCCTGCACAAGACATCTCAATAAATTTCCCAACGATCGGTTAACCACCTCTGTTTGCCCATCTGTTTGCGGATGATAAGCACTACTAAAATTCAGCTTCGTTCCCACCATCTTCCACAAACTAAGCCAAAAATGACTTAAAAACCTGGTATCCCTGTCGGAAACAATAGATTCTGGTAAACCATGTAATCGATACACCTCTTTAAAATATAATTGTGCCACTCGAACTGCATCCGCTGTCTTCTTACAGGCTATAAAATGTGCCATTTTTGAAAACCGGTCCACCACAACAAATATAGAATCATTTCCCCTATGAGTTCTCGGCAATCCCAACACGAAATCCATGCTGATATCAACCCATGGTTTGGTCGGCACAGGTAACGGCATATATAACCCCGCATTCGTCGCTGTTCCTTTCGAAACCTGACAAATATGACACCTCTCCACAAATCTTTCTACCTCTTTCCTCATTGACGGCCAAAAATAAGATTGAGAAATTAACTGCAACGTACGATCTCTACCCACATGGCCTTCTTCATGTAGTTCTTTAACAATCTTCATTCTCAAGCTATAGTCTGGGATGCACAAACGATTTCCCTTAAACAGAAAACCATCCACCAACACAAATTCATCCGTATTTCCTTCCTTTACTTTTTCAAAAAATTTCGCAAAGTAAGGATCTTCTTCAATCAATTCTGGCAATAATTCAAAACCTGTCACTTCCACTTTCATTGTTGTCAACAAATGATTCCTCCTAGTCAAAGCATCAGCCACACGATTGGTTACCCTTGACTTGTGCTTAACGACAAAAGTAAACTGTTGCAAATAAGCAATCCACGATGCATGTCTCGCTGAAATCTTGTCTTGTCCTTGTAAATGTTTCAACGCCTCGTGATCAGTGTATAAAACAAATTCTTTCTGGAATAAGTAATGTCGCCAGTGCTTCACCACTTGAACAACAGCATAAAATTCCACATCATAGGTACTGTATCTCATCTTTGCTCCTGACAACTTCTCGCTGAAATATGCAATAGGACGCCCATTCTGACTCAACACCCCTCCAATTCCAACCTTTGACGCATCAGTATGCAGTTCAAACAATAACTGAAAATCTGGTAATACAAGAATTGGTGCAGATGTCAGCAACTTCTTGATCTTCCCAAAAGCAATCCCAGCTTCCTCCGTCCAAGAAAATTGTTTCCCCTTCATGCAATCAGTCACCGGTGCCATCACGCTACTGAAGTGTGGAATGAATCTTCGGTAGAATGACGCTAGCCCATGAAAACTTCTCACTTCTGTAATTGTCTTCGGCTGTGGCCAATTCCTGACTGCTTCAACTTTATTCTGATCTACCTGGATGCCCTTCTCCGAAACAATATACCCCAAGAACAAAACACTATGCGTCATGAACACGCATTTCTTTGTCGCAGCATAAAATTGTTCCTCTCGTAAAATAATTAACACTTCCTTCAGATGTTGAACATGCTCTTCCAGACTCCTACTATAAATCAAGATATCGTCAAAGTATACCACCACAAATTTCCCAATGAAAGGTCTAAAAATTTGATTCATCACTCGCATGAACGTACTCGGTGCATTCGAAAGACCGAACGGCATCACCAGCCATTCATACAACCCCTCTCTCGTCTTGAAGGCTGTCTTCCATTCGTCCCCAGGTCTAATCCGAATTTGATGATATCCGCTTTTCAAATCAATTTTCGAGAAGATAGTAGCCCCACTCAACTGATCCAGCAAGTCATCCAACCTTGGCATTGGAAATCTGTATCGTACAGTGATTTTATTCAATGCTCGACTGTCCGTGCACATCCTCCACGTCCCATCTTTCTTCGGTACCAACAAAGCTGGCACAGCACATGGACTCAAACTTTCCTGTACACGTCCCTGCTCAAGCAATTCTTCCACCTGCCTCCTTAATTCTTCATGCTCCTTCGGACTCATTCGGTAATGCGGTCTATGTGGCAAGACTGCTCCCGGAACAAGATCAATTTGATGTTGAATGTCTCTCAGCGGCGGTAACTCTTTAGGCAACTCGTCTGGAAATACATCCTCAAATTCTTTCAATACTGACTTTGCTTCTTCTGGAATTTCAACCTCTTCCCTGCTCTCACGCCCAATCAACAAGAACACTTCCGGTTCCTCCTCGACCTCCTTAACAAACTCCTTCAAAGATAACAACGTTTTCAGTTCTTCAATCTCCTCCAGTTTGTTTTCTTCCTGTTGGCGTTTCTTCGGAACCAAAGTAATCTTTGTACCTTCGAACATGAAACTGTAACTGTTGGTCCGTCCGTCATGCTGCACAGCTCGATCATACTGCCATGGTCTTCCCAGCAACAAATGACAAACGTCCATATCTACGACATCACACCAGATTTCATCTTTGTACTTCTTCCCAATTGAAAACTTCACACGAGCCCTTCGTCCAACCTTCACTTCACCACCCTTCCTCAACCAAGCTAACTTGTACGGTTTAGGATGTTTCTCGGTTTTCAACTCCAACTTCTTCACTGCTTCTGTAGAGATAATATTATCGCAACTCCCAGCATCAATAACAAATTTACAAACTCTTCCCAGAATAGTGCATGTAGATTGAAAGATATTGTTCCTCAACCAACTACTTTCCTCCTCTTGCTTCGGTGTTAAACAACTTCTCCTCATCATCAATGCATACCCGTCATCTCCCGACAGTAAGTCTTCCTCCTCAACTGGTAAAGAATTAGAGTATTCAGCTTCTTCATCCTCATCCTCAACCTCAGCAATCATTGCTCTCTTCTTTGGCTTTGGACACTCATTGCTTTTATGACCCAACTCCTGACAGTTGTAACATTTGAAACCGTTGTTAACCTTTGCCTTCTCAACCTCCTTCACCACTGGTTTACTGATAGGTTTAGACACATTAGAACTTCCACCAACACCCTTCACTTGATTATTGGAATTCGTAAACACACCACCTCCTCGTCGTCCCTGCTTCTCCCAAGCCAACGCTTTCTGATGTGCTTCCGCCACAGATCTTGGATCGAACATATTAACCATATCTTGAATCTGCATTCTCAATCCCCCAATGAATCTAGATGTCAGCTGCTCTTCCGTTTCCATAATATCATTCCTTGCAATAAGCTGATAAAACTCATCTGCGTAATCATTAACAGTCTTTGTGCCCTGCCTCAAGTTCTGCAAACGTTGATACATCAGAGATTGATAATTGTAAGGTAAGAACGTTGCTTTCATCAATTTCTTCATCTTCTCCCAAGATTCAACTTTTGACTTCCCCATTCGTTCACGTGTAAGTTTGGTTTGCTGCCACCATGCCAAAGCTCTACCCCTCAACCTCGTAGCAACCAACTTCACTCTACGACGTTCTGGAACTTCTTTGAAATCAAAAATTTCTTCAACATTAGCCACCCAATCCAAAAACTCTTCGGCTTGCATACCACCTTTGAATTCAGGAATTTCAGTTTTCATTCCCGATTCCCACTTGTGATCGTACTCCGATTGATTCCTTCCTCGTCCACGTCCTCGTCCATGAACACTACCACCATCATACTCTTCTTCACCATCCGATGTATATCGATGTCGATCATGACCACCAACATCTCTACCACCACCATTTCTTCCACCAACATTCCTACGATCTACATTCCTTCGATCACGATCATTCACATTTCTATCTCGATTTCGATCATCAACATTTCTATCACAATCTCGATCCACGCTTCTATGATCACTATCAACACTTCTCTCCCGATTAGAATGTGGTGAAACTCTACTTCTTCCATGGCTCGATTCAGGTGAAACCCTTCTCTGATTTTGACTCATTTCAAGCATCATTCTCTCTAATCGACCAATCCCTTCAGTAAGCTTCTCATTGAAATTCTCGTTGATTCGTTGCTCCATTTCATCGGCCTCTTCTCTTCCATATAAAGCATTAATATTGCGATGACGTTGAACTCGTCTTGGCGGCATGATTGAATTCTTCACAAACACTTCAACAAATTCACACTTCACGATTCAAACACCTTTCGAACTTTGATCCAAAATGAAATGGATCGAAACTCCAACTTTGTTGCAAAATATGATGAACACGATGAACACAACTTCAAATTCTCGGCTCCAAGACTCGATTTAGCTATGATTGGCTAAAACAAGCTCTGATACCAAACTGACGCAGCGGATATTACAAAAATGATGTAGATCGTTGAATGTTGCAATCGGTGGATTGGAAGATGCTGAAATGCCCAAATTCGTTGATCCGAAGATACCGAATTCTAGCTATCCTGAACTCGTTGATCGCGCACGATACCGGGTTCGAAGATCTTCAATTCTTCAAGCGTTGATCAAGCGCACTTGATTCCGCGAATCGGCTTCTACAATCGTTGAATCGAGCGCACTCGATTATCCGAAAGAGGAGATAGGAGATTACACTCAACTACCAATTTGAATGAAAGCACAAAGCAATCAAAAGAGAATTTTATTCCATATTCAACAACCTCAAAAGTTACAACTCATCCACTATTTATAGTAGTTACAACTCAACACACACAAAGAACAGAAAAAAAAACAAAGTCCTTAGGTCGGACACGACCTATCTAAGGTCGGCAACGTCTTATCTCGGCTCCGACTTATCAATGTTCGCTCGCGACTTAACAGAAGGCGGTAATGCCAATTTTTCTAAGGTCGGCAACGTCTTATCTCGGCTCCGACTTATCCATGTTCGCTCGCGACTTAACAGATCATCACCGACTCAAGCTAAGGTCGATCGCAACTTACTGGAATGACTCGGTCACGACTCATCGACACTGGGATGAGTCGTAGGTCGGCCGCGATTGGAGATGGAAGTGGAGGTGTGGTAATTCGTTCGTGAAGATAGGTCGTAGGTCGGTATTTGGGAATTAGGTCGGAACTTGTAGTTTAGGTCGTAGATCGGCATGGAAGTTGGAGATAGGTCGTAGGTCGGCATGAAGGTTGGGGATAGGTCGTAGGTCGCGATTGAGGTGGGAGTTAGGTCGGAGCTTCTGGTCTTCGAACCTAGGTATGCTGCTTCATCAAAAAATATAAAGGAGTAGCTATTGAGGAGTTGAGTCGCCATCCATTTGCTATTGCAGATGCTGCCTACAGGTATATGCTTTCAGCTGCAGCTATTACAAATGCCTACAGGTACATGCCTACAGGTATATAGCACCACAGTCATGTAGTAGAACAAAATTGGGTCACCTTGTTTTGGTTGAAAATAAATCAAATTTGAGAGCTAATTTGAGAAGTTCTCGACATGAAAAGTTGAAAATAAAACACGATAGCTTGTAACATTATCAGGATACACCACTTGCATTTAGAGTTCAATCCACTAAGATTTAATGGTATATGGCAGATAAATATTGTATTAGCAAAGATCTTCATATACATTACTACATGTTGCATCACTGTCTAAGTTAGCACACATTTAATTAATGATTTTTTTGGTTCTTCTTTGCAACAAATATCTATTATTGTACTGCATTAAAATATTAAATAAATAATTATTTGCAACGTTCAATAATAATTCTATTATTGTACTGCATTAAAAATTTGAGAGATATAACCACGACAAGAACACCGACCATCCTTGAAATGATGGTGGCCAGAAGGGTGTCCAGGCCAATTGCCTGGCGCCTGAAGATAACAACATGTACCGCTTCTATTTACAGCAAAAAATTGCTGCTGTGTTGGCAGCAGTTCACTGCTGCCATGCGACACCAGGGGCTGCTGCCCCACAATAGTGGTCGGAACTTGCAATGACGTAGCTTATCACCTCTTCAGTCTCTCTGTTTTGCAAATTTACTTCATACAACATTTATGACTCGTGAACCGTCGTGAACCGTTGAAGGAAAGTGCTTTGTAGTTCATACCCTTTTCAGCTCAAGTTGAATTAAATACATATTTGGGTCTTGAATTTTGTAGGTCTCAGTTGTTGTCTAATTGGTTTAACTATTCCTGTATATATTATAATAAAAAGAACGTTTAAATTTACAAATAATAGATAGTAATATATGTACCTACAATGGTTGAAGTTTGTTACTGTTGTTTAAATGTTGTATTGTGTTAGAACATATGTACATTAAAAGAAATATTTAGTCAGAATGTTAAGAAGAAGAGATTTAACTCATAGTTATGCCATTTTATTATTGGACATATACTGAATATTGACCTAATGGATATACACTGCAAATTGAAAGTAAATTGTTGGTTGGTACTCAATTATATTCTTGTATTGTATCACATTCATACCGGTGGTATTCAATTTTTTCTTTTCATTGTCATCTTTTACGACTCAAAAGAGTTATATATAAATATGAAGCATTAACGTCTGAGATATACACGATTCAGTACTGATCCATTAATAAAAGAGAAAAAAGGAAATTTTAACATATGCATAAGTTTTTATAAAATATATGTAATAATACAACTTTTGCTTTAGCAAAATTATTACCAAAATATCCATAAAACTAGAAACATGCTTGTTCTGAATCTCTTTGAAAGTGTTCTGTATACTAACTTTAACTAGAGAGAGCAGAAATACTTGCTGTTGCTTGAGAGCAACTGAGCTGCTACTTTCTTTGTCATTGGATAGGGTATTAGTAGCAAGGCCCACTCTTAGATTTATGTAGAAGTTTAAAATTTGGATTCAACATATCTTGCAGCAAGTGTAGGCAACTGCACATGTATGCTGATTGTGATTGGAAGACCTCTTGAGTGAGTAGTAAAACATAGAAGTGTTTGGATAAGTAAATTTTGCCAAAATTCAGTTTTAAAATTTTGGAATAGGTCAGGACTAAGTAATTGTTTCTGACATATTGACTTATATGCTACTTTTAGTGCAACAGATTAAGTTGTTGCCAAGCACTTTATAAGTGTTGCAGTAGTTACTTCAAATTATAACATTAATCGTTATTTCTTGCAGAATGCAACTCGTTTAGACTGTGAGATAATTTATGATAAGGACTTTGATTATGACTATTTTGGTTTCAAGACACTGGAGGGATCTTACCTCTTGAAAGTATGTGGTGTAGTTGTAGAAAGACCTCGGAACATGCTTATGAGAGTTGCTATTGGGATTCACTAACATGATCTTGAGTCTTCCATCAAAAGCTACCATTTAATGTCTGAAAGATGGTTCACACATGCTTCTCCCACTTTACTCAATGCCGGTACACCTCGCCCTCAGGTATGTTGACATTATAAGAAAAACGATGTCTAATTTTTACTCTTATGGGAAGTACGATCGTATTCTTCACACAAAATTTCTCCAAATAGTGATCTGAAACAGTTTATGTTATCATAACAAAATTTGAGCAGTTTTTTGTGTATATTGTAAAATTAGGCTTTTAAACTCAGCAATTGAACTTATACCAATTACGTGAACTATGTCTAACATATGAATCGGTTTGGAGCAAAGCATATCAGGAAAATAACTTGGATTATACCAACTATGCTGCTTAAAATGGTTATCCGAATATATGTTTTAAATTTAGCATCCATCAATGTATATTTGCTCTACTTGATTGATTCTTTTGCTTTGATATAGTTTAAACAGAATTTGCAAAATATCCAATTTGAAAAGTTGAGTCCTCACCATTGGTATAGTTTAAAAAGAATTTGCGAAATATTCAAAATATAATTTAAACAGATAGCATCATTTGCAAGCTATTATGTAGTTATATTCTCTAAAAGAATTTGTCAGGGGATTTTTTTGTAACTCTTTGCATATGCTTGGTTAAAGTTAATAGTTTCTATTGCTTTGGTAATAACTTGATGAGGTTTAGAATTGCTAATGCTGCATAACAAGTTTTTGCACTTGTGTTGTGTAGTTTGCTTATTGCTTCCACCATTGTCATTACTCATTACCTGCAAAAATTAAAATATGTTAGTTTCTCATAACAGTACACCTTTATTATGCTAGAAATTCTCTAATTTTTCTTTTAAATGGTTATAACTATGTTAATTCTCTAATTTTTCTTTTAAATGGTTATAACTATGTCAGGTACGTTCAAACTGAAACTTCAGTTTACTGAGGATTATCCAAACATGTCACCAACAATGCGCTTTGTTTCTCAAATGTTCCATCCAAATAGTAAGTTGTTAACATCTATTTATTTAAATAATTTATATGATCTTTATATTAATTTTTATTATATTCAGACACTGTAATCTTGTGAAACGTAAATGCTACTACTGCCCATGATAAGTACATGAGAAAGATAATAATATGTTTCATGTTATCTCAAGTTTAACTCAATTCGATCTTCACTACTTGGGAATCAATGTTTGGTTAAGGTAATTTGGCAATCAAATTCGGTTCTTGCTAGTGAATTAGCAGACACACGACCCAATCTGAGAACCTCTCATATATTTAGTTACCAATAAAATTTTGTTCAGTTAAACGGAGTTAGAAATACACTCCACTTCACTGTCTTTCATGTCTTCACCATGCCTTCTCATCTCAATGCATGTCTTCCCCATGCCTTCTACATGTTCTTCATTCTCCAACTTATACATACTTGTATATATTGACTAACATATATATGTTTGTGTTTCTTCTTCACAGGTGTTGTATGATGCTTTTGAGGTTGATACATGATGTCACACTCTTTCTCATTTAAATCGGCCATGCTTATCGATGGTCATTAAAATATTTTTAGTATGTATCGTTTTGGTATGCTACACTCAATTTGTGTACTTATGTTTAATTTTTATCACAAATATTTATGTTTAATTCTTCATGTATGAAATATTATGGATATATATATATTTTGTGATATGGCTTATGACTTAATTTGTGTACTTATGTTAATGTGATGAATGTGGTTTTTTGAGTTATAATATATAAGTAGAATTGAAAATTGTAAGCTTTGAATGTTATGACAGCAAAAAATGTGCAATAGAATTTTTTTATAGCGTTCTAACTATGCAATAAAAAGAAAAATTGTTCAGCTTTGTTATATTATAGCATCATGTTAGTGCTATACAAAATATTTTGCAAAGAGTAAATAGTTTTCATAGCAATAAAACGGTGCTATAATAGATAGTAATGAATTTCCTATAGCATTTCAATGTGTCATAAAAGGTTGACACGATGATTCCATAGCGCGTTCAAATGCTATAATAATATAGCATGTCGACATATTTATAGCAACTAAAATGCGTCATAAAAAGTTCTAAAGCACGTTTCATAATGCGATAGAAAAGCAGTTGCACCAATATGGCCTATTTTAGATGGCAAGAAAAATACATTTTCCATTGCAAGTATGACACGCTATAGTATCTACCATACTTTATACAACATGTTGATCTATGGCGATTATAGAATCGCTATAGAAAGTTTTTATAGTGGTTTTTACACGCTATAAAAAGTCATTTTTGTTGTAGTGTTACAATTACTAGTGCTACGAGCCCAACTAATTCGATTTCCATGGCTGAGAGACTGAAGATCGACCTCAGCAAGATTAAGATAATAAAGGAGTCAGGAACTAAAATACCTACTAGCTCAAATAAAATAAGCCTTACTCCAAAAATTCCACCGTTTAAAATCAAACCTCTGAAAGGTAGGAGCATTGGCGGTATGTCTTTTGATGCTCCCATTAACAAGCCTGAAGTTCACATCATCATTACAGTCAAGGGAGAGACCACTCATTTAAAAGGTGGCACTCACAAGAAGAGGAAGTCCCAAGGCAAGAAGGATCCCAAGAGAACACATGATGGACCTAGTTCCAAAGCTATGAAGCACTTTAAAAAGAGGAAGTAGATGCCTGGCTTGTACTAGTGTGTTGTGAAGATAATTTCTTTTTGTCTTCTTTTGACCTATTTTGTTCCATTTGCATGTAGGCCGAGTTTGTGAGGGACCGGCCCCCACTACATTTGTAGAAAAGTGACTGTAAATAAAGATTTTTTTATGTAGAACCATTATTCATATTTACATTCCTACACTTTTATTTTACTTTCCTATATACAGCTGCTTGCATATATAATATAACGACCTATAACGTGATTTACTTATATTGTACATGCTTGTGTCTATGCAATGCTATTAATTACTGTAACTAACTATGTACTTGTAAGTAAATTTCTGCAATTACTCAATTATAGTTCATTACATAGTTATCTTTATCTTTGCCAAAGTATTTCTTATCCCAGGCTAGACATAACTTGTTTTTTGTTTGGCTATCTCCATGGTCATCCTTGTTCATTCTCGGCCGAGTTCCATTTGGTCGTAAACAAAGCCAAAATTAAAGAAGTGTTCAACTTCTTGCTATTTCTTATCACTCAGAAACAACATTCCGAGCGTCGATCTTTGGACATTATATTTTAATCCTGCCTATCTCTGAGGGTTGATCGCACGCGATCAATGACCTTCATCACTTATTACATGCTGGGCATATCTCATTAGGTTGTAAGTGTGGCTATAGTTATGAGTAGTTCACCCAATCATTAATCCCAATCTTCGAGGATCGACAATCTAGACGATTACCTTTGAACATCAATGCTTGACCCTACTTATCTCTAGTCATTTGAGAAAGACAACTCCTCGGCCATCATCGTTTATCCTTGGCTAGGCATATCCTGTTGAGCCGTGAACGCGGTCGCGAAAGCTTCAACTATACACTGATTCCTATCTCTAGGAACTGGTGGTTTGAGTGCCTATCTCTATGCATCCACTCTTGCTGTTACCTGTCTATGGATGTTGACCAAGAGAATCCATTGACCATCATCGCTTATCCTCAGTCGTGCATGTCCTGCTATGTCGCAAGTATGGTCATGAAAGCTCTGATTGACTAGTTCCTATCTCCAGAAACCAGTGCTTTGGTAGCCTGACTTTGGGCATCCCATATTGAATTTCCCTATCTCTAAGCATTAGACAAAATCAAAGGGATAAGGGAGAATCATCCAACAGAATCTTGTGTGATTATACTCCCTTAACCTGATCATGGATCAAAGGAGTTGGTTGGTACATAGGTCCGAATAGCTAATTATGTTGCTAATCATGCAACACAAGATTTAGCTTACAAGAACATGGTTCCATTAGTTAAAGAAGCTAGCTTTATTTATGAAAAAAAGAAATGGCAAGTCCTCCCTTATTTTTTTGCCTCTAGTTTACTGGACTGGCTTATTTTTAGAAAATAAAGTAAAATAAATCTAGGTGAAATAGCATTGCAAGTGTTTTCTCTTCCATGCCTGCAGAATTAGGATCCCATCAATAGTTTCCAACAAGAAATTCCATCTCCAAGCTTATGTTCAATTGCATAAGGGATTTTCTCCATTTGGATCAAGTGGCTCCATACCAATGAGGACTCATTTCAGAATGAGGTTTCCTATCTCAAAGATAAGACTTCTGACCTTTGCAATGAAATGTCATGCTACTCTTTTCTGGTGAGTAGTTACCCTCAGTTCAGCTTTTTCTATTTTCCGTCGATCAAGTCGAGGGACTTAAGCAAGAGTTCCTCATTCACCTTGATATCATTATGCTTTTTCCGATGAGAAGGGACTTCCAATTCCATATAAATCATGGCCTCGGCTCTTTAGGCCAGAGCGAATGGTGTATGCGCAGTCGTGTACTTGTAGTCGTCCTATAAGCCCACAGTGCAAGTGTAAGCTCATCGACCCAGTTACCCTTTGATTTAGTTAACCACTTCTTCAAGATGGACTTGATGATTTTATTCACCGCCTCTACCTGTCCATTTGCATGCGCGTGTGCAAATGTCGAAAAGCTTTTCTTAATTTTGTACTAATTGCATAAATCCTTTAACTTAGACTCTCGAATTGAGTTACATTGTCAGTTATATTTTTTGGGAACTCCAAGCCTACAAATAATAATCTTTATCACAAAGCAGATCACTTTTCTCATTGTGATTGTGGCAAGCGATTCCACTTTAGCCTACTTTGTGAAGTAATCCACCGCTAGCATAGCGTACTAGGCTCTTCTTTTCGACATTGGTAGCGCCCCGATTATATTAATTCCCTAGATCGTAAATGGCCATGGGCTAACCATTGGTGTAAGCTCTGTATATGGGGCTTTGGAAGTTTTCGTAACCTTCTGGCACCAGTCACACCGTTTGGTCTAGTTGTCGACGTCAAAATTGGCCACTAACCAATATCCAGTCATAAATCTCTGATAGTATCTAATGTAGAGAATATAATATGAAGAACAAACAAGTTAAAAATGAAAGCAGATAAAAAGAAGCAAGATTTATAGTGGTTCGGCTAACTCCAGCCTACGTCCACTCCAAAATAAACCTTTTTATTATACTGTAGTTTGTTTATAGTTACAATCCGAAATTCAAGAATAAAAATGGCAGAGTGTAGCCTAGGTTGAAGACAAAGAAAAGAAAAAAGAAGATACTTTTTCTAAAGCCATGCCTGATGTATTTAAAGGGGAAGACGGGCAAGGATCGGGCTGAAATTTCGGTAGAAGAACCTCCAGGCCATGACGAAACCACACAAGAATTTACAGGCCCATTGAGGCATATAATAGGGATCGACCCCAATCCATATTCTAGTGTCCAAATAGGGTACGATCCCTTTGGGGGGTTCCCTATGATGTTAGCTACTTGTCCTCCAAATTTCATGCCATTCCGACTTACGGTTTGTGAGATATCGCGTTTTCCATGAAGTGGTGTTGCATGTATTTTGATTTCAGCCGATCCCTTTGAAGGGATAGGGGCCGATCCCTCCAAAACATCCCATTTTATGTATGATCCCTATGGGGTGTTCCACATGTTGTAGTAAGCTTGTGCTCCAGGTTTCATGTTAATTGGATGTGTAGATATTGAGATATGATCGATCTTTGCTATAAAGTTTGGTTTAGCCGATTCCTAAGAGGGAAGAGGGTTGATCCCTATTGAGGGATAGGGGTCGATCCCTCCAAACTCTCCAAATGCCATGCAATCCTTAGGGTAGACTCCCTAGGGTCCTCTCTTCCTGTTTCTGAAGTTCATTTCAATCCGCCTTGTGGTTGTTGGGTTATTGAGCGATCATCGTTGAGTTGTGTTATGTGCATCCTGTTTAATCCGATCCCTCTATTCCGATCCCTCTTCTAGGGGAAGTATTAGTTCCATACTTAGCTATTTTTTCAGTGCTATCCATCCGAAGCCATTTGACTATAGTTTGTAATTTCAAATATAATCGATCTCCAATCTTGGTAACCATCTCTCCGAGTTTTTTGCCTTGATGATCAAGAAGTCTGTTGGGTTAAATCCGCCTATGTACTGCCTTGCCAAAAGGCGGGTTAACAGTAGTCAGCAACATCATCGTTTATCATTGGCCAAAAGTATTCATAGTGAAGGATCTTATTCGTTAAGGTCTACGGACATTCCTAGCATTATCCTTAGTTACACACCGAAGCAGTGGGATTGGGTAAACCCTCATGTTTAACACTCCTTGCATTATGAATCACGTCACTTTATGAAGGAGTTTCCGTCGTTCATTTCTTACCTTCGAGAGAATTCCCTTAAGCAAAGAGTCATTGATCGGAGTCATCTATGACCCCTTTTCCTCCGTGGTGTCAAAGATCCAATCAACATCCATCTGGTCGATGGTTGGAGTCGATAAAACCTCCATTAGAATCAATCTCATCAACTACACATCCTCAGACTGGCCAATTGGCCTTAGTGTTTTCCTTTATAGGGATGTTCATAATCGTGTAATACTTTATATCATTCAAAAGTTTAGTGTCCTCGTTAGGTAAGAGGAAAGTCTTGCACCCTTAGCCTGGAATTCCTTTTTACCAGGTAGACCACCAACTAGCGGTCACTAAATACATGCAGTGTCTACCCCCCAGTTCTTTCGCTATCTTGAGCCCCGCTATCAACGCTTCATACTCAGTCTCGTTATTCATTGCAGGGAACTCTTACTTCAATATGCAATATATCATTCATCCTTTCATGGTCATGAGAACTACTCCAGTCCTAGAATGACATTCATTAGAAGCTTCATCTACATATAACTTCCATTAGGAAAGTAGGACCATATCGTCTTCCTCTTCTCTATCCCGAATGGTAAATTCAGCAATGAAATCTGCTAATGCTTGTCCTCTTATTGCCTTTCTCTAATGGTAAGTGTTATCATACAGGCTTAGCTCAATGTTCCATTTCAATAACCTTCTCGAAGTCTTAGGTTGGTGCGGTATTAACTTTAAGGCTGGTCTGTTAGCACCTTTGTTGGGTGAGCTTGGAAGTATGGTCGTAACTTCCTTGAACTTATCATCAAGAAATAACCAAGCTTTTCCAGCTTTGGATAGTTCTTTTATGCTCCAGTAAACTGCTTGATGATGTAGTATAATGGCCTTGAGATCCTTGTCTCCTCATGTACCAATGCTGCAATTAGTGCATGAGCAGATACCGCCAAATAGACAAATATATCTTCATCATCCAGATGCTTGGATAGAACTGGTGGTCTTTCCATATGCTTCAATAATACCTGGAAAGCATACTAGCATTCCTTCATCTAGATAAACTTTCCTTTTTTCTTTTTAAGGGCATTGAAGAATGGTATTACTTATCGGCCACTTTCAAAATAAATTGGCTCAGTGCAACGACTTTCCTGTTCAAGCTCTACATCTTCCTCCTTATCTTTAGGGAAGTTACATGTTCCAAGGTGTTAGTCTGCTCTGGATTAGCCTCAATGCCTCTTGATTCAGAATAAAGGCTAAGAATTTCCTTGATGCGACTCTAAAGGAACATTTTAATGGATTCATTTTTGTTCCTTACCTCTACAGCACATCAAATATCTTGGACATATCATCTATATGGTTCATCAAAGGCAGTGACTTCACAAGCATATAATCCACATACACCTACATAGTCCACTCAATTTGCTTCTCAAACATTCTATTTAACAATCGCTCATAGGTAGCTCTAACATTCTTCAAACCGAACGACATGACTCGGAAGCAGTAAAGGCCTAATTCAATGATGAAATTTGTATGCTCTTGATCTAGAATATGCATTGTTATTTTGACTGTAGTTGGAATATACATCCTTAAAGGATAATAGTTCATGTCCGACTGTTGAATCCACAAGCTTGTCGATCTTTTGTAGCGGGAAGCTGTCCTTTAGGCATGATTTATTCAAGTCCAAATAATCGATGCATGTCCGCCATTTTCAATTTTCCATTTTAGCCAATACAGAATTCGATACCCATTCAGGGTATAAGGCATCGCAGATAAATCCATTTGCCTTCATCTTTTCCACTTCTTTAACCGTAGCGGATCGCTTTGGAACCAGAATGTATCTCTTCTACTTCACAAGAGGGCACTTCATATTTACATTAAATTTGTGGTACGCTATCTCTGGTGATATTCTACACATGTCCGAATGTGTCCAGCCAAATACATCCAAATTTACCCAGAGAAAACCGACCAGCTCCTTTCTTAATTTAGCTCTAAGTTGAGATCCGATCTTAATGACCTAAGTAGGATCATCATATCGATTGGGATGTTGATCGTCAGCTCTACCGGCAATGCCCATGCAACCTCTAGCTCATTCTGTGGATCCATAGACCTTAAGAATTTGCCATGGCTCCCAAGCAAGGTCTTGGGCATAGATTTCTATGCATCCACAGTCTTGATGCAGAGAGCTCACTCTACACCCATCCCTTTCTCATGTCGCTTTGCCTCTTTGAACTTAGCAACATAACATTCTTGATTAAAGCTTTGGTGGCCTCGAATTAATCCAACCCCATTCTCCTTGGGGAACTTTATAATCAAGCACCAAAAAGCGAGTGCTACTCTGAAACCAGCTAGGGTAGATCTGTCTAAAGATGCATTACATTCTGAGAATTCATCAATAATTACAAACTTCTGAACCTACGATCTTGCAGTCTCCTTCTCCTAACTCCACGGACAAGTCAATAGTCCTGATGGGCTCGTTCACCTCTCCGGTAAATCCCTAAATATAAATTTACAAGGCTTACTGTCCTTGGACTAATTTTCATCTGATCAAAAGTCATTTTCAACATATTATTTACCAAGCTTCAATAATCCACTAAGACTCGATGCACAGTAGCTGGGCCAACGATCTTTATCATGACGGGATCAAATATTATCGCTTCAATCCTACTAGAATCGCTACTACAAAAAATTATATCATCGGTCATCAATCTCCGTTGCTTAGTCGGGGTTCCAATCTCAATGGCAAAGCAGCTCGCCTACGATGTGTGCTTCAAAGAATTCGCATATAGCTTCATCTCGTTCCAACTTTTTTCTACTGGATGTGGTCCTCCTTTTATTGTATATATCACGATCCTTCTATCAGGTCGCCTGGGCCTCTCTCCGCTGCGTCTAGGTAGATTTTCTTGAGCATTCGGCCCTTGGGTTCCTACATTCTATCCATCACCTTGTGGATCTCTAACATACTACTGCAGCCTTTTCTTATGTATCCACTCTTCAATTATATCTCTCGAATGACGGCACTTATTGATATTGTGCCCATATGTCTCATGGAAGCAAAAATACTTCCCTGAGTGCCTCTCAACAACCATCGCCACCCTCCGAGGTGGCCTCCTATATTTATCCATCCCTTGCGGTCCAAGGTAGATATTTTCAATCGTATCACTCAAATGTGTATATTCTTCTGGCCTCATATAGTTTGGACGTTTTTTGGCATCATTCCTCTCGCCCTTAATGCACTAATTTCTTTTCATTTGGTTGTTAGTGTTACGATATTTACAGCGACATTATTGGCGCTCTCACTAGTTTGTTTTATAGCAACATTACTCAGAACTACTTCTCTCGACAATCCACCAGCCTTTTCGAAAACCAGGTTTGCCTCTTCCTAGTGCAAGGACTAGTTAGCCTTTCGATTGAGCTCCTATATTATAATTGGTGGCTTCATCCTCAGCTATTTTCCAAAATCCATATCCAGGCGTGTCCCCCGGGTCAAAGCCATCAACAAAAAATCCTCTTTCGGATTATTCATCTCCGAGAAAACCGTATTAAACATGTTCAAAAAGCATTTCAATGACTCTTTAGGTCCCTAAGAAACGCTCGACAAGGACATCATATTCTTGGGCCGAATTGGTTGGACCTTGAACCGAAGGAACCTGGCTAGTCAAAAGCGAGTGAAAAGGTAAATTTCGATTTATTTTCCTATTTTGGATCTATTGGGCCTTCGAAGTCTAAAAGATTATTAAAAACATAATGATGTTTTAAATAAAATCATATTTTATATAATTTGGTTAAAAGAAGTTTTAAATTTAATTTAAATTTGTATATAATATAATGAATGTATCAAATACATACATGTGTTTAAATGGTAAGAGCAACATATAGCAGTAAATATGTATGTAAATAAACAAGTAAAGGTTTGGAGAAAGAAACCTTTTGCTTCTTTCCCTTAACACAAATAGCCAATTAAGGAAAGATGAGACTATGAATGTAGGGAGAGAAACGTTTCATTTCTCTCTATCTCTTTTATTAGATTAATTGACATGTTAAATGACATTTCCTACTAAATTCACACATGCCTTTGTTGTCCTAAAATTTTGACAAATAAAAAATATATATTTATGTAGGTCTTGTACATACATACATACATACATACATACATACATACATATATACATACATATGTGTGTGCGTATATATATTATAAATTAAGATTAACTAGTTTACATACTATGAAATCAAAACTTAAAAAAATATCTAATTTGATGAGATTTTGAAACTAAATTAATGATTACATAAAATAATCTTTTTTATTAACTTTAGGCCAAAAGGACATGTAATTGTGTGTGTGTGTTTAAAATTATGGTTAGTAAAATAAAATCCAACCTTAACAAAAAGGGTTAAAAGGGGCATGTGACATTTTGCATAAAAGTTCACTTATAATAAAATTTATCTTTTTTAAAGTGAACAACGATGAAAAGATTTATATCCAACTCAACAACCATACAAAACTTATACACATGTTCCAAATTGTTTCAAGTAAATAACATGTGAATTTTTTTTCAAGTTTGGATTCTATTTTAACAAGCAATAAAAATTATATTAGGTAATTTAACATTAGGTTTTAGTAAAATAGTTAGCCTTTTTTGAACCACTTATAAATTTCAAGTCTACCTAAAATTTTATATAAAAAAAAAATATTTTTCAAAATGATGTAAGAGAGAATCTTCAATATTCAATTTCACAATATGAAACTAAATTTTACGTAAATAAATAATTTCAAATGTTATTCAAACAAGAGTTTATATATGAATGAATTGACAACACAAACATGTATAAATTGTGACATTGAAAGGCAGATCTAATTAAGTACATAACATAAAAACCCAAACAAAACAGGGATAGATCCAAAATAGTTATCAATAGTGACATATGAATAACAGAAAATGTAAACAAGATGATTTTAATCATATTAACATGATGAGGATAAAGTAGGTCCAAGGGAATAAACAAAATATCCAAAACATTGTCCAAATACATACATATGAATGAATGAAATAGGTGAAAAATAGAAATATATAATCATAATGAAATAATATATAAACAAAATAGGAGTTCACCGTTCAGATGAATCCAAGTGATACACCTTGAAGGTGCGAAGATTCCTAGATCCAAAAGACCGATCTCTAGATTTGCAAGTACTAGATAGAGAACCATCTTTTATATTTTATTTTTTCTTATTTGATTTTAGAATTTTGTTCCCTTACCCCTATGAATTTTCCGACCTAGATCTAAAAAATTGAGGAGAGAACAAATAAATTACAAAGGATAATCTAATAAAGGAGGAAATAAACTCCCGTAAAGATATGCTGACTCACCTATCCTTTAACTAGAATTAGCCTTTTCCTTTCTAATTCAAGTAACTCCTCCACTTTCTTAAAACATCGCTGGTAATACCTGCCTACCTGGCTTGTTTGGTCCATAAAAAATTTCCAAAAACCAATTAGTATTATTCCTGTTTAAATCCAATTTAAATCATTTTCTTTATCGCATACCGATACGCGCTTTTATAACTTTTATGTACGTAAAATGCTAATAATATCCATACTAGTCAAATATATTTTAATAATTAATATTTCATAAATATAAATTGATTTGTCTAATTTTAAAGGATTAAAAATTAATTGAATCGTGTGGGTCATTCGAAATATTTAATATTTTTGTTTTGAGACTCAAAGGTGTAAATTCAATCAGTAGCTAAAGTCGAACAATTCAAACATTAACGTTCACATGTCACCTTGGCTTGTTGTGTGACATTTTGGCTGAATTTAACACTTACACGACTTTATTTGTAAAATCAAATTTTATTTATTTAAGCATTACCCGCTAGTGATAATTATTTACACTAATTCTCTTCGTCAAACTATATCACAGTACGACTTATGGAATTTGATTTTGGTCAAAATTCCAACATTGTCCATATTCAACTTTGTATGTCCAAACATAAAATATTTATTCAATAATAACAATTATTATTAACAGTACTGCTCTGGCCAGAGACTTTGACTTTGAGTTAACTTAAATTGACACCGTGATACTAACACCATGTAACCAAGAAGACAAATTCTCTCTTGAATAGTGCTTCACTTCCAGTGCTTCCACTCGACCCAGTTACAGTTGTTCGATGGACGTCGTGCCATGATTTAACTATAATCAAAGTAAGGTTTCCATATTAAAGCTCGATAGTATTCTCAAGTCGAGAGAATTGTGTAAAATTATCACATCGATATTCTTTTTTTGACCTCGGTTATATTAACCAACAGAAAACTGTCTAGTGAGTCATTATATAGTTATCCCATTACTATCAGTAAATAACCCCTTGGTGTCCCTTGCAGCCATGAGTAATACACTGCACAATTTTGGAGAGCCTTACATACTCTATTCAGAACGAATGTATTGGTATCTAGTCTCGATACACTTTGACTAGGAATATTTAAAATAGTTTATTTATTTTTTTGTGATAAATCACTCATGATTACAACATACTTTTACTACTATCACAAAACATATCATTTATGGATTTTCTATATTAAATATACTCTTATTTAAATAAGTAATAAATATAACACATTATATCAAGTATACAACAGAAAGAAAATACCTTCTGTTTTGAATAAGGTTGGTTATAAAGTTAGATATGTAACAAATTACATAATTGACATTAGGGGACACCCCTAACTCTATTAATCTCCCACTTGCGCTTGGGGTCAAATATGGAATCTTATTTCAACTTAATCGATCGGTTTTCTCAAAATAATCGAGTTAGTCTCTTAGTGAATGAGTATACTATGTTGTTTTCATTATCTACATAATCAATCAACTCTATCTGATGTTAATAAACTGCCTGTATCATGTGGAACTATTCAGAATATGTTGCTTGATGGTGAGCTTTAGGTTCTTTTATGAACTGTATCACGACATAGTTATCATATAAAAATGTCACCGGTTTCTCAATATTTGGAATCACCCTTAGCTCAGTTATAAATTTATATTTATACTTCTCATATTGTAGTAGCCTTTAGTTGAATCTGCTACTACTTATGTTTGGAATAATTCCAAACTAAAGTTCTCAACTTAAGTTTGAACATAAATTTTGGATTAACATACTATACTAGATATCACTAATCAAGTTCGAGTCCGCACACCCTTTCATAAGAAGTTCACTGTTTCTATAAATAATTCTTTAGTATTTCATAAATACATGGGAAAACTCAAAACATATAGTAATCTTAATTCAGATTTGATGCATCTTCTATGTATCAAATACATAAGTGTGATACTGTAGACAATATGGCATGAAGCATATATTTAGATAAGTAAATGAGCTAACGGTAAAAAAATGTTACTTGCTTTGAATTTTGCAGGAAAGTAAGGTTGTTAAGAATGAAGTAGTGGTGGAATGTTTGTCCTAAAGAACAAATGCTTCTTTCATACAAGGGGGGCAAAATGTTAACCATAAAATCCACTAAAGAACAAAGGTATGAAAGAAGGCTAATAAAAGTGCTAGGCTCTACTAAAATTGAAGATATGGGTTTCATCAAAGTTCAAGAAAGGGTGTTTCAAAGGCATTGAAATGGCTTTTGAGGGAGTCGCAAGCACCAGGTGTCATCACAAATGATAAACAGTACAAAAGCTTTCGAGAAGATAGAAAAAGAAGGCAAGGATACTCTTCCGCCTCATTGAAACCTTTCGATGCAGATGAATTTGCATATATAAGAGAAGCAGGAATGGATTCGGAACCCTTTTCGAAGGTGTTGAATGAAAGGCTTGCACAATGAACCAATGCCTTCAAAATAAAAGGTTTCGTCGTTGTCAATTACCACATGAAGAATTGATTCTGATACACCTTTCGAAAGCAAGGATAAGCCTTTCGAAACGGTTGGACCCTTTCGGAAACATGATGAAAATCGTAAATGAAAGCCAAAAGTCCTTTCGACTCAGTTGTCACTCTCATACCTTTCGAAGCAATAATCAAGCTCAACCTGCTTCTCACTCACAACAGTATAGCAACATAGAGCGAGGAGCGCATCTACCACCCTTTCGACGAAGTCGAAAGCAGCCTAGAAGAATACAGAGAAAAGAGACACTTGGACCTTGATGGCAGTGAAAGGTGGACAAGGAGATCCTTTCAACTGGGTTGAAAGGTTTAGAATAAGAAGATGGGAGGCGCAAGAATGAGTGAGTAAACTCGAAAGGAAAGCCTTTCGACAACATCGAAAGCAGGCACACCAAAAACAGAAAGAAGGCATTTCGACCATGTCGAAAGGATGAAAGCGGAAGATAGGAGGAAGACCTTTTGACCGGGTCGAAAGAATGGGCGCGAAAGTGGGCTGACCTGCATCGATAAATATGACCTTAGGGGTCCGATTTTGGGGACCGGATTTTGGAATCCAAAACTCATTCTTCCATTTCTTAGCTAAATCAAGTCTTTGTAACCCTAAATTGATTCTGGGAAAAAGCTCTATTACTTATAACTCAATTTGGATTAATGTTAAAAGAGGAAGCGCATGGATTCAATAAAGATTTTGATCATGAGGGAGATCATTTTGATCATTAGCTTGTCTAATGGTCAATTGCACATGATGCTAGATTATCTTCTTAATTATATTTTGTCTTATGCAATGCCATGGGATTAACATAGATAATACTCATTTGAATCACATTATTATCATGTTTAATGATGTATAATGAAAATAAAGATGATGATGATGTTTCCATCTTAATAAATTCATGGAACTTATGTTATCTGAGATGATTTCCCATTGCATATATTAAATAAGACTTTGCATATTATACATCAGGTCCACTTTGAAAGAGCTAGATCCCTTTTGACTTGATCGAAAGGGGCGTTTCGTGGAAGATCAGATGTGTAAATGAAAAGCAACGCTGTATGGAATGAATTCCTTCGAAAGGTATACACACCCTATAATACCTATAACCCTTTCGAAGGAGTTCCTCCCAAAGGAGCAAAACCAATGGTGTCGAAAGCAAATTCTTCTCTTTAAAGGCAGAGTGGACCATTCGATATGGTCGAAAGGGGATGAGTACCGGCTATACATAACCACTTTCGACCCATTCGAAATAGAGGTTTCGAATGAGATGTTTTCTCATTAATCTTCACCTTGAGGAGGTTTATTAGATCAATTGACCACTATTAGCACTTTCATAAATCATCTTCCATAAGTAATTTATCTAAGTCAACCTGAATGAAAGGGGGGTTTCGAAGGGAATAATCTCTTCTAATAATCTTCTTTTGTAGCGTAAATAATTTCACTTGCTAACTGAATAGCTTTGGGGATGTTGACAAGTTTTCTTGTTAACATGGTGGTTGCTTTGGTTGCACCACAACATTTCAGTTTCTGACGTACTGTTGGAACTGGTTGTTCTGAACTAGTTCCTCAATCATATCGTGAAGGTGTCTGCACTCGTTCGTGTCATTTTCTTCTAGCTCATGGAATATGCAGTACTTTTCGGATCTTTTTTCTCGATCTGATGGTTCTCGCCAAGCCAGCTTCTGATAGGGGCCGTTCCCACAAGTTTCCAAGTAGGTTCTTACTTGGGTTTCATTTAGTTCGGCGTAATAAGAGAACTTCGGTGCCTTCCTTAATCGCTTAGATTCTCTACCATCATCATCAACTTTTCGTTTCCCTTTGTTCTTACCATATCCAGCTCTGAGCGGTCCTCCGCCATCCACAATGTTGACTTCATCGAGTTCAAAGTCTTCAACTTCAACGTTTTCTTAACGCAAGTATCTTTTAGCTTCATGGTAGAATTCCGTGAGATCCATCGGTGGGTGTCTTTCCAGAGCAACCTTGAAATCCGTTTTGCTTACCATTCCGGAAACCGCCGCCATCAAGATTATCGACGAATTTGGTTTGTCCATGGAGGAAGCCGCTGGATTGAATCTTGTCAAGTAGCTCCTCAGGTTTTCTCCGACCCTTTGCTTCACAGTCGAAAGCATCATTACCTTCTTTGGTCTTAAGACGTAAACCCTGAGCTGCCTCAAGAGTCGATCCACCAATTCAGCCCAAGTACAGATATATCCATTTTCCAGTTGTCGGAACCACATCGCAGCTAAATCCATCAAGTATAATAGGAAGCATCATCCCATCACCTCTTCCAAAGCACCTAACACCTCCTTGTGTCAGATGTGTCTTATCAAGTGAACTGTTGAATCTGATCTTCCATCATACATCTCCAGTGTCGGAAGCTTGAAATCAGTGGGATTCCTCGCATTATAGATATTTGAAGCGAATGGGTTCCTACTTACGTCCTCCAAGCTCTGATTTGGGGGTCCAGTTCTAATTATCTTCCGTACCAACTCAGCTAGTTTGTTTTCACTGTCCAATGAAGGTCTCCATCCAAAAGCAATACTTTACCGCCTGTTCCTATAGGGGAATTCTGGCACATACTCTATCGCATATTCCTTTGGTTGCACATTAGCATTCTGATCTACAGCTCTGGTTTCACTCTGTCCTTCATTCCTATGGGGAAGTTCTAGCATATATCCCTCCGATTGCTGTGCATTTACATTTTGGATTTGCATTTCTAGCTCCGTCATTGTCCATTCCCAACATTCCAGCAGTTGCACCAAAGTTTCCCCCAAGTATCGGTTATCCTGTTGTAAGGGGCATTGCTTTAACTTGCTCTGCTCTAACGCCTGTAACTCCTGCATTTATTCCTGGCACTTAGTTATGAATCCCAACACTTCTAGCTATTCCCTGTTGTCCAATCCTTTGGAAAAATCCTTCCACGACTCTTGTTGTCTAGTTAACATTCCATCCTACATCTCCTTCATAATTTTCTCTATCTCTTCCTTGGTCACGTAGATGGATTGATGCGAGTTTAAGGACACCTCTTGGCTGCCCCAGGCTCTGGTTTACTTACACCGGTTTTAGATCTAGTATTAGGCCTTTTCATCTTCTCCAAATCTTAAATTCAAGCTTCAAGTTTTTAGATTTCCTTTTATTCATAGTGAAAGCACCAAAATGTTAATCCGGAAAATGGATCAATACCCAAAATCGGATGAAAGCTCCAGTTCAGATAAAACTAAAATAAAATGTAGAAAATAGACAAGAACAAACAGAAGTTTTTGTAGTGATTTGGCGTAATCTCCGGCCTACATCCACTTTAATCTGTTTATTATTGGTTGCTAGTCCTTATCTCTCCGGATTACAACTAGGTTTTCCCTAGATCAAGTTGTAATGAATTTGAATAAGTTTGGAAGAGATAAGAAGTGAAGAAGGTGTTGATGAAGCTCTAAGTCTAAGAGTGTTAATGGAGATTCAATAGGGAGAAGGTCCTTTTCTGGTAGTACGCAAGTTGGTATTTACAGAGGAATTGGGCAGCATAGAGTCAGATGTCCAATAGCAATGAATTTGTCCAGGAGATAGTGCGAAGTCACAACAAAATTCCCAAACTAGCCTGAGTCAAATCCTTAATTCGTCGTCGAATTAAGGTCCTTAATTCTGGGTCGAAATTAGGTTCTTTGTCCAAACATGATGAAATTTTCCCAAGTCCTTCTTTTGCCTTTTCTAAGTGCTCTTGCCAAATTTTATGTCATTCGGATTCCGTCTCGATGTTCTCTTAAACTCGGGATGAATTAAGGTCCTTAATTCGGAGGGTGAATCTAATTGGTGGGGCCAAACCACTCCAAAATTGTCTATGCCCTTCCTTGTAGTTTTCTAAGTGTACATGTCAAGTTTCAAGTCGTTGTGACCTATGACCTTAATTCGGGGTCACTACAAGAAATTTAATTTTTAGTTGCATTTGTTGGTAGCGTTTCAAGGCTTATGCAACTGTCTGTGAAGTTAAGTCATAAAAATGAACAAATAAACGTGGTTAATTGGTTTCCACCAAATTTTCATGAAATTTTTCCTAAAATTTTACGTGGCCGCTCCTTTTCTCTTTTAAACACTTAATTTTTTTTTCACATCGCTAAAATTCCATGGCCGCTCCTTATAACCTATCTTTCTCAGTTTCTAAATCACCCGTCTTCGTCATCACAAAATCCCTCGACTTCATCTTCCAAATCTTCCCTCTTTATCATCGATCTGCTGATGAATACGAAAACCTAATTGATTTTCGACTATCTATTTGGCTACGAACTACTGGAAATTACACTTGGAAAGCTAAATCATCATCTCACCAGCATTGGCGAGCTTTTCGATTGACCGACTCAACCTAGGTATTGATTTTAACTTTTGTTCTTAATGATGGATTATTGTTGTTAATAAGGAAACTAATCTGTAGATTTATCAATCTGAATTTGTGCGAGACTCAAAACCGAATTCTTTTGAGAAACCAATCCTCTATGTAGTACATATGTTTTTCATTTGCATGATTTCTGAACATCAGCTCATGTTTCCGCAATTGTGGAAAGTTTCTTCTTAGCATTCTAGAACTATTACGTCATGGAACCAAAAATTGAAAGAATTGTTTTAGCCTTTAACCACTATTTTGGGAGTTCCTCACTAAGATATCTTTTGTGTTGAACATTGTGTATACAATTATTGATACGATGAATATGATTTTCAAATGATCATATATGTGTTAGTAAGATTTTCAGAATATTTACAAACAATTATAACATGACATTAGATGCTTGAACACATATGTGATATTGATTGTTTAAGTATACTGATTTCATGATGTTTAGGTTATGATCTGGCATGCTATGTTTGTGTATTGCATGCGTGTGATTATATGACAGATATATATGATACAAATTTTGTCTAAAATATGAGTTTCCTCGGATGTCATTTTGCATACTTCCTTATGAATTCCTAATATTAATCAGTCAATTCTAATCATCATTAAGGCCAATATTATATGCATACCTAAAAAATAGCTTTAATTTTTGAAGTATGAATTTGGACCAATAGAAGTAGAAAGATCATATTCATGGTAGACATTATATTCTAGTTATAAACTTATAAGAAAACACTACACATAAAACTTGGTCCTTAATAGATTTTACATAGGGTCTACAGTCCTTTAAAGATTTTATTTGTGTGCCTGCGTGCGCGTGTGTGGCATTGCTTTAGCTTTTATGTATCGCTTTTAGTTAAATAGTTTGAAAACAACAATCATATAATTGTTTAGTAGTATAAACATGTGTTTCATACATCTCTGATGTGCATCTTAATGAAAATCTTCTTACTAATATTTAATATCCATTTTCAGAAAACGACTGCAATATACAAACACAAACACTTCGGTTGAAAATATATTTACTAATGCTTAAATGCATGATTTAAGTAATGAACTAACTGGATAAAAATAAAATATTAGTTTTAGCTTTCAAGAAGCAAGTACTATTGATTTTTAATGGAACTTTGATTTCTGTCTTCCTGGTAAGACTTAATATAAAGAGATCATAATAGTACAGAATAGAGTTACATCTCCAATTCATGTAAAAGAAGTTTGGTTTTCTCTTATTTATTATAACTCAATCAGGCAGGTGACAATAAAACAAAAGCAAGAATTGAACTCACAGAACCAAAAGAGAATAAGTTTTTGTTTAGGGTCGCTGATATTTTATTTTCTTTGGCTGTATTTTGAAAATTTTAAACATCTGAAATTCTATGGCCACAAAAATGGCTGGATACATTTTGGATTGTATCAGTCAGTGTACACATGCTTCGAAAATTTCCTACAATTTATGTTACTACGCATCGTAATAATTTGATTTTCACAATAATTCCGCTGGAAGGAAATCTTTTAAACAGACAAAAGCATCTAAATGTCATAAACAGACACAGTTGGTCACATCTAGATGTTTGTTTAGCAAAATTTTGAGTTTATACTTCAATTAAACAAGTTTTTAAGCTTAAACACTTATTTAATAAGCATCTATGTCCATTTGTAGTTGCGAACTGAAGGATCATAAATTTCTAATGCTTCAACTAAATTAAACTAAAGATTTCAATCTGTAATGCCCAATGCGGATGAAATTTGTCCAATGGTTGAATTTCGAGGTAGGATTGAACATGTGGTAGTTTGAATTTGATTGATGTTTTAAATAATTTCAGCTACATAGTTCACTATACCTTGTCACTGTAATCAGATTCTCTGGATAGTGCTCTAAAGTTTGACACTATTTGATTTTGAACAAGTTAGGAACTTAAGAATATACTAGTTTCCCTTGAAAACATATTTGACAGTAAAATATATCGACTTAAGAACGACAGTGCATAAAACTGTATGTATATAATGATCATCGAAAGGATTTAAGATAGTCCTTGTTAACTGAATGATGTCGAGAGACAACTTTTTGCTTCAGTTTAATGTTGGTTTTATGCATATCATAGGTTCGCTATAATGACTATAGAAACTGAACTCAACCATTAGGACATTATTCAAACAAAAAATGATTGATTAATGAATAAATGTTCTTCGGGTCGCCCTTTGTCTGTATACTTAGATTTTCCCTTTTCTAGTCAAACACTCTGCTATCTTGTTTACTTTTACACTATTATCTTGACCAATAAAGCTTAGCTAGCCTTTTTTTCTTGTATTCGTGTGTTAACTTATTGAATTAGATTTGTCAAACTTAGAGCTTAGCTAACCATTTTTTCATTATATTAATCAGGTGGTAAGGTTTTGACATAGTAATTAATTTCACCTCTTTATCATTTATTTTAACTTGGAGATACCCATGTTTAAGATCAGACATTGGAGAGGTGAAAAAAGAAAAACAATTCTGTTACAGTTTACTGAAGTAATAAGTAATAATCTTGTTACAGTTTACAAACATTGGAGATACCCATTTTTTCATTGTATTCACGTGTTAGTTTTATAAATTTCAACTGTCCACTTGCAATTAGTTACAGTTTACAGAAGTAATAATCTTGTTTGCATTTAATTAAGCTATAATGTCTGTTTTTATTTTAATGTTTTGGCATTTAATAATCTTGTTTGCATTTGATAATCTTGTTACAGTTTACAGACTTTGGAGGGGTTCTCTTGTTGTAGCTGCATTTGTGTTGTGTGTATTTTGAGCGTTTGTGTCTAAGTTTACTACTCCAGCTGCTGCACTTTCTTTTTTGTTGTATTCTACATAATGTTTTAAGTTGAGTCAAGCATTTTGATGTCAGTTCGTAGAAATATGTTTGAACCTGAATTTATGTAGTTGTCTTGCCCCATGCTGTCTTGTGTACAGTTTACCCTATAAATTATGTTGTCTTGTGTACAGTTTTGTTTTGGGGAAGTGTTGATGATGTAGAGAGAAGTTGTAGTGGGAAATTGAAGTTGTCGTAGTGGGTGTTTGCAAGATATAGTGGGAAATTACTCAGGCAGTGGTATGGATATGTTGAAATGGAAGTGAAGTGAATGATTGCAAGTGGTAAGTGGGGATGAAGACAGATGCCAAGTGCACGGTTGCACAGAAATTGTAATGAAGTCAAAATGACAGTGTCTGAAATGTAAGGGGGTGTATGGCACAAAGTTTTGCAGCAGCAATGTATGGATTGTGGCAGAAGGGTGATCTGTATTGTAGCAAGGCAGTGATGCATTCTTATCGCAAAGTCAATGGAGAACATATGCTGATCCTGTTTTACTTCTTGGGACGATCAAAGGAGAATGGAAACTTAATAGGTAATTTACTTCTTTAATGAGTAATTTATATTATTAACTTTATAAACTACTGACCATCCTTTTATTTTCGTCCTAGAAGAAACTTATAACCAGTGATATACATATATAATTCAAGTGCCTTTTCCACCCTCAAAAACTGTATATCAATTAATATTTACCGTATACTAATTTGGTTGGTCTGAAATGTTGAATAATTTGGACAGTTTTAACTGCAGTATATATAAGCTGTCAACCATTATCAATCATCGCATTACTCAATTGATCACGTCCTAGTAATTTTCGCAGTTGTCATAAGAAAATGAGCTTACCTTTTCAGATAGTGTAGGAAGAAGTGGCAAGGTAGTTGAGTGTTGTGGTAGTGCAGAGAAGTGGTCGATTGTCGTCCATATGTTTTGTTTCAGTACATTGCTTATTTAAGCAGTTTTAAGTTCAGGTTTTGTTTTCTCACTCTTTTGTTCTATTCTTTGTTGACAGGTAGTTCAGGTTTTGAAGACATCAGCAATGACAGGTAGTTCAGGTTTCTATGGTGGTTCAGGTTTTGCTCGGTACTTTGGTTATTTCAGACGTTTATTTCAGATGTATATGTACGGTTATGACACTTATGGTAGTTTGGTTATAACACTTATGGTAGTTTGGTTGTGTATGTGTACGGGTAGCTTTTTGTCGACACCTATGTATGTGGATGTATGAATGTCTATGTATCTTGTGGATCTTCAATGCGTATACGTATTTTGTAGTTGTTTAATATATTGTGTTCAAAAGTGTATGTGCTTGCGTATTCTGTTCACTACACCAGAAATGCCAATTAGGCAGTGCTTTTGGCCGTATCAAATGGAATTAGGCAGTGCTTTGGGCCGTATCAAATTTTGGCGTGGTTAATAATTTGATACGGCCCAAAGCCGTATCAAATTGATGAATTTGATACGGCTCAAAGCACTGCCTAATTCATGAATTTGATACGGCTTTGGGCCGTATCAAATTCAGGAATTTGATATGGCTTTGAGCCGTATCAAATTAATGTATTAAAGTAAAAAAAATAATGCATTAATATTTCAGTATTTAAAGCAGTAATAGATAAGGCAATAGTTGGATTACAATAGAAGCAATATTATACAAAATATGGTCAGTATTAGGGGTGGGCACGGTCGGTTAACCGAACCGATCGGTTAATTAACCGCCGAAACTAATAAAACTGAAAATAAGAACATAAGGTGGTAACTGAGCAAGACAGCAACTATACAGTACATTATAACGAACTAATATGAATAAGCACATAAGAAATTTGATTTAACTGGTACGCATGCATACATTACATACTAACTAGCAAGCAGCTATCAACCTATCATATTACAATGCATACATTTATTACATTACATATTCAATAAGTATTAACCAGCATAATTTAAAGACAAATTCAGCAATTACATCATGTTAACCAACAAGCAACTCAGGACTTACATAGTACATACATTACCAAAAACCAAATTTATCAAACTACAAAGTTGTCGAACCATGACCAACAACCTAGCAATTCGGTAAGCAAGAAAACCAGCGACCTAGCAAGCTTAAACCAGCAACTCAGCAAGCAAGAAAGCCAGTAAGAAAACTCCAAGCTCCAACCTGATGATGAAAATGATGGTTGAAACTCATTTTATATGGTTTTAACGTGAAATAGGTCAAAGCATTGTTAATGCAATATAATTTTTAAAAGATTATAATGAATGTATGTTAAGCCATTGAAACTTCATGTTCCTTTTTTACAGTTATAACCTGATCTATAGTTGGAATTAACAGCACTAGGAGGTATGCATACAACATGCAGATTTTTATTACATGCATACATACAGTTATTAGTGCAATAGAAAGGCATCTGTATAGGTGATATAATGAGTAGTGTTAGCAATCATCCATTGTTAACTACCCTATACACAAACATATATGCACATACTTATACCAGGTGGCTTGTCCAAACACAAAGTTTTGAATGCATATATATAGAGATAGTTAACAGTACAACAAAATATATTGTCCAAAATCGAAGAATAAACATGAAAACAATTAATTATTGACTCGGTATATATGTATTACTTTAATACTGTCATCGTCTTGCCAACTAAAAACATCATAGCCAAACCATGCTAGCATGTACTGGTGATGTAAAATAATAAAATTGATTTAAACTGGGAACTACTTAGATGAATTCAACTCACTAAAACATGAACTGGTGCATTCCTAATTTACATTTTCATAAAATATACACTAGATCTTATATATTCAGTTTGTTACATTGAATATTCACATAAAAACTTATCCATTTTCTGAATGATCAAAAATTTCTACATAGAAACTTTAGAAAATAACAACGTTGGCAACTCGATGTTTTAACCCAAAAAAATTGGCTTTTTGCTTGGTCTAACTATAACGGATTCCATTTTCAAAAATGATGGAAGTTATTTAGATAATTACAACATGTGAAATCATAGTGCGACATGAAAATGAAAATAGAAGGTAAACATTCTATAGTAGGAAAAATGAAAAGTGAAAAAATACTTCGGATGTACTTAATTCAGGCAGTGATTACATGCAGTCTTTTTCCTTGATTGCTATATTAGAACATATAATATATGTACGAAAATCTCTGTCTTATCGACTGCCTCATCGACTTATTTTCCCTAGATAAGAATCCTCCAAAAACATTACCAGTAAAGATTACTCCTCGTGGCGAGCTTTGATCAGAATTGTCAATGTTTTCATTGTCACTGAGCTCATGTTTTGCACTTTTAGTCTTTCTCCCTGTATTTATGTTAGAACAATGATTCATTACCAGTAAAAAAAATTGATTTTGATTGTGTTCTTATCACTAATTAGTAACTGGTAATTTCGCCGAGCTTCATATTTCATTGTTTTGTTTCACATTAAGAAGTTATGGTTCAAATTGTTTAAAGATTACATTTTTATTATTTCTCCTTTCTGGAGTATATTTCCTTATATGAATTTGTAATAGGAAAACAGTTAATTCCATGTATACTTTCCCATTAATCATTAGAGCAAGTGGGGAGAGAGGGGAAAAAACTATAAAATGCAAAAAAAACAAACATACATGGCATCCTCCTACTAGAATAAACAATCAAGTGCCTGCTCTATAATTGTGCAGAAGTTATAATGAAATTAACTGGGCTTATCATCAAACTACTTTTTTTGTACTGAACCCATGATATGTTATTGTTTATCATCTTCTCACAACAATAAACTTCCATTTTTTTTAGAGAACGACTTTTTTTTTGTTTTAAAAAAAATGAAATTTACAAGAATTGATTCAAGTTTGGTTTTTTATGCATCCAAACTACACACATGTAATTTACAAGAATTGATTCAAGGTAATTGTACTCACATACATTCTCTTCGTTCTTGATGCCATTGATTTCTAGAATAGCTGGAGGCTGGCACTAACGTGATGCGTCGCGACTACTTGGGTTTAGGGACTTCGATTAGCAAATGAAGATGAGCACTTGAGCAGATCTAGGATTTTCGAAGATGAACGCTGAACGCACTAATTGGATCCAGGGTTTCTCGTGTTTTTTTCTATTGATCCTATCTGAATAGTTGGGAGAACTAGAAGCACGAAGTAGATAATAATCCGGGCAAGAGATCGACATTTATGTTTTGGAGGGAGAACGAAAAAAAACGAGGGAAGAAATGAATCTGGGGGAGACCTTGCTTCCCAGGGTGTATGATTTTCCAGTCAAAATAGGCACGAATTTGATACGGCTCAAAGCCGTATCAAATTTGATACGGCTTTGAGCCATATCTAAACGTTTAGATACGGTTTTTAGCCGTATCAAATTTGATACGGCTTTGAGCCGTATCAAATAAGGCGGATAGGGGTGTGGCTAAAACAGCTTTGTGGTGTAGTGGTTATTATATAATTGGATGCTAGATCAGGGGTAAATCTGGAGTAGCAGGTGGAGGGAAACAAACGCTACTGGATATTATTTATTTTGGTAGCGTTAAAATGTCGCTACAAAAGAGTGATTAGAAACTCAAGTACACTTATGCTGGCGTTTATTAAGCGCTACAAAAAATGTATATAACGCCATGAAAAGGTAACGTGGAGGAGAAAATTCTTTCGGTGGCGTTAAACAGGCGCTACAAAAAATTTAGATAACGCCATAAAAAAGTATCATGGAGGAGAAAACCTTTTCGGTGGCGGTAAATAGGCGCTACAAAAAAGGAATTCTATGGCGTTATAAAAACGCTATCAAAAAAACAAATTTGGTGGCGTTTAAAAAAGTGCA
The DNA here is from genome assembly GCA_030737815.1 of Allium fistulosum. Lineage (NCBI taxonomy): Eukaryota > Viridiplantae > Streptophyta > Magnoliopsida > Asparagales > Amaryllidaceae > Allium > Allium fistulosum. Next base: position 291,683,250 of record CM060906.1, on the reverse strand, counting down.
ACTAATACTCGAGGATTTTTAGTGGCATGTTTTCTCGTAACGATTATCGGAACGCCACTAAAAATACGTAGTGGCGTTTTTTGGGCGCTACAAAAAATCAGTTTTCTTGTAGTGGGTCAATCTAAGGTCTTAATTCGGGAGGTGAATTAAGGACTTATCCAATTTTTCAACTAAATTTCCTGAGCTCAATTCACTAGTCCTTTTTAAGTGTACCTCCAAGTTTTCAAGTTGTTTTATCCTCGTTTAAACCTTCTAAGTTCAGTTGAAATCTGCTTTGCTAAAAAATGGATTAACAATGGTGAAAACAATTTTTAAATCCGATTAATCTACAAAAGGTTATCACATTTAAAAATTGAAAATAAACGAGTTGGCAAACGTCGGGTGTGGTGTTAGAGAAGTAGGGACATATTTTATATAATTAGTGACTAAGCGACCCACTTTACAATTCAATTATGAGATAGGGACCCGAGATTAGTATTCTAATTTAAATATTACCTTGAATGGCTTAATCCTATCAATTATGTTGGCTACTGTTTAACATCAGCGCCTTTTCTGTCTGTCATTCCAAATGAACGTAACCAAATGCTTCCTTGAAACTCCTCTCCCACAATTCCAATTCAGGAACTTAAATCTTTAAAATTTTGATCTAGCATCCAAAAACAGGTTCGGATTGTCTAAAATGAGATCCGAGCTTGCTTGATTTTCTACGGGCAATGTTTAATTCTTGTTACTCAAATCTATAAAACTAATAAATCTGAAAAAAAAAAGACAGAGAAACTAATTATTTATAAATAAATAGGATAAGAACTTTTAGATCCATAAAACATATTAGGTTTTCATAATATATCAGGAGGTTACATGAACGGCTTTCAGGTTGGTGTTTGGAAAGAAAAGAAGAGAACGACTTTCTAAGTCGATGAGGATACATGGACCTGAACAAATTATAATTGAAACGTAGGCAAAAAGAAAAAAATAATTCCCATCGTCAATTTTTGTTTATTTGGAAAACAATAAAGGATATTCTAGTAAGTTCGAAAGCTTCAAAATGGATTCTTATTATATATCCAAAGAACATCATTTTCGAATATATGCTTAATAATTAAAAGTGGAAATTAGCCACAAGGGCCTCTTTAGCAAGCATAATTAGTTTCTAGGATACATAACTGAAATAATTACTTTCAAGGACAAAACGCAAAATAATTAGTTTCTAGGGCCTAAAAAAATATGAAATTATGTACTTGAAAGTAATTGGACTGCTGACTTTATCCTTGAAAGTAATTATTCTGCTGACTTTGGCCTTGAAAGTAATTACTTTGAATGCATGTCCTAGAAATTAATTGAACTGCAAAGTTTGTTCTTCTGGTGAAATGCCCCTAATTAAAAAATATGTCAAAAATTAAAGGCTTTAAAGTTAAGAACATAATTCAAAGATTGGGTCGAAACTGTATAGCATGATAGGTTCGAAGTACAATTTAGTCTAACCAAAATAAAGAATATGTTTCTGTGGCAATAAATCGGAGAAAAAAATGGAAGCTAAAATGGAGAGTTTGGGTCCTTTCAAGATAACAAACCCTAGACAACGCTGGATAGAGAAAAGAATGGAATTATTATTATTAATTAATTATGTGTCCATTTTGGTTATATCTTGATTCTTCTTTTAACATTTAGTCTATTCTTTGAAATATATAACGGAATCACATGTATTCTTACCTCAATAAAGTATCATTGATTTTATTTTTTCAAAAGGATGAAACAATAAGCAATTGACAAATTAGCAGCTGGAAATTAGAATAAAAATTCTAAAACTACAAAGAAAAGTTGATCATGGAAATCCAAAACGCAGTATTCAATTTAATTTCCTCGTAGCAACCAAAAATTTAAATACTGACCTCAAAAAGTTTGATCAATAAACGTTAAATTCGAATTTTATTGCTAATAAATCCATGTATACGTGGCATCCGCATTATCATATACTCGTAATGCATAAATTTCCTAGACCAATTCAATTAATGCATAGTGTAAACGTGGAATATTTGTTCTAATGTTCCCTATATAAAGGTGATATCTCCCCCTACGTTTTCATTCATAAACTCAATAACAAATAATCAAAATATTAGTGCATGCTCTATTGATTCTACAAATCAAACAATGATGTCCAAATTCATCATCTTCTCCTCCTGTTATTTTTTCATTTCTCTTTTCATGAACGTTGCATCCAGTGGTGCTATACAATCATGCAACCAAACACCCTACCCTCAAGTTTGTACTTCTCTTATGAGCACAAATACTAACGACCAGTCACCTCATTTTCGTACACTCGTTCTTCAAGCCACCATGAACAAATTTATATCAACTCATCAACTAGCATCTTCTATGAGTACTTTAAGCTCAGTCAATGACAGAGCCAGTGCTGCATGGAACGATTGCTTGTTCCTTCTAGAAGAAACCATCAGCCATCTCAACAACTCAATCTCTTCATCATCTTACGATGATTCCCAAACATGGCTCAGTGCTGCTGTAGCGAACCATGAAACATGCAAAGATGGATTCATGGAGCTCGATGCACCTTCCACTATGTCGACCATTTCACCATTCATGACACATAACATATCAGAATCACTTAGCAACGCTCTTCTCATAAACAAAGCAACATATGCTACTTCTATTACAAATAGTAATAACAACCGGAAGTTGCTTTCGGATGGATATCCTTCATGGGTGTCTGCTGCAGACAGAAAACTGCTTCAGTCTTCAAGTGCACCGAAAGCCAACCTTGTGGTTGCACAAGATGGTTCTGGGAATTATAAGACTATTTCAGAAGCTGTACAAGCTTCTGTCAGCTTAAGAAGTGGTGCCTCCAGGTTCGTTATTTATGTTAAAGCCGGAACTTATAATGAGAATGTGGTGGTAACCAAGTCTATGAAGAATTTGATGTTTGTGGGTGATGGCATAGACAAAACTGTTGTCACAGGGAGCAAAAATGTACAGGATGGTACTACTACTTTTAACTCGGCAACCGTTGGTAAGTTATAATATTAAGACTGACTTTGAAGATAGTTTCAGTTTGCTTTACTTTTTATATATGTACACAAACTTGTAAGAGAAGACTTTCAGAAAACCCCATTTGCTCCAGATGAAATTTCGTACGCTAGCTACTGACCTTTTGCAATAATTTATGACAAGCAGCGGTTACCGGTGATGGATTCATAGCTCAGGACATGACCTTCCAAAACACGGCCGGCCCACAAAAGCAACAAGCTGTAGCCCTTCGATCGGGATCGGACTTCTCAGTCTTCTATAGGTGCAGCTTCAAAGGATACCAAGACACACTGTACGTCTACTCCATGCGCCAATTCTACCGCAACTGCGACATATACGGAACTGTCGACTTCATATTCGGAGATGCAGTTGCCGTCTTTCAATCATGCAACATTTATGTACGCAAACCACTGTCGGGTCAAAAGAACACCGTAACTGCTCAAGGCAGGTCCGACCCAAACGAGAACACTGGGATATCAATAATGAACTCGAACATCGCGGCTGCAGAGTCGTTGGGTGGGGTCCAATCGTATTTGGGCCGACCTTGGAAGCAATATTCGAGAACAGTGGTTATGAAGACGGTGATTGGAAGTTTGATTGATCCGGCAGGTTGGTTAGAGTGGAGCGGGAATTTTGCGTTGAATACTTTGTATTATGGTGAGTATATGAACAGTGGACCTGGATCGGGTACCAGTGGGAGAGTAAAGTGGGCTGGGTTCCATATTATGAGTGCGAGTGACGCTGCTATGTTTACGGTGAATAGCTTTTTAGGAGGTTGATGAAGCACTTACCCTCGATTCCATTGCCGACCTACCAATCCAACTGCCGACTTACCAATTCAATTGCCGACCTACCCAAGGTCGTAGACCTACCACTCCATTTGCCGAGCTATCTCCATTCGCCGAGCTAACTCCAGTTGCCGACCTAACTCCCAACTCAATCGCCTCCGACCTATCCCCAGCCTTCCCTGCCGACATACGACCTAAGTCCATGCTCCGACCTATCGCGACCGACCTAACCCTAAATCATTGCCGAGATAAGCTTCCGTTAAGTCGTGCCAAGCTATCCCTTAAGTCGCGAAAGAAGATGAAGGCGTTGCCGAGCTATTCCTTTGCCGAGCTATCCCTAAGTCGCGAACGACTATCGTTGATTTCATCTAAGTCGCGAAAAGAAGACGCCGAGCTATTCCTTAAGTCGCGAAAAGAGGATGCAGTCGTTGCCGAGATAACACTAAGTCGCGAAGCAGATGATTGTTAACTCGGAACCGAGTTAAGCACTTGTATTTTTCTTTGAAGCTTTTGTATGTGTTTGTAACTGTTTGGGCTTAAGTCGTGTACGACTTATGTTAAGTCGGAGGCATTGTTAAGTCGGTTGCCGACTTAGGAGTTATATTGTTTTTTACTTGCGTGTTGTAGCCTATAAATAGGCGAGTGTTTTCATTTGTAAAAGGTTGTTGAAATTGGAATAAAATTCTCTTTTGTTAGCTTTGTGCTTTCAACCTCAATTGGTAGTCGAGTGTATCTCCTATCTCCACTAACGTCATTCGAGTGCGCTCGGATCATCGTTTGTTGAAGCCGATTCACGGTATCTTGTGCGCAAGATCAACGTCGAAGAATCGTAGATCTCTTTCCCGGTATCTTCGGATCAACGAGTCAGAGATAGCTAGAGTTCGGTATCTTCGGATCAACGAATTCGGGCATTTCAGTATCCATCAATCCACAGATTGCTACTTTCACCGATCGAAGATCGTTTTGAATTATCCGCTGCGTCAGTTTTGGTATCAGAGCTTGTTCTAGCCAATCATAGCTAGATCGAGACTTGGAGCCTATTAATTTGAAGTTTGAAGAGAAGCCGAGTGCTTGAAGTATTGAGCCGTGGTCGAGAGGAAGAAGAGTCAACATTGTTCGAAGTTGTTTGATCAGATTTGCATTGGAGGCCGAAACTTTGTCCATCGTGTTCATCGCGATTTGCTACAAAGTGGAAGTTTTCGATCCGTTTCATTTTGGATCAAAATCCGGAAAGTGTGTGAATTTGTTGAAGTGTTTGTGAAGTATTCAATCATGCCGCCAAGACGAGTTCAACGTCATCGCAATATTAATGCTTTGTACGGAAGAGAAGAAGCCGATGAGATGGAGCAAAGAATTAACGAGAATTTCAATGAGAAGCTTACGGAAGGGATTGGTCGATTAGAGAGGATGATGTTGGAGATGAGTCAAAATCAGAGAAGAGTATCACCTGAATCGAGCCATGGAAGAAGCAGGATTTCACCACATTCAAATCGAGAGAGAAGTGTCGATAGTGATCATAGAAACGTGGATCGAGATTGTGATAGAAATGTGACTGATCGAGATCGGAGGAATGTGGATCGTAGGAATGTTGGTGGAAGACGTGATGGTGGTAGAGATGTTGGTGGTCAGGATCGACATCGATATACATCAGATGGTGAAGAAGAGTATGATGGTGGTAGTGTTCATGGACGAGGACGTGGACGAGGAAGGAATCAGTCGGAGTACGATCACAAGTGGGAATCTGGGATGAAGACAGAAATTCCAGAATTCAAAGGTGGTATGCAAGCCGAAGAGTTTTTGGATTGGATGGCTAATGTTGAAGAAATTTTTGATTTCAAAGAAATTCCAGAACGTCGTAGAGTGAAGTTGGTTGCTACAAGGTTGAGGGGTAGAGCTTTGGCATGGTGGCAGCAAACTAAACTTACACGTGAACGAATGGGGAAGTCAAAAATTGAATCTTGGGAGAAGATGAAGAAATTGATGAAAGCAACGTTCTTACCTTACAATTATCAATCTTTGATGTATCAACGTTTGCAGAACTTGAGGCAGGGCACAAAGACTGTCAATGATTACGCGGATGAGTTTTACCAGCTTATTGCGAGGAATGACATTATGGAGACGGAAGAACAACTGACATCTAGATTCATTGGGGGATTGAGAATGCAGATTCAGGATATGGTTAATATGTTCGATCCAAGATCTATGGCGGAAGCACAGCAGAAAGCGTTGGCTTGGGAGAAGCAGGGACGACGAGGAGGTGGTGTGTTTACGAATTCCAATAATCAAGTGAAGGGTGTTGGTGGAAGTTCTAATGTGTCTAAACCTATCAGTAAACCAGTGGTGAAGGAGGTTGAGAAGGCAAAAGTTAACAACGGTTTCAAATGTTACAACTGTCAGGAGTTGGGTCATAAAAGCAATGAGTGTCCAAAGCCAAAGAAGAGAGCAATGATTGCTGAGGTTGAGGATGAGGATGAAGAAGCTGAATGTTTTAATTCTTTACCAGTTGAGGAGGAAGACTTACTGTCAGGAGATGACGGGTACGCATTGATGATGAGGAGAAGTTGTTTAACACCGAAGCAAGAGGAGGAAAGTAGTTGGTTGAGGAACAATATCTTTCAGTCTACATGCACTATTCTGGGAAGAGTTTGTAAATTTGTTATTGATGCTGGGAGTTGCGATAATATTATCTCTACAGAAGCAGTTAAGAAGTTGGAGTTGAAAACTGAGAAACATCCTAAACCGTACAAGTTAGCTTGGTTGAGGAAGGGTGGTGAAGTGAAAGTTGGACGTAGAGCTTGTGTGAAGTTTTCAATTGGGCAGAAATACAAAGATGAAATCTGGTGTGACGTCGTAGATATGGACGTGTGTCATTTGTTGCTGGGGAGACCGTGGCAGTTTGATAGAGCAGTACAACATGATGGACGGACCAACAGTTACAGTTTCATGTTCGAAGGTACAAAGATTACTCTGGTTCCGAAGAAACGCCAACAGGAAGAAAACAAAGTGGAGGAAATCGAAGAGCTGAAAACTTTATTGACTTTGAAGGAGTTTGTTAAAGAAGTTGAAGAAGAGCCGGAAGTATTCTTGTTGATTGGACGAGAAAGCAGTGAAGAGATTGAAATTCCAGAAGAAGTTAAACCAGTTCTGAAAGAATTTGACGATGTATTTCCAGATGAGTTACCAACGGAGTTGCCACCGTTGAGGGATATACAACATCAGATAGATCTTGTTCCCGGTGCTGTATTGCCACACAGACCACATTATCGAATGAGTCCAAAGGAACATGAAGAATTGCGGAGGCAGGTAGAGGAATTGCTTGAACAGGGGCGTGTGCAAGAGAGTCTGAGTCCTTGTGCTGTACCAGCTTTATTGGTACCCAAGAAGGATGGGACGTGGAGGATGTGCACTGACAGTCGAGCATTGAATAAGATTACTGTGAGATATAGATTTCCAATGCCGAGGTTGGATGACTTGTTGGATCAAATAAGTGGAGCTACTATCTTTTCGAAGATTGATTTGAAGAGTGGATATCACCAAATTCGTATCAGACCAGGAGATGAGTGGAAGACTGCTTTTAAAACCAGGGAGGGTCTATACGAGTGGTTGGTTATGCCGTTTGGTTTATCAAATGCACCGAGTACTTTTATGAGGGTGATGAATCAGATTTTTCGACCGTTCATTGGGAAATTCGTGGTGGTGTATTTCGATGATATTCTTATTTACAGTGGGAGTCCGGAGGAACATTTGAATCATCTTAGAGAAGTGCTGATGGTATTGCGACAAGAACAATTCTATGCTGCAACGAAGAAATGCGTGTTCATGACGCATAGTGTTTTATTTCTGGGGTATGTTGTTTCAGAGAAAGGAATACAGGTTGACCAAAGTAAAGTTGAGGCGATCAGAAACTGGCCGCAGCCCAAGACGATAACGGAAGTTCGTAGTTTTCATGGGTTGGCTTCATTTTATCGAAGGTTTATCCCACACTTTAGTAGTGTGATGGCGCCTGTTACAGATTGTATGAAAGGCAAACAGTTTTCATGGTCAGAGGAAGCAGGGATTGCTTTTGGAAAAATCAAGGAATTGCTGACGTCCGCACCAATCCTAGTGCTACCTGATTTTCAGTTGGTGTTTGAACTACATACTGATGCATCCAAGGTTGGAATTGGAGGGGTGTTGAGTCAGAAGGGGCGTCCTATTGCATATTTCAGTGAGAAGTTGTCCGGAGCGAAGATGCGATACAGTACATATGATGTGGAGTTTTATGCTGTTGTACAATCTATTAAACACTGGAGACACTATCTATTTCAGAAGGAGTTCGTTCTTTACACTGATCATGAAGCATTAAAGCATTTGCAAGGGCAAGACAAGATTTCAGCAAGACATGCATCGTGGATTGCTTATTTACAGCAGTTTACTTTTGTCGTTAAACACAAGTCAGGGGTAACCAATCGTGTGGCTGATGCTTTGAGCAGGAGGAGTCATTTGTTGACGACAATGAAAGTTGAAGTGACAGGGTTTGAATTATTACCAGAATTGATTGAAGAAGATCCTTACTTTGTGAAATTTGTTGAAAAAGTGAAGGAAGGAAATACGGATGAATTTGTGTTGGTGGATGGTTTTCTGTTTAAGGGAAATCGTTTGTGCATCCCAGACTGTAGCTTGAGAATGAAGATTGTTAAAGAACTACATGAAGAAGGCCATGTGGGTAGAGATCGTACATTACAGTTAATTTCTCAATCTTATTTTTGGCCGTCAATGAGGAAAGAGGTGGAAAGATTTGTTGAGAGATGTCATATTTGTCAGGTTTCGAAAGGAACTGCGACTAATGCTGGTTTATATATGCCATTACCTGTACCAATTAAACCCTGGGTTGATGTGAGTATGGACTTCGTGTTGGGATTGCCGAGAACGCAGCGTGGTAATGATTCCATTTATGTGGTGGTTGACAGGTTCTCGAAAATGGCACACTTTATTGCTTGTAAGAAAACGGCAGATGCTGTTCATGTTGCTCAGTTGTTTTTCAAGGAGATCTATCGACTTCATGGATTGCCAGAATCTATTGTTTCTGACCGAGATACTCGATTTTTGAGTCACTTTTGGTTGAGTTTGTGGAAAATGGTGGGAACGAAGCTGAAATTTAGTAGTGCTTATCATCCGCAAACGGATGGACAGACTGAGGTGGTTAACCGATCGTTGGGAAACTTGTTGAGGTGTCTTGTTCAAGATAATCTAAAGAGTTGGGATGTGAAGTTATGTCAGGCAGAATTTGCCCATAATCATGCTGTGAATCGAAGTACTGGATTCAGTCCATTCCAGATTGTTTATTCGAGCTTACCGAAGGGCCCGTTGGATTTAACGGTAATACCACAATCAAAGAAGACAGTTAAGAAAGCTGCTGATTTTGTTGAAGGGTTGACGGAGTGCCATAGAATCGTTCAGGAACGATTGGAAAAGACAAATGAGAAGTACAAACAAATGGCGGATAAGAAACGAAGGAGTGTAGTCTTCAAAGAGGGTGATTTTGTTTACGCGGTATTGACGAAAGATCGTTTTCCAGTTGGGACTTACAACAAGTTGAAAGCACGAAAGATTGGACCAGTAGAAATCTTGAAGAAAATCAATGACAATGCTTATCAGTTAAAGTTGCCAGATCATATTCACACTGCAGACGTTTTCAACGTTAAACATTTGGTTCCATATTATGGGGAGGAATTTGTCGAAGGAGACAAGGGTGTGAATTCGAGGACGAATTCTTTCCAACAAGGGGAGGATGATGAAGCACTTACCCTCGATTCCATTGCCGACCTACCAATCCAACTGCCGACTTACCAATTCAATTGCCGACCTACCCAAGGTCGTAGACCTACCACTCCATTTGCCGAGCTATCTCCATTCGCCGAGCTAACTCCAGTTGCCGACCTAACTCCCAACTCAATCGCCTCCGACCTATCCCCAGCCTTCCCTGCCGACATACGACCTAAGTCCATGCTCCGACCTATCGCGACCGACCTAACCCTAAATCATTGCCGAGATAAGCTTCCGTTAAGTCGTGCCAAGCTATCCCTTAAGTCGCGAAAGAAGATGAAGGCGTTGCCGAGCTATTCCTTTGCCGAGCTATCCCTAAGTCGCGAACGACTATCGTTGATTTCATCTAAGTCGCGAAAAGAAGACGCCGAGCTATTCCTTAAGTCGCGAAAAGAGGATGCAGTCGTTGCCGAGATAACACTAAGTCGCGAAGCAGATGATTGTTAACTCGGAACCGAGTTAAGCACTTGTATTTTTCTTTGAAGCTTTTGTATGTGTTTGTAACTGTTTGGGCTTAAGTCGTGTACGACTTATGTTAAGTCGGAGGCATTGTTAAGTCGGTTGCCGACTTAGGAGTTATATTGTTTTTTACTTGCGTGTTGTAGCCTATAAATAGGCGAGTGTTTTCATTTGTAAAAGGTTGTTGAAATTGGAATAAAATTCTCTTTTGTTAGCTTTGTGCTTTCAACCTCAATTGGTAGTCGAGTGTATCTCCTATCTCCACTAACGTCATTCGAGTGCGCTCGGATCATCGTTTGTTGAAGCCGATTCACGGTATCTTGTGCGCAAGATCAACGTCGAAGAATCGTAGATCTCTTTCCCGGTATCTTCGGATCAACGAGTCAGAGATAGCTAGAGTTCGGTATCTTCGGATCAACGAATTCGGGCATTTCAGTATCCATCAATCCACAGATTGCTACTTTCACCGATCGAAGATCGTTTTGAATTATCCGCTGCGTCAGAGGTGGATCTTGGATTGCTGCCGCTGGAGTACCTTATTCTGCAGGGATATAGTTTGCTATTTGTTATTTTAATATTCGTCTATATGGTATATGAATTTGTATTATACTGTTGTGGAGTATTTATTCATTTTAAGGCACAGAGGATTGTAATAAAGATGTATATGTTTTTATTCATCAAAATATATCGATAAAATAGTAATGGTATTGTTTTTTTTTTGAAAAAGTAAAAGGCCCAAGGCCTGCTAGATAAATGAATTAATCGAATACAAAACCCACACCTGAAACACCAACACCCGAAACAAAATGCTCATCCAAAACACTACAACTCCACAGCAACCAAACCCTAGCCACAAACAGAAACGAAAGAAAAAATAAAAATGGCGACCATCGCAAACCACCAGCCACCCCTAAACAGCCAAACACCTCACGGGGGCTTTCGAACTTCCTCCTGAGCTTTAATGTCTTCTTTAGCTAACCCTGGTTGAAGCTCTTCACTGAAATTAGAGGATTTAATACAGTTGAATCTCTTCCTCTTCCGGAGTTTGATGCTATTCTCCAGATCCATGCTATCATCGTCAGAGAGATGGTGATTGGGAAAGTGCGAGGCTTTGCCCTTTCCGTTATCGTTGTTATCCTTCAGAGCATTTGTTGAATAGCAGCGACTTGGAAGATTAAAGCCGATTTGAGTTGTATCTTCAGAGATCTTGCTACTCTCACCCTTGCTCCAGCAAGATATGTGATAAACTTTATCATTTAGCAAACTTTTATAAAAAAAGATCTCACTTTTATTGTCGCTGACGTTGATATTGATGTGCTCTCCCTTGTACAGCAACTTGATCTCCTTGGGAACGCTGCTGGATGCGCGGTAGCTCCTTCGAGCTTGCAGTTATAGGAAATGTTATCAGCTCTGGAATGGCCGCCTCCAGTTAGATAATGGTATTGTTAAATGTGTGTCTTTAGCATGATGTAATGTTCATTATAAAATTCTTAGCAAAATCAATTGTATGAGACTCAGCAAAGTTTTGCCAGATATCATTTCTCAATGTCAAAGTGCATTTATAAAGGGGAGATTTATATCTAAAAATTCTTTAATGGTACATGAGCTTGTGAGAGATTTTAACAGGCAAGGATCAGATAGGGTATATATGAAAATTGACCTCCATAAAGATTATGACAAAATAAATAGGCAATTCATCCTACATATGTTGCATGAAATGAGAGTTCCAGTCAAACTTTTAAAACTTATCACACACTGCATGACGCAGCGGAAATAACAGATGACAACGAAATGAAGATTTCGTGTCAAACTAATCGATGAAACGATTAGATGAAGCAATATGAATCGATGAATTAATGATACCAAACGCCCAAATCCGTTGATCACGAAGATACCGGACTTTAGCTATCTTCGACACGTTGATCACGCACGATGCCATGAGAGAAGATCTACAATTCTTCGACGTTGATCAAGCGCACTTGATTTCGTGAATTGACTTCAACAATCGTTGATTCGAGCGCACTCGAATGCCGAAGGTGGAGATAGAAGATAACACTCAACTACCAATTTTAATGGTGGCACAAAAGCACACAAAAGAAATTTTATTCAAATTGACTAACTATTACAAGTGACACAAACCCGGTATTTATAGACAATTACAACACAACACAACAGCACAGTCCAGGCGACATAACAGTCGCGACCTACGACCTAAGTACAAACGAGTTACGAGCTATAACCAAATACAACAACATTCGACTTACGACCTAATCAAGTTTTGCGACCTAAGGAAACTGTTCTTGTTCACGGCATAGATTTGTTCGCGATCTACTGGAACATGAGCGACCTACGAGAACTCGAGCGATCTAAGCATCGGCGATCTACTGGAGCTTGCGACTCAGGAAATCACTTTGGAATTCCGGAACGACTTAGTGAAGGTCGTTCGCGACCTAGAGCTTGTGAACTTGCGGCATAGTCTCGCTCGCGTCTTGAAGAGATGGAGTTAGGTCGTGGAGAGGGGTTTAGGTCACTGGAGTTAAGTCGTAGAGAGGGGGTTAGGTCGTTGGAGTTAGGTCGTGGAGAGAGGGTTAGGTCATTGAAGTTAGGTTGTGGGGAAGGGGTTTCGCGATTTAAGAATCGTTCGATTCTGGTGAGTGCTTCTTCCTTATGCGCTGCATCATCCTCCCCAGGTTGAGAAAAATTCGTCCTCGAATTTAAAAGTTCTTCCTTATTGGGTTGTTTATCTCCATAATAAGGTATAAGATGTTTAACATTAAACACGTCAGAAGTGTACACATCCTCCGGTAGCTTCAACCTATAAGCATTTTCATTGATCCGTTTCACAATATTTACAGGACCAATCTTTCAAGCTTTAAGTTTATTGTATGCTCCCACTGGAAAACGATCCTTCGTTAGTACAGCATACACCCAATCACCCTCGCTGAACTCCACACTTCTTCTCTTTTTATCTGCAGCTCGTTTATACTTCTCATTCGTCTTCTCCAAACGTTCCTGAACGATTCTATGACAATCTTTCAACTCATCAACGAAATCTGACGCCCGTTTAATCACTCCTTTCGGTTGTGGCACTACCGTCAAATACAACGGCCCCTTTGGCAAGCTTGAATATACAATCTGAAATGGACTGAATCCAGTACTTCGATTGACAGCATGATTATGTGCAAATTCCGCCTGACACAACTTTATATCCCAACTCTTCAAATTATCCTGCACAAGACATCGCAACAAGTTTCCCAACGATCTATTCACCACTTCCGTTTGCCCATCTGTTTGTGGATGATAAGCACTACTGAATTTCAGCTTCGTTCCCACCATCTTCCACAAACTCAGCCAAAAATGACTTAGAAATCGCGTATCCCAGCCAGAAACAATGGATTCAGGTAGCCCATGTAGTCGATACACTTCTTTAAAGAACAATTGAGCAACACGGACTGCATCAGCGGTCTTTTTACAGGCTATAAAATGTGCCATTTTTGAAAACCTGTCCACTACAAGATATATTGAATCATTCCCTCGTTGAGTTCTTGGCAATCCCAAAACAAAATCCATGCTGATATCAACCCATGGTCTAGTAGGCACGGGTAATGGCATATACAATCCCGCATTCGTCGCTGTCCCTTTGGAAACTTGACAAATATGACATCTCTCCACAAATCTTTCAACTTCTTTTCTCATAGAAGGCCAAAAATATGATTGCGAAATCAACTGCAATGTACGATCTCTGCCCACGTGACCCTCTTCATGCAATTCTTTGACAATCTTCAACCTCAAGCTACAATCCGGAATACACAATCGGTTTCCTCTGAACAAGAATCCATCTCTCATCACAAAATCATCAGAACTTCCTTCCTGCATCTGATCCAGCACTTTCGCAAAATAAGAAGATGAAGTAAGCAACTCTGGTAACAAATCAAATCCCACTACTTCCACTCGCATAGTTGTCAGCAAATGATTTCTACGGCTCAATGCATCGGCAACTCGGTTAGTAACTCCTGATTTGTGTTTCACAATGAAAGTAAACTGCTTTAAATAAGCAACCCATGAAGCATGCCTTGCTGATATTTTATCTTGCCCCTGCAAATGTTTCAAAGCTTCATGGTCAGTGTATAGCTCAAATTCATTATGAAATAGATAGTGTCTCCAATGCTTTATGGCTTGAACTATAGCATAAAATTCCAAGTCATAAGTACTGTATCTCGTTTTAGCTCCCGTCAGTTTCTCACTAAAGTAAGCAATATGATGACCCCTTTGACTCAACGTTCCCCCAATTCCAACCTTGGATGCATCAGTATGTAGCTCAAAGAGTAACTGAAAGTCTGGGTATCTAAGAATGGGCGTTGTGGTCAAGAGTGTCTTGATTCTCTGAAAAGTAGAATCATCCTCTTCAGTCCAAACAAACTTCTTCCCTTTCATACATTCCGTAACTGGTGCCATCACGCTACTGAAGAGTGGAATGAATCTTCGGTAGAATGATGCTAAACCATGAAAACTCCTCACTTATGTGATTGTCTTAGGTTGTGGCCAATTTCGAATAGCTTCAACTTTACCCTGATCAACTTGAATACCATCCTTCGACACAATATAGCCCAAGAATAGAATACTTGTAGTCATGAAGGTACACTTCTTCGTCGCAGCATAAAATTCCTCACATCGTAAAACCAACAACACTTCCCGCAAATGCTGTAGGTGTTCTTCAGTGCTTCCACTGTAGATCAAGATGTCATCAAAATATACCACTACGAACTTACCGATAAATGGTCGAAAAATCTGGTTCATGACTCTCATGAATGTACTCGGAGCATTTGACAAGCCAAACGGCATCACCAACCATTCGTACAGACCCTCTCGCGTTTTAAAAGCAGTCTTCCACTCATCACCCGGTCTAATACGAATCTGATGGTATCCACTTTTCAAGTCAATCTTCGAAAACACAACAGCACCGCTCAACTGATCCAACAGATCATCCAGTCTCGGCATAGGAAATCGATATCTCACGGTAATCTTATTCAATGCTCTACTATCTGTGCACATTCTCCACGTTCCATCCTTCTTCGGCACCAACAAAGCTGGCACTACACAAGGACTCTAACTCTCCTGAACACGCCCTTGTTCCCGTAATTCCTCCACCTGTCTACTCAACTCCTCGTGTTCTTTTGGACTCATCCGATAGTGCGGTTTATGAGGCAATGCAGCACCTGGCACTAAGTCAATCTGATTCTGTATGTCTCTAAGCGGTGGTAACTCCTTCGGCAACTCCTCTGGAAACACATCTTTAAATTCCTCCAAAACTGACTTCACTTCCTCTGGAACTTCAGTAATTTCACAGCTTTCATGCCCAATCAACATAAAAACTTCAGGGCTCTCATCTACCTCTTCCACGAACTCCTTCAAGGACAACAAAGTCTTCAATTCCTCAATCTTCTCCAGCTTGTTCTCATTCTTCTGTCGCTTCTTCGGAACTAAAGTGATTTTCGTGCCCTCGAACAAGAAACTGTAGCTATTTGTTCGACCATTATGCTGTACCTCCCGATCGTACTGCCACGGCCTTCCCAACAGCAAATGGCAAACATCCATGTCAACCACGTCACACCAAGTCTCATCTTTGTATTTCTTCCCAACAGAAAATGGAACATGAGCTCGCCTCTCTACCTTCACTTCTCCTCCTTTCCTCAACCAAGCAAGTTTATAAGGACTAGGATGTTTCTCCATTTTCAACTTCAATTTCTTCACAGCCTCGGTAGAAATGATGTTATCACAGCTGCCCGCATCAATCACAAACTTGCAAACCTTCCCCAAAATAGTGCACGTTGACTGAAAAATGTTACTCCTCAACCAAATCGACTCCTCTTCCTGCTTCGTGGTTAAACAAGATCTCCGCAACATCAGATTACATCCCTCATCTCCCGACACCTCTTCTTCCTCCTTATCACGGTGTGAATTGAGATCTTCTTCAACATCCTCATCTTCCACTTCAGCAATCATAGTTCTCTTCTTCGATTTCGGACATTCGTTGCTCTTGTGACCCACTTCCTGGCAATTATAGCATTTGAAATTGGTGTTGACTTTTGGTTTAGCCACTTCATGAACAACCGGCTTACTCGATGCTTTAGGAACATTAGAACTACTACCCGCTCCTTTGTTCTGCCCCGTAAAACTTGGAAACACACCTCCCCCACGTCTACCTTGTTTCTCCCAAGCCAACGCCTTTTGATGTGCTTCTGCCACAGATCTAGGGTCGAACATGTTCACCTTATCCTGGATCTGTGTTCTAAGTCCCCCAACAAACCTAGCGGTCAATTGTTCTTCTGTCTCCATAATGTTATTTCGAGCAATCAGCTGGTAGAACTCATCTGCATAATCAGTAACAGTCTTCGTCCCTTGCCTCAGGTTTTGTAATCTCTGATACATCAGTGATTGGTAATTGTAGGGCAAGAAAGTAGCCTTCATCAACTTCTTCATCTTCTCCCAAGCAACAATCTTCGACTTCCCCATCCACTCTCTAGTAAGTTTGGTTTGCTGCCACCACGCCATAGCTCTCCCCCTCAACCTAGTAGCAACCAACTTCACTTTACGATCTTCCGGAACCTCCTTGAAGTCAAAAATTTCCTCAACATAAGCTAGCCAATCAAGAAATTCCTCGGCCTGCATACCTCCCTTGAATTTCGGTATTTCGGCTTTCATCCCAGACTCCCATTTTTGATCATATTCCGAATGATTTCTTCCTTGACCTCGTCCTCGTCCATGAACACTACCACCATCAAACTCCTCTTCAAAATCTGATGTATATCGATGTCGATCCTGACCACCAAGATCTCTACTACCACCATTTCTTCCACCAACATCCCTTCGATCTACATTCCTCCGATTACAATCATTCACAATTCTATCACTATTTCGATCATCAACATTTCTATCATAATCTCGATCCACACTTCTATGATCACTATCAACACTTCTCTCTCGATTTGAATGTGGTGAAACTCTACTCTGATTTTGATTCATCTCCAACATCATTCTCTCTAATCGTCCAATCCCTTCATTAAGCTTCTCATTAAAGTTTTCGTTAATCCTTTGCTCCATCTCATCGGCCTCTTCTCTCCCATACAAAGCATCAATGTTGCGATAACGGTTAGCTCTTCTCGGAGGCATGATCACTCTTCAACAAATTCCAACAAAAATTTCACTTCGATCTAAAAAAATCTTCAAATCAAAACTACCCACTTGTTGAAATATTCAAAAATCACCAAACGAACAAATCTCTTCAAAATCTCGAGAACCCAATTCTCCAATTAATGCAAATCTCGCACAAACTCCAAAAATCTACGCAAACTCCTTGCGCTCTAGCTCTGATACCAAATGACGCAACGGAAATAACAGATGACATCGAAATGAAGATTTCGTGTCAAACTAATCGATGAAACGATTAGATGAAGCAATATGAATCGATGAATTAATGATACCAAACGCCCAAATCCGTTGATCACGAAGATATCGGACTTAAGCTATCTTCGACACGTTGATCGCGCACGATGCCGTGAGAGAAGATCTACAATTCTTCGACGTTGATCAAGCGCACTTGATTCCGTGAATTGGCTTCAACAATCGTTGATTCGAGCGCACTCGAATGCCGAAGGTGGAGATAGGAGATAACACTCAACTACCAATTTTAATGGTGGCACAAAAGCACACAAAAGAAATTTTTTTCAAATTGACTAACTATTACAAGTGACACAAACCCGGTATTTATAGACAATTACAACACAACACAACATCACAGTCCAGGCGACATAACAGTCGCGACCTACGACCTAAGTACAAACAAGTTACGAGCTATAACCAAATACAACAACATTCGACTTATGATCTAATCAAGTTTTGCGACCTAAGGAAACTGTTCTTGTTCGCGGCATAGATTTGTTCGCGATCTACTAGAGCATGAGCGACCTACGGGAACTCGAGCGATCTAAGCATCGGTGATCTACTGGAGCTTGCGACTCAGGAAATCACTTTGGAATTCTGGAATGACTTAGTGAAGGTCGTTCGTGACCTAGAGCTTGTGAACTTGCGGCATAGTCTCGCTCGCGTCTTGAAGAGATGGAGTTAGGTCGTGGAGAGGGGTTTAGGTCGCTGGAGTTAAGTTGTGGAGATGGGGTTAGGTCATTGGAGTTAGGTCGTGGAGAGAGGGTTAGGTCGTTGAAGTTAGGTCGTGGGGAAGGGGTTTCACGATTTAAGAATCGTTCGATTCTGGTGAGTGATTCTTCCTTATGCAATGCATCACTGCATCTGCACCCCTACATTCTCGGTGATAATTAATGGAACCCCTAAATTATTCATTAAATCCAATATATGGATAAGACAAGGAGACCTCCTCTCCCCCTACCTATTTGCTGTTGCTATGCAATGGTTCTCCTTACAAATGGAATTAGCTAGTCATCAGGCATTAATCAAGCCCATTTACAAGGTTTACCCTAAAATCAATCATCTAATATATGCAGATGACTTGTTGATGGTGTTTAAAGCTAATCTTTTGACTCTTAAAACAATTAAAGGAATTTTCAAACAGATGAAGACTTTAGCTGGACTAAAAGTGAACGAGCTGAAAACTAAATGCTATATGAATAAATTTTGCAAAAACAGAGCAGAGATTATATCTCAGCTTGGAGTGGCAGAAGGAGAATTGCCAGTAAAATATCTTGATGTGCCTTTGCCAAACAGCACTATAAAATCTCATAGATAAAATCAGAGAGAAACTACAATGATGGAGGTCAAAAGTCTTATCTTTTGCAGGAAGAGTTGAACTAGTTCACACTATCATTACTTCTAAAGTTAGATTCTAGCTACAAACATTTCAAATTTTTGACTGTTTTTTTTGAAATGGTACTTTATATACAACAAATCACTGGGACAACATATCCCATGTCAATAAACGTTCGAACCACGCTATGCAAGTTTCAAGCTTGTGACATCTCGCACCAAATTTCTGACTGTTCAATAGCTAAAATTAATTCTGTTTGTGCCAATTTCATTTGGAAAGGAGGAGTTCATAAAGTGAGCTACAAAGACCTATGCAGACCAAAAAAGGAAAGAGGTATAAGACTTAAAAACCTATTTGAGCTTAAAAAACATATTGTCTAAAATTTGCCCGGAAAATTCTTGTATCAGAAAATTTATGGGCTAAATGGATGAGGGCTAGATATTTGAAAGAGAATTTTTAGACAATTAAAATAGATAATAATGCATCAACAACATGGAAAAACATTCTTAAAAACAGAGAGCTTCTTAAAAGTCTTATAGAAAGACGGATTTCTAATGGTCAAAGCACTGACTTATGGAGAGACCCTTGGATAAACAGTAAAAGTTTATTAGACAAGCTGGGCTGGGATAGCAATTCAGCAAACAACATAGCAAATTGTAAAGTATCAACCATTATTCAAAATCAGAAATGGGCAATATATAAACAAATTATCACTAGAAATTTCAAACAAGAGATAGAGGGCTTGCCATTATACATGGATAGAGAGAAGAACTTATGGGCGTGGAAAAGCAACAACAGAGGTCAGTTTAAACTGAAAGATGCATGGGAAGATAGCCGACACCATCACCCAACAGTACAATGGCATAATATAATTTGGAGTAAATCTAACTGCCCTAAAATGTCTCACACCACTTACAAAGCCATAAATAACAGGTTGAGAACTAAAGACATGCTTAAGAGATAGGGAATTATAGAAGATGCTACATGCAAACTGTCTAATAAAGAAACAGAAACACACAAGCATCTATTTTTCGACTGTAAATACAACAAGCGAGTTTGGGCATTACAAAAATTAAAAAACTTGCACACGGAAGCAGTGAAGAATTTACAAGAAGAGGTCAATTACCTGAGTGATAGGGCAGATATCATGGACCTTATGAAGGAAGTCGGCAATATTGCGCTGACAACTACTGTTTGGCACATCTGGCGCGAACCGAACGTAAGAACTTTCAACAACAAAGAAAAACAAAATTTTGAGTTGTTTGAAAATATAGCTAGAGACGTTGTTGTAACAATTGGAAGAATTAAGAAGCTTACCGGCTTAGAGGCACGAGAAACACAACTATTGGCGAACTGGAGCTTGAGGGTTGATCGGCGAGGAAGTCTAGAAGTGATCTTGAAACTGCCATAATGTCAGAGTCGAACCATAATTGCAAATTGGGAGAGTATCTTAGTTTAGTTAGCTAATGTCGAAATGTATTCTGAGATAGCAGTTGTATTATATTTGAGAAGCGGGTATACTTAATGCTTTGGGCCGCATAGCCCAATTAATAAAATCATTAACCAATTTTCAAAACTAAAATCTTTGTTCCTGTTTCATACATGCATGAAAGCATTGACAATAGTGGCCGGTTTACTGACTGTTTACTGACTGAACAAGTTATACAAGACAATCTATGGTTCAATAAAGAACCATAGATATTAGCAAATAAAATGACATAGTGCATGTCGGTTTAAAGACGGATCTAAAAGGAAAGTGGCAAGGAAGTGACAAGTTTGGGTAGAAAGTTGGTTATTTTTACAATATATTAGAAAAACGCAAAGGGCCGTTAATTCATGTAGAGGAGGATATAGGGTAATGAATCGCAAATGATGGAAAGAAATTTTCTCTTTATAAAACATTTTCTTCTCCGCCACTACACCGCTGACAAACACCATTTCCACAACCATCGATCATCGAACTATTGTTGTTCGATGGTTGATTGCGTGAAAAATGATGTTGGTTGACGATGTTCGCCATACAAAAATAAGTCGAAAATGATGTTTTTGGTAGCCCCTTAAAAATCTGGTATTAGAGCAGTACAATGTAAAATTTTATGCTAATTTTTAGCAATTATAAGAGAAAAATGAGGTACTCTTAGCAACTCACGTCAAAAAAAGCTAACCACAAAAGTGAACTAAATTTTAAACTTCCTCAACCCAACTCTTCTAACCAGTCATACTCTTCTTCCAAATACCAAAATATACTTCCTTATCAACAATAACAACTCATGCTACAACGTTAAGAATGTAACTATGCTCCAAATTTGCATCCTAGAATCATAATATTCTACCTCAACATCAATATCATAATGTTCACTACACTAAAACAAGGGATTCCTAACGAGTATAAGTGTTGTCAAGAATTTTAGTAACACTTATATGTGTCGCTGTAGGAACGTGGGCATTTATTTGCAAAGCTTATAAGCATTGGCTAATATTTTTTACCAACACTTATAAGCGTTGGGAAAAAATATGTTCCAATACTTATATGCGTTCGAAAAAAATATGTGCCAACGCTTATAAGCGTTGGGAAAAACTATATGCCAACGCTTATAAGCGTTGCGAAAAACTATATGCCAACGCTTATAAGCGCTGCGGAAAAATATCACCCGACGCTTATAAGCGTTGGATTACATTTTTCCCCAACGCTTATAAGCGTTGGAACATATTTTTCACCAACGCTTATAACCGTTGTAAACAAATAAACGCTTACCGCTAATGTAAATGTTGGAAGATATAATATAGATTATATTTAATATGAAATATTATCTTAATTTAGCAAATTATACTCAATCAATATCAATAAAAAGTATTCATAATCATGGTAATAAAACATAGCATCAATTAATAAAAGAGAAATTCAATACATAGTTAGGTTATGAATACATAGTTTGCCAATTCCACACTAATATTAAATTGCAATAACAAAAGATAAGACATAATTTATAGTTAAAGCCTACAAATACCGAATATGAAATTCTAGCCGTATAACGAAGCCTCCATCTGAAAATTCACATAGCTTGTACATTCCATTTTGAGGATCATCGTAAATAGGTGCATCCAGTTCAAGAACTTCAACCACCAAAATAACTTTCTCTACATTCGGTATCACCTTTCTATAATGACAAGTTGTTTATGTTCCAACATAACCTTTGGCAACATCCATCTCTAAGTCTTGTGACAATAACATTACATATTTTTTCTCCATTATAGATAAATGAATATCATTACGTGAGACGGGTGGAGTGGCAAATAGATTATTGTTCATATGAGAATCACCTAAATTAGAAGCACCTTCCACATGTGGAGTCACTACAGGACTTGCAACATGCTTTTCTTGCAGCTTCGGTATAAATGTCATAAAAGTTGAAGTAATTGATTTGATGGCATCATTAACTTGATTAGCTATTTGTCTTTTTATCTCCAATTTCCAAATTGACAAATCCATAGCTTGCTTTTTTTCAGCTATAGCTTTCACCACTTGGGTCATTTTTACTTGTTTCATAGAAGAAGTAGAAATAATTGCTCGATAATAATTTTTCTTTCTATCGGAACCAAAAACTTCCGCAATTGGATCATTTTCAAGATTTTCTACTTCACCATTCCCACCAGAACTACTATCCAATTTTCTCTTTTCTTCTACTTGTTCTATTAGTGACTACATGAATTCAATATCATATTAAAATGTTATTTATATGAAAAATAATGACAAAATCATATTAAAATGATATTTATTCAATATCAGCTGCAAAACTGAGGCTACTGGCCTAAGAACTGAGGCCAGTGGCCTCTGTTTTGCAACTAAGTCCAATGGCCTTAGTAAACGGCCACTGGCCTCAATTTTACTAAGGCCAATTGCCTCAGAACTGAGGCCAGTAGCCTTAGTAAACAGTCACTGGCCTCAGTTTTACTGAGGCCAATTGCCTCAGAACTAAGTCCAGTGGCCTCAGTAAACGGCCACTGGCCTCAGAACCGAGGCCAATGGCTTCAGTAAACGGCCAGTGGCCTCAGTTTTCCAACTGAGGCCACTGACCTTAGTTAACGGCAACTGGCCTCAGTTTTCAAGAGCAATGGTTTGCAATAAGCTTCAAACCGATGATTTCAAATAGCTAATTTTTGCACAAGCATCAAACAGATGAATAACTAATTTTAAAAATAAAAATAGATTTTAATGTTGCACCCAAACCACTTACATATGCTTCTGCGGCACATGGTAGTACTTCTCCGGATTTTCTTTTGTGTCCAGCCTTCCAAACCATCGCTCTTGAAATATTTTTTTCTAGGTTTGCTAAGACCTACAAGAAAGATCAAAGTTAACACATAATTAGCATAACATTTATTATCAACGACTATTTAGAAATTTTATTTCCAATACCATTTCATTGTGCACTCTTGATAAGGTTTTCTTCCTAGAGTATGAGTTATCAGACATTTTGCTTTGTTTTTGGTATTTCTTTTACATTGCTCCATCTTTTCGTCGGTATACTCAATATCAAGAAACTTTTCCCACCACACTTTATCTTTATCCTTTGGACATCTATCAATAGCAATACGTTTAGGAATCATAGTTCCATCAACCTTAAGAAGAATTTTTGGTAATGATGACTTCATTGATCTATAAAATGGTGGGAAATGTTTCTCCAATAACGGTCGAGCTACAGTAGGATCAACATCCATTTCAAATTGTTCCTATTACCAGAAAGGAAGAAAAAAAAATCATGAAACAGTAATATATACCATAATTTAAACTTGACCATTTTCTAAAACTGGAAAAAAAATCAATTAAATATATAAATAAGAGTGAAATACCAAAAGTCATTCCCATAGTTTATCCTTATAGAAGACATCTACATTCCTCAATTCTTTGTAGCCAACAGGTATATGACAAGGAATCAAATCACCACAACATGAACTCCATTTAATCACATCATCTCCTTTTGCACCCTCAACATCAACCATTATAAAGTGCTTTTTACCTTTAGGTGGGTGAGGTCCAATAGTCTCTGTTGTACTTAAATTTGCATTGGTGTTTGAATTGTTTGTCATTTTAGTGAAAATCTATGTAAAAAGTGGCAAACATAATATAATGTAATATAACATTTGGAAGATATCAAATAAAAGGATAGCATGCGTCGTGTTTTATCATAAGTTGAATAACATCCAAACTATCTAAATATTTGATGTATGGATTAAAACAAACATGAATCAAAACAAGCAAAATATCTCATAACACAACACGACTGTACACTACATCAATAAGAGTTAATTCATGGATCATGTCAAATAGTTCTAATCAACAAGTTGATTTCGATTCAACACATTTCAATAATGTTTCTAAGTTTGGTTGTTCTTTCAAAATAGATTGAAAGGTTGTTGGTATTTCATAATCATCTATATTATCCATCATGCATTTAAGAGATCGTCGAACAATGGACCAATCAGGATTTTGCGTGTTTTTTATGTAAATACATGACTTGCTTCTGATGCGAGAATAGCAGGTTCATCATATTCTCCATTTGTATTTTTGAGCTTCTTCAAGTTCACCATCAACACGGCTTCTGAGCAAACCTTGCAACCATTTGTCTTATCTCCAACATTCACCCAGTCGCAATAGAATACTACATGTTGATAATTATAGTAATCAACCTCCATGATCTCTTTAATAACACCATACCAAGTAGTGTCATCATCTGTAGGATTTAGATCATTTGAACTTGCAAAACAAATGTAGTGATCGCATCCATGCAGACGCCGCTATCTTGTGTTGAAATTGTGTCGTCATAATGTTGAGGAGAGAATGTGTAGCCATTCACTCTATACTTAAGATAAGTTTTGGCTTCCCACTTTGGACCACTGATATACATCCACAACATTGTGTCCATGCATTTTTCTTCCACTAACTACTACAAATTAATTTTTTTTATAAATAACATCAGTTGAAAAGGAAACCTAATACTTTCGAGTATAAGTACCATACCTTCTTGTGTAACCAATCAGTAAATTCAGATTGGACTATTACTTCTGCTTTTGTAATAATTTTCCTTTTACCATGAGGACCATCCTCTAAAGATAAGCGGTATGCACTACAAATTGAATATCATGGTATATATATATATATGCCTGACTCAATATGCTATAAGTATATGAAAAAAGTGAAAAAAGTATAACCTATAGTATTCATCTCGTTCTGGTATATCAATTCTAAATAGTATCCATCGTCGATTCTGCGATCGTTGCACCCTAGATAATTTTAACGGTTTACTATCAATGATGGAACGCTCATATACATCATCACCATTCTTATCTACAAAGGACGCTTGCTTAGGGCTATGATTTCCATCACATGGATTTGGCATATATTCCATTGCATATTGAACTGATTTTGAAACAAGATATGATTCGGAAATTGATCCCTCCACATACTTTTATTACTAGGTATGTTTTTCCAATCCGTCATAGCCCTAGTACATAGAAATTAATATGTATATTTATAGTCATTCGCTTCATAGCCCTTAGGTGAAATAATTCGCATGCGAAAACAATATTTTACCTTTCAAATGAATACATCCATATATAGTTTGATGGTCCATAAAGTAGAGCTTGATCGGCTAAATGTACCATCAGATGGATGCTTATATCAAAAAGTTGGATTGGAAAATAGTGTGCCAACACACATAATGCTTCAGCAATCATATCTTTAGTAGCTTGCACATGCTCCCGGACTAGAACTTTTGAACATATTATGTTGAAGTACAAGCTTACTTGTAAAAGAGCTTGTCTTAACTCACGACACTTTGGATATGCATGTTGAACCATGATAGGGAGCAAATACTGGATAATAATATGATAATCATTTGTCCTTTTAATTCTCAAACTGGGTGGTTGCAGATATATAAGGCCGTGTAATTTAGTTGGAAGACATGATGGAAGTTTTGAATCTTTAAGAACTTGACAACATTGTAACTTGTGAATCTTATCCCATATTTAGAAGATTGTTTTCCTTTATCAAACATAAAATTATGAGGTGTTCAGCATCATTTTTCTCAGCGTGGATCATATAATTAGTATGACAAACTTTATAACTGCTCCAATAATTTAAGTCAAACAAAATTGACTTCTTATACCATGTCGGTCTTTCATCCTCATCGATAGAACAATCTACATTATCGTAAGCTTCAGAAATCATCCTCTTCTTGCTTTATGGTAGTTTACCAGGAACATATTTGATATGCTCAAGCTTTTCTAAGAGAGACGAGCCCCTTAACCGAGTTGGAGGTTCTTTGCATTCAACATCCTTATACCATCCATGTTTTAATGCTCTATATAGATGACCATCCTTTAAAAACCTTATATACTTTGGGTAGACGATCTTATTGCCGATGTGCTCTGATTCGATCTCGGTAGCACAAATAGGACACGCCTTATAACCGTACGTCACACAACTAGATAAATTACCAAATGCTGGAAAATAATGGATTCCCAACAGTAATATTGCTTTCATATTGAAAATTTCTTGCTTATCTGTATTAAAAGTAGACGCTCCATCGACCTAAAGATGCTTCAATTCATTTATAAGAGGTTCTAAGTATACATCGATGTCTTGACTTAGTGCTCTTTGTCGGGGAATTAATAGACTCAGCATTTGAAATTCTGATTTCATACACAATGATGGGGGCAAGTTATAAGGTATTAAATATACGGGCCAACAACTATAACTATTGGAGAGAACTCAATTTGGATTAAACCCATCAGTAGCAATACCAAGCCAAACATTGCGTCCTTCACTAGCAAATTCTAGCCATTGACTTTTGACTGATCTCCATTCAGCTGAATCTATAGGATGTCGCATGGAATTCCACAAGGGTGTAGCTTTCTTGTGCCATTGCATTTTGATGAGCTATCCATGGTATAGTGTACAATCTAGTTAATCTTGGAATTATAGGAAAGTATCTTAAAACTTTTCTTGGTTCCTTCGTTAATTTGACATCTCCTAACACTGTTTTTTTAGTTTTATACCTTGTTGTATGGCATTGAGGACATTCTTTTGCATCAACAATGTCTTTCCAAAATAATATGCAATCATTTTCACATGCATTTATTTGCTTCACCTCCGTTCCCAAATCCTTTAGCATTTTCTTCATCTAGGGATACTTGTCGGGTAAATTATTTTCTTTTGGAAGCCAACGTTTTAATCGCTTCAACAACTCGGTCATACTCTTTCCCAACCAATTAAACTCTTTTTTAAGGTTATAAAGCTCAACAATTACACCAAACATTGTACGCCAGACTTCGCAAGAAGAATGGAGTTTCTCATTTGCTTTGTTTGTGTATTCTTGGTGCTTTTCTCCATGGAAAGAACAAGAATTACCTAATTTTGTTTGCTGAACATCCTCATCACCATTAGCTTGTGGCATATTATGCACTCCAAAAGCATCATTTATGATATTTCTAGGAGCAACCTATATGCAATGGTCGGTTTGAATATGATCTTGGATATGAGGCTCTGGAATAATATTCTATGTATGATTCACCACCGTGTTATTGGTGTTCATCTCTCTATGGAAAAACCACCTATTATACGTTTTAACCATGCCATATATAATTAAGTGTTTCACAACGTTTTCCAATGAGAACTTTTTAGAATTTCTGCACTTAGTACAAGGGCAAGTGCATAATTTAGCATCGGGAGATGAGTGATTCTTCAAAAAACTCATGAAGTCTCGAACGCCTTGCTTATATTCTTCAGTATTTCTATATGGACTTTTAATCCACTCTCTTGAACTTAAATTAGACATAAAGAGAAAGTTTTACCCTTTGGCCTGTTAAAGAAAAATATTGTGCATAATTAAAACGATTTAAGCATAAACAAATTTAAAACAAAATGAAAGCCTTTTGGGACTAAAGGCTTTAATTGGTTGTTGTAAGAATAATGACATACATAACCAAGATTCATGTGTTTATGGAAGAATTTTTTGAGAACTTCCAACTAATATACTAAATAATTTTTGTATTAAAATGGCCTCTCGCACTCATGCTTGCGAACACATTCCCTTTTAAATTTGCTTCCCACTTGTTAGTAGTTCACCTAGAAGCGCGCACTTGTGCAAGTTTAATGGGTATTCGATTTCTTTGAATTTTTAGTGTAGATAGCATTTACAGAGGATACCATTTGCAATAACCGCAGTAAAATAACCATCAGTCTTATTCGTTTGAAAATTAATTCACGTTTATAATGGTAACGGTATCAACTGTAAAATATATGTCCTCTAGATGTTTGCCCTCCTTCCAAACGTTATGGTGTGTTTTTTTAGCATAGTCAGTGGGAGATTTGGCAGCCGTTTGTTTTACAGTGGCATTGGTTGCTTTTAAACGACAAAAGCAACACTATGCTTTGTTTTTTGGTAATCCTGAACATTGCCAACTTAGTTGGCTATGTTGGTTCGCACTGAGAATAAATAATATTTGTATGAAACTGCAATGAATTTCAAAAACATAGTAACAATTAAAGTCATGTTGCAATGATTTTTTTAACTTAAAATCATAATGCCTGGATGATATTTAAAAAAATTGTAAACTTTTGAAAATGAGAAATTAATGTTGGAAAGCAAAAAATGCAATGCGTCACTGACTTTTACAAAAGAAAATATGTATTTACTGCAACCAACTTTACCCTACTATAAATAGACAAATTGATTTAAATTAGTGTTGTATATATCGAATTATGCAAAAGGGTAACCAAAATTAAACCCAAAAAAAACTATCAATGAAAAATAAGCACAGTAATGTACGTATGAAGCCAATGCATGAGAAGTTCGAGATGCTGCATGATTGGTTTATTTTGGACTCTTCTAAAAAACCAACGTAGTTGGTATATGTGTGTATTATGTAAATTTGTTTATGTAACAAATTCATTGCACTAATTCTTGAACTTCAAATTTCATATGTTGAAATTTGTCTCTGTTTCAGTACTTAAACAGACACTTTTATGTTAAATATATGCATGTAAGGGTCAAGATTGAAAAAGGATTGAAAGGAAATATAATAATCCAATTTGGCTCCTAATTCGATGTATTACAAACCAAAATGACAAAAAAACAAGATTGCCCAATTTAACAACAAATAAGGTCAATAATCTTTGTTGATATGCATCGTTTTTTAAAGAAGAAAAATAACATATAAATGAAAGAACAACAACAAACAAGATCAGCTTCTATTATTAAGCATGGCAGGTATATGTACAATTATGTTCTTTACAAATCTAAACTTTGTGACAAAATTCCTAATTTGTATATATGCATTGTATATATGCATTTGTCAATGATTTTGTGAGTGTGGAGGGAAATATGAAAAAGTTATATTGATGTATCTTGTTAGCATGTACAATGAAAAAAATGTGTACCTTAAGGTCTTTTAAAATCAAAGAAAGTATCAGATATCTTGTACAGGTGTATATCTCAAAATTGGTGTTGCTTTTCCTGATTTTAGAACCTTTGTCTTCTAACAATTCTCTATAATACAAATTAATACAAATGAACAGCATGCATATTTATTGTTAAGTCAAGGAATCAAGTATAAAAAGTCTATCTTTTGTTACAAGAAAATATTATAAATGGAAGTTTCAGAATAGTAATAGAAATTGTTATTAACTCAGTTATGATCCGCTTCAGAGTATTATAACTAATTTGAACTGACTTTCATTAAGCCATGCTAACTATGCATGAATATTGTGATAGCTTTACCATTTGTTTTGAAGTTTGAGCAATGATAAATTAAAATTATGAACCAAGCTATGGAGCTTATTAACTAGGATATTGACCTGACGGTATGCTTGCAAATGAAATTCGATGAGATATGGTTTCAGATTCTTAGCTGATTTTTTTTCTAACTTGGAGATTGTTGAAATGTTGATAACAATTCAGCGGTATTATGTGGTTTCGCTTTTACTGGCTTTATAGGGTTCTGCTTCTTACTTTTACCAGCATTATCTCGACTACTACAATATCAATAATAAAAACAGGGTTTAAGAAGAAGGGGTTGAGGTTATAGGAAACTGAGTTACAATACTGTCAGTAGACTATTTATAATTAATGTAAATTTTCATGTTATTATAGTAGATGTAATCCTGTCAAAAATAAGCAAGAAACCTCCACATAGCCAAATCTTAAATAGTTGACACTTGAATACAGAATTATGGAAGATTGGTAAAACACCCTCTTATAAGTTTAAAATTCGAAATACACAGCCGCTTCTCCTCAAATACTTTGTTCTTCATCTTTGCTTAAGGATTGAGAATCATTACGAAATAGGCATGTAAGGTTGACTATAATTAGCTACATTTTCCTACAATGTCTTTGAAGTTCAGAAACAACAGGTTTGAATGCTTCAACAAACCCAATAAACGCAAATGAAAAGAGAACAACCTAAAATCAAGATACCTGAAATCTGATACCTAAAATCGAGAATCGCCTGAAGTTATAACCTTCGCCGAATCGGAGATGATCCTTAGTTTGCCAGAGCGAATCGCCTGAACTTCGATGCCAGATCTACAATGCGAATCGCCTGAACTTTATTCGTAGAGTGAATCGCCTGAACTTGCATAGAGAGAATTGCCTGAACAATAATTGCCAAAGCGAATCGCCATAACTTCGCAAACGATGAATTTTTCTTCGTAGCAGTAAAGAAAAAAAGCATAAAGCATTGGGAATTAGGGCTACGACAGAAAACGATACTCAATTACTTTTTGCCCCAGCCAATATTAGTTAATTCCAATTTAACAAAATTTTCCAACTCTAATAAGGATTGGCAATTAAAAAATTATAAATCTGTATATTCGATCACACATTTCTTGCTTAGGAACGCTTATTGTTGTGACTAATTTACAACGTAAATAAGTATTGGCAATTGAAAAAAATAAGTGCAGCGAAATGGCTGTTATGGTGTAGTGGTTCTTCCTCGATCGCACTGTCAAACTAACATTCATAAATCATATCTCCCAACAACACTACTCCACAAATTTACCACAATACTGCACGTAACGACCGGCCTTTTCGACCCCGTAAGTATCGATACTAATACATCAATAGTATTCATGTGTCAAACACTAAGAGGTCAGAAAGACATATTTTTAGGGTAAAAGAGAAAGGCAAAAAGAAAAATATGTAAGAAAGAATGAAATGACTGAATCTCACAAAGGAACGATAATATATAATATCCAAAAAGACAGTACAAAAGGATACTTTAAGATATAGTGTATTTTGAAGTTACTATCCTAATTACTATCATCAGCTTGAACAATTATAACTGCATGTCCTCATAAATAATAATATATACATACTAGTACTGTAGTAGAAATAAAAATACAACTTTAGGCAAAAGCATCATGCTCGTCTGTTGGAGCTCCAAAGAATATCCAACGAAAACCCACCTTTCTTGGACTGCTCGAGGGAGCAATCGAGGATTTAAGTGAAAAATAAAACCATGAGTAAGATGTAAGTTTAATGTTAGAAACTTAAGAAACTTATGCCAACATAATAGTATCTTTTGAGTCCAATCAAGTCACCGGAATGGTTTTCTCCTTAAAAGAACCAAAACCATCTAATAAGTAAATAAGACGATAAAATAAATAATGTCTACGGCGTAGAATAAAATCGAAATCTAGCCGTTCTACTTGCATCTTACATCACAACTATATTGTGTATACAATTAAAATGGCTAAGGGTTGCATTTGCATATAAATTTCAATTGGAGGTGCCATTGGTACATCGAGTTGGGCCTCCTGACAAGATTCGAAAACTTTTTAGGAAGCGACCTATATCTCTAGATAAAATATACCATAAAAGAAAACAAAACTAGTCCACACCCTAACACGTGATACCAAATACCATCAACTCCCAGTGCACCATCAATCATAAGCATCTCTAGATATGGGGTTAATATAACCTTGTGATTGCTAAACCAACTGGCTATGCCCTTATTTAGTTTTCTGCCATTTTCGATGGTGAAGTCACATTTCTATCATCTCTACACATGAATCGTCATCACTCGAACATCATGGATCTCTCCATAGAATCCAATATAAGTCGCCCGATGAATGCTAAGATGTCTTCTCTCATGGAATCACCCTTAAGGTAGACACCACTAGAACAGTAGTAAATTACAGCGGAAGCTTCTGATGGCCACCGACGGATATTTTCGGTGGGTACCTACGGCTAACGAACTCCGTGGCTTTTAAGTAAATAAAATATAGTGGCTGTGGTAAACCATCGAAAACTGACTTAAATATGTCATCGATGGCCATTGAAAGCCGTTGGAAATAAGCATGTATACAGCCAGTACGCCAAGACCTGATTCATTATCTCCTTCCCCCTCCCTAAATTCACCAAATCCCTAACTCCATCACCTCCTTCTCATCGTCAGCCAGCCCGCGCACCTCACCGATCATCTCAAACTTCATCATTCTCCACTCTCAACATACCTAGGCCCTTCATCAATCTTTAATCAAGTTTTATTCCTAAACCCTAATTAATTTTGATTTGTTAAACTGGGGTTAATTTGTTATTCTAGTTGTTTATAATACCTCATTGATGTTTTACTATACCACATTAAATGCTAATTGCAGTTATTATCATCTAAATGTTGAAAATATTAATTTGTTTAGTGTATGTTAGTGTATATACATTGATTAATTAGTGCAAGCACATTAGAGCTTGTTTGAGTTAAGTAGAGTAGCTGTGCATGATTTAGTATATGTGTTTTCTAAAATGTCGAACACATAATTAGTGCTTTATTTTTCATAAATCCATCAGAGAGTTTTTGGTCCCATCTGACAAGTATTGTATATGATTGTTATATGGATATTTATTTTTGTCACAGAATGGAAATCTATATTCATCTGATACAATATTCGTCGGATTTGTCCCTATTTGGACAAGTTTGAAACACAATAAAGTAATCACATTTTGTAAATTATTTCATTTTAAACAATTCATAAAATTTCGACAGTACTTCCTTTTTATTCCCTGTGTACATGCATTTGTGTACGATACACTACAAGAAAACTGCGGTTTACCTACGCCAAATTGGCGTAGGCGGGGCGTAGGTAAATGCATTAACTACGTAACGCCTACGCCAATTTTGGCGTGGGTAAAACTTGCGTAGCTAATAAAATACCTACGCTTTACCTACGCCATCCGTTGGGTTGTTTCCTACGCCTTTCCTACGCCATAATTTTCTTACGCCTTCCCTACGCCATGTTATACCTACGGTTTTGTTACGACATTTTTACTTCTTTAAATGCTCACGTCTTTCCTACGTCATTTGTTTACCTACGCCTTCCCTACGCCCAGTTTTCCTACGCTTTCCCTACGCCATTCTTACATATTACGTTTCCTACGTCTTTTCTACGTCATTCATTTATCCACGGTTTACCTACGCCCGTTTTTAATATTTTTCCTACGCCATACACACGACTTTTTGCTGCATTAATATTTCATTTACCTACGCCTTCCCTACGTCTTTTCTGAAGCAATTTTGATATATTACTATTCTATTTCATTTACCACATTAAATAGAAACTAAAATCAACTTATTTTATATATATACACACATTCCAACAGAAAGATTAACGTCAAACCATTCATCTTTAATTCAAAAAACAAATATCTCATTCATATTACAAAGTCAAACAATATTAATCAAGTTCATACATGTTAAAATAATATGATAATATGTTCATGATACATGACATCATACAAATACCATTAAAAAGTTTTCAATACCCTCATCCCTCATGACGATCATTCGGCTCTTCCTCAAATCGCTGTCGAAGCATCTCGGTGAGTTGTTCATACTGCATCTTCAGCATTTGAATCTCCCCTTCTTGACGCTCCACCTTTTCCTCTAGTTTGGCTCTAGTCTGTGCTTCTCCCATATTGATGCTATAAGTGGCGTCTTTGTATTTCTGCATTTTATCAAATATTGCATCAATTTCTGCATTTTAAACTAATTAAAATAATGTTCTGTTGAAAGTTTAAATACTTACTCCAGGGATATTGCCATAATATGGCCTACGATCCTTTCTTTTAGCTATAGCACCGGTAAGCTTGTCGAATACTTCTTCCTCGACATCATACGAAATTACTGTGCCCTGACTTTTCAATTCTTCAATTCTAGCTTGATATTGTGCCTATTATGGCAATACCAATAATAACATATGAGCTAGATTAGGATAATTATAGATGAATAAGCATACAACAATAATAAAACAGAAAATGAACATGCATCACAAAACAATAGTCGATTTTGTATATAATGATACAACAACATGCATCATAAAATGAACATCCACCTCTTGGCTCGATTTGAGAAAGAATTGTCTCTGCTCTGAATTCTAAACAAACATAAGTATTCTGAAAACAAAAGCAACATCCAAACAGTTAACTAACTAAAACCTAATTAACCGATCAGTCGATTCCATTGATTTATTTTGTCTGATAAATGCTGTTTACCAGTTTGTAGTTCCACCTGCGTTGATGGGCTTAAACGTCCCCTTTGCTAAAACGACAAAAAAGCATCAGTTATTTATTTGGATCATTGGTAAAATAAATTCAGTCGTTCAATTAAGTTATGTTGTTCTGACATTTCAAATCAAAATTATACACATAACAGCCAATTTTGCTTAAACCATTAGATTTTATAATCCAAAGCAAACAATATTAAACTCGAAACTGAATCAAAAGGGGAAATGAAATGCCATGAAAACCAAAGCTATAAATCAACTCAACTTTAAACAGAAAACAAAGTTTCTTCCATTTCCAATGGAAAATAAAGTTTGTTCCCTTTGAAATTTACTCCCAGTACCAGATGAATAAAAGTTTCAAACAAAAACTGCACATCCTCTGATCTTTGATCAAGCACTACCGGACCCAAACCATCCTTCCAAGCCATTCAAATTTGCCATCATATCAGAATATCCAAACCCAGAAAAACCATAATCATGTACCTCTTCAGCAGCTTTATCAACTCTATAATCATTATTACTCTGATGATCACCATTGCTCTCGATACTCAACTCAGGCACATAACAGAGATCTTTAAACACGTCTACATTAGAATTCAGTTTCATCGTGCCATCTGTATTTGTATTATATCGAACAAAATCCGTGTGTGAGTTACAACCGGACCGATTATCCTGTTCTTATTCAACTTATGTCCTTGCAGTGCAACTCGTTTACATGCAACAAATTGATTGCCTTCCTCATATCCTACAGAATCCAAATTGATTGCTCTGAACCTAGTGGAATGATTCTTAATGCCATAACATCTACATGGCTACCTTTTTCAAGTGAACATGCGTTTAGCTTTTTTTAAAATGAATCAAATCGAGATCGGGTACATTTCTTTTATTTTTGTTTACACAATCTCAGGAGTGGTTGATGATGATATTTACAGTTTTTTTATTTTAAATTCAAATGTCGCAGTGGGATATTTTGTCAATTGGAAGTAAACTGCAGCCTATCACAAACATCTATTCTGGCTTAAACGTTGGAAACTCCATTTCAATCTTACGTGTAAGTTTATCTATGTACTTTGCAACAAATATGTTGTTAATTTTCTTTTTATACAGAATGATAGACAGGTAATTTACAATTATGCTACAAGGCTCGAACAATAACCTGACATTTTGTGCGGCTGACGTGGAAAGGTATTTATTTGCAGCTGACATGGAAAGGTATTTATTTTCATTTGCCTATTCAAATTACGCTACTACTTCATTCTCATATTCTTCAACTTCTTCTCTAATAAATATTCTCCGCCATTTCAACTCTCAGCCATTTAAAATACAATTACAGCAACCACATTTAATTACTTTGTATACATACAGATGCTTTTTGTATTCTAACAATTTCGCAATTCAATTCTCTTTCTATATTTCATTTTAAAGTTTATAAGAAATCAATTAAACCACATATTTCATTTCAACGTAAATAAATATCAATTGATGAAACCACATAATTACCCTGAAATGAAATAGCATAAGAAGCATTACTGAACTGTATCCAACATGCATGAAACCAAACATTTTATCTAGTCCTACTGTTTATCAAACCTAAAATTTCATTTCAGGGTAATTAAACCAAACATATTTTTTCCATCTATATTATTTACTCAAATAAAACATTACAGTCCTAATTAAATTTCAGTTATAAGCCTTTTAGTTAGCTCAATAGTATGAAACAGTAAACATAAATGATGAGTTACAATAGAGCATCAAATACACCTATCAAGATTATGAATCTATTTGTATTTATCTAACAATTTTGTGTTTCATAATTATATTTAACCAGTTATTAAAACCAAGATATAAGAATCACTTACTGCAAATTCCATCGATGCTTCATCAATCCATCCACTAGTGGTAGATCCGTTGTCCGAAGTGACCTTGTGAGTCCTACAATACACTTCCCAAGTAGTTGGCTCCCTATTAAGTTCATCGGTCTAGAAAATAAAGATAAAAATAGAGTAAAAATGTGATAAGCTGGTGTAAATTAACGTTAAAACAAGATTTTAGAGATCAAACCAAATCATTTCGATAATCCGCAAAGGATCTCGAACCACCACAATGTCGCTTTTGGTTTTGAGCCCTAGAGTTTGCAGCTTTTTCTGCCTGAGCTTTTACTTCAGGAAGCTCCCAATATGCCAAAAACTGCTCATATATCTCCTGGGGTAGGTTCGGATGCTTCTTGCCTGACTCTTTCATACTGTGAATCCAGTCCCGATACTTCAAACTTGCTTTTCTATTCCATATCTGCTTCACAATTGCTGGTGAAGCATCATCTGTCCATTGAAACGACTCCTGTACATGTAGTGGAAAATGTAATGACCAAAAAATAGATGTAACACAAATACACTAATATTATCTTACCAGAAACTCCTGAAACATCACTTTCTTAACATCATCGGGTATACTTTTAAAATTGGGCCAAAAATCGTTAACCCGTGCTAACAAACCTACTCGAATAGCATAAGATGTAGCCCTGGAAGTGAACTCACATCTGAAACATATAAATGTAAAGCATGAATATATATTTATATTCTCACCTAGCTTATTTCAAATTAGTCAAAGTAAATTAAACAGAGTCACAAAAGTCAACATCAATTACTTATTTTGCAAAAGTCAACATCAATTACTTATTTTGCAAGAATTCTTACCCAACATTGGCTTGCCAGAAAACTCCGACCCTTGTTACGGAGGAGGAGTCCGACACGGATGCATTAGTCGATGGATTGGTAGCATCAACTTCAAGGGAAGTAGGATGAACAACGGGAGACATGATATGATGCTCTGCTGACTATGATCCCGATCCATCTTGACCGATAGGAGATGCACTAGGTTGTATTGTGGCAGATGTGTTATTGCTAGAAAGACGTAGAGCGGGTCGTTTCATGGAACGACGATGACGATCAGCTCGAGTAGACATGTCCTGTTAAATGCAAGTACTATAACACAGAGAAATACATATGATTTGAAGAATTAAATATACAACAAACCAATTAAAACAACATGAACTGAAGACTAAATACCCAAAGATAACTAAGCATACAAGATTGATTTGAAGTAAAAATTCATACTAGTGGAAAAATCAAACAAGTATATTAATGAAAGCATGCTACCAATCAACATTATCATCATAACTTCCACTAGTTACACTATCATATTCATCTTCGCATTCATCAACTTCGACATTTTCATCTTCAATATCATTTTCAGCAGCTTCGATATCATAATCAACTTCGACATCATCGTCAACCTCTACTCCATCAAATACTTCATTATGAAGTGGTCCGATGTCGTCAATGTCTTCAGTGATTTGTAGTAGTCCGTTATG
This sequence comes from Allium fistulosum, assembly GCA_030737815.1. NCBI lineage: Eukaryota > Viridiplantae > Streptophyta > Magnoliopsida > Asparagales > Amaryllidaceae > Allium > Allium fistulosum. Next base: position 291,645,454 of record CM060906.1, on the reverse strand, counting down.
GTCCAAATCATTCTGATATGGTTGATCTTCGTTTACGATCATGTTCGAATTGAATGACCATCTTGGCTTTGTTTTAACGACAGCCCACCAATCCGCTTTATTGTTGTTCATAGCAGGATATGGTACATAATAAACTTGAGTCGCTTGCATCGCTAACACAAATGGATCATAACCTTGGTATCGTCTTTTGTGATTTATTTCAATAAGTGGATAATCTTTATGTGCACGGCGTATTCCTACATCTTTTCTATTGTCGAACCATTCACATTTAAACAAAAAGGTTTTAAGCTCTGGTGCCATCGAGTAAGTAAGTTCAATTATTTCCTGTAACATGCCATAATAATCTTCTAGATCATCATCCCCGTTGCCTCCTTTAACACACACCCCACTGTTGTAAGTTGTTTTATTTGCTCCAAATTCAGTTGTGTGAAATTTATAGCCGTTAACGTACATAATTGGACATTTTCTATACTTCATCATAGGACCAAATGCAAGTTTTGCATAACAAACATAAGTGATTCCATTATCATCAACCTATTAAAATAAATTCACATACATTATAATATTATAAAGATTTATGATATAAAACGCGATTAATATATAATAAATCATGCTCACATATTTCTTAAACCATTTCTCAAATCCTTTACTAGGCTCAACATCAGGATTTGCTTCTTCAAATTGACTGTTGGATGATTAAAATTAACAAGGAAAATTTATAATATAAAACATAAGTCATTTTAATTTATTGAAATTGTGTTACATACCAAATAAGATTTGATAGCTCTTCACAATTGAGAAGCACGGTTGATTTAGCTAAAGTAAAATCTTTAATTGTCTGAAAACCTCCATTTTTCCATTTACCATATGGACGTCCCCGTTTCTGAAATATGGATAGAGATATATCAGATGAATCATCCATTTCATCCTCATTACGGTGGCCACTGTTAGAAATCTTGATATGGTCTTCAAAATAGTAATTGAAAAATGTGGATGCTTCTTCAGTAATGTATGCTTGGCAAATTGAACCTTCAACGCGTGCTTTTTGTTTCACTTTTTTTTTAAGGTGACCAAGATACCTTAATATGAATACATGAAATATTAAATATAACATTCTCATAATGATATGATGAAAATATGAAGAAGAAGAAAGTCCACCTTAGTTATATATATATATACATACCTCTCAAAAGGGTACATCCATCCATATTGTACCGGTCCTCGCATTAAAGCTTCAGTTGGTAGATGTACAGGTAGATGTTCCATGCTATTAAAAACTCCAGGAGGAAATATTTTTTCCAATTTACACAATAACTTCGGTACATCCTTCTCTAGTTTCTCCAAATGAGCTTTAATAAGAGTAGTCGAACATAAATCTTTGTACATTAAGCTAAGCTCAGTTATGGGCATCCAAACCTTTTATGGTAATAGTTCCTTAAAAACTATCGGAAATAGAGTCTCAAGAAATACATGACAATCGTGACTCTTCATTCCTGATAGTTGAAGGTCCTTCATGTCAACACATCGTTTCATATTAGAAGCAATTCCATCTGGTAACTTCAAATTTTCTACCCACTCTAATACTTTTTTACGACGAATATTTTCCAACTCATAACAAGCTAAACGTTTGAAATTTGAACGTTCACTATCAATTTTTAGTTCAGGACGATTACAGTAGAATGCAATATCCTTCCTTGACTTCAAATCATCTTTTGTTTTTCCCTTAACATTCATAATTGTGTTAAAGTAGTTCTCAAACACATTTTTCTCATTATGCATTACGTCCAGATTGTGCCGAAGTTTCAGATTCTTCCAATATGGTAGCTCCCAAAATATACTTTGTTTGCACCAATTATGAATTTGTCCTTTACCAGGGATTTTTGGCTCTCTTCCTATCTCATGCATTTTAGGATAATCTTGCACGATCTCGTACACTTGTTCACTACTCAGAATGTCGGGTGGCTCTAAAGTAATAGTTGTATTTGCCCTGAAGTTTTTCTTATCAAATCTAAAACGGTCGTTTGGATGCAAAAAACGACGATGACGATCCCACCAACACTGTTTGCCGCCATATTTTAATCGAAAGGATTCAGTCGAATCCATACAGATAGGACAAGCGAACTTGCCGCTAGTACTCCAGCCAGAAAGCATCCCATATGCTGGAAAATCACTTATTGTCCATAATAAAGAAGCAAACATTCTGAAATTTTTTTCCTTGACACGTCGTAAGTAACAACGCCATCTATCCACAGTTTTTTCAGCTCATTAACTAAAGGTTGCAAATATACATCTATTCCGTTTTTGGGATTCTTTGGTCCAGGAACAATCACAGTTAAAAACATGTACGAATTCTTCATACACATCCACGGAGGTAAATTATAAGGTGTTACAATAACTGGCCATGTCGAATAAGGTTTTCCGAACGATGCAAAAGGTGCGAAACCATCCGTACACAAACCAAGTCGGACATTTCGTGATTCTTTAGCAAAATCTGGATAAACTTTATCAAAATGTTTCCACGCCTCGCCATCAGAAGGATGACATAAAATTCCTTCCTCTCGTTGTCGTTCATTGTGCCATCGCATGTGTTTTGCGGTAGCACAAGATGCATATAACCTTTGTAATCTGGGTGTAAGTGGAAAATAATGCATACGAGTGAAAGGTACACCTTTTCCATTGGTTTTCATAGACTTATATCTTTTTTTATTGCAGAATTTACAATTCGTAAGGTTTTGATCTTCCTTCCAATATATCATGCATCCACCTGGGCATGTGTCAATTTTTTCATACGGCAAACCAAATGCAGATACTTCCTTTTTTAATGAATACCAATTACATGCCAGCACATTGTCAGGTGGAAGCATTTCTTTACACAAACTTAAAATCGCATTCATCATGTTTTCCGACGCATTGTATTCGGATTTTATAGTGATTAACCTAGATGTAGCCAACAAGTGTGTCATTGTACAACCTTTATAAAGCGGTCGTTTCGATGCTTTTAACAAATCAAAAAACTTTTTAGCTTCCGAGTCAAGTTCTTCTGCTTCAGGTTCATCAGTCCACAAACTTGGACCGGCAGCATCATGGACCATTTCTGTCATTCTATCTTCCATACTATAGTCATCAAAATTAGCATCGATGGTTTCGGTTGCATCTTCAACTACCACTGTCGAATCATGCTTTGTCCCTGATTCACCGTGATATCTCCACACGTAATAATTTGGCATAAAACCATAATTATGCAAGTGAAAAGTTATAGTTTCGTAATCTTGAAGTTTCATGCAATGGCATTTCTTACACGGGCATCGAATTTTTTTCATCTTTGTTTTATTACAAGACGCCACTTTTAGAAATGCTTCCACGCCATTTCTAAAATGCAATGATATTGATCCTCTTTTCCATCCAGGCTCATACATCCAAGTTCGAACTTTCATATAATCCATCTTTTACTGCATAATTAGAAATAAATTAAATTATATTTAATTATATTTAATTAGAAAGATTTTCTTTTGGAAGCTGATATAATTACTAAATTGCAACATGAACGTATCGTTCCTTTGTTGGGAATTTGTGTTGAATTGCAACAAAATATGGCAGAATAGACGTGAAAGAATCAGCTTCCAAATATGAAAAATCAAAACAATATTCCCACCTGAAAACTGCTGAAAAAGAACAGACCATCTAGTCTACTTATTCTCCTTTCTTGCTAAATAATCATCGGTTTTGAGTTAATATAGTCAGTATTTGACCTAGTTTTGAGTTTGGATTAAGAACACATAAAACATTTTCTACTCATTCTCCTAAAACTTAGATGCTATCATTTGATAAAACCATTAAAATAATCTAAACAAATTGAACTAAATAAACCAAATGAATTCCTAAATTTTGTTATAAAAGCTGCAACATCAATATATTAAGAATAATGAAATTTATCCCAATGTGTTGTAAAGTAAAAAAAAAATATCCAGTAAGTTACAACATCAACAATGGAAAGACTTGCACCGAAGAAAAAAAAATTGTCTTGGTGATAGACTTTTTAGGACCACTAGAAAATAGAAATGATATGACCTTTTTTTTATCAAAGCAGAAAGAATACATATATACACACAAAATCACAATATATATGTACTGGCACAAAACATTTAGATGTTATCATTAGGGACCACTTATGCATATGGTTTTGGATCGGGCTGTTGCTACTTGCAGTAGCATGTTGAGTGTCATTTTTTTAATCATCCATATCCAATATCACATCCAACAATAGTTTTTTTTTGCATGAGTATTCATAAAATTATGATGCTTTGTTCTATTAAAAGCGTAACCGAATAGTCATAAGCTGTTAGTCCAAACATTTCAAATGACTACAGAAAACTTCAATCGTTTAATTCCTTTATAAAACAAACTCCATCAGCAGTGAATAATGAACACTCATAAATAATGGGTCCATATCCAAGCTATAGGTCCAAAGCTTTTATCTTTATAATCCCAGTTTTTATGTTGATTGTTTCCACTTTCCACTTTCCACTACAGTATAGGTTCTTTTTCTCTTTTTTTTTATCCTTTATTTTTCTCTTTATTGAAAAATAATAATAAAATACGCTAAGACTTGTTGATTGTTTAGTTTTGGTAAAATGATTGTTCAATGATGCAGGGGTCCGCTTTAAATAACACTAAACTGCGTCATAATGGAAGCAACTTGTTAGAGGGCAAGCATAAATAAATTGTTATGTCATCCCTGACTTGCATAAATCTTTGCTAGAAAAGGCTTCGTGTGTTCTCTATTAGACTCCAGCAAAGTTGTGGTTTTTATTTCCAAGTCTGGCACTTAGTTGCTAAATTGCGTTGTAGTGTTTTTAACTTTTAGAACTTCAACGCTTACTATCCTGGTTCCTACTCTGAACTATATCAACATAGGCATAAAGTAAATAGCCAAATAGTTGCACCAAAAATTCCATGTTATAGTTATTTACCTTCAATTCATCTCACAACTTAAGGCCAGTGCTATGCTATGTATACAGGCATGTATTATAGATTCAAAAAATATGGAATAAGGCTTGTTTCAGTAAATCTTCTCTTGAACCAAATTATATCTTATTTTATTTTATTAAAAAAATTTCTTCAAGAGTACAAGTTTGCAGCTGATCAAGAAACAATCGATTCTTTGAACTCTTGTTATACGAATAGCAATGGGAAATTCAAAAAAAAAATCCGAAGATTTTCAGTTTGTTACATAACAAGAATAACAAGCTATTTCAATCAGTAAACTACCTTGGTAATGAGGACAAAATCCAATCACTCACCGTTTTCTAAAAAGTATACCAACAGAATATACTTTACACTAATCTTGTCCTACCAATAAACAATATTACAATAAACCAACAAATCATCAATAGCCATAAGATAATGGTTCTTAACTATACCTTTTGCATAGTAAAAAAATTACAGAAAGGATCTTTCTCCTTGACAATCAAAGTATAAACGTATGATATCCTTTTTTTCCCTTGATAGACTTTTGAAACATACCTTTGGAATAGCCGATTGAAAATGCCTAATTAGCAGTGGCAGTATAAAGAGACTGTAGCAGGACTTCAAACCAACAGTAGAAAATATCGCGTAGGAGGCAAGGATGAGCCAACGATGGCTGATGGAATAGCCGAGTATGCAGCGATGATTATTTAGAAGGCGTTGATTTTTGAAACCCTAGTTTTTTTTGGGTTCAGCATCGGGTTTTTTTTTATTCGTCAAAAACTGAGGGTAGGAGAAGGAAGTAAAAGGTAATTAACGTAAAAAAAAAAAAAATTCCATGCGTAGGGACGGCGTGGGAAATTTCCTATGTCTTTCCTACGCCATTGTGGAAATTGTATAAACTTAACAAAGGCGTGGAAATGGCGTAGGAAATTATCTACGCCTTTTCTACAGTATCATTTTAGTGTAGACGATTTCCTACACCTTACTTACGCCTCGATTTTTTTTCTACGTGTTGAATTTGGCGTAGGAGAAGCGTAGGAAATTTCCTTACGTCTTCCCTACGCCTTTACCTCTTTCTACCAGTTTCCTACGCCTACCCTACGCCCCGCCTTTTGGCGTAGGAAAGACGTCGGAAATTTTGTGTAGGAAACTGCAGTGTTTTCTAGTAGTGATACAAGGAACACAGGGGAAGTGCTGTCGAAATTTTGTTGACTCATTATAAAATGAAATGATTTACGAAATATAATTACTATTGTATTTGTAATGGGAAGTAGACGATCGACCATCAAAGTAGAAAACAATAACCTAAAATTTTAATATTATATTCATAATGCCAATCCCTAAAATGTATAAAAGATAATCATTTGAAAGTGCTGTGCAAAATAATGAAGGCGTGGAATAAGATTCTTCTGAAGTAATTTTATCGATTTTTAGACAACACGGCTGATCTGTTGGAAAATCTATGGGCGAATGGTTAGTCAATAGGGATTACAATATAGCACACACATATATTCTTTTTAATTGCGCTGAAGTTGCACCATTTGTTAGGTAACATTAAATAACAAGTTTGGATATATTTATTTTAATAATACATGTGTAATTTAATTATAATGCAATATATTATGTATATCGGCGGTGTTTATGAATCACAACATCCAAACGGCGATATTAGTAAAGATTTCACTAGTTGGTTTTCGAACTACGTTTATGATCCGATAAATTGTGCGGTCGATGAAAGATTATAACATCTAGCGATGAGACCAAAAAGAAAAGTCAAGACAGATCCAATATTCTTTGCCAATGGATATAAATTCAGCATCAAAGAATTTGGTGCTGAAAAATTAACTAACAATACCCATGTATTTGTTAAAGGAAGTAATGATCCAAATGATCATATAAAGGATTTTTATGGCGTGTTAACCCATGTTTCAATTGACATAATTCACACGACCTGCGGAGGATGTTTTTTTGTTTAGATGCAACTGGTTCAATAATGTTACAGGTTTTGGAATCAACGTGCAACCATATTATAATCTTATTGAAATAAAGCATACCTCGCGTTATCATATGTACAATCCTTTTATACTCGCCAAACAAGCCCTACAAGTTTATTACACTCCTTATCCATATCTAAAAAGTGATAAAGCAGATTAGTTGGCAGTTTTTAAAATGAAGCCAAGATTTACTTTTGATACGATCAAATCGATTTTGGACATCTAAACGATGAATCAAATGTATTAGTAGAAGCATTTGAGACCGCATAGGAAAACAATATAGAGTACAAGACTGAGTCTGAATCAGAAAACGAAGAGGACTGAATAATAATGTACATTTTAATAAAAGGTAATTTATGCAGTTATTTATATTACATTTTTCTCATTAACAACGATACGTTTTCTCATAATTAAATAATATGTTCACCCATAATAAAATGATTTGTTTGTGACAAGTATTATGTCTCTTTTCCGACAATACAGTTCTTCCCATTCAGGTTCCCCCTCTTCTTCTTAGAGAGGGACAGTCGTTGGAGGTGATGGCGGTGACCCATCAGGGCAGGCACCACATACCATAGTGACTTTGAAGCCTAAAGCAGATGGGTCATCAGTATTAAAATTATTAGCATTAAAAATATTTTGTGTATGTTATATTAGTCACGATTTATTAACGGCCTGTTTCATATTTAAACACATGGGATTTGAGCTGGAGCCATCAGGGATTGTTCTTGGTATTTCGAAGCAGGCTTACATGAGGAAGATGACTACATGTTGGCCTGGATGGAGTAAGATCCCAAACCCCATTAGGCAGTGTATCTGGTAGGACTTTCTTGTGAGTGTAAATTTATATATTATTATATATTACCACTTTACAATTTGCTGACTAAGTACAAATTTATAACTTATATTTTCTCAACGTGCACGGGGTGTAGACTTATGGGAAGCCGACATTCCCCTTTGCTAGCGCCATTGGAGTTCAAAAATTACTAAGAATTACCAAAACACAATTTCTGGCCTTAGGAAAGCGGAGAAGAAGCCCAACTGGATGGGCACTAACCTATGGGATGCTTGGGTGCTTGGTGGGACAACGATGAATTTAATGTAAGTCTATCATATATCACTTAAATTTTTTTTTTACAACTGTAAAATATAATGTCCAATTTAAATTTGCAAGCGGAGTCAGAGAGGAACTCTACAAATAGAAATAAGAACTGGTCACACATTGCGGTGGTTCCAAGTCATTCCAGCATCATCGTCATGAGGATATAGTAAATTTATTAATTGCAATTATAAACAGTTATTACATTTGTACATTTTAAGTTATAAGTTATTGATAAGCAGTTATTACAACAGTAATACATATATACCAATTATTTTAAGAAAGAGCGCGTGGAGGTCCCATCTCATATATGGATGTATTTGCTCATACTCATGTCATCAAGCAGACAGATGAAGTTTGCAACCTCGCATATGTATAGGAGGATAAGGATAAAGAAACCGCTTCCTATGTAAGCATATTTTAAATTTAAGTTATTAATATTGATCAATTTAAGTAATTAGTTATAAAGAATTAAAATAATGTTGTATAAATTTCAACTGTATTTTCTTTTGCATTTTAGGAAAAATTTCAGGAAGCACGAGCACAGATGCTGGAGGGTACGGAATGGGATGAGTTGACACGTGATGAGGAGGATGTTATTTTTGACACTATCATGGAACCGACGTTGTGATGTAGGTGTTTTGGCTTTGGGAACCAAGTGGTAATTTATAAAAATAAACTACCATACAAAAGTTGCATAATTTTTATAAAATATACATAAGTTCTATAACAACTTATTTCTATTCGCAGGGAAGGACCTCCCAGAAAGCATACCATAAAGCTCAGGACAAAGCAGAGATTGCAGAGCTGAGAGCCATGGTTGTCCAGCTACATGGGCAAGATCGCCTTCGTGCTGTGGAGATGGCGCGGTTGAACCAGCGCTTAGCGGAGAATGTGCAACAACATGGAAATTTCCCTTTGTCGTTGGGTGCTTCCGGAGGCAAGTACGAGTCTTGATAGGTATGCTATTTTGTGTTTGTGTTTGGACATTGCATATTTGCACTTAGAGATGGTGAGTATCATGTTTTTTATTATGTTTGATATACGTTGATGAGAGGTTGGATATTTTATGTTGATTAGGGTATGTTTGATATATTTTGTGGAGATATTGGACGTTTGATGTTGATTGGATATGCATGGTACATTCTGTGGAGATATTGGATATTTGATTTTATTTTTATTGGATTGTTTGAGCTTGATTTGTTGCTAATATTGCTGTTGGTATAATCTATGATTTTAGCTTTTTATATATATGATATATATATATGAGAAATGGGCCGTAATATATATTGATGTATATGGATTGTATGAGAATCGAATGGCGGTTAGGAAGGAAAAAACCTTCCATATTGCCGACGGCTTCTGACGGATAGTGACGGCTATCTGGTCATAATATTCCGACTAATAGCGACGGGTATCGACAGAATATTGGCAAGGTTCGTGGCCATGTGTACACCATCAACCATCGCTAATAGCCGTAGGAAGCTGTCGGAAAACCATGATCGATTCCACCGAAAAGATTCGGAAAGTGCATACGCTATTTCGATGGCTATTCCTTCGGTTATCGAAGGCCGCCGACGGCTATCTGCCGTCGGAAATTGATGTTATTCATGTAGTGAGACAATGGAGAAGAATAACATCGTTTAAAATGTTAACGCTAACCTCTCCCTTAGAGCTACTCTTAGGATAGATAGTTCAACTTTATAATATTTCCCTCCACAACTTCTTCCAAAACACATAACTCATATATCAGTTTGAAGGTTTTTTGTTAAGTAATACCTAAGTATACTTATTTGATCCCGCACTCTTCAAAACTAAATCAGTGAATTTTCGGTTAATTCAATTCTGATTCTTTTAGATATAAGAGGACAGGAGTCCTCCGCGGGGGATCTTGAATACATGTTCCTAAAGTAAGTGACGTTTCGTACAAATGGGTCCTCCCTAGGGGATCTCAAACCATATAAATCCATGAAGCTTTTATATACATCCTACGTCAATTTTGGTAAAGATCGATAGTCGATAAGTCAACTATCTAGTACGAAATGAAAACAATCGTATATGGAAATTAAATCTTATACCCTTATTACCTTTTTCAACTTCTCGACTTCCAATGCTAGGTACTAAATAATTTCCATAAATGAATAAACACAAACACAATTAAGTTACAAGCGACTTATAATTCCCTATTGTCAAATAATACTTCATTGTTAATACTTGTATATATAATTAAAAACCTTTACAAAAGATATATACATGTATACTAGTACTTCACTATTAATTCTCCTCTTTTCATTCTTAAAATATATTCATATTTTATGTCAAAGGTATAAGAATATCATAAATCATTTAACTCAATATTCCATTTTAAAATATAATCATAGAGATTAAAAATAAATGTTACTCAAACATTGTTACTATAAAACTTTTTCTCTCTTATAAATTAAACTGTCGGTTTTTCTAACATTTTTCCAAAACACATCATACTTATCATTACTTTTAAAATACTCTTTTAATGATCTACGTATATTCGAAAATATAATTAAAAGGGATAAAACCAAATGTTACTAAAACATTGCTACTATAAACCATAACATTTATATTTATCCTCCTTTTAAAAAATCGGTGCATATTCAAAATTATAATCAAAAGGGTTAAAAACAAATGTTGCAAAAATATTGTTACTGTAAACCGAAAACATTTTATACTTATCATTAACTTTAAAATACTGTTTTTAGAGATTAAAGCATATCTACACTTATTTTAACAAGATAATATACTTTTAAATAACTTTTCTAAATGATTTGTTAGAACTGAATGTTATATCAAAACCCCTTTATCCTTTTATAAAATATTTAACTCATTTTTTCCAAACTTATATGTATAAATATATGGAAATACTTTTACTTATAAATATGTTATCATATTCATTTTATTAAAATTGTCATGTTTTCAGTTAAAGTAAATTTTAGTGCCCTTACCAACCCGCTATTTGCAAAATCTGACAAGCAAAGATTGGCGTTCTTATAAGAACTCCTTACAAACATGGAGCAAATGAAGCATATCTTCTATATACATCAAGCGCAAACTGGACTAAAATTTTCTGTTCCCGACTTATATTTCCATACAGTCCAATCTAATCTGAACCATGCATCACATTATTTATCTAATTACTGATACCCATGATCTTATCAATGTAATGAAGTGATGCACAAATCAATGGGTGGGATGATGATGACACACGGAGAAATGAGAAATTTGTTGTGCAAAGTAGATTTTTTTTTTTCAAAGAAAAGTTTATAAACAAAAGGAGAATAAAAGCCATTCTCCGGTGGCTTACAGAAAGGGGCTAGCATCAAACAATACCACCCATAGGCCAATATTTAAAACTGAAAAAGAAAAAAAAACCAGAAATACAAACACTCAGCGGCAGCTATACCGCCCTGTACAGAGATAGGAAAGTAGAAATAGAGACCACCAGCAAACCTCCAACCCGTCTTTACCATCAGTAAAGACCAGACCTCCACTCAGAACCATAGAAGCGACAGCTCTGCAAACAACCAAAACTGGGAAACCAACGCAAACTACCGCCAGGAGATGGTGGCTAATACTGGCCAGCAGGATAGACCAGACCAGAAGACCCTGTCCGATGAAATTGGCGACGAAACCACAGGCTGAGTCCAGCGAAGAGGAAGCTAGTCTAAACCAACCCAATGAAAACCAATACAAGAACACCAGGCGGGGAGCAACAACGGTCCAAAAGGAGGAAAAAAATCGACCCGCTCTACCTTCCTAGAAGAAACCAGCAAAAACCCACCAAGCAAGCACAAGAGATATCCAGACCAAGAAAAACAGCACAATCCTGAACAGAAGCTAGCAAACACATTAAAGTAAAAAGAGGGGGGAAGGGGAATAAGGCGGTGTGTGAAAGGCACTACCTTACTGTGAAGGCTCAACCAACTCCCAATCTGGCGGCCGACTGCACGCAAGTGATCGATAGGAGTCCCACTAACCGCCGGGACCTATGGCTCATGGAACCCTTGAACGGTCTACCCCGAAAGGCCATGAACACATCATTCCTCACGCGATGGATGATGGAAAGCGGATCCATAGGAACGTTGTCGAAAATGGCCTTATTCCTTGCGCACCAGACGTGCCAGCAGACAAGACACGAGATTAATCTGAACACAATAGCCCGAAGGGATTTTCCTGAATTCCCGGCCCACCAGGAAGCAAGAAGATCAGAAGGCATGCTTGTATTACTCCGAGCCCCAACCAGGTTACCGAAGTAATTCCAGCAAGCTTTGGCAGTGAAGCCTTTGAAAAACAAATGGCTCGAGGATTCCCTTTCCCCATTGCCGCAGCAAAGACAACGGGAGACCAAAGGGATGCCGATATGTTGGATATTAACGTCGAGTGGCAAACCATCGTGAAGGAGACGCCACATTAGTAATGAAACCTTGGGCGGAGTACGAGTATCCCAAATGAAAGAGAATTCTGGACGGATAGGGGAAGGAACTCTGATAGAAGACCAGGCTTTCAGAATAGAGAAGGAGTCGCCATCCCAGCCTGTCATGCCGCCGTGAGCGTCAGAGAGAGCCTTAACCGACTGCATATGCTTCCAGGTTTCACTAGCAAAAGCAGGAGAGCCTGAGAAGTTAGCGCCCGCAAGTCTATGATATTTAGCACGGAGGAAAGAGGCCCAGAGGGAGTTGTTAGCCCCAAACCGTTGCCACAGCTTACACGCAAAGGCCTTGCAAAGGTCGGAAGGGTTACGCAGACCTAAACCACCTTCAGATTTGGGGCGACAAACCACGTTCCACGACACCCAATGGTGGCGACGGCCGCTTTCCTTGTTTCCCCAGAGGAAGGAAGAGGCCAAGGACCGGTATGAACGGAAGAAAGAGGCAGTAGGGGTCATAGTCGCAAAAATATGAGTTCCCATGGAATCCAACACTGATTTGATAAGAACAAGCCTGCCGGCCTGAGATAGAAGAGACGCGTTCCAGCGTAAAATCTTTCCCCTCACTTTGTCAAGCAAGGGATCGAAAATAGCATTTAGCTTCCTGCCTCGATAAAGGACAATACCAAGGTAAGGAAGTGGAAGGGAAGATTCCTTGAAACCAGAGGTAGACTCGATCCAAGAAGCGCTAGCAGGAGACAAATCCTTAGAATGAACGAAGCAGCATTTAAAGGGGTTAACAAGCTGACCCGAGGATCTCTCGTATTGATGGATAAAACTAAGGAGCCGCCTAACAGAGGAGCGGCTACCGTTGGAGAAAATAACAATGTCATCAGCGAACGATAAAGAAGAAATAAGGGGACAACCCCTCGGGATACCGAAGCGTTGGATTTGACCATAAATGGTTAAGGATTGAAGACCACGAACAAACGCCTCAGCCGCAATCACAAATAATGAAGGCGAGAGAGGATCACCCTGACGCAAACCCCTCCCAGCTTTGAAATACCCATGGGCAGAGCCATTGATGAGGACAGAGAACCAAGCGTTGGAAATAAGCCGCCAAACCATGTCAATCAATCCCTCCGGAAACCCGAATGTCCGAAGGACCTTGATGACGAAGAACCAAGACATGCGATCGTAGGCCTTAGCCATGTCTAGTTTAAAAACGACATTGGAATCCCTTACTTTCCGATCAATTTGAGAAATCAGTTCCTGGGCTAGGAGGACATTATCAGAGATAAGACGACCTCTAACAAAGCCTGCCTACGAAGTGGAAATGATCCGTTCAAGGAAAGGCGCCAAACGAGTGGCCAGAATTTTTGAGATAACCTTGTTAGAGAAGTTGCAGAGGCTAATGGGACGAAAGTCCGAACAAGCCCGAGGGTTATCGATCTTCGGAATGAGAATCAGGTTGGTGGAGGTCCAACCATTGGGAAGATTCCCTCCCGAGAAGAAGGATTGAACAGCAAGACAAAAGTCGGCCTGGATAATAGACCAAGTAGTCCTATAAAAAACACCATTAAAACCGTCAGGACCACTGGCACTGTCCTTGCTCAAAGCAAAAGCACAAGAACGAATCTCCTCGGGGGCCGGGATGTCCGTGAGCACGGCGATCTCCGAGGGGAGAACCAACGGAGGAATGAAAGCTAAAAGGGCTGGGTCAGTAACTGAAGCTGACGGGGAGCCCAGGAAGGATTGGAAGTGGGAAAGAATGACATCTTTAACTTCCTCGGGCTCCGAGGCCATAGTGAGATCTGGTCGCAAAATTTCACGGATCGATAAAAGACTATTCTTCTTACGAATAGAAGAGTGGAAGAATTTGGAGTTCGCATCACCGTGGATAGCCCACTTGACCCTCGCCTTTTGACGGAGGTAGTCATTCTCGACACGAAGTTCCGAGGAGAAAGAAACTTGGGCAAGGGCCCACGTCTCCTTGTTTGAAGCGGATGGATGTTCGTCAAACAAAGATTCTGCAACGATAAGAGCCTCTTCGGCTGATCGAACGCGGTCGAAAATGTTCCTGAAAACTTCAACGTTCCACACCTTAAGGCACGCCTTGAGACGCAATAGCTTGCGGCCAAAAGCCGAGCAGGGAGTAGCAGAAACAGGGGAGCTCCAAGAGTTAGAAACCACTTGAAGGAAAGAGTGGTGGGACCTCCACATGCTCTGGAATCTGAAAGAAGAGGGTCCCGAGACCGATAGAGGAGAGCACCGAAGGATCATAGGAGCGTGGTCCGAAAAGGACCGATGGAGATGAGAGATTGAGAATGAGAATGGAAGCCGAAACCAATCCTCCGATCCGAAAACCCGATCCAGTCTAGAAAGAATACGATTCGGGCCTTCTTGGTTGTTGGACCAGGTGAACGCCGATCCCACGAAGGGGATTTCCGATAGGCTTGAGGAGACGATGAACGAGTTGAAATCAGCCATCGCCCCTCGGTTAATGGCCGCCCCACCCCTTTTCTCCTCTTGGGTAGCTACGATATTGAAGTCTCCTCCAACCACTGAAGAAGAGAAGCCAAAAGAATCGAGAGCAAGAATATCAGACCACAGAGCCAACCTACCCAATCGATCACATTTGGCGTAGACTGCCGAAAAGATAAAAGAGGGAGCAAAGAAGGAGGACGAACAAATCACAGAGAGGAGCTGAGATGAGTCGAAAAGGGGTAGAATCACAAACGATTTGGACCATAAAATCCAAATCTTGCCCGAGACGTTCGCCGATCCACCATCGAATCCTAGGGATAGAATGATTCGGGGAAGGTTCGCCGGCTCAATCATGGGCTCTAGGATCGCTATCAACCCAATCGAGTGCTTCTTAACAATGCGCTTTAGCCTAGCTAGAGACGCGTCGTTGCCAACTCCACGAATATTCCAGAAAAGAAAATTCGCCATGAGAAAGGTCGGCCAAAATCGAGGAGACCGGGTCGACAACACCCTAGTCTCAGACCAGATACAGAGAATACCGAGCCGATCGGTCGATCTGCTCGGACGCCGCTATAGAGCGTGTGCGAATGGTGCGAGGAGTGGAAATGGCTCTCCGCGTCCTACGACGAGACGAACGCTGAGGAGGGACGGCCGACTCAATCATCGCCACTCCCCTAGACCCGATCGAAGGAGGCGAAGAAGAGCTGTCCGATAAGGATGAGGGAGAGGAGTTCCTAGCCAAACAATCCAACCGCTCATTAAGGAGTGCAATCTCAGCCTTGCTCATCAGAGGAATGGAGATGGAGATAGGGCACAAAGAAGAAGAAAGAGAGCACACCGAAGAGCAATGAGAGGACGAGGGAACTTCTCGGCCTAGAAAAGTAGAAGGAGACCGCAAACAAGACGGGATGCGATCCACACAAAGTCTGGAAAGCCAATCGAACCAGACAAAAGAAGACATGTCACCTACTGCAGTGACAATCGATGGACCGAGAAAGGAGACATAAGCTGAATCAACCACCGTCTTAGGAAAGCTGAAGGAGGAGGGGTCAGTCAAGAGAACAATAGAATCAGAATCAGACGGACAACAAAATAGTGTAGGAAAGCAATCAGATTGCTTCCCATGTTGCTGTTGGACTCCTGCCACTGCCGGACTGTCACTAATCAGACAGCCCCGCGTAAAGGATAGGAGTCTCGACTCAGCCCCGATGCCTCGATCGCCCGCGCAGATCGAGAGTGGCTGGCAAGTATCCAAACTGCCCGTATAACGGTCGAAAGCGATCGCTATACGTTCAGCTGTAGGAGAGCGCCCACGCCGACCACATCGGGCCTTAGCCATCCATCGGCTGTCCCAATTGGGCGCAGTCTGCGATGTCCCAAAAAAATCAGAGCACGCCAAAAATGATACTAAAGGGGAATCGATTTGGCAACGAAGTGGAATACAACAATCGGAATCCAAGTGGCCGAACCAAGTACGAATAAGAGCTAGAGCGGCACCGATAAAGCATTGAGAGTGCTGCAACGAAACCAAGGGAAAGCAGTAGAGCCCAGACAGGGAAACAGCGAAAGGGGATGAATCCCTGTCATGAGTGCTGACCAAGATAACATAAAGGAAATTAACAAAGCTCAGCCGAATAGAGATGGCCTCAAAAGCCAACAACCCAACTAATAACAAACAACCATCTATCACAACGAAAGAGATAATAGGGGAAACAGAGAAGCAAACCTGCCTATCCAACGAGCCACCACCGTGCCTAACAGAGGACAAAGCCCTCTGCGTCGAAAAATCAATAACTGACAACGGAGACGCCAACGGCGCTGCGTCCGAAGGGACAGTCGAGCAACCCAGTAAACAAACGGTTGATGGCGGAGGATTGGTGGTCAAATCCAATTCCCCACTGCCACCAGCAAGACCGGAACAGCCAACAGAACCAAAACCACAATCAGCCTCGACCAACGCCTCCGTAAACTCTTCCCCAAGAACTGTAAGACGAGGAGTGAAGCAACCTCGCTCTTCAGCCAAATGAGATCCAGTAAGTTCGGAATCAAGACCATATTCCAGCGAGCCAAAGCACGTCCCAAAAGAGGACAAATCCAAGTCTCCCACCTCTGCCCCGAAGAGAAGGCTCGGAACAAATCGGGTGATGAATTCCCGACCGCCGAAGGCCTCCGGTAAGATAGGGGAGGCGGAAGGAAGCAACCGCTCATCAGCAGCAGAGGGCAACGAGGCAATAGAGGGCGGGTCACGAATGGAATACGAGAAACACGGAATTAACTCCATGAACCGCTCGCCCACAACAAGAAACCGGAACCTATTCAACACCGCTGCCGACAAATGGGAAAAGACGCAGATCTCCATAGAATCAGGGCCAGTAAAGCTAACTGACAACGGTGGGGCCACAACCTTCAACATAGCATCAGCTACATCAGCAAAGGAAGGACATTCACCCACGAAATCACCACGAAAGTAAAAAAGCCCCAAATCCATACAAACCCTAGAAACCACTGCGATGGAGAACAACGAACGCACTCCAAAAGGAGAACTCGCGCGACCAGGGACGGAAAAATTAATGTGCGGAGAAATCAGATGAGATTCGCGAAGACGAAGAAATTTAGGACGCCATGAGAAATAAGACCGTTGCTCTGTTTTAATTTAAAATTCCTTATTTGTTAGTTTGTGCAAAGTAGATTGCTGTGCCATGTTTAGACATATCCTTATAGGCACCGTATTTATCCCTCCCTTTTAAATTCTCCTCTGTGTAGTATCAGTATTCCTATAGGTTTCCTGTACATGTAGATATCACTATAAATTTGGTTAACAACCCTTAACTAGACGACGATTAAAACATCTCCAATGTCATTAACTGTGTTATACGAAATATATTAGATTAGAATGACAACAGGACAACAATGTGTAAATGTCATAATTTGCGAGTACGTAAAGTACAATAAGTGTAGCTGTACAATTTTATCAAGTTAGTTGCGTGTCCATACCAAAGTTGATGTACATAGCAGATACTGTACATGCACAAAGATGTTTTTTTGTTACTGATCGGATACAACATGAATCATTCATAGTTTGAATTTCTGATGTATTTGCATGGAAAATTTAACTACTTTTATAACGAAAACGTAAGTCAAATTACATACGCAGATATATAATCATCTTGGAATTTAAGGGGGAGTCATATGTAGATTTGTCTTCACACGAGTTTTACGTTTTGAATTTTTCTTTCTTGTCCATATTCTCGTCAAACTAACAGATCATCAGAGTAGATGTGAATATCCTCCACCAATGAAAATATTAAATAAATATAGAACTAAAGTGGAGGCGTCCACAGTTGATTGTAAAGTTTAGCAACAAGTTGATGCGCATAGGAGTGAGGACATGATAATTGCATGCAACACACACATATAAAGTTACTGAATTTTTGGTGGTTGTTGTGTTTAGAAATTATATACGCAGCTTCATTGTTATGTACCAATCCACTAATTCAAGCACATTTTTTGTCGGTCTTTTACTTAGTGTATACATAAATTTCAGGATTTATAATAAATTAAAATTTTAAATTTCAGGATTTATAATAAATTAAAATTTTAAAATTATTTGTTTAGATTTATTGGTTGTGAACTGATCGAAGAATATTCAATAAATATCCGACATCACTACAAAACAGGCTTCGTTTAGCGACAGTAGCTTGCGACGGCTAAAAAAGCGGTCGACGCTAGCCATCGCTTAACGCGCATATACAGCAGTAACCCGCGAACAGAAAACATTATCTCTGCCCTCCGAAAACCAAAATTCAGCCTCTTTCTCTCCTCCTCCACCGATGCTCCAGCCGTCGGCTCCCGACACGAGCCGCCAATCTCTCCATCGCGAAAGCTACAACTCCCCAAAGCTTAAAGGTATGTTATTGCTCTCCAATTTCTACTTAATCTAGGTTTAATCCAAACCATAATTTCGAAAATTTGGTTGATTATGTGATAGAAATTGATGATAATGCGGTACCAGTTGTTGATAGTAGCGTATTGATCGATTTGGGGATATGTTGAGAACCCTAATTTGACAAATTAGTTAATTATGAGTTTATTATTGTTTATTAGTTAATGATAATATTGTATTTGTAATTGAGTTGGTGATATTAATTAGTGGTTTGATTGTTTAATTTGCAATTAAAAATTAGGGTTAATTTATAATCCGAAAATTAGTGTATAATTACTGATTGATATGCTAATGGATATATAAGTTTACAAGAATATTTGTTATAGTTAATTAGATAAATGGTTGAATGAATTATATAATTTTGACATGAGCATAACAACAACAGATATTATACTGAAATCAATTTTTGTCAAAAATTAAGAAATGAATATAACAACAAATATTCTACTAAAATCGATTTTGTAAAAAATGAAAAAATTAATATAATAACATTAAATATTTTGCTAAAATCAATTTTCTAATAAAAATTAGAAAATGAATATAACAACAACTAATATTGTACTAAAATCGATTTTGTAAAAAAAATTAAGAAACAAATATAACAACAACAAATATTCTACTAAAATCGATTTTGTAAAAAAATTAAGAAATGAATATAAGGACATTAAATATTCTGCTAAAATCGATTTTTTGAAAAAAATAATAGAAAATGAATATAACAACAACAAATATTGTATTAAAATCGATTTTGTAAAGAAATTTAGAAATGAATATAACAGCAACAAGTATTCAGCTAAAATCGATTTTGTAAAAAAATTAAGAAATGAATATAAGAACAAATATTGTACTAAAACCGATTTTCCAAAAAACTGAGAAATAAACATAATAAAAATAAATATTATACCTAAATCGATTTTCTAAAAAAATTTGAAATGAATATAATGTTGATTTAAAAATAAGCATTAAACATTATTTCAACAAATAATTGACTCTAAAAAATTAAAGCCTTTAGTCGCAAAAGGTTTTAATTTAGTTTAGAAAATACATCAACAAAAATACACCCCTTAGATATAAAATTATGCGTAGAAGAGAGGTGAAGTGAAGTGCTGTCGAAATTAGACATAAGTATGGTGTGCGAAGCCTTTAGTCCTAAATAGCTTTACTTTATTTTAGAAAATACAACAAGAATATACCATTTGGGTGCAAATTATGCGTAGAAGAGAAGTGAACTGAAGTGCTGTCAAAATTACTAACATATATTTATAAATTTGGAACAATGTTCGATTATTTTCCTGACCATACTTGGATGTACGTAGTCAGAACTGGTAAGAAAGTTTCGGTGAAGGAACATTTCTACAATGGTGTACACGAATTTATTAAATTCGCTATATCTAATAATCGAAATAACGAAAAACTTCAATGTCGTTGTAGTAAGTGCCAACATTTGAAGCATTGGAAATCAGACACAGTTAAAGTACATTTGTATAAATCTGGTTTTGTACCAAATTATTATTTGTGGGATCGTCATGGAGAACATGCTGCACCTACACCTAATTCTGTAGCATCAGATGACGATCATATTATAATGAACCCAATAGAAGATATGGTGGAAGATGTAGCACGATCAATGTTCCTTACCGTCCAAGTTGACGATCAAGACGTAAACATCGAAGAAGAACCGAATGTGGGAGCGAATTTTTTTTATGATTTACTAGATGTTGCTAAGAGGCTGTTGTGGGATGGTGGTAAAAGTGGAACCGAATTATCAGTAACCGCTGATTACATCACTATGAAATCAAAATTCAACTTTACAGAAGCTGGATTTAAGGTAGTTGTACATGCTGCAAAATGACATATGCCACCTAATAATCTAATGTGTGATAGTCATTATAAAGTGAAAACACTTATGTCGGCTTTCGGTCTGCCGTACCAAAAGATAGATACTTCACGATCAAACTAATGCCTCATTAAAACCTTACTAAGAAAAACCAAGTGGGAAAAATCTTAGTGAAGGAAAAAGAGTACATTATGATATACTTATGTATGCTCCCCCTGATTTTATATTTTTCCCTTTAATTTTGAATATATGTCATTATAATTCAAATCGTTATAAATACTTTTGTAACATAGCTTAGACAAGCGTTAAAAGTCCGAAGACAATTATTCTACTTTCCATTCTTTAGATTTCATCATATACAAATAGTTTCCTTCGATACAATCGAATTTTTCAAGATCGTTTCTTCCAAATATGATTTGCCTTTTATGAATTTTGTATGCTACCTTTATTAAAAACACTTCATATGCCTTCATTTTTGTGCTTCAAATCAGTTTTGCATATTGCAACTACATCTTTGATGAATATTAAAAATTTCATTACAACAATACTTAAAATCAGGAAGTAATTTACTCATCTTGAAGTGCATGAAGATTTTCATTACAACAATATTTAGAAGAAGATTGTAATCTACATTCCATGTTTTTGCATTCTTTATGATCATCGAAGTTATTTATATTCTCTAGGAACTTGTATATTTTAATAAGTTTTGCCTATCGCGACTAATACTTCAATGGATACTAAGAGTTTCATTACAACAATACTTAAAAATAGGAAGTAATCTACTAATCATGAATTATATCGAGATTTTCATTACAACAATACTTAAAAGATGGTTGTAATCTACGCTCCTTATTCTTTGCATTCTTTATAACCACCAAAGTTATTTATATTCTTCAGGAATTTGTATACTTTCATCGTTTAATATGATTTAAGCAATATTTATACCTTCAGGGTATATTAAGTGTTTTAAACACTTTCGCTACTTTGCGGCCTATAAGTCCACATTTCTATATTAGTAAAGATTCATGATGGCCAATCAGGTTTCCTTTAATTCAAGATCTTTAATCTATTTATAAACATAAGCGCTTTTTATTATTTACAAATTTATCATCGATGATTATTTCTTGTCAGTTCTAAATACGATTTATTGATATCTCAATATTTATCCTATTTTAGGTACCTAAACCACTTCTAGGTTTATTTGACAATCATGTCATGGGTCTTTTCCAAAGCACCCTTAAGTGTTTCTTCAAAAACACACACCTTTTTTATTTGGCATCTTTATTACTTACTCCAAAAATATTTCAAATTGACTTCTCTACCACACTTCAGATGTAATTTATACCCTTTTTGTACTTCTTGGATTTCAACTTATAATTGTAACAACCCGATATTTTGGACCATTCGCATCCATTATAAGTGTATAGGTAGACACTCATGCCGGAATTGAATTGCTCAAAATACCGCGTTGTTAATTTAAATTTGGCAAAACTGAACATATACGGTAAATAAATAATCACAGAACACAGACACAGAGTAATAATTGCAGCAGAAATAAAAGAGATAGTAGTTCATGAAGCTACTATATGAATATATAAAATACATCAGAGTTTACAACATAAGAGTAATACGATACATCAGATACAAATCAGAATACATCATTGGAATCATCGAATACTGAAAGCAGAATAGATGGCTGGATCTTCAAGCAAAGCTCCAACTTCAAAGGTGAGTCTCGAATACTGGTACACTCAGTCTGACCCGAGCGTAAAGAAAACACAAAACACTCGAGTCAGGATTAACATTCTTATATTAATCAATCCAACTCAAGTGAAATAGCAATTGAAATACAAGTAACTCAAAGGATGTTTGGAATAACCATCCTTTAAGGATCCGTTAAACTATCTACTAGGTAGTAATGTACGATAAGTAGATAATGTCTATCAGTAATATAAAGATATCAAAATAGTGTTAAGTCATGGCCCATTCCACCCTTAACACATTTTTATTCCCAAGAGCATATACAAGACCGTAGTTTCCCCCAAACCGGAAGTCACCATAGGGCAATCCATATACTAAAGGTACAAAACAAATCGTAGTGGTCGCGTATAGGGATACAAGTATGACAAGGCACATGAGGCAATACCCAAGGTAGTGAAACTACTGTTCGCCTGATCCGGACTGGTGAGAACGCATCGCCGTAGCGATCGCAACACCGCGAAACAACACTCCCAAAATCAAGGGTGCACCAATCGACAACAAGTAATGAATAGTTACGAAGAAGTGTGTTCGCTTGAGATAGCTGACCTCCATTTGGTCCGGCACGGCTCCTGTTTTAGTCATTTCCAATTTGACACAAGTGTTAAGGCTATCCATTATCGTTCTCTTTCTTCAGTCATCACGTACATCATTCCAACCACTTCATTCTGGATAATCACTCCGCATATAGTTATTAAAGTGGTTTTCGGTTTAGACAGAGAGTATGTCCATAACCGATTCTGGTCTCTTTAATAACTTTCCAAATTATTACACCGATTGGTCATTTATATATTTCAAAACCAAACCAATTTCAATTCAATTAGAATTCGTAAATCAACATTTCATTTGTCTTTCTAAACTAATTTCCAAAATTTACATTTCAAAACATCCAAATTACCATTTCAAAATCTTATAATTCAATTTCAATTTCTTTTTAAAACAATTCAAATATTGATTCAAGTTCGGATACAAGTTTCATTTCGAAATCATTTAAATTTATTTAATTTAACATTCAGATCAATTTAAATTCATTTATCTATTTCATTCAATATTTGTTAAGTTAATTTGTCATTCAAACAATTTCTATTTAATTTCCAATTCATTAAATCAATTACTTAAGTTCAACTTCATTATATCAAAACTTCAAATTGAATTAAATTAGATTCGTCAAATCAACTCTTTAAATTACAAATCTTACAATAATCTCAATAAATCACATTTTATTTCTTGTTAAAGAAAATTCAATTTCACTTATTCATTTACTTAGTTACAATTTCAAAGCTCAATTAATAAAGAAACTCAATTTCAATTATTCAAGAAGTTCAATTCCACTTATTAAAGAATTCAATTTATTTAGTTATTAAATAATTCAATCTTATTTAATTACTTAATAATTTCAAAACTTAATTATTAAATAATTTCAAACTGATTTATTAATAATTCCAAATTTTTAAAACAACGTTCATTCATTATCTACAATGTTAATATTTTGATTCGGATTATTAAATATTAACATTTCCTTCCATAAAAATTCAAATTCCAACTTCGTTTCAAAGGATATTATTTATTCAAATAAAATCTTCATTTTATTTTAAAATCAAATCATTGACCAATCGGGTTTTATTTAATTCTCTATCCTAAGTCAAGTTCATTTGGGTATTTATCATTTCAACCCGATTCCAATTCAATTCAAAATCAAAACATAGCAAAGGGAACTTGTAGTGTGATAACTGGGATGGTGTCAAAGTAAATAAACAAGCAATAACAACAATCAATATCAATCCAATAATCAATTCAAATAATCCCGAAATAACCGTATCAATTCGCATTGTTGTTTGTGCAAATTAATATAATTATTTCTAGAATTTACACTATCATTTCATGTAGATTAAAGATTATTATACTAATTATTCTACGCAATTTTACACTTGACATCAGTTATTCAATTCCATACTTCATCAATTCGAAGGGTTCAAGGGTAATTAACCATTTCTACGTGTCAAATAATTAAACATTTAAGGTGTCATATTTTACAAATTTAACAAATCAAATTCAACATATAGATCCAATTTAAATTATGGACTACCCTATATCAATTCAATTGCATATTATTTATCACTTTAACATTAAAAATTTAAAGTCCAATATAAACATCAAAAATCAATCAATTATCAACCAAACTGGATTATCATTGTATAAATAATTAACAGATAGTGGTGTCAGATGTCATAGGTGAACTGATACAGGTAATAACATATATATTTAACAGTGTACATAACTAGCAGCATATTTCAATTGTCGTTTCAAATGAAATCAGATTTAATAAATAAAAGAACATTAATCGTGAGTGATTGCTCACCTTCCGAGGCTAGAGAGATAGACAATGAAGTTAAGTTACGAATTGTAAGCACGACTTCCAAATTGAAGTTAGATTAGCACGATTCGACGATCAAAGCTGGTAAACAGAAATAGACGAATTTAACTCAAAATGGATCAATGAGGATAATGGGATAAGTGAACACGTATATATACCGATATATATTTATATATAAAATCGTATTCTTAATTTAAATACATACCAAAATCTTTTAATATATATGAACATCGATATTAGGTTAAACATATATACACATATCCAAATCAACAATCAATATGTATAAAATCGAAATACATATATATAAAATCTATAAGTAAATTTGAAATCAAAGTGCCTATATAGAATATATATAACAAAACACATATATTGGTAGACATGCAATTTCTTTACACATTATATATATTAATACCCTATATTTATGTAACCTAGGAAATATAGTATAAACTGTATATGCGACTACAAGTGTTCATATTTTAAACGTATTATTGATATATACTTTTCAAAATCACCCTTTTTTTTTAGAATTTATAAAACCAATATTCCATTCAAAATATTTTCAAATATTAACATCACCATTCCTCAACAATACCACAATATCAACAAAGTTTCATACGGAATATATATAAGAAGTTATATCCAACATATCAAGGTCAAATTGCAGTGTATATAAAAATAAAACAACAAAGAACTACATACTTATACTCTTTCCTTTCAGTTAGATATACATATCCTAATGCAAATATATTTTATATTTCAAGGTCATCAATTCTCTTAAGACCCTACTAAAATCTACGTATCACTAAATATATTTATAAAGTATCAAGTGAACTAGATTAAAATTATATATAACTATATATATATAAATCATTATTACTATAATATATTTATGTATATGTATCATGACAGCCATTGAAAATCTTTGAAAATCTTATGTACACAACTTACACGTAAATATATATATATATATATAAACTTTCTTTCCAGCAATACAAACAGGAAAAACAAAACAAAACAGGTGAACAAGATAGACAAGGATGTATGCAGACTAACCTATACATATCATACTAACCTCAAGTATAGATACTTTAAAACATATTATTCAAAAATCAAAATATATATATTTACAGATTATGTATGCAGACCCAATTATATCTCTACTAATATAGATACTCTTACGGATGAATGCAGGTGGAACAATGGAAGCGAGGGTGCGATCGCCTGGAGATGCTGGTGGGGCCGATGGAAAGGGAGATCGGTCTTAGCATTTGAAGCCGGGGTTAGTGAGGTGCTGTCGATGGCCGATGAAGTGGAGAAAGCAATGGTGTCTGCGGTGAAGTTAGCATGGTCGGGTGTTGTTGATCTTCATGGAGAAGGGTTGGAGGCCGTGACTTGGCGGAGGCGGGTTGAAGGGAAGAGCGACGGAGAGGTTGCAGCTGTCGGGCGTGGAAAAGTAGCAGCGACCATGGTGGTGGGACGTGGGGTGCGGAGGAGTGCTGAAGCGTCGGAGGTGTGGGCGTATGTTGGGTGGCCACATGGGTTGAGGTGCTTGGCGTGGGGTGTGCGTGCTGCCTCGGCCACGCGTGGAAGTGGGAACGGCAGGGCTTCGCTAAGGTCGTGGTCAGGGGAAAGTGGATGGTGGCTGCTCGTGCAGTGGGGCCATGCTGGAACAGGGCGGAGTGAAGAAGTGGTTAAGAGGGAAGGAGGCATGGCTTGGCAAAAGCAGGTCTGGGTGGAAGTGAGTTTGCAGAAGAGAAAGGAGAAAGAAAATGATGTGGCCTTACTTGTATACAAGTAGTGAATTGCAAAAGTGAAATATTAAAGGCTAATGGAAATATGAGCTGTCACTACTGTTTCTTTTCCAAAAGAGAAGTAGGGAGGGGAAACGAACATAAGTGTAAATCATAGATTCATAGGAACATGCTGGCAATTTAATACATCTTTTCTTTTTCAAAAAAAATGAAACGGTGGGAAACTAACAGTTCACGACAATAAATTTGGAGATATTAAAACCTACAAGTCTGATACTCATAGAAAGTGAACGAACAGAAACAAGAATTTAGAAAGTTCAAACGGTACCGGTACCGATACCGATAACCATTTCACAAATTCTATTTCGTATAAGACTTCAAACACCGAACAGAATATACTATGGATATTAGAACAACGAGGCAGTCACAATGGTATGAAGATATCGGTGGTACGATTGAATTATAAAAAATTCGAATTTTCTAATAGCGGAAAATGCAAGAAATACGCTGAAAAATAAGATCGACGGAGCCAAAGATGTCCGAATTTGGAAAAACGACAAACTGACATCTTACTCAGAAGATGGTTTAGAATTTTTCTATGTAAAGTATTTAGGTTTCGGAACATTTTATTTTCATCGCTTTTTGACTGATTAAATTGAAGTAAATCTACGTACGAAATAAACTTTCGTATTTTCGGACGAAAATTTACCAGTTGCTATGTTTAACTAGACGCATTTCAAATATCAAATTTATATCTCAAAATTTTATCGTTTAAAATTTCACAAAATTTCAATTAATAACGTTATTAAAAACCGGTTAAATTTACGGGTCGTTACACTCTCCCCCACTCAAAACTTTTCGTCCCCGAAAAGGAACGAGGTAAGAGAATAGAAACAACCAGAAAGAAAAACAGATTTGAAATACAAAAATAACAATTAATTTAAACCATATGAATTCAAATTTAGATTAATTGATATTCAATAATTGATTTAATCCATTTGATTTCACCAAAATCAATCTCAACTATTTCTAAATTCATTATCTTATTATCCAATTATCTTAAATTTCCAATTTCTAAAACCATAAATTTGAATAATCTTTTATTATAATCATATTTTATTTTTAACAATTTAAATTCTTCTTTATTCCAAATTATTGTTAAATTTATTCTACTTAATATATCTTCTCACATATATTTTACCCATATAAATTAATTTAAAACATAAAAGTTTCGATTTAAATTAATTTATATTTACTAATTGCTTTAAATTCAAGGTATTTTCATAAGTTGATCAAAATTTCAATTTATATATTCTTTCAAAACAAATTTATTTCATTATTAGCTGAGTTTTACTTATTATCCTATCTAACTCAATTAACATCCTTATAATCAAAATTTAGTATATAACTGATCCAGCGGATTAATCAAAACGATCTTCAATCGATGAAAGTAGCAATCTGTGGATTGATGGATACTAAAATGCCCGAACTCGTTGATCCGAAGATACCGAACTCTAGCTATCTATGACTCGTTGATCCGAAGATACCGGGAAAGAGATCTACGATTCTTCAACGTTGATCTTGTGCACAAGATTCCGTGAATCGGCTTCAGCAAACGATGATTCGAGCGCACTCGAATGACGTAAGTGGAGATAGGAGATACACTTGACTACCAATTGAAATTGAAAGCACAAATCTAACAAAAGAGAATTTTATTCAATATTCAACAACCTCTTACAAATGAAACTCACGGCCTATTTATAGGCGAACAATTTTACAACAGAAATTTCACTAACTCCTAAGTCGTTTCCGACTTAACAAAGACTCCGACTCAACATAAGTACAAACAATACACGCGACTTAAGTATCACGACTTAAGTATCGCGACTTAAAGGGAAAACTCGGAGCGACTTAGTAAATTCACTACACGACTTATGAAATAGGATGGCGACTTAAATGAGCTTCAGGAAAAAATTAGGCAGCGACTTTAAATTGGATTCACGACTTAAGGATTTGGGATCTTCGACTTCAATAATGGAAGCAGCGACTTAAGTAGCCAGAAATGCGCGCGATTTTAAAATCCAGGGTAGCGACTTAGTGATGAATGGGCTTTGCGACTTATAAAGATCCGGTATAGGTTGCGCGACTTAGGGAAGAATCGGAGGCGACTTAAAGAATGGGCTTCATCGCGACTTAGGCTTTTGTTCTGGCGACTTAAAATATTCTCGTTTGCGACTTTATAAACTCGGCAGCGACTCATTGATGGTGGTACGCGACTTAAGAAAGGCGGAATACGATTTAGGGCTTTGGCTGGAATCGCATAACTCGTTCGCGACATATGAAGACGCGCGGCGATTGGGAAAATGGAGATGAGTCGGCTGGAGATGAGTCGGTGGGTTTAAGTCGTGAGTCGGTGGGGATAAGTCGTGAGTCGGCTGAAGATGAGTCGTGGAGTGGAGGGTTGAGCGATGAGTCGGCGGGAATGAGTCGCGGCGATGAGTCGCGGCGAAGTAGCGATGGATCCGAACGAGGTAACTACTCCATCATCCTCCCCTTGTTGGATAGAATTCGTCCTCGAATTCACACTCTCATCATCTTTGATAAAATCCTCCCCCCAGTACGGAATTAAATGTTTGACATTGAAAACATCAGAAGTATGAACATTTTCCGACAACTTTAACCGATACGCATTATCATTGATCTTCTTCAAGATTTCTAGTGGACCAATCTTTCGTGCTTTCAACTTGTTGTAAGTTCCCACTGGAAAACGATCTCTCGTCAATACCGCGTAAACAAAATCACCCTCTTTGAAAACAACACTCCTTCGTTTCTTATCCGCCATCTGTTTATACCTCTCATTTGTCTTCTCTAATCGTTCCTGAACGATTCTATGGCATTCTTTCAACCCATCAACAAAATCAGCAGCCCGCTTAACTGTCCCCTTCGGTTGTGTAACCATCATAAAATCCAACGGCCCCTTTGGCAAACTTGAATATACGACCTGGAATGGACTGAACCCAGTACTTCGATTCACCGCATGATTATGAGCAAACTCTGCCTGACACAACTTTAAGTCCCAACTCTTCAAATTGTCCTGCACAAGACACCTCAATAAATTTCCCAACGATCGGTTAACCACCTCTGTTTGCCCATCCGTTTGAGGATGATATGCACTACTAAAATTCAGCTTCGTTCCCACCATCTTCCATAGACTCAACCAAAAGTGACTCAGAAATCGAGTATCTCGGTCAGAAACAATAGATTCGGGTAAACCATGTAAACGATATATTTCTTTAAAGAATAACTGTGCCACTCGAACTGCATCCGCTGTCTTCTTACAGGCTACAAAATGTGCCATCTTCGAAAACCTGTCCACCACAACAAATATAGAATCATTTCCCCTCTGAGTTCTCGGCAATCCCAACACAAAATCCATGCTGATATCAACCCATGGTTTGGTAGGCACAAGTAACGGCATATATAACCCCGCATTCGTCGCTGTTCCTTTCGAAACTTGACAGATATGACACCTTTCCACAAATCTCTCTATCTCTTTCCTCATTGACGGCCAAAAATAAGATTGAGAAATTAACTGTAACGTACGATCTCTACCCACATGGCCTTCTTCATGTAATTCTTTAACAATCTTCATTCTCAAGCTACAGTCTGGGATGCACAAACGATTTCCTTTAAACAGAAAACCATCCACCAACACAAATTCATCAGTGCTTCCTTCCTTTACTTTTTCAACAAATTTCACAAAGTAAGGATCTTCTTCAATCAATTCTGGCAATAATTCAAAACCTGTCACTTCAACTTTCATTGTCGTCAACAAATGACTCCTTCTGCTCAAAGCATCAGCCACACGATTGGTTACCCCTGACTTGTGTTTAACCACAAAAGTAAACTGCTGCAAATAAGCAATCCACGATGCATGTCTTGCTGAAATCTTGTCTTGTCCTTGTAAATGTTTCAACGCCTCGTGATCAGTGTATAAAACAAATTCTTTCTGGAATAAGTAATGTCGCCAGTGCTTCACCGCTTGAACAACAGCATAAAATTCCACATCATAGGTACTGTACCTCATCTTTGCTCCTGACAACTTCTCGCTGAAATATGCAATAGGACGCCCATTCTGTCTCAACACCCCTCCAATTCCAACCTTTGACGCATCAGTATGCAGTTCAAACAATAACTGAAAATCTGGTAATACAAGAATTGGTGCAGATGTCAGCAACTTCTTGATCTTCCCAAAAGCAATCCCAGCTTCCTCCGTCCAAGAAAATTGTTTCCCCTTCATGCAATCAGTCACCGGTGCCATCATGCTACTGAAGTGTGGAATGAATCTTCGGTAGAATGACGCTAGCCCATGAAAACTTCTCACTTCTGTAATTGTCTTCGGCTGCGGCCAATTCCTGACTGCTTCAACTTTATTCTGATCTACCTGGATGCCCTTCTCCGAAACAATATACCCCAAGAACAAAACACTATGCGTCATGAACACGCATTTCTTTGTCGCAGCATAAAA
This sequence comes from Allium fistulosum, assembly GCA_030737815.1. Classification (NCBI taxonomy): domain Eukaryota; kingdom Viridiplantae; phylum Streptophyta; class Magnoliopsida; order Asparagales; family Amaryllidaceae; genus Allium; species Allium fistulosum. The sequence goes on along the minus strand of CM060906.1, from coordinate 291,614,316 downwards.
TTGTTCCTCTCGTAAAATAATTAACACTTCCTTCAGATGTTGAACATGCTCTTCCAGACTCCTACTATAAATCAAAATATCGTCAAAGTACACCACCACAAATTTCCCAATGAAAGGTCTAAAAATTTGATTCATCACTCGCATGAACGTACTCGGTGCATTCGAAAGACCGAACGGCATCACCAGCCATTCATACAACCCTTCTCTCGTCTTGAAGGCTGTCTTCCATTCGTCTCCAGGTCTAATCCGAATTTGATGATATCCGCTTTTCAAATCAATTTTCGAAAAGATAGTAGCCCCACTCAACTGATCCAGCAAGTCATCCAACCTTGGCATTGGAAATCTGTATCGTACAGTGATTTTATTCAATGCTCGACTGTCCGTGCACATCCTCCACGTCCCATCTTTCTTCGGTACCAACAAAGCTGGCACAGCACATGGACTCAAACTTTCCTGTACACGTCCCTGCTCAAGCAATTCTTCCACCTGCCTTCTTAATTCTTCATGCTCCTTTGGACTCATTCGGTAATGCGGTCTATGTGGCAATACTGCTCCTGGAACAAGATCAATTTGATGTTGAATGTCTCTCAGCGGCGGTAACTCTTTAGGCAACTCGTCTGGAAATACATCCTCAAATTCTTTCAATACTGACTTCGCTTCTTCTAGAATTTCAACCTCTTCACTGCTCTCACGCCCAATCAACAAGAACACTTCCGGTTCCTCCTCGACCTCCTTAACAAACTCCTTCAAAGATAACAACGTTTTCAGTTCTTCAATCTCCTCCAGTTTGTTTTCTTCCTGTTGGCGTTTCTTCGAAACCAGAGTAATCTTTGTACCTTCGAACATGAAACTGTAACTGTTGGTCCGTCCGTCATGCTGCACAGCTCGATCATACTGCCACGGTCTCCCCAGCAACAAATGACAAACGTCCATATCTACGACATCACACCAGATTTCATCTTTGTATTTCTTCCCAATTGAAAACTTCACACAAGCTCTACGTCCAACTTTCACTTCACCACCCTTCCTCAACCAAGCTAACTTGTACGGTTTAGGATGTTTCTCGGTTTTCAACTCCAACTTCTTCACCGCTTCTGTAGAGATAATATTATCACAACTTCCAGCATCAATAACAAATTTACAAACTCTCCCCAGAATAGTGGATGTAGATTGAAAGATATTGTTCCTCAACCAACTACTTTCCTCCTCTTGCTTCGGTGTTAAACAACTTCTTCTCATCATCAATGCGTACCCGTCATCTCCCGACAGTAAGTCTTCCTCCTCAACTGGTAAAGAATTAGAGCATTCAGCTTCTTCCTCATCTTCCTCCTCAACTTCTGTCACCATGGTTCTCTTCTTCGGCTTCGGACATTCGTTGCTATTATGACCCATCTCCTGACAATTGTAACATTTGAAACTGTTGTTAACCTTTGCCTTCTCGACCTCCTTTACAACTGGTTTTGCAACAACTTTTGAAACATTAGAACTTCCATTAACACCCTTCGCTTGATTGTTAGAATTGGTAAACATACCACCACCTCGTCTTTCCTGTTTCTCCCAAGCCAACGCTTTTTGATGTGCCTCTGCCACAGATCTAGGATCGAACATATTTACCATATCCTGGATCTGCATTCTCAATCCCCCAATGAATCTAGATGTCAGTTGTTCTTCCGTTTCCATAATATCATTCCTTGCAATAAGCTGATAAAACTCATCTGCGTAATCATTAACAGTCTTTGTGCCCTGCCTCAAGTTCTGCAAACGTTGATACATCAGAGATTGATAATTGTAAGGTAAGAACGTTGCTTTCATCAATTTCTTCATCTTCTCCCAAGATTCAACTTTTGACTTCCCCATTCGTTCACGTGTAAGTTTAGTTTGCTGCCACCATGCCAAAGCTCTACCCCTCAACCTTGTAGCAACCAACTTCACTCTACGACGTTCTGGAACTTCTTTGAAATCAAAAATTTCTTCAACATTAGCCACCCAATCCAAAAACTCCTCAGCCTGCATACCACCTTTGAATTCTGGAATTTCTGTCTTCATCCCAGATTCCCACTTGTGATCGTACTCCGACTGATTCCTTCCTCGTCCACGTCCTCGTCCATGAACACTACCACCATCATACTCTTCTTCACAATCCGATGTATATAGATGTCGATCCTAACCACCAACATCTCTACCACCACCATTTCTTCCACCAACATTCCTACGATCTACATTCCTTCGATCTCGATCGGTCTCATTTCTATCACGACCTCGATCATCAACATTTCTATCACAATCTCGATCCACGCTTCTATGATCACTATCAACACTTCTCTCCCGATTAGAATGTGGTGAAACTCTACTTCTTCCATGGCTCGATTCAGGTGAAACCCTTCTCTGATTTTGACTCATTTCAAGCATCATTCTCTCTAATCGACCAATCCCTTCAGTAAGCTTCTCATTGAAATTCTCGTTGATTCGTTGCTCCATTTCATCGGCCTCTTCTCTTCCGTACAAAGCATTAATATTGCGATGACGTTGAACTCGTCTTGGCGGCATGATTGAATACTTCACAAACACTTCAACAAATTCACACTTCAAGTTTTCAAACACCTTTCGAACCTTGATCCAAAATGAAATGGATCGAAAACTCCAACTTTGTTGCAAAATATGATGAACACGATGAACACAACTTCAACACTTCAAATTCTCGGCTCCAAGACTCGATTTAGCTATGATTGGCTAAAACAAGCTCTGATACCAAACTGATGCAGCGGATTAATCAAAACGATCTTCAATCGATGAAAGTAGCAATCTGTGGATTGATGGATACTGAAATGCCCGAACTCGTTGATCCGAAGATACCGAACTCTAGCTATCTCTGACTCGTTGATCCGAAGATACCGGGAAAGAGATCTACGATTCTTCAACGTTGATCTTGCGCACAAGATTCCGTGAATCGGCTTCAGCAAACGATGATTCGAGCGCACTCGAATGACGTAAGTGGAGATAGGAGATACACTCGACTACCAATTGAAATTGAAAACACAAAGCTAACAAAAGAGAATTTTATTCAATATTCAACAACCTCTTACAAATGAAACTAACGGCCTATTTATAGGCGAACAATTTTACAACAGAAATTTCACTAACTCCTAAGTCGTTTCCGACTTAACAAAGACTCCGACTCAACATAAGTACAAACAATACACGCGACTTAAGTATCACGACTTAAGTATCGCAACTTAAAGGGAAAACTCGGAGTGACTTAGTAAAATCACTACACGACTTATGAAATAGGATGGCGACTTAAATGAGCTTCAGGAAAAAATTAGGCAGCGACTTTAAATTGGATTCACGACTTAAGGATTTGGGATCTTCGACTTCAATAATGGAAGCAGCGACTTAAGTAGCCGGAAATGCGCACGATTTTAAAATCCAGGGTAGCGACTTAGTGATGAATGGGCTTTGCGACTTATAAAGATCCGGTATAGGTTGCGCGACTTAGGGAAGAATCGGAGGCGACTTAAAGAATGGGCTTCATCGCGACTTAGGCTTTTGTTCTGGCGACTTGAAATATTCTCGTTTGCGACTTTATAAACTCGGCAGCGACTCATTGATGGTGGTACGCGACTTAAGAAAGGCGGAATACGATTTAGAGCTTTGGCTGGAATCGCATAACTCGTTCGCGACATATGGAGACGCGCGGCGATTGGGAAAATGGAGATGAGTCGGCTGGAGATGAGTCGGTGGGTTTAAGTCGTGAGTCGGCTGGAGATGAGTCGGTGGGGATAAGTCGTGAGTCGGCTGAAGATGAGTCGTGGAGTGGAGGGTTGAGCGATGAGTCGGCGGGAATGAGTCGCGGCGATGAGTCGCGGCGAAGTAGCGATGGATCCGAACGAGGTAACTACTCCATCAATAACATTTATTATAAACACTCAAATTTTATTTATAAATTAAATTTATATTATATATTATCCAATTACATATTCAACTTCTGAATGATTTAGGTAAGTTGTATTAGAATGCAGTTGAATAATATACAAATAAAATTTTCCCAATTCAATTATTCAAGTTTAAATATTTATTCCAAATTTTGGTTTTATTTATAATTAAAATCATCCTTTAACAAAATTTAAGAATTAGATTTCCAATTAAAAACAATTTAGAGATATATATAATATATTTATATCAAATCAAATTAAATTTTGAAATAAGATACCTATATATATGTGAATCAAAATATACTGAAGAAATTCAAATCAAAATATATATTTTTTTTCCTCAAAACAAAACCATAGCAAAGCTACAGAATAGTTTCTCCACTTCGAAACTCGAAAATGAATGTCGATGATGCGGCCGCCATCACCGAAATTATTTTCCAGCGACAAAGAGAAGAGCACTGATTTCAACGTTTTAAAATTATTTGAAAATGATTTCTATTTGAAAATATTTTAAATAATATACATTTTAAAACTTTAAAATCATAGTTCGAAATTATTGAAAATTAAATTCTCAAATTATAATTTAAATTTATTTCAAATTCCAAATCAAATTATAACCAAGTTTATAAATTCATTTATTTATATTATGCAATAGTCAATGGTGTACAAAACAATAAATGAAAATCAAATATTATCATTTATGACAACAAATTTATTATCAATTTAATTTCAAAAAACTTATATTTATATATAATATAATCATTCAAATTTATTTTGTTTACCAAATTTGAAAACGATATTGTGTCAGTTTGCTCTGTTAAAGTGTTTTGGAAATCCTATCGATAGCGTTGATTAGACGAATCGATCGAAAATCCAAATCAACATCAACAACTCAAACAACACAATATATTTTTAAAACATTTTAATATAATTTTACAAATACAATTCCTCGCTCGACGATACAAGAATAGATTTCGAAACATGTACAGCGATTCAAATTTGATGGAAATCAAATCAAAGAGAATTTTGATTCGAAAATAAGTTTGAAACAGAAGATAAGATAATTCAATTACCACAATCGGGAGATGGATGAGTTTATTTAATTCACGGGCAACCTTAACCGGGTCGTCCATAACTTCAAGAATAAGATCGATGCTGAATTCCGAGGTAAACCAACACTCGATCTCAAGAGATGGAATTCAGGTATAGCAGGTAATAGATAGCATCGTAAACCGAGGATACAGAAATCTCCGGTAAATCGATGCCTATTGTAAATGAGTTTACTCCTTTACGAATCATTCTAAGATTGGCGAGACCGCCGATCTATTATAGATAACATTCAGAATGGAGTTATGGGGTGCTCCATGATTGAAAGAAGACGAATAGTGAAGGACACGAATGAATTTCGGAACCGAGGGGAACGTTCCAAAATTCAAAGGAATTGAGTCAAGGGAAGAGATTGAAACTCGAATGAGAGTGATTCTGTAAATATATTTACCCTATATGTTAAGTTTTGCCTAGAGCTACCAAAGCTCTGATACCAACTGTAACAACCCGATATTTTGGACCATTCGCATCCATTATAAGTGTATAGGTAGACACTCATGCCGGAATTGAATTGCTCAAAATACCGCGTTGTTAATTTAAATTTGGCAAAACTGAACATATACGGTAAATAAATAATCACAGAACACAGACACAGAGTAATAATTGCAGCGAAAATAAAAGAGATAGTAGTTCATGAAGCTACTATATGAATATATAAAATACATCAGAGTTTACAATAGAAGAGTAGTACGATACATCAGATACAAATCAGAATACATCATTGGAATCATCGAATACTGAAAGTAGAATAGATGGCTGGATCTTCAAGTAAAGTTCCAACTTCAAAGGCGAGTCTCGAATACTGGTACACTCAGTCTGACCCGAGCGTAAAGAAAACACAAAACACTCGAGTCAGGATTAACATTCTTATATTAATAAATCAAACTCAAGTGAAATAGCAATTGAAATACAAGTAACTCAAAGGATGTTTGGAATAACCATCTTTAAGGATCCATTAAACTATCTACTAGGTAGTAATGTACGATAAGTAGATAATGTCTATTAGTAATATAAAAGATATCAAAATAGTGTTAAGTCATGGCCCATTCCACCCTTAACACATTTTTATTCCCAAGAGCATATACAAGACCGTAGTTTCCCCAAAACCGGAAGTCACCAGAGGGAAATCCATATACTAAAGGTACAAAACAAAACGTAGTGGTCGCGTATAGGGATACAAGTATGACAAGGCACATGAGGCAATACCCAAGGTAGTGAAACTACCGTTCGCCTGATCCGGACTGGTGAGAACGCATCGCCGCAGCGATCGCAACACCGCGAAACAACACTCCCAAAATCAAGGGTGCACCAATCGACAACAAGTAATGAATAGTTTCGAAGAAGTGTGTTCGCTTGAGGTAGCTGACCTCCATTTGGCCCGGCACGGCTCCTGTTTTAGTCATTTCCAATTTGACACAAGTGTCAAGGCTATCCATTATCATTCTCTTTCTTCAGTCATCACGTACATCATTCCAACAACTTCATTCTGGATAATCACTCCGCGTATAGTTATTAAAGCGGTTTTCGGTTTTGATAGAGAGTATGTCCATAACCGATTCCGGTCTCTTTAATAACTTTCGAAATTATTACACCGATTGGTCATTTATATATTTCAAAACCAAACCAATTTCAATTCAATTAGAATTCGTAAATCAACATTTCATTTGTCTTTCTAAACCAATTTCCAAAATTTACATTTCAAAACATCCAAATTACCATTTCAAAATCTTATAATTCAATTTCAATTTCTTTTTAAAACAATTCAAATATTGATTCAAGTTCGGATACAAGTTTCATTTCGAAATCATTTAAATTTATTTAATTTAACATTCAGATCAATTTAAATTCATTTATCTATTTCATTCAATATTTGTTAAGTTAATTTGTCATTCAAACAATTTCTATTTAATTTCCAATTCATTAAATCAATTACTTAAGTTCAACTTCATTATATCAAAACTTTAAATTGAATTAAATTAGATTCGTCAAATCAACTCTTTAAATTACAAATCTTACAATAATCTCAATAAATCACATTTTATTTCTTGTTAAAGAAAATTCAATTTCACTTATTCATTTACTTAGTTACAATTTCAAAGCTCAATTAATAAAGAAACTCAATTTCAATTATTCAAGAAGTTCAATTCCACTTATTAAAGAATTCAATTTATTTAGTTATTAAATAATTCAATCTTATTTAATTACTTAATAATTTCAAAACTTAATTATTAAATAATTTCAAACTCATTTATTAATAATTCCAAATTTTTAAAACAACGTTTATTCATTATCTACAATGTTAATATTTTGATTTGGATTATTAAATATTAACATTTCCTTCCATAAAAATTCAAATTCCAACTTCGTTTCAAAGGATATTATTTATTCAAATAAAATCTTCATTTTATTTTAAAATCAAATCATTGACCAATCGGGTTTTATTTAATTCTCTATCCTAAGTTAAGTTCATTTGGATATTTATCATTTCAACCCGATTCCAATTTAATTCAGAATCACAACATAGCAAAGGGAACTTGCAGTGTTATAACTGGGATGGTGTCAAAGTAAATAAACAAGCAATAACAACAATCAATATCAATCCAATAATCAATTCAAATAATCCCGAAATAACCGTATCAATTCGCATTGTTGTTTGTGCAAATTAATATAATTATTTCTAGAATCTACACTATCATTTCATGTAGATTAAAGATTATTATACTAATTATTCTACGCAATTTTACACTTGACATCAGTTATTCAATTCCATACTTCATCAATTCGAAGGGTTCAAGGGTAATTAACCATTTCTACGTGTCAAATAATTAAACATTTAAGGTGTCATATTTTACAAATTTAACAAATCAAATTCAACATATAGATCCAATTTAAATTGTGGACTATCCTATATCAATTCAATTGCATATTATTTATCACTTTAACATTAACAATTTAAAGTCCAATATAAACATCAAAAATCAATCAATTATCAACCAAACTGGATTATCATTGTATAAATAATTAACCGATAGTGGTGTCAGATGTCACAGGTGAACTGATACAGGTAATAACATATATATTTAACAGTGTACATAACTAGCAGCATATTTCAATTGTCGTTTCAAATGAAATCAGATTTAATAAATAAAAGAACATTAATCGTGAGTGATTGCTCACCTTCCGAGGCTAGAGAGATAGACAATGAAGCTAAGTTACGAATTGTAAGCATGACTTCCAAATTGAAGTTAGATTAGCACGATTCGACGATCAAAGCTGGTAAACAGAAATAGACGAATTTAACTCAAAATGGATCAATGAGGATAATGGGATAAGTGAACACGTATATATACCGATATATATTTATATATAAAATCGTATTCTTAATTTAAATACCTACCAAACTCTTTTAATATATATGAACATCGATATTAGGTTAAACATATATACACATATCCAAATCAACAATCAATATGTATAAAATCGAAATACATATATATAAAATATATAAGTAAATTTGAAATCAAAGTGCCTATATAGAATATATAACAAAACACATATATTGGTAGACATGCAATTTCTTTACACATTATATATATTAATACCCTATATTTATGTAACCTAGGAAATATAGTATAAACTGTATATGCGACTACAAGTGTTCATATTTTAAACGTATTATTGATATATACTTTTCAAAATCACCCTTTTTTTTTAGAATTTATAAAACCAATATTCCATTCAAAAGATTTTCAAATATTAACATCACCATTCCTCAACAATACCACAATATCAACAAAGTTTCATACGGAATATATATAAGCAGTTATATCCAACATATTAAGGTCAAATTGCAGTGTATATAAAAATAAAACAACAAAGAACTACATACTTATACTCTTTCCTTTCAGTTAGATATACATATCCTAATGCAAATATATTTTATATTTCAAGGTCATCAATTCTCTTAAGACCCTACTAAAATCTACGTATCACTAAATATATTTATAAAGTATCAAGTGAACTAGATTAAAATTATATATAACAATATATATAAAAATCATTATTACTATAATATATTTATGTATATGTATCATGACAGCCATTGAAAATCTTTGAAAATCATATGTACACAACTTACACGTAAATATATATATATATATATAAACTTTCTTTCCAGTAATACAAACAGGAAAAACAAAACAAAACAGGTGAACAAGATAGACAAGGATGTATGCAGACTAACCTATACATATCATACTAACCTCAAGTATAGATACTTTAAAACAAATTATTCAAAAATCAAAATATATATATTTACAGATTATGTATGCAGACCCAATTATATCTCTACTAATATAGATACTCTTACGGATGAATGTAGGTGGAACAATGGAAGCGAGGGTGCGATCGCCTGGAGATGCTGGTGGGGCCGATGGAAAGGGAGATCGGTCTTAGCATTTGAAGCCGGGGTTAGTGAGGTGCTGTCGATGGCCGATGAAGTGGAGAAAGCAATGGTGTCTGCGGTGAAGTTAGCATGGTCGGGTGTTGTTGATCTTCATGGAGAAGGGTTGGAGGCCGTGACTTGGCGGAGGCGGGTTGAAGGGAAGAGCGACGGAGAGGTTGCGGCTGTCGGGCGTGGAAAAGTAGCAGCGGCCATGGTGGTGGGACGTGGGGTGCGGAGGAGTGCCGAAGCGTCGGAGGTGTGGGCGTATGTTGGATGGCCACACGGGTTGAGGTGCTTGGCGTGGGGAGTGCGTGCTGCCTCGACCACGCGTGGAAGTGGGAACGGCAGGGCTTCGCTAAGGCCGTGGTCAGGGGAAAGTGGATGGTGGCTGCTCGCGCAGTGGGGCCATGCTGGAACAGGGCGGAGTGAAGAAGTGGTTAAGAGGGAAGGAGGCATGGCTTGGCAAAAGCAGGTCTGGGTGGAAGTGAGTTTGCAGAAGAGAAAGGAGAAAGAAAATGATGTGGCCTTACTTGTATACAAGCAGTGAATTGTAAAAGTGAAATATTAAAGGCTAATGGAAATATGAGCTGTCACTACTGTTTCTTTTCCAAAAGAGAAGTAGGGAGGGGAAACGAACAGAAGTGTAAATCATAGATTCATAGGAACAGGCTGGCAATTTAATACATCTTTTCTTTTTCAAAAAAAAAATGAAACGGTGGGAAACTAACAGTTCACGACAATAAATTTGGAGATATTAAAACCTACAAGTCTGATACTCATAGAAAGTAAACGAACAGAAACAAGAATTTAGAGAGTTCAAACGGTACCGGTACCGATACCGATAACCATTTCACAAATTCTATTTCGTATAAGACTTCAAACACCGAACATAATATACTATGGATATTAGAACAACGAGGCGGTCACAATGGTATGAAGATATCGGTGGTACGATTGAATTATAAAAAATTTGAATTTTCTAATAGCGGAAAATGCAAGAAAAACGCTGAAAAATAAGATCGACGGAGCCAAAGATGTCCGAATTTGGAAAAACGACAAACTGACATCTTGCTCAGAAGATGGTTTAGAATTTTTCTATGTAAAGTATTTAGGTTTCGGAACATTTTATTTTCATCGCTTTTTGACTGAATAAATTGAAGTAAATCTACGCACGAAATAAACTTTCGTATTTTCGGACGAAAATTTACCAGTTGCTATGTTTAACTAGACGCATTTCAAATATCAAATTTATATCTCAAAATTTTATCGTTTAAAATTTCACAAAATTTCAATTAATAACGTTATTAAAAACCGGTTAAATTTACGGGTCGTTACAATAATGGAGCAAGTATAATAGGGATATTATGGATAATTTATTCAAGTTAATTAATATTTTGCAACCAATATTTAATCTTGATAATCAAAATGAACTTGTACCCCTTTTATCCTCCCCCTCAATGTTGAGGAACATTGAATAATTATCATCTTTGGATTCTCATTTTGATTCATTATGATATTGCTACTAGCAAATACATCATACATATTACATATAGGAGGATAATTCTTTTATCAAGTGATAAGATGCATTCAAGTGATATTGCTTATTTTTATAGTTTTTTTTCATTCATTGATCTAACCAATTAGAATAATTTATTTATTATGTAGATCACTTGAATACATGCATGACTTTAGGTCATTCAACATTTATGTTGATTGAATTTTAAATCACTGAGTGATATCTATGCATACTCCATATGATAAGCTCATATCAATTAGTCAAACAATCTTCAGGTTGTTAGTTAAATATCTACATATATGGATATATACGTGTGTCCGTGAATTACATATATATTATAGATTTGCACATTCTTTATCATTTGAGTTAGTGATTTTAGAACAAACTAACAGAAGGATCCAGATTATTAATTTTTGTTTACCACTCGATGTAAATGTGAATCCTTAAAGATTAAATGATAGTTTCCAAAAACGTCTGGTTTGGAAATACATATGCATCAAATTTGACTTATCAATAATAACTTCAGGTTATTTGATATGTTACAACTTTTAGTTATAGAATATATTGTAACTTCTAGTTACCTGTGGCTATCGATAATAAGAATTTCAAGATCTAAATCTTAAAATTTGTCATTGTTCTTGCTTTAGTATTAAAGTCAAACTTTTCTTAGTAATAATTATTAAAGCCACTAGTTTGATAATTCATAAAACTTGCAATATTTCATGTAACCTCTTGTTTATTGCCATTATCAGACTAAAGAGATTAGAGAAAGAGGCAGAAGATATATTATTCATTTTTGAAATTAGTAGTATATTTACATTACATAGCCTCCTTTATATAAAGGCTTCAGAGCTTAGGATTGAACTTATCCCATGATGTGGGACTAAACAAAACAAAATAAAAGCATATTCACTTTATGATTTACATATATTGTAATAGTATAGTGTGATTTTGATATCAATTATCAACTCACATTAATTGGTGCTATATTTTTTTTCTACAATTATACTTCTAGCAACCATATTGTAAAATTAATTTTCATAATATTCAAAGTTAAATTAAATTACACACATATATCTTATATATAAAGCAAATACTTCCTCAAAACTGATCAAAGTAAAGCCTTTTTTTGCATTTCCCAGAATAATCATACCTACAGTAGCACGTGAGAAACTGCTGTGGATGCTTTTGTCATTTATCTTTCCTACGTGAAAACAATTCCCTCTTTCGCACGATTAGTCCACTCTCGTTTCTCTCCTCCACTTTCCTCAGCTATCTCGCTTCCATTCGCTCCAACAATGGTGATTGTACTTCACTAACAAACCAAAAGACTTTCACTCATTTTAATTTTCCTCTAACTAAAATCATAATTTTATGTTTTATTACATTTATAAACAATCTCTGGCATCACGAGTAAATTCAAATCAATATTCTACATTGAACCTATGTGATAAAATTGAACTATACGAATTCAAAAAGTGATGGAGGACTTCTTCGAAAAGTGAAGAACTGGAGAAGAAAAAGGTCTGTGTTATTTATATAGGTTTGATTTACATTTTTTTGTAATTTTATGAACTATAAATCTTCCTCTCTATTGGATTGCAATTATGTATTATGGCGACCAACAAACCACAATTTCTAAAATTTACAATCGAGTAAAGTTATCCAGTATTGATTCGAATAGAAAAGGAAGCTAAATATTTCTAAGATGATATGCGGGTCAGGAAATGCTGGACAGTCAATATTGCTTCGATCTACGACCACTACAAGAAAGGACGTAATTTTCGACGGCTGAAATCCGTTGGCGGCCGTTGGAAGCCAACGAGAGCCATTGGAAAAAGCCATCCAAAGCAAAGCCGTCACCAAACTATGCTTTCGACGGCTTTCCAACGGCTTCGTCGATGGCTTTGCGACGGCTGCCAATGGTAAATTCCGACCAATTTCCGATGGTCGTCGTGTATACGTGGCTATTCGTGGTTCACCTTTGCATGTGTCGAAAGCCGTCGGAAACCATTGCTCTCTAGCTGTCAAAAACCGTTACAAGCCATCGATTATTTCTTTCCAATAAGCTGTCAATAACCGTTAGATATTACTGACCAATAGTTCGTCGGTAGCCGTCTAAAATCTGGGCTATTTTTTTAATTTCTACTGTCAATCATCTCCTATAAAACACATACATATCAATATATATCGCAGATCGATTTCACACATATACATCATATATATATATATATATATATAATCAAATTACATATAAAACATCAATACGAGAAAAACATTACTATTTAAAACAAATAAAACTCAAACAATCCACCATACAACAAAACATTCAACCAACATGCACATAATCAACATTCAACGTCTCAAAATGTATCAATTATGTCAAAACAAAGCAACACATCATCCAACATTCCCTCAAAATGTATCAAACATACCAAAATACATCATCCTCACCATGTCCAAGTGCATATATGTACAATATCCAAACACAAACACAAAAATCATACCTATCAAGCCTCATCATCACCTTCGAAACCACCCGACAAATGCCCTATGCTGTTGCATACACGCAGCCAAGCGCTCGTCCAACCGTGTCATCTCCACGGTGTGATGACGGTCTCGCTCTTCCAGCTCTACAATCCTGGCTTTAACTCCTAAATCCCTTATTTGTCCTGAGCTTTTTGGTACTTACTCTACTTGCTTCTAGCCTGCAACACATGACCTAGTAAGAGATTTATGTCTAATGGCTTAGCAGCCGCTATAATAGTGTGATATATAAGATTAAAAGATGCTATAACAGTGTGAAATTGAATAGCATTGGTATTCATAAACATTAGTACCTTATTTGCTTTGATTAAATTGAGAATGGTTGGGCTGTCTTCTCAATCTAGTGCTTCTACATGTATATATACTAAAGAGAAAAAGAATTGATAAGAAACTATGTCCTGATAATCTAAGTTATTGTTATAAACCAAGTTATTTCTTTAAAAACTAAATTTTATCTACTTAATTTTTTTTACAGACTAAGTTATTTCTTTAAAACTGAATTATTTTTTATTAACTTAGTTACAGTTATAAACTTACTTAACTTATATAAAAATTAGTTAAGTTATAAAAATTAGGTTAATTTTTATAGGTTTAGTTAATTTTTGTAAAACATAGTTAATTTTACAAATTTATTTCATTTTTATAAAAATTGGTTAACTTAGTTAAATTTTTATATAACTCAGTTAATTTTTATAAATTTGTTTAAGTTCCATAAATTTTAGTTAATTTTCAAGAAATTATTTAATTTTTATTAAACTTGGTTAATTTAGTTAATTTTTAAAAACTTAGTTAATTTAGTTAAATTTTATAAAAATAGTTAATTTTATAAACTTTCGAGCAACATAAATTAAGTTTGTATAAAACTTAATTATTTTCTAATAAACTTAGTTATTCTTTTATAAACTTAGTTATTCATCTCAATATACAACTACATTTTGAAGTGCTGTTAACTTTTATATAAGAAAATGAAATTATAACCTAAACAATTACCGACGAATAATCTAAACAATTTCAAGTTCGCTACAGTCGAGAGATTAGTAAATAGTCATATTCAAACACACCGTTCATTGCCTCTTGGTTGCCAAAGTTATATCGTCTATTCCACGTTGACGGTTTCATCACAGCTTCAAAAATTGCGTCCTCCTCATCGGTAGTCAACTGGTCTTGTCCCATTCTCAGAAGCAACTGCTCTTGTTGTTGCAAAAATATTTTCAGCAATGCAAAATAAAAATACAATTGAAATTTACATTATATTATATTAATTCTTTATAACTAATTAATTAAATGAATTATTAAAAACTTATAACTTAAAATATGCTTATATGGGCTTTGGTTGATTTATTGTCGAACCATGTGTACGAGAGTGTGCCACCTTCATTTTGATGCTTGATGGCATAAGTACGGGCAAACACATCCATGTAGAAGATGGGACCCATACGCTCTCTTTCCTAAAATAATTATTATCTATTATTATTGTATATGCAAAATTATACAATGCAATAGCTGTTTATAATCGAAATTTGTAACGACCTTAAATTTCCGACCCAATTTAAAATTTTAAATTCATCGTTTTAATAAAAATTTTGAAATTTATAAACGATCTAAATTAACGTCCAAACTTTATTTATAGGATACGTCCAGTTAGATATGAATATAGAAAAAGTTTCGTCGCAAAATATTACAGTAAATTTCATTCGCGTTTTACTGTATATCAGTTCATATAAAGCTGCGTAAAATTTATCTTTCAAAATCCAAATAATTTTACATAGTTTTGTTGTGAAAATTATTCTGATCAGGACGGTGTAATTCGTTTCGTCAAATACCGTCATTGGTTGTTCCCTTTAAATTGTTTTGTAATCGAACAATTCAAGCGGTGTAAAATTCGAGTTTTTATAAATTTGTCGTATCGAAATTATCCATGTACCGTTGGAAGCGCCTCACCGCGCTGATCAAAACAATATATATATTCGTGCTAATCGGGGCCGTCGTAAAGATAGTCGCGTTAATTTAACCGTTCCGGACAGACCGGTTAAATAATAACTCAACCCAAATTGTAGCCCGTATCCAAAAGAAATTTGAAAATCAAATTTAGCTGGTGTATTTAATAAAGCAGCTGGTAGTTGGCATTGGGAAGTGAGGTGACTCATCGACTCCTTAATAAAATTTACGGTCACGAAATTTAAATTTAAGAGAACATATCACTTCGCTTCATTCTCACTGTTCCTCCTCACATCCATTCGGAAGCTTCAGGTACACTCCTCCTCCTTTCTTCTTCTCATTTTCTTTCTTACTGTAAAAAAAAAAAGAAAATATGGCTGAAACATAGAGAGAGCACGCACACCACTTGAACATCACTTCCCAGAAACCACTTCTCGCCCAAACTCCAGCCTCTCCATCACTTTCGCCTCGCGTGTCCCCTCACACCGTCCACCCTTTCACTTCGCCGCGCCACCTGAAGAGCACCGCACCCCCTCATTCACTTCTCCCTCCAGACCCCATGCAAACAGCACCACCGCAACTCGAGCTCACCAAGGCTCCAACCTAAGCCTCTCTCACCTCCCTCTTCCCGCTTGGTTTGTCGCCCTGCTCACCGACGAGGCCGTCGCCACCACCCTGTTCCTTGCCTATGCACGAAAATGTGTCGTGCTGTGTGCGTGCAAAGGATGTGTGAGTGCATGTGTTGGTCGTGTGCACTGCGTAAGTGCAAATCGTGTACATGCTGTAGTTATGCACGGTGTACGTGGGTGTGAAGGGGTCTTGATTTGAATACAGGCTCGGTTTTGTAGAAAAGAATGAGTTTTCTTTTTGAGCAAGTCGCAGCTGAAATGCATTTTAAGATGAGTCTCGGTTCAGTTGTAAAATAAATAAATAAATAAATAAATAAAATTGAGTGAACAGTTTGATTTGTTGAAGTAAAGCATACTGTTGCTTTTAGTGATTGCAGAAAGAATGAATATATCCACTATATATATTTTGGGTTGCTGAATAAATAGTAACCATCTTTCTTTTCTCTGTTGTTGCAGCAACCGATTGAGCTCTTTTTATGCAATAGCATCGAATCTCTCAACCTTCATTCTTTCTTCGTCACTGGTAAGCACATTTATATAAAAAAAATTTAAAAAAATGTATATGTATGATTACTTGAATTAATATCGTCTTTCTTTTGTCGATATTTACAGTGTCCGTTTGTTCGTAGTGTACTGACTTCTTTCGTGCTTCGTCGTGCTGCGCCATCAATTTCTTTAACCACGAAAGGTGAAATAAATTTTTCACGACATATATTCTTATGCCAGTTTGTATTGTTGAATGATTGTTATGTGATTAAATTGAATGATGATTGCTATTGTTAAGTGACAAATAAATTGCAAGTTAAATTTGATATAGGATACTGAACGAATTAAAATTTGGATTATATATGTCGAACTTTGATTTGTTAAACTTGACCCCCTTCATATGTGAAATTTGATTAGTAAAACTGGACCATTTAATTGTTAAGTTAATGGACACGTAGAATTTGATAAATCTCACTTTGGACCTTTGAACGTATATTTGATTTATTGTTGTAGTATTGAAATTGAAATTGAACGATAAGTGGAAGACCGTAATGTAATAATCTTTAATCTGCATGAAATGATAGTGTATATTCTAGGAATAATTATATTAATTTGCATAAATAACAAATGCAAATTAATACGATTATTTCGGGATTATTTAAATTGTTGAATTGTTGTGAATGGATGCTATTGCTTGTTTATTTACTTTGACACCATCCCAGTTATCACACTGCAAGTTCCCTTTGTATGCTTTGATTTTTGAATTGAAATGGAATCGGGTTGAAATGATAAATACCCAAATAAACCTTGACTTAGGATAGAAATTAAATTAAACCCGATTGGTCAATGTTTTGATTTAAAATAAAATAAAGTTTTATTTGACTAATAATATGGTTTTGAATAAAATTTGGAATTTAAATTCGAATGAATGAAAAATGTGAATATTTGTAATTTGAAACAAATATTAACGTAGTAATTGACGAAGAACATTGTTTAAATTTTAAATTGATTAATAATGAAGTTTGGAATGGTTAAAATTTAAGTTTTGAAATTCGTAATAATTAAGTTTTGGAAATTATTAATAATTAAGTTGAAATTAGAAATAATTAAGTTTTGAAATTGTTAATAATTAAGTAATAAATAAGATTTGAAATTATTTGATAATTGAATAAGATTGAATTATTTAATGATTAAATTAAATTGAATTTTTCTTCTTAAGAGAAGTCGAATTTTTGAATAAGTGAAACTAAGTTTCTTTAATTGAGTTTTGAAATTTGTAACTAAGTAAATAATAAATGAAATGAATTTCTTTGATGAGAAATAAAAAAATGCGTTTTATTGAAACAAATGGAAGACTTGTAATTTAAAGAACTGGATTCGACAAATTTAATCTAAGATAAATTTGTAAGCTTGATATAATAAGTTGAACTTAAGGAAGTAATGTAATGGATTGGAAATTTAATTGAAACTGTTTTAATGATAAATTAATTAAATAAATATCGAATGAAATCGATAATTGAGTTTAAATCGTTTTGAATGTTAAATTAAGTAAATGATTTTGGAATGAACTTATATACGAAACTCAATGAATATTTGAATTGTTTTAAAATTGAAACTTTGAAATTGAATTATAGAAATTTTAAAATGAAATTGGGAAGTTATGAGATGTAATTTTGGAAATTGATTTAGAAAGACTAACGAAATGTTGATTTTCGAATTCTAACTGAAATTGAAATTTGATTTGGTTTTGAAATATATTAACGACCAATCGGTGTTATAATTACGAAGGTTATTAAAGGAACCGGAATCGGTTAGGGACATACTCACTGTCTAAACCGAAAACCACTTTAATAACTATGCGCGGAGTGTGATCCAGAATAAAGTGGTTGGAATGATGTACGTTGATGATTGAAGAAAGAGAATGATAATGGATAGCCTTGACACTTGTGTCAAATTTGAAATGACTAAAACAGGAGCCGTGCCGGGCCAAATGGGGTTAGCTACCTCGAGCGAACACACTTCTTCATAAAACTATTCATTTACTTTGTGATTGATTGGTGCGCACCCTTGATTTGGGAGTGTTGTTTCGCGGTGTTGCGATCGCTGCGGCGATGCGTTCTCACCAGTCCGGATCAGGCGAACGGTAGTTTCACTACCTTGGGTATTGCCTCATGTGCCTTGTCATACTTGTATTCCCATATACGCGACCACTACGAATTTGTTTTGTATTATACCTATGGAGTACTCCCTGATATCCCACTAGCTTACGGTGGAGTTTACAGTGCTATATAGTCTGTAATGCCATATAAAATGTGTTAAGGGGAATAATGGTGACGCCTTAACACTATCTTGATATTTTACTTTACTGTTAGACATTATCTATTTATCGTATAATACTATGTATAGATAGTTTATCGGATCCTGAAAGATGTTTATTCCATTCATCTTTGAGTTATTGTTATTTCCAATTCTGAATCATTTTATCTGTATAAGAATATATGTCCTGATTCGAGTGTTTGTTTGTGCTTATGCTCGGATCAGCCTGAAGATTTCTGTTGCTGTGCTACTAGGAAGCTGAAGACTTGATGACTATCATTTATCTTTATCAGTATTGCTCCATTCTATTTTGATATTGTATCAGACATCTATGTATTTCTTTTCACTATTTGCTTGAGACATTGTTGTATTTACTTAGTAGCTTCATGAACTACTATTATGACATTGTTGTAATTCCGCTGCGTTATTCTGTTATATTGTATCTGTCTATGATTCTATGATGATTCTCATTTATATACATATACTCCATTGATGATTCGTGTTTTGCACTATTTAAGTTGACATGTGTGGATTATTTTCAATTTAAATGGTCCAAATATACGGGTTGTTACAAAATTAATAAATGTACCAACTCTTCACAGTAATGCTGGAATGACTTAGAATCACCGCGATGTGTGACTGGATTCTTATTTCTATTTGCAAAGTTTCAATCTAACTCTGCCTGTACATTTAAATTAAGTAAGGTAAAGTGATATTATAAATATGCTCTATATATAATGTGATAGATTGTGTGTGGAACTTCAATTTAAATAATTGATAAGAGATTGGTAAACTTACCTTTTCCTTATTGCTATTCCACCAAACAACCTAAGCATTCGACATGCTTGTGCCCATCTAGTCAAGCTTCTTCCCTGCTTTTTTATGTCCGACATTGTGTTCCGGTAGTTCTTCCTCATCTTTCTCATTCGGTAATTTTTGCAATGGAGAGTGTCAACTTCTTGCAAATCTACCGCCCCCTGCATGCTGAAAAAATATAAGTTATATATTTATATTTAGTCAGCAAATTGTATAGTGGTTATATATAATGATATACAAATTTACACTTACGAGGAAGTCTTGCCAGATACACTCTATGAATTGGGTTAGGGTTTTATCCTACCTAGACCATCATGCGATCATTCTGGTAATGTAAGCTTGCTTGTAAATACTAAGAACAAGCTCTGAAGGCTCCAGCTCAAATCCTCTGTGTTAAATATGATACAGACCTTTATAAATCATGACTAATATATCATACACAAAATATTTATGATGGTGAAATAAATTTAATACTTACCCTTTCACTTTAGGCTGTAACGTCACTATGGGTTGCGCCTACTGTGATAGGTCGTGCCATCACCTCCCACGGCGATCCCTCTTTGAGAAGAAGAGAGGGAACCTGAATGGGAAGAACTCCGACATCGAATAAACGATTGAATTCCTGTCATGGACATATCATTTTATTATGGCAGACCATATTATTTAATTATGAGAAAACATATCAATTTTTATGTGACAAATGTAACATTAATAGTGACATAAATTACCTTCTCTCAAAATGTACATTGTTAAACAGTCCTAGTCATTCTCTGATTCAGACTCGGTCTTATACTCTATATTGTTTTCTACCGTAGTCTTAATTGCTTCGACTAAACCATTTGATTCATCGTTTAAAGGCCTAAAATCAGTACGATCATCAGTTATTACTATTTCGCTATTTTCCTCAATGTCTGCTTGATAAGCTTGTTCGTTTGAAATATTATTTCCATCAAACGTAAATCTCACTTTTTTTTAAAAAAATTTCCGACCAATCTACTTATTTCTTTTTTCAGATGGATATGGAGCGTAATAAATTGTAGTGCTTGTTTGGCTAGTACAAAAGGATCGTACTTATGATAACGTGAGGTATGTTTTATTTCAATAAGCTTGTGATCTTCGTGCACGTTGGTTCAAGAACTTGGATCATTGTTGAACCAGTTGCATCTAAGCAAAAAACTTCCTCCGCTGGTCGTGTGAAATATGTCGACTGCAAAACCTGGGTTAACACGCTGTAAAAATAATTTATATGATTATTTGGATCATCACTACATTTAACAAATACACTGGTATTGCTAGTTAATTTTTTAGCACCATATTCTTTAGTGTTGAATTTATAACCATTGATGAAGAATATTGGATATGTCTTGACATTTCTTTTTGGTCCCAACATTCAGTCCTTCGTCGATCACACAATTTCTTGGATCATAAACGTAGTTCAAAAACCAACCAATGAATTCTCTACTGAGATCGCCACGTGGATGTTGTAATTCGTAAACACTGTAGATATATAGATAGTATATTGCATTATAATCTACATGTCTATTATTGAAATAATATATCGATAATTATTGGTTAATATTATCTAATAAATGGTGCAGCTTCAACATAATTAAGAAGAATACATGTGTGTGCTACATGGTGGTCTCTATCGTCTAACCATAGTTCCACACACTTTCCAATAGATCGGCCATATTGCCTAAAAATAGAAAACATTGCTTGAGAAGAATCTTATTCAACGCCTTCATCATTACGCGAAACATTTTAGATGATAGGTTTAAATGGTCACTACAACAATGAGATAAAAAGAACAAAACTTCTTCTTCGATATATGATTTGCAAATCGAACCTTCAACTCGTGCTTTTTGTCAGGCTTTTTCTTTAGATGATTTAATTACTTAGTAAAAAATTATTTCAAATTAAAATTTACTTAAATATGTAATTAAACTAATATTTAACATACTCAATACTAATACCTTTCAAATTGATACATCCATCCATATTGCACAGGACCTCGAAGACATGCTCAAGATGGAATATGGATAGTTAAATGCTCCATTACATTAAAAAAAACTGAAGGAAATATTTTCTCCAGATTGTACAGCAATATAGAGATGTCTATTTCAAGTTTACATAGATGATCAACTTTTAACATAATCGAATAAAGCTCTTTATAAAATAAACTAAGTTCTGTTATAACCGTCCAAACTTTTATGATAAACAGTTCTTTGAAAGTGATGGGTAAATTTTTTTCCATCATTACGTGAAATCATGACTTTTTATCCCACTCAGTTTACCATTTTTATACTCATCACATCTACGATGATTAAAAGAAATCCCATTAGAAAATCTTGATCCTTCTATCCATTTTAACAAAACTTTAAATTGGTAATTGTCAAACTCATAGAAAATTTTGGATTTTTAGTGTCATCTGGCTTGATATGAAGCTCATGACGCTTACATATTTCTTGTATATCACATCTTGATTTCAAATCGTCCTTAATCTTCCCCTTAACATTCAAAATTGTATGAAGAACATTATCAAGCACGTTTTTCTCATTGTACATCACGTTAATACTATAATGAAGTAGAGACCATTACAATAAGGCAACTCTAATTATGAATCGTCGATTCACTTGAAATTTCAATTTGCACTCCGGTTTCATGTATCTTCAGATAATCCTTTACAAGTTTGTATATTTCTTCGCTTGACCAAATCATTGATGATTGTAGTCTCTTGTCTATTAGCTGTAAGATATTTCTATCTTTTCAAAAAGGATGAGTAATGTGGGGGAAACACCGATGATAATCAAACCATGAAATTTTCTTTCCATCAGGTAAAGGAAATGCTTGTATTTCTTCGATGCAATGAGGACAAGCTAGACGACTAGCTGTACTCCAACCTGAAAGCATTGCATACACGGGAAAATCACTAATAGTACGAAAATTATTTGTTATGTCATATGTTTCAACTCCTTCATGCCACAGTGTTTTCAACTCTTCAATCAATGGTTGTAATAAACATCGATTCCTCATGTCGGATCATCAAACCTAGGGTCGACAATAGTGAAAAACATATATGGGGTTTTCATACACATCCATTGTAAGGTGTAACGATAATAGACCAAGATGAATATTTAGAACCAAATTGAGAGAGTGGTGAAAACCCATCCGTACATACACCAAGTCTAACATTATGGCTCTCCACTACAAAAGCAGGATATGTCTTATCAAAATGCTTCCATACTTCTCCATCGGTTGGGTGTGTTAACGTACCTTCTTCCTGTGTTCTCACATTGTGCTAACTCATATGAGGAGCGGTTACAGAATATGCATATAACCTTTGAAGCCTAGGAGTGATGGGTAAGTAATGCATATGCTTGTATGGAACTTCCATTCTCTTTTTTTCTTTGTTTGTATCATTCCTCATTATATATTGTACACTTCCTAAGATCGATGTCCCCTTTCCAAAACAACATGCAACCATTTAAACATATGTCTATTTTTTGATACGGCAAACCAATAACAGACATAGTTTTTCCATTTCATAATGATTTTCGCACACTAAATTATTGGGTGGCATATGCCGTTTTGCAGCTTGTACTACAGCTGTAAATCCAACTTCTGTGAAGTTTTTGATTTCATCGCAATGTACTCTGGAGTTACTGATAATTGGATGCCACTTTTACACCCATCCCAAAAGGGTTTCTTAACAGCATCAAATAAATCATAGATTTTCTTTGCACCAATATTTGATTCTTCTTCGACATTTACATCGTTATCGTCAACTTCAACTGTAGGGAACATTGATCATGCTGCATCTTCAACCATATCTTCTATGGGATTCGCCATGGCAATGTCATTACCCACCTCCTCCTCTAACTATATAGGTGGTACAAGTTCTCCATGACGATCCAACACTTTATAATCCTGCTTGAAATCGTATTAGCACAAATGAACTTTAACCATATCTGCTACCAAATGCTTCAAGAGTTTATACCTACTACACGGACAATGAATTTCATCGTCGTTTCCATTATTACCTGAAGAGAATACAATGAATACGTTTACACTATTATAAAAATGTTCCTTTATCAAACCTCTCAATCTCCTTCGTGATTGATACATCCAACACTGATCAACAAAGTAGGTGCTCAATTTTCCTATTTAAGAAAATATGATAGAAAATCAAAAAAATTATTTTTCAATTCATTTATACATTTTAATGTTCCTTTAGCCAAGATTCATATATTAATTACCATTTATACATTTTACAGATTGGCATAAATTATGAATATAATATTAAATTTTTTGTTTATTGCTTTCAACTTTGATGGTCGGTCATCTTACTTCCCATTACAAACACAATTGTAATTACATTTTCTAAATCATTTCATTTTAAACTATTCAACAAATTTTTTGTAGCACTTCCTGTTTGTTCCCGGTATTGTACACAAATGAGTGTACACATGGAACAAAGGGGAAGTGCTTTCGAAATTTTATAAACCGTTTAAAATGAAATGATTTACAAAATGAAATTACTTTATTGTATTTGTACTTTGTCTAATACAGGGACAAGTTTGGCAAATATTATACAAGATGAATATGGATGTCCATTCTATGATAATAACGAATACAAATTTAACGATCAAATACAATACTTATCAGACAGGGCCAAAAACTCTCTGCGGGATTTAACATAAATAAAGCACATTATGCACCAATTTATTTATATATTACTATTACATATACATTATAAATTTTTATTAATCATATAACATATTAGCATTTGAACTATATTTTGTCTATATTTTAATCTTCTATTAATTATATAATATATTATATAATTTTTTAATTTTTATAAAATCTTTTATGTTTTCAAATTTAACGAATTATGAATACAACATTATATTTTAAAAATTAAACTACAGTATACACTAGTTTATCGCATGCCATACATTGTAGCAAATTTGTTTTATACATAATTAAGGGTCTAAACTAATAAATGATTATGTAAATAAATTATTATTTTCGACAATTTAGAAAATACATACACTAAGTTATGCACATCTACACTAATTAACTCAAGCTAGCCCTAGTGCGCATATACACTGATCAATTAACACATACACATACACTAAATTATACATTAATTTTTGGATTTAAATGATAATAATTATAATTAGCATTTAATTTAAGGGTGTTTCTGAGTGCGTATTGTGTTAGTTTACTCCTCCATCTTTTCAACTCCTTGTTTCCTATAGACATGATTTTGTAATGTTAATATATGGAAGTGATATTTACTCTTTTTCCTTGTAAGGCACCCGTCTAGGTTAGGGGGATTGCAAGGTTTTAATGAGGCATATCATGGAAATATATGCTTTATTCTCTGTTGTTAAGAAAGTACCTTTTTTCCAAAAAAAAAAAATCAGTACTTAATTTAGCAAATGGAAAGTAATTACGGTTAGTAAAAAATACCCGATTGCAGTGGAATATTGGTCTAATCTTGTAGAGAGTGAAGAATGATGAATTTGTTGATCGTCGGGGAGGCGTACGAGCGTCGACGATAGGGAGCAGGTGGAAGGAGGTTGGGTTTTTCATTGTTTTCTGGGAGCAGAAGGAAATAAAGCAGCTTTCGGCCTGGTGACTAAATATACATGACATTCCAATTGCTTCAGACGGCCGTCGATGGCTACAATTAGCGATAGTTTCCAACGGCTGATAAATGTTTTTTAATCCATTTTCAAACTTCTTAAAATAAATATAATATAAATTAGCTTTTTGAAAATTTTAATTTATGGAAATAATTGAATAGTTTATATTATTTATCAATGAGTATGAAATAAATATTAATGATTGCAACCTCTCTTACTTGCCTTTCTAAATTAATTTAAATTTTTAAATTACAGTTATACACAATGTTTACAAAATAAATTCATAAAACTATTACGCATTATAAAATTCATTAAAATTTTATAATTGATATACTGAAAATTGTAGAAAATGATTGTTTATGTTCGATTTTCAGTAAAGTTAATTAACGAATATAATTATACAACAAAAAAATTATCGACAACAGTAATTTAATTAATCATAAACTTCCATAAATTTGAATATTCAAATAGCTATTTCTTTACAAATTCTTAGTATTTGTATTATTATATATTTAGTCAAATGTCAAACTCATATAAATAATATATTATAATAAAGTAATAAGTTTAATTAAATAAAATGAAGGGTCTTCGGCAATGTCGGAAGCATGATGGCGAGGCCATCGGAAGCATCCGCCACAATTTACACTGTTCCTTGTAGTGAACAAATATCTCATATTTAGGTGCTATCTATGACAAATAAATTAATTTTTTGTCCTACATAATTGGTCATTTTGGATGCTTCATGTTTGAACATGTCACCTACTATGGTTTTGCTAATTGGTCTTTCATTTACTTCTCAATAGAGATCTGCTGCAAGGGGTGATGGTTAAATTTTAAATTTTTAATATGGAGTAATATTATGTAGATTTCCAATATCATATTATATTTTTGATTAAGATGAAAATAGGGAGTAACAAATATTTAGAAGGTATATATAAAATATG
This sequence comes from Allium fistulosum, assembly GCA_030737815.1. Lineage (NCBI taxonomy): Eukaryota > Viridiplantae > Streptophyta > Magnoliopsida > Asparagales > Amaryllidaceae > Allium > Allium fistulosum. The sequence continues at coordinate 291,587,990 of CM060906.1, read as the reverse complement.
ATATATTAAACTCAGAAACGTTGTTATATTTAGTAATGTGGTTTAAAGTTGGTAACAAACATCCCATTGGAACATTTCTTAGTTGCAGCAGGCTTCTTAAATTATATCCTATTGCTAACTAAGATATGCATTGGCAATTTTTTTTATTATGTTGCTCTTAAACTATTTTAGTACCCTGATGTAAGTCATTGTCTACAGACTTTAACTGAAGGAGCAAATATCTAATGAAGAAATATTATCTTATATATCTATAAGATTATTTTTTTCAAATTTCTATCAGTTGCCTTTACGTTTCATATTATTTTCAGTATTATAAATCATTATCATATCCCATGTGCGTACACACACAGGCATACATACACACACATCGCATAGAGATATGAGAATAGTGAATACAAACTATAATCTATGTATTTTCCAATGATATTATGTCTCCGATTGTGATGTACATTTTCTTAGAGTGAAAGTGAAGTGATTGGGTTGATATGTTGACAACCATGCATAGTTATTATTTTTATTTCTTATGGTTTTACGAAAAAAGGAAGAATAATAACAAAGTTTGTAAAAATTGTATGTTACTATTTTCATGATCTATCTTAACAAATGTTCCTGTTAATAATTTGTTTTCCACTCAATATGTTTATTCACATCGGTATTTATGCCTAATAAAATAGAAGCATGATAATATAACATCAAATTTTATGCGCATTTGGTTGTGCTATATTGCAAAAAAGGAAGCAATTTTCTTTACACACGTTCAACAAACATGTCCTTTGTACTGATGTCTATAATAGGACCTTCTTTCCGAGCTGCCGACCGCTGAGGAAATCCGGAACTGTGTCTTTGCCTTAAGCAAGGACAGTGCTTGTGGACCGGATGGTTTCAACGGCAGCTTTTATCGGTGCTCCTGGCCTATTATTCAGGCTGATTTTTGTCTTGCTATTCAGTCCTTCTTCTCTGGGGAATCCCTTCCTGCTGGATGGACCTCCACCAACCTTATTCTCATTCCAAAGTGCGATAATCCTAGATCGTGCGGGGATTTCAGGCCGATCAGTCTGTGCAACTTTTCTAAACAAGTGGGCACCGCCCGATTCATCCGATTTCGAAAGATCGAGCCTTCTTTGAAACGACGTAAAATGATGCACAAATGAAGACTGAACTTAGCAAACCCCATCCTCAGCAACTTCATCACCCATCGGAACTACTGCCCATCTACCACTTACTTGAAACACAAATGCCATTGGATACTTTATTAGGTTGAAGCTACAAAAAAAGCTCTACTACTATTAAATGCAAGTATATTTGGTGGTTCTACAGAGATAAAGGAGATTCACGTTAAAGAAGATAAAGAGATATTAGGTAATGCTTTACTTGCTGTGAATGAAACTCCACCCGGACCATGTCTTAAAGTAGTTGCTACCAAGGGGAGATATATGTATACATTAACTTTACGCGGCTTATATGTAAATAATAATGACCAATTCATGATAGGTGGGGCATGAGATAGCTTAAGGGACTTACATGGGTCACTGAATTCAACTGTAGAAGGTGTATTGTTATAGCCTACAGAAATAATCCCAGAATAGGCAGTTGTAGTTTGTTGAAAGGAAGTTGCATTTGCAGCATCAGAATCATAATGAAACGATCTTGGTTGAGCAGCAGCAAAAAAATTACCATCATCCCGGCTCTTAGGAACAACAAAAATGGGTTTATCACCTATGACAGAAACAACATCACTCCCACTAGCGACAAAGTCTTTCATCAAAAATCAAAGCTTCGTCAGTAGGCACTCCACCGATTAGAGGATAGGCAGTCATCGATTCAAGTTTAGAAACAAAAATTACATCGGCTAAAATCCTAGAAGTAGTGTAAGTGAATCGGGGATGAGCAGGCACGCGAAGGGAGGAAGGCAGGATGACTATTGGCGCAAAAGCAAGACTACAGTATGCTAAAGAAACTTCATTACCAGAGCCGTTGGCATCGTCAAATCACTTTTTCTCATTATTGTTCCTTGGCATCCAAATCGACGATGAATAATGATAGCAAGCACGAAGAGAAGAGGGATGGATCGCGAATTGGAACTTCATCAATCAGACTTGCGGATCCCCAAAGAAGATGAATCGCGAATTGGAACTTGATACTTGATTTATTCTAATCGCCTGAAATCATCTTCCATCTCCACGCGAATTGATTTGAGAATTATGAATTGATTCTAATCGCGAATTGGATTTCGTGAATTTGCTGGATTTCGTGAATTTGCTGGATTTCGTGAATTTTCTTTTTGATTTGGGGATTTCGTGAATTTGCTGGAAGTATGAATTTGGGAATTTCGTGAATATGGTAAACTGAAAGGGGATCTACACCAACATAAGCGGGAAAATGAAAATTTGGTAAAAAGTGCAGCGGTGATCCATTTTAACAGTTGGATTAAATGTAGACCGTTGGATCGTATTCACGCGGATTGCTAATTTTATTAATTTTTTAATTTGTATACATCTATAGCTACTGCAACATCTTGTTGATACCTATGCTAACACCTTGAAGCGAGTGTTGTAATAGACAAAAATCAGCATACCTATCGTTACATTATAGCTAGCAACACCTTGTAATTTCGTTGCAGTAGGCCATCTATGGCGTAGTGAATGTTGTCTTCAAACTGGACATGGCCAAGGCCTATGATCGCATGTCTTGGTTCTTCGTCATCAAGGTTTTACGGGCCTTCGGTTTTCCGGAATTCCTTATTGACCTGGTTTGGAGGCTCATCTCTAACTGTTGGTTTTCTGTGCTCATCAACGGATCGGCCAAAGGTTACTTCAGGGCGGGAAGAGGGCTTCGCCAAGGAGATCCTCTGTCGCCTTCTCTTTTTGTGATCGCGGCGGAGGCTTTGATCCGCGGTCTCCATTCCTTGACTATTTATGGACAAGTTCAACGCTTCGGTATTCCGAGGGGTTGCCCCCTTATTTCTTCTTTATCCTTTGCAGATGACATTGTCATTTTTTCTAACGGCAGTCGCTCCTCCGTTCGACGACTCCTAAGTTTTCTGCATCAATATGAGAGGTCCTCTGGCCAACTCGTTAACCCTTCGAAAAGTTGCTTCGTCCATGCTAAAGACTTGGCTCCATCTCGTGCTGCCTGGATTGAGTCCGTCTCGGGATTCAAAGAGGCATCTCTCCCTCTCCCCTATCTTGGTATTGTCCTATATCGTGGTAGGAAGCTCAATGCCTATTTCGATTCGTTGGCGGACAAAGTCAGGGGTAAGATTTTACGCTGGAATGCGTCTCTCCTATCCCAGGCAGGCAGACTGGTTCTTATCAAGTCTGTTCTTGATTCGATGGGAACTCATATTTTCGCTACTATGTCCCCTACCTCTTCCTTCTTCCGGGCATATAAGTCTTTGGCCTCGGCTTTTTTTTTGGGGGTCAAAGGAAGATGCTCGCCGACACCATTGGGTGTCATGGGAAACGATTTGTCGCCCCAAAATCGAGGGTGGTCTTGGTCTTCGTAATCCCAAGGATCTTTGTGTGGCTTTTGCTTGTAAGCTGTGGCAGAGGTTCGGTGCGAATGATTCTTTATGGGCATCTTTCCTCCACGCGAAATACCGAAGGCTTGCTATTTCAAATTTCTCAGGATCGCCGTCTTATGCTAGCGAAACCTGGAAGCACATGCAATCGGTGAAAGCGTTTTCCGACTCTCATGGAGGTTCCTCTGGATGGGATGGCGCGCCTTTTTCCATCCTGAAAGCGTGGTCATCCTGCAGATCTCCGAGTCCCAGTAGCCCGGTATTCTCCTTCATTTGGGACTCCCGTATTCCGCCGAAAATCTCTATTCTGATGTGGCGTATCATGCACGATGGTTTGCCACTCGACGTTAACCTTCAACTTATTGGCATCCCTTTTGTTTCGCGCTGCCGCTGTTGTGCCAACGGGGCAACGGAATCGTTAAACCATTTGTTTTTCGATAGTGTCTCGGCTAGATCTTGCTGGAATTATTTCGGCAACCTAGTGGGTGAAAGACGAATGGCCAGATCTCCTTTTGACCTCCTGCTTTCTTGGTGGTCTGGACTGTCTGGGAAATCTCTCCGCTCGTCCGTTTTCCGCTTGATTCCTTGCCTTATCTGCTGACACTTTTGGTGCGCTCGGAATAAAGCTATCTTTGAGAATTCTCCTATGGATCCCCCTTCCATTATTAGGCGTGTTAGGAATGATGTGTTCCTGGCATTTCGTGGTAGACCTTTCAGGGGAATTTTGAGCCATCGGTCTAGGCGATTGGTGAGTCTCTTGTCTATTTCTTGTGGCCTGGCCTATGCTCGTCAGGGAGTTGGCTGATTTCTTGTCTTCGGTGTTGGTTTTCTCCCACCGTCCTCGTCCCCCCCCTTTTTGTTTGGTTTTAATGTGTTTGCTAGTTTTGTAGTTCAGGTGGCCTAGGCTTGCTTTGTTCTTGCGGTTCTCTTTGTCTGACCGCTTCTGGTTCTGTGCTACCGCCTTGGAGGCGGCTCCTGCCTCCAGACTTGGTTTATGTCTTGGTTGTTGGGTTGGTTGAGGGTTACCTGTCTTCTTTTATCCGCATTGACTTCTTCTTTTAGCCCTTGGTTTTTGTTTGGATCGCCTTTGTTCGATGAGGTTTTCGTCCTGGTTGGTGAGACGTCATTATCGCATTTTTCCATCCTTTTCCGGATTCTCATTGAGGTCTCCTCTCTGTTACTGTGGCTTGGTTTGGAGGTCTGGCCTGCTCTTCTGAGCTCAGGCGGGTTCGCGGGTAGTTTTGTTGGTGTTTGTTTCTGGTCATCCCTGGCTAGCTGTATTTATTTTCTGCTGGTTTTTCCATTTCTTGATCTTTGTTTCTGTTGTTGGGTTTTTTTTCTGTCTGGGAGGTATATGGTCTTCATATGCTTCGCCTATTTTTGTGAGCCACCGGAGAAAGGCGTTTTTTCTCCCTTTATATTTATATACTTTTTCTTTAAAAAAAAAAAAAAATATAATAGGAAAATTTATTTTGAAGCTTTTGAATTTATAATTTTAGCCTCTTCATAAATATAAAAAACAATAAAATGAAGGACGTTTTGGTATTTTCTCTATATGTTTGGACCCACGTTTGCTAGAGATTATAATATATCAGTAACTCATTCCCCTACGCAATGATGAATTTAATTTATAAATCTATTGTCATTTATACAAAGACCAATTTCATGAGAAGATTTAAAATTAATCATGAATTAGCAAACAACCTGCAAATATTTGGCCAAAGAAGAAACGTCTTCGATGGATAATCCCTTTACATAACTACTCTGACTAAATAATTGCCGCAGCAGTAGTGCCCCAATAATCAGGAAATCCTTGCTCATATCCAACTTAAGTGCATAAGAAACTTTCAAGTGATATTTTTTTTCCTTTATCATTTTCTTTTAAAGAATGATTCTTGATTAGTCAAAATGATTGTTCAATGTCTATTAGTTAGGCAGCTTGAAGATTGTTCTAATCTCACCCCTCACATTTTTATCATTTTTTGTTTTTCCATAAAAATTTGTAGGTATTGTAATGGAGTATTTTCCATTGATTTGGGAGAACATTAAATGTTCAATGTCTTATGATATAGTACATTGAAATGCAACTTCAAATATGTTTCTTATACAGGTTTGTAACCGCACAACCTTAGTAAATAAAATGTACCTTTAGATTTAATGGAGAAAGGAGAAATAAATAAATTTAGTTATTATTATGATGTATTTAGTTATGTCATAGTAGCATAAGCTGTATATGTTTATTTGTATCATGTGAATAAATTTATAAATTGTATTATGTGAATAAATTATGTGCATGTAGTTATCTATTCGTTATCATGTGAATACATTTTTATATTAAGTTGTAAATAATGTTGTGGGTATTCCCACATAGACATTGTATGAACAAGCGTCAGTATTGAGCATTTGTTCACTTCAATATGCTAAAATAAATCAAGTATTATGTTGGACATTGACGGGACTGGAGGTTTATGCAAAAAGGTTACCTTTTTGTTCTACCAAAATTGTACCCAGTTTGGTGATATAATTATATTTTACGCGCAGTTGAAATTCTTAATGCTTTTTGTTCTACATATACAACTGGACATTATACAGAACATATAGATTAGGTTGTCAAAGCTCCTAATGCAAGTACATGCATCTATATAAGGCAAGCTACAACAGAAAAAAAATCTATTATTGAACAAAGAAACTTCGAAAATAAAAAATTATTGTTGGAGAAAATAACAACAAAATTAAATACAATTAGTAAACAATGATTTTTTAAAAATATTTTGCACTATGTCATGAAAGAGGAAGAACTAATTGTTAATAATTTACTTTATTATTTCTTACATTCCATGTTGCACTAAAGAGAAGTTAACTAACATATTTCATTGTACAAGTCCAACAGACGTGCCTTACATACCGATATATATATTTGTATTTATTTATATTAATATGTTAATATAAATATTTGTTAGAATATATTAATGTAGATATAAACTTGAGTTTTTTCATATATACCACTAGAAATTAGGTTGACATATGTTTCATATTAACATATATTGACCATAGGACCGAGTGATCAATTTTTCCATTATACCCCTAAGATAGTTTATACATTAGTATCACTATGATGTTCGTATTGTGAATATGGATGTCACAAAACATTATAATATGAAACTAAAATAAAATAAAACAAATTTTAAATTAAATTAATAGTAAAATATTGTTTTTAGACAGTAATAAACAAAAAAATATTTTAAATAAATATATGTTGCTCAATTTTCTCATAAGTAAACAACATGCTGGTCTACACAGTTTCAACGGCCAGCATCTTGGCACATTTGGTTCCAATAGCTCGCATCTCAACAGTCTTTTATAGCGGCATATAGCCGCTATTAAACACAACTATAGCGGTTTGATAAACGATGTATATCGACATGTTATAAAAAAGAATTGCACATTTATAACACAAAAAAAACCGCTATAAAAGAGCATGATTTCATAGCACCTATTTCGTGCTATAAAAATAGTTATTCTATAGCGCCTATTTCGCGCTATATATCAACATGTTTATAGCATATTCTACATCTATTTATAGCATATATCTACCACTATAAAATGTGTAGATACAATAACGTCTATTTGCCGCAATCCTTTAACAGAAACCTCATAAATTGCATTATCTTTTTATAGCACTTATGTCATATAGTTATAACGCTTTTTAGGAGTTATGCTTTATTTTACTATATATTTGATGCACTATTACATTTTAATAATAACAATCAAAATGAATCTTCTTTAAATAGATAACAATTTGAACAATGTATGAACGAAAAAATATAATAATCAGCAAATGTAACGCATATTCATGATAACAAATTAAAGTATCAACTAACAAAAAATAAGTTCAATATATGAGCTACCAAATTCAATACATATTCATGATAACAAAAGACAACATAGTTCAAAGTTAACGTCTACAAGTACCAAATGCATCACTAAGAATTTGAACTCCTTAAGTCTTTCTTCATGCATGTCTTCGATCATTGGTAGGACTTCCTGAAAATTTAGAAAAATTTGAAAATAATTATATATAACTGTGATGAAAATTATAGGTTATTGGTAGTAACTTCTATTTGTTACTATTCTTCTATATAAACTATTCTATTGGTAGTACCTTTTATTTGTTACAGGTTATTGGTAATACCTTCTATTTGTTTGAGTAATGAACATCCTTAGTGCCATTGTCACAATTTTGCTGCACCGATATATGCTTTTTCAAGTAGCCAATTCTTTTGGAGTATAGCTAGTAACTAGGGAAAGAAAACCCATTATTCTCCAATGCTAATTTCCTATAAGTACGAAAATATATAAATTAACAATTCTTTAGTATGTTCAGTTCAGCCTGGCCTTGTTTAAATAAATAGTCGTAATTCAGTTATATAGTTTATGTTCAATGACTCATACTATCATGTCAAAAGCTTTGGCTTTCTATTTTCTTTAATCAAGTAGTTTATAATCACTTTTGAACTTTGGCAACTATGTTATCAGATTTAGCAGTATAACATTCACATCTGGTAATAGTAACTGGTCAAGGAATATGATATAAGTAGAATATTATTCTAGTGTAAAATACTTTAATCAAATTTTAAGAATGTGTTCTATAATTATTGTTATCATATGTCTCAAACCTTTGCTATATCCAAGTTGATTCCCAGCTCCTCAACCTGCAATTACAAATCATGTTATTACATAATATATAGAAAAAAGCTATTGTTATTCATGTTCAAAAAAGAAAAAGTTGTTGTTATTGCTATGACAAAATTGATAAATATATGCAAAAAATGCAGGGTATAAGGAAGTAAAAAACAACCATAGATGAAGCTGTTGAGATTGCTACAGCGAGAAGAGTCAATAGAAGAATGATGTTGCTAGATCTGCCCATTTTGAAAGAAAAGAAAAGGAAAAAGATTAGTATACTCATAGCTATGATACTACATATACCTTTAATGTGGATTCTAAACTATTGAATGTATTTATTATAGGACCCCTGATGTTGCTTCTATGCACCATGATACATCTACCAATCTGCATGTGGTAGCAGAAAAATTGGACAAGGCATTAGGAGTACTTCAGTTATACACTTAGTTAATTACAAGGAATTAGCATTTGATTAAAGTATTTATAATTTATTATTGTTGTTATCATTATAAACTTAGTTAATTTTCTTAAAGTTAGTTAATTTATTATTATTACAAACTTAGTTAATTTTATAAGCCCTTTTAATTCATATTAACTTGATTAATGAAGTTAATTTTTATAAACTTAGTTAATTTATAATTATTATTATTATATAAATTTAGTTAAATTTCATTAAACTTAGTTTGATTAATAAAATTTGATATCTAACGAACACCCGGCTAAAGTTGCGAATATAACTCTTTAAAATTTAATTATGGAAATAAACTCTAATTCTGAATGGGAACTCTATTAGTTATGGCAATCTGTCACTCTTGCAATCATTGGTTCATTTTATAGACCTTTTTCTGCAATTGGAGAGACAACCGAGACCGCTTTACCCTTTAGTTGATCACTAAACCCTTTTTACACACACAACACTTACGTGATAATATCAACATCAGAAATTGCCTTTGCTTGGTAATTTGACCAACTATGAAGCAAATTGCTCTTTTCAAGTGGTAAAACAATAAATGACAATGGAAAAGAAAGTGTGGGTTATTTGTACCTCTTTATTTGACCTCAAAATATAGTGACCAGCAGAGAATATTCCAGGCCGATTTATCCCAACTCCAATAAAATGCACTGCATTTGATTTTTTAACAAGTCCAATTTACAAGTTGAGAAAAACTTTACAGCATCAATATTCTCCTCTTTTTAGGCAAAAAATGACACGCCAAGGATTTTGGAATCCTACTTTAACTCTAGTTGATAGAAATCCTGAGAAATTCATGATGACAGTGTTAGTGGAGTTATTATATTAGAGTTAGAAAATTTTGAAATATGAAAAGCTACATACAGCTATAAGTGACATACTTTTATCTATGAAACTAGAAATTTTATCAGATAGGATCTCATAAATCCTATAATATACCTATTACATTTCTATTTTTAGTTACCATTTGGTCGTTGGACACGTCTAAACTTGTGAATTCTTTATCAAAACTGCATTGGAATACAACTATAAATCCAGTAGGATCTCCCCAATTAATCAACTTGTTCACTCCCCTTTTACCTGTTTTGTCAAATTTATAAATATATACATAAAGATTTAAAAAAACAACAGAACTTATTAATTATTATACTAATGACTCTTTTAAGACATTGATTAGATACCCTAGAATAAAATACACGCTTACTTTATCACAATATAGAGGAAATATTGCTAGAATTGAGGTAAAGAAAATGATAGCAACTAAGTGTGCATGCATACCGCTAGATGCCAAAAAATTCCAATCAAGACCAAGTTATCTTAATCGCAATCAGACATTACAGCTTTACTACAAACTTATAGTTGTGTCACACTTCATAGTTAAAACTGATTCCGATTAATTACAGAAATAACTTTTGTACCTATAGAAAACTGCAATGATTTTTGTGCCTATAGCTATAGCTATATACTACCGATTCTGATTCTAGTTACAGAAATAAATTATGATTCTAGTTACTGCTAGTTGCAATGGAAAAAAAAACTTCAAACTATCATCTGCCTAGAACGAATATATGGCTATACAATTTTCTAGAAATGTACTATACAATTTTCTAGAAATGTACTATACAATTTTCTAGAAATGTAACAAAATTCATAAGTAAGTCTATTATTGTTGAAGAGAATTAGTATTGAGTTTTTACTATGTACACAAAGAAAGACAAAACGATTGACTATGTATCTACTCTGTCGTATCAATGTTATTGTTTTTTTTTGCTTTTTTATAAATCTTAACTAAGAATGCATTACCCATGTAGTTGTATTGTATTATAGTGTAAATATCATTAGTTTCTTCCTACTGTTAACTCATATTTTTGTGCCGACCTAAAACTCTACGACTCAAGACTCCGCGACCTAAGGAAGTTAGCGACCTAAGGGACTTAACGACCTAAGGGACTTAACGACCTAAGGAAGTTAGCGACCTAAGGGACTTAACGACCTAAGGAAGTTAGCGACCTAAGGGACTTAGCGACCTAAGGGACTTAACGACCTAAGGGACTTAACGACCTAAGGGACCTAACGACTTAAGAGGCAGATTGACCTAATGACCTAAGTAATGTAACGACCTAAGGAATGTCACGACCTAAGAGCTTCACAACTTAGCAGACTCTACGACCTACTGACCTAAATGGGTTTGTGACCTAACTCCAGAAAGAAGAGAGCGACCTAATGAGTTAAGGAGCTTCGCGACCTAACTACAGAGACGACTTAAAGCTTCACGACCTAACTTCACCAAGCAGCTTAACGAGCTAAAAGAAGAGAAAGGGGGCACGACCTATCTTCGGTCGCTCACGACCTATCTTAGGTCACTTACGACTTACCACTTCAGAAGAAACCGAGTGCAACTCCATCAGTCCAACTTCCTAAGTCGTGAGAGGACCACGACCTATCTTAGGTCGCTCGCGACCTACGACCTAACTTAGGTCGTACACGACCTAAGACTTGGGGCAAGATTTCTGTCCAGAATCAACTCCTATAAATACCCCCCTAACTCCAACGGAAAAAGGACTTTTGGCCGATCATTTCTTGAAGCGCCGTTATTCTACCGAATTCTCAACTCATCCAACATTCGAAGAACTTCAAACACTCAAGACATTACAACAAGGTTTGAGAGAAATCTACCGCGTCTAACATGAATTCGAGAAGATCTTCGACATCGAAGCTTGAGATAATAGTCTAAAGTGTTTAGGAATCGAAATATATTGTATTTTGAAGAATATTGTATCATCTTGTAATCAGAAATCAGCAATAAAGGAATTCAAAGTGGACGTAGGCTCGATCTCAAGCCGAACCACTATAAACTGCTGTCTTTTACCGCTTTTTCACTATTTTACTGCTTACTTCTTGTTCCCGTCACACGGGTGGTGCTTTCACAACTCTATTACACACACCGAGTGTTAGCGTTCAATTTTTAGCGTTAACATTTTGGTGCTTTCACTGAGAACCCAACTCAGGCGATCATTCACCATTGCTTCATGGAAGTTCGTTGAAAAAGTTTCTTTCAAAACCAGAAGTCTATCAGACATAATAGCTCCTGAAAGAAAGCGTAAGTCTATCAGATCTAGTGATGACCACGACAATACTGCCACTTCTCTTTCTCCAAGTCAAGTAGCTCCAAGCGTCGGGGTGACGCGAGAGGAATTAGATGCTGCTGTATCTGGATTGTATCAGCAGATTGAAACTCAAAATAATCTGATGATGGAAAAGCTGAATGCTCTGCTCGGGGCTAATCAAAGACCAGTAAATAACGAAGAAAACTTTGCTGATGCCATTCCCAACTCCGAAGGGAGAAATATTCCTCAAGGAAGATCTGGTGCCGCTGAAGGGGCACCTCCCCAAGCTGAAGGATCCAGGCCATCGTTAGTTCTCCACGAACATTTGCCCGAACAAATTTCTGAGAAAATGGCCGAAGCCTACTCTGCAAAGTCACTAAACAATGAGGAGTATCTCTCCGACATGATTCGGCAGATAATGAAGGAAAGCATGCAGAGAAACGAAGATGAGAGTGATTGGGGATTTGCTCCAAGTAAAACTCCATTTACTGAAAGGATTCTGAAAGCTGAGTTTCCCAGAAAATTCGTTCCTCCAACCATTCCTGCTTATCGAGGAACAAGTGACCCGAATCAATTCTTGTACAAATATGATTGGCACATGACTAGCGCCAGAGCAACTGATAAGATTAAATGCCGATATTTCCTGGTATACTTGGAGGGAGTGGCGTTACTTTGGTTTACCAAGCTTCCTGTACGATCTGTGGATCAATTTTCTGATCTGACTCGGAAATTCAAGGAACAATTCAGATTATACACTTCAAGAGCGAAGGATATAATGTCTCTTTCAAGTCTTGAACAGAACCCTGGAGAACCCATCAAATCCTTCCTAAATCGCTTTAATATAGCGCTAGCTGAAGTTGATAACGCAGAACCGCGAATGGTTTTGACCTACCTAATGCGGGCTATTGACAAGACAAGCGAATTTGGAAAATGGTTGAAAATGAAGGAACCAAATTCGCTCGAAAAATTCTACAAAAAGGATGATGAGTTCATGCGCCTAGAAAATCTCTCCGCGTCAGTTAAAGTTGTGATAATAGTGGTGGAGAATAATGCCACTGCTCAGAACAAAAAGGAATCTGCAAATCAGAAGAGGGAGAGTAATGGTGGAAAGAAGCAGAAGGACCTCAAAAAGCCCCGCTTTCTCAAGCCCTCAGATTTTACCCTTCTAACTGATACATCGGAGAATATTTTCATCGCCACTAAAGATGCTGTCGAATATCCGAAGCCGCCGGCAGTAAAAGTTGGAAAAAATGCTGTTCGAAGTGGGAGATTTTGCCAATTTCATAACCAACTAGGCCATGATACTAATGAGTGCCGTCACTTGAAAAGCTTGATTGAAGAATTGTTAAGAGAGAATAAGTTGCAGCAGTACGTGAAAAGGAATAGAAAGGACCCGTCTTCATCTAACCAGAAGCAGCAACTTCCTGCTCATTCATCTAGTTCAGGAGAGAAGCCTGCTGCACAAGAAATAGAAAGACCTGTAATCAATGTGATCACAGGAGGACCCCATCCAGGTTGCAGGAGTTGGGGTGAGATGGAAAGGTACGCTAGAGCTTTGAAATATGCCCCAACTGAAGAAAGTGTCTTGGTCTTGGAAGATGCTGCGCCCCTGAAGCAGCAAAAGACTTTTCATGATGATATCATATTTAGAACCAGGGATTCTATTGGTGTGGAGGCTCCTACTGAGGACCCTTTGGTTGTTTCTGTCGGTATTGGACCGGCTATAGTAAGGAGGGTGCTGGTTGATAGCGGCGCCTCATGCAACATACTCTTTAAGAAGACATTTGACCAAATGAAAATCCCAATGGCAGATGTACAAGCTTCATCTCAGAAGATTGCCGGATTTACAGGGGAGCCGAAACAGCCAATTGGAACAGTGGACTTGTTTGTTGAATTGGGAGAAGGACATAAGAAGGTGGTTCGGAAACAAACTTTTATAATTGTTGATGGATTCTCCGCCTATAATGCCTTCTTGGGTCGGCCTACTCTTGCTGCTTTCAAGGCCGTCCTCGCCCCGTGGTGCCTAACAATGAAATTTCCTACTGATAATGGGGTTGCCGTCATTAAGGGAGATCAGAACGTGGGACGAGAATGTTATCTTGTTGAACTCCGAGAGGCCAGGAAAAGAGAAATGGGAAAAGATGCGGCAGCTCCGCTCCGCATCAAAGAACCGACCTTGTAGCAACTACGGGGTGGCCCCTGTACTAGCGAACACAGCAGTGCAAGGAAAGAAATGGATCCCAGAAAAGCCAGTACATGGGAAAATAGAGTGGTACCCGTGGAAGTAATGGTACCAATACCCGTCGATTCGAAAGACCCAAACAAAGTACTCAATGTGGGTTCACAACTAAGCATAGCAGTTCAAAACACGCTGATATCATTTTTAAAAGCAAATCTGGATGTGTTCGCTTGGTGTCATGCTGATATGTGTGGGATCTCTCCGGAAATTGCTGTGCATACTCTGAATATCGATCCAAAATTCACACCAGTTAAACAGAAAAGAAGAACCCAAGGTCCAGAAAGGTCAGCAGCTCTAAAGGAAGAAGTAGACCGGCTTATGGAGAACGATTTCATCAGAGAATCCACTTATCCAAATTGGGTTTCAAATCCAGTACTGGTTAAGAAGGAAAATGGAAAGTGGAGAGTATGCATCGACTTTTCAGATCTGAACAAAGCTTGCCCCAAAGACTGCTTCCCGTTGCCTAGAATCGATCAATTGGTGGATGGAACAGCTGGGCATGAGTTGTTATCTTTTATGGATGCTTACTCCGGATACAATCAGATTATGATGCATGAGTCAGATCAGGAAGACACAAGCTTTATCACAGATGTGGGTCTCTACTGCTACAAAGTTATGCCTTTCGGACTGAAGAATGCTGGGGCAACCTACCAAAGACTCGTCAATGCTATGTTCAAACCTCAGATCGGCAGAACTATGGAAGTTTATGTTGATGATATGTTGGTAAAGTCAAAGAAAGCAATAGACCACATGGATCACTTGGCGGAAATGTTTATAATTCTTCGAAAGTACGGAATGAAGCTCAATCCATTGAAATGTTCGTTCGGGGTAGAGTCCGGAAAATTCTTGGGTTTCATTGTGAGCGCTAGGGGCATCGAGGCCAAACCTACTCAAATCACAGCTCTGAGAGAGGTCAAAGCCCCTAAAACAAAGAAAGAACTGCAAAGCCTCAATGGAAAAGTTGCTGCTCTGAGTCGTTTCATTTCCAAAGTCACAAACAAATGCATTCCCTTCTTTGACGCTCTAAAGAAAGGAAAGAAAATTTTTGAATGGACTCCCGAATGCCAGAATGCTTTCGATGAACTAATTCGTCATATGGAAACGCCTCCAGTTCTTTCCAAGCCTAGTGATGGTGAAGATCTTTTCATCTATTTAGCAATTTCATCTCATGCTCTCAGTGCAGCACTTGTACGGGAAGATATGAAAATACAGCGTCCAGTCTATTACATCAGCAAACGGTTTACTGGGGCAGAGATGAATTATTCAAAAATAGAAATGCTTGCTTTTTGTCTGCTAATTGCTTCCAGGAAGTTGAGGCCATATTTTCAATCTCATCCTATCAAGGTCCTTACTGATCAACCTCTAAAGCAAGTCCTGTATCGTCCTGAAACTTCGGGTCGTCTTTTGAAATGGAACATTGAACTCAGCCAATATGACATCACTTACCATCCCCGAAGAGCAATCAACGGACAAGCTTTAGCGGATTTCATTGCGGAATCTACTGATAAAGGTGACAGTGAGAAAGAAACAACTGATGGCGTTCAGATCCAGTGGAAGTTGTATGTTGATGGATCGAGAAATGATTATTGTTCTGGGGCAGGGGTTGTGCTTGAAACCCCCGAAGGACGATCATTGTGTTATGCATTGAGATTGGAATTTCCTTCAACAAACAATGAAGCAGAGTATGAAGCTCTTATTCCCGGTTTGAAAATTGCCAAGGAACTGAACATCAAAGTATTACAGATTTTCAGCTATTCCCAACTTATTGTTTGCCAGGTAAAGAAAGAGTTTCAAGCTAAAGGTGGAAATCTGCCCGCATACTTGTCAAAGGCATGTGAGCTTCTCGAAGATTTTGATCATTACACGATAAGTCACATTCCTCGAGTAGAAAACATGAAGGTGGATTCTCTAGCAAAGTACTCAAGTTCTAGAGAGGCTCAATTATTGGGATTAGTCCCTGTGGAAGTTTTATCGGCTCCAAGCATTGATGAGATGGATATTGATTGGATCATGGCTGCGTCTCAAGAGCATGAATCATGGATGACTCCAATTAAAGAATATCTACTCAATGGTTCACTACCAGAAAGTTCTAAAGAACGTCGAAAGCTGTTAAGGAAAGCGTCAAGATATATAATTCAAGATGGCCGATTATACAGACGGGGATTCTCAATGCCATTGCTCCGATGTGTAACTAAGGAAGAAGCCAAGACGATTCTAGCTGAGATACACGGAGGAGAATGTGGGGATCATCCAGGTTGCCAAACTCTCGCCAAGAAAGTTCTCCGATATGGGTATTTCTGGCCAGATATTAATCGAGATGCTGCTATTTACTCCAGGAAGTGCGACAAGTACCAAAGATTTGCAAAAATCCCAAAAGCCCCTTCCACCGAACTCACACAAATGGTCAGCCCATGGTCGTTCGCCATTTGGGGAATAGACTTGATTGGACCGTTACCGATCGCTAAATCGAGAATCAAATATGCTATTGTTGCTGTTGATTATTTCACTAAATGGGCTGAAGCTGAACCCTTGGCCACTATTACCTCTAAAAAGATGATAAATTTCGTAACTAAAAATATCATTTGTAGGTATGGTGTGCCGCAGAAGATAATCACAGACAATGGTACTCAGTTTGAAAGTGAAGAATTCCAGGACTTTTGCGAACGATTCAGAATTCGAAAAAGCTTCTCAGCAGTGGCTCATCCGCAGGCAAATGGGCAAGTGGAAGCAGTGAATAAAATTATCAAGTCAACCATCAAAAAGCAACTCGAAAGAGCAAAAGGTGGTTGGGTCGATAAGCTGCCACTAGCACTATGGGCATACAGAACTACTCACAAAACTGCGTCTGGGCACACTCCATTTTCACTGGCATATGGATCAGAGGCAATGATTCCAGTGGAAATAGAAGTTCCTTCACACAGAAGAATTCATTTCAACGAAGCTGAAAACGAAAAACTGCAACTTGAAGCACTTGATTTTCTTGATGAAAAAAGAGAAGAAGCTAGGCTCAGAGTTTCAGCTTATCAGCAAAGGATAGCCAGGCACTTCAACTCTAAAGTTCGCCAACGCAGCTTTGAGATTGGGGACTTAGTCTTGAAAAGGATCATGACAACAACTGGGGTGTTTGGGCCAAACTGGGAAGGGCCATATGTCATAGGCAATAAACTTCTTGATGGCACTTTCAAACTCATAACCGTCGAAGGAGATCCAATTCCAAGAGCCTGGAACAGCAACCACTTACGTCCTTATTTTACTTAAAAAAGCTTTGCTCAAAATTGTAAAATAGTGATGGATGTATCAGTTGTATTGTAAGACATTGTAAATCGATGCAAATTAATAAAAGCTATAAAGTGGATGTAGGCCCGATTCTTGGCCGAACCACTATAAATCTTGTGTTCTTTACTGTTTTATAATGCCTGTTTCATTTCGATATGTAAATACTTTAAATGTATTGCTAAAATGTCGATTCAAAATTGCAGGCCATCAAAACAAGGCTTACCCGTCGCAAGGCCAAGCGAACCCTATAAATCACCTATTAAGCAAATTTCAAGCAACAAAAAAATCCAGATTCAAATCCCATACAAGAAGAACTTCACATAAAAGTTGGCGACTCCACTGTGTCAAGCATTCGTTAACTGGTTGCGATCGTCAGTATAAAAAAAACATCCAACCAAGTAACTTGCGTTTGCCCCGTGAAGCCACTCAACGGTAAAGTCTACTTCTTCGGATAAAGTAATTTACTTACAAAAGAAAGGAAGATGCGCTTGGAAACGATAATAAAGGATCGTTGGTGAACAGATGACGAGAAAAAACATGGACAGGCAAACAGAAACGCAGCTTCCCTGGAACACCATTCAAAGCCCTCAAATGAGGCACGCCGAAAAATGAAAGTGCTTTCCTCAATCAAAAAAAGATTGGTGGAACCACCGGAGGGGCACCTTCCCAAGTTGAAGGAACATGGCCCTTGTTAATTGATTGCGATTGTTTGTATAAACGAACATCCAATCAAGCAACTTGCGTCCGCCCCATGGGTCCATTCAACCATGAGAAAGTAACTTCCAAGCAATCAAAAAGCCCTCTTCGGAGGCACAAGCCCTCTTCAGAGGCACAAGCCCTCTTCGGTGGCACAAGCCCTCTTCGGAGGCACATGCCCTCTTTGGAGGCAAAAGCCCTCTCCCAAGGCACCACAAGCCCTCTTCGGAGGCACATGCCCTCTTCGGAGGTAAAAGCCCTCTCCCGAGGCACCACAAGCCCTCTTCGGAGGCACATGCCCTCTTCGAAGGCAAAATCCCTCTCCCGAGGCACCGCAAGCCCTCTCCGGAGGCACAAGCCCTCTTCGGAGGCACAAGCCCTCTTCGGAGGCACAACTCTTTAAGAGGAGCCCTCTCCGGAGGCATGTCCCAAAATAGAATACTCAAACAAAAAGCCTTCTCCGGAAGCACATTTCAACTCTCAAAGGAAGGTTAACTTATTCATCTCAAAAAGTTCTTCCTAAAAAGTTGAAATGCTACAAAAAGACCTCTTCGGAGGCACATTTCACCGTGCTTGAAGTACCAAACTTAAGCTCTCTACCGGGGCACAAAATCAAAACCTTATTCAGAAGCTCACTTCACCGCGTAGGAAAATCCACTTTTTAACAAATAAAAGTGATCATCTCCGAAAGTTGAAGTGTTCTTCGGAAAGAAAGAGAAAGTAAAAATTTCTCCAGTATGAAACGTATTCTATTAAAAGCAGAATAATATTTCCTCAAATCGGAAGAATTATTCTCTAAAATAAGAATACAAGTTTTTCCAGAATATTGCAGTGAGCCGTGATACGGGGGCATATAACCATATTAATAAAGACAACGCTTAACGATCATATCACGAGCTCACTGCAGTATCATATAAAGTAAATAAAGAATCATTTATTCTACATTACAACTAGAAACAAATGCATTCTCACATACACAAGAATTTGTACAAGTAAAAGAATTATTTTATTCAATACTATGAAAATTCTTTACATGTGCAGATCTCAAAAAAAAGCGGGGACCAGTACCTGCATAATCTCCGGTCGATACATGCAAAAAGCAAAACAAGAAGTAGAAAATCCAACTTATCATTCCTTCTTCCCGCCGCCTTTGGAGCTCTTGCCCGGCTTGATGGTAAGTTTCGGAATCCGGCGTGGACGGGTTGGAGAAGGAGGAGTGGTTGGATCTTCTTCTGCTTTGTCTTCTCCAGCTGAAGCGTTTTGATCCTTCTTCCTGATTGCACGCTTCCCCTTCCTCTTCGAAGAAGACTCACTTCCCGGAGAGAACAATGTGGAAAGCTTTGCATCATCATCAAATGACTGCTCCGGAGTCTTCTCGCTGTCCTCCGTCTCTTCCGCTTTCTGCTCCTGGGAAGCATGTGGGTCCTCTAAGCCTTGAAGGGCTGCTATCTGTTCTTCCTGCGACCCTGGTTGAGAAACGGGAGTAACTTGATGGAATGGAGGAGGAACAGCTGGAAGAGAAGGAGAGTGTAGAATGCTTGGTGCTTCCGCTACAGAAGAAAAGAAGTCAAAATCAGTATTCTCTGAAAAGAGAGAAGATATGGGTCCATCAAGACTTAAGTAACAATCGAGAAATTCATCAAACTCGGTCGAAGCAAAGGAGTAGTCCACTTGACTTGGTTCAACGTCAAAGTTACCTGGAGAAGTCGGCTTTACAAGATCAATCTCGAATTTCTGAGCCTCAAGATCTTCCAGGGCCTCTTCCTCGCACTACGCCATAGATGACCTATCGCAACAAAAATACAAGGTGTTGCTAACTACAATGTAACGATAGGTATGCTGATTATTGTCTATTACAACACACACTTCAAGGTGTTAGCATAGGTATCAACAAGATGTTGCAGTAGCTATAGTTGTATTCAAATTAAAAAATTAATAAAATTAGCAATCCACGTGAATACGATCCAACGGTCTACATTTAATCCAATTGTTAAAATGAATCACCGATCCAAAGGTCTATTGCAACATTAGCTTCAGGATGTTAGTATAGATATCAACATATGTTGCAGTAGCTATAGACTTATAAAAATATTATAAAAAATGAGCGGGCTGAAAAAAGAACGCGGGAAGCAGGAAGAAAGCGGCAAAACTTAACAAAAAATATCAAGGGTTTCAGTTAAACACTTAACAAAATAACACTCCGCCGCTCAACCTCTCAAACACTCAGCCTCACAAACGCTCAAACACTCTCAATCGCTGTTTCAATTAGGGCTAAAAGTTCAAGTTTGCAAGCTTAATCGAGGTTCGATTAGGGCAAGTTCGAGTTCAAGTTCAATTAGGGCTTTGGTGTTTCAATTAGGTCTTCAATTAGGGTTCGTTTGGGATTCGAATTTCAGTTAGGGCTTCGATTTAATCTTCTGCTTAAGGTATCACTCTATATATATTTCAAGTTTTTCCTGATTTGATTGTTGTGTTGCCTAATTTACTGATTTACTTGTGAGTTAAGGTGTAATCATATTCCTGATTTTACTTGTGAGTTAACTTGTATGTTATTTGTGTCTAAATTAGTGATGAATGACGAGGAAAAAATATGGGCAGAACTTCCTAAGTTTAGTGAAGGATATATCAGTGGAGTGAAGCGTTTTATTCAAAATACTTTTTCTAGATTCGCGGTAGGTGATGAAATTGCATGCCCTTGCAAAAAGTGTCATAATCGCAAGTGGTATCGTCAAGAGGTAGTCTACGACCATCTGATTTGGAATGGTCCATCTGAATTGTACGTGAAATGGATTTGTGAGGTTTCCTGTGTAGATCCTGAAAGGAGCGATAAGTATATGGATGGTGAAGCGGGAATAAATTTTAGAGATAATCTCGATGAGATGTTGCATCATACTTATGGAAATATGCAGAACAATGAAAGTGGATCTTCTGATGGAGCAAATGGAGTAGATGCCAATGCTAGAAAATTTCATCATCATGTTGAAGAGGGAAAGCAGCCATTATATCCCGGGTGTACTAAATTTTCGCGATTAAGTTTCATCATCAGGCTTTATACTTTAAAATGCCTACATGGAATCACCGAGTCTGCATTTACCGATTTATTAGAGTTGCTAAAAGAAGCTTTTCCACAAGCTCACATCCCTTTTTCTTTCAATGCTACCAAAAATATCATTAAAGATTTAGGCCTCGATTACCAAAGAATACATGCATGTCCAAATGACTGCATGCTATATTGGGCAGAAAATGAAAAGGAAAATAACTGCAAAACTTGTGGTGTTTCAAGGTGGGTTATAAAGGAAAAGAAAGCGGCTGTTGACAATGATCCGGAGAAGCGGATTCACAAAGTACCAGCAAAAGCGATGCGTTATTTTCCACTAAAACCAAGGCTGCAAAGGATGTTCATGTCCAAGGAGTATGCAGAACTTATGATATGGCATGTAGTGGGACGAAAAAATGATGGCAGACTTCGACATCCAGCTGATGGCGAGGTTTGGATGGCGATGGATGCCAAATATCCTCATTTTTCATCTGAAAACAGAAATATCAGGTTAGGAGTAGCCGCTGATGGATTCAGTCCTTTTCGTACAATGACTACTGCTCACAGCACATGGCCAATCATAGTGGTAAATTATAACCTTCCACCTTGGTTATGCATGAAGCCAGAAAATTTGATACTTTCAACCCTTATCCCTTGTCCAGAGTTTCCTAAGAATAGCATTGATGTCTACATGCAGCCTCTTATCGTAGAATTGAAAGAATTATGGGGTCTTGGCATACAAACTTATGATGCCTTAACTGGTGCTAATTTCACGTTACGTGCAAGCGTGTTATGGACGATCAGCGACTTTTCGGGCTATGCAATGTTATCCGGCTGGAGCACAAAGGGTTATTTAGCTTGTCCCGTATGCCATTTCGAGACTTCTTCAACTTACTTGAAACATAGTAGAAAAATGTGCTACATGAATCATAGGAAATTTTTAGATCCGGAACACAAGTGGAGGTTTGATAAGAAAAGGTTCAATGGTGAAATTGAAATGGGGACATCTCCGGAAATTTTATCCGGGACAGACATTGAATAATTATTGGCTGGTTATGAAAATATTTTTGGGCAGAAAGAAGTCAACAAGCATAAAAATGAATCCCCTTTTAAAAAGAAGTCAATATTTTTTAATTTACCATATTGGAGTCACAATGTATGTCGACATAACCTTGATGTTATGCACATAGAGAAAAACATTTGTGATAACATACTTGGTACTTTACTAAATATTGATGGGAAGTCGAAAGACCATTTAAGTGCTCGGTATGATTTACAAGAGATAGGCATTAGGGATGTCCTTCATCCAGTTCTATCAGCTGATGGGAATTACATTCAGATCAGGGCTGCCATATTTGAAATGACGAACAAGGAGAAAGAAATATTTTGCTCGGTGTTGGAGAATGCTAAACTGCCTTATGGTTGTGCAGCTAATATCAGCCGGTATGTAAACAAGAAAGAGAGGAAAATTGCAGGGTATAAGAGCCACGATGCTCATTTTCTTCTCCACTACTTGCTGCAATTTGCTGTGAAGAAATCTGTAAAACCTGAAGTTGCACTACCTATGATAAGATTAGGTGCATATCTAAGAAGTCTTTGGAGTAAAATTATCAATTTGGCTGATCTCAAGAGGCTACAAAAGGAAATTGTGGAAATTCTTTGTCAATTTGAGATGATATTCCCAAATGCTTTCTTCGATATAATGGTGCACTTGCTAGTTCATTTATGCAAGGAAATTGAATATGGTGGACCTGCACATCTTCGTTGTATGTTTCCTATTGAGCGTTATCTTTGTAAACTGAAATCATATGTTCGCAACAAAAATAAACCTGAGGCGTCCATTGCTGAAGGTTATATTGCAGAAGAATGTTTGATATTCTGTTCAAGGTTCTTAGGTGGCGATGGAGCAGGAAAAATGAAATTTGAAACCTGTCCACAGAATCTGGAATATCCTATTGGCACAAGAAGAAACAAAGATGGAAAAGGTATTCATCTAAAAGATTCTCAATGGACGGCATGTCACCGTTACGTTCTATTCAATTGTGGTAACAAGGAAATAGAGAGTTTACTTGAGTAAGTTTTTAAGTTTTATTTTTATTTTAGTAATTATTGAAGAATTAGAAATTTTGTGTCCATCTTTTATTAACCAGGTCTTTATTCTAGGAAACATCGAGCTTTAGTTGATGGTCATGCATTATCAAAAAAATATAAAAGAGAGAGAGAACACAGTCAAGAATTTTGGAAGTGGTTAAAGGAAGAGGTTGGGAAAAAGGAGGACATTTCAAAAGAAGTACAACTGCTTGCAATGGGCCCTCTTACAACAGCTAAGAGATTTACTGGATATGTTATCAATGGATACAGATTTTATACAAAGTTCAGAGATGCCAAATGTACAACACAAAACAGTGGTGTATTTTTGACAGCCTTGACTACTAGCTTTGCAAGTTCGAAAGATCAAAATCCATTGGTTGGTGAAGTTAATTACTATGGATCAATTGAGGAAATATTAGAACTAGATTATTGGGGAGAATTTAGTGTGATTTTATTTAAGTGTTGTTGGTACCAAGAAGAGAAAGATTTATATGGGCTGACTCGTGTCAATTTTAATCGATTGTGCCAGAAATCTGATCCTTATGTTATGGCTTCACAAGTACAATAGGTGTTTTATATAGAAGATCCAATTGATAAGATGTGCCACAATGTTATCAAGAAATTGCCGAGAGACTGGTGTGAAATCGAAAGCGAAGATGCAAATGAAGATTTGAATGATATCCAGCCTGCTTATGAAATGCGAAATCAAGATTTTGATGTTCGCTGGTGTAGAGATGATGTCCCAATAAGACAAATCCGCCTTCCACCTAGCAAAGTGAAAGAAAATGCTTCTTAATTTCTATGTATCACTATCATATTTAATTAAGTAACCAAATTAAAGTTAGAAAATGTTGTTTCTGCCTTGATTAAATGTTGTAACTGATGTGTCATATTTGTGGCTTTTTTTGGTCTCTTTTTTAGTGTTTCTGCCTTTATTACATTTTAGTGAAGTGACTGTTTTATTTTATAATGCAGTTGGTTTATTTTAATTTGTAATTATGTCATTCTAATGTTAATTCCTTCATTTTGTGTAGGATGGAGGCAAATCTTATATTCCATCACAAGGGAAAATTTGAGAAGAATGGATATGTTGGTGGAGAAGAGAGTTTTTTCAAGGGCGTTGATCTGGATATGTTTTCTTACACAGTACTGATGGAGTATGTCAAGGAAGAGCTAAAGTACACTGAAATTGGAGGAGTATATTCATGGAAAGGTACAATGAGTGGGTGGAAATTGGTGAGCAATGATGCAGATCTGTGGGAGTTCATGCAAATAAAAAATAATGGTGATCACATTGATTTCTATGTCGACACCGTGGTCGATGATAAAATTGAGCCAATGAAACAAATGCAGCCACATGTCATTGTACGCCCAAGGAAGAATCTGTTGTGTCCAGGTATAAAAA
Source organism: Allium fistulosum (assembly GCA_030737815.1). Classification (NCBI taxonomy): domain Eukaryota; kingdom Viridiplantae; phylum Streptophyta; class Magnoliopsida; order Asparagales; family Amaryllidaceae; genus Allium; species Allium fistulosum. Next base: position 291,563,461 of record CM060906.1, on the reverse strand, counting down.
TATCTTCTCATTTGTACTATTTTGATGAATTTGGTCATTTGAAAACTAACGATGAAACAACCTATTTATGATTACTTTCAAATGAATTTAAACCAAGATCCAATTTTGAGCATCCGACTCGAAAATTCATAAATAATAAAGGAACTGGAATATTAATATACACGGTCAAGTCTTAATTTCTTTAATTAAGTTTAAATAATTATGTTTATGACATGATAAACTTGACTTTTATGTCGTTGTATGTTTGCACCTGCGAAACCACAGAAACGGCAATTTGTCACCACTCACCGTCTGCAACAGGCAGCAAAAAACAAGAAGCAGACTGAAGTCTTTACTCCTAGAAAGTCAGACCGGCTAAACAATCAACAGCCAGCAAAAACCAACGAGACGCAGACTGATCAAGTCCTTACTCCTAGAAAGTCGACACGGCTAAACAATCAACAAGTGAGCGAAGCTGCTGTGAGTCCACGCATGAACAGGAAAAAGGTGATCAGCAAGAAGTCACCAGAGAAGAAAAAGGTGATCAGTAATTCTACAAAGACACCAGAGAAGAAAAATCCAACTGAAGTCAGCGATGCAACTTTGAATATCAACTCAGCAAGTGTTAGGAGTAAATTGGATTTCTATAATCCTCCCGTTGAAGAGGAAAATACGGATGAAAATGAGATTCAAGTAAGAAGACTATAATCTGATCTTCTAATATGATGTTCTACATATTTTGATAATATTTACAATAATGTCTTGTTAAATTACTTTCAGGATGATGATCTACCACCTCCACCACCTCCATCGCTTACAGAATACGAAAAGGAGAGAGCTAAACATGTGTCGCAGAAGAATAGTGTTTTTGAAGCTCTTGGGATGCCTAAATTAGTTACTGGACTGATAAATGAATTTGAAAAAAATAAAGGAAAATCAAAAATGCTAGCTGGAAGCGAAGATTATGCTCCAGAAGAAGAGGAACCTAGTGAAAATGATACTTCAAAAAATTCAGTAAAGGTTCATTATAGGTGAAGATTTAATTTTATGTTGGTAATTATAGATTAGCTTCCTTATTTTTTTATTTTATTGTTTTTGTGTGCGTATTTTAGAGAACCAAAACGATTACGATTACAAAGCCTCAGTCTGGACCAACAACTCGTTCACGAGCCAATGTTCAATCTGCAACCGATAAGAATGCAACTCCGAATGCAGGGGAAAATCCAGTTCCTACACAAACTGTTGATCCACCATGTAGCATTGAGTTACCACACAATGAAGGAATAGGAACAATGGCTGCTTATTTGGCTATGCGAGAACGCCAGAAGAATAACAGTAGTGGAAGTGGAAGTGGAAGGAAGAAGGCTGTCGTCGGAAATGTGTCGACAAATATTGAAAACGAAGAAGATGAAGATGAAGAAGCTAAAGGTATTATCTAATTGAGTTCTGATTTTAATGGTTTAAGTTCTCATTTAAGTTATGTCTAGCCTTCTCATTACTATTGTATGTACTTTGTAACATTAGTGGGAGCTCCCAGAAGGCTCAGAGGAAAAACAAAGATGGATAAAGTTCATTCAAGGTCATATGACAAAAGAGTTCTAATCCAAATGAATCATCGGGGCCAACCTGTTTCAGACGATGACAAAGTATTGTCTGAACTGAGTTATTTTTTACGAACACTGAAGAGGAGTGTTCCACTTACTTACAAGTCTTGGTTTGATGTTCCTGCAAGTTTGAAAGGCACGCTGTGGAACTATGTTAAGGTAATTTGCAAACTTAGCTGAATTTTAATTAAATATATGTAACTTGTCACAAAAGTAGCATGACTGTTCTTTTTAATATTTGATTTGTATTTAAGCAACGGTATATTATTCCGGATGAATGTGAATATTGGGTTTTGAAGTCAATTCGTGACTCTTGGAGGGGGTACAAGAGTCGTATTAAAAAGGCACATTATATGGCCTATGAAACTGATGAAGAGAGGCTTGAAAATAGGCCGGACGAAATTCCACTTGCGGATTTCCAAGTACTCTTGATGTATTGGGGAGATGAAAAAATTCAGGTATAATTTTAAATTTTATCACAGAATTTATTTCCCTTTCTATTCATTCAAATCAGGCAGATAAACATCTTTATTTTATGTTTTTATAGAACAAGGCCCTTACAAATTGTGCAAGTCGGAAATTGTATACAGACACACACACTGCTGGTCCAAAACTTTTTTCTCAAATTCGGCATAAGATGGTATGTATTTTGCTTATTTTTATGGTTGGCTGGGTATGCATTTTCACATTAATTTACGACTCAATAGCTATTATTACCATTTGCTAAAAAAATACATAAAATCTGTAAAAATATAAATGAGCCTTTCTTTGCCCTTGTTTGGGATAGAAAACTCAGTTCTTTTCCAAACCAGTGTCCGTCATGCTCATGCATTTGTACACATTTGGTCAGTATATGTCAGCAAGTTAGATGCATATTAAACATTAAATATGAGTCCAATCCGTCTCTGTGGAAATTATTAATACAGTGTTTAAGGTATTTGGCAAATTTAGTGATGGTTAAGGTATTGCACCCATCTTAGGGTACTGCAAACTCGAATGCAGTATCCTTGTTTGTATAATTTCTGAAACTTAGTGATGGGTTGGTTTGGGACAGTCGAGAAAATGTTTGGGACAGCAAAAGTATCCTTGTTTGGGACAGTCGAGAAAATGTTAGTGATATTGTTGCTACATATGTTGCAATTTTATACTTGCCGTTTCTTTATTTTTGCACTTGTAAGCTGCTGTTGCTCCATTTTTGCATCTGTGAGTTGCTGTCTAACCTTTTAAATAAAATTAACAACAGCAGCTTTCATTGGTGCATCTGTGAACAGTTTCATCTGTGAGTTGCTGTTTCAAAATGTGACATTAAATAAAATTAACAAATATAACATCTGAATTGAATAGTGATATATGTTCTGGAAAAATTGGTTTGATATTCTTTTGCTGTCTAACTTTTTTCATTTAATTTGTATCAGTCCAACGAATCAGATGGAGAGCTTTTTGTTAGAACTCGCAAGCGGAAAGAAGGAAAGGTGTACAAGACCGATACTTCAGTAATGAAGTATAGAGTTGTAAGAATTTTAATTTCTCTTCATTCAGATGTCAAAAAAATGCTTCATTTTGCGCATCAACATTTTGAAACTGCTTCAGATGTTATATTTGTTAATTTTATTTAATGTCCCATTTTGAAACTGCTTTATTTTGCAGGATAAGATTCAAAAAGCAATAGGTGAAGGAGGAAGTGATGAAGTTGTTCAAGAACTGATTTCTGATGGAAAGCGGCACGGTCCAACTTGGCTTATAGGACGGCACACAAAGTCTGCAGAAGTTTCAAAAGATGCCCCAACAACAAGCACATACATACAGGAGCTGGCAGCGAAGATAAAGGAAAATATAGTTGAAGAAGTCGAAGCAAAGGTGAACAAGAGGGTCAAAGATGAATTTGATGCAACGGTGAACCGAAAAGTTAAGGAGAACTTGTCATGGGTGCTTAAGAAATTAGGCGAAGCTAACCCTGACATGCAAATTGATGTTGCGGGTCTTTGTGCGACCGTCTGCAGTAATGAAACTGGCATTGGAGCCACTAGAGGCACTGATGGTACTGGTGGCTCGGAAGCATGAAATTTGGAGGCTCGCAAAGATGAATTCACGTGTAGTATGTAGAATTTAATTAGTATGTACTGGCTGTTAATATGAATGCACTGGCTATGTTTGTTATTTTGTACTTGACTAAAACTTGTGTTGATGGCTATTATGTTTTAAGTATGTTTGTTATTTTGTACTTGACTAAAACTTGTGTTGCTGGCTGTTATGAAACGACTTGTTGTTTGGCTGTTATGAAATGAATAGCTCTTTGGCTACTATGAAATGCAGTGTAATGTTGCAGTAGTATGATGTTGCAGTACATTTCCAATTTAAATTGCAAAAAGTGTTGTCGTAGATATGATATAATGTTGCAGTATGTGATGTTAAATGTGGTAATAAACTGGAAAAGTGTTGCCATTTTATTGGTAAAAGTGTTACCATAGATTAATGAATGTGGGCCCCACAGAACGGTTCCGTTAAGTTGGTTAACAGAATTAGTGGGCCCCACATGTTGGGGCCCAGATTGTGGGACCCACTTTTTAGTAAATTTAGTACCTATGGCAACAACAGAACCGATGTTGCCTTACGGTCACAAAGATGTTGCATTTGAGTCTGCGGCAACGCGGCAAAATGCAACACCGAGAAAGTGTTGCCTTAGCTCGTTTTTGGCCTCCAGCAACATTATTTGGCACTTTCTGCATCACTTCTTGTGTGTTGTAGTATGCAATCTATGGCGTAGTGTCGGTGGGAGTGGTCACAATTTCTTTGTCTACTTTAGCAGGGGGCGAAGAGTGTGAACTGGAGCCAATAATATCGACATCAGCTGGAACCGAAGTATGAACCGGGGCAGTAGGAAGTATTTCTTGTTCAGAACGTTTCTCTCCCGTCACTTCGGCTCGTGCTTGGGCAAGTTGCTCTTTTCCTTTAGCAAGAGCGGCACGGGAATCATCATTTAGATAAATGACTTCAAGATCTGCTTCACCGTAACCAGCTCCTCCAAACGTGTCGATAATTACTTCCCACACTTCAGCCAAAGTAATTTCATATTTTGGCCCTATAAAAGAAAGGCTTCCGTGCCCCAAAACGCTGTAGACATAGAAGTCAAATAAAGTGGAGCTAACGTTGGCTTTGGTTGTTTCAAGAGATTGTTCGGCCGCAGCTTTACCGGCGATAGCCTCATCGCGCTCCTTTCCAACTCTTAACAATTGAGATCGTAGCTTTGTAATTTCCAAGTCTTGGGAGCTGACTTTCTCCCGAAGTTGAGCAGCTTCTTCACGATATTTCCTAGTAACATGCTGCTCTGCTTCAATTTTCACTTCAACATCCCACTGAGCAGCATGGGCATCTCGAACTTGTCTTTGAAGCATTTATTCCTTTTGCGAATAAGAAGTGGAAAAAGTGGCAAGCTCGTTCTTGAGTTTTTCAACTTCAGCTTCAAGTTTCTGATAACCATCAGAAATGCTTTTCATTTCAGCATCATGCCACTTGCAAACTTTGTCCCACTCCGACTTATCGTTTTCCATTGTCAACATGGCTTCAAGGTTCGCGCGATTGACCCTTTGCAGCTCGTCAACAAGTTTTTGCCATCCAGATATCCTTTCAATATCAAGTTTGACGGCATCAAGGTTGCGCAGCATAGCCGGTTTATCAATCGGGACCAAGTCAAGGTCAAAGCGCACCCCCTTTAAGCACCATTGCGGAAAACGGCTTTGAAGAGTTGGCGGACCCTCTCCAACTTGATATTGAGGCCTTTTGATGATTGTTTGAATGTCAGACTTCTCAAGAACGGGAGAATCGCCAGGCAAATCAGAAGGAATGGGAGCGTCAGGCTTTTCAGAAACAACAGAAGAGTCAGTAAGCTTGGTTCGTTTACTTGGATCGCTGGCAGCGTGACTCTTTCCTTTATCATCATAAGACTTCCTCTTATGTGAATCGTCTTCTCTTCGGGATGAATCCTGGTGTTCATCTTCTCTCCTGTGGCGTTCTTCATAATCCCGCCTCTCACGAGCTTTTCTAGTGGCCCTTTCTTCATCGGTCTCCTGGCGGGAAGGGAGGTAGCGTCTGTAGTCATAAGTGTCGCGCCCCCCATAACGTCGGAAATCATCATAATATGAGCCACTCCGCCCCATTGAAGAGTCTGGAAATGAAAAAGAGACAAGTGTTAGAAAACCTCCAAAGTAAAAGAGTTGAGTGCATTCGATCGTAAAAATCCTAAGTGTGTGTGATGTGCGAACTACGCACGTCGAATTACAAACCACTCTTTGGTGTGGGAATGGCAACGACTTGTGCAGAAGGTGTCGAGACTTGTTGCGAAAAGGAAGTAGCATCGATAGCAGGGGAGATAACTTTCGAAGCATCGTCTTTAAATAGTTCATGAGAGGTTATCATCAAGTCACTTAACCCCTCAAAAATCTCATCGCCATTATGTCCAGCGGAACTTTCTCTTTCAGCCTCTACGTTGGCCGCCTCTCCGGAATGGCGGGGAGGTTCTTTTCCTTCTTCTTCTTCAACAACCGGGGCAAGTACAAACTTGCTAGACGACCCCATAACATCAGTAGAAATAGAACACTTCACTAGTGAAGTCTCAGCGGTGGGTTCTTTCAGTGAAGGTTCTTTAGCAGGAACTGGGGCATCTGACATCGTTGCTGGAGAATCAGGAATTTCATGAGGCTGGGTGGAACGAGAAGAATGTAAAAGTTCGAACTGGTCCAAAAATTCATCCTTCAACAAGAATTTGGCGTTTCTCTCTTCCATAGCCACAGCATTTAGAGTTTCGAAGATTGACTTGAGGCCGGGATTTCTAAGCGGGGGAGGAAGTGCTAAAAAAAGAAAAGAATGAAGATAAGCATTTGATAATTCAGGCTTCGAAAAACTTATAAGATAAACAGAGAAGGGCAATCTTACTCCCGATTCTCCAGACTGCATAGAATCCCGGAGGACATCGAACAAAGAAGAATTGATTTAGAAACCCGTGAGCACTATCGGGCAAATCCAAAATCAATTTCCGGTTTCTGGCGCCTCTTACAAGCACGATTGAAGGGTGATCTTTGTTCTTTGAAAAGGTGCATAAATAACAAATTTCATCGAAGCTTGGAAGACGGCTGAGCATCCTCCTAAACAGAACACACAACCCCATCAAGACGGCGTAACCGTTGGGGTGTAGCTGGAAAGGCGAGATAGCTAATCGAAGGAAAAGTTCTCGGAGAAATTCGTTGAAAGGTGGAATAGCTCCGCTTAAACACATCTGGCGATTTACTGCGACAAAACCGAGAGGTGGCCTGTTAGCTGTGTCATTTGCTCCAGGGAATATAGCATCTGATTCGGCAATACCGAATTGGGTACACAGTTGTCTAAAAACTTTGTGACCCAGAGTGGTCGGAGTTCTCTCCGAAGGATCGATCAGTGGATTAGCAATCGGGAAAGCTTCTCCGGCTGGTCCTGAATCTTCTTGTTGAGATGTCATTCTACACAATCAACTGGATATTTAAATATGAAGGTGCACGTTTCCTAAAAGTGTGAAGTGTTGTGCAAAACTAAACGATAACAAGCAAGTATAACTGAAATTGAGATAGGTGACATTTGTCGATTATAAAGTCTCAAGGCTTGTCGTTTTAAGTTCAAAAACAATGTTTTGTTAATGCAAACAAATCAGCTCAGGTTGATTATTTCAGCTTTGCTTTAATACTTCACTTGAATTTGTCGTTTCACAGCATTTCATTTACAAAATTCATTTAAATTAATTGTTCTTTGTCAACTAATCTGTCATGCGATGTGGGCAGTCAATGGCAGTATATTTGTCCCATTTTTCTGCAAATGTTGTTTTTAAACAGGTTATTAGCATTAAAGTCAAGACAATCTGAAAAGAAATGCAACACAGTTTAAATTCAAAGTTCAGTCAACTTCTGGCCAAATTTCACAAGTCCTAGGTCGTCCAGTGACTTATCATAGGTCGAGGCATTTTTAGGTCGTTCAGCGATCTAGCATAGGTCGGAATCTTCATAGGTTGCACAGTGCAAGTTAAAAGGTTCAAAGCAATGCAGATTTGTTCAAGTCCTAGCTCGGCCGCGACTTAAAGCCTATGTCGTAGGAAAGTTAGGTCGTGCAGTTTTTAGGTCGTGCGATTCTTAGGTCGTGCATTTTTTAGTTCAATCAACTCTTAGGTCGTTCAGCGACCTAGCACAGGTTGTAGCTATCCTTAGGTCGTAAGAATCCTTAGGTCGTGAATTGTCATAAGTCGCTTGAGACCTCTACGTTGCTAACTTCCTCTCCACGCCACCACCCACCCGACCCGATAACCCGTTACCAACTACACATATAAATCCATCGTCTTCTTCATCCCTTCATATCACCGAATCACCCCAAAAGCTATTCAAAACATCCCCAATCCATCGTAGATTCAACACATTACTGTGCATTCATAAATCAGCCAAAGCAGCGATTAAAAGTCGATTACGATAATCACTCGAGACGAAGCACAACTCATAGAATGGGGCTAAGGTCAAAAAATGGGGATTCAAGATTCGACGATGATTATGGTGGGATGGAGATCAAATTCACTTACGAGATGTAGTGGTGAGGATGAATCGGTGACTAGAATGGGTTGAATTCGCCTTTGGAAACTCGAAAATTCTTCAATGGCAGAGCGGGAAGTCAAAGTAATTAAGTGAGGAAGAAGCTCACGACCTAACTAATTTATATGAGGCTGAGAGAGGAAGGTGAATAGGCGTACGAGTTATCACGAGTTTTAGGTCGTTCACGACCTAGCAAAGTTAAGTCGAAGCACACGACCTATGACATAGGCCTGCACTTCGAGGGGCAAATGTTAACTCATATTTTTGTGCCGACCTAAAACTCTGCGACTCAAGACTCCGCGACCTAAGGAAGTTAGGGACCTAAGGGACTTAATGACCTAAGGAAGTTAGCGATCTAAGGGACTTAACGACCTAAGGAAGTTAGCTACCTAAGGGACTTAGCGACCTAAGGAAGTTAGCGACCTAAGGGACTTAACGACCTAAGGGACTTAACGACCTAAGGGACCTAACGACTTAAGAGGTAGAACGATCTAACGACCTAAGGAATGTAATGACCTAAGGAATGTCACGACCTAAGAGCTTTACAACTTAGCAGACTCTACGACCTACCGACCTAAATGGGTTCGCGACCTAACTCCAGAAAGAAGAGAGCGACCTAATGAGTTAAGGAGCTTCGCGACCAAACTACAGAGACGACTTAAAGCTTCACGACCTAACTTCACCAAGCAGCTTAACGAGCTAAAAGAAGAGAAAGGGGGCACGACCTATCTTAGGTCGCTCACGACCTATCTTAGGTCACTTACGACTTACCACTTCAGAAGAAACCGAGTGCAACTCCATCAGTCCAACTTCCTAAGTCGTGAGAGGACCACGACCTATCTTAAGTCGCTCGCGACCTACGACCTAACTTAGGTCATACGCGACCTAAGACTTGGGGCAAAATTTCTGTCCATAATCAACTCCTATAAATACCCCCCTAACTCCAACGGCAAAAGGACTTTTGGTCGATCATTTCTTGAAGCGCCGTTATTCTGCCGAATTCTCAACTCATCCAACATTCGAAGAACTTCAAACACTCAAGACATTACAACAAGCTTTGAGAGAAATCTACTGCGTCTAACATGAATTCGAGGAGATCTTCGACATCGAAGCTTGAGATAATAGTCTAAAGTGTTTAGGAATCGAAATATATTGTATTTTGAAGAATATTGTATCATCTTGTAATCAGAAATCAGCAATAAAGGAATTCAAAGTGGACGTAGGCTCGATCTCAAGCCGAACCACTATAAACTGCTGTCTTTTACCGCTTTTTCACTATTTTACTGCTTACTTCTTGTTCCCGTCACACGGGTGGTGCTTTCACAACTCTATTACACACACCGAGTGTTAGCGTTCAATTTTTAGCGTTAACACCTACTTATATTTTAAATATACTATATCTGCCTTAATTTTTAAAACAAGACAATTGACTGTATCTGCCTCGTTTCTTCGTCCAAGTTGTATGTTGTTAAATCAATGTTGATGAGAATTAGTACTAATTTTACCAAGTATAGAAAACAAGAAAAGACAATTGACTACGTATCCAACTCTATTATACGACTGTTACTGGTTTTTGTATCTTTCAAATCTCGACTAAGAATGAGTTACCCTTGTGTTTTTATTATTATATACTAATAACCAAGGTAGCACTAAGAAAAAGAAGAAAAATATATGTGAAACTACGTTCTAGTGAAAATATTAAGGACATATATGCATTCATTTGTTTCAGTTGCTATCCAGCCATAACTCAACACAAATCTCTAAGTCATATTGTTTAAACATAACAGTGATTGCACTTGCAACCAGACATAACAATCTGAATACTTAGGTTACTATAATCAATCTACACTAATATAGAAAAAAATTCAACAGAAAGCTTTTACAGCTCTGTAAACAACTTTGCAACTTAAACGAAAATCTACTTGAATGCAAGTGGAGATAGAAAACAAAGGAAAAATCCAAGTCTATGTCATAACATGGAAAGTTTCCTTGTTATGACACAATTACATTTATGCTCATGAACTGCAATTCGAATAAAATATAGTGCAAAGGTAAATATGGGATTAACTATGCCATAACACAGAGGGTTACACAATCATTTTTCTGACAAATTATGCAGGCAAACAACAATAATATCTTAGTCATCTATATTTTCTCATCGAATGCCTCTAATCAGCAAAAATTAGGGAGGTAAGGTGGGAGCACAAAGAATGTCAATAGACTCCATGTTGAGCTTGGATGAAAATAAGTGGTCACCACATAATTTGATATAAATAAAATTTATACATAATAACTATAAAAATAATAACTATATACAATAGAAAACTCAATTGGTTTTGATCGAAACATCACTAATTTTGATTTTAATGAGTGATGCATTCACTTAATTTATCGTTAATAAAATTCAAAATAAACAAAACAATACTGTACAGAAATTGGGTACCAAAGTTAACAAAATTTATACCTAATAAAATTTATGTCATGATCATGATTTCTTAATAAAAAGTACAATGAACAATCTTATTTTATTTGTAATAGATTGGTTTAGGTTGTATTCAAAAAAATATATGCTTTAGGTTATATTCGAAAAATATATCGATTAAACTAATAATCAAATGTTTGAAGCGGCTAACAATAAAAAAGTGCCATCTTCATTCTTTAAAATAGTAATCAAATGTCTGTCTCAAAATTTTGGTCCTTGTTTCCGTTGATTATTCATACTATAATCAATCAGATAATCACTCACTATTTATGCAACAAATACCCATTTAAAAATATTGAAATACAATTATTATTTTTATCACTTTTCCCACTAAACCATTTAAGCAAGTCAAAAAAAATATCAATTCTAATTATCTATTAACAAAGAAAGCCATCTAAAATAAATTACCAAACACTCTTTGGAAAAATGAACATCCAATTCATAGACAAAAATATCAAACAAATTTTTCTAGACAATGGTCATAGATTGATAGAGAGTGAAATCATTTATAATCTATCGTGTTTGATAATATACCTTCGAATATATGTTCCTAGATTTCGAATCTGGGAAATATTGACGAAGAGCGAAATTGAAGATCGGAAATTAGGGTTCCAAATAGTAGAATGGCTAGGATTTTTGGTTGGCGTGGTCAAAAATACAAATACTTATAGAATCATGGGTAGTGGCTCTGTATATTTTTTTCAACTATTCAAATAATCACAAAAGCATTCACAGCCATTTATGTAATAATCATAACAAAATAGTTGATATGATAATAACTCTAATGAAACAATGAATGATTCAAATGAATTCTCCTTAAATAATTCCAATCATGGAATGAAAATTACTAATTTTATTATGTAATTTCAATCAGCAAACTATGCTAAAACCAATTTTGTTTTGAAATCATGGAAAAATCACTTTCAGTTTCGAAATAAAACCAATGTTAATATGAAACGAAAATTCATTTTACTGTCCAGATTTTATAAGTATTTTCGGTTAAAATTAGTTTCAACCGTGTTTTTAGATCATGTTAAACGCTTTCTAATCTTGTTAAAGTCACCAAAAGTAAAGACTAGTTTCAAACATGTGCTGAAAAATCAAAAATTAAAACTCAAACATAAAACTTTAACAAACTGAGAATTTCATTATTTTGTATTCAACAATGCTACAGAAAACTAAATCACCTCAAATCCATACAACAGTTTGAAACAACAAACTAATTCGATTAAAGTGAAACAAAGCCTATTCCGTCAAGCTTTAAACAAATGAAACAAATAGCCCAAACTCATCAAACAATATATCAAACTACCCAATTTAACCAAAAAATTGAATTACCTATTTTGTTGCTTAGATAGATGGAAGCATCCATAGAGATAGAGGCGACGAACTTTGCTGGAATTTTGAGACGATTGGATGCGATGATGAAGCTGGAGGTTGAAAGCGATTTCGACAGTCTTTTTGAGCTAGGGTTTATTTCCACGAAATGCGTTATAATTTAAGAATTTCTGGTGGGGTCACGTGACCTACCCAGATTGTATGTGCCTCCGCCTCTGGTTCCAGATGCCGTCGAGTTGCCTACTAAAGAGCGAATTGTTGGAGTGGAGGAGAATGTCTATGGAGACTGGAGATGGAGCGAATAATTTCAATTAGGGTTATTTCGTTGGGGCGAACTATTCGAGTGGAGGGTCATTTTGGAAGGGAAACGAAACCGGTTAAGTGGTTTTTTAGAGGGCAGATGAAAATTTTGGAGCCAAGAGCGTTACACGGCATGGTACAGCATAAAATGAGTTAAAAAACAAATAACTAAGCATTAACAATAACGCTTTAGAATAACGCGTTATTAATAACAAATTTTGTTGTAGTGACGTTTCATATTATTTCCAGTATTATAGATCATTATCATATCCCATGTGCGTACACACACACCGCATAAAGATATGAGAATAGCGAATACAAACTATAATCTATGTATTTTCCAATGATATTATGTCTCCGATTGTGATGTACATTTTCTTAGAGTGAAAGTGTAGTGATTGGGATGATATGTTGACAACCATGCATAGTTATTATTTTTATTTCTTATGGTTTTACGAAAAAAGGAAGAATAATAACAAAGTTTGTAAAAATTGTATGTTACTATTTTCATGATCTATCTTAACAAATGTTCCTGTTAATAATTTGTTTTCCACTTAATATGTTTATTCACATCGGTATTTATGCCTAATAAAATAGAAGCATGATAATATAACATCAAATTTTATGCGCATTTGGTTGTGCTATATTACAAAAAAGGAAGCAATTTTCTTTACACACGTTCAACAAACATGTCCTTTGTACTGATGTCTATAATAGGAAAAATTCATTTTGAAGCTTTTGAATTTATAATTTTAGCCTCTTCATAAATATAAAAAACAATAAAATGAAGGACGTTTTGGTATTTTCTCTATGTTTGGAACCACGTTTGCTAGAGATTATAATATATCAGTAACTCATTCCCCTACGCAATGATGAATTTAATTTATAAATCTATTGTCATTTATACAAAGACCAATTTCATGAGAAGATTTAAAATTAATCATGAATTAGCAAACAACCTGCAAATATTTGGCCAAAGAAGAAACGTCTTCGATGGATAATCCCTTTACATAACTACTCTGACTAAACAATTGCCGTAGCAGTAGTGCCCCAATAATCAGGAAATCCCTGCTCATATCCAACTTAAGTGCATAAGAAACTTTCAAGTGATATTTTTTTTCCTTTATCATTTTCTTTTAAAGAATGATTCTTGATTAGTCAAAATGATTGTTCAATGTCTATTAGTTAGGCAGCTTGAAGATTGTTCTAATCTCACCCCTCACATTTTTATCATTTTTTGTTTTTCCATAAAAATTTGTAGGTATTGTAATGGAGTATTTTCCATTGATTTGGGAGAACATTAAATGTTCAATGTCTTATGATATAGTACATTGAAATGCATCTTCAAATATGTTGCTTATACAGGTTTGTAACCGCACAACCTTAGTAAATAAAATGTACCTTTAGATTTAATGGAGAAAGGAGAAATACATAAATTTAGTTATTATTATGATGTATTTAGTTATGTCATAGTAGCATAAGCTATATATGTTTATTTGTATCATGTGAATAAATTTATAAAAAGTGTATTATGTGAATAAATTATGTGCATGTAGTTATCTATTTGTTATCATGTGAATACATTTTTATATTAAGTTGTAAATAATGTTGCGGGTATTCCCACATAGACATTGTATGAACAAGCGTCAGTATTGAGCATTTGTTCACTTCAAGATGCTAAAATAAATCAAGTATTATGTTGGACATTGACGGGACTGGAGGTTTATGTAAAAAGGTTTCCTTTTTGTTCTACCATAATTGTATCCAGTTTGGTGATATAATTATATTTTACGTGCAGTTGAAATTCTTAATGCTTTTTGTTCTACATATACAGCTGGACATTACACAGAACATATAGATTAGGTTGTCAAAGCTCCTAATGCAAGTACATGCATCTATATAAGGCAAGCTACAACAGAAAAAAAAATCTATTATTGAACAAAGAAACTTCGAAAATAAAAAATTATTGTTGGACAAAATAACAACAAACTTAAATACAATTAGTAAACAAAGTTTTTTTTTAAAATATTTTGCACTATGTCGTGAAAGAGGAAGAACTAATTGTTAATAATTTAGTTTATTATTTCTTACATTCCATGTTGCACTAAAGAGAAATTAACTAACGCATTTCATTGTACAAGTCTAATAGACCTGCCTTACATACCGATATATATATTTGTATTTATTTATATTAATATGTTAATATAAATATTGGTTAGAATATATTAATGTAGATATAAACTTGAGTTTTTTCATATATACCACTAGAAATTAGGTTGACATATGTTTCATATTAACATATATTGACCATAGGACCGAGTGATCAATTTTTCCATTATACCCCTAAGATAGTTTATACATTAGTATCACTATGATGTTCGTATTGTGAATATGGATGTCACAAAACATTATAATATGAAACTAAAATAAAATAAAACAAATTTTAAATTAAATTAATAGTAAAATATTGTTTTTAGACAGTAATAAACAAAGAAATATTTTATATAAATATATGTTGCTCAATTTTCTCATAAGTAAACAACATGCTGGTCTACATAGTTTCAACAGCCAGCATCTTGGCACATTTGGTTCCAATAGCTCGCATCTCAACCTGTCCGGCTCCAACAGCTTGCATCTCATCCCGCATTATCCCAAAAGCCCACATTATTCCAACGATCTCAAAAGACACATTTTTAGCATCATATATATATATATATATATATATTCTATTTGTTAGTATTTAACTAATTTTTGTCAAACATTCATTTATATTGCCCCTTCTTTCTACAAATCATGAATCATGACATAGGCGTAATGTGCACAACATTGACCTATTAACAAAATGGTAGCTCTTTGTTGCTAACCTTGGAAATGAAATAGGAGTACTTCTGCAAGGAAACAAATGAAGCAATGATGTAAACCTCATGAATCGTTGTAGGAGTACTGTTTTGTAGAGGATCTAAGTTTATAAATTTCTTTGTCCATCCAAAAATGAATCAAATTTTGTGCAAAAGAAATGGTTGGTAATTAATATGATTATATTTTCATGAAAAGTGAACATGTAGCCTGTTTATTTTGAAATTTTCATGTTCTCACAGGTTTCAAGTAGTAATTGTAATATAGAAAGGTTATTAAAATTATTTTTTTTGTTTCCTGTGCTTTGCCAAAAATAAAAATTTACTAACGGTTTTCAATGCATACGTCCATCGGACGTGCCTTGTACTCATATATATAATAGGAAGCTTTTGAATTTACACATATACCCTTTAGTTGTTTGACGATTGAGTGGTATTTTTAACAAACCCAGCTCATGTTTTCTTGAACAAAAATCACTCCCACTTTTCCTATTTTTGAAAATTTCATTTTATATATTTTTAGTTATGTATTTTCTTCTTTAAACTTTCAGTATTGAATCTAATCTCTACAGTTGGTAAGTAAATATATGAAACATGACAATGGGAGTGACTTGGGAGGACATGCTCTATTTTCACTTAATTGTTGGAACTTATTTTGTTGTTTCTGTACAATTTTAGATCGTATCATATAGTAAGATGTGTATTTTATTTGTTTGATTTTATGTTAAGTAAATTTCTACTCCTTGTGAGTAAAAATTAAAACAGGCATATTAAAAGACAAAATGCACTTAAGGTAGAAATACCACTCTTCTGTAAGCTGGATATTGTTGTTCTTTATGTTATAATATCCTTTTGTTTTCTAATAGATTATTACATTTTAAATATATTGTCTCTACATCTATAGGATCCCATTTGTTCGATTCCCATTCCTGAAGGAAACATGTATTGCTCATGATCATGGCAGAATTCTTTGGCCATAAGAAAGACGAGGTGTAGATAGAGGTAGAAATGAGAAGTTGCTCAAAATAAAACGAGAACGGAAGGAGGAAGGGAAATTGGAGGCAAAGGACAAGCGGAGAGGAGTAGAGAATGATACTTTTGTAATAAAATGAATGATATCACCACAGTATTATTAAGCTATAAATTTTCATTCATCTAATGAATTACCGACAACAAATTATTTTCATGCAAAGATATGCTTAAAATCATATTTGTGCCTTTATCTTGGTTTTATCCTGACGAATCTTCATCTCTGTATACTTAGTCAAAGTTGATATCCTTTCAAAACCCCATCCCTTTTAGCTATAAATTCTAATACATGTAAACTATTTGATGAAATAAGTGAGAAAAACTTAAAAATCGTATTCACCTCTCATTTCTTCAAATTTAAGAAACTTGATTACACCTTATCATTTAATTTTCTCAAATGCTATTTATAATCCAATTCTATTATTATCTTCTTTGGCATAGTCCACTTTTTGTAGACATTCAGGTTTTGTTATATTGGAGACCAAGATGTGTATGTTTCTATATTTTATTATGAATTATAGTTCTAGAACTTGGCTTAAAAAGTTGACTTACCTTAGAAGATGGCGTGTCTGCACAACGTGTTCCACGTCCCTCGCTTGTGGAAGTTTGTGCATGGCTCAGGTGTGATAGGTGAACTGAATCAGCTTGATGATATCAAGATTGAAGCAGAAGCTTCGAGACCTCGTACGTCTGTTTGTATTGTTGGACGTGATACGAAATAGCTTAGGAGAGAGACGATGAAGCTGATAAAGGTTCAGCGGAGTGAGAGCAAAGAAGATTGTACTTGGGAGACTTAGGAGAGCATGATGGCTGCTTATCCGGAGCTCTTCACTTGGTGAGACTTTTATTTATCATATTTACTTTCACATTCGATATCATATAGGGTAGTTTAATATCCTGCATGCAAGGGTAGACGTAGATATATTCATTACCTACTTCTGTGTGCATGTTTGATGTTTGATATGTTTGCTCGTGGATGTTAGGCATGCGAGGTAGCTTTGTTTGATTTTATCTTGTTTGTATTGGGGATTTCGGTTGCGAAATCATAAAGCGGAGAGAATGTAACGACCCATATTTTACTTATCGAAGGGTCGTAAAATAATATTTTTAAATTCATATGAGCTCGTATAACTCTTTAATTTCAAAAAATGCTTATTATTCACATTTTCTATATATAGAATTTTTCCAGATGATTTTATCTCTGAAACCTTGTAACGGCTTTAACTTTATATAGAAGCCGAACTAGCACCCGAAACCACTTCCATTGAAATATACGATGGTTTTCCTTTCCGTAGAGTGGCCATAATAGTGATTTGTACTTTCTGGCTAGGCGATATGGCTGTTTAAAGTTTTATAGTTAGTTAGTGAGGTATGGGGGCAAGCTCACTAACTTATTTCGGGTTTAGAGGCTGTGATAGTTGAATTAATATTACCGAATCATTTTAACAACTTCCCAAATAGACACTACAAGAGTGAGGGCCAATTTCTGACGTAGATTAGTGACGCCATAGTGACCTGGCATCAATGCGACGTCGCTAAATTTAATTTCATTAGTAAGGCATCACTAAGGCATAACAATGGTGTCGCTAATTAACTATTCCTTAACGACGCCATGAATTACTATGTTTTCAAGTTGACGTCGCAAATGCGTTAGGAATTAGTTACGCCTTTGCGACACCAAAAAAATTTAGCGACGTCGTGGTGGAACAACAATCCAACCAACCCATTAACGTAAAATCCAACTATTCATCAACTCTTGAATCAACGGCTCATACAATTTATCCATGTACTCATTTTTCATTAGTTGTACCAAAACCCAGTTTACCAATGTATGTTCTGGAATCCCAATTTTAGCCCCATTGATCATCGTACTCTCCTCTAACCCTAATTTATAAAATCCCTCACATTAAACAACGCATGAGGATTGGATCTGCTTTAATCCCCCAAATTTCTCAAATTACCGTGCACTTCACTCCTTTAATTTCAGAATTATACAATCTAATATGATTCAATCAGCGTCACGTTTGACAGAGCAGCCATGGGACGTGGTGGAGCATATTGTTAGATCACTCATCAATAGGTTTTTTGAAGAGCCTTTAGAAGTTCAGTCGACTCAAAATTGCCGCAGATTAAGGTTGTGAAAGCTTGCACAGAGTAATTTTGAGGCACCTTGCAAAGGTTTTAATTTATATGGTGCTATGTTTGCAAGAATAGATGTTATTGCAAATAGATGTTCTATAATAGCAGAATACAAGGTACACACGTTATGTGTTTCTTATATTCATGATCTAAAATGCAAAATTAGATTATTTTCAAGAGCTTTACCTCAGCCTTAATGAGTGTAAAAAAGGTCTGCTCGTTGTATCTAACTCTCTTGCCTCTTCAAATTGACATACTTAGAAACATGATCTAGAAAGTATTGTAATTCATTTATTGTTTTCATAAAAAAAGTTTTAATGCTTTAAATTTTAATTACTTAACAATACAAAAATACCCAGAGATTTGCATCCATTCATTGGTGCTTGAACGCTTCAGGCGAAGTTAACATTTTTTTAAATTATGTTCATGTGCACCTATAAAGGTTTATTTTCTTTAAATATATGGTTAATACCAAGTTTCTGTTCAATTAACCTAAAATGTTTGATCGTCAAGGCCCTCTTTCTTTTATTATTGCTGTGTCAAGCTTGTTTTATGTAAATATATTTCTTTCAATAAGGATCGTGGCAATATTTATAGTCTATAGATGGAAATTAGTTTCTTAAATGAAAACAAACCTTGAGTTCTTCGGAGTGTGGGTTCTGCGGGTATGGGAGTTTTTTGATTTCCCTAATTAGTTAACAATTACTTTGTTCACGTTGGTGGTATATGGGTTTCTTGGTTCTTTGCATATTATTTCTTGTTTAGCTTTAATATTTGGAGCATTGATGTTTAAGTTTTCCATGTGAATTTTATTAAAATATGGTTTGCATGATAATTAGAAAAAAAATACATTAAATTTATTAAATATAGGTGTTTATGGTTGATTTAAATTAAATAGGCACAATGCAAACTTATCCAAATAGGAACTATAATTAGGTAGGTATGTTACATGGTATCCTAGGTCTAAGCATTGTAAACTTTCAATTCAACATGTTTTCGTTACATTATTCTTCTCTCAGTAAAAAAAATGGAATTTCAGTTAAATTCATGGCAACATACGCAAATTAGTAAATTCTTTTGTTAATTCAAATTACTGAAACATAGTTTTGAAGTAGTGATTCATTAAGAAATATATGGAGAGCAGTTAGAGTTTTCATATAGAGAGTATAAGTTATCAGTAAGGTACTCGCTGATCCCTTTAAATTTGGCATTTCTTAATTGACATAAAGCAAGTTTCTGTTGCCTTTCCTCACTTTTGGAAATTATATGAAGAGCTTGATAACTATATTTTTAAATTGCTATGCAAATGGTATATTAACTTGAACAAAATCGATTGTTTTATATTCGTTATTTGCATCAGGTTACTGCCACAAAACTTTGATATTGCTACAAAAGGTAGATTTTCAAAGAAAATCAGTTTGTCATCTAAAACTACTAATATGCAATACATATAACATTTTGAATGAATTTTAGAAATAGTTCTTCAGATCAGACTGACGGAAGATCATATATGGGAAGAATTGCTTCAGAAAAGCAAATGATGGATGTCGTGAGGCCGGTAGAAAATTTTCAAAGTAGTTTGGGGTTGTACATCCTTCATTTACTAAGTATAAGATTATTTTTCTAGTAATTGCTAATATTGTTCCTACACGATGTTTGTATGATTAGTAGTCGATAATATTAGTTTTGCATGTAATAAGCATTCGTTTTTATGTTTCAAGAAGAAGAATGAACAAAACTACAACTAATTATTTGAAGGGGAGAGGTTTGAGAATGCTAGAAAAAGACTCCTAGAGAATTATGAAGCAGCTGAAAATGGTACTAAAAGCTTTTTTTTTCTTTTTCTCATGTACTCTATGATTAATAGTTATTGATATCACTTTTCTAATCAATATAACTGGAACGTTTTGTATTGGCTTAGCTAAAAGGCAAAGGAGCATCAAGATATTGGATGTCCTAAAGAAAAAAGACTCATTCGCAGTACATATAAAATGTAGACCCAAGCCAAACGATGAAGTGAAGCGCTCGTGATGAAAGAAGCATAACTCTGTTCTTACCCAAGTAGATTCCAGGGTTGAACTCACGAGTAACTTTTAGAAACTTGTTAGCTATACATATGTTGAAACAAAGCTAACATTAGAAATAAAAAAAAGCGTGACATGGGATGTCTATATTAAATTTGATTCATCAATATATTCTTTTTATTTGATTCATTTCTGTTAGTTGCTATGTAAATATATTAATTTATTTTTACATGAATGTTAAATTTTGTATATGAATTTCTATGTCTTTTGATGGTTGATTCCTTTGTATAAGCTTAGGTACAACATAAGTTTTGAGTAATATCAATTATTTGTTTAGGTCTTGGTTTTTGTCCAAATTTTATGTGCCTACTATGTGTATTAGTTCTTCATACATAAGTTTGTGTTTCTTGTAATTTCAATTTTGATATTTTTAAACTACTGAGTGGTGCATTGATTAATGTAGAAAAATTTGATTTTACATGTCCACCCGCCGTCACAATGGCATCGTCAAACATTAACGGTGCTATAGCAACACAACTTGAATATCAAAATAGTTGCATCGTCATGGCATCGCTAAATTTAGCAATGCCATTGTGATGCCAAAATTTTGATTTTCAAGTTGCGTCAGAATGGCGTCCTTAAGGTTTAGCGACACCATTATGACGCCATTATTATGGTAAA
Source organism: Allium fistulosum (assembly GCA_030737815.1). Lineage (NCBI taxonomy): Eukaryota > Viridiplantae > Streptophyta > Magnoliopsida > Asparagales > Amaryllidaceae > Allium > Allium fistulosum. The sequence goes on along the minus strand of CM060906.1, from coordinate 291,542,434 downwards.
CTAACTCCATCGCTATGGCATCACTAAATTTAGCGATGCATTTAGCGACGCCATTACGACATCAATTTTGCGATGCATTTGCGGCGCCTAACGATTTAGTGACGTTTGTTTTTTACGTGTTTTTGGCGTCACTATAGCAGCGCTAAAAAATTTAGTGACACCAAAAATGCATAAAAAACGCAGATTTGTAGTAGTGAGATATAAGCTCCCATTAATCCATTTTACATTCAAAACATTCTCTTTTCTCCAACAAATCAAATCTAAATCATATATTAATTGTAGATTAGCAAGAAAATTCACTGGAGATCTTCAAGCCTGCATTTTTTGGAAAGTAATCTTGGGGCTTGGCTGTTAATTTTCAAATTTGCCTCGATTTATATACAAAACTTGGATTTTGAAGGTTTTAGTGAGTGATTTATCATCTCTCACCTTACTATATATGTCGGTATATGTTTTGGCATATTCTAAACCTATTTTTTAAGTTAAAAGCATGTTTTGGGACTGTTTTAAAGTGAAACCTGAAGTAAAAATGAATTTAAAATGTTTAAAATGTTCTAATCATGTTAATTTGATGTATGATTTCCTTGATGTGTGTTAGGCTATGTAAGAGACATACTATTGGATGGTTTGCCATAATCTGTTTATGTTTGCATGTTTGAATGTTGTCTAGTGCATGTATGGTGTTTGTTTTTATGCTTGTATGGTGGAAAACGCTCATCGTAGCGAACTAGAGGTAGTAACCATGAAATTGGACTTCGATGGATAGGCTCTAGAGCGTTTAGAGTCGAATCATTGCATGTGTGATGCATGAGGGTCAAGCTGTTGAGTGTAGTGATGGAACTAATGTGATGTTGATGTGCTGAAGGAGCTATAGGTTTTGGTTCGGTGAAGCTTGTTCGGCATGGGGTGATCCGGTGGTTGACTTTAGGATTGGGAAGTATTGGTTTGGATGAAAGCTGACTCTGCAATGGAAGACCGAATAGGAATTCTTGTCAGGTAGAATCTTGGCTCGGCAAAGGAAGACCTGTCTGGTAGTTGGTTGGTTCAGTAGTGGAGGACCAGACAGGAAATCCTGTCTGGTGGAAGCATGGTTTAGCGGCGTTATGGTTGAGGTGCCGAAGATGATTTCTTATTCGGTATTGCTTTAGTTCGGTAGGTGCATGGTTCTAGGTCGAATACAAGGATGACAAATAGAACTTGGAGTGAAGATTTTTGGGGTGTTGGCTTTGAGGCAAGACTTGGGGTTGCTTGGTGGTCTTCGGAGTTGGCTCGGGGTAAGGATATATGCCCCTAGGATGACTCTAGATGACTTTGGGATGGCAACCAATAAAGTGCGACGACTTCGACGACTCGATGTGCCAAGTGACTATAACATCTGGCGAAGGACCGAAAGGACGAGTTATGCATCATAACTCGTAGAATAATTATTGGGCTGTCGCTAGTAAGTAGGAAAGGGTAGTCTACATGTACCAACGGGAGCTTACGTGTACCTATGTGTTTGGATGTCTGCGAGTGTCCAGTCCTTAGCCACCTTCATAGGCAAAGAGTTAAGCATTTATGAGGTAGTTCTACTATCGGTGCATGTGCTAAGGGATTGATGAATGACTCTATGGTTATGATGTTCATTGTAAGGACATGGTAGTTTGCGTGTACCTAGGGTAGTTTGCATGTACCCATGTGTTTGGACGTCTGTGTGGGTCCAGTCCTTTGCCATCTGCGTGGGTAATGATTGTGGTAGTTATCGTATATCTGAAACAATTGAAAGAGGGATGCGAGGTTGTGTGATGGATGCTATGTTTGTTGTGTGCTTAAGAAGTTGTATAATACCCCTATACTCTATATTTTCCACCCCATATTATCCACTCGTGATAGTAGTTTAGCGTATACTGTGTTTAAGCAAACTTTTTGGATGTAGGAACATGTTAGCTACGGCTGTTCATCCCCTATACCCTATTTACTACATACGATTTTATAGTATTTTGAGATGATATATCGCTCCACAAGCGTATTTTCTGACCTGAGTTATGCTTTGCTTCTTGTACCTCAGGTACTCTTAAACGAGCAAATTAGAGATAACTGATCTGGATATCATATGGGCTATACGGAGAACGAGCAAGAGGCTGCACTTTCATAGATCTATATTTGGAGCTTGCTATTGTTTATATTCCGCTATGTATAATGTGGAGCTATACTAGTACTTATATTATCTTAGAAACAGTTATAAAGTTTATTTTAGAGATTTTAGATATATAAACTCTATTATTTTGGCTTTTGTATAATCTATAAACTTGTTGCACTCTGATATTCTTATTTATGATTCATTTTATTATATCACTATCTCGTCTGTTTTACACCTATGCTATTATATTATATTTTTCTATACGCTGTGAGATGTTCTATAGGTTTTATGCTTGGATTTTTGTTACTTTACAACCTCGGTATCGTCATGCATCTGCTAGGTACCTCCTTAGTGCATTGTACATGTATATTGGGTTCTGGAGGTGTAGGATGGTCATCTTAAAATGAGTCAAGAAGCTTGGAAGATGTCAAGATTAAAGAAACTAGCAAGAATGATAAAAGGAAAGAGTGAACCAAATTTGACTAAGTTCTACTAAGAAAAATATGGTTGGTACCTACATGATTTGGTCATTACCAAGTGTTATCCAGCCTTTGAATTGAGCAGCTTCTAAGTGAATATGTACGTCGAAATAAAGACGAAATGGATCAGGAACTTACGAGGATGCTTGAATTGATTATATGAAGCAACTAAGAAAGTTTGGAATCAATTAAAGCTTGGTCATAATGGTCGGTACCAACCACAATTGTGGTCTGTACCGAGTTGATTTTCAAAATAGAGGCCATATAAAACATCTGGAGATTAGAACTTGTTGAAGTATGGGGTGCTCTTATTAATATGATGGCCAATATGGTTAGTATCGACTATTGTCATTGGTATCGACATGATTTTGTTACTTCAGATTGACTCATTCTTCCTCCCTATCTTCGCGGATTAGATATTTTTCCTGATCTTTCATGTTCTTGCAACTATGAGAGATGATTTCATCTATAAATATCAAGGGGACTCAAGTAAAAAATGGATTTTGGATCTCTCTCTATTTCTCTTAGAAACTCTAGGAAAATCCAACGTTTACTAGTTGTTGGTCGGATTTTGATCGTAATTATTGTATTCTAGAGAGAAAACATCAATAAAATAGATTAAGTGGATGTAGGCCAGAGAATTCGTCAAACCACTATAAAAAATCTGTGTTTTGTTCTCTTACTCTTAATTTTCTTCACTTTTATTTTGTTTAATTAGGATTTCATTAACTTTAGGTTTGTCGTGTCTCTTTTTTACCCAACATTTTTTGTGCTTTCATCGAGAAGAGACTTACATTTTAGATTTAGAGAAGATGTAAAAGACATACTACAAGAGTTATTGTAGGACCAAGCCAATAAGGACGTGGGGGCTTCCAGAAGGTGTTACCAAGTTCAAATCTGCCTTCTATCTTTGTTACTAGAGAAGAGATGGAAGGGATTGATGACAAAGATGCAAACTAGATTTCTAGCGTTGCAAGAAGAAATGCTTAATGTATTCTTTCGAATGATGAAATAGCAAAGGAAAGATGGACCAGTTGGAGTCCAGAATTAAAGGCCAGAAGCGGGAGCTAATGCATAGGAGAATGGAGTAGAAAAAACGGGCCAACCCCCAGCACTTGAACAGGTCGGTACCGACCACAATCAAGTCAGTACTGATAATAATGTTCAGGGTGTAAGGCTTGTCTAGTTCCTGGGCAAGCTAGGATTCCAAGAACAGACAATGCAAGAGTCGAAGCTACGGATCAGAATGCGAATATATAACCACAAAGGTTGGGACCAGAAGTTCTCTATTGGAATAGAGGGCATGGTGAGGAATTAGAGTAGAACCGCGCTAAGCTCTAGATGTTTTTGTTAAAAGGCAATGCTAGGATTATTGATATATTAAAAAAGGTTCTTGGAGGGGATCATGGGTTTAGAGTTTGGAGGAAGTAAATAGAAATCAATTTACATCAGACATCCAATATGTAAGGAATCCACTTGATTTCAAGCTTGATGAGGTTTAATGGATGGATGGATCCAACAATCCACTTGATGAGGTATATCCAACACATGGGAGTGGTTGGTGCTTAAGAGGAAGTGATGGGATGGTGTTTTCCATTGTACTTGACAAATTTAGGAGCGATGTGGTTTCATCAAATCGAAAATGGGTCCATCAACATGTGGACCGTATTAGGGGAGTAGTTTATAAACTAGTTCAGAGTTCATATAGAGCGACCAAGGAATGTGATGACACATTTGAGTGTAAAGTAGAGGGTTATTGAGACCTTACAGAGTTACTAAACTAGATTCAACGCAGCAGCCGCTATAGTGCATAAATTAGACCCGTCAGTAGTCCTTATGGATGTGGTTTTCGGAGTTGCCAGTAAAACTGATTTCAATATTTCTTTGTAGAGAGATCCACAGTGGATCTTGCAAATTTCTACCATCAAGTCGAAAGATATCTATGCTAGAATGATGCTGAAGCTAAGAGTGTTGAAGTCAATGCAATAGAGGATGAACGACAATCCAAGGAAGGATATGGGAAGGATAAGGAAAAAAAAACTTATGATGACTTCGAAGGATTGAAGCGAATGAAGAAGGAACCAAAGTTTTCCTATTAAACTGAATTAATGGAGACCGTGAAGGGGATCTACTTAGATACTAGGGGCATACTCCCTACGAAAAACCCACAAAGAGAGAACCTACAAATAGGGAAAGTATTGTCTATTCCATGAGCTGTATGGGCATGAGACCAATGACTACAGTCATCTGTGTGACTTGATAGAGGATCGGGTTTGGTGTAACCAGCTACAGTAGTATGCAAGGAATCAAAAGGCAATGGTGTAACCAGAGCAACCACCATTTGTGGCGGATATACCCAAACGCGGTAGAGGATCTAAATCGGGTATCATAATCCCTTGATCGAGGTGGAATGAAATAAGGTTTATTTTTTGCACTTCACTTTTGTTTGGAATAAATAATGAAGAAATAATATTGGACCACTTACACATGCACAGGATCCCAAATGGACCCATAGGCATGCTTTGAATTAAGGCCCGAGGGTAATCCTTGATTAGATTATACTTTTTTATTTTTGCTTGATGCATTTTAGTTGAACTCTATGAATTAATGATCGATAGATATTTGGATTTGAAAATCATTCGAATATGATAATTTATATTGATATAATATTATGGAACACTAATGAAACATGGTTATTTATGTAAAACTTGATATATAAACTGAAAGAACATGATTCCGTTGATTAGAGATACAGGGTGATCGACCATGAAGTGCAATTCCCCTTGTTGGAGAGCGAGCATATTGACTTGTATAGGATAGCAATTCCCCTCAGTGGAGAGTGAGCTGATGACGTTCTTAGATACTGGGTCCCGTCATCGGCGAGCAGGTGGATTGGACTCAATATAGATATACGTTTATGTGATCCGGAGAGATCAAAAACTAAATCTTGGGATTTGAACGCCTCTTGGTTTTTGAACAGTTTGATAATGATTACTGGATTATGTCATCACCTCTATTCGGTTGGACCAACTTATGATAGTATGCTAAGTGATACTAGATAATTTATAAGTAATGCTCCAATCGGTGGAAATGCATTCCTATGATTAATGGTTCATGATTATCTGATATATGATTTATCCATGAAATCTATATCCTAGAAAAACATGGGATGATATTCATATCGATATATGATTTGTTGAATTCCGAAGGAGCATGGAATGATTATGATAAATGACTAACATTCACGCAAAGATGTTATTCCTTAGCTATGATAGGACTGGAAGAACCTTTGATTTGCAGGTTAATCCAAAGAAATTAGACAATTCACCAAAATTGGTCACGTACACAACTAGAGAGCTCAACTGCTAACAATTTTCCAGTTTTGATATTTGTTCTTAAACAAAACACACCTATTATTTATTTATTTATTTATTTATAGCATGATCTTTTTTAATGCGTGTATGTGTATGCTAGTTATGTATGTATGTATACACGTACACATGGTTATGTATATATGTACATACACATAAGCCTGTCAATTGTACGGATTTCGGCTGAAGCCTGACCCAAATCAGTCTTGTTAATACGGGTATAGATGTTGCCCTAACTATCCAGGCCCGACCCAAGTCTGCCCCAGTTACTATTAGGTTTGAGTACTGTTTGATCAAAACCAAACCCCGTTTGAGGCTGACCCGATTATTAGCTTTCCATATTATCAAAACATGAGTGTTTATGTTATTTGTATACCATTTTGATTGTATGCATGTAGATGTTTTTGCTTACTTATTTTGGGAACATGGCTATATCACCATCCAATTTGTATGTTAACTTTGTTAATGTATAAATTTTGAAAAAGTTGCAAGTTTAAAATATAATTTTAACATAAATACTATGAGTTCGGTATATGGGTATTGCCCAATGGGCTTGAAAAGCACGACTTATAGGGCTCGGGTATTGTTTTTGAAATACCCTGTGGGTTCGGACCGGGCTCGGGTTTTGATTATTGTAATCAAGCTCGGGTCCGGATTTTAAGATACCCGGACCGAACCCGACCCGTTGACAAGCCTACATACATGCACATACATGTTGGATCTCATTTATTACACATAATGGGTTGAATCGGGGAAAGATCTAAATACACACCGAGTAAAGCGCAGATATTTTGCATTGCTTCACTAAAGTGAATATATTAGCACTTTAAACACATACCAAATTGTTGTAAGTGAAAAAAATATATCTACTTACATCCAGCGAATATAATTTCATTACAATTTCAAAATACATATACTTCCAATAAATGACCAAAACTTTTCAATTTCTTTTACAAATCACAAGTGAATGAAAGTATTTGCATTGTCTTTTCAAATTGTGAGTATAAATGAATATACCTGCATTGTTACTTCAAACTACATATTTTAGTAATTTTTTTCATAGTGCAGGTACATATAAATATTTAAACCAAATAGCAAGTAACACTTGGTTTGGAAAGTAGTTTCGTATTTCGTGTTTTCCAAATGCATACTTTAAAACACATGGAATAGACGAAGGGTTGGAAAACGGTCGAGTTGGAAAATGTAACTCTATCATATAATTGAGAATGATATTTTCTTTTGCTTTACGTATTTGGTTAAACATCAAAAACTATCTTCTGTCTTCCCATTGTCCCCTTTGTTAGAATGACGATGATTTTCAACTCTTTCTGCTCTTATATGTTAGTTGACATATATATTGAAAACACAAAACACGTTCTCAAGTGAAACACTACCTAAAATTTCGTCGTGTTTGCTTCAAAACAAGGGAAAGTGCAAATATTTGCATTGTATATTCCGAAGTTCTTGTTGCTGCATATATTTTCAATTTTTAACTCGGATCAGTAATTATTATATAATTGTTTACGCCTATAAAAGTTTATCGAAATATGCAACTTATTCAATTTTTGCTCAAATACGTGCATGCATTTTGCGATTTAATTGGTGAAGATATAATTTAAATAATGGAGCTGGAGACTGCAAAATTTAAAACAAAATTCTACTAACCTATTGTCAAGAAAATTTCTTTATTGACTTTTGAGTTGAAGAGTTTATTCATGATATTTATTTTCTAAACATGTAGACTACAATAGTTATTTAGGACATGACAACTTTTATTTATAAGCCCAAAAATAATCTATTTCAACTTTAGACATCATTATAAACCTATTGCAAAAATTGGTCTGATTTTTATTGGGCCAAAAATTATATAAATAAAATTTGAGCTTGTAGAAGTATAAAATGCTAATATATTGAAAATCAGTTTTATGTTTATACTAACTTTTAAAACACATCTAAAGTTGAAATAGAATTTTTTTTCTTCCTATAGCCTATAAATAAAATTTGTCCTTTAGTATACGGATAATTATTTGCAAGAAGGAGAAATGCAAAGTAAAACTCTAATAAACGAAGTGCTGTCCCACTGATTTAGCCACTTGATCAACGGTATATTTCGGCGTTTGACTTGTGTTTTAGCCACCTCATCATTAATTAATTTTCTAACCAAATACATCAAAAATTGAAACATTGAATAATTCACATTGCATTCAATCAAGAAAATTAAAGCTGCTTATCCTATATGTGTCTTTTCGTTATCTTAATGCGCGCACGGTTTGTATGTACGTACGTACTTGCCAATTAAACCTTTGAATATCGTATAATCTGTTGTCTTGTTCATAAATTGTTCTAGATAACAATGAAGATGTTTTTTACTCCCGTACACGCATAAGGATGTTATAATCTAATTTGATAAAAGGTTGTTAACCAAAATTCCAGTGACATCGACATATAAGGAAAAAAGGAATGCTGAAACTGCACACAACTTTGATAATGTTTAGATTTCTCTGCAGTTGAATGCAGGAGAATTTGAGATTCAACCAGTATCTTTGATTAGAATTGAAGAATGAAACTAAAGACGCGTTTGACTAATAGTGCAGAGATGAGTCATCGTCTATCATGTTTCTAATGCATGTGATAATGCTAGAACGGAACTAGCACAGTGCATGCATGCACGTTTTCAAAAAATCGTGCGATTATATATGTTTATAAAGTTTCATGAATTATTCCTCTGTATGGTGGTAAAATCTTTGATTTTATAGTGATAAGGCAACTATCGAAACCGTATGTCTTTCCTCCAAATTTGTGAATTTGAAGAAAGACAAGATCTTATGGCAACTCACTTACACTGAACCTTAAGTTTCCAAACATGTTGCAAATGGTTAGAAACTACCGGGTATGATTAATTATGACTTATGAATCAAGAAAAAACCGCAACAAGCTTTTCTTCCAAAATGAACAGCCCACACTTCTAACAGATTCTAAGGTGCACTAACGCTTAATCCACATATGTAGATCAAGTTTTCTGCGAACAATTATCTCAAGATTACGAAGCCTTTCTTTAGATATGGATGACATTTTGAACTGGGAGAGGTGTCCTCTACCTTCTTAGGAGAAGCAGGGAACGAAGAAGTATGATTAATTAATCATATCATTATCAGATTGTCTAACCAAGCTAAATGAATCAAAGCAATAAACTTTAGAAGTTGTAATTAAATCAAATCCTCTATCCTCATTTTTTGTGTCCTCAAGCGCCTCATGAAATCTGTATCACATGAACGATAGTTGATAATACAAAATTCTACGATTGAAATAAAAGAGGTATATTGGAATAGCTACAATGAGACATGAATTAAACTCTAATTTGTTTATTATGTGTTTTGTAGATCTCTTGTAACTTGTAAGTAATACTAGTTGTTCGTTTTGTGAACATAAATATTTTGCCATGTTATACATATTGTTGTTTCCCGTTTTATTTTTATTTTGATCGTTGATGATTGTTCATTGATAGTTAATTAGTGGATTGGGATCATCTTATTTTGCATACAAAAACTTATGTGGAAATTAAAATAGGCTCCAGGACAAACAATTCGTTTTTTTTGACCAAAAAACGCACGTACAATTTTTTGGGCTGAAGTCCAAACATCTTTATTTTCTTTGTCGAGCAAACATTATTTCTTCCTCTTTGCTTTTTTCTCGTTTTCCCTCGTTTTTTTTCTCTTTCAAATCGTGATGCAAATTATAATTCTAAGATCGTTGAGTAACCAGTATCGATTTGGATTTCTTGTCTTTCTTTAATTCTTTTGTTCTCGCTATAAAGCAACAAAGGTAAATTTAACCTAATGTTTTGACGTCGATTTGAATTTTGTGCTTGATCTGGTTACTTTTCTTTTCTTACTATTTTACTGCCATTTTGAAATTCTTACAGTATTTGCATGTAATATGTCTGATCTGGGTACAAGATTGGGAGGCGAAATCGGGTATGATTTCATTATGCTTGATGCTATGTTCATTTAGCATTTTCAAACTGTTTGAAGCTATAACAATATTTTATATGCATTTTTTTCATTTTCTGTTGTTGTTGTCTTGGCAGAGTGTATTTAAAAAAGATGCTTAACGAGGATCACGAATTGGTTTTCATATCTGATCGCCAGTGGGGTTTGCTGTTAGGTGTTCCAAAAGTTTTTCCATCTTCTTTTCATAGCTATTGCACATTTCATATGGAGCAAAACATTGGTCCAGTAGTTAAAGCTTGCAAGGGCGATACTTCTATTGTTGATTTGTTTAAACTTTTGACTCGAGCTTCAAATCCATATGATTTTGATCGCTATATGTTAAAGTTTAAAGAAATTGGTGGTGTTGCTGCAATTAACTTTTTAAAGGATAAACCTTTTGAACATTGGACTGATTTGTTTTTTCAAGGCAAGAGGTATGGAGAATATTCATCTAATGTGGCTGAAAGCTTTAACTCTTGGATTGTGGATGATAGATTTATGCCTATTACGTCTTGTCTAGATGGAATCCGGGTTAAAATAATGGAACAAATGGCGAAGAGGAGAGAAGACTGTCATCGCTGGACTACTACTTTATGTCTGGTTATGGAGCAACGGTTGTCGCAATTAGTTAATGAAGGTTTTGGATGGGATACATATAGGTCTTCGAAAAATGTTTTTGAAGTTAGATCTCCAATATCACATCATGTTGATCTTGAAAAAATATTGTGTACTTGTAATCAGTGGAAAGTTACCGGTTTTCCATGTGCACATGCCATCAAGTGTATGAATAAATCAAGGCAGTCAGTATATGACTATGTGGATTATTATTTTACAGCTGATGCTTTTAGATCGAGTTATGCGTATGCTATTAATCCAATTCCTAATGTTGGTAAGCCAATTGTTAGCGGAGATGAAGTCACAATTAAACCGCCTAAAGAATTTCGAGGTGCTGGAAGACCTTCTACTAAAAGACATGGCGGTTTTTCTTATTCTCAGAGTAAGCGGAATAAATGTAGTAATTGCAATCAAGGTGGACATAACAAGAGGAATTGTCAAGCTTCAATGAAGATATAAATTTGAATTTTATTTTTTTCTTTTATTTGTGTCATTTTTTTCATTGTATTTCTTGATTGTTTACTTTTTTGGTATAGTCATACTTTTTTTAATTTCTGATACTAGTACATGTACTGTGATGATTGGTTGTTTTAATAAGAAGTTTTCTTTTTTTGTTGTTGAATTTTTGTGATTTTTATTTGTCTACGGAGCATATTATTTTCATTTGTACATTATCTTTTTTTACTGTAGTATTGTATTGTGAGGAAAAAATATTGTTATGTTAGTATCAGATGTTTTCTGTTATTTAAGAATTCATTAGAATAATGCTATTTGTATTTAGCATTTTTATTTAGTATAGACTAGAAAGGTTGGCAAATTTGGTTATCAATTATATATTAATAAACTCAGTGATGTTGTTTCAGGTAAAATTACAGCAATAGATTTTAATAAAGTGTTGTTGTGAGCATTGACATTCATGTCAAATAAATGAGTGTTCTTCTTTGTCCATGTTGGAAGCTGATGTATTTATGTTGTTTACCTTCTGTCTTTTTCTTTCTGTCTGTTTTCTTTCTTCTAATTCAATGTTCATAATTTATAGAGGTTCTTCCTTTGAATTTAATATCAAGTTACTAAGAGAAAATAGCGAGTCCTCAATTTTTATTTACAAGATGTAATCAAAAGCATGTATAGTCAATCAAAAAACTGGCACAAAATAAATTTGTGGCATGTCATAGTATAGCATGGAATGCAAATTCACAGTGCTGAAATAAAGGGATAGTAATATACAGATGATTATCATCAATTTTAACTTCCCTATAAGAGAGGCAAGGAAAGAAAATAAATCATTCTGATAAATATGACAACTACTAGATTTGCATATACCACATGCTCAGGTCCTAAATCTTATTTATTCTACGTGGCTATAGTTCTTCAGATTATTGATTAGTTGTTATTTCGTTGAACATTTGAAAGAATGAGCTATGCTGTTTTCTTATAGACGTGGTATAATTCAAGTAGAAAAAATTGATTGCAAATTCAATATAGCATTTTCCAACATTGATGTTAATTCATTATAGCATTTCAATGCAGTTTTTTTTGTCCAAAATCATTATGTACAGAAATATTTCAAAGCAGTTCTACAGTTAGCAATTATGATATACAAGCACAGGAAGCATAAAATTTTCAGAGCAAAATAGAGATTAAGCAATTACATTTTTTCAGTTAGCAATACAACAAGACATCTATAGCAAAAGAATCAAACCTTTACGAGAACATACGTATAACAAATTACAGCTATGCAAGTACTAACACTATTCCACTTGAATTTGAATTTCAGTAAAATAATAGTATCAACTCAACTACAGTTAGCACTTCATCTTCATTTCAGCCAATTCATATTTAACTATAATCAGTACTTCAACTTAAATTGAGATAATTCAACTACAATTATCACTTCTTCAAATTTTCCAAGTCTTCAACTTTTCTTTTTACTTTAGTTCTTTTTCTTCACTGCTTTTTCAGCTTCTTCAGGAGTTGCATTTGTAAAGAAAGTCATGATATTCCAACTTCTATGTGGATCATTTAGTATGTTATACACCATTTCAGCTCGCATGAGGTTGATATCTTTTTTGCTGTATTCGGTGGGGAGGTTTGAGTCTTTGTCCAAATGTTGAATGAATTTCATGACATATAGAGCACAGTCATTCCTGTTGATTTAAAAAAGAAAGAAAAACATAAAAAATTGTTTGTTAACTAATTATCAATTTATGCTAACAATTTTATCATTACAGACAGAATAAAAATATTTTTACATGGTAAGTATTTAATAATTGTGATCTGTTAAAAGAATTATACATTAGCTTGAGTAACATTTAGTATTTCTCTTAACATATATAAAATTGGGCTTCATATAGGAATGTATGAAGAATTTTTTTCAGATCAATGGACTAAAATGGCAGTGGTGTAATGTTATAATGATATGGTCATTTAGCATTTAGAAAAAAATATACAGTAAAATATATTTTACATTTTTACTCCTATTATCATTAAGTATTTTGTTAACACTATGGGTATCAATAAACATACATTTCGTACTGCATAATCATAATGCAACCTGTCACTTTTTTTGGTTTATTGAACACTGCAACATTGCAATGCTATGATTATTTAGCATTTACATGAAAATAAACACTGTAATACATTATACTTTTTTACTGCTATTACCATTTAGCACTTTTTTAACATATAGTGTACCTTGTCTTTTTTTTTTCTTTTTTTGATGCATTGATCATTATGGCATTGCAATTTTTAATATAATACATGTGCAGTTTACTTGAAGAAGATTAAAAACATAATAATGCTTACGAGGAAAGGTCTTGCTGTGGACAACGTGGTTGCTTTATCGTCTTCGTACCAACTTCCTTATTTAAGATGTTGTTCTCTCTCCAGTTTTCTTGTAATATTTTTTCCACCTTTTTTCTCTGTTACAAAAAAAAGTAGAGTTAGATTTTTTCATTTTTTTTGGTTATAAAATATGGTCTTACAAGTAGCTGAGCTTGTTTGTAATGTTGATTTGATGCCGCTGTTGATCTTCTGGGCCTTAAAGAATCATAATGGCACCATTGCATTTGGTTGTAATCCAAGGATAGCAATGTCCAATGATTGATGTAATGCAAGGGGAAAAATATCATCTCTGTAAATGAATCCATGACTATATTTTGTACCATAGGGTACACCAATGATTGGACTACATTTTCAGTGTCTGTTTGCAATGCATGCTGCAAATGAAAATTGAATATTAGTTTGTTTTTCTATTATATTAAATTTCAAAGCAAAATAACATTGTTTACCGTCATGATTGTGCTGAAAGTGTAGTTATGTTCATATGTTGGTATATTTTCAACAAACCAATCAATAATCTGCATTAGAAAAAGAATATCGGTTAAGCATATAGCAATAAAGTATTTTGAATTTTTATAAACATTTTATAATAACTATATATATACTATGAGATATATACACACACACATAGAGACAGTGATAGATATATGCTACCATCTTTTAATAATTTCATATACTGTAACGAAAAATTAGCATTTTTTAAGGTCTATGTTGTGTAATAAAAATATTTATAGTCATTCTACATTTTCAGGCTAATATTATACATTTGGTATTAAAACATTTATTGATACTGTTTTTACTAACAAAAATAAAAACAAAACAAAAAATTATATTAGTGGCGTGTTGTTATAATTCAAATGTCACAATGCTAGAGCTAGTTAGCATTTCCTAATGTCAAAATTTATTGATACTATTAGCATTTTTAAATGTCATACCTGTCCATCTGTAAATTCTTCAAATAGCAAAGCTTCTAGCATGGACTGAACCACTGTTATCCCTCCTTTCTTACCATCATCTTTGTGCCATGCTACCGTGCTATATAATTTGTAAATTTCAAATTATTATAAAATTATAACTCCAATTAAATTATTTAAGTTTTTATTGTGTATGAACTACTTACTTTGATGTATCCTCACATGCATAAAAGCTCTTATTATATCCTTCTTTTGTGTTTCTAGCATTTGAAAAATGTGGCTTTTTACTATGTTTCTTTGACGATATTGCTTTCTTTGAGGTGAGTAATTATCAACATCGACAAATTCTTCATTCTCATCTTCATCTTCTGTGTCAGTTTTTTCTTCATTTTGTTCATTCTTCTTTGCATATTCTCCTTCATAATATTCACCTTCTTTACTGTCTTCTTCACTGGTTTCTTCTTCATTTTCTCCGCTGTTTTTTTCACTCGCCTCATCATTTTCTTTACTGTCTTCTCCTCCTTCATCCTCATTTTTTGTTTTATCTTCCTTTTTTCCTTCTTGTTTTTCACTGTCATCTTCACTTTTCACTCTTTTGTTGTGGTACACTATCTCAAACTGATAATGAGGATCTACTTTTGCCTTTCTTTTCTTTGATTTTAGTCTTTTAATCATTGAAGGAGGTGAGATATTTTTCAATCGCTGACTTCTTTTTTCATTCTTCTCATCTTGTTTATCTTCTTCTTTGTTTTCTTCTTGATGTACTTCAAGATCTTGTGTGTTCAACAGCTTGAATGATGGAGGGATAATACTTTCAAAAGCTTCCTTTAGTTTTCTTTTTTGTTCCTCTTTCTCAAATTGTTGAAGTTTTGATTTCAACAATTCCATTTCTATCTCCATTACAGTTAACTCTTTTTCCCTCTTTTTTCTTACTTCTTTTTCCTTCTCCAGATCTCTTTTTGTTTGATCCAAATCATTTTCCAATTGTTTAATGTGGTAGCTTTGTGTTTGAATTTGTTTTTCTTTGTCACTCAATTCTGATTCTTCTTCAGCATCTGTTTCATTTTTTTGTTGTTTCGTTTCTATAATTGCCATTTGCAATTTGGAAGAATCAAGCAGTAGCCTTTCTTTGGATGTTGTATTTTTTAGTCCAATTGAGATCTGTATTCAATGAGCATCACAGATTTTATTAATGCTAAAATTATGTAGCATTTTCTACTAATGATTTTGTTTCAGTAACATGTATTATGTTTTAATGCTATCATCATTTAGCATTTTTTTTCATTTATATGTATGTTTGCATAATCTAGTGCACCAAAAATATTACTAACACCATATAGCATTTTTTTCCTGTTTATATGTAAAAAATAAATAACAATCAATATTAGATGTATATACCTTTTTGCTTTCCACATTCTTTAAATAGTCTTTTAAGACTGTTTTTTATCCCATTCAGTGACCATTTAGCAAATCTTGCTAAGTCCTTCGACCATTCCTTCCTTGGCTTCATCATGTCCACGTGTTCACATAAAAAATACTATTATATAAAAAACAAAAATGTTATTTCAGAATTTATTATAATATAGTAGAATGTAGAATTATTTTCTTACCAATGGTATCATCGAGCAATCTGACATATGCCTTGGTTTTTGCTTGAAAAAATTTAATGCTTTAATCAAAGAATAGTGAATGCTTAAAGGCCATGAAACTTGATTCATTTTATTCAAATCAATTGCATATTTCAGATATCCCCAACTTAACATTCTTTGATTGTCAGGGAAAAAAAATGTAATGAAAGAAAGAAGGATGATAAATTTTGGTAAATCATTTTCTTCTTCTTGAATTTCTTTGTCTAATTCTTTCTTTATCTTTTGAATAATAATATCTCTTGTTATATGGTCAATTATGCCAAAGTTTCTTAAAACAAATTCTTGGCAGTTTTCAGGGGTGCTTTGAAAAGAAACTTTAGGAAGGGGAAAAATGTTTTTTCCTTGCATTGGTAAACCAAAATTAAAGAAATGTCTGCTGTTGTTATCTGTAATTTTTTTCCTCCTACAATAAAACACTCTTCTTCAACACAGTAAGAGTCTATTAAATCATCTAAATTTTTTGAACATTTTCTAATGTTTTTGCTTCCTATATCACCTTCAAAGAAAGCATTAAAAAAGTTGTAGAAAGGTGTTTGTTTTAAAAAATTCAACTGATTTTCAGTAAAACCATTTCTTTTTTTAATCTTTTCAAGCATTTTAACCAAGGCAGATAAGTTACATCTATACTGCATAGTTTCCTTATCTTTTCTCTTTCTTTTAGGTGTTTTACTTTCCTTTGCTTGCAGTGAAGATTTTGTACTCTACAAAATACAAATAATGAAACAGTGTTAGCTATATTTATGCAAAATTATTTTGTAGACTTGCACAGTAAATAAATGATGATGGTACAATAAGCAAGTATTTAACATCAATAAGCAATACATAAACCATGATGCTATAGTGATTTAGCATTTCTTGTAACATTAGAATATGTTTACCAAAGTAGATTAAGATGATAACTAGTCTTAGCATTTTTAGTAGAAGCTAGTTTTTTTTAGCATTTTTGGAAATGATTGTAATTTATGCAATACCTAAACTTTAATGCTGCAGTGGATTTAACATTTATTGTAACAGTGGATTCTGTTTCCTAATTAAATTAAGATGATAAATAGTTTTAGCATTTTTACTAGATGCTAATTTACTTAGCATAAGTAAAAATGATTTTAATTCATAAAATAGCTAAATCATAATGCTACAATGTTTTAGCATATTTTTGTAACACTGGATTTTGTTTACAAATTAAAATGATAACCAGTCTTAGCATTTTTCCTAAATGGTAATTTCTTTAGCATTTATTGGATATGGTTGTAACTAGTCTTAGCATTTTTTTCAATGGATGCTAATTTTATTGGCAATGCTAGAGTTATTTAGCATTTCTACACCATTAGAATATGTTTACCCAATCGAATTAATATAATAAGTAGTCTTAGCATTTTTAACAGATGTTAATTTATTTAGCATAATTAAAAATGATTTTAATTTATAAAATAGCTAAATCATAATGCTACAATATTTTAGCATATTTTTGTAACAATGGATTTTGTTTCCAAATTAAATTAAGATGATAAATAGTCTTAGCATTTTTCCTAAATGCTAATTTCCATTGGAAATGCTAGAGTTATTTAGCATTTCTGCACCTTTAGAATATGTTTTCCCAATCGAATTAATATGATACTAGTCTTAGCATTTTTATTAAATCAATGAGTAAAATCTGATAAATTAGTCAAATGCAACTAATAGAAAACAAAACAGGTTTAAAGTGATGAAAGATAACAACAATAACTTTGACTGATCTGATTTGGTTACTAAAATACACTGATTTCAGTAATCTGAATTCAGATCAAATGAGTCATAACAAACTTCAATAGTAACATAATCGTTGTTGCTGAAGTCAGAAAACAATGATAAAACCACAGCACAAAATCACAACAGATTTCGACAAAATCATTCAGTAACTCTACAATTTCAACAATAAAGATAAAACCACAGCACAAAACGTTCGCTAGACAAAAAGGAAGAAAAATAATATAGCATTTCTTAGAAAATAATTCTAAATCGGCAATACATACAGAATAATTCAGTATTATACCTGTTTTTGCATTTTCTTCTCCATTTCTCTAGTCTTCTTAGCCTTTGATGCTGCTAAAGATAATTTTGACGACACAATTTGGGATTTCGATTTTACTGAAGAAGTAGGAGACTGATTGTTGGTCGATGGAGAAGATTTTGATCTAGTTTCCATTGGAATGTACGAATGATTTAAATGAGTTTGTTGATTTGTTGTTTTGAATGTTTTTGTCGACATAATTTGTTCTGGATGAAGAATTTGAAATGATTTCAGATGAAAACGACTGCAAAACCCTGATTTGATAAAACCCTAGAGACTGAAACAATGTCACGTGGTTAGTTTGAAACGGCGTGTCCTTCGGCCCAAATAATTAAACTCGTGGTCTGTTAACAAATTATTTTAATAAGTTTGTCCTTTTAACTAATTTCCTCAAAACTTATTTGATCACGCTGACTTTCATTCGACCATTTCTTTAATTGCAGTCCAATTTATAATTAACTTCATAACTGAACAGAAATTTGTTCCTTATCAACATTCAAATTGCAAAGATCATTTTCGTACATATGCTTAACAAATAAAACATGTCAAAAAAGGCTCTAAAGTTAAGAACATAATTCAAAGGTTGAATCAGAACTGTATAGTATGATAGGTTCGAAGTACAATTAAGTCAAATAAAAATAAAAATAAAAATACTTTTCTGTGGTAATTAATCTAGCTAAAACGAAGAATTTAAGGTCCCTTTAAGATAACAAACCATAGACAACGCTGGATAGAGAAAAGAATAGAGCAATTGTATCTGGAAGTAAGAACAACAATTCTAGAACTGCAAAGAAAAGTAGATCAGAAATAAACAACATGAAAAAGACAAAGGAATCAATATTCCATAGTTTTGTCTACACTATTTATGCATGGAAATGTAGTGTTCAATTTAACTTCCTCGTAGTACCCAAAAATTGACAAATAGACCTCAAAAAGTTTGATCGGTAAACGACGTTTAATTCAAATTTTAAGAGTTGATAAATCAACATATAAGATCAACGCACTATTAATACCCTTCGTGGCATTCATATTATCACATGCTCAACTAATATCAAGAGGAATATTAGTTCTTATGTTCCCTATATAAAGGTGATAGCTCCCCCTACATTTTCATTCATAAACTCAATACCAAAATCCTAGTGCATGCTCTATTCCATTCTACAAATCTAAAAATGACGTCCAAATTCATCATCTTCTCCTCATGTTATTTTTTCATTTCTCTTTTCATCAACGTTGCGTCCAGTGGTCCTATACAATCATGCAACCAAACACCCTACCCTCAAGTTTGTACTTCTCTTATGAGCACAAATACTTACGACCAATCGCCTTATTTTCGTACACTTGTTCTTCAAGCAACCATGAACAAATTTATATCAACTCATCAATTAGCATCGTCCATGAATACTCTAAGCTCTGTCAGTGACAGAGCCAGTGCTGCATGGAACGATTGCTTGTTCCTTCTAGAAGAAACCATCAGCCACCTTAACAACTCAATCTCTTCATCGTCTTACGATGATTCTCAAACATGGCTCAGTGCTGCTATAGCGAATCATGAAACATGCAAGGATGGATTCATGGAGCTCGATGCACCTTCTAGTATGTCAACCAATTCACCATTCATGACACGTAACATATCAGAATCACTTAGCAACGCTCTTCTCATAAACAAAGCAACATATGCTACTTCTATTACAAATAGTAATAACAACCGTAAATTGCTTTCGGATGGATATCCTTCATGGGTATCAGCTGCAGACAGAAAGCTGCTTCAATCTTCTGGTGCACCGAAAGCCAACATTGTTGTTGCCCAAGATGGTTCTGGAAACTATAAGACTATTTCTGACGCTGTAAAAGCTTCTGTCAGTTTAAGAAGTGGAGCCTCTAGGTTTGTGATTTACATTAAAGCCGGAACTTATAAAGAGAACGTGGTGGTCACGAAGTCCATGAAAAATTTGATGTTTGTCGGTGATGGTATCGGCAAAACTGTTGTTACAGGAAGCAAAAACGTACAAGATGGTAGTACGACTTTCAATTCAGCAACCGTTGGTAAGATTCAATCTTTTGTAATAAACAAATATAACATAAGGACAAGACTTGTAAATAACTAGTAGGTCATGCATGGTGTCTCTTTCATTTCATTCTATTTTGTATGCTAGCTACTGACCTTTTGAAATAATGTATGTCATGCAGCGGTTACGGGTAGTGGATTCATAGCCCAGGACATGACATTCGAAAACACAGCTGGACCACAAAAGCATCAAGCAGTAGCCCTTCGATCGGGCTCGGACCTCTCAATATTCTATAGGTGCAGCTTCAAAGGGTACCAAGACACACTGTACGTTTACTCCATGCGCCAATTCTACCGCAACTGCGACATTTATGGCACCGTAGACTTCATATTTGGAGATGCGGTTGCCGTTTTTCAATCGTGTAACATCTACGTACGCAAACCAATGTCTGGTCAGAAGAATACTGTAACTGCTCAAGGCAGGTCAGACCCGAATGAGAACACTGGGATTTCCATAATGAACTCGAACATCGCAGCTGCAGAGTCATTGGGTGGGGTACAATCATTTTTGGGCCGGCCTTGGAAGCAGTATTCGAGGACGGTGGTTATGAAGACGGTGATTGGGAGCTTGATTGACCCTGCGGGTTGGTTGGAGTGGAGCGGGAGTTTTGCCTTGAATACTTTGTATTATGGAGAGTATATGAATAGTGGATCCGGATCAAGTACGAGTGGAAGAGTGAAGTGGGCTGGGTTCCATATCATGAGTGCGAGTGATGCTGCTAAGTTCACAGTGAATAGCTTTTTAGGAGGTGGGTCATGGATTGCTGCCGCTGGGGTGCCTTATTCTGCTGGGATATAGTTTGTATTTGTTATTATAATATTTAGTTTCGGTGTGTGTACATTTGGGTTATACATATATGGAATATTTATTCATTTTCATGCATAGAAGATTGTAATAAGGATGTATATGTTACTCTTTGTTCGATATTTATTTATTTCTGTTTACTTTGATTATGTTATGTACCCGATGTTGCTTAGTAATATTGATTAGTGGAAATTAACCACAAGGGCTTTTTTAGCAAGTGGAATTAATTTCTAGGACACACAACTGAAATAATTACTTTCAAGACAAAACATAAAATAATTTGTTTCTAGGGCCTAAAAACCTATGAAATTATGTCCTTGAAATTAATTGGACTGCTGACTTTGTCCTTGAAAGTAATTATTCTGCTGATTTTGGCCTTGAAAGTAATTTCTTGAATGTGTGTCCTAGAAACTAATTGGACTGCAAAGTTTATCCTTCTGGTGAAATGCCCCATTAATTATATGTATTAGAGAATTGATTACTTGTTCAAACTTGTAACCAATTTTTTCTGGTTGTATACTTCTTTCTAGTTTTGATCTTGGTTTTTGTTACAAAGATAATGTTACCACCAATTCTCACTTCAACCTTGTCGAAACCAAAATGGATAGAAGAGAATGAAGAACAAGAGATGATAGCACCAACAAAGTCTTTCGAATGAGTCAAAGGGATGCTACAGCCAAAATTCAGATATGATATAAGCTTTCGAAAAGGTTGAAGGTGTCGAAAGCCTCATTTCGTTTCAATTGCTTCCTTTGGAAATAGTTGTTTTTGCCTACATGAAGACGTTTCGAATAATTTAAGGAATACCTTTCGAAGGCAGCAAATAACAACCACTCACATGCGCACCAAATATTTCGAAACCGAAGGTTTCGTCTTCATTCAAATTACCCAGAAAAATGCTTTGTTGGAACAACCACTTCAAAAGCATAACTAAGTCTTTCGAACCAGTTGAATCCTTTCACAACTAAGAGGGGTTATGTATCAAGCCACATGTATATTTTCGGGAGTTGCCTTCCACGTCGAAACCCTCAACATTTCAATATCTTCGAAACCATAAAGAATTACCCGTTGACAGAGTCGAAAGCTTATGCCTCTTTTTATTTGCAAAAACAAAACAACACAAGGCGAAAAGACGCACCTACCCCTTTCGTTGAAGATGGAAGCATTTAAATCCATTCAAATGCAATGCAGAATGATGTGTAAATGTTAAAGGTGACGAAAGGTCTACAAGGCTGCCTTTCGACCAGGTCGAAAGCATTGAGTCGAAAGGTGCCAACCCGCACATATAAATAAGACCCTAAGGGTCTTGTTTATAGGATTTAAATTCTTTCACTCTACTCTTGTATTTTCTAGAAGTTGTAAACCCTAATTTTCAATTAGATTAGGAATTTGATCTGTTTGTACTACATGAGTCTAATGAAAGCAAGATTATGGAATTTTGGAATATTCGGTTGATTTGATATTCCGTTGATTTGATATTTCTGTTAAATCCAGTTCATAATTTTCTTGCGTCGACTTGATTGAAGAACGACTGTTAGAGTGAGTCAAAACGTTTAGTTTTACCAAAATCCTTAGAAACTTAACTCTTACCCACAAGTTGTCGAAAGGTTAACTTTCAAAGAAGTTGAAACCAATCCGTCCAACCCCTATCCTTAACTCGCTAAAGCCAAACTGAGAGCCTCTCCAACTGATTCGAAAGTGGGGCTTCGATAGAGTACTAAGGCAGATTAATTGGATCGAAAGGCAAAATAAGTAGGATTTTCAGTGTTTCGTCTAAATCGAAAGGACCAATAAGGAGTTTCTGCCACAATAATCTATATGAAAGGAAAACTTTAGAGAATAGGATGGATTATAATCATTTTAACCTGATTAAGAAGTGTCGACCACATTCAACTTTTTGAAATAAGGTCTCAAAATAGTTATCCACACTTTGAATCCAACTTTGGGATGTCGACAAGTTTTCTTGTTAAAATTTTGGCGTTTAAAGGAGAGCTTGAACCTTCGGCCTTGTTAAACTTTCAACTCCACCTACCACTAACCCGATCTTATTCCAAGGCTACCTACTTTAAACTTTACATCATCATGTTTAGTGAAGCCAAAAGATCCGAGCATGGATCCTCAGAACCACATTTAATTGGATTCTCCCATGGAACAATTAATGATTCAAATCTATATGAAGAACAAATGTTAAGAATAGAGGCCTTAAGGATCGTGAAGAAAAGGAAAGTTGAACCCTATGATCCAAATAAATGGAGTTTAAACCCTTTTCATATTGGCTTCACCCCTATCTTTGCCTTAGGAGAAAAGAAAAATGAAAGTGACGACTTGTTTAATCAAATGAGGAAAACAATTCAATATTACACCAAAGGCACATTCTTTGAAGAAGGAATGATGGCTGATTACAACACCTTTGCACAGAAATGACATCAAGCAACAAGTGGGACACTTCCAACACAGGAAATTTAAAGGGTTTTAAAAAGAATACTACTATTGAGGGTGAAACTCCAGAACCAAGTAATAAAAGATCTAGAAACCATCCTTAAAAGAAAATCTTCAAGTCAAGACTTCCTAAGGAATGCTGTTAACAAGTAATCTTATCAACACCCCAAAGTAGAATTTAAGGACGAGGTCAATTCCTTGTGGCTTCCTTTAGATGTGTTGAGATGAATGAAATGTATGTGTTTACTTTGGTACTCTTTCGAACAGTTTGCTCAAGTAAAGATTTGCTCAAGTTGACCTTTTGATCTAGTTGAAATGGTTGGTTCCTTTCCTTGTCAACCTTTCGACCTTGTTAAGACATTTTGGTTTTCCCTTCGAAAGCTCTCCTTTTGAAGCAATGAGATACCCAGATGGATTACTTCGGCAACCTCTGGATTGTGTTTATCTTTAGTGGGTTTCGACCCAATCTAAGGCTTTTATTGTTAAGTGGTTAGGGCTTTGATCTTGAATCTATGGCTGAGGTTTTGACCTTGTCGAAAGCTGAATCCTTAGACACCTTGATAGGTTCGGATTTCTTAAGGTTTAAGTGGATTGCAGTTGGGTTTCGACCTCATCAAAAGCAGTAACCTTTGATTGTCTTGACATGGGTTGGGAGTTAAAGGCCAAAGTGAGTAGGCATGGGATTTCGACCTGGTTAAAAGATGAAGGCTTGAGTAAGGTGATCTGGTACCAATAACTTGTATTACTTGGAAATATATGGGTTTTAACCTAGTCGGAAGCAACCCTTTGATTCAGTCGGTACCTGTAACAGAAAGTCAAACCTGATAAAAGCTTGAGAAATAGTAAACTAATTAGAAACACTGAAGAATTTTCCATCTTAGCTCAAAGAAGATTTTATTACTCAATATCCCCAAATCAATTTAGAGATTAGAGTTTTACAGCTCTTTGGATAAAGAAAGTACAAGCTTAGTATGACTAAATTCGGATCCCCTAAACCTGACCCATTGGGTCTTATTTATAGATGCGGGTCAGCGCCTTTCGACGCCAATGCCTTCGACTTAGTCGAAATGTGGCTTTCGAAATGATTCTAGAATGCTTCTGCCTTTGTCGGAAGGAACAGTTGCGCTTTTCTTCTTTGTGTTGCCTTGTAAGAGATTTCGACTCTATCGATAGGCTTTGTTTGGTTGTTTCGATGGTGTTGAAATGGTGATGGTTTCGACACTGTTGGTTGCTTCTGAACTCTTGCCTGTGACTTGATGCGGAACCACCCTAGAGGATAATGACTTCGACCGGTTCGAAAGGCTTGGTACAGATTTCAAAAGGGTTGTTCAAGCCGATACATACTTTTGAGTGATTTGAATGAAGACGAAAACTTTAGTCTTGAATGTTTTGGCACATATACAAAGAGCTGTTCTTCATTGTCTTCGAAAGGTGTTGCTTTGACTCATTCGAAAGGTCCTCATGCATATGGAATCATCTAGTCGAAAGGTGGTTACTGAAGGCGGAAGGGATTTTTTGACTCCTTCAAAAGGTAAGAACCTTCTGGATCTTGATTGTAGCATCCTTTCGACACCTCTGAAAGGTACTGAAGCTTTTAGACTTTGACCGTAGCATCCCTTCGACTCCTTTGAAAGGTCTAGCTGGAATCTTTTCCTCTTGTTCTTCTTTGGCCTCTACTTAAACTGGTTTCGACTAAGTCGAAGGAAGATTTTGGTAGTAACATTTGCCCCCCTTACGAAGGGATGCCGTTGAATTTCCAAGTCCACCATGTCAGAACCTAGAAGTTTCCCGCCTCTTGGTCTTCTCGCATAAATCTGAGTCGTTTATTTAAATCTGATCTAACGTCCCGTCGCTTTTTTTGACTTTATAAAGTACATTTCTTCCTCCTCTTCTTTCACTTTTCTACAATCAAGTTGAATTTCGAGTAAAAGTAAGGAGTTCTAAAATTCTCAAATCCCTTTTTCCTCAATCGGAGAATATATAAGATCTAATCGAAAATTTAAATTATTTCTGCTCTTCCAATCTTTCTTTCTTTTTTGTTATTTCACGATGAATCTTATTCAATTTTTGAATCTCACGATTGAGATTTATGTTTTAAATTGCGCATAATCGAGATTGAGAATTTTTGATTCAATTTTCTGTAAATTGCCTGAGTTTTAAACCGTTAAGCCACTTTGGAGGATTTCTCAATCCGATTCCATGAATCAATCAAATTCACCTCTTGTTGATTTTTGTTTTAAATTCGACTCCAGATTTCATGACTTTTGCTGTTTTTCATAAAATTTGGATTTTGCTTTATAGACTTTGAAATTAGAAAGGTTAATTCCATGCTTAAATCCATTTTCTCAATGGGTTTGATTCATTTGTTTATTCATTTTTTAAATTCCTGAATTTGGAATTGGGTTTGGGGAAGAAAGGGGTTTCTGATTCCTTCGCCCAAAAGTTTTGGGTTGTACGGATGAAAATATTGGCACACTAATTTACCTTCCTACACTTTCGAAAGTGTTTAAGGTGCCAACATTGATTTTTATTTCTTAGCCTCCTTCAGTGGGGTCGAAAGGTATTGTAGCGTGAATTTGACCGACCTTGTCGAAAGGTTTTATAGTGAAGCAGAATACAGTCACGCTCCGCGAAAGCAAAACGTTTCGACCTAGTCAAAACCTTTTTGTGTCGATTGAAATCCTTTCTCTTTAGTATGCCTTCGAAACCATAATGCCCCTTCGATCATTTCAAAACCTTTTGTGTCTAATGAGTCGAAACCTTCTATAATCACCTTCCTCCAGCTTTGTCGAAACATTCCTAGTTCATATAATTTATGGCCTGTGGCGGTTGTTTATGTCGTAGAAAGAACGGAGAGGTGTAAGGGGAAGCGCCCCTGAGGAAGAAGGAATAGGGGGCGTGGTGGGCTTCTTGAGGGGTTGGTCAGAAGCATCAGCTCCATCGACCTTCCTCTTTTCCCTTTCTTTTTTGTAGACACTGGTTTCAATAGTGAAGTATCATCAAAGAACGCATCAGCAAGATCACTAGACATTTCGCTATACATAAAAAATATGCAAGGGATTAGTAAATGTTATAGCAAGGATTAAGAACAAGAAATAAAAATTTCTTTATCCACTTAGTCAAGTTATACGCCCTAGGTTCATCCGAAACTGAGGGAAACATTAAAATGGAATGAGATAATTGATGGTTAGTGAGCAAGAAATTATACCTTTGTAGCAGCGACTCGGTAAAAGATAAGTTCACTTTTCTCTCATCTTCACCTAAACCTAGGATGCGATTCCTACGATATTCATATGAACTAGTGGCTTGGTTTGAAAAAATCGTGTGATTAAGGTGTGGTTTGAAGGAGGAAGGGATGTTATCAAGATTTGAAATGAAAATGTACTGGTCGACCCATTTTGGGTCTTGGGAACAAATGTAAGAACTGATTTTTTCGGTTGGGCATAATAGAACCCAAAATCATCCCCAGAAGGGCTTTTATGTAAATCAAATAAAAAATGGAGTTCTTCACATGAAGGAGGCATATACTTCTTAACATAAAGAATAAAAATAAAAATATCAATTATAAGGGAATAAGAAGGGGGAAAGATGGATGGGAAGTATACCAATGATGGTTGGCCATTCACGAAGAATTTGGTTGGGAGGAAGATAAATTCCACACCAGATGTGCTCAGAAGTGATAGAAATAAAACCATGGGGAGGAGTATGGATACGATCATGCGACTATAGTACTCTACTTATGATAGTAATTACAAATAGTCGTGATCATGAGTATTGTATCATAATATATCAAATATATCATTTTGAATATTCCTACTAATGATGTATCCATATTGGATATTGATGCATCCGTTGAGACTAGAATATGTAATGCTCTCTAAATGTTAGGCAATGTATTACTTCTGGATACTAAGGAAACCAAGGGGTTACGTACTGATAATTATTGCATAATCATGGAATGACCCATTCGATAATTTTTTGTTGGTTAATATGACTAATGTCAAACAGAAAATATCGATGTAACAATATTACACAGTTCCCTTGACTTGATAATACTATTGATCTTCAATATTAAATCTCCGCTTTGACAAACTTAAATCGTGGCACGACGTCCATCAAATGACTATAGTTGGGTCGAGTGGAAGTATTGGATGTGAAATACTATTTAAAAGAGAATTCATCTCCTCGGTTATATGGGGTAAGTATCACAAGTCAGATTAAGTCAATTCAAAGTTAAAGTCTCCAGCTAGAGCAGTGCGGTTAGTAAAAATTGTTATTATTGAATAAAGGACTTTGCGTTTGGACTATAAAGTTGAATATAGATTATATTAGAATTTTGACCGTTACCAAATTCCTTAATTCCTATTGTGATATAGTGTTGATGAAGAAAATTGGTGGAAATAATTATCACTACTAATTCAACAGAAATAAGTAAAATTAGATTTTACCGAAGTTATGTAAACGATAAATTTGGCCAAAATATTACAGCATTTGCTAAGCTGACGTGTGAACGTTAATTTTTGGCTCGTTTGATATTAATCGCTGACTGAATTTACACCCAAGAGCCTCACAACCGCATTGTTGAATCCTCCATCTACAACCTGATTTAATTAAATTACAATTGTTATAAATTAATTAGATTAATCAATATTTATGAAATATTATTATAAAATTTTATTGAATTTTTGTTGACCAGTATAAAAAGTAGTGCGTACATAAAAGTTGTATACACACTTATCGATATACAATATCATTCTATGTTTAAGTTTGAATTGTATGTAAATTATCTGATCTTGCTTGAAGTGGAAGGAGGCCTACATACGGGCTGATATATGGCCCGCCATTGATTGGGGAGGAAGGCTTCGGGTATGATTATAAAAGGGTGTGAAATGACGAAGGA